>JASUAD010000001.1:59646534-60896534 GCA_037013555.1 Sextonia rubra
AGACAAATGGGGATTGATTTATCCATCTCCCAGATTTCATAAAATTCACAAATTAGCAACTTCAATACATTGACCATCCAGAAAATTGTAGCAACTTACTGGACAGCAATCCACAACCCAAAAATTGGCAACTGCTATTATTCATGGGCCATTGGGTATTGAAATTTACTGTTGAAGTGTCTCCAACACACAAAACTGAGGAAATTAGCAATTACATTTTTGGTGTTACAAGTCCAAAACTGTCAACATTACATTCCACAATTTAACACCCAGTTAAAAAATTGATATTTTCTGACCTGTAACTGCTATATGTTTAACATGATGATAATTGTATAATGAACAGTTGCTAAGTAACAGACCAAACATATCTGAATTCCATACTAAATGGGCCTCCCACAGTTGTCTAAACTATATATGTCTGAATCAGGCAACAACGATAATAATCAAATGAAAAGTACTTGAACCGGTAGCAACCTTCGAACATGAAAAATAGACATCAACAATTATAAAGCAGCCTCAAATGCCACACAAAGCAACAGGAAAAGGAGAAGATGATTGCTGAAACAGTTATATATGTGATGACCAGGCCTCATCCTTTCCTAGACAGTTCCAGGGATTAGATGGGTCTCACACAGAAATGACAGTCAAGTATACAAACAGAAACCATTCCCAAAATCCTATCTTTAAGAATCTAAGATAAAACAAATGGGAGATTAATGAACTGTCTCCTAACCAATTCAAACTGCTAGAGATCAATGACCCATTTAGAAACTCCAGGTTCTCCCAGCTGAACCAAGAATTTCTTTGTGTAAACTCCCTCGGGTTCTTGGTATATCCAAAGTCATCCGAGCCTATGGATTTGCACCAATGGGGTCAGATCTAATAGGTGATGGAATACTAACAATTTACTTATAATTCCTGTAACTAAAACCAAATACACTAATCAAACTAAATTTAATAAAAAAAATAGATACAAATCAAACACACTAATCAAACTAAATTTAATAAAAAAAATAGAATGCTTTTACTGAATGCAGCTACTTGAATGGAAGAGAGGTAAAGTACGTTTTAGTTGAACTGTAAACTAGCTAACTGCAGTCTGGATTGGCGTTACTGCGAATTGATGTATATAATGTTTCTTACACAAAATAATCAAAAGAGTTTGTTTGGATGAATAAAAGGTCACGTGAACATTGTTGCAAGAAAATGTTAATTACTCTAATCAGATGCATTTTATTGACTCCAAAAACATGCACAGCCAGACATTGGTAATATGCTCACATCAGCATAACACAAATGCCAGATATTAAGCACATCAGCCTAACTCTATTGCCTTTGAGATATGGGTAAAACATGCATTGCAGTGATACAAAGGCTGCAAGCAAATGGACATTCAAGCTCACATCCTCATTTTTAGGCCGAAATGCCAGAGAGATTAAACAGATCAGCCTAACACTATTGCAGCTCCATTCAAGCTTGTCATTATGACTTTGTCCTAGACAAAAAGATGTGCTTTAACTTTTTTCCGATTAGTTAAATAAATGTTTTAGTGGCTTACAAAGTATGTTGTTGGTGCAAAAGCAAATCCTCCAAAGAATCCGAGTAATCCGCCAAAGAAAGGGAATGTTATAGCAACAAACATAGTCGATGCTGCACCAAAGAAGATCAGAGTAAGAATAATAAGATCAAGTAATTGCACAAATAAGTCACTAATAATAATTAACCACTTCCTTTGAAGGGAAAGGATATTACCGACATATGCAGTTCTTGAGATTAAGCGAAGAGAAAAACAAGGGGTGAAGTGAAGCTTTTTCACAAGCACAGTCTCCATCATGTCAAACACTGGCATGGCATAGATCTGTCCAACCAAATAAATCAAACACCAATTCAACTAATATGTTCCAAAAAAATGGTTTAGAGAACAGAGTCTTGAAAAGATCAAATTGATTTGAACATATTTGAAAAGACTTGAAATTTTTTCGGGTAAAAAATAGACTTGAAATGAACTCTAACTATATTGAATTTTGGCAAAAGTTATTGATTAAATGGAGAACAGAAAAAGAAATGTCAGAACAAAAAAATAGAAAATGTGAATAAACCTGATAACTTCCAATAACATGGATGACAACGAACATGTTTGCTAGTGCAATTAGCCAACGTGGTCTTTGCAGAGAGATGAGGACATTGTCTTCAACTGAGTTCCCAAAAGCCCAGTAACCGATAAGTGCAACTGGGAAGTAGCACATAGCGACGACAATGTAGGCTACAACCACACCATTCCACATAGGTTTTTTTGATGGCTTCTCAGGAGTAGAAGGGATGGTAGCTTGGATCTCTAAGACCACATTGTGTCCAGCATATGCAAAAGCAACATCCCCCAATGAAGTAAAGAAGTTTAAAACAGTTCCTCCAGCGGTATGGGCTTTATACCCATAATCCACATCAGGCTGCCTCCCTTTATGAACAGAGGCTCCCCAAGCAATAGTGGAATAACTATAAAAGACAAGTGCAAAAATCAACAAATTACACAGAATTATATTATAACTAAGAAATGCCCCTGTGTTTCAATAAATAGCACTAACGGCTGCAATGGAACATAAGGAAAGTCCAATCCTACAATCAAGATGGTCCATTTTCTCTAGTCCTAACTCACTCCAAAGATTCACATTGATATGGGGCACACTGAATGGATGTTCAGATTGGTTACTATACTCTTTCTAAATATCCAGTTTTCCAAATTTACATCACATTTATTAAATGGATAAGTCAACAATTGACGTGGCTTTGGCATAATAGCCGTGAGTCAAGAAGAGGACTAAATTAGGAAATTGATGGCGGCCCAGATTGATCATAAAACATCTGTTTGCTCAAGTTCACTTTAATTGGATGTGACAACGACGGAGATTGTCTATTTGCGTAATTATGACATTCCCTTTAACAACATGAATAAAGTTAGATGAGTAATTATGTAATCCTTCCACATATTGGACTCCATTGTTGAAAACTAAGACAATTACCTGAGGGATGTTTCAGATTGATGACTATATAAATAATAAAACCAATTTGTCCAATTTGCATCACACTTAATGGATGGACATGTTAAACTTTTAAAGTGTATTTTCTAGAAAATCCTTAGGTTAATTTTTGGTTTTATTTATTTTTACTTTGAGTGCTTTTTTTTAATGTTAGTTTTACTTTGAGTATTGTCGTGAGGATTTTGTGTGTGTTGGGTCCTACTTGCACTTGTGGATGACATCTCTCTCTCTCTCTCTCTCTCTCTCTCTCTCTCTATACATATATATATGTATCTGTCTATCTATCTATCTCTATCTAGCTTCTTTTCCATTTTCCAATGTTGCCACAGCAGTCACTTCACCTTCCAAGGAAATCATACCAAGCCACTAAGTACATCCACTTCTCCAACACCAAACTCACACTTCTCATGCACCTTATTACTCTTATCCACTTCTCCATATACCAACTTAACACTTCCCATATACCTCCTCCCATCCACTTCTCTATACACCAATTTACACTTTCCATACACCTCATTATGGCCACTCAACCATATATTATCTTTTCCATTTTTCTCCACTAATCATCTTGCTTCCCGTACAACCACACCATTATGCTAGCAACTTTTTCAATCAACTATGTATACATGTGGGGTGATCTCTTCACAACATGTCCATGAAACTCTTGAGGAGAGAGGAGTGTGACGTTCCATCAACAATCCAAGTCCATATCTTCTGCAAGTGGTGGCCCTAAGTTCATCCTTTAACGATTATCATTTTTGAATGAAGTTAATCTCTTCCCCTTATATCTTTTGATTGGTTTTTGTTCATCTTTCGTGCTGATTCTTAGGTTAATGTGATTATTTGAGAAGCAAATTTCTGGACATTTTTTATTCTTTCTTTCACAGGATAAATAGAAAATTGACATGATTTTCACACAATGGCCATGAAACAACAACTGAACCAAATTGATGGACCATGTTGATCTAAAATATATGTTTGACCAAATTCACATTAACTAGCTTTGAAAACAACTGAGCATTCTCTTTACATATTATAACATTTTTGCTTGACAAGATGAATCAAATTAGATGAGTAATTATGCAATTCATATACTGATAAGGACTCCAATGATGGATACAAGATCTGAGTCATGATAAACTGAGACTCGAGGCTTAGTGAGATCACAAAAATTACCTGAGGGACATCACAGCAGCAGCGAAAGAGACACCTGAAATAGAATTGAAATTGGGCAGTTGAGAGAGAACAAAGTGCGCAGAGGCAAAGATCATGATGAAGTAAGTTGTCTTGATGTCTTTGCAGTGTGGCATGCAAATCACATCATGGAATTTCTTAAGGGATTTTCCACCAGTGACCATGTAGACAATGTCTACACCGACTTCACAGATAAGCTGTTGGGGTACAACAATCCACAGCCCAAGCTTCTCGCCGAAGGCATGCTGACCTAGCTCATGATATCGGTCAAATCGTTTCCCGGGTACCATCTCATGCATCTCAACCATTTGCCAGAGGGTGTACAAGGTGATAATCCATGATATAATAAGCACTGCAATCCCAGGACCCCTGAAAATATCAAAAACACAACATTTTAATATCAACAATTAGATATCTCTTATCTGCTTGAAATGCATAGTTAAGACTATCCGTCTTGTCCTAAAATGCATGGCAGATCAGATTTTCAACTGAAAAGCTATAAAATCACTATCATGTTACTGACTTCTAAAACAGTGTCTAATTATTAGGTGAAAACTAATAAAATGGATGCTAACCTTTATCACAGCCTTCTCTAAATTATTGGAGAAATCCATTTCTAAGCATATCCAAGTTCATTGTGTATGAGTTTGTATAAATATTGCAGAATGCCTTAAGAACAATTTTTGCAAGAGAAACATCCATTTGATTGTAAAATGACAACTAAACTTCAGAATAATTTCTACTCAAGAAACACATCAACTGTGAAACTATATCATCTACAAAACTAAGAAACAAGTGGAAAACACCAAATCCAAAAATCATAAACAATCCATAATGCAGATCATCTATTTCACAGTGAAAAATGTAACATGCACATGGGAACAAAAGGTTGCATTTTGGTGTATGTTTCTGCTGAATACATCTATGGTGAAACCAGGCAAACAATTTCATTTTAGATCTACACCCACAAGATTAATGTTAGTTTTTAATTGAGCAATAAGGGGAATGGGGCCAACAAATTGTTCAATGCAGAAACCATCTATGAGTGGAATACGGACAGTGGAAGAAATTGCTTATGTGGAATATCTACAAATCATGTTGCTGATATCAGGCTCTTGTTGCTCACCACTTACAAACATGGCCTCCCGGCCATTTTGTGGACTTGGTATAAATAAGATCAAGAATTAGTCTACAAGAATATGATGGAGCAGAATCAGCAGGATAAGCGACATATGACGGGGACTGAATCTCACCCTTTGAGAGGTTCTTAAGTTGTTCATGAATTGTTTGCTTTAGATATCAGTAGTTTAGTTTGTAGTATAGCTTTCTAGTGGCTTAGTTTGTTGATAGCTTAATGTCTGGATGTTAATGTTTATGCACTTCCATTTTCTCTACCTTCTCACCACGTCCAAACAAACACAAACTGAACTTTATGTTTGTGGTCTGTTTCATTTCTTAAACGCAATCTCCAGTTCAAACATAGAGAATAAAAAAAAAGCAAAAGATACCCAATAACCCAGTTTCACAAAAACAGATGCACATCAAAGTACTTCAAGATCATCATAAACCAAACAATTATTATACATGCACACAATATTGTGCACACAAAATGTACAAGGCTGAGGTGGACGGTACAAGTAGGCTTTATTGACTCTCTCTCACCACTGTCCAAAAGTAACTCAAAGTAGACCTTAGTTACTGTGGACCAAACCACAACTTGCACATCTGTACAGACCCTACCGTAGTTAACAATCACCAAAACCACATTGGAAAAGGCAATGAACACTACTTGCCTTGTGCAGAACCACTACTTGTGCATTTTGTGTGCACAATGCTGTGTGCACGTATAATAACTGTAGACCAAAGCATACCCAGTAACCCAATTACCGAAAAGAACAAAGAAAATCATATC
Organism: Sextonia rubra; assembly: GCA_037013555.1. Taxonomy (NCBI): domain Eukaryota; kingdom Viridiplantae; phylum Streptophyta; class Magnoliopsida; order Laurales; family Lauraceae; genus Sextonia; species Sextonia rubra. Next base: position 59,652,676 of record JASUAD010000001.1, read on the forward strand.
ACAAGTTCAAATTTTTCTTCAAAAACATCATAAATAAAAAAAAAGCCCAATAACCTAGTTGCAGAAAAATCAAAGAAAATCAAATAAATACATTTCAAGAAAAAAAAATTCAAGATCATTATCATCAGCAACCTTACCATCCAAGGTGTGACATTGCATAAGGCAGGCTAAGAACACCTGCACCAACCATTGCAGTGACATTGTGGAAAGCTGAATACCACCACTTGGCATTCCTTGAAGAAGTGATGGGAAGCCAATCATCAATCGACTTCTCTTTGTCGGATCGCCCATCAACCTGCATATAACTGTATAAGTTGACACTGTGGAAAGCGCATCTTCACCAAAACCAAATACCCACAACCAAAAACTCCTGTTTGCATACTTGGGTCACCGCTATAAACTCGGGCCTCATCAGTTAGAGCCAGACATTGGTTAAACATTGATTTTTTATTTGATAAATTGATGTTAATTGGCTCTCACCGAACTTAATTTTTGGAGGGGTCTGAGGTCCCCGGGTTACTAACTTGGGCTTCATTAATTGGTTGGATCCAGACCTTGGACCTCCAATGGCTCAAAGTTTCCGTTGGTTCGTTGCATGGTCCAAACTATTTTCTGGGACACTTGGACCGCCTATGAGTACTTTCCTCCTTCGCGCGTTACTCCTGAACTCATTGATGCTCATCCAATCAATATTCACCATTACATTAAAATTAAAATAAAAAAAAAGTGATGCCTTCTAAAACTATTAACCTCAGGTTTAAGAATAAGGGGTTGCTCACTCGATTGGCTACATCGCATCTCGTCCGAATGCTTAGGGATTAATTCTCAAGTATGCCACTCTTCCACATTTGTGTGAACTTCTTCTTCACATGTGTTTGTGTGCTCTTCTGGTTGTGAGTCTCCTTGTATGGGTATTGAAAAGACCTCAGATCATGGATCAAGGGGTTAGGATGATTTAAAGAGTAAATATTTTGGACAGCTAGGTCACATGCAAACCCTACATCCTCATCATTATTGGCAAAACCCATTTAAGCTCTTTTTAAGCAGTTGCAATATATGTAAATTATTTAAGACGTGAAATTTGTTGGCCAAGTGGGTTCAAACCAAATTGCGTTCATTGTCTTTGGTAGTTCCCTTAATTGTATTAGGAATTTTCTATTTGTTAAACAGTAGTTTCTTAATAGGATTAGGACTTTCCTTTTTTTAATAATAGAGTTCTTGAGAGATAAGGAAGTGATGATTATATATATGATGTAATTTATAACCCTAGACATATGTTGAGATTCTAAGGCTATGAATTCATAAATTGGAGGAAAATCTAGTGGAAATTGGTTTTCCGTATACGTAGGCATCTTTGCCGAACCACGTAAATCTCTTGTCTTCTTGTGTGATTGATTGTTGATCTTGCTTGCTTAACCACATACGCGCACAACGGTGGTGTCACATCACAACAAAATTTTCCGGTGCTAGATGCTTACCACCAAGCACTAAGCATACCAACTCGTTGGTGCCTTAAAAGACTATACTAAGCGTATGCCAAACAACCCTATATAAATTAAGGAAAAATTTCAAAACAGGGCTCAAGTTTTGCCCAGATTTTAAAACAGGACAAAAAAAAATCTTACATTTCAAATCAAGACTCAACATTTTCATTTAGATTTCAAATCAGGACAACCGGCGAGAAATTGAAATATCCGACGAGTTTATATTCTATTTTGTTAAATACCCAAAATGCCCTACAGTCGGGCCCACGACGAACATGGCCTGGACCCAATCTGAACCACTGAGGCCGGAATCCCTTTTCTTATTTACCTTCTCTGTTTTGTTTCTGGTTCACTGATTTTGGTTTTTTCTACATCTCCTTCTCCTTCATCTTTCCTTCTTGGCTCAGGGACGAACCCAGCCCAGCAACGGTCTTACTCTGTTCCCTTTTTTTCTTCCTTGCTCTCCCATCCTTTTCTTTCCGTTTTCTTCCCCTCCCAGCATGACCAAACCTAACCATCTGCCACTACAGCCAATCCTTCCTTCTTCTTCCTCCTCTGCTTCTTCTTGCTTTTGTTCCTCTCTTCCTCCTCTTTCTCTCTCTCTCGTTCTCAACTCAGCCACCATTCCCTCTGATCAAACACTGCTACCCATCTCCACCATCACCTGCATAATCACCTCAATCCATCTTCCCCACCAGTTTCCACAGACTCCCTTCCTGTTTTCTTTCTACTCTTTCCTCTCTTCCTATTTCGTCCTCCTCTCTGTTTATCTTTCACCTTGCTTCTTCTTTATTCCCTCCTTAACTTCTTCTTCTGCATCATCATCTTCCCATGTTTCTTTCTGCTACTCTCATTTCTGCTCGTTTCGATCAACTGAGTTCTTCATTATCAAACTCATCCCTTGGCCACTTGTGCAACCGACAGTTTGGACCCACCTTACATGCATGTGGGATTCAAGTCTATCTCCCTTCTCTTCTCCTTCCGTGCTCTCCTTTCTCTTCTGCTTCTTGTTTCATTGTCTTCCACTGGCATGTACCCTCTCCATCACCCTCCTCACAACACCATCAATAGTCTGGTACTAACACTGCCACCGTCTTCTTCTTGTTTCTACTTCTCTTCTTTTTTCTGCCATGGCTGAATGGCCTTCACCCATCTTTAACTTCTTTTTCTGACATTTCCTCCTCCTTGCCAAAACCAGTCAACAAGTTCTTAGTGACTAGCCCCAACCCAAAAAGCCATCAACTACATATAACACACAGACACCACCAAGAACTCCATAACCAAACTTCAGGAATACCCATTGAAATCTCTAAGCAGGGCAACAAAAACAATACCCACCAATAAAAATCACTAAAAGAACAAGAAAACAAAAAAAAGGCCAAAATATTCATACCTCCGTATTGTTGTTGACGTTGGTATCAAAAGAATCTGGAGTATCGGAAGCTTTTGTTTCCATGGCTTTGCTTGCAACTTTATGCACACCAAGACAAGAAACAAGTGAAAGAAGGAGAAGTATTTAGAAAGAGAGACAGAGAGATGGAAAGGAACTTTGAGATTATCAGAAACGGTGAAGAATTAAAGAAAATGATGGGTTGTATTTCTGAGAATACAGTATCGCTGAGAAGGTGACGCTTTTGTTTTATCTGAGAAGCTTTTTACACCTTCAGAAAAGAAGGTGAAGAGCCAAAGACCCTGTTTTGCTGGCGCTTGCGAGTGAAATTTCAAGGGAACTGCCTGCCGGCATTGGAATTGTCACTCTCAAACTACAAATAAAATGCATAAGGTGTCTATATCGTTTTTTATTTTTATTTTTCTCTTCTTCTTATTGCCAGTTTGGATTAGGGGAAAATGACAAGGTTATAACCTAGCTGGTGGAGAAATAAGAAGAAAACAATGGGGAACTCCCTTCCACTTGTTTATTTTATTTTTACTTTTTTGGCTAAAGAAGATATTTTGGCCTATTAATCTCTTCCAACCCAAGAAAAGTCATATAAATCCCTTGTAGCTGAGGTAGTGCACTATGAATCCGCAACCTCCAGAAGCAAAATATTTTAATGAAACTTAATACATAGATTCATGGTTGATTGGGGTGTACAAAAAATTTGTTAATCCGTAAAACCAAACTGAAGCGATCTGATTTGCGCATTTTTAACCAACCGATGGTTAACGGTTTGGTCCTAAATTAAAAAAATTCTAATTTGTTAGTAATTGTTCGGTGACAGATTTTACCATTCGTCTACGAATTTAAATTGAACCTTACTGTTGATATAGAATATATATATATATTTATATAAAAAAATATTAAGAGGCAACATTTTGGCCGTTGATTATCCAACTTTTAATCTCAACCATTTACTACTCTAGATAAAACCCAACGGATTTTACCCTAGATCCTTAATCCCTAATCTATTGATAGGTTATTTATTGAAAAAAATGGTGATATGTTTTTTTTTAATTTAAATAGAATGGATTGAACAGTTTTAACCAAACCGAATCGGTCTTTCATGGTTCGATTTGGTTTTGCTTTTAACAGGTAACGGTTTAGTTACGAATTATAAAACTATAAACTGTAGGTATCTGTTTGGTTGGTGGATTAGGCTTAATCCACACCAATTCGAACCGTGTATACCCCAAATGGTAGGGTAAAGACAGTTAAAGAATGAAGTGTGGAAATTCAAATGGACCTTAACTTTCTTAAGATTTGAATTAGTGTGATGGATGTATTTATTTCAAGTCTCCCCTCAGCTTATTTTACAATGTAAGAGAGATTATTTGATAGTCATTCTTGAATATTCAACTTTTATTATTAAAATTTTAACTACCTTTAAAAAAAGACAAGTCGAATACTAAGAATTAAATTTACAAGTAATAGATGGTTCCAAGAACTCGACTGTGCAACGTTGCATGATCAATGTAAAACCCGACAAACACTTTTTCCACTCCATGCATTAGCAGTCGTCTTATTTTTGTACTTCTTAGAATGATATAATCCATGAATTAAGAAAACGTAAAAACATCATGGGGACGTCTACCTGATGCCCGGCGTTTTGCAGCAAAAAACGCCCCATTGTCGGCAAATGAAACTCTAACATCATCTTCTCGTGTCCCATTTTTTAAGGAAGAAAGTTAATACATTTAAATGCTTACTTTCTCTCATCAATAGGCAAACTGATTTTCTCCTAGATTTTCTCCACTTAAATTAGTAATTCAATGCTATCATCCTAGATTTTTTCCCCGTTTAAATTAGTAATTCAATGCTATCATCCTAGATTTTTTCCTCGTTTAAATTAGTAATTCAGTGCTATCACATTATAGTAATTCAATGCTTTCACACGCTTGTTGATTGATTTCTTCCTATTTTCTCTCCTTCTTAATGGGCCCTTTTTTTTTTTTTTTGAATTTTGTGATAGAATTGATGGTTGTTTTGAGATCAAATTAGAAATAATGTCAATCTATTCAATGCCATTATATGCGCATTCAAAGAAAGGCACCTTCTTTTGTTTTTCAAATTTGAATATCCTGTTATAAGATGTATCATCATAGGTGGATGCCCACGTTAGGACCCACATGAGATACGAAGATTACTTAGGGTTAGAGTTTTTCATTATTAGATTGCTTGGGGAGGAAGCAATCTTATTCTATAAAAAATAAGATCCTCTCGTCCCTTATTATGTACACAAATCTCATTAATAAGAATCTCTTCCTCTTCCTCTATCTATTATTCTCAGCATGAGCAAAACCCCTTTCATCGTCCTCCACATGTGTGCAAACTCCCCTCACTTCTTTCGTTGGTAAGAGAGAGCGCCAGTCAACTTGCAAAGTCCACGTGAAATAAGCACTAACCTATTGTTTTTTTATCGTCTCTGCACTTTGGCTCTTGTGCAGGAAAAGTATACACTAGCCACCTTTTCTCTTTCATGCATTCAATCTGCAAAAACAAAAAAAAAAAAGATCAAAGAGAAGAGAAAGGGACAACAAAATGCTGCCCTCCCCTTTCCTTCACCTCGGCCCACATGAAACAAGAAAGGGAACAAGTCCCATCTCCTTTTTCTTGCCTCCCTTCTCCTTTCCTCCTTTGCCCAGTTTACGTGAAACAAAGAGAAAGGAGGTTACAAAACTTTAGATCTCAATATCCTGATCATCTGATATCTGATCGGGAATCTGTTTAAGCCTACAGAAAGCTCGCGAGCAGATCTACATAATGAAAGCAAAAGGAAGATAATTCAACAATAAAATAATTTCTTCTTATTTATGATCTTTATTGGTTTGATATTTATATACATGAGTTTATGATCTTTATTGGTTTGATATTTATATACATGAGTTTATCCCTTTTTTATCTAGATCATCATATATTTCGAATATTATTTGGAGACGAACGATTTATGTCTCCTTTCAAAGGGTGTAAGGTCCCGACCCGACTTAATTATAATTTATACTAATTAAGCTTGATTTTCCTATTAATATGTATATTTTAGTCTTAATTCACCTTGCTTTTAATTATTAGTAGGTCTCAGTTGGATAGGTAGTTGGGTTTGAACTTTATTTAGGTGGTCAAGGATCTTTTTGTAATTAATCTTGCATCATATGGACATCTCATCAGTTGCATCATGTGCATTTCATCTTGTGGGTCAACTTTCATGTTGGGCTCAATTTGATTCGGACTCATCCTAGCCTAGTTGCGGTCCATATGACCTAAACTGTAAATTTCTAGAAATTGTGGGTTTGCATGTAAACCATGGGAAATTTAGTTATAAGAGAACCCAATGTCTCTTCCTCTCTCTGTTTTCTTCTGTATTCATCGAAGCCACTTTTCTCTTCTACCTTCCTCCTCTCCATCTCAATTTGAAGCTAGGAGCAATGGCTTTGAAGCCAGGAGTAATGGCTTTGAAGCCTTGCATGCATGAGGATTAGACTCCACATATCTTCTCCTTTAAGCTTTGTATAACTCTTTCACTGGAATCAACCCATTCTCGATCTTTTTCAAGCCATAGCCCCTCTGAGGTGAAGAATCTACTTCCATTTCACATTTTGGGGTTTGTTGGAGTTAAGGGGACTCCATCATGCAACATGCATGCATTTTTACACCTTATTCATTAATTGCACGTCTTCTATGTAGAGAACCACCTTCCGTTGACTTTCCCTAACTACACACCAAGGAGGAGTTGAGTAGGGTCAAGCACTGTGTTAAGGCAAGTATTGGAGTATATATAGTACTGCATGTATGTTTAAATTGATTGATTCTTGGATTGATCATTCAAAGTTCAACTTACAACTCATTTTCCCTTTAATAAGCACACATAGATGTTGAATTAGGTAATAATGAGTATAACTAGGCAATATTAATGACATTGAACAATTTAAGACCTATTGTGGAGACTGGAAGCATAAAGAACCCCCATTGGAACCCAAATGATAGAGTTCTGCACTTGAACTCGAGTTGCAGAATCAGTTTCAAAAATTCTGAAGCTTACGGCGAAGCCCAGGCTAAGCCGTAAGTTTCTACGGCTTAGAATCCAGAGAGCCAAATTGAACTACGGTTAACACTTGGCTAAGCCGTGGAATGAACTACGGCTAAGCCGTAACCACCCCATGACCAAATCGTAGACTATTCTACGGTGAACCATCCAGAGGCCCCAAAAACCAGAAATCATCTACGGCTCACGCACGGCTACGTCGTGAACTCTGCTACGGCCACGCCGTACCCAAGCCGTAACCCTAGCCATAGGCTTAGCACGGCTAAGTCGTAGGTCAATATACGACCAAGCTGTAAATGAGCATCGAATTAAGAAGGAGACCCGAGCCACTCGGCTAAGCCATAACATGTATACGGGTAAGCCGTAAAAGCATTGTGAACTTAGGATATTAGGTTTCCAATGACCTTGTAGGGCTAGATATGACACCTATTTCCTAACCAAATTAGCCTAATGGTGATCAAATGAAAGGTGGACAAGTGTATAGCTGTCACTCATCCCCTTCGATTTTCCGGACGAATTCTCGATGTCACGTCATGGGTGTTGGCATAAGAAGAAGTATCCTTTGCATACACAATGTAACGCCAAGATTGGTAACACAATGACACCGGACGTTTTATGAATACATCGTGTTGAATGCCCTCGGGATCACGGATTATCTAGCATAGGGTTGACTAGTAATTATCCTCGATGCCTACTCAATCTAAATGCATCTATATTGTTAAGAAACTATGCCCTCAACATAATGTAGCTCAATTAAGTATGCATGAATTAATTATTAGATATGATTGAATGAATGAATGTAATCTCAAGACCGAACTCCTAGTATGTATGATATGACAAGTATAACCAAGATGTATAAAAGATATGAATTTGAGTCGGTCTTGATACGTTAAGTCGGCACCACTTAGCTACGCCCTTATTAGGTTCGACGGGACCAGTTTGGGTATGATATGATATGTCGATGCTGCAGTAGTCCTGGAGGAGTTGTCGGCACTTCTCAATAAGCTAGGCTGATCCCCTAGAATATGTACGCTCCCTATAAATGATGTGCTCTCTCTTAGGAGAATATGGCCACATGGATGCCAATAAGTTTGTATGATAATCTGTTTATGATTCATTACACATGCTTACTCATGCACAACATGCCTAGTGTACGATTTTGCCTTTTATTAATCAATATATATTCTTAATTCATTTGATACGGCATAATGGTCTAATGTATCTCTATAGACTTGCTTAACCGTCGTGTTAACAGTGATACCCTTGGTGTTACAGGTACTAAACCTCGGGTACTAGATAAGGGTAATGCAGATGACGCCTTCTGTTAGTCATTGTATAAAGAGCGACAACGGGATACTTGTTGAGTGTTTAAGTTTGGGATAGGCTTGTTTACACTTTAGGATTTTGTTTATGCTTAAATAATTGTTATCATGTAAATGAGAATGGTTAAGTACAGACTTATTTATGAATTTTATGATAATTCGTTTGTTATTGCTCACGGTCATTACAGATGTATTACACAGGCTTCCGCTTACTATTGAATGTAATTTACGTGTTGAAGAAACTTCTCTACACATTCTTGTGCAATCTCCCTTGTAGTGATTTATGTGTGTATGTTTACATGCACAGATTACTACGGGATTAAGTATGTACATCCCGTGGGGCCATCCTAACCCTAATTCCCGGGATCGAGACGTGACAAAGGGAGATCAAGATAGGATCGATGGATCATAAATAGAAGCAGAAGTTCTATATTTCCTAGACTTGAAGTTCCTTTCATTAACCCAAGAACCAGAAGTTTTTTTTAATTCGGACCAAAAGATCCATGGGTTATTTTAATCTGAAACTAGAAGTTCCAAGAATTGGATATGAACACGAAGATTCATATCTGTAATCAAACTTGAGACTTTGATTTCTAAAGATCCAAAGTTGTATAGATTGATATGGAGGCCATAAATTCAAACTTGAAGTTTTAACGGAATCGGAAGTTCTGATTCAAACCCGAAATTTTGTCAGAATCATAAGTTCTGATTTAAACCTGAAGCTTTGATAGAACCAATAGTTCTATGAACCTAAAGTTTTAGCTCAAAGTCTTGACAAAACTAGAAATTCTGATTTCTCAGTTAAGAACCCAAAGTTCTAACTTTTTAATTAGTCGGTTTTTCATTATATTTTGTCATTTGACGCAGTTCTATTTTTTATGATTTTTATTGTTAAATCGATCTTTACACACTCGAAAAGGCTTGGTGATGCCATCAAAGAGAGAAATAAGATATCCCTGGAGGATATAACATAAGCCCTCATTTTCTATGCCATTATATCCTTGATGGACAAGTATGATTGCTAGAAGATGGTCATACTACTAAAAAAAGGTAGACATAATAGTTCCTCTAGTAGAGATGAAAATAACCACCTAGGAGAGGTAATTAACAAGGCATTTTTCTAAATTGGAAGAACCACCAAGCATGGTCTAAAAGACCTACAATTATTATTGTGAATTTGAATATTAAGTTCAATTTTTATATATTTCATTGGATGGTAAGACTTATTCTTTTATCATTCGTATCTTGTGTCTGCATGTTATATTTGCTTTGAATGGTGAATTGTTTAGCTGTTTCCAAGTTTTATTTTGTAATGCAACTAAATAGTTATGTTAGTTTATTATTTTTTACGGTATAGATTATGGAATGCATGAAACTGAAGATAATATCTGTCCGGTAAATAGTGCAATAAAACACACTATATTAAAAAAAATTAGAAGTTTTTCTCATAGTTGGTGTTTAATTCGTGCAAGGTGTTACTCATAGCTGGATCTGTACAAATAATTGAATCCTCCAAAAGAGTTCACATAATGTTACCAAACGGTACCCACATATGTATTAAGGATGCATTATGGTTTTTTAGCGGTTTTCAAAGAAACTTGCTAAAAATTCAAATATATTAGGATTGGGTATCACATATAGACACTATAAGTGAAGGTAACACAAAATATTTGTACATCATTACTAGTATTGACAACAAGAAGCTGATATTAGAAAAGCTAAGTGCATTCTCATTAGACCTCAAAGCTATATTACAAAATAATCTCCAATATCGAATACATTCGATTATGAGCAAAACAACAAAGTCAAGTAATAAGCTTAAAATAAGCCCAAGGCCTAGTGACCCTAAGACTTTAATGCTTTGACATGATAGGTTAGGTCACCCTAAGGGTATTATGCTAAGGCAAATTATTAATAATTTTATTGGGTACTCCTTAGAGTACCATCAATTGACCATCCTTTCTGTAAAGGATATAAGGTGACATTTGTAAACCCATTAAATCTCCTTAGTGTACCCCTTTAGGTATGTTTATGATTTTGATTAATGCCTTTACTCTTTGGTTAGATATTTGCCTATTTTTTTAGCTTTTGCCCGCTTATTAGCATAAATTATTAAACTTAGGGTACACTTCTCCGAGCATCTATTAAGTTTATAAGGCTTGATATCGTAGGTTTGTGACCTACATGAACCCACAACGTAGATTGGGAATCTATGTTGGTTATAATTCACCCCCACTTAGTAGATATCTAGAACTAATGATAGAAGATATATGAACTATTTGTTTTGCTGATTATTATTTTGATGAGACAGTTTCCTGCCGTTAGGGGAGATAAGAGAGTGCTTGAAGAACGCTTTATTCCTATAAAGCAATCCGTTCCTGAAGAATGACGAGAATTAATGTGGAATACTTCTACTCAGTCTCATTTAGATCTATGTACTTCATAATATAAGAATGAAGTACAGAGAATTGTGCACTTAATTACAAATGAATTTCCTAATACTTTTAATGATGCAGCAAAAGTGATTAGATCACATATACTGGCTATGAATACACATGTACGAATTAATGTCCCTATTGGACAAGCACAAATTAGTATCCCTATAGGACAAAATTTTAAATATGGCAGTAAATGAATTTGTTACATGTCAGAAGCATAGCATACCAATAAGTTCTAAGGACTCAGTTCCCTGGAAGATGAGAAATGGGCAATTAGGTCCCAATTATACTCCTGAAGAGGTTACGACAAATTGTACACTCCTAATGAGGTGCACGATTTTACTCAATAAGTGGTTATGAAAAAATCCACTATCTCTAAAGTTTCTAAAGAAACTAATGTCCTAGAAGAGATACGAGTCCCGAAAAAGACTTTAGAAGCCCTGTAAGAGGCAATAGATACCCAATAATAAAGAGATCTCTATATTTTATAATTATTCAAGAGATAGATGGAATAGAAAGAAAATTATCATCGATGACGCATTTGTATATACAATAGCTACACAATATCAAAGGAATATAGAACCACGTTCTACAAATAAATGTAGACAAAGAACGGATTGGCCAAAATAGAGCTATGCAATCAAGGCAGAATTACACTCTCTTAATAAACATAGTGTATTTGGACCTATAGTACAAACCCCAAAAGGTGTTAACCTTATAGGTTACAAATGGGTGTTTGTAAGGAAAATGAATGAAATTACTAGATACAAGATAAAACTTATGGTATAAAGTTTCATGTAGAAACCTGGGATTGGAAATATTCATAGAGATATATATGAAAATCCTAGAAGAATTTGCTTTACTTGAAGTAAAGTCAGATAGTACGTACTTAATACAAGTAAGACGTTCATTGTATGACCTGAAGCATTCCAAAAGAATATGGTATAATCGTCTTAGTGAATGTTTATCTAAAAAAAAGTATGAAAACAATCCTAATTACCGATGTATCTTTATAAAATCCTTATGAGGATTTATAATAGTAAAAGTTTAATTATATGACATAAATTTAATTGGGACTCTAGAAGAACTCAAGGAAACCATTGACTATTTATAGGAGAATTTTATCTCGACCCGTAGATCAAGAGAAGTTCTAATGAGATTTTTCATTCTTTATAAATATGTTTGTCATTTATAGTTTTGTACCATGGGTTTGGATTGATATCAAACAAATACTATGATATTTATGTCTATTTTATTTTTATGGTTGTAAAGATTATAACTTTGTAAGATATGTAGATTCAAGATATCTTTTTGATCCTCATTAGGGTTGATCACAAACAGATTATGTGTTTCTTAGTGATAATATCACCATTTCTTGGTATTTTATTAAATAGATTTTGGTTGCTACTTTTCTAACCATGCTGAGATTTTAGCCCTCTATGAAGCTAATAGGGAGTGTGTGACTAAAATCTTTAACTCAGCATATTTGTAGTTCTTGTCAATTGGCTCTTAATACATATACCCCTAACGTTATCTGTGAAGACAATGAGGCATCTATTCAACAAAGCAAAGAATGATACATTAAAGATGACAAGATGAACCACATTACACTAGAGTTCTTCTTTACTTATGAGCTTTAGAAGAATAACAAGATTGAAGTTAAGCAAGTTTATTTAAGCAACAACCTGACTAATCAGTTTATGAAGTATTTGCCAAAATTCGTATTCTAGTAACTTATATACGAGATTTACATGCTTAACTATGTGAAAGGTTGTTATTGTCAGGGGGAATAGTCAATCAGGGGGGACATCTTGAAGTATGATACTTAGGATATTTGTGCATTGTACTCTTTTTCCTTTTCTAGGTTTTATCCCACTAGGTTTGCCTAATTAAGACTTTAACGAGGTAGTATTATGTACGTCCAACACTAAGTCAATGGTCCTGTAAAACATTGTACTCTCTTTCCTTCGCTTTGGTTTTTATCCCGCTGGGTTTTTCCTTTGTAAGGTTTTAATGTGGCAACTATCATTGAATGACGGTCATCTAAGGGGGAGTGTTATAAGATGTATCATCACAGGTGGATGCCCATAATGAGACCCATATAAGATAAGGAGATTACTTAGGGTTAGAGTCTGTCGCAACCCGAGCCCAGAAATCGGGGGTTAGTTAAAAGCTAATCAGTGACACACGTACTCTCATGCAATTCATACCTGGACCGAAGTCTGAATGGAATTTTATAAGGGATATTCACATGTTTACATGTGTGAAGTATCGAACAAATCACCTGTTCGAACCTTCAATGCACGGAAGCCTGTTAATATCACTTAAAATTTCTTTCCTTATCATTGCACAGTTCCGCAAGCCCAATACAACCGTGAATAGTCTAAACATTAATATTCAAGAACAAGATTAAAAGTTTAATTATGCATGTGGCCCACATAACCCAAGATGACGTGCTCATGCATGCAAGGAGATCAAGTGTAACATACTGAGGAGGGAGTCAACATAAGAGGTCAAGTTTCACAATGTCTACATAAATGCATCATGCAATGCTAAAAGACTCAAAACCCCATTATATATGTATAATCTGTAGATAATAGTGAGCCGTTGTCGCTGAACAAGACCGTTAGTAGACTCTACTACCTGTTAAAATCATCTGAAGGAACCTTTACGGTTTCCTTTCGGAGATACCCGGGACTATGCTAGACTGGGCTTGGGACCTGAACCTATAACACCATTAAACAACTTGTGAATACGATGATTTAACAAAGTATTAGCAATATTAAGATAATGCGCTGTATCGAAAAGAGTCAATAACTTAACCCATCAAAAGTCAAGGTAGCATATGCAACATATCAATTACTAATCGGCTTTGCCTCTGGACTCACAGGTGGCTATGATCAGATCTTGTCCAAACGCATTGCCTTAAAAAGAAATAAAAGACATATGATTAATAGAGTTTCAAGTTTGTATCTAAGTACGTCGTGCATTTGAATAAGCATGCTATAAGGATAAAAAAGTAAATACATATAAGTTAGCTACTACATTTGCCATATATTCCTTTGAGGGATCTTACTTACTGAGAACACTATTGACCGGGTCAGGGTACGAATGAGTTTCAGATTTCTGGGGTCCGGAAGCCCCAAGACATAAACACTGCAGCGGTACCATACATACTACGCCAAAGTCAACCCCATCGGGTATCTTAAGGCTGAGGCTGAATAGTGCCTGACCATATGGAATCAATCATATACTTGGACTTGAATAAACCATGCATATCATATCGAGAATGTTACCATACGTTCAATTCATACAATATCTAAGTTAAGCAAAACATATCAAACATATCAAACAAATAAAATATACCTTATTGAAAGGCATAACAAGAACTATGCAAACATATAGAAGAGTGGAGGACAATGATTGTCATTCAATATGCTATGCAATTCAATTTCATAGGATTAAGGAAGTTTTACTAGCCAAACCTAATCTAGTTGCCCATTATTTCTAACCGTGCATGATTATGTAGTTTTAAGTTATTCGATACATAGTTATTTTTCTTTGGTGTTACATTGTGTAGGAAAGGTGTATCGAAGTCCCTTAAATCAACACCCATGGGGAGGCGCTTAATAAATGGACAATGTCACATGAAGAAGTCCCAGCCCTCAGGACTTTTCATGATTTTTCAATTATTCCTTTGGGATGGTTAATGGTCTATAAGGGTCCAAAAACTAAGGCCCTACAAGGTCTCACATCAATACCTATCAATCCTCAGTTTCAGTGGTCTCACAGCTTAGCCGTGGGTGACTTACGGCTTACCAGGAGGTATCTTACAGCTTAACCGTATTATGCACTATCACTCAGCCATGGTTCCCCAGAATTGTTTCCTCTTACGGCTTGACCATGCTTGTTATACGGCTCAGCCACCGTAGCCGGACCGTAGAAGGCTTTCTATAATTAGTTAACAAGCAGAGGAACCTGAGAATGTAGGATAAACGAGGTCTTTTTGGTGTTCAAATGTAGGAGAATACGAATAAGCAAGAAGAGAGTTCAGTCTCAAACTGAATCTACCGGGGGCAGAATGCTTTAGGGCTGATTGGTCGGTCCTGAAGCCTGATCAGTCGGATTTCAGTTCTAGAAGAGGTCCGATCAGTTAAACACCATACTTGATCGGTCAGATAGCAGAATTTCTGTGCAAATCAACTAAACTAAATTATGTACACCACGAAGACACCAAGCAAAAGGGGTTGTAAGAAGACACATACAATTGATAGACTCACAAGAATCATACAATACCAACATGCGTTAAACCAAAACTTACTTATACTTGCCTTCAATTCAAGGCTCAACCATTAATCCATACTTTGGCTCAGTTTGGGTACTTTGAACCTACATGCCATGCATGCCAAAAATGAAGAAATAGATGAGTGCATATATACATTGAGAGTCTTCTTAACTCCACGACCCTAAGAGATCAAGGCATAAGAAGAGAGCTTACCTTAACAGTGAGTAGAGAGCAATTTAAAGATGAAGATCCCATTAACTGCAAGTCTAACAAGAAGAGGAACTAGAAAAGGACAGGAAAGAGGGAGTGATTGCTTGAAACCCATCTACAAGACCTCTCCTTTTGCTCCTTTGCTCTTGATGCAGAGTAAAAGAAGAAGAAAAAAATGGGAGAAAACGATGAAAAGAGGAAGAAGAGAAGGTTGGTGAAGATGAGTCGGTGGATGTCTTCCTATATAAGACCAAATTTTTGAAATTTATAAAAAGGTCCTTCTAAGTTTATTAGATTTTCAATACAAGTCAAATGGGGGTCTGACTGGAGCAATTGAGGTTTAATGTGTTCGAGTCAGTTACCAACATTAATGAGCTCAACAAGACACACATGTTGATGTCAATATGATGCATGAATGCAAGGAAACAAGTATACTAAAATTACGAAAAAAGGGCTTTAGTCCACTTATGTAAAGGTAAACCCAACCTAATTATCTATCCACGGCTCGAACTTGACCCACTAGGACCAAATACAAGGCAATCACATTAATTAGTTCACAATCACAATTAATTACTTGCTAATCAAGTTTAGTTTAGGTCGGAGTATTACAGAGCCTTTCCCTATTAGGTTGCTTAGGGAGGAAGTAATCTTATTCTATAAATAAGATCCTTCCCCCTTTATTATGTATACAAATCTCATTAATAAGAATATCTCTCTCTTCCTCTCTATTATTCTCTGTCTGGCTCTCTTTTATTTTCTAACATCTCCTAGTTTATAGCTTGATATTTTTAAATAAGTAGTATTGGATGGAAGGCAGGGTTACAGTGCAATACCGTTGCATTGTAGTATGGTGCAACACCCCATTTTAATACACGTTAGAGCATTTTTTTCTTAAATCCTAGTCATTAATCAACTCCAAGATTCTTTATATTCAATTGTTTCTAAGTTTTCAAAGAAACATTCATTGGTCCAACCATTTTGATTGATCACATATGAGTGCCTCCCTCTATTTATATTCTAATAAGAGAATAATAAGGCAAGTTTATATAGAGTTTAATCTAAAGGTGGCAGTGTTACATCTTTGATAATAAGTTATAGGGTGATCATTACAAAGGATCGTATGGGTGATGAATGGCTCGGATTTTAAAATCGTGGGCTCCATCATGTATTAAAATGGGGTGCTTCACCATATTTAGGGTTGCAAATAGGGTGGTTGTAGAATGGGTCCATACTTAATCCAGACCCGAACCCATTTCTAAATGCCGGCTCCGGTTTCGAAACCGATTTTGACTAGGAACCTATTTTGTTAGTTTTGAAGCCGGTTTTGATAAGAGGATTCGGATTCGGTTTTGGAACTAGGTCCATCTGGAGAATTATGATATAGTTTCAAATTTGGTTTTGACTTCTTTTAACTTTTTTAAATTTTTATTTTTTTAAATTAATGATATTTCTTAACTTATAATAATGCCTCAAGTCTACTATTTTTAAGATTAAATATAAAAATATCAAACAAAAGTTGATTTTGAACTATAATTTGCAATATTAAAGGCTCTTATGTTGGGTCCCAGGTCCATGGGTCGGAACTCATATGGACCCAAAACCAGACCCGTTTACAAATCGGAACCTAAATTGGGATATAAACCTAGACCCATTTATGAATGGAAACCTGAAATAGGTTCCAGACCTGGTTTTCAAAGGTTGGAACCGTCGTGTAATCGGAAAATCAAATACCCGTTTGCAACCCTAACCATACTACAATGCACCGGTGCTTTTTTTTAGGAAGATATATATATTTTTAGGAATGTTTGTTTTTAGGAAGGGTTTTTTTTTCATGAACGTTTTTTTTAGGAAAGTTTTTTTGGGAAGGTTTTTTTTTGGAAGGTCTTTTAGGAAGGTTTTTTTTCTAGGAAGGTCTTTTTAGGAAGGTTTTTCTTTTAGGAAGGTATGTTTTTAGGAAGGTTTTTTTAGGAAGGTGCTTTTTTAGGAAGGTTTTTTTAGGAAGGTTTTTTTTTAATCTTTAGACATTGTTAATTGAGTTGGCATTAGGTAATTGGAACGCCCCTTTCCAAATGGGGCATTTTGGAGAATTCTCCAAATATTTTTATCCAAAGGTTGAAACAAAATTTTAAAAAAATGAAGGTCAATTGGGGTGATTTGACTGGAACATTTTTCATTTTTTCCCTTTACACAGATAATCCAAATATAATCCTGTCAATCCTCACCTGTCTCTATTGCCCAGCATCAATATGGGCTTTAAAAAGCAAAAAGGATTTTTACATGAGAAAATTTCCTTAAATTAAAAAAAAAGAGGATTGACAGTAAAGGCCCCCTGCCACTATTTGATTTTTATTTACTATTCCGTGGAAAAGTGGAACATTGTTAGAATAGAAAACAAAAAGAGTAAAAGGAGGGAGAGAGAGAGCTCTTATTAATGAGATCGGTGTATACATAATAGGGGGGAAGAGGATCTTATTTATAGAATAAGATTGCTTCCTCCCCAAGCAACCTAATAAGGAAAGACTCTAACCCTAAGTAATCCCCTTATTTCATGTGGGTCCCAATGTGGGCATCCACCTATGATAATATATCTTATAACACTCCTCCTTGGATGACCACCATTCAATGACAGTTGCCTCATTAAAACCTTGCAAAGGAAAAACCCAGTGGGATAACAACCAAAGCGAAGGAAAAAGAGTACAACGTTCTACAAGATCATTGACTTGGTGTTGGACGTGCATAATGCTGCCTCATTAAAACCTTAACTAGGAAACCCAGTGGGACAAAACCTAGAGAAGGAAAAAGAGTACAGCGCACATATGTCCTCGGGTAGCATACTTTAGGATGCCTCCATCTGCTTGACTACTCCCCCTGATGATAACATCTTTGTACATAATTAAGCATGTCAATCTCGTATACAATTTCTAAAATACTGATTTTTGGCAAAAACTTCGTAAACTGATCAGCCAGGTTGTTACTTGAACGAACTTGCTTGACTTCAATCTTGTTATTCTTCTGAAGCTCATGAGTGAAGAAGAACTTTAGTGCAATGTGTTTCATTTTGTCATCTTTAATGTATCATTTTTTAATCTGTTGAATGCATGCCCCATTGTCTTCGCAAATAATGCTAGAGGTACCTGTACTAAGAGGTAATTGACAAGAACTACATATTTGCTGAGTTAAATTTTTAGCTACACAGATTCTCCACTGGCTTCATAGAGGGTTAAAATCTCAACATGGTTAGCATAAGTAGCTATCAATAGTCAATTTAGTAGAATACCAAAAAAAAATGATATTGACATGAAGAAACATATAACATGTCTATGATCGACCCTTATGAGGATCAGGGATATATCCTGAATTTGTATATCCTACAAAATTTGATTTCAACCATAAAACGGACATAAATATCATAGCATTTGTTTAATACCAATCCAAAGCCTTGGTGCAAAACTATATATGGGAAGCATATTTATAAAGAATGAAAATCTCATTAGAACTTCTCTCGATCTGCGGGTCAAGATAAAATAGTCAATAGTTTTTTCGAGTTCTTCTGGAGTCCTGATTAGATTTATAAACTTCTACTATTATAAATCCATTTAAGGATTTTATACGATACATGGGCAAATGAGATTGTTTTTATATCCTTTCTTAGATAAATATTCACTAAGACGATTGTACCATATTTTTCTAGAATGCTTCAGGCTGTACAATGAACGTCTTACTTATATTAAGTACGTACTCTTTGACTTTGCTTCAGGCAAAGCAAATCCTTCTGGGATTTTCATATATATGTCTGTGTATGTTTTCAATTCCAAGTTTCTGTAGGAAACCTTGTATCACAAGTTTACCTTTTATCAAATAATTTCATTCATTTTTCTTATAAACACCAATTTGTAACCTACAGGGTTAACACTTTTTGGGGTTTGTATTATAGATTCAAATACACCATGTCTATTGAGAGACTGTAATCCCTTAATTGCATCTCTCTATTTTTGGCTAATATTTTCTTTGTCGACATTCATTTATATAACGTGGTTCTGTATCCCAATCATCATTCTCATTTTCCCTTGATATTTGAGTAGCTACAGCTTATGCAAATGGATCATCGATGATAATTTTATTTCTATCCCATCTCTCTCTTGAATAATTATAAAGTATAGAGATCTCTTCATTTATTGGGTACCCATTGCCTTTTCAGGGGGTTCTAGAGTCTCTTCCGGGACATTAATTTCTTCAGGAATTTTAGAGAGAGTGGATTTTTTCATAAACTCTTCTGGAGTATACCTCTTCTGGAGTATGATTGGGATATAATTGCTCATTTCTCCTTTTTTGGGGAGTTGAGTCTTTAAAACTTATAAGTTTATCACGCTTCTGGCGTGTACATGTTCATTTGCTACCATATTTGGAATTTGTGCTTCAGGGACACTAATTCGTACTTGTCCCACAGGGACATTAATTCGTGCTCATGTGTTCATAGCCGGTACATGTGACCTAGTCACTTTTGCTACATCATTAAAAGCTTCAGGAAATTCATTTGTACTTAAGTGCACAATTCTCCGTACTTCATTCTCACATTGTGAAGTACATAGATCTAGATGAGACAGAGTGGAAGTATTCCACGCTAATTCTCACCGTTCTTCAGGAATGAATTGTTCTACAGGAACAAGGTGTTCTGCAGGAACTCATTGATCTCCTCCTAACGGCTAGAAGACTGTCTCATCAAAATGACAAGCAGCAAAAACGAACAATGAATATATCTCCTATCAGTGGGTCTAGATATCCAATAATTGGGGGTGAAGCATAGAGTCTATGTTATGGGCTCATGCAGGTCACAAACCTACTATAGTAAACCTTATAAATTGAGAAACATACTCAAGGAAGTGTACCCTAGGTGTGAGAATGTATGCTAATGGGCGGGATTTGATGGGTTCACAAATGTCACACCATATCCTTTGCAAAAAAGATAGTCAATGGATGGCACTCTAAGGAGTACTTAACATAATTATCAATAATTTGCCTTAGCATAGTACTCCTATGTGACATAACCGATCATGCCAAAGCATGAAAACCTTATGGTCACTAAGTCTAGGGTTTAGTGTAAGCTTCTAGCTTGACTTTGTTGTTTTGCTCATAATCGAACGTAATTCGATATTGGAGATTGTCTTGTAATATAGTCCTGAGATATAAGGAGAATGCGCGTAGCTTTTCTAGTATCAGCTTCTGGCTGTCAATACTATTAATGATGTACAAATATTTTGTGTGGGCTCTTCTGGAGCATTCAAGTATTTGTACCGATCTAGATACAATCGATGCCATGCATGAATTAAACACTAACTCTGAGAAAAAACTTTTGGTTTTTTTTGTTTTTCAATATAATGTATAAACATGATATACGGGGGATAAAAGAATAAGTTTAACATCTAACAAAATATCGAAAAATTGAACTCAATATTCAAAATTATAAAAGTAGTTGTAGGTTTTTTAGACCATGCTTGGTGGTTCGCCTAATCTCCAAACAAAATGCCTTCTCAAGCACCTCTCCTGGGTGGTTATTTTCATCTCTACTGGAGAACATCTTATATTTACTTCTTTTGGAGGGATTGTGATTGACTAATATGGCATTTATTTCAATCATTGGGTGTATGATCATCTACTGGTGATCATCCTTAGCTAATAGGGATATAATCGCACAGAAAATAAGAGCATATGTCACATCCACCAGGGATGTCTTATTTTTTACTTTGATAGCATCACCAAGCATTTTAGAGTGTATAAAGATCGATTTACTAACAATAATCAAACAAAAATAGAACTTCGGGTTCTCAATATCTAATGACAAAATATAATTAAGAATTGACCAATTAGAAAGTTAGAACTTCGGGTTCTTAACTGACGAATCAAAACTTCTAGTTTTGTTAAGACTTAGAACTTCAGGTTCTTAGAACTGTTGGTTCTATCAAAACTTCAGGTTTGAATCACAACTTCTGGTTCTGTCAAAACTTTAGGTATGATTCCATGGCCTTCGTATCGATCTACACTACTTTGAATCAAAGCTCCAAGTTTGATTATGAATATAAATCTTCAGGTTCATATTCCAAATCTTAGATCTTCTGGTTCTAGATAATTTATGGATCTTCAGGTCCAGGTTATTCAGTTGATATAGAACTTCAGGTTCTATTATATACAACTACTGCTTCTGGCAATAACAAATTCATCAAAATTAATCATATAATGATAATTATACCGAAGTAATTATACCAATCATGCAATACGATGTTATAGAATATATAAAAATAAATGTGTGTGAGAAACAGAAATAAAAGGTAGAACTTCAGGTTCTTAACATCCAATCAAAGATAATAACAAAAATGTGATGAAGAATTGAGAAATTGAAGTTTAGAACATTGTATTCTCAACTTAAGAATCAGAACTTCTGGTTCTGAATTAGAGTAGTTCATGGATTTTTCAGTACAAATTAGAACTTCAGGTTCTAGATTAGGATAATTCATAGATCTTCAAGTCCAGGTTAGAACTTCTGGTTCTAAATTAAAATAACATACAGAACTGCAGGTTCAGGTTATTTATTCGATATAGAACTTCTAGTTCTAAGTATCATATGACACTTCGAGTACATATTGTCGATTTGAAAACTTCTAGTTTCAGAGTAAAATAACCAACGGATCTTCTGGTCTGGATTTAAATGAACTTCTGGTTCATAGGCTAAAATAATTTACGGAATCTCAAGTTCGAGTTATTGATTCCATATAAAACTTTTAATTTTAAATATCGTATGGAACTTCGGATTCCAATTAATTATATAGAACTTCTGGTTCTATTTATAATCCGTGATTTTTAATTCTATCATGACCTATTTTCAATAAAAGAAAATAAATCATCATCACAAGAATCCAAATGATAAAAATTTGCAGATCTAAAAGGAATAAAGATAAATGCATGTATATAATTATTAAACTAATAAAACAAGGAGAAATTACTTAACCTTTGAATCATCCTCCTTTTGGTGCCAATGTATAGATCTGCTCGCGAGCTTTCCGTAGGTTCAAACGGATCTCAAATCGGACTCCGGATGATCAAGATATCGCAGATACAAGTTTCTGCCATCGATCCCGGTCAAACTTGCTCTGACTGTACGATCCTATTGACGCTACTGTTTGCGTCAGCGGCTGACGTCACTATTTACGTCAGCAGCTGACGTCTTTGCAGGCTGGGCTTGTTACAGGTAGGTTTGGGTCAACCTGACCTGACCTGAACTGCACCTTTTGTCTTCTGGGTTGGACTGGGTCGCACGAGTTAGGTCTAACCTAACCCTATCGGACTCGACCCATAAGACGAGGTACCTCCTTTCTCCTTCATCACTCTATTTCCAGCAACAGGGATTGCAGATGGACTTCTGGACGGCTAGGATCGGAGTGGTGATGTTGCAGTCCCTCCGAAGGAAGTGGGTCAGCAGCGCGTGGGTCCCGCAGTACAGGCAGCCGGATGCTACCATGTGCTCCCCTACTGCAGATCTGGAGGAGGGCCGATGATATCGTCGCCTTCTGGGGCGATCTGGGCGCCGGTATCTTCATCTTCTCCGGAGGCTGCTGCTTCCTCATCTTTGCGCTCGGAATCGCTTCTAGCCATGGACTTAGAGATAGAGAGATGAGAGGAAGAGAGAAGATTGTAAGCAAAGCAAAGCAAAAGCAGAAGGGGGAGTGCGGAAGCTGCTGCGGAGACTTTGCGTTGGGGTTTTAACGGCGAGTGGTGTGGAAGTTCTTGGATTCGACGATGATGATGAAACAAAGTACAGAGGCTGTGGTTGCTTGTGCCTGGTGTGTGCCTTTGAAATTCCAGTCCTGATGCGAAGGGATCTGAAAAAAAAAAAAACTATGCTTCAGGCACTCGTTCTGGGCGCGGGGAGCATGCCAATGATAGTGAAGAAGAGCATGCGTGCTGATAACGTGTTAGAATAGAAAACAAAAAGAGTAAAAGGAGGGAGAGAGAGAGCTCTTATTAATGAAATCGGTGTGTACATAATAGGGGGGAGGAGGATCTTATTTATAGAATAAGATTGCTTCCTCCTCAAGCAACTTAATAAGGAAAGGCTTTAACCCTAAGTAATCCCCTTATCTCATGTGGGTCCCAATGTGGGCATCCACCTATGATAATTTATCTTATAACAAACATCCCTTTTTCTATTATATTTGCATGTGATTACGAGGCTCTTTATTATAATTATGAAGTGATTAGGCCTCCATCATTTTTCTCAAGTTTAAATCCCCAAAGAAAATTTCCTGCTAGGAAACTGACCCTCTTTGTTCATCGACACTCCTCCTCTTACCCTGTATGCCACTGATGAAAATGCAACCATACAAGTGGGTAGGTTACCAAAAAATATACAAGTGGGTATAAGACAACTTGGCAGGCGACATGGGTATTTCTATATGGAAATTGACATGAGTTTGCCCGCCATTTGATTGACATGAGCTAATCACACCTACCTGTGGACGGTTATGACACAAATTTTCCTTACTAGCCAATCTTTTGGATCTTCCCTTCAAACTTTCTCGGGAAGAGATGGGGAAAGGTTGATTCTCTAATATATGTTTTCAAATCCCTTTGGAATTTCCTAAGTGGGACCCTGCCCATGTTTAAGTGATTGTGACTATTAATTTGGTGGGCCCCTACTAAAAATCCCCCTCTTTCTTTCTTGATGGAACATCCCAACTGTCGGACTAGAAAAGTCCTTGCCTTCAGATGATTGATGTACACTTTCTTTGGCTATCTATCGGTGGGACATTCATTGATGGATACCATGATATGAACATCTGATTTGACAGCGTCATGCCTCATTCACTGTAGGGCACATCAAACTAACCATACCCGTTCATCCGATTTAGATCCGTTGCTATGAGATTCTTCATGTTTGAATCCATTGTCATAAGACCCAAAACAAGGAGTTTCAGTCAATGGATTTCGTTCTTTTCTTTGTTTTACGGGTAATGATAATACAAGATTAACTTCGGTTGATTAGGCAAGCTATTCAAATTAAATCTATACAAGCAAGACCCATCTTTCAAAGATCAAAACCATTCCAGAAACGCTTCATCCCAGTTCTACCCTAGTGGACTTATGACCAGCTTTTATGGGATCAACGTTCATTGTCACATTAAGATCAAACTTAAAGTAAGTGCTTATTTCTCATTTGAGTGCCAAAAAATATTGGGCTTTGTCTTGTATTTCAATTTAACCGGATTGGTTCTCTGGTTTAGCTAGAACCAAAGTTCATGATTAGGGGTATTTTAGTCATTATATATAAATTTTATTGTTGGCTAAGAAAGAAGAAACTATATATATTGATGTACCATAACCCTAGATCCCAAGGGGTTGAGATGGGATCAGGATAGATAAATTCTCTCCTAAGTGGACGTGGGCAAGATTTCCGAACAACGTAAAATTATTGTGTTTATGTGTGTGATTGCTTGATGGTGTGATTGCGTGTGTTCATCATGGTTGATCAGTTGATAGTTAGTAGTTTCCTTTGCGTAGCTTTTCCCTATCAGAGCAGGGTGGAGATCGCTTGGGTTAGCAATTGACTGATCGGTTGGATCTCTCCTTATGTCGAATACCGTAGGTGGAGAAGATAGGTAGGAGTCGCAGATGATGTGACAGAGGAGGATCTGGCGTCTTTCGCCTTTGCAACCATTTGGAGAAGATAGGTAGCTGTCGTAGTTCTTGTTAGAGAAAGAGGATTTAGCCTCTTTCCTTGCGCAGCCATCTCACCTGAGAAGAAGACCGGATTGGGTTTTCTCGGAGAAGATAGAGAGATTAGAGTTTTCTAATCATGGTGGGCCACGAATTGGATTTGCCAATTGGAGAAAACGAATCAGAGGATCTCTGTTTCATCAACAAAACGACAAAGAGATTGGTGTTTGATCTTTTTTGGCTGCATAAATCGAAGAAGCAGAGAGGGGTGTTGCACCCTGTTTGCAAACCTTTGAGGACAAAGAGAGGCTCGGCTTCATCTTTGTTACCGGAAGTGAATAAGAGAAGGGCTCGGATCTTGGGACCACGAGGTTGCAAGTAAAAACATCTCTTGTTTCTAGCAAGAAGTTGAGGATCGGGCCCTGGTTCGGCCACCGGAAATGAAGAAGAGATAGCGGATCTAAAACTTTGGGGTCTGTGAAATCTCTCATCTCGCCGACATCACTGGAGAAGAGGGAGGAGTGCTGCCGGCATTGCAACTGCCTTCATAGTCACAGGATTTGAAGGTTGAAGAAGGGGTTGTGCCCAAGTGCCCATTGTTGATCGTCGGGATCTACAACCACCCACGCTAGCAGTCGCTGGGGTGCCCTTGTCATTGTAGGCATCGCCGGACTATCTCTGCGCCACCGCCAATGTAAGGTTCAAACCCAAGTTAATCATAATATATTATAATTAATTTTGTTTTACTCTAATTTATACATAATTAGGCTAATTCAAACTAAATCCTTTTAGTTTTGGTCATGGATAAGTAGTTTGGTAGGGTTTGAACCTTACTTAGGCAGTTAAGAACCTCTCGTAATTTAGAATTGCATGATTTTGCATTATATTAGTATTATGTTAATTACATCATATGTATTTAATCATGTGAGTCATCTTTGATATTTGGCTTAGCTCAATCGGGATCTATTTTAGTCCAACTAGAGTTTAATTGACTTAAACTGTAATTCTTTCAAGATCAATGGATTTGCTTGCAATTTCTAGGAAACTTTGATTTAAAACCAACTTAACCACCTCATTCTCTCTTTATTCTCTAATCCCCTTATGGAGCCTTCCTCTTTTCTCATTCTCCTCTTCAAGTTTGGAGTTAGAATCTAGATTTTAGAGCTATGCATGAAAAAGTGAAGGTTCTCATCTTCTTCCTCATCTTCTTCACTTGGAGCCTCCAATTGCATCTTTTCCTCTTCTCTATAGCTCTAGAAGGTAAGGAGAAGCTTCCTTTTCACTTTCCTGGATTCTTTGAAATCAATAGAGTCAAAGAGATTCAATTCTGCAATATGCATGTATCTCATACCCATTTCATTAATTGCATATCTTAGGCTGTCTTCTATTGAGGCTTTCTCCACCATTGAGCCAAAAGAGAAGCTTGACTTGAGTAACGTACTAAGTTAAGGCAAGTATAAGTGTATATTATTACTACATGTATGTTTAATTTCCTTGGTTCTTCAATAAATCTCAAGTATGATCTCTATTACAGCTCAAATGCCTAACTTATATGTTAATGAAGAAGTCTTAGGCTAATTATGGTAATGAAGATGGGTTGGAGTTTAAAAATTGAGAGAATGGTTAATTATGCAATTAATAAGACTTATAATTGATATCAAGTATAGGGAAGGTCAAGAGAGAAGGAGAATAATCAATTTAAACTGATTCTGCTCTGAGCCAAGAGGCTCCAAGGTTATCAATCGGACAAAGGTCTGATCGATTGGATTCCAGCTTTCGATCGGACACCTCCTCGATCGATCAAGTACCTTAATTTTGGTTTAAAATTTTATTTAAAGGCTTTGGCAAGTGTTGGTATGTATAGAAAAATGAGTATTACTTTAGATTACTTTATTAGATAAAGAATAATGAATTGTATTTTTTTTGACTTTTTTAGTATTTTAAGGCCCAAAATACTCTCCGGAACTCACTCACGATGTTTCATGAGTCTGGCCCTATATGAGTACAAATCTTCTATGGAAATCGAAGTTAGTTTATGTATATGTTTGGGGGACCTAGTATGAGAGTCATTGGGAAACAATGTACCCTCAGTTTTAGTAAAACCTTATTTTATTTATTTAAAAATGGAGATTAAATTGGGAGTTGTCCTAGCTTTATTTTAGGACTTTGTGATATGTTTTAAGTCAATCTTACCGTAAGACTTTAAGTACATTCAAAGACCATATAGGGCCTTAGAAGTGGAACATTTACCTCAAAAAAATTAGCTTAACGGTAATTAAATACTAAGAAGGAAGAGTGTAAAGCTGTCACTCATTCCCTCTTGATTTTCCAATCATTTCCCAACGTCACGTCATAGGTGTTGGCATAAGAAGTAGTGCCCGTCACTTATATAATGCAACACTGAGATTTTGGTAACACATTGACATCGAACATGTTATGAATACGATATATTGAATGATTAAAGAAATGTGGATTATCTTAGCTAGGGCTGGCTAATAAATATTCTTGTTAACCACTTAATTTTAATGCATTCATGTTGTCTGAATAAACTTTGCCTTCAACATGATTGAATTATATGCCCATTCCTCGCCTAAACCTTGAGGCAAAATCAGAGATGAAGTTTCAATTAAGCGTGGGCCCATGAGCCAAGATAGGGATAACTAAGGTTGAGAGGATTTGAGTACTATTAGCTCACTTAAGTATGCATTGTTTGATTATTAGTTACTCCGCTCAATTTCAAATTTATGACTGTATATGATCTCAAGACCTATATATACTTCTGTATAAGAATGAGACGATTGCTATGTATAACAAGAATGAAAGTTATGAATTTAAATTGGTCTTGATATATTGAGTCGGCACTACTTAGCTTGTACTTATAGGAGGTTCGACAGGACTGCACAAGGGTATTCAATATGTTACCTACTGCAGTAGTTATATGAAGAAATGGTTGGCACTCTTAGGATAGCTAGATGGATCTTGGCCTAACCGTTAGTGATTTCCCACCGTACGATATGCTCAATAGTTATGTAGATGCGAACTAGTATGTTAATTGTCTTTTCATTTATGATTCTTTATTCAGGCTTATTCACACGCACAACATGCTTAGTTTTCATTATTGCTCTTTGTTAATCAATATGTTTTATAATTAAATTGATACATCATGATAGTTTTATGTACTCTTATATTTGTTTAACTATCATATTAACAGTGTTACCCTTGGTGTTATAGGTATAGAACCCACTGCTGACACGGCAATCGATGCAGCCCTGGAGGGAACTCCAATGGTACTTCGAGGTGTATAAGAGTGGAATGAGGATGACATCTACTACTAGTCATCTTACATATTGTGTCATGGGGATTCGTTTTGGGCTTGTTTAGGCTTTAGTCAATTTCTGTCATTGTTGATAGATCATGCCATCATCATCTTGCTATTTTGGAGTCATTGATGGATGGACATGTCATTTTGTATTTATGTATATATTTATGTATCTTTTGTATATCATGTGCATACGAATAGATTACTTAGGAACTTTGGTATATTAATGAATGAATGCTTTATTAGTGTCTATGATGATTACATGTGTACTTCACAAGTTTCCGCTTCGTTATTAAAATGGTCTACGTGTTTATGGATATTCCTCTCATGTACTTGTGGAATCACCTTTGTGGTAGTTCGTATGTGTCTTGAAGTGGCACGGATTGCCACGGGTTATGTATGCCAAGCCTCGGGATCCACTTTAATCCTTAATTCTCGTGTTTGGGGCGTGACAGCAAGTTCCTGAGAAGAAAACATTTGGGTGATGTAGTGGTTTTAGTTGCAGTACCAAAATTGGAAGGAAGGAGGAGTAGCAGTCTTGGACCTAGTTTTAGAATCAAGTTAGTCCTAGATTTGGGTTGGGTTGGTTTGAACTTGACCTGTAGAACGGTAGCCCAGCGCGTCTAGGTGGAGGTCACGTCAGGTAAGACCTGACCCGTTGCGTAGAGTCCAGCCCACTCTGCCAATAGGTGCAGTGCTGACGTTAGTAGAGTAAGTCAAAGGCAGATTTGACCAGATAATGGCTGAGTTTGTTTCTATGATATCTTGATCGTTTGATTTCTGATCGAAGATCCGTTTGTGCTTACGGACTCGTTGCGAGCATATCTATGCATCTGTGGAAAAAGATTGGCAGTTCAACGACCAACATGGATGTTTGATCAATCGGAGTGAAGAAAGCTGTTTCTGCAATATTGAAGCCATCCGGAGTTTAATTTCAAATCCATTTTCTTTCAACATGCTCTAGTGAAGAGATCTACGAGGCAAACAGAAAATAATGGCAAGTTGACTGTAACGACCCAATCCCAAAGTAAAATCTAAATGAAAGAATATAAGTAATAATCGGTTTTAAACTATCGAGGTGTTTTTTTGGGGACAAAACCGTGAGGACTTCCATAAAAACTGTAAAGTTAAGCGTGCTCGAGTCAGAGCAATTTCAGGATGGGTGACCTCTTGGGAAGTCCAAAAGCGGACAATACTTCGATAGTGCGTAGCGGATTATTACAGATGGTATCAGAGAAGGGCATGGCTCTCCTCTGAGTGGTGGGAGAGGACCTCTCGAATCCTGTCCTCCACAAAAGGGGGGCGGGGGCGGGAACGAAGGAGGAGGAACGAAGTCCCACATCCCTTATGAGGCCGTCTTCGGTCCGACATTGCTTAGAACAGTCTAGATATGTGGATATGGGGACATAGCCGGCGGAAGTTGGTGGGCCTGTAATGACCCAGTCCCAAAGTAAAATCTAAATGAAAGAATATAAGTAATAATCGGTTCTAAACTATCGAGGCGCCTTTTGTGGACAAAACCGTGAGGACTTCCATAAAAATTGTAAAGTTAAGCGTGCTCGAGTCAGAGCAATTTCAGGATGGGTGACCTCTTGGAAAGTCCAAAAGCGGACAATACCTCGATAGTGCGGAGCGGATTGTTACATTGACTGGCAAAAAATTAGGGGACTGAAGAAATTGACTTATTCATGATGATAGTAATGGATTCAAGTATCACGGGCTAGATTGAAGTGTTTGATGGAAAAATAACTTCATGGATCAACAGGAAAGAACTATAACTCCGTGACACAAAATGATTGAAAACTGTTACTTGATGCCATGGATGGGAAATTGCTCTGAAACTTTGTAAAAAGCTCATATTCGTGTCGAAGGGATTGAGAAGGAGTAACATGCCAAAGTGGAAGGAAAAGTAAAAGAAACAGAATTGGAAAGAGGTAGTGTGCAAGAAATCTCAGATTCGGTGATGGGGAATCACTTTTGGTTACTACAGGTATGAATCGGGTTAATGATTCATGGTATTGGGATTCATATTCCTTTTATCATGTTTTTGAATAGAGATTAGTTTGACGTAAATAACGCTTATTATTGATGGACCTATTCTTATGGGGGATAATGCAAATTGATGAGCATTTGAGATAAGAGTGGTAGAGATCCCGGTGTATGATGTTGTTGTTTAGATCTTAACAGATGTGATACATGTTCTGGGTTTGCAAAGAAATTGGATTTCATTGAGTACCATCGACTTCAAAAGCTATAAGTGCACTATAGTTGGTGGAGTTATGAATATGAAAAAGGGAACATTGGTCATTATGGAGGGTAAGATGCTCAAAAATCTCTACAGGTTGATCGGAGATGCATTTTCAGGTGGAACAGTGATGGAAATAATAAATAACATGGGAGGAAATCCATGGTTCAGGTGGAGTTAGATGCGACGAGATCATAGGAAGATGGATTGATGGGTCTTCGATGATATTATCTAGTGGAAATCTAAGAAGAACTAAACGGAGATGATTTTCTCGAAAAAGATAGTCTTGTTCAGGTCGGAGTAAGCTAATTTAACATCAAGTCATACCTAACCTACATGTGCAGTGCCCAACCCACCATAATAGGGTAGAACAGGACAGTTGTAGGTTTGATAGTAGGAACATCGGAATGGAAACAAAAGGAAAGATTCATAAAGTGCAAGTGAGATCTAGAGTCAGGGAGGTCTTCAGTTTTATCTTGACGGATGGAAGTTAGGTTCATCGTATTGCAAGGATACATGCATGTGGCAACAAATAGATGGCACTTCGGAGGTCCAAAACAGGGGTGTTGAGGTCAAATGAGGTAACTGTGGGAAATCTCAAATTAGTTTGAATTTGATTGACACTAGACAATAATGAGATTATTTATGGACTCGAGTAAGGGGTGCAAGTGCTACGCTTGGTAGTAGCGCATGCGTAAGCATATCTTTCGGCGAGGTACTAGAAATCTCAAGTCGGTTTGGGCTTGATTGATACCAGACAATGCTAAGATTGTCTGTGCATCTGGGCTAAGGGGTGTAGGAGTCGCGTTAGGTCGTAGCATGTGCATAGGCATACGTTTCAGTGAGGTACGTGAAGTGATGGTTCAACATATTAGAGTGTTGAAGAAAGAAGATTGTGCCATCGGTGTAATGACGTGCCATTTAGCAAGGAATGTGAAGACATTACCAATTATCTCAATGTGGCTCCGAGGATTTGCAAAATCCAAGTTAAGGTGGAGATTGTTGGGTTTTGTTTTGTATTCCGGTTTAACTAGACCAGTCATTTGGCTTAGCTAGAACCGAGGTTTAGGATTTGTGGATATTTTAATCATTATGTATGGGTTTTCTTGTTGACCAAGAAAACAGTAATTATATATATATTTATGTATTGTAACCCTAAATCACAGGAGATTAAGATAGGATCATGATAAATAAATTCTCTCCCCCGTAGATGTAGGTAAGGTTGTTGAACCACATAAAACTGCTGTATTTATGTGTGATTACTTGATGGTGTGATTTTGTGTGTTCATCGTAGTTAATCCGTTGATCACAAATAGTTTCCGCTACGCCACTTTTCCTAACAAAAAAGACTAAAAAATTCTATTTGATGTACATTTGGCGTTTTAAATGCTTCAGATGAAATGGTCAATATTTCACAGTGTAACAGAGTTTTGGAGATCAAGCAAACCATGAGTATGAGTTTGAATGGAAGGTTTGGATGTGCATAAGGTACCATCGGTTGTGCAAAATAAAAGATCCATATTTTTCAAAGGAATGATTATGTTGTTGGGTTCAATCACTTTTGGAATTTTTTAAGCAACCATATCTTTTTTTTTCTTTTTTTATACCTCGAGACTCTAACCCACGCATGTGAATGCCCTCTCATGCACCCATGTGCAGCCGGCTGAGCTGCAGTTGGGGACCTAATCTACCCAATCTGGCGGTGAAAATCGAACTGAAATTTAAAACCATTTAGGTAAACATGGGAGATACATATTTTTAACAGTTTCGATCATCAAGTCAATGTATACAATTTTAGCTCACTTAACCTTATCGATTAGGTTATCTTTAAAGCACTCCCTTACTTTTATTTTTCTTTTCTTTTCTTCTATCGCCAAAGATCGAGTTATCTTGAATTGGCATTGGGCCAAATTTCAAGTTGAGACCACCATTTGATTTGATCATGTGTAAAACACCATTATTGAACTTTTAAATTTTAAATTTTAATCACATTTTACATGTGATCTATTCAACAGTGTCAGTGTGAAAATCAGTAATTCGAAAAAGAACTCTTTTCTAGTAGCTTGGATTTTATAAAGTGAGGCTTGCTCGTTCTGAAATGTAGTGGTTTTCACCAACCATCGTTTTCCCTCTTCCTTTCATGTTTGAAACACATTTGGGTGGGCCCCATACATTTTGCTCAAGAACTGCACAATCTCACTAGAGTCTGGACTGTTTCTCTCTTTCTCTGTATAATATATATGTGCTGGGCTCCAATGTGGACTGACCTATGGGGCCCACCAATCATGGGACCTAGCTATGTGCAAAATTTTAAGTTCGTTCAATCATCATAGCCCCTTAATCCATGACTCAAGTTTAACTTTTTTTTTTTTTTTTTTTACCCAAGATATCTTTCGCCAACCCAGTTTTTTGATCTTTAGCCTTTAGCTTGGAGGTAATCAAATTTTGAAGAACAATGATTATTTCTTAGGGGTACATACATAGCCGCACACATATTATCTAGATAACGAAAGGGCCATGAGTTAGACTCGAGACCTTGGAAAGCAAACCAAAGGCTCAAACCAACCAAAATACTACCTTGACGGCAAGCTTAACTATTTTTAAGGGCACAATCTTTTTAATCCAACATAGAATTCATGTAGTCAACCCCATTATAGTTGGGATAAGGCTTTGATGATGATGATGATGATGATGATGATGATGATGATGATGAATCTTTTTAATCCAACACTTCATCCCCTTTGGATCAGTGTAAAAAGATCGGTTATGTGACTGTAGTACTTGGGGGGTGGGTGGACTAATCTTGTGGGCATAGATGGGCCCCACCAATTGTCTCACACCGTGCAAGATATTCACACAGGAAGACTGCAGTGTGAGTGTACACCCAATTTTCTGTTCTAGACACCAATCTAATTAGTTCTGTTCTAGACACCAAACTAATTAGAGATAAATCCCATCCCTTAGGATTATACATGATTGGGTGCTAATCACATCCACAGGTAAAAGAATAACCTAAATAGAGAAAGACACTCAAGAGAATTTATCCAGATTGAATATTGCAAAGTATATGTTCTCCACTGCCTTGCAGAATTCATATCAGCTTTTGTGAATTTGTGCTTGGACCCATACGGCCTAGGAGATCTTGGTCTGAATCAGATGTTATCCGTGTGCGTGCATGTGTTTTTGAAGGTTAGTATATTAATATCTCCCCAAAAGGGCGGGAAAGCCCCTGTACAAAAAGAAGCACTTCATCACCCCAGCAAGGATGCTGGCTAAATTGATATATTTGGATTATGGCCATATGTAGCGGGCAGAAGAAGGGCAAAGTGAGCCAAAAGAAGGAGAAATAGAGTGACCCAAAACCCAACAAGCTGGCCTAGCAAGGGAAGAGAACGAAATAACGTTTCAACCAGCAAACCACACCGACCTAAAAAAAAGCGGAACCAGCAGATTGGACAAAATAACCAGCTGGAACGAAGACTACTGCAAGCTACAACTGCAGCTATTGAAAAAGAACAGGCTCAGCACACAGTAGGCTGGAGAAGCCAGCGCAGTGAAGGGCAATAAATGCCCATTCGTATGACAAAATATTAAATTCATGCTGGATGATTGGAAGTGGGAATTTGCTTCTAGAGCTCTTTGTGGTGTGCATAGAATTTCACAATTGACTGCATTCCCATAAATTCACCAGAGTTTCATTGAATGAAGAGCCTTATATTTACAAGTAACTCTAAACTAATGTTATCATTGGGATAAGGATAACCTACTGAAATTTTTTAAGACCCTATTAATAACAACTAAACCAAACATTATCTCCAACGTCCCCCCCCCTCAATCACAAGGTCCTTTCGTGAAAGGATATGTGTGATTGTTGACAAATGAAAAAAGAAGAACTTTTAATCTCTCCTTCGATAGGAAATTGAAAAAAATAAAAACTTTGATTTCCTAAAACTAAATTGTCAAGGGAAATCGATCTTCACGTCTTCATGGCAATCACTATTTATCCTTATGAGTCCATCACTGTCGCAACCCACTCCTTTTGAATTTATCAGTGCTAGTAGCTCACTTGATCAGAACTATCGTGATTTCTTCTAGAAACTTCAAATTTGACAAAGATAGGGAGATAGTAAGATTTGGGCATTCTGGATTGGACGGGGGAAGATGTTAAGAGTTTTACTTATTAAAATAAAAAGATTGACAGTGATTAATAAGAAAGCACAAAGGATAAGACTTGATTCCTGGCTTGATCACATGATCATCATCCGAGCCCCGCTTTGATATCATATAGAATTTCACAATTCATTGAATTCCCCTTAAATTTGCTATAGGTTTCATTGAATGAAGAGCCTTACATTTATTAGTAACTCTAAACTAACCTTATCCTCAGGATAAGGATAATATTTTAACTATTGGGTTTATGTCTTGTATTCTGGTTTAGCCGGATGAGTCCACTGGGTTAGCCAGGGACTGGTTTAAGGTCAAGGGTATTTTAGTAATTGTACTGGAGTTTTCTTGGTGGCCAAGAAAGCGGAGATTATATATATGTGTAGTCTGTAACCCTAGATCTTGCGCAGTTGAAAAGTTGTGAGAGCTCTCTTGCCCGTAGTATTCCTACATCACGTAGGTAAGATGATGTGAGAGAACGAGAGTCTCTGTATGCTTTACCTGTGATAGTAAAGATGATTGTCTCTGCTCCCGTAGATGTAACCCTATTTGGATGAACCACGTAAATCTCATGTCTCTTCTTGTGTGCGGTTGCTTCGTGCTGATCTTGTAATTCATGTGTGTGCACAACGGATAATGTCTTGTGCAAAAGCACAACATTAACATCTTAACAATAAGAACTAAACCAAACATTATCTCCAATAATAGTGCATACAAATAAATTGAAGAATTTTTTTTATAAGACTGGAAGCTATGATCTGATAGTGCAGAATGTTGGCCAATTAACATATGAAAAAAAGGGAAACAAAAATTGAGTGTAGCAAAGATGAGAATGACGGGATTACAGTGAGAGCAAGGGGTAACATCAATAGGTGATAAATTAACAAAAACTTGTTTGAGATGATTTAGATATGTTTGATGCAGGCTAAAGTTTTTCTACGTAAGTAAATAGCCCCTCAAGAAAAATGTTAGGCTAAAGAGAGGATGGATGTAGATAATAAGGATAGATTTAAAGAAGTGTAACATATCCATGGATGGCTAACAACATTGTTGGTTCAGAAAGTTTTTTTATGCAGGTAGAGGCCCCTTAAGGAAAAGGGTAGGCGGAAGAGAAAATGGATGGAAGTAACAAGGATATATCTAAAGAAGACCAACCTATCTAAGGATTTGGCTTAGGATAGAGAGGATTGGTAAATAAAATTCATGTAGTTGAACTCAAAATAGTTGGAGACAAGGCTTTGATAATGATAATGTGGATGAATAAAATATTAAAATTAATTTACTGCCTTGATCGGGTAGGAAGAAGAAAACATGGATGGAAGTAGCAAAGATAAATCTAAAGACGACCAACCTGTCCAAGGATTTGGCTTAGGATATATAGGATTGGTAAATAAAATTCATGTAGCTGAACCCAAAATAGTTGGGGACAAGGCTTCGATGATGATGTGGATGAATAAAATATTAAAGTTAATTTACTACCTTGATTGGTCAACCACATGGGTTTCCTAGTCAACTCAACCTGGTAGCTCGCTGAGTCACTTCAACTCACCAGGTTA
Organism: Sextonia rubra; assembly: GCA_037013555.1. Taxonomy (NCBI): domain Eukaryota; kingdom Viridiplantae; phylum Streptophyta; class Magnoliopsida; order Laurales; family Lauraceae; genus Sextonia; species Sextonia rubra. The sequence continues at coordinate 59,688,881 of JASUAD010000001.1, forward strand.
GGAATAGTATACTATGAAAAACTACTGTATAGATATTTCCCATATGCACGAGTTAATCTTGAGTTTGAACAATTTTACTGAAGCACAAGAGTTAATAGGATTGTGTAAATGGAAACTGGTAAATACTAGGACCCCAAAAATAGCTCTTAGCAAAGACCTGTGAAACTTGCCTATATAACTATAATAGCATGAATGAAAGCAAGGTGCATTGGATGCAACAGACGGAATGAAAATTGGTACCTCCCATGAAATAAATTCATAGAACGAACTCCAAGATGCATTCAAATCAGTAGAACAAATTCATAGAACAAACTCCAATATGCATTCATATCAATATTAATTCATAAAGACATCAAGTAGATATCTTCTGCTGAAGAGTTCTTACAAGGAGAAAAAAAAAAGCATGAAAAGATTTGTGGATAGACCATTTGCTCTCCTGCCTATTTCAAGAGTTTAAACAACATGGTTCACACAAACAACCATACCTAACGAACACTCTAGACACTGTATACACACACACACACACACGGTCTAAGAATTAGTGACAGACCATGCTGACCTTATACAGCACCACAGATAGTAAGGCTGAGAAGATGTCAGTGCTAAAAACCTTGCTAGGGGAGCCCTTGTTATAGAATATTATCAGAAATGCACTTTTACTCCTGTAATTGATTCATCAAGCCACTGAGGGAACTGAACGCTTATAGGCTCGATTTGTTTGATGCCCAACAATTGAGTCCTCCATAGGAAGGCCTTGTGCACCAAAACAGAAGTAATGGTTCATCAGCCTTTTACTATTAGCTGAGCTTGAATTTGGAGATGTTCTCGGTGTTCCGTCATTAATCGATGGTTTAGAGCAAGATGGCTTAGCAATCTTATTTTCTGATACAATATCCTTTTTATCCAATATTGGTGAAGACCTTGAGGAGACCAAGAAAGGACCTGATGGTGAGTGGGAAGGAAGAGCTAAATGTGGCATGGCTTGAATTACGCCCTGCATTAGGCCTGCTGCAAATTTCTTCTTGGTTGATGGGCTTGGCAAAGTACTTCTCACAGAAAGAGTCCGCTTATTGTTAGGAAGTGATGATGGCTTTGAGAAACGCTGTCGCAATGAAGTTGGTGTGTTTTCCAAATTGCTTAACTTCTTGCGAGACTCCAATGAATCACTGTCTTCAGACCCTTTAGATGCATCTCCTGAATTGCAACTGATTTTCTTTTCTTTCTGGTGTGGCCAACCAATGAGAATTTTCAAATGCCTTGTTGCATAATTAGCAGAACTGGATTTCCTATGCCCTGAACTGTTGGTGGTTTCAACTTGACAGATTTCACTCTTGCTTGTGCTTGAGCAAGAACTTAGCCTCCCACTCCCTCGATCACCACTGTTATCTGATATGTTTTCAATGCCAGTGTATAAGAGTATCTCTGTGTCAGAGATTCCAAAAGAAGTCCCTGGACTGCCACCAGGACCTTGCATCTTTAGAGAAGAAGCTATGGCACTTCTAGCCACATAATCCTGCGAGTTTGATATCCCTCCAGCAGAAATCAGCTGCTTTATCAAAATTTCGGATGAGACAGATCGAGGGTGTTGGTTGAGGAGATCCAGCGGAGTCATGTTATTAATGTCACAGATATTGATATCAATTAGTGGCACAGACATCAATAGCTCCACCAAATTAGAATGTACATTGCCAACCACGGCCATATGAAGTGCAGTTCTTCCATTGTTATTCCTGAGATTGATGACCTCCTGCAGATTTACTGTCTTTCCAGAGACTAACTGCTTCATGAGCTCAATCTGGCGATCCAATCTTTGGAAGCCAGGAGTTCTGAATCCAGCTACCACTAAATGGAGAAAAGAATCACCAGCATTGTTTGTAGAACATGCCAGCAAGGGAAATGCCTGAATTAGAGCCAACACCACGGCTAAATGGCCCCGGTAAGCTGCAACATGCAATGCTGTGTTACCTTGATTATCTTTGGAGGTGATGATATCGAAAGACTGCACCAGATCCTTAACCACCTGTTCAACAGAATTATTACTTAAAGAATGTAAATAGGTGGCAGAAGTAATTTATATTCCAACAATTGAATAGGATGTGTGTGGAATGCAAACTGAAATTACCCTGGTAGGACAAATAGAAGCACGTATGAATACATTTACCGCCAGTCATATAGTCACTACAATAGACACATTGATTCCTTGTTTCCACATAAGAATAATAAGGACTGAAAGCAACTGCTACAATAAACAAGAGAAAAAAAAACTGCAGTTCTCATATGGCCTGATTAGTTATATATAATGAAACTAGAATTTACCAAATAAGTCTCAAGGAACTCCTTCCAACACAGGAGCCACCAAGACCCCTTTGAAGACCTTGGACATGAATGTCCATGAGATTGCTTCAGACCTACTATGATCAAACAAATGAGTGGTCCTAATCCCCTTCCTATTAAATATTTGTTGTTTCTTTCTCTTATAATGCCCATAGCACAGCAACAAACGAAATAAAACAAAGCACTCTCCCTTCTGAGAATGGTAGCGCAACTCCAGTAACTCAAAATGTTCTCCAGTAGTATCTGGCAGCACCCCTCCAAACTTCACACCACAAAAAGACCGCAATTCAGTGACTGTTGTACCGGACTGCAATCAAGGATTGGATGATGCACTAATTCGATATCTACCATGCATAAAAGACAACATTTTTTTTTGCTTCTGTAGATTATCCATCATCCAAACTCTGTTTCAGAGAGCAAGCCAGCTGAATATGACAACTCTATGCAGAACCAGGATTGATTATACCGTGGCCAGCTGCCAGTGGGTGATCCACACCCTCGCCACCACTTAATGTGTTGGAAAAAGAACTTTAAGCACTGCTAGTTGTTCGGGACCAAACACTCCATTCATGGTTGACAAAGGATCAAACCTTTATATCATCACTCCTACCAATTGAATGGTCCACAGAGGTAAACAAACCAAAGTGAAGTGGACTCACGTGTGTGTGTGTCTGTGTGTCTAAAAGAATTTTTCATAAAACCTTACTAGGCTTTATTTTTTAAGATTTGCTCAAAAGCCTATATACACACTTCCTAATACAATGGCGAAAATCTAGACTTTTAACTGATGCAGAACAGGGAAAATGTCTCCACAACACTTTCATACAAAAACAAAACACCAACTTTTCTATATTCTAGATCACTTAAAACCAGCATCATACACTTTTGCTAAGCACATATGCTAAATTGAGCTATGAGATTTCAATTGCATTATGCACTAAGTAAAAAAGATGTCCATTAAAATGCTGTCTCTGATGCTTGTATCCATATTGGATAGCATGCTCACACCATGACACTTTCTAACAATACAAAATAATAATAATAAAAAAAGCTACGATTCATATATAGTCACATGTATATGGCATTTATGTAGCTCTGTTGAGTTTGTTCGTACAATATAATAAAAATATTTTAAAACATTTTTCAGTGCATAGGCAAATTGGGGCGTATAAAGTCTTGTACCAAACACACAATATCTTATATCTAAGGATGATGCCAACACTCCACCCACATATAAATTACAATCATCATTCAGGAACTACCTATAGAAATCAAGCCAAACCTGAGATTTTTTTTTCTTTTTTCTTTTTAAACAGAAATGTACTCCTGGATGGCCAGTTTACATTTAAGAGAAAAAAGGATATTTTAGTCATTTGATATTTCCTTTTTCCTTCGTGCAATAGCAACAAAATTTATTGCTAAGAGTGAGGCATGAATCCTTTGAGTTATCACCAACTTAAGACATGGTTATTCACTAAACTTCTATTTTTGTTTTCTTTAGGTAAATAGATCTCAACCAATGAGCCATACTAAATGGCAGAAATAACTCCTTAGCCACTCAATAATGGAAAACATGATGAGCCAATGACCACAAGGGGGCCACCCAACTCAGATGACCATGTGATTTACATCATTGGGTGAGCCATTTGTGATTCCCATCATGAAGGAAGCCCCACCAAATTTCTTGTCAATTGTCATTAGCTAGTGTTTCCATCTTTTGTTATCATTATTATTATTTTTAAATCGATTTTTCTTGTTGCTGTTGTCCTGTGAATTGAGCGGATTGTGAACCACATATAGAGACAGCTCACTAATTGAGCTGATAATGATTGAACCATGAAAATGTAGTCTTAAGCAAGAAAACAGCATCTTATATAGGACGAGCTAATTAGTTCAGCTGAATAGCTGCTACTTACCAATGAACAATCCTATGTAGTTTTAAAGCAAGGGCAATATATCTGAGTAGTACTAAGAAGCTGAGACACATGGCGAAGAAGGATTAGAGGATAGGTATTTAATAGATATGAGGAAATATGTAATATATGATTGAGCCTTGACTCAGTAACAACAAACAGTACAAGTTCGGCAAACATAGCCAATCTGTCTTGTGAATGTTAGTCACTAGTCGTAACTTGATATTGTCCAATCTTATTGGACGGGAAGGATCAGCTGCAAAGGTCAGCATGGTCAATTACATGATAGAGCAGCCTGCCTGATCAATGGATCATAATACAAAAAAGCAGGCCCATTGATGCTAATAATAGATCAAAACTAAAAAAAAAAAAAAAATTTCCCCTTTGCCTTTTATTTTATTTTATTTTTTTTGGGATCAAGCATCATGTGAAAACACCTCATATATAAATACATGTCATTTACAAGGTAGAAGCCTCACCTCCACTTGTCCTGTACCAGCTGCGGCATGCAAGAGAGTAGAACCCTGAACATCTTTATAAGCCAAAACATTGGAGCAATCTCCAAGAAGCTCCTTCAAAACCTCCAAATTCCCTCCTCTTGCAGCAGCATGGACGGCGCGATTTGTCATCTCCCACTTGAAAACTGAAGGAACATCAGACGTTCGATCATCTATTTCACCAGCACTACTACCCAAAGAACCCCGCGGTGAAACCGCATGATCAAACAGAAGCCTGAAAACCACAGAATTCTTGCTCCTGGAAGCGGCATATAAGATATCAGTGACACCATACTCTCCTTCCCCAAAAACAAGAAGTGGGTCTCTCTCCAGTATGTCTTGAACAAAGGCAACATCCCCAGCCGAGGCAGCCGTGTATAAAAGCCATCCCCCATAGCCGGCACGGATCAGAGGATTCTTCCCTTTCTTCGTTTCACATTCAAGAAGGAGGCTCTTGGCAACAAGGGAACGGCACTTGGCCACATCGAAAAATTGGGCGTCATCATCCCAGACACTCTCTAGGCGGCGAATCCGGCGGAGGGATGTGAGCTTGATGAGGAGATTGGCATCTATGCGTAGGAGCTCACGGACGAGGTCGAAGTGGCCATTGGCAGCAGCCCAGTCAATAGGGGAGGCATACCACCACTGATCTCCGGTACTCTCCCACCGCAGGGGGAAGTAGGATGGCGGCATTATGTACCACAAATAGTTAAGAAGGGACTCAATAAACTGCAATTCAGAAGAAGTAAGGTATTAAAGAGAATTTCAAGGAAGACCCACTTAATCTAACACAGACAATACAAAAAAGTAACAAGGTTTCATGATTTTTTCCTCTTTCATTCTATTCCTTGGAGAAGAGATGAAACAGGTTAAGATCTCTCAGGAGCCAAAGCAAGAACAAGAAAAGGGACCAGCTCCTCAAATAGAAAACCATGAGAAGATACATGAAGAAATGGAAAGCAAGGAAAATATGACAAAATAAAAGGCAGTTATCTGAAGGGTGAGTAGAATTACATAGATGGAAAAGGAATGCATTACAGATAATTTTGAGCTAGACACACTTAAGTAAACAGCAAGAAAAGCACAGGGAACAGAAACCATGAGAAATTTTCCTGAAAACAGTATGAAATACTTAAAGATCAAGCAAAGCTCAGTAGCTCCCATCCGGTAGCTCAGGCAGCTCAGCTGGTAAACAAGGGACATGAAAAGTCCTCAGGGGAGAGAGGGTACCCAGCTATCCGCCATGGTACTTTAAAATATGGTAGATTATGACAAACCCAGAGAGAGAGAGAGAGAGAGAGAGAGAGAGAGAGAGAGAGTGGAAGAAAAAAATGCAGAGGAATCAATGACTTGGAAGGCAGCAGAAGCAAGACCCACTTCAGTTCCAAGAAAGAAACTACAAAGAATCTGACATTACAGCAGAACCCATCGACATTTATACAGCAGGAGAAAGAAAGAGGAGCTGCATGTGAGAGAAGAAACACCTAGATCTCAGAACAAAAGGGATGAAACTTGCAAATATATTATAGAAAAAAAACACACGCACAAACACACAACTATAAGAGAATGCAAAGCAGACCCATTAAAGCAAGTACATTTGGAGAAGCCAAAGAACTAAAATCCACCAGAGCTCAACTCATGAAATTCAAAAGGAACCAAATTCATACCAGTGAAAGAAGAAAAGAATAATAAAGAAAGGCTATCTTATGACTTGATATATATAAAGCTAGAACAAATGAGGGGGCAACTGGCATGGGTTTGCCTACTACCTTTTGATAGTTGTAGTATGGAGCATAAAAGAACAGGGAAGGGGATAGATGGAGTATAACCCACACACAACTACAAGAGAACATAAAGGAAAGCAAATACCTTTGAGAAGTGAATGGGCAAAAACCCACCAGAGCTCAAGTGAAATGAAAAAGAACCAGACACATAAAGTGTAGAAGAGGAGAAGAATGATGAAAGGAAAGCCTGTCTTTTGACTGCATATATAGTGTTACTATAATAGATGGACAGAGAAAAATGAGGTGAGTCCTATCCACATTCTTTTGAGGCAGTTTATTTTGGTAGCAAGAAATAGAGTAGGTCATAGAATAGAGTAACCTCAAAAAAGGTGAGATTCCTTTGGTCTATAGTGTGCAAAATGTTAGTGGAGAAATGTGCATCTAATGATGGTTGAGATATGTGAAAGATTGTAGGATATCTCATTCAATCTGAAAGGCTGGGTTTGGTCATCAGCATCAGCATCAGCATACGGCCACCAAAGCAAAAGCTAACAGATTTCTGTTCACAAAAGAAAAAAAAAAGGATCTCTGCTCCAACGGTGAGTGATTGACAAAGTAATTAGACTATGGGCTGGGCTAAATAAGCCCATGTTCCACCACACACATGAGAATGTAATTTGGATTGGGCTAAGTCCCTTAGCAACTGGGTCTATCTACACTGGGCTACATGGGCTTATAAACAAGTTCTCCAACCATGATCCGGACACCTCATGTCTAGAAATACCCCATTTAGGTATGTGATCTAAAGCATTCAATCCATTTATTTGAATCAAATAGATATAAGAAGTAGACTTGCCAGATGACACCTACTATAAATCTATAGCTCAGGATGAAAAGCAGCCCAGATTAGCCTAATTCTTACAAGATCATTCTTTATTCTAACACAATAAAAAGCCAATGAGATGGGTTCATCCTGATTATATACCCTTGGAGAAATGAATGTTCAACCAGTCAATTATAACTAAGCCCGTAGTTTCACAAATTATTTAACTTCACCCCCTAAGCAAGAGTTCCTGTGTGCTTTTGATGGATAGTGCTAGGAAAATGATTGCAAATCCACCATCAAGTGGGTAGAAACGATTGTTGATAGATTTGATTGGTAAAAGGTGACATAAATATTTAGTAATAAGGGCTTTAAAAGTCACATGTAACTTGGAATGTAATCAGGTCCGGGCCAGGTCCATAATGGACCTGGACCTGAACCCAATTTGTGGCAGTTTACCCTACTTGGACCAACTCCAGCAGACTTGACTGGACGGAGGCTAACGCTTGGCCCGACCGAAAGCCCAAGTACATAATCATAACATTATTTATACCATACACTAGTATACAAGTTGGACCGGGACCAAGTTATTAAACCCGCCTGAAAAAGACAGTATTAGTAGCTGGTAAGAGTGAGGGATGCAAATAGGTTGGATCTGGGGAGAATCATGGTGAATGTACAGACTGGATCTGATATGGAACCTATATGTTGTATCTCAATCTGGCATAAAGTTAAAAAAGGGATCCTTTCTGATTTGGTTTAAAAATAATATGTAGAATGCATTGTTTTAATTGGATAAAATGCTTCAAAAATAATTTTTTTTCAAAAAATATAAGTGGGACCATTAACCGGTATATTATTAATGCCAAGTAGATTATCAAATATGAATATAACTCAAGCTATTTAGATTATTAATATGTGAATCTAATCATTCTATTTTTGGATTGGCTGGAACATACAAGGATCCACTACATTAATAGATCTGGATCAGGATCTGAACTTTTTGGTTACTCATATACCCATTTGGAACTCTGCTAAGAATGTGCATTCAATGTTGGTTTATTAAATAGTTAGAAATTTGACTCAATAATCATAGCTGATTATTATTTGTTAGCCGGAATGCTGTGCAGGTATAAGCTCAGTCTTCTACATTGTGTGATATACATACAAAGAAAATGGTGGATGGCCATACTTTTCCTAGGCTTTGGATGGCCAAGCTAGTGGAATCTACCTTGTACTTAGTAATCAATCTGATTTCTAAGCACTTTATAGTGACCACTCAGGTGAATTAGCAATTGGGCAAAACTTACATAGATGAATTTGTAGTCCATTGGAAAGATCACGAAACTTTGATACCCACTAGGCTTTATCTAATGATAGGGTTTGAATGATTCTGAGGCCCTAAAAAATGTAGCGAAACAGGTTGGTGACCGGGAAACTCTAAACCTAAACTCTAAACCTACACCACCTTTCACGTTTTTATGTGGGCCCCACAGATAGGCCATCCCATGCAATTTTTCGGATTGTTCTGGCAACAATTAAAGCTGTTGTACGTCCATGACCCTTGGAAGGCCCACTTTCCTCTACCCAAGTGAACCCACTTTTTTTTTTAGGTTTGGTGGGGTAAAACAAGTGAACCCTCTTTTGCCACAAAGTGGGTACCTCTCTAGTGTCCTTCTGATTAAACCATTTTTTCACTATCAATTTGAACCAATTCAACATAGAGGAGGCAAATGAGCCCTCCAAAAACATTGTAACAATTTAAATTATTTTGTTTGAACTTTACCTTATCATCATATACTGTTAAGCAACATTCCAACCCTCAAAATCCGGTAACTTTTGTTGTTTGCATTTGTCATTCTTTCTATCGTTGGATTCGAAGTTCATTACACAAGTATCTTGGAATCATCTAACCACCTTGTCTTGATATCATTTGAGATACAAATAATTTTATGGGCTTGTCATAAGTATTGTATTTTTCTCCATGGCACCATTGCACATCTGTTCATCATCATCGGCATTTGAGACACAAATAATTTTATGGGTTTGTCATAAGTATTGTATTTTTCTCCTTGACACCATTGCATATCTGTTCATCATCATCGGCAGAACATAAAAAAATAATAATAATGAAAATCACCTTAGAAAGAAGAGTGAAATCTAGATACTTGTAACTGAAAATGAATTTTTTACCAAAGAAAAGAAAAACTGAAAAGGAGTTTCTCAGTACTTATGCTTGCAAGTATGACATAAAAATGGTATACTATTCAGCTAGGCACTATGAATTTGATATTGCGAGAACAATAATGAATTATTTGGAAATGATATTTGTGGGAAAATGTATTATACCAAACATGAAAAAGACACTTCCACTAATGCCAAGAGTGTATGATTGTTGGAAACACTGTGTAGGCACTAATCTTCCAGTACTAGTACATTTTCTTCTTCTTCTTTTGTTTTTTCAATAGCGTCCATAGATGAATTATATGTGACTTGTTATTAAAAAAAAAAAAGGTTCATATGTAACTGAAGCTTGTGGGTTCATGGGCTCCCACGTGGATCAAACAGTAGGCACGTCATCTATCCTTGATCCATCAGCAAAAATCTAAAATTATATAATCTGCTATGTATGATTTTTACTTAACTATGATCTTTTCTCATCCCCCATAAGATGCAGAATTGCTACTTAAAATTTGGGTTGACAGGTAGTACACTCGGTTGCTTCCAACCCTCCCTCGAGCAGTTCAATCTAAGACCACAGATATACACATTTTAAGGATAGGTATTTGTAGCATGTAGATCAAAAGCCATATCTATGGGATCCACATCCTACAGCCAAAAGTTGTATGATTTTCTCATCAAGATGATCTAACATGGATCATGCATCAACGCACACCTATTGAATGGCACGTGTCTTTTCCATGTATGTTGGTAAAGTAGCCCTCATGTAAAATTTTTATAGACAAGGAATTGAAGAAGGTAGGTAAGGAACAGACCCCACTCTAAGGGCTAGAAAAAAGGAGGCCATGTGAATGTCAGCTTACTTGCTTTGGGTGCTGCACTCATATGTGACAGTTGGTAGGAGGCATGACCTGCAATAATGCAGGAAATGTCCATGTCTTTCTTCTCCTTTTCCCTTCACCTCTGCTTTTTACTCTCTCTCTCTCTCTCTCTCTCTCTCTCTCTCTCTCTCTCTCTCACGTGGACTGTGGTGTGACCTTTTTCACATTGAGAAGATCTCCACAAAAGAACAGAATTACCTGCCTACATGGTCAGTCTTGACCATTAGTTGGAGTGGCACCCAGGAATGGCCCTCGTCATCGTCAACTAAACTGAGACTATAGGCCATATATCTGAGTGTTGCTAATCCTAGCCAGACTTCTTAAATCACAGTCACGGTAATCGCTAAATCAAATCCGGTCAAAAAACTGGCCCCCACCATAAGAACTTCTGTCTATTGGCACTTATCACGTGGGCCACAGGTCTATAACAATGATTATTGACTGAGTAAAGAATCAGTCAGTTCTCAAGGTAGAACTCATTATATTATGGAAGTTCTTGGCCCACAACCATAGTGCTAAAACCCAACTAGCTAGCCCACTCTCCTATGGCATAAATCTGGTGAGCTTGACCGGGATTTTGGCACACTACTCGGACTTGGGACATTTCATGGAGTCTAGGTGAAGCCAAGTTAACTTTTTAAACTGTCCCAGTAACTAATTCTTTGAGATCATTTATCCAGTCTTTTGGGTCCAAAACAATGCCAAAGCATTATATTATAAAGCTTGAGGAATACCTGTTTGCTCAAATGTTATTTTAGTTACTGTTAACTTTTGCAAGTGGACTGTTGTCATGTGGATGTGATCCTCCTTTAGATTGCAAAGGTTGGGGAACTCCATTAAATCTCTAATTTCCTACTAAAATCAACCATGATACATGCATTGTATAGAATCAATCAACCAGATTTCATGGCAAAAGGAAACGACAGGATCAGAGGGGCCCCAGGAAATTGTGATATTATATTAAAACACAAAATTAAGCTTCTGTTGGACTCAATGATTCAGATCATGCGAGTGTAACTCAATGATACTCCCATGTGTCAACATTAGAAGCACAAAGTCCTCCAAGTGGGATAGCATACACATGTAGTGTTTCGGATCATAAAGTGTATTCAATGGAGAGAGAGATGAGCACGGATTATCTACTGAGTAATGAAATTGAAGATAACCCAAGAACCAAGGGATATGGGTTTCATCTTTGGTTTGGGAGGGTGAGAGAGGGATAAATAAGGGTGCTCCAGATTCACACATGCACGGCCAAATGAATAAAGATTTCTACTAAGCAGTGAATTGTTTGACTCATCAATGAGGAAATTAAGGAAATTGATATTTAATCAGATTTGTTTGATGAGAAGAAATTGGTCTAAGTTACTTATAAAGGTAGTATTTTTAGCAAAAACCTCTTATCCAAGTGGTAAAAGTTGCATGCTCTCACTTACTTGCTCAGGATTGCTATGCCATCTCTTCTTGCATGTGTGGGCTCCTTTCCAACATGAGTAGGCTTTCTTCCACTGTGCAAAATCCAGCCCGACGCCACCCTAAAGGTTCTAACCCGCCTAACCCGACCTGTTCAAAATATGGGTCAGTGTAGGATTCGGGTTTACCAACCTGTATAAAAATGGGTTGGGTTAGGTTGACTAGCTTAGCTCGTTTGACCTGTTTAGATTTTACTAATTTACCATGATTTTTCAATTTTTATATGACTTTTTTTTATTTATGTGGGTCATAAACTATGTATTCTTAATTTTATATGGAGTAGTTATGCAAAATTTTTTATACTTAGAATATATAACTTATTTTTTATTTGATAATATGATATTTTTGTAGTCGAAATATTGATGTATCTTTTATTTTTATGTTGGCATAGAAATTTATCTCTAAAATAAGGATATGAATAAAAAAAAAGATAGCTCAGTGCACGAGACTTCTGCCTAGCGGGGTTTAGGGAAGGCAAGATGTACGCAGCCTTACCCCCATTTCTGGAGAGATTGTTTCCGTTACTTGAACCCGCGTCCTTCAAGACACTACCGATATGCCTTGCCGTTAGGCCAAACCGCGTTTTAAATATGAATATGAATGAAATACAATAATATTGATGAGTCTTATACTTATGCTCAAATATGGAATTATAAAATTGAACAAAAATTGAATTATCTCAATAAATGGGCTAGAAAATATTTATAGATTTTGGCCCCATTTTTTATACTTCAAATATTGATAAATTATAAATTCATGCTTAATGTAACATTTAAAATGAATGTAGATGTAAGATGAGCTTTACAAATGAAATTGTGCCACATAAAATGAGTTAGTTCATGCACAAAATGTGAATTAAATATGTTAGGTTATGTCAACCCGACCTAACATGTATCAAATTCGAGTTAGGCGGGTCAGGTCGAGTTGACCCACCACGGGTGTGGGTTAAAGGGTTCTAACCCGTTTAAAAAACAGGTCGAGTTAGGATTGGAACCAATGAATTTTGGTTCAAGTTAACTCATCCGAAATTTGGTCAACACAACCCCTTTGCCAAATCTAGTCGTAGCCCGTTTGGCTAGGTTGCCAAAAAAATAGTAGTAGTATTTTTGTCCTTTATCTTTACTCGGGTCAGCTAACACTCCATGTGGTAACTGTATGATGTTTTTGGGTGTCGTAACTTTATGATTTTCTTTGGAAAAAGGGCACTTGACTAGTTAGAAAAAAAAAAATAAATAGGAACATAGTTTCAATAAACGAAACCCAAGGACCATACATCACGCATACTAGAATGAGTGAAAAGAGAGATAGAAGAAAGCCCTATTTGATCGAGGTTGTTGATCGTACAAAAAATGGGTTCTTATTCTGGAATGATGTTGAAGATGACCCAATAACCAATAAGCTACACCCCTATAATCTAATCACTGATAAATTGCAATCTACAATCTACAATTCAATCTCACTTCATACTATCTACATTGTATATTGGTCCAAACCGAGAAAAAAAAATATTACAATCCTACAAGCCAGTATTCGATTGAATCTTGATTCTATCATTAAAAAATCAAAGCCCATTTAATGAAACTCACCAATCATTAACCTTTTAGATGCTCTTTCAACAGCGTAATCAAACAGAGAGTAATTATGTGATAGAAACTTGAATAATCAGATATTCATGTTCAGACAAATTCTATTGCAATATGCTCCAAATTGCTTTCTTCTCGTCAAGCAAGCAATAATAATAGGAAAATAAAAGGTTTTTTAGTCATTGTCATAGGAGGCAATATGCTCCAGAATGCTTTCTTATCATCAAGCAATTAATAATAATAGAAAAAGAAAGATTTTCTATGCATTGTCCTAGGAGGCAAAGAAACAATACACACTGAAAGATGCACATAGACCTCTGTGACTCGGACATGCCTACATCAAGAAACTTTTGGTAAACTGGAATACATAAAAATTAATTACAAAATACTTAAAATTGTATGTAACAATAGATCGATAATTTATTAGGAAATCACAGATAGTAATAAACCTAAATCAGTATTAGACACAATTTATATTAAATTAAGACTACCTGATCATCAATTTTGTGGGAAAAACATGCCCATCTCAACAACCCAGGGGTTATTTTTAAACGATGGCAGGGAAATGCTGGATTTCCACGTTGTAAGCAGTTCAGGTTAAGACAAGTCAGTTGAGACTTGAGATTCTTAGTAGTAAGATGGAATCCTGAATAAGGATATTGAAGATCTTTCAACAGGAGTTACTTTTTCTTAAAATGAGTTGAAAAGAAATTGATTTGGACTTCTTATGGTTGCTTATCCTCATTTTTACTTCTGTGATAGGAATCAAAATAAGTGTACTTTTAATTGTATGCTTAGAAAGAGAATATCTGCAGGTATACAACAAACAGCCTGAACATGCTGTCTGGGAATTCTTCAAGCTCCAGCAGAAGGGACTAAACCATTTTTTTTTCTTTTGAATGAAAGCTTCCATTAAGTAAACAGCATGGCAAAGCACCCATAAGAGAAAAATCAAAAAGCCAAACTACTTTTCAAAGAAGATATTTGCTGATCTAGAGGAGACATTAAGCAGAAAAGAAACACAGAAACACCCAAAATACTTTTCAAAGAGAATCTTGGCCTATCAAGAGGAGATATTTGTTTTTCAAGTATCAGGTCATTTATAGCAGTCAAATCTGTTCTACAAAGTTATTCAGTAATTCCTATCAAAGTCATAGGAATTCATTTTTCTCCTAATTAGAGGATCAAGCGGCAAAAAAAAAAAAAAAGATTTCAAATCTGAGAATCTGGGTTTTCTGTTTCCTTGCAGGAGAACAAGTCCTTGTCTCATATTTAAATGTGAACTGAAGCATTAGATAACTAGGCACCATTAGCAATGCATTTATCAAAACACTTCCCACAACAAGTTCAACACCAAAAACCAAGTATTTAAGTCATTCTAATTGAATTAGACTGGCAACAAGACTTAAAACATAGGAACCATAAATAAAAAAAAAAGGAAAACAATTGAATGAAGCAGTTGAATCTAAAATAAACACAAAAACTGATGGTTTGCACATTTGTCAAAAGCTTCGAGTGCAGTGTCAGGTTCATAAGAGGGTTCCTACTTCCTACGTCCTCAAGGATTTATGAAGCAAAAATAATTCAAAAAGTAGAATGCTGGCTTTTCCCTGAGAATGAAAAAGACCACAGGCATTCTTATCAAGTAGACATGGTTTTACAGAGTACAACAAGAAATATCCAGGTCCTCCAAGTGTCGCTTTGGTAGCTTGAAATGGACAAGGGGCGGTAAAAACCATTTTAGTTACATTTTTGCATTTTCTGTTCTACATGCCACTGAGTGCAGCTAAGTCGGAATTCAATGGGACATCTAAAGTATGTTGTTTGAGTACAACTTCAGTGTCAAGAACATATATATGTCGCAGTTCTTCACTTAAACCCCAAACCTTGAGACTTGGAACAGTGCTATATATGTGACATTCTAAACCCCCATACCTCAACCCAACATGGGAAGATAACAGAATGGATTTTACAAGCTCATAACCTTACCTAAAGATAACTTTGTTGTCGTAGTACGCCATATGGTTTATGGGGTTTAGGGTTCCGAGGTTTGGCATATTCCAAAAATTTGTTAGTAGTTATGTAGTACACCTGTAATTGTTATAAAGCATAGAACCAAAGAAAAACTCAACAGAACAAAGAAAAGAACTAAATATTAAAACGATGAAGACACAAACTTTCTAGGAAAAACAGCAATCATCATCTCACCAAAGCGGTTCTTGTAAGATCTAATAGGGTTTGTAATAAAACATCAAACCTAAGAATTTAGATTTATGCATTAAACAATATATGATCTCAAAAAAAATAAATGCGTACCTTGCGCCATGATCTTGATGATGAGTAGATTGTGATTCTTAAATTTAGCTTTCTCCTATCTCCTTTAGCACCCACCCCAAGATGGGTAAGAGTCAATGGATACTTTTCAGATTAATTATAGATAAGTAGAGATTTATTTTTATCAAAGAAATCCATTAAAGGCAAGTTTTCTTAATTCCCTTAAAGATTAGTCAAACAAGATTTCTTAATTGATTGGACTTACTAAAATTGAATCCAAGATATATTTAGTAAAACCAAAAACTAAAAGGAAAAAGCATCTTAAATTAGTGGGCTCAAACTGTAGGCCCCAAAAGTATTAGACATGTGGTCATGAGGAACACATACGTCCAACAGTTCTATCTAGAATTGGTCTTGTGGTTTTACTTTTCCACTTATCCCTATCAAGGACATGGAAGCCATAATTATCATTAAAGCCCCATGAAAATAAATAATAATAATAATAGAAGCAGTAGTGTCGATATTAAGGTACTATATAGGATAAATAACAAACAATAAGACCAAAAGAGAAAAAAAAAACAAATGAATAAGATTAAAAAAGAAAAAGAAAAGAAGAAAAGTACCTCTGCCACTTGAATACAAACAACAAATGACTCATTCCATTCAATACACAAGGCCTGCAAGATCACAGAAGCCACGACAATAGCTAAATTGTGCTGAACCTTATGAATACTTCCACACCTATAAACTTCCACCAAGATGAGTTCAGATCCCATATCTACAATGACAAGAACAACCAAAGAGATGAAGCAAAAGAAAATGTCTAACTCATTTATGATCAGTTCTTAACCTTTTGTTTTAAGATCAGTTCTTAGCCTTGATAATTCTGTTTTCCTTTATTTTTGCACGGTTGCCAAGCTAAACAAAACATGAGGACCATAAAGAGGAGAATTTCCGAATTCTTCCTCCTTCGTTCACTTAATGGAGGCACTTGTCAAGCAGGAGGCACAAGCACTTAGGATATTTAGAGTATGGCAACACCTTCAGGTCTATGTGTAGAGACACATACCGGCAGGCCCATCAGAACAGGCCCGGTGATTGAGGCCCATCAGAAAGTACTCATGTCCAGGTCCATAATGCTAGTATCTTATATCCCACGTGTGGGATCCTGGTCAACCTTTTGTATAATGCACAGCTATATGATTTGTAATCATATCTACAGATTCCTTATTAGTTTGTAATCAAATATATTTAGGATATCTTGATAGCAAACAATTAGGACTAAATATCAATATGAAGCCTCTATCGATGCTCTCATTGAGTACACAGAATTTTTCTAACTCTTCCCTCTTCTCTTCCTTTATGATGAATATATGGATCTGTAGATCCTCATACTATTCCATCCCCAATGATATTGGCACCAACTACTGCTGTGAACTGGACTTCTTTGCTGCAGGTTGAAGCCTTCGTAGCATCACCACCATCATCTTTTGAACCTTATTCTGCTTTACCACCCCCATGCAGCAAATGTTCTTCGACCAACTACCTCAATTGCCTCCATAATGAAGAGGTTGTGTCTGAATAGTTTGCTGCAGTTCATTGCTATTTCTTTGCACACGCAACATCAATGCTACTGTCAATTTTTGTACCAGGAAAGATCAGAGTGATCACTTTCATGCGTGTATTTTCATCAATAATGACACTTCAGCAAACAAGCCATGCAGACCAATCACCTGCTGTCAATTCAAGATGAATTATCCAATCCTTAGCCTTAAGAAATGTAGGCTTCCTGAAAAATCATTTTCAGTACATGCACAAATCTACTGAGAAAAAAGTACACATATGGACTGTTTTTAGCGATACTCCATTGATATCTCTTCAGTGGATGGGGAATTCCGTCAAATTCTCTTAAGGAAAAAGATGCAGCTCGAGAGCAGTGGAAGGAATGTGATTACAGATAGCTTTGATTGTCCAACTGTGATAGTTCTGTGCTGGTCCTCATCCAAAAGAAAGGCTCACCATATCAATCATATCTCATAGAAAGTGGGTCCCCCCATGTAGAGAACTGGGGAATCAGGGAACCATGTAGTCAAAGGACCTAATGTAGAATGCCAAAACGACAACTTAGAGAAAAATTGTGGGTGCTTGTGATTCCAATGAAGCGGAGGTTCTTGCCATTTTGGAAGCTCTTAAGATGTTTTTTTTTTGAAGATATCATCGTAGGCTTGTGGTAGAAAGTGACTCTTCAAATGCGATCGCTTGGGTGTCTAGTCAGAAAAAGAATCCTTCGAACTTTCAATCTAACTTCAATGAAATTAAACACTTATTTTTTAATATTTGGGTTGTTTTTCAGCATGAGGTGAAATCCGCTAATTCTGTGACAAATGCTTTAGCCAAACAAGAGGTTTAGAGGTTATATCCTTGCGGAGTGGTTATAGTGGTTATTGTCACGCCCCCAAAACTGGGTCGGATCCAAACCCGGTTCCAGGGGTGTGAGAATTGGGGCCAATTAAAATTTTTTTCTAAACATGAACAGCACGGGCCCCAATTCTGGGTGGATCGAAGTCCTTCGTGAGGCTATGCTTGGTGATCAAGCAACCATAATCACACGCGGAACTAAAATCCATGCTCATCGCAGACGGATATTACATCACAATAAGATAATCAATCTCATTAATAATAAAACCAGAGTCAAGTGCTTCGAAGCATCACAATTAAAGTTAAAATTTCAAAACAACCAAACTTAAATTAATAAACTAATGGCCCAGACATGGCCTTATTACATAATCTAAAGTTTTCGAACTCAGCACCGCACTAGGACACCTTAGATGATGTCATCGATGCTCCACCCAACAACTCCGCCATCTAGAGGAATTTCCTGCATCGCCTGACCTTCCGGTTCGGCATCGGCAACGGAACCTAGACATCCAAAAGTAGTGGGTTAGATTGACATAATCTGGCAAGAGGGTAAGCTGCAACAATGGATTAATCAACTGAATTAAATTATATATTCATTATGAACCAAAATAAATAAGATGCAATCCCCAATGGCATGAATGCGCAGAAACGGGTATCCCCGCAGATAAATATGCAGAAACGGGTAATCCCGCATACAGGTAACAGAAACAGGTAATCCCGCAGATAATAACAGAAACGGGTAATCCCGCAAATAATAACAGAAAGCACAGCTGCATACTATTATCCACAGTACACGCTGACCCGATGGCGTACGTCCACCTCCGAACTGCAGTCGGTCAGATATATATATATATACAAATATACATATTTACAAACACATACGTATACGATGCGGAATGAACCATGATATGAAACCCTCAATCCCCATATTCAATCCAATATCATTTTGAGTATTTAGAGTACTTAAATTTGAAAGTGTATTATGAACGTGTGTCAATTCAAATTCTTGAGGGTAAGCACTAATCCACAAACGGTCAAGTTAGATAAATATGCACATGAGAACTAACTCTCTATCACAATGGAAATATGAGTCCACGATGCCGATATACTACTTTTGGTGCCTGTCATGTGGTGCATCCCGAACCTCACATTCCCATTCTGCATTTAGTCTAATTCTCATGTGAACATTCAACTAACATTCCTAAAAGTCATAATTCATCTAATCCAATTATATATAATTAGTATGTTTTACTAATTAGGTAAAAGATGTTCAATTTCTGAATCCAAAGTTAAATCAAGTTACGATAAAAAGGGGAAAGAAAATAATTAATTCCTTAGTATCATTGTTGTGTCCAAATACACATTATCATTTTATACAAACAGAAGGTACAAATTTCGGATCCCAATTTGAAATCTAACTCAATTAAGATTCCAATTTAAAATTATAAATACATTCTATTTACGGTTTAATCGCTACCAAATACATTTTTAGTTTATTTCAATCAACCTAAGTGAACACTAATCAAAATTTCATAATTCTCAATTAAGTTTATAAATAATCCAAGATACGTTTCTAATAACATCAAATTAAAATTAATTTAATAAAACCTAATCTCCATTAAAATACTAAACTATTAATCAAAATATAACCTTTTAATTCTTTATAAGAAGCAATATTGAGTATAAATATATATATTAATAATATATATATTTTAAAAGAAAATGGGCTACTGGGCCCAGACCCGCACCAGGGCCCAGGCCAGCGAGGTGGGCCCAGCCCGCCTGGCCTGCTGCCCGGCGGCAGCTGCTGCCTGGGCGGCGGCAGCTCAAATTATTATTATTATTATTATTTTTAAACAAAACATAACACAAATCACCCTTATAATTTTTTTGAAGAAAATCAAATCACACTATTACCCTCTAAAAGAAATTAACCCAACAAGAAGAAGTCATGCGCAAAGTGTGTAAATCAACAAGCAACAAAAACATATTGCAAGAACCAAAAATCATTGTTTTAGCTATCCACTTACCTGGATCTTGAAGCCAAAGTAGATCTGAAGATCAAAGCTTGAAAGAGCCTACCTTGGTTTCCCCCTTAGAGAGCTTCTAGGGTTTTGGTTGAAGAAGAAAAGAAGAGGGTTGGAGAATGGGGGAAAACCCTAAGAGTAGAGTTTATATAAAAGAGGGGGTTTTTCTAAATTACAAATAAGGGCCTCCTGCTTTCTAGTGGGTTTTAAGAAATTTCAAAAAGAGTCTCTGGCCCAAAAAGGGTCCATTAACTCAGGCCCCACTTGTGTTAAATCAATCTATCTGACCCTCCTAACCCAACTCAAACCCGACAAACGATGTGGCCCAATATAAAAAAAATTCGGGATATGACAGTTATGTAAGTTGGTGTGCGTATATCCTTGCGGAGTGGTTATAGTGGTTATGTAAGTTGATGTGGATGGTACATCACTCTTGTACTTTTTGTGGTTTAATATTTGTATACTTCTCCTTTTAATGAATTTACTGTTACTAATCCAAAAAAAAAAGAATATCTTGTATAAGAGAAGCACAAATAACAATTACAGAACATCAAGGTGAGAAATGAAATGGGGATGAGATGGAACATTAGAAGTCGGACTAATATTGAACTTTAAAGTGTAATGATGATTTCAAAAGTAATTGATGATGTACTCCATCTCATTGAGTACGCATGCTTTGTCCCATCGTATTTCTCATGAGGTGCTCTTTCTCTGTGTGTGTGTGTGTGTTGAGACATCTCTCATGATTTTGTTTACTGCACACTATTTTATTATTTTGATTAGATAAAACTCGTGGAAATCTTTAAAATCCATCGCCATCCTCAACATTCTATGTTGAGAATAACCTCAGAAATAAACACACACTACAACAAAGCTCAGAGGCCAAATGCTACACAACATTGGTGGTTTTATTTTTTGGAACACTAACTAAGATGCTAATAGAAATATATTTTTTAAAATCGGAATCGTATCGCAAACAGCCTATACCCATAATTGAATTGAATCATGAATCGTTAGATTTTTTATCTTTCTAATAAAAATAAGAATAATTAAACATTAACAAAGAAAAAAGTAATTATTCATAACCATCAATTTCCCCATTATAGTAGTATAAATATGAAACAAGTATGTCTACAATCTATTACAGAATCATATCAAGAACATCATGAAATATATTAATATATTAATATATTAATATAATAATAATAATAATATAATAATAATAATAATAATAATAATAATAAATGATGTGTAAATAGTTAAATAAGTTTAAGGTATCAATAGATATTTTTTATTATCTTTAAATCAATCCAAACCATCAATCTTACATGGTAGATATCTCTTAAAGTTAATAAAGTGTTCATGAAGAAAAAAATAAAAACATATTAAAAACCAGAAGAAGTAATAGACAAGCACCATATGCACAATGGAATGCTTTAACTCAATGCATGTTCTTTATACATCTTTCAAATCTCATCAAAGCCGCAAAAGATTCTTAGGAGGCTTCGTTAAATACTAAATAACCTTTAAAAAATAAAAGCGCTAAAAGGAAGAAAGAATAAAGAAGAAAATGAAAAAAATTATTAATATTAACTTATTGGTTGTAGCTATTCTTGCTTAGCCAAATTGCTTGAATTGTAAGATTTGATGAAACAAGTATTTTAAGAATTTAGGGGATCTCTAGAATTAAACAACACAATCAACTTAACAATATGTGCGCAAACGATTAACTACGCAGCGGAAATTAAATAAAAAAAAAAAAGCACACAAAAGGACACAACACTAGAAAGCACAATTTTAACGTGAAAAACCCAGCTCGGGTAAAAAAGAAAAAAAACCTATAAATCCAACAAAGATCAACTATCAATCAAATTTGAACAGTTACAAATATACTCACACCCTTTTCACACTCTAAGGACTCAATTCTTCTCATTGCAACTCCTTCTACTTACATGCACTCTTTCGCCATGCACTGTTCTCTATTTGATCAACTTATACCTTGATTACTCAAGATGACCTCAAAACTTCTACAAGAAATGTAGAAGTAACTTCTCTCTAAAAAGAAAGCTTCAGCATTACAACTCTCAATAAAAGTTTTAGAGAAGATGATCTCTAATATGTAATCTCCAATTAGATTGATGAGATCTGTATTCCTTTTCCTAGGGTTGAAAGAGAACCCCTTTTTATAGCCCTAATTTCATGCCTCACAATAGTAATCTATCTATGAAAGGATTTAGAACAAAATAGGAATGTCCCACTTAAAATAGGAATAAAAATCTGCAACTCGGTGGGAATTCCACACAGACCTAATTAATCAGGTATCCATCCAATCAATCAAATTAGGCCCTATCTCAAATCCGATCGACCTAGTAACCTTCATTGATTTTCTCAGATTTTTTTTGTTTCAACTTTTCTAACAACTCAAACCATAATCCATCATTAAAGAATATAAAATACAACTTAATAAATCCAGAGTTTTGTTCAACCCATGAATTAGCCAACATACAAAGATTCTTAAAAATATTGAATCGTAGGATTTACACTTGAATCCTAAAATTCATCTATAAATGAGATCATCACATAGATACAAATATTTTTTCTTAAGATTCAAGATACGAATAGGAATTTGGGATACGAATCTTAGGATTCTAATAACTATTTATAGAATCACTCTAACTGCCACAAGCAGTTTCTTTCTATCTCCAATATCGCTTTATCTTGAATTTTTGAGAAACTTGGCCCTGGATTTTCAATTTATCAAGATTCTAAGATTTTTAACTTGAAGACGTATAATTTATTTTAGGATTTGGCTCAAGATGGATTAGAATAGAGAAACAGAATTCATATAGTCAAGCCCAATATAGTTGGGACAAAGCTTTGATTATGATGAATAATATTGAAAACAATACCGCTTGCTTCTCACACGTGTTGTTCTTCATCTAATGATGATTCGAAGCCCAGAATCTATATTGAGGACTATTTTAGATTCACGATCCGCTTGCCAGACTTCAATATGAATTCTACATCAAGAGTTGATACTAATGCTACGGTGTTACCAAGAGGAGGTCATATGCTGTGACTTGCGGCAAAACCTCTCTGCAATGTCAAGTGAGCAAGGGTTGGTTTAGGCATCTGATGGAAGTACACAGGCAATGGCACATGCTTGCTGCGAGAAATTAGCAAGACTTTCCACATCTTTGAGGACGAGCGAGGTGAAGAACGTAGAACATTATGATTGGCCGCTTGGAACACGGGTACTTTCACAAGGAATAGTGCTAAAAAGGCATGCACAACGAAAAAAAAGGGATGACCATAACTCGTTACCTAAGCGGACATGGAGAAGACTAGGGACCTTGAAGAAGAGTTTATGCTTTTTTTTTTTTCAGAAAAGAGGAATTTAAAAAATGAGTTAGGCATTGCAGTTGATAAAAATCTAAAGAAATTAAAAGAGAAAATGATAAGATAATAATGGTTACAATTCAAGTGTAATTAAGTGAAAGCAATAAAAAGAAACTTTGGAAAGTGATGAATGGGCCAATACAAGATACACTGACGTTAAGAAAAATTTTATCAATATGAAAGCCATAACTCTACTATGTTGGAGTCAGCTACATAAATTTTGTTTCTACATTCCAGTCTATCCTAGGCCAAATCCTCATATAGGTTAGCCTTGTTTAGATAACGGAAGAAATTTATAAAAATTAGGTCATGTAAGGAACAAAACAGATGGTTACCACGGAGTACATGGAGGATATGGTTGAGGAAGGGAAAGATGTGGAAAGGTTTCTTTGAGTTTGCTATTGCTTTTGATTTTACAATAGCTAACATATTCTTTGAGAAGGGAGAACATTTTGTAACATTTAACAGACGGTTTAAATGGTGGAACGAAGGGAACACCTCCTAACATTTAAAAATGAGATTAATTGTACACAGATAGATTAAGAAGCACGGACACTTCTAAGAAAGTGACGTGTCCGTGTCGGATACGTGTCGGACACCGACACTCCTCGAACACTCTCGGACACGTGTCCGATACTATTTAGCCGTGTCTATAATTAAGAACTAAAAATTTTAATTTTGGACACTTGTTCGACACTCTTTTTACAACGTGTCCCACAATTCTTAGCCCATATCTATGACTAAAAACTAAACATGTGGCTAATATCTCTTGGACACTTTGTTAACATATGGTTATTAAAATTTGGAAACTTGATATATGATAATTTTGTACCCTGGAAAAATGTATGATTGTAAATATTAATCATATCACAAGCTAAAGACAAATAAATATTTCACTAAAGAATAGGTCTCAAGACAGGCTTCTTTTTTGCTTTTTGTTTTTTTTTTTTTAGGGAGGGGATAGAGATGATCTGCCCTTTTCTTTATATGGATTTTATGGAACTGTAGATATTTCATATTTAATGATTATGAATTATATTATAATGTTGTATTGATATTTTGAATTTTTATTTTTTGATTGCTAAATTGATTAAAAAAGTATGATATTATTTTTTTAGTAGATGATTATATATATTAATATATATTATTAACGTGTCCCCCAACATGTCCATGTTCTACTTTTTTGTAAAATGCCGTGTCGGCGTATTCGTGTCGTGTCATGTCTGTGTTCCGTGCCCGTGTCCATACTTCTTAGCAGATAGATTACTTTTTATTCAGACAGAGAATGGTTAATCATCAAAATAGAAAAGTCATTATGAAGACTCTGACAACATAAAATAGGTTACTGATTTGGATGTTCTTGTTAAGAGTAGAATAGCTAATAAGTAATGGTGAATAGTCCAAGAATAACATGGTGTAAAACAGTATCCAACAAAAGAGCAGAAAGGCAGACTGATAGAAATTGGATATGAATTCTAATTAATGATAACAGATCTTCATGAATTCGAAGCACAACCACACATCCTCTCGGTTGTACTACTTACATGCATTGTAACACCAGAAAGCACATGTATCAGGATGTTCACCAACACACGCACAACAAAACCAGACGCAAATTGTAACAGTCTGTCCTTCCAACCACTTCACCATTTTCTGACTGAATGCAACAACTATACTTACCTTGAGTTAATATATACATATATATATTTATTTATAAATGCATATTACAGAAAATGATCTACCAAGCATAAATATAACATCGATTTAATGATTTAAATGATTGAATTAAAAATATTAGAATTTCAATTGAACAGGCAAGTCACACCCTCAAAAAGAACAATCTTGCAAGACAGCACCAATCATCATACAGACAAATATACCCATTCTAGATCAAACCATGCAATACCAACTACTGTGTGATGCTCATTGATTTTACTCGCTAGAAGTTTTATGCATCTCTTACCAGTTCCAGCTCTTGTTCTCCACTTACTTTTCATAAGCAAGTTACTTAGAAATCCTCAAAAAACTAAGGTGCCATGAGGCTTTACGCAACAATACACTCTGTTCATGCGTTACTTCAAGAAATATGCTGGTTTCAATTGGCAATGATAAGGTTGAGGATACCAAGATCATCATATATTTGTTTTAGGCAAAATATAATTGATTTGCCACTGACTACCAAACTTCAAGGGAATAAAAGTGTTCAATAGATAAATAAATAGAAAGCATAAATCTGACCATGCGCACGAGGAAGTAATGCCACCATAATGAAGGCTTCCACGTTCCAACAAATTATAACAGAACAAGTATACATTTCCATCGTCTATAAATATAATTTAATAAGAACCTTTCAATTGCTTCACATAAGTTTTGATCCTTTCTACAGAGTCATACATATTCTTATCTTCAAGCTCATCCAGAAGAATACGACATGTTCGATATCTGGGTGTTATGTCTAGACTTATCATCTCTTCAAAAAGATTATAAGCCCATTCACATTTGCCCGCCCTACAGAGTCCATGAATTAGGAGAGTGTAAGTTTCGAGACTAAGACTAAGGTGGTGCTTGCGGACCATGTCATGCAGTAATTTTCTCAAAGTGTCATCTGTCTTCCTCAATTTGAAGCATAGCTTGAGCAGTGGATTGTACGTTAGAAGATCAGGCTTACAAGACAATGAATTTTCCATCTCCCTCAAAACATTGAGAGCACTTTGCTCTTGGGAGTAGTGACACAACACAGAGATCATAGTGTTGTATGTGGACACATTGGGAATGATTCCATTCAAGCGCATCTCCACCTCAAAAACATGGATGGCCTTGCTCAGTTGGTTAGCTTTCCCTAATATGTGGATCAAGGAATTATATACCAGCACATCAAGTTTACATCCACTTGTCTTCATCCTCTCGAAGATTTGCAATGCCTCTTCAAATTGTTGGGATTTTGCATGTGAATGCATGACAGTTGTGTATGCAACAACATTTGGAGGGCAACCTTGGGCTTTCATCTCATCCAGGAGCTCATTAACCTTACGAAAATTGAATTGGTCACAATAGGCTTGGAGGATAGTTGAATAAGTGATGACACAAGGACGTATTCCATAACCTTTCATTTCGAGGATTGTCCAATTTGCCTCATCAATCCGACCGGCTTTGCACCAACCATGAACAAAAATGTTGAAGGTGTGGGCATTTGGTGGAATGCTGGCCTTGAGTTCTAGAAAGATCTCACGTGCAAGTTCGACTCTCTTCTCCTTGCAAAGAGTGTCAAGCAAGAGGTTCATGGAATCAACACGCTTCTCCAATCCGAAATCTCCCAAGTCATCAAATGTCTTAACAACATCTTTCCATCTGCCTGCGCCAGCAAGCCTCCTCATAATCTTCGCAACTGTATTGAGTGTGACAAGACCAGCTTCATGCATTTCCCCTACCAGTGCATACATCTTTTCAAATTGCTTCATCTTCCCCATAATGTCCACCAACTTATCATATGCACCTGTAGTGTGTGTATAGCCTGACTGTGAAGCCGCCCATCGAAAGACCCCCAAAGCTGACTTCCAGTCATCTCCGAATCTCTGGAGCAATTTCTCAACAAGATGGTGTGAAGGCTGAATTCCACAACATACTTGGTTACGCAGGAGGGATTGCAGAACGCCATTCTCATCAGTAACTTCAACACGGACTTTTGATATACAACTAGCAACTTTAATGGCATCTTCTTTTTCTTCAACTCCAACATAAGAATCTCCAATTGAAATTTGCCACTCTTGACATCCTTGATGACTTGTTGCAACTGCAGAGATTGCACGGTATAATGCAAGGGAGACTGAAGGAAAGAGAATGCGATGATCACCAATAACCCACTTCCTCCGGATGGTTAGCATGAAATCATGCCAAT
Source organism: Sextonia rubra (assembly GCA_037013555.1). Taxonomy (NCBI): domain Eukaryota; kingdom Viridiplantae; phylum Streptophyta; class Magnoliopsida; order Laurales; family Lauraceae; genus Sextonia; species Sextonia rubra. The sequence continues at coordinate 59,716,303 of JASUAD010000001.1, forward strand.
TGGGAAAAAAAAGGGCACTGATCGTAGGTTCCTGCATCCCCCAATACATCAAATGTCAGCTTCTTCACTAGATATTCCTAAATCTTATATCCAACTAAAACACTCTTTACCCAATTGCTTCCTAGGTCAATTCACCCAAAATAATACTAAAAGGAATAATACAGTGGATTTGGATTTGTCCCCAAATCACAATTGGTTTGAACACTATAATAGAACTTTTAGTTATCCATTCCAATTGTACTTTCAGGAGGCATGATAATCAGAAATTACATTAGCTAGGGCATTGTCTCTTCACCTTCTCTGCCCCCAAAATCAAAATGGGGGTTGGCTCAATCTTTCATTTAGGGGCTAAATGAGCAAAAAGAAAAAAAAAATCATCCCACTTAATAAAATTTCATATTTCAGAACTGCCCATTATGCCCAAACATCCAACCACACAAGATCAGAGTAAATCCAACTAGACCCAATTCAAAATTCAGAGAATCTTCCACTACCCCCATCAAATCAGGTTCCAAAAAAACCATTTTTACCAATAAAGTCCAAATCCATAGACACCCAAAGATGTCTAAACCCTCTAATTTACAGATATACCGGATGTATCAAAATCTAATAACACATGGGGAGAATATAACTCTTCTGTAAACGGGTTTCTGTGAAAACAGAATTGTAGAATACAAGATCATTAAAAGAATCTCATTTAAGCGAGTGTGTAGTAAAGACGACGTTCGAGTCTTAGGCCATACCTTGAAACAAGATTTGCTTGCATGAACAAGACAACGACTTCTGTAGGGTGGAGAAATGGGGAGAAGGGTTTTTCCGGGGGTTTTAGCCTTTTATCATTCTAGTGGAATTTTGGGCCGGGTTGAGATCGGGTTTGGGCACCAGATTTTGATGACCCAGTGGAGTGGAAATCGGGCAGGGATCATCAGGCTTGAGCATCAAATACCAGGGATTTAGGAAGGATAATGTGTGTGTGTGTGTGTTTTTTTTTTTTTTTTTGAGTTTTTGCTAGATGGGTGAATCAGTGGTACCAGTACTGTAAAAGGCCCACGAATAAATTCCTAGACAGCTATGTGAGATGGGACACCCTTACCATTCCGGTGCCGATTATTTCTCAAGTATGTCCTAATTTTTACAACAGCCATGTGTAATTTAAATTTTTATGTACAGTATCAATCAAGCGCCCTGACTGTAGTTGGAAACAATTAGGTTGGCACCTAAATTGGTTTTATATTAGAGATAAGCAATTCTAAAGTGATTCTAAAGTTTTGGCCTTTTATCAATAAAAGAGTCTAGTGGGAATTCAAAATATTACGAAGTTTTTTTATTGGGAACTTCTATTGTTACCGCTGTTTTTTTTATCTCCTCACTGCAAAATATATATATATATATATAATATATATATATTTCAAAATCCCTAAACAACCCCCCTGCCTCTGCCCATTGCCTACCATCTCCTCCACCCGATTGATGTGCCAGATGAAGTCATTAGGTGACTCAGCAGGGATGTTGCCTACAATTAGTTAACTGCTGAGTCAGCAGAAGACTGTTCTGAAAGTTGCCTTTTAGCTGTAATCTGTTACAGCTGCAACAAGTTTATGTATACCGATTGTATTACCCGACTTGGTCCCAATCCCACGTGGCCATGAGCTGGAAAGTTAGTGGGACCCACACATTTTGCCGAAAGAGGAGAGGGAAACGAAATTTTGGGGCCCCTTTTTTCAGTTCTCTCTACATTCTCTCTTGCTTGGGTTGAAATCCCTTAAAGTTACCATAGAAAGGGTGTTCCATCTCTCCTCTTCCATCATCTTCGAGGCCCAAGATTGCAGATTGCCCCACTGACCGACGACAACCAGCGGCAGCTCCGATGCTGCCACTTCCTTTTTCTCTCTCTCTCTCTGATTGTTTTCTGTTGAACTCTCAGAAAATTGGGGGGACGACGGTTACTTTCAAGGGCACAACGATCTACGGTTACTTTCAAGGGCACAACGATTTAACAGTATGTTTCTTCTTCCCTTCTTCTCCTTTACTTTGCAAATGAAATTTTTTTGCTATTTGTTGCTGCATATGATTTCTTCCTTGTTTGTTTGGGCTCAAACATTGTCGCTCAAGCCTCCTCTCTCTCTCTCTCTGTCTGTCACTATCTCTCATTCGGTTGTTTCTATCTCTCCCAACCTACCTCTATTCTGATTGCTAGACTCCCTCGCTTGACCCGGAGGCCATCAATCTGACGAGCCTCTATTTTTTGTTTTTGGCTAAATGGATGACTTCTTCTTATTCTTTAAATTCACTTAAAAATTAAGATTGTGTAGGCTAGTAACCATCCTGAATGCAGAGAAAGGCTTCTTCGCATTTTTGGGTTGATATTGACCAACTTGTCTTCTTTTCCATTCTTTTCTGACAGATACAAGAACATCCACCAGGTTTAAGAGCTAGTGGAGATTGTTGTTCCACATGAACCATGCAACTCATGGGTGCTGTATCTACTTTACCCTTTTTATTTGTGCGCAACCTTCGAATGATCTTCTATAGTTGATCAAGGTTTCGAGTTTCATGACAAAAACTGTTGCAATTGATGACCATTAAGACTTGGAACGAAGAAAATGAGTTAGATGTATCTTTATCATTTTTCCTGGATTTAATCAATCATATGCATCCTGCTTTGAAATTAGTAATTTTCTCATTTGAATTATATGCTTGAGAAGGCATTATGAATGCTGCTGCAATTTCAAGGTTATTGCTGTTACGGAAGGCTTATCCAATGAAACTGTAGTTATATCCTGTGATGCTAAGACACACCATAAGGACACGGAGAAATACACATAGCAAGCAAAGTATCGGATATTATATAATGTGATCCTTTGCCTATTTTGAAGTATCCTAGTATCGTAGGTTATAGTTCAATTGCTTTTCCATTTCTAGTTGTATGCCTACCAGTGGGACTTATACTATTCCTATAAGGGCATATTTATTTGCATGAGGAGATGCGTAGAGTAAAATAATGGATCAAATCAAGAGAAAAAGAACGAGGAGAGGGTTGCGAGTAAACAAGGGATTAATGTTATTTCATACTTTGCGTTCTTAACCCAAAAAAGTTAAAACTGGATATAGAAAATTACTTTTCTCAAGTTTCATATTAGAGCCTAATTTTAAAAAACCTGCAACCTTAAGGGCATCCAAGGGATTTGACCAGGTCAAGCCCAGCTAGCCCAACTAGCCGTTGTCTATTAGTTATACATAATACATATAATATATGACATAGAAAGAGAAAGGCCTTGTCATTTGTTTGCTTTGATAAGTGAATTTGCTGTATAATTCCAACTAATATTTGTCTAACTATCCCTTTAAAGTCTATATAAAACACTTTGGTATTGGAACACTATACTAATGGAGGACTATTGCTTTGTTCTGATATCAAAACTTGAAAGAATCAAAGATTTGATGATCATCCCTACAAATCAATCTGTTGGTGGACAACTTTAAGTTAATATGTGATTAAAGTTGAAGATTTTGCATGTTATTAGATGGTTCCTAGAAAATGTACCTAGTGGCTAATAAATACTCGGCTCATGCATCGGCACGCCAAAAGAAAAATAGGACATGACTCTTATATGTCCAGTCACTAGTGGGCTGCATTATATTTTCAGGAAACATTTGGATCTTTCACTTGTGATTATATGGCTTACTTTATTCTTCTGTTTATCAAACAGACAAAGACTGGAGGCTTAGTTGTTTGGTGCAAAAATAAATGACATCATATTCATCTCTGAGAATTCTAATTGCCCTCAATGCTTATGTCATTGCCTTATAGGCAACTGTTTTGCATCTTCCTTGTTTATATGAATCTCTTAATCTTTCTTCTCATTGATCTCACTGTCCTTCTTGTCGTATTTTACTAATGATGATGAAATCCTATGTCCTAGTATAATTTGCTTGTAGAAATTCCCTTTTCTTATTTATCATTGCTTTCTTGGTATAATTGAGCTCTCCTCTGCGAGCATGCCTCCTAGAACCAAGAATGTATATCCTCATGGTAAAAGATCAAAATCCATAGGGACTTCATCAAGACCTATGGCTAGACAGGAGTCACCTCCATCCCCCAGGGTTTTGGTTCCAAGGGCACCAACCAAAGATAGGACATTTGCATCTAGGCCCATTACAATTGAAAGAAGTCTAAATATACTTGAGGTAGAAAAATATGATATTTATACTCTTCTTTCAAATATTGGGTGGGAGAATATTCTAAAATGGGGTGGAAATGCTTACCCTTTTGTTGTGCGATCTATGTATGCATCCATCAAAGAAGCAACTCTACAGACTTTGAGCTTTGACCTTGACTTCACTGATGGTACCCCTGTCATAACTCCTTCAATCATATCTTCTCTTCTCAATGTACCTTTGCCCAATATTCATCATAATGTCATAAAAGACTCCATTTCTGAAGATGACAAAAGAACTGTGACTCTTGCTTTTTGTGGTCATGACATTCTTTGGAAGGAGAAGGGCTTCCTTCTTATTGCTTCACTGCTTCCTCAATATAGAATTTACATGCTATTTTTACTTATAATGTCTATCCTCGCAAAAGAATATTTTCTAACTTAACGCCCTTTATGACTAATGTTCTATATACAGTGCATACGGGTGTCAGAGTCTGTCTTCCTTCATTCATTTGTGCCTCTATCATCCATTTCTGGCAATCTCCCGGTCGAAACGCGAATGCCTGTCTCTTTGGATATCTCATGACCCATATTGCTTCTCATTGTGGGCTTGACTTACCTACTGATGAAGCACCTGAAACTCATATTGTCTTTGGCAAAGTAAATATCCTGAATATGTGTTTCTCGAAAAGGCAAGTAGCCGGTCCTAGTTATCCAGATTCTGGAGATAAAGAAGACTCTGCAGAAGAAATACCTCGGCCTACACATCCTCATACAGCTCAGGAAGTTCAGTCTCCTCCTCTGGTTTCATCATCCTCCTTTCTAGAAGCCCGTATGGCCGCCCTTGAACAATGTCAATAAAAAATGGAGAAACTAATGAAGAAGACTTTTTGCTACTTGTCCAAAATCTCCAAAAGCTGTCGAAGAGATGACGTCGATATTCTATCTCCTTCTTCCCCTTCTGATTAGCTTTCTTTTGGTGATAATGCCTTATTTCACTTCTTCAGAGATGACTGCTATTTTCTTTATTTTGGTTGTATAGTGTTTACTTTCACTTAATCCAGTTGGATGTGTGCTCTATAGGCACAACACTTATTTTTACTAATGTTTACTAATGTTCATTGTCTAACTAGTTGTTAATTCTACCTCATGGATCTTTTGATAATGTTATTGGCATGCTGCTTGAAGTGTATTTTGCAGGTAATACCTTACTAATGTTCTTTAGTGATATCTATAGCTGACCCAAAAATTCCACGGCTTAGAATCCAGTGAACAATTGCCCGGGATTTTTGGCTTTCAGCTAAGATACGGCTAAGCCGTAAGGTCCACATGGCCAAGCCGTAGACATATATATGGCTAAGCCGTATGAACCCACGGCTCGCAATTCAAAGAAGGAGTTTTTGGGTTCTTTTGCCTACAGCTAACATACGGGTAAGCCGTAAGTTGTTTACGGCTACACCGTATAAGAAATTACGGCTAAGCCGTGACAATATATAAAAATTTCGAAATGATCAAAGTAGTCGTTGTAGAGGACTGCATGTACGGCTTAGACGTAGAACAACTTTCTTGTAGCCATAGATTTTTCCTTTGGAGCATATCATGGGCCACTTATCAGATCATCAGCAATAACAACACCAGTCTTAACAAGAGCTAGAAATAAGACCCCATCATTTTGATTAAGTTGTAATCCAAAATAATCCAAATCAAAACCAACTAACCAAAATAGGGAAAAGAAAATGAAAGAAGAAAAAACCAACTAATAGGCAAGCAACTAACAGTCAAGCATATACCCTCACTTGGCCCTTCCCTTCACAGTTCAGGTCAATCATTACTTACTCTCATTGCCTAGTTGCTGTGGAAAATCCTCCAAACGATTAAAAATCTAATTCTTCGTCCATTATCACAGCAGCCGGTGCACCAATATCTTGGGATGACCAATTCAAAGTTTCAGTACCCAAACCATTACCTAAGGTAGGCAATCACTTAAAAAATGATGGCTGCTTATAGAACTCATTAACCAAGCCATTTATTACATTCTCACTATAAGCATAGTGGGATGAAGATCAAATTTTAGTTGCAGCCCAATCATACATACTTTTTTAAATGTGCAATTGACTATTTTTGAAAATCTATGTGTCAAATGGAGAATTTATTGAATTCAGATAGAGATTATTTGACACCAACTTGAAACTCAACCAAATCCATGCTACCGTAAACTTGTCAAACAAACTAAACAATCCTTCAAGTTGCAAAAGCTATAGGAATTAAACCAATACAACATTGGTCAAGGGGGACTATATATTAAACTCAGGGTATCTTTTGGCACCATTTCAGCAAGCTAATTGCTCCAATTCTAAAGACTCTACAGTTGTAAATGAGGCATGCCTCAGAAAACATTAATTACAGGATAGTGGGATCCATAGATGATCAATCCAAACCCTTTCTACATATGCCTATCCATGGATTGGTAGGCATCTCAAATTCTAAGGATGAATATTACCTTAGATTAAGGGATTCAGAGATTTAGAGGAGGATATGAAGATGAAAGAAGATGAAGACCTAGCCCAGACGTGTAGAAGCCCCAAACAGAAATGAGGAAAAAAATAGAGCTCTGTTAAAGGAATTCGTTTTTATGGCTTAGTTGTAAATTGTACAGCTTAGCCATAATACAAATTATGGTTTAACCATAATAGAAACCATCCCGCATATACGGTAAGCAATGAAAAGTATGACTAAACCGTAGACCATGACGACTTAGGTGTAGAGCCCAACACTGCTCAACACATGAGTTTTTTTAATCAAATTAAATAAAACAAATATTAAAAGAAATACATGATTAGAAATAGGGATTTTAGGTGACCAATAACCATGAAAATAATGGCACATAGCATTTGGAGCACCAATCCTACAAACACTAGTTATAGTGTAGGGTTAGGACCAGATGCCAAAAATTAGCTCTGTTCGTCTTTGTAAGACATCTAATACAATGCAACAAAACAGCTGGTCCTAAACAAGACCCAGAAAATCAAAATCACTAACATTAGCTGTTAGAATTCACAAACCCCCTTTTTTTACTTTAGGTCCTAAAGAAGAACTAGAACCCAAAATCACCAACATCTCAGACTAACATTTATAAACCCCTCTCCTATTTAGTGAAGAGGTCCTAATTGTATCTCCTATGTAATATAACAACAATAGTACACATTTTTCTTGTGGTACTAGATCAGTTAGTGGCCACACATTAATTAATCATGCGTCTCATAAGCACACTCTCAAATGACAAGTTGCTACAAGCATTAAAATGTTGTATATGGTGTAACAGCTAGAGACATTGACAGCCCAACAATAATAAAGTCAAAGTGATGCAAGAAAAAATTGGATATTAGGAATGCAAACTTTGAGCCAAACTGTGTGGAATGTATGAATAGAGTCAAAGAAAAACAGCTACAAAAAACATCCTAATACAAATCAAAACATGCACATTTCTACAAACATAGAGTTTAAATGGCGAATCAAAGCCAAGACCTCTTAGAATACTTGCATAAGAGTTGAAGTCATCTTTATAATAACAAAATAACAAGATGCATTTCGACAAAACAACTGACTGTGCATTTCAGCATACACTTGGTCTACATCACATTTACACAACATTATAATTGAAGACAATCCACATGTATTTGTCATGAAAAACCCTTCTTCACTTCTATCATCCAGTAGAACCCTTCTTCGGTTAAACCCTATTTCAAGCAAAATCTATCACCCCAAATCCAGGATTATAATGTCATGAACAACAAGAAGAAAGATGTTGTGTGCTAGAAGACACAAGTTCTTGTCTCTGACGAGGACTCCATATCCATGTTTCAATCCCTACAAAATATAGGATAAGAGAACACATGTTATAATTGAAAATGAACCACACCAAATTAAAAGTTCTTCTTTGAAAGACTACCTCTCGTAAATTAAAGGTTCAATTCAAGATCGATCGGGCTGAATGGAGCATGATTCGTTTGGGATATTTACAGTTTAAAACCAACTTTCAATACATAATGCAATGAAGTATACGTTGAAATATACTAAATTGGGGGCATTCTTACACTAAAATTCATAGTCTCTTGTGTGAGGATCTCACCACCTACCACAAGATGTGTTCTAACATCCGCATTTTCAACCTTCATTGAATCCTACACAAAAATAATTTAAAAACAATTAATATTTTAGTATGAACAAAGGCAACTATTAAGGTAGTAACATGTTTCTTCTTGATCTTTTTGCTTTTGATGACACTTCTTAATAATTGTCTCTATTGTAGACATTCTCCTATTTTCAGGTAGCACCCAATTGAAAATAGTCAAGAAATTATTGTAGCGATGCCCTTTAGGCTTGCATTCCGAATCATCATACATGATCTTAATCTTTGTGTGACTCCTTCTTACGGTTTTGCTCCACTTCTCTAATAGGTATTTCTCTGGTATTTGATAAACCTTCTTTTCCAAGGATATCATAATTAGATACTTGCACACAATCCCTTTGAATTCAAATAACCGGCAAGTACAATTAGCTTCTTTTGACTCCTCATTAAAATGAACATGAAAAGTAACGGTTTTGAAATTATCTCCTCCAAATATCACATCTTCCTCTACATCAACCGAGGACATGTTGCATCAAATCTTATTGGCTATTTCATTCTAGAACTCTTTAAATTTAATATGTGTGTATGTTTCTTGAAATTGCCTTTCAAACTCGTAGGGGGTCACACAAGGAATGTATACATTGAAACAATGGGCATCTTCTTCAGCTTCAAGTTGCACCTTCTTACATAAAGCATTATCATATTGTTTCACAAACTGCTTCAATGTGGTCTTAGAGTTGATGTAGCCATAAAAAAAGGCATGCATACTTTCACTCCACTGAGTCGTTGACATTCCCGCCCAAAAAACATCTTTTACAAATGCTGGCAACTATTGGTGCCTCTCATTGTACATACCAGCAAGCCATTCGATGTCCTCTAACTGAAATGCCATAATAAACTTGTCCCAGTTTTCTTCAAACTTCTTTATTTTCATCGAATCATATTCAACATTAAAGAAAATTTAATTGGCTCATAGTCGTTATAACCCCTCAAGTTTTCAAGCACCTTTTTCAAGCCACAAACACCATCGGTGCCATGCATTAGGAAATACTATTTCTATCGCATTCTATATCGCCTTGTCTTGGACGGTGATAATGGCATTAGGAGGACACCTAGACATGCAATCAGCCTAAGACTGGAACGAGCATACAGATGTAACTATGTCCTCTCATGATATCAATCTACAACCTAACAATGTTGATTGTTCATGATGGTTCCACCCACAAAAGGAGGGAAAGGCTTATCATAATTGTTAACTAGGTATGTGGTATCAAATGTGAAGACATCACCAAATTCTTTGAATGCCGCCCTACTCCTCGCATCAGCCTAAAATATGCTCCTTACGCAGTGCTTTTCATCAAGATCTATAACATAAAAACAGGATTCGTTGTCTTGTTACATTCTTTTGAAATAGGTTAGCATTGCATCGGCATCCCCTTCCTTGAGTTCTAAGCGTCTAACTTTATCCAAGTAATTCCTTGTATCCTTCGTTAACCATGTCAAATTCTCATGCCCCCTGCCTCTACTGCACACGAGCTAACAGTCATGTTTAATATAATTCCCGCTCTGTCATTCAATTCAATTTTCTTCTTCACATGTGGCACTATTACCCGATTACTCTTGTGATATCGAGCTTTGTTCGGACTCATATCATGGTTATGCTCAAATACAACTGAGTTCAAAAGCCACTTCCCGTTGAATTACAAAGAAAGATTCAACATTGCTTTGCAATTTGTTCTTGATTGTGGATGGGGTTTAACTGTGCTTGCCATTTTCTTCAGCTTTCTACCATTATTACAAGCAATTGTTATAAACCTCATTTTTCCATCCGATCCTTTTTTAAAGGCTTTCTTGGCCACACAAACTCCATTTCACTTAGCATATCTTACATAATAGTCATATGCTTATTTAACTGAATCAAATATCATTCCCTTATTAGGTTCCCTTACTACCTCTTCTAAGTTTTGAATTTCCTCCGATGGCTTTTCCATCTTAGCATTGCTTAATTCCTCGCAAACCATCCCCGCTACAGCTTCGTGGAACTCTCCATCAAACGCACTTCATAATTTTTCATCTACCATGTTTTTACAATATAAATAAATTGAAGCGGTTAGAAACTAGAGGTATTTTGGAATACATCCAAATGTGGGTGTCACATACACTTTGATTTAGAAGCACAACTCCTAGTATAAGTGGATGCCACATTCACTTTGATTTAGAAGTATAAATCGTACATAATAGTTTCAAATGTGTCTATTTGCTTAGTAGACAAAAACTGAATACATATTAATCCATGATCATATAAGCTATATCAAAGTTTATTCAAAATGGTGGGAGTGAAAAATATGAGGACCTGCTTACTTATAATTTAATAAAGAAATAAATCAAGAAGGATGATAATATCTATAGAAAATTCAAATTGCAATGAGGAATTTGGGTAGCCACAACTGACACAATGCACATTCTGTTCAACAACATTTATTTTATATTAAGAGAGAGAAAGAGCAGGGGATTTAGCTTAGCTGTATATGTTCTATAGCTTAGCCATAGATTGCCTATGGCTTAGCCATATATTACACAACTGCTAAGCTGTAAAGTCTTTTCTGTTTATCCGCACATACAGCTTAACCGCAGGATAGCCTATGGTTTAACCGTATGGACCCTACGGCTGAGTCACAGCTAAGATATGGCTTAGTTGTAGAGAAAAATTGCAAAAATTGGCTCTCTGGATTTTGAGCCGTAACATGCTTATGGCTTAGTTGTAAGCTTTAGAATTTCTAAGCCCTTGCAGTTCAAGTTTTAATAGGGGAGCTCAAATAAACAAGAAGAAATCATATGTAGCCACAATTGGGAAAAAAAAGATTCATCTATAGAATAAAAGAGAAGGAGAGAAGAAGAATCATTACGTTGGATCGTTGTGCCCTTGAGAGGAACAGGTAACCGTCTCGGAGACTTGAATAAAAGACGATCGGAGAGAGCGAGGGAGTCGCAATAGTGGGTTACGGCCTCTGGTTGTCGCCGGTCAGTTGGAGGAGTCTCCGATTGTGGTGGTCAGAGATGATGGAAGAGGAGAGATTGGCACAGCCTTTCTCTGTTTTGAAAGTGGGCTTTCAACAAAAATGACAGAGAGAAATGAACGAGCAAAGGTGCGTGTAACACTCCGATCCCCTTTGAGCCGGATTAGTGGCTCATTAGTGTGTGTTTTGTTTTTGTTTATTTCTTTTGGACTTGGTTTTGGGCCTTGGATAGGTAGTTGAGTGACCTTTGACCTGGAATAGGTAGTTCTAAGCCCTTTTTCGTAATTTTGCTTTTGCTTTGATCATGTCATCTTTGCATCATCTTGGTGTCAGCACGTGTATTTCATTGAGCTCGACAATTTCCGTAACTGTGTCAGATCCGTTTGGAGTCAATTGGAGAAGTTGGACCTTCGTGTGACTTAATCTGTAAATTGCTTAAACCCATTGGACCTTGTTTTAAAACTACAAACCTATATAAGTAATTCAGCTCCAGGTGTCATTCTCCTTAACCATTTGTCTCGATCGGCTGCATGCAAGGAGAATTCGGTAGCCACGTTCTTCTTCCTCTTCAATTCTGTTTTCTCTTCTTCTCTCTCTCTCTCTTCGATTGGGTCTTTCGATTGGGTTGCTATTCCCTTCTTTGATTTGGGTTTCTCCATTCTCTCTGTGGCTTTGGTGGTAAGTGGGTTCTCTCCCAACTCTCCCTTCTTCTTCTCCAATTGCTTCTCCCATTCTCTGTTGCTTTGTCTTCATCTCATGCATGGTGTATCTCTTTGATTTGCTTTGATTTGTTTTGGTTTTAGTTGCTTTGGAGCTTGATTCAGTGGATTTCCAGATTTGAGGCAAGTATAAGTACAGGCTTTGATAACACATATGGGTGTTTGTTTGATGGCTTTGATTCACTCTTATTCTTTGTTTAGCATGTGTTACAGCCATTTTCTAAACTATGAGAATCAGTTGAGCTTGTTTTATTCAGTTTCTGTACCAAAATTTCGTTTCTGTAATCTTCCCGAATTCGCGTCTGTATTGTACGGCTAAGCCGTAACCCTGTACGGCTCAGATTCCAGAGAGTGACAAATTCGAGTTTGTTCTACGGCTAGGCTACGGCTAAGCCGTAATTTGTCCTACGGCTGAGCCGTAAGCTAACCGTGAACTAAACCGTATCTAAGCCGTGGATTTAATCTCTGATTAGTCGAAACTTTTCTGATATCAGTGTTCTTACGGTGAGGCTACGGCTAAGCCGTGATGGTTTACGGCTAAGCCGTGGACTCCACCGTAGCTCAGCCGTGAGATGTATCAGATCAGAGGTGGAAAAGCTGACAGTTTAGCCGTGTTCTGAAGGGAACCACGGCTAAGCCGTAGTGCATATTGCGGCTACGCCGTAGGATGCCACGGCTAAGCCGTAGGTCACCCATGGCTAAACCGTAAGACCTGTTAAATATCAGTTAAACTTAGGCTAATGGTGTGACCTTGTAGGGCTCAAATACAGGTTAACCATACCCGTAAACCGACCCAAATGGATTCTTTGGAGCGCATGAATAGTCTGTTAGGCTGTGACTTATTCATGTGAGTGTTGCTCATTGTTAAGCACCTCCCCATGGGTGTTGGTTTAAGGGACTTCGATGCACATAAGGATTATATTGCAACACTAGGATGGCAACGGTGCATCGAATAACTTAAAACTACATCAACATGCACGGTTAGTGATAGTGATGCAACTAGATTAGACGTGGCTTGTAATGAACCTTGATTCCGTATTAATCTGAGATGCATTGCATATTGTTTATGGTTTTGCCCTCTGTTCTGTTAATCTATGTTATGCATTCCTCAGTCATTTTGCTTTCGTTCTGTATATCTGTATTATTCTTCGCTCTGTACTATGTTTTGATCTATGCTATGCTTGGTATATTCTCTGGCTTTGTATATCTCTGATTTTTGGGTATTCCCTGGTGGCTCTGCCCAGAGGTTAATACGTGAGGATAAGATCCGGTCTTTGTCATCGGTGAGTCCAAAGCGGATAATCTCCCCTTTCTATGGATTTGATTTGATTGGTATTAGTCTGGCTCTACTCAGCCTCAGCCCTAGGATACCCGACGGGGTTACCTCTGGCGTAGATCTCTGTATCTCTGTTTTAACTGCAGTGTTGCTTTGTCTTGGGACCCCGGAACCCAGGAAACCGAGACCCGCTTGTACCTTTGGCCTGGACAGCGGTGTTCTCTGCTCTGCTCTGCTCTGCTCTCTTTTGGAGAGAACATGGTTAACGTAGTAGCCAACTAGTTCAGTATTCTATGTTTTGATTCACATATCATGTTTTACTTCTATGCACGATTTGCTTAGTTTCCTAATATGGAACTCTGTATTTAATCTTCTGTCATTATTATATCCTCTTTGATACTATGCGTGTTTCACCCCTGTTACTTATATTTGCTGGATCGTTGTATTCATTTGTGTTGTCTGTGGTGTTGCAGGCACAGATACCTTGCCCAGCTCCCCGGCGGTCGAGGAGGCTGCAGGGGCGAGTGTAGAGGCACCCTCCGGTCTGGCAGAGTGGGCCTGATCACTTCTGCCTAGTGCGTGCATGCATACCAGTGGCTTTTATTTTGCATTTTGGTTTTTGAGAGCTTGTATTTGGACTTTGGACTTTGGACTTGTATTCTGTATATTTTGTGTATATTGATTTTGGTGTGTATTCGGTTTTATCTCAGTGTATTTGTCTTTGTCTTTTCCGTTTCGTATTTACTTTGGCTTCCGCTATTTTATTTTCCTTTGTTGCTTGCTTTGATATGTACAGCTTCCGCGTACGCTTAGTTCGCACGTGTTAGATCCCTTGTGTGCGTGCATCTGGACTGGGTTTGGGTGCACGTGCACGGGAGTACGTGTGTCACCGGTTTAGCTTTTCGCTAACCCCCGAATTCTGGGCTCGGGTCGTGACATACGTATTGTATGGTATCAGAGCATGCTAGTTATAAGCATGTAGGCATCTAAGATCGTGGTGAGACAACGCTATCAACTATTTGACTCGAAGTCTCATATGTTGATTTGGGGTTTGACTAACTCAGGGTATATTATATTTGTGTGTTGTGTTTCTTTTCCTTTTGCAGGATGGCATCAGGATCAGGATCTAGGGATGAGAATCAACAGGGCCACAATGGTGATAGTGGATCGGTACCCCCACACATCAGTAGTGAGGAGCGGATGATGATGATGATGCAGTCTATGCAGTCATTACAGGCACAGATGGCATCCATGGTAGATAGGCAGAGTCAGGCTGCCGCAGTAGCATCACCCCGTATAGATCAGCAGGTGATTTTCCAGCCTAAGGAATCAGACCCTAATGCTCTTTTCGACAAGTTCCGTAAGCGAGGGGCGACCGAGTTTCATGGGATAGAGGATGCATTGCAGGCGGAGCAATGGTTGGAGCAGACTGAAGAGCTATTTGATACGATTGTGTGCAGTAACAAGCAGAAGGTAGTTCTCACAGCCTCTATGCTTCGGAGTGTAGCCAAGACATGGTGGAGGAGTGTTAAGACTTCATTTCAGACTATGCCCAGTGCCACAGTTTGGGAGACCTTCAAGCAGCAATTCCGTCGTAAGTTCATGCCTCTCCATATTCAGCGAGCCAAGGAAGTGGAATTCTTCAACCTTCAGCAGAGACAGATGCCAGTTGCAGATTATGTACACAAGTTTACAGAGTTGTCCCACTTCGCAGAGGATATGGTGAACACGGAGCATAAGAAGGTGACTCGCTTCGTCAACGGCCTAAATCCGAGACACAAACGCCACGTGGTTGCTTGTATGTGGCCGGCTACATTGGATGACGCTATTGACAGGGCTTATGATGCAGAGGCCATCTTTGAGGAGGAGCGAACAGAGGCTAAGAGGGCAGCAGGTTTCAGTGGTAGAAGTCAGTTCCAGAAGAAGTTCAAGGGTAAGCAGGGCAGTTCGAGCAGTCCTCAGATAGTTTGCAGTCACTGTGGGAAGGATCACCCCACCGACAGATGTTGGAGGAAGAGTGGGGCGTGTTTCGGGTGTGGCTCTACGGACCACAGGCGGGCCCAATGCCCGAAGTTTCAGTCCTCTCCACAGACGAGACAGACAGGACCTACAGCACAGGGCAGATCTCAGCCAGCTCGCCCAGGTCAGAAGCCGAATCGCCAGACAGCCCGAGCCTATGCTGCTACGCATGAGGGCGCGGAGGAGGCCACGGTAGTGGAAGGTAAAATTTTAATTTCCGATGCAGAAGCTTTAGCTTTATTTGACTCAGGGTCTACGCGTTCGTACGTAGCACCCCATTTTGCTGTGCAGCTTCGACAGCGACCTACACCACTTCCCTACTTGTTGTTAGTATCCACTCCGGTTGGTAAACGGGTGGAGTGCAGTGTTTTCTACCCTCAGTGTGATGTGCGGATAGCTGGTCATCAGCTCCCAGTAGACCTCGTGTTGCTCACGACACTGGACTTCGATGTGATTCTTGGTATGGACTGGCTTGCAAGATATCATGCGTGTATCAATTGCTACAGCAAGGCTATCTACTTTGATTTGGGCAGCGGATTCCGATTTGAGGGCAGCCAGACGAAGTGCCCAAGACGTGTGATCTCTGCTTGTAAGGCAGACAGGATGCTTCGTAGGGGATGTGAGGGATTTCTTGCATTCATTTCAGAAAAGAAAGATCGGCGACAGCTCAGTGAGATTCCAGTAGTCAGCGAGTTTCCGGATGTCTTTCCGGAGGATGTGCCAGAGTTGCCACCAGTTCGGGAGGTAGAATTTGCTATTGACGTGGTACCAGGTACAGCACCTATCAGTAGAGCTCCATATCGTATGGCACCTGCAGAGTTGTTGGAATTGAAGAAACAGTTGCAGGATCTGTTGGATAAAGGGTTCATACGCCCCAGTGTTTCACCTTGGGGAGCTCCTGTTTTGTTCGTCAAGAAGAAGGATGGCAGTTTCCGGATGTGCATTGATTATAGGCAGTTGAACAAAGTGACTATCAAGAACAAGTATCCATTGCCTAGGATTGATGAGTTGTTCGATCAGCTTCAGGGTGCAGCTCACTTCTCTAAGATTGACTTGAGGTCAGGATATCACCAGCTCAGGGTGAAGGATGAAGATGTTCCTAAGACAGCTTTCAGGACTCGGTATGGACACTACGAGTTCCTTGTCATGCCGTTTGGTTTGACGAACGCACCCGCAGCTTTTATGGCGTTGATGAACAGGGTGTTTACTTCATTCTTGGACCAGTTTGTTGTGGTTTTTATAGATGACATATTGGTCTATTCGAAGACTGCTGAGGAACATACGGACCATCTAAGGAAAGCATTGCAGCTGCTTAGAGATCACCAGTTGTATGCGAAGTTGTCCAAGTGTGATTTCTGGCTAGAGCAAGTTGCATTTCTGGGTCATGTGATTTCTAGAGATGGTTTGAAGGTGGATCCGGCTAAGATTGAGGCAGTAGTCCATTGGCCCCGTCCTAGATCAGTGACGGAGATTCGGAGTTTTCTGGGCTTGGCGGGATATTACCGCAGGTTTGTGCAGGATTTCTCGAAGATCTCAGCCCCGCTGACTCAGTTGACTCGGAAGAAGGTCCCGTATGAGTGGACAGAGAAGTGTGAGCGTAGTTTTCAGATGTTGAAAGAAAAGCTCACTACGGCGCCAGTGTTGACTCTCCCGGATGGTAGTGAGGGATTCATGATTTACTCAGATGCCTCTAGAGTTGGACTAGGCTGTGTACTGATGCAGAATCAGAAGGTGATTGCCTATGGATCCAGACAGTTGAAAGAACATGAGAAGAACTATGCCACACATGACTTGGAGCTAGCAGCCATTGTATTTGCATTGAAGTTGTGGCGACATTACCTGTACGGTGTGAAGTTTGAGGTCCATTCCGATCATCACAGTTTGCAGTACCTGTTTGATCAGCATGACTTGAATATGAGGCAGCGAAGGTGGTTGGAGTTCATCAAAGATTACGACTTTCCGATCAAGTACCACCCAGGCAAGGGCAATGTAGTTGCAGATGCACTCAGCAGGAGGACAGACAGTCTTCAGGTGTTAGCAGGATTCTATATGCTTGTGCATGATCAGCCTGTAGAGGTTCAGATGGTAGGAGACTCGGTGACATTAGCTACTACCGTCGTGTTTCAGCCTGAGGTGATTCAGCAGATCAAGGATCGCCAGTTTGAGGACCCCCTCCTGGTGAAGTTCAGAGATCGGATTGCAGATCGACCGGATTTCAGCTTGGTGGATGGAGTTTTGTACTTCAGGAACAGATTGTGTGTTCCCGCTGTGGATGAGTTGAAAGATAAGTTGATGACAGATGCGCACGATGCCCGATATGCGATGCATCCCGGGAGTACGAAGATGTACCGGAACTTGAAAGATAGATTTTGGTGGAACAATATGAAGCGGGAGATCGCAGGGTTCGTAGCTCGATGTTTGACCTGTCAGAGGGTAAAAGCTGATCATCAGCGACCTCCAGGATCATTGCATCCATTGCACACTCCGCAGTGGAAGTGGGAGCACATTACGATGGATTTCGTCTCCGGTTTTCCGCCGACCAGTAGGAAGAATAATGCGATCTGGGTAATAGTGGACAGATTGACCAAGTCAGCACATTTCCTTCCGTTCAAGAAAGGGATGACATTCACGGAGATGGCCAGGAAGTTTGTTGACGAGATAGTCAGATTGCATGGCACCCCAGTATCGATTGTGTCAGATCGAGACAGTCGTTTTGTATCTTCATTCTGGAGAGCATTTCAGGAAGCTATGGGCACGAAGCTGAGTTTTAGTACGGCATACCACCCCCAGACCGATGGACAGTCGGAGCGTACCATTCAGACATTAGAGGATATGCTCAGAGCTAGTGTGCTGAACTTTGAGAAAGAATGGGATATGCATTTGGCATTGTGTGAGTTTGCTTACAACAACAGCTTTCATGAGAGCATTGGTATGGCACCATATGAGGCACTTTACGGACGTAAGTGCAGGACTCCAGTGTGCTGGGAGGAAGTTGGAACCAGAAGTTTCCATGGTCCGACAATCATTGCTGAGACGACAGAGAAGGTGCAGAAAGTGATAGAGAATCTGAAGATTGCTCGGTCCAGGCAGAAGAGCTATGCTGATACTCGGAGGAGACCTTTGGCATTCCAAGTCGGAGACTGGGTATTTCTTAAAGTTTCTCCGATGAAGGGCACAGTTCGATTTGGTCAGAAGGGCAAGTTAGCTCCGAGATATGTAGGACCGTTCGAAGTCAAGAGCCGAGTTGGAGATTTAGCCTATCGGTTGACACTTCCAGTTGAGTTCTCCGGTGTTCACGATGTGTTCCATGTGTCGATGCTCCGTAAGTATGTGCCAGATCCGAGCCATGTGATTCGCTACGATGATATCCAGATTCAGCCTAATGCAACTTACGTTGAGCGTCCGCTTCGCATCGTTGGGACACGAGAACAGATTCTTCGTACCAGGACTATCAGATGGGTGAAGGTGTTGTGGGAACATCATGGTCCAGATGAGGCTACTTGGGAGCTAGAGGAGCAGCTAGCACGCCAGTTCCCGCATCTCTTTGCGCAGGTAGGTAGTCATTCCGAGGACGGAATGATTCCTAGTGGGGGAGGATGTAACACTCCGATCCCCTTTGAGCCGGATTAGTGGCTCATTAGTGTGTGTTTTGTTTTTGTTTATTTCTTTTGGACTTGGTTTTGGGCCTTGGATAGGTAGTTGAGTGACCTTTGACCTGGAATAGGTAGTTCTAAGCCCTTTTTCGTAATTTTGCTTTTGCTTTGATCATGTCATCTTTGCATCATCTTGGTGTCAGCACGTGTATTTCGTTGAGCTCGACAATTTCCGTAACTGTGTCAGATCCGTTTGGAGTCAATTGGAGAAGTTGGACCTTCGTGTGACTTAATCTGTAAATTGCTTAAACCCATTGGACCTTGTTTTAAAACTACAAACCTATATAAGTAATTCAGCTCCAGGTGTCATTCTCCTTAACCATTTGTCTCGATCGGCTGCATGCAAGGAGAATTCGGTAGCCACGTTCTTCTTCCTCTTCAATTCTGTTTTCTCTTCTTCTCTCTCTCTCTCTTCGATTGGGTCTTTCGATTGGGTTGCTATTCCCTTCTTTGATTTGGGTTTCTCCATTCTCTCTGTGGCTTTGGTGGTAAGTGGGTTCTCTCCCAACTCTCCCTTCTTCTTCTCCAATTGCTTCTCCCATTCTCTGTTGCTTTGTCTTCATCTCATGCATGGTGTATCTCTTTGATTTGCTTTGATTTGTTTTGGTTTTAGTTGCTTTGGAGCTTGATTCAGTGGATTTCCAGATTTGAGGCAAGTATAAGTATAGGCTTTGATAACACATATGGGTGTTTGTTTGATGGCTTTGATTCACTCTTATTCTTTGTTTAGCATGTGTTACAGCCATTTTCTAAACTATGAGAATCAGTTGAGCTTGTTTTATTCAGTTTCTGTACCAAAATTTCGTTTCTGTAATCTTCCCGAATTCGCGTCTGTATTGTACGGCTAAGCCGTAACCCTGTACGGCTCAGATTCCAGAGAGTGACAAATTCGAGTTTGTTCTACGGCTAGGCTACGGCTAAGCCGTAATTTGTCCTACGGCTGAGCCGTAAGCTAACCGTGAACTAAACCGTATCTAAGCCGTGGATTTAATCTCTGATCAGTCGAAACTTTTCTGATATCAGTGTTCTTACGGTGAGGCTACGGCTAAGCCGTGATGGTTTACGGCTAAGCCGTGGACTCCACCGTAGCTCAGCCGTGAGATGTATCAGATCAGAGGTGGAAAAGCTGACAGTTTAGCCGTGTTCTGAAGGGAACCACGGCTAAGCCGTAGTGCATATTGCGGCTACGCCGTAGGATGCCACGGCTAAGCCGTAGGTCACCCATGGCTAAACCGTAAGACCTGTTAAATATCAGTTAAACTTAGGCTAATGGTGTGACCTTGTAGGGCTCAAATACAGGTTAACCATACCCGTAAACCGACCCAAATGGATTCTTTGGAGCGCATGAATAGTCTGTTAGGCTGTGACTTATTCATGTGAGTGTTGCTCATTGTTAAGCACCTCCCCATGGGTGTTGGTTTAAGGGACTTCGATGCACATAAGGATTATATTGCAACACTAGGATGGCAACGGTGCATCGAATAACTTAAAACTACATCAACATGCACGGTTAGTGATAGTGATGCAACTAGATTAGACGTGGCTTGTAATGAACCTTGATTCCGTATTAATCTGAGATGCATTGCATATTGTTTATGGTTTTGCCCTCTGTTCTGTTAATCTATGTTATGCATTCCTCAGTCATTTTGCTTTCGTTCTGTATATCTGTATTATTCTTCGCTCTGTACTATGTTTTGATCTATGCTATGCTTGGTATATTCTCTGGCTTTGTATATCTCTGATTTTTGGGTATTCCCTGGTGGCTCTGCCCAGAGGTTAATACGTGAGGATAAGATCCGGTCTTTGTCATCGGTGAGTCCAAAGCGGATAATCTCCCCTTTCTATGGATTTGATTTGATTGGTATTAGTCTGGCTCTACTCAGCCTCAGCCCTAGGATACCCGACGGGGTTACCTCTGGCGTAGATCTCTGTATCTCTGTTTTAACTGCAGTGTTGCTTTGTCTTGGGACCCCGGAACCCAGGAAACCGAGACCCGCTTGTACCTTTGGCCTGGACAGCGGTGTTCTCTGCTCTGCTCTGCTCTGCTCTCTTTTGGAGAGAACATGGTTAACGTAGTAGCCAACTAGTTCAGTATTCTATGTTTTGATTCACATATCATGTTTTACTTCTATGCACGATTTGCTTAGTTTCCTAATATGGAACTCTGTATTTAATCTTCTGTCATTATTATATCCTCTTTGATACTATGCGTGTTTCACCCCTGTTACTTATATTTGCTGGATCGTTGTATTCATTTGTGTTGTCTGTGGTGTTGCAGGCACAGATACCTTGCCCAGCTCCCCGGCGGTCGAGGAGGCTGCAGGGGCGAGTGTAGAGGCACCCTCCGGTCTGGCAGAGTGGGCCTGATCACTTCTGCCTAGTGCGTGCATGCATACCAGTGGCTTTTATTTTGCATTTTGGTTTTTGAGAGCTTGTATTTGGACTTTGGACTTTGGACTTGTATTCTGTATATTTTGTGTATATTGATTTTGGTGTGTATTCGGTTTTATCTCAGTGTATTTGTCTTTGTCTTTTCCGTTTCGTATTTACTTTGGCTTCCGCTATTTTATTTTCCTTTGTTGCTTGCTTTGATATGTACAGCTTCCGCGTACGCTTAGTTCGCACGTGTTAGATCCCTTGTGTGCGTGCATCTGGACTGGGTTTGGGTGCACGTGCACGGGAGTACGTGTGTCACCGGTTTAGCTTTTCGCTAACCCCCGAATTCTGGGCTCGGGTCGTGACAGTGCGTAATATGAATTTCCATTTCCCTCTCCTCTCTGTTCAAAATGTATGGGTCCTACCCACTTTCCAACTCATAGCCACATAGGATTGGGCCATAATTTAGCCATCTCCATCGGTAAATATAAACTTATTGTTACAGTTGTATCTAATCATGTGAAGTTGATGACTTATGTTTATATATACCTGATGAAGCCTTGTACTTGAGTATGATCGGTAACTTGAAATCTTCACTTACTTTTGCATTCTATCTCAGCCTTCTCCCCTTCCCTCCTCTCCCTCCTTTTCCTAATCACGAACGGGAAGGGTGATCAGCCGGAAGCCATGGCGCCCTCCCTCTCTCTCTCTCTTCCTACTTCCCCCTCTCTTTCACCCTCTCTTTTCTTTCCCTCTCCCTCTTCCTCTACCTCCCAGTCGTCAGCAATGGCTTAGAAGGAGCCGTTCTCTCACCACACACCTTCCCCTCCCTCTCCCCTCCCCTCTGCCACTCTATTCTCTCTCTCTTTTTCCTCCTCCTCCTCCTCCCCCCTTGCTCTCCTTTCCCTCCTGCAAGGTGACTGATCTCCTTATTGCAAGGAATAGTCCTCGAATGTTCAACCAGTCTTGGCCAAACATTCTAAGCTTGTTTAACCCTACAAGGTTAAGCAATGGTGTAATGTTCAATTTCGCAGTGCTGAATAGGCTAGAAATTTAGAAGACGGAGAGGAGAGGAAGATGAGAGGAGCAAAGAGGAGAGGAAAGGAGAGGAAGGTGAGTGGCAATTGGGAGGGAGAGGGAGGGAGAGGGAAAAAGAAGGTGGGAGAGAAAAGAGAGGGGAAGGAGGAAGAGAGAGGGAGGGCGGTCGAGGCTTCTGGCTGATCTCCCTCTCCAGCGGCGACAGGGAAAGGGAGGGAGAGGGAGGTGGGTGGAGGTTAGGGGAGGAGGGTGGAGGAGATGGTGGGGAAGAGGGAGGGGGTAGTTTATGGATGTTGATTTTTTTTTTTCTTTTGTGGTGGGGAGAGAAAAAATCATGGTGCCAATAGAAGCACCAATTTTATTTAAGAAACCGAGAAACAAGGTGTGGGTTTGCTCTTCATATCTTGTGTTTGAAACCCGCCCCAAATTTGTCTGGTGTGTCATTATGTGGATTTAGTAGATGTCACCTAGGAGAATAGTCTCGTTGGGTCGAAGACCCGAAGGATACTCATGTCATATAAAATATCTCAAAATAAAAAGTAAAAAATGAAATACAAGATACAACAGTCAACAGTAGAGTGTGGCGTCTCATGATCGTCTATATAAACCTACGGAAGAATCAATACCCGGTTCAGTAGTTGTCTACCACTCAGGACTCATGCAACTTAGCCAAAAGAAAATGGAAAAGTTTCTAATTTTCTTAGTGTCTTTTTTATATTGCCGGTTCATTAAACCCTTTTTTCTACATTAGGCCAAAACTTGGGATTATTTGAGAATTTTCCTAGAATAATACTAGCAACCAACCTACATGTAAGTATGCAATTGGTATTATATTAGACTAGTGCTGCAGGGCCCTCGCCCATGCAGGCCTTGTTTGGGCACTGCTTGTTTAATAATTACATTATTTGTAACTAAAAATGTTTATAAATATATAAATAAACTGTACATTAATATTAACAGAAAACTCATTACATAAACATAATTTTAAATATTTTAGCGCACTCTCAAAAAAATAAATGTCATATTAGAAACTAAATAAAAAATAATGTAGCCATAGAGTTTTATTAGAATAAGAATAGAAAAAAGTTAGATAATTTCTTATTTAATCCATAAACTTAATAATGAGAAAAAAGCTATATAAAAAAATTAGATAGAATAATCTAATGTACAAAAACTCATATGGTCTACCAACCCTCTCACTATAAATAAGGTTTAAAGATAGGTGTTTTTAGACCTAGAAGAATAATTGCATCAATGGCTATTTGCTTATGAGCTATAAAGAGGATTGTAGTGGCATATGGGGTAGACCTTCTACAAAATGGGAGCTTTTGATTAGTAGTCATAATATTCTGGATCATTACAAAAAAAAAATATTTTTTATATATTACTGGGCCCTACACATTTCTCAAACTCATACTGTATATTTGTCGAGTAAATGGACTTAGCCCGCATGCTTTACAATTTGGCTCTGATATAGGGTTTTACATTGGCCATTTCAAGTCTAGATCTTAAATTAATTAGGCTCTACCCAGCATTGCACTATCAATGGCTAGGTCGTGTTAGACTAGGGTGCATCAAAGTCTAGGTCAATATCTAAAATAAAGCTATTTAAATTAATTCTAAAAGGTAAAAATATATTTTTCTCTCACAGAGGGCTATTCTCATTATATATATACTGTTGCAAGGCTCACGGCCAATGCAAAGGCCTGTGCTAACTCATCTTAGTTACCACAGTAGGGGAATACAGTGGTGGAATAAATAAAGGCATCATTCTGAAAGATTAAAGTCGTTTGTTAAATATAGATTACTTGGTATAAGCAAAAAGAAACATAATCCACTATCTTTGCAACAAAATCGTCACCCAAATCGAATAGAAGGAATTTAAAATAGGATAAAGTTGGGAGCATGATGTTCGTACCCCGTTAAATTTGGTGGATTCACACAGTCCAAGTTAGCTTGTCACCTTATAGTATTTAAAGAAATTTGCTATATAAAAGCAAAAAGGAACTTAGCGCACTCACGAAAAAAAAGAGCCTAAACTACCCCCACCCTATTCTCTCCCCCCTCCCCTTCCCCACCTCCCCTTCCGAGATGGTCGGCAGCTTCAATGGAGGGAGCCACTGAATCTCACTCCTCTCCCTCTCCCTCCCTCTTATTTTCTCTTCTCTCCTCCTTATCTTCCTCTCCTCTCCCCCTATTCCATTTTTGACCTATTCGGCTCTGTAAGGTCGAACATTATACTTTTGTTTTGCCTTGTAAGGCCAAACAAAAAATAATGTTCGACTAGTGGTGTGGGGGGGGGGGGGGGGGGGGGGCAATTATGGAATAGGAATGGGAATGGGGAGGGGGGGAGCTTGGATCTCTCTATTGCAGGGATACCTCGATCTCTTAGCAGTAGAGAGATTGAGTAAAGGGGGAAAGGGGGAGAGAAAGAGAGAGAAAATGGGAGGGAGAGGGAGAGGAAGAGGAAGAGACAGGGAGAGGGAGAGAAAGGAAGATAAAGGAAGAGGAAGAGGAAGAGGGGGAGGGAGAGGGAGAGGGAGAGGAAGAGGAAGAGACAGGGAGAGGGAAAGAAAGGAAGATAGAGGAAGAGGAAGAGGAAGAGGGAGAGGGAGGGAGATCTGGCCTCTGCCAGAGCCGCCAATCATGGCTGGGAGGGGGAGGTGGGGAAGGGGAGGAGAGAGGAGAAGAAGGTGAGTGGGGAGAGAAGAGGATGATGGGAGTTTAACCATTTATTATTATTTTTTTGGTGAGTGTGATGAGTCCCTTTTTCTTTCATATAGCAAACACCTATTTAAAAGATGGAATTTGTGAAAGAGAGAAAGGCATAGAGATGAGATTCCAGATAGAAAGGCACTGAGATGACTACCGTGCAATCTTCCTTCTAAAAAAGGTGAATTCTATTTATGATTTGTTTTTAATTAGGAAGCTTTAATAGATAAGAAGGATTTGTTAGATGTAGTCGGACCATGTTCAAGAACAATGAATAAGAGTACTACTAAAAAAACTCGGGTCGAACCTAGTAAACTTTCCATGTTCCAACTTCCAAGGTTCAACAGGTATCCATTGCATATAAATTTTAGATTTCCTTTTTATGCTATATTAATTGGACTATAGGACTATTGAGAAGGAGTCCTAATTCCTTTTTCACCAAGTTGAATTTTTGTGGCCCACTTTGATGAAGTCTCTCCATCCATCCCAGAAAATGGATCATTTTAAATTTTTTTTGAAATCTTTTAGAAAAACATTAATCTCTCAAATGTGCATGTAGATGGTTAGTTGGATTATATCTACGTAGTTGTATTTGGGGCCCATATGGATATGGTGGGATCAACAGTTAAGGGCCTATCTTCATCCACTTGTCAAATTTGATTAATTTTATCAAGATTAGATTAAGTTGAATAATGGGCTTCCTTTCTTGGACCCACATCTTTTGTTATTGATTAAATTAGTTTTTATCAAGACTTTATGAAGCTAAAGTTTATCAAGATTTTATCATGTTAGATAATGGGCCCATAGATTGTGCCATTAATTAAATTGGATTTTATGAAAAGTTAGTTGCATTAAGATTATGGCACGTGTTATATAATGGGGATAGTACAATGGGTGGGAAAAGAAATAGATTATATTAATTTTAAAGTTCATATTTGACATTTAATTATATGAAAGTTATGGTTATTTTTCAAAAATATTTTCCATGCCTTGAACACAAATGTCATGGACTCAACTAATTATTAATGTGCGTTAGATCACATTATGGTCCTTCGATATTATAAAATAGAGTTCAATATACATAGAGTGTTTCCCACCTCTTCCAAGGTGTACTTCTCTCACCGGAGGGTCTTGGCTCTCCTAAGTTGGGATAATATCTACTTTTTATCCTTGAGTTTGGAGAATCCCCAACAGCTTCTTCAATGCTTTCATAAATTTCAATGAGGATTCAAGATCTAGCCAAGAGTTACATGACATGACTCAATGCTATTGAACGATTAATACAATGTCCATGAATGGTTTTGATGTTTTATGTTACATGACATGGGAATCATGATTATTATAAGAGTTAGATACAATGTAAGTACTGCAATGTCCAAGCAACGTAATATGAATGAATGGACTGGTTTTAAATTGAGGGCTGAGGGGACCAAGGAGGGTTTGCTTCTTCAGGGCTCTAATCTTGTGAGAAAGTCTGAAGCACTCGCTGCAGAACCCACAACGAATGTAAGAAGGTAGGAGCCACCTCTTGCAAGAATCAGGCAATTTCTGAACCGAGGCACCCCTCCATCTACACTTCTTCTTTTGTAGTTAATTGTTATTTTTAACAATTATTGAACTGAAATCTGGGATTGTAGTGTCTAATAGAAAGCTATGGGGATGGGAGATAGAGAATTGAATATATAAGATACTTTAAGGATGAAGGATGGGTGGAAAGATTTTAAGGGTGATGAGAAACAATGGAAAGAGGGAGAGATTTTTTAGGAGAACTAAATTGAATTGATGAGGGAGAAATTTTTGGAGTGATGAGATACGTTGGATGAAGGAAGAGGTAAAAGAATATATTTTAGGTTGAATTGATGAGGGACAACTGGCCACAAATATCAGGGAGGATGATGATGAAGGAGGGAGATCTTCTTAAATCTCTCTCATTCAAATTAATCCTTGATCTACTTTTTTATTAAGATGAGGAGAAAAAGAAACGCCATGTGCTGCTTTCTTACGTTCTCTAGAGAAGACTGCGCCACGTGTCACTATCCTACAAAGAGTGAAGTGCCACATGTTGCCCTTCCACGAAATGGGGTATTGTTATAATATTGATAAAGTATAACTGGTTATTTATAAGAGTTTTTGGTATATGCCCCCTATGATTTTTAATATTTGTTTATAAATAGACTTATGTGGTTTTAAAATTTGTAACTAGGTCCCTACATTGGCATTTTCATATCTTTTATATTCCTAATTAAGTGAATTTGACAATAAAGAGAAGAGATCATTGGGTTTTTGCTTATTTTGACAGTTTTGCCCATATTTTTATCTATCACTAAAAATACTGTTTGAATTCATAAGATTATATATATATATGTTTTTTACTTTAAATTTCTTTTTTCCAACTAAGCTCACGAAGTTCTTCACGAAAAGCATGCGACAATAACCTCTCGTTTAACATTAAGATAGCAAAATTTAGTTTTTTTCTTTCTTTCATCACATTGTTAGGTGTTCTAGAATCCGAGGGCCTCGTTGGCATTAGTTTTTATTATTATTATATTTTTAGATTTGGATGTTACTCTTTTTCTCTCTCTTTGCATAATGGTTTTAAAGGCTAGGAAGGTGCACCTCGTGGATTTCTCTCTCTGTGCATAATGGTTTAAAAGCTAGGAAGGTACATCTCATGGATTTTAGGAATTTATATTGGCCATTACTTTGCATAATGATTCTCGTAAACTTATGTCTTTACATTATGTTCTTATATCGGTTATCTCTAGTTTTAAACATTTAAGAAAGTATTTTAAAGAGCCTTTTTTTTCCTAAATGGAAATTATTGTATTAATAGGGGAGATAATAATTAAAAAAAATAGTTTTAAGGGGCCCTACTCTTGAACCGCCCAATTAAATGAACATATGATTTTTAGTGGATATATTAGATTAAATGAAACATCACCCAATCATTTGCTTTGTTAAAATGGTCTTCTATATAATTAATTCAAAATATGATTTATGCTCATAGCTATTGTCACAACCCGAGCCCGGGAGATCGGGGGTTAATCAAGCTTAACCAATGACACACATACTCCCGGGACTATACACTTAAACCCGGTCTAAATGCACACGCACAAGGGAAGGTTCACATGTGCTATACATGTATGTGGAAGCTGTAGGTATCAAAACATAACACAAGAAATATACAACAAGAACAAAATAATAATTAACAAAGATTACAGAGAAGTTAAGAGTTATACAAAATGAGTTAAAAGATAAATATACAAATCATAAATGGATTTAACGTGTCAAATCTCAAAATAAGGAAGACCTATATGCAAGGTGTCCATGCTGCTCTCCGATGGAGTGGCTACACCCACTCCTCTAGTCCGGATGGGACATCGGGGGCCTCCCTTGAAGTTCGGTTGACCGACGAGAGGTCGGTCCGAGTATCTGAGCCTGCAACACCAAGGACATATCGTGAATACAACGATTCAGCAAAGTATAAGCAATAATAAGTTAACACATGTTGTATCTAATAGAAGAAATAGCATGATGTAAATCATCGTATGTCAAGTTCGTATACTAAGCAATTGTGTATTAAATCAAGCATGCCATTCGAATCAAGGTATACGTGCTGTGTACATAACTAGTTGGCTACTACATTTGCCATATACTCCCAAAATAGAGATCTTATATCCGTGCTAAGAACACCATTGATCGGGCCAGGGTACGGATGGGTCTCGGGTCCCTGGGGTCCGGATTCCCCAAGACGTGTCCTCATTGCAACAAGGTCATATAAACTACACCAAATTCACCCCGTCGGGATCCTAAGGCTGAGGCTGAGTAGTGCCTGACCATACAGAGTTAATCATGTACTAAATCTTGAGTAGAACGTGCATATCGTGACAAGCATATCATACGTGCATACTCATGAACATGTATCATACGTGCATACTCAAGAACATACATGCATACTCAATGTTCTGGAAACATAGCGAATAAACCAACAATTCGATGTTCAACAAAAACTAATAAATCATGCTGATGAGTGGAGGTCAAGGATAGTCATGCGAGATGCCATGCAAATCAATCATTCTTGAGTTATAATCATTTACTATCCAATCCTAATCTAGTCATCCAGTGTTTCTAACTGTGTATCATGATGTAGTTTTAAGTTATCCGACGTACAGTTGTCTAATGTTGCATTGCATCATAAGGTACACCGAAGTCCCTTAAACCAACACCCATGGAGAGGTGCTAAACATCTAGATAACAAACATGAATGATTCACAGCCCTCGAGATCATTCAGGCTGTTTAATCATGATCCATTGGACAAGTCAAGGTTGCCTACATTCTAATTCAAAGGTCCTACAAGGCTCATTCATCCCTAGTTTTCTTACTCGTTACAGGTCTTACAGCTCAGCCGTGGGTGACCTTACGGCTTAGCAGTAGAAGACTTCACGGCTTAGCCGTGGCTGGGCCGTAGAAGGTTTGAAATTTGCTAACTCTCAGTTATTTTGAAATGCACCCTGTATTGATCTACGGCTGGGTTACGGCTAGGTTTACGGCTTAGCTGTAGTACACTTTACGGCACAGTCGTAGCACAGTTTATAGCTTAGCCATGACTGCACTGGGTCGAGTCCCTAAACCTATTACAGAATCAGCTGAACGTGTACAAATGGAACAAAACCACATCAAATAGAAGGGAATTGACACAATTTGCGCTGTAAACATATTTCCCATGTAAGAGTACCGAATTTATTCACAATCAAACTTATATCAACATGGGTTCATACAATTCATGCTTCTACTTGCCTCAATTGAGTGCTAACACACAAACTGTTATCCTTGGGCTCAATTCACTTTCAAATATGATCCAAAGCTATCATGCATGAGAAAAAGAAAAAGAACTCGTTAGCACAGCCATGGAGAACTAGAAGAAGAAAGGAAAGAAGAAACCAACACCCCAAACATACCTTGAGTCACCACAAGAGAGGAATCAAGGGTCAAGAGCACAAATTCTTCTTCTCCCTTGGCTTGATCGTTGGAGAAGATGAAAGAAGGAAGCAAGAAACAAGAAGAGAAGGAGAGGAAGGAAAGGAGAAACGAACGTGAGAGAGAAAGAGGCGGTGGAGGCTGTTATAAGATAAGATTAAAGGAAAAATTACAGGAAAGTCCAAGTCTCCACTTTAATTATAGTTCAAGTCATTTGACGGTCCAATTGAAACAAACGACATCTTATACGAACGACGCAGTTATGAAAGTTAATGAACTCAATGAAAGATGCATGTTGACACAAGATGATGCGTGAATGACAATGTCTTATAAAATCTAAAATTACGAAAAAATGGCTTAGTCTACCTAAACCAGTTCAAACTCAACTCAACTACTTATCCATTACCCGCAACAAAACCGAAGCAAAAGCGAAACACAATTAACAACTAATGCATCATTAATTAGTCGCTAAACGGGGTTATGTGGGATTGGAGTGTTACAGTTATTATAGGGAATAGCTTAAAGACATCAGTCAAAATTGAAAAAAACAAGAGAGAAGCAAATGACACGTTTATAGGATTGAGGCAATTTAATGGATCCATTATTCAACCCACATTGGGGCTCTACTAATAAATACTATAAACCTTGGGAGGGTGTATACTAAAATAGTTGTAAGGGGAAAAGTGTCATTTTGGTAAAAATTGAGCAACATTCTCATGGTGGTTGCTCATTACCCCCAAATCCATATATTCTGGGATATGAGAGGTATTAAAATGTCAAAGCACAGGCTTATTTACAAATACAAAAACTAAAGGCATGTATTAACAAATATTAAAAACCTTAAAGGGGTATATATCCCAAAAACTCTATTTAAGAATGGATTTGGGGACCACATGATGGGGCCCGCCTATCACCAATCAGAGCCATAAGCCAAACAAGGACCCCCTTTATAGCCATGGGTTTCACGGTTTGATGCCCATCCAAATGAACTAGACCATTGGAAATAAGGATATAAATGGGTCAATTTCGGTTCAGGTCCATGGTGGCTCTAAAACTGTTAATGAGAAGATGGACCTAAAATCGGAACTAGTTCGCAACCAATTTCAAAACCATAAATGAGAACACGAAACCAAAACCGAAACCAGTTTAGTGTATGGGATGAGTTCGGGTTCCAATCTGTAGGAAAAATACTAATTTTTAGAGGAAAAATCTAAAAAATTGATGTAATATGTCAAGTCTTTAGTCCACAAGTTGAAACTAAGGTGGAACCATATCCAAAACCATTTTGGTGACTGATCCAAAAATAGGATCTATATTTGGACCTTTTTGCTTATCAGGACCTAAATAAGGACCCACAGTCGGTTATTAACGGGTCAAAATATCTGGGTAATCAGAGAAGCAGGAACCCATTTACAACCCTAGTTGGAAGGAGGGCCAATTTTTTTTTTTTTAACCATTAAACTTGTGGGATATGAATGAAGGGCTGAGGAGGATGAAATTTTGGAAAAACTTGATACCTGGGGTCGTTCCACACGGATATATGCGCCACCCCCCCTGGAGTCCCACATCGACTATAGAGAGGAAAGTGAATGGGTTTATATAGAGAGCATGCACCCTTACTATGCATGAGGCCTTTTGGTGGGTTGAAGCCCACCAGAAACAAAACCGTGAGGCCCATGGGCCAAAGCGGACAATATCATGCATGCGTGAAGGGTGGGGCGTTACAAATAGTATCAGAGCTGACTCTCGACTAGTTCGAGTGTGGGCCCCTGCCGTGGCCTGGTGCAAGTGGGCGGGTTCATATGTGGGCGGGCCAAGAGGGCTGGCAGGCTACAAGAACTGGCAGGCTACTGCACAGGGACGTGCAGCCCTAAGGGGGGTGGATTGTGACATCCTGGAGTCCCACATCGACTATAGAGAGGAAAGTGACCCCCGTTCCACACGGATATATGCGCCCTAAGGGGGGTGGATTGTGACATCCTGGAGTCCCACATCGACTATAGAGAGGAAAGTGACCCCCGTTCCACACGGATATATGCGGCCCCCCCCCCCCCCCTCCCCCCTGCGGGTTATGCAATAGGACCTACAATGGGCCCCATAGCTGGTTAGCATGGGAAGGGCTGCACCTAAGCTTTTCCCAAATTTACAAAAATGTATTACCTAAACGGGCCTGAAAGGTTAAAGCAGGAGGTATATGAAAAATTCCCCTACGAATATATATCACAGTTCATATTTGTAGATGTGCAACGGGATGCGCCATGCGGACTAATAATTCTCACCTGAATGGGGTGCCGTGACAAGGCACTGATCCATTTTTCCCATATTCAGTTGCATGTAGAAGAACATCTTCCATATATATATGCGCCATGCTGGAATGGTACCAGACAATTTCCTCATCTCACAGACCATTTTTCTCTATTCATAGGAGGGATGACACTACAGTTTAATAGAAATTGAGCTACTCAAATTTAAGGAATTTGATCCAGCAAGAACAATCTAACCATTTACCCGAACCTGAGAGTCAGATTTAAAAGCAAACTTGTGCGCAATCTGAGTTTGGATCAACAATTATGAGACATCGGATATTGTGGAGAACAAACTCGATCAAATCTAGCAACTTTGCAGGGTCAAGACTGAGTAGGTCAACCATGGAACGATCCCCCAACATATTCTCATCTATAAGATCAGAGTATCAGACAGACTTATGTAAAATTAGTATAACTTTGGCATCACTACCTCGAATGACAGTTGAAACCTGCCTTGGGTCTGCTAGCCCCAGATTTGCCCCATGGACCTTTGTGTGGGTTTAGCTATACCCACCTCCAGATTTGCAGAACAATGCATCCGTCAAATGAAAAATCAGCTTCGCAGGGTCTCACTAGATGTCCAGCATAGCACGAAATAGTTTTTTTCTATTATTACCAACTATTTCTCAATGCTCTATCCATGTGACCAGCTTGCCTGTTGGAAAATCTTTCCCCAGCTACATCACCCTTAAGTAACCACTCACCACTTTGTCACTAATTAAATCATTATCCACAGCAGAAATGAATTCCACACTTGATGAACCATTAACAATCTAAAGATGCAGCGAGATTGATTTTGTCAGACTGATGACTATACTCTTAAGCATGGGTTAGAATGTTTGATAGTGACTATACCCTTCCTCATCTCTCACGCTCGCATTCAGTCTCGCCTACCCGTGACAGGGTTGGTTCACTTGGCAAGAAGTAGTAGTAGCTCACTAATGGATGTAGCAACGTTAAAAAGAAATGGGCAATATGATATAAACATACGTTCAAGATTACTTCAGTAACTAGAAAAAATAAGAGAACCCCACACGGCACACAATCTCCAGCTTAGTAAGACACATCCCCCCCATAGAGGGGTAGACCCAAATTTCAGTGCCCCGTGAACCATACGCCATGGTTAGGCAGTTGAACAATTATTTCCTCGCTATCAATGATAGTACGTACCCATTTGGATTAATCCCCAATTCATTTGCTTGCACCAAAAAAAAAAGTGAAACTTAAGTGAGCACAATCATCCACCTGCAGAAATTCAATCTAAACACAGAGGCAGACTTTTACTACTACACAGGCAAATAATTTTGTTTTTTGTTCAGATATGCTTCAAAAATCTGCTGCTTTTTAACAAAAATAAACATGACATGATATTATAATAGTCCTTCAAGAAGGACAGTAACATGCCAAAGACATGTATTGTCCTAATCTTATTTATTTGGGACGCTCACCATCCCTTCCTAACACTCAAAACAAACAGTCTCTTACAGATGAGAAAATTGTCCAAACTCCTCCGGTACCATTCCACCCTCTACTGCTTAGATGCCATGTGACGGATCAGGTCAATGACACGAGTGCTGCAAGCAACAAGAGATGCAAAGCATTTTCCTCCATAAGTATTTCATAGTCAAGCTCCCAGCCAGAAGTACCAAAACAAAGTAAGAGAAATGCAAATTGTAATAGTCAAAACAATTACCTGTAGCCCATTTCATTGTCGTACCAAGAGACGAGTTTGACGAAGTGATCATTGAGAGCAATTCCAGCCTTGGCATCAAAGATGCTTGACCTACAGCATCAAAAACAAATGAAATTAAAATAATGTATAATGTGAACAAACCAGCATATTCTCAGACCATAACCACGACAAAAATTAAATATATAAATTTTTTTGAATGGTAATGCAATTTTATTAGAGGCAAAACAGCATTAAGAGACATATACCGAAAGCAACAAGAAGGAAACAAACAAAAGAAAAGAAACTCAAGAACAAAGCTCACAGATCTAGAGTAGAAATAAAGTCAACAACAATAAGATGATCACTACTAACTCTCCTTTTAGCTAGAGAATTTGCGACTTCATCTACAGATCGCTTAACATGAACGAAGAAAACATTAAGCTTGCATGCCCATCAATCACCTCTTCAGACAAGTCCGCAAGACGCCATGGAGGATTTTAAAAAATTAAAAAATAAAGAGAGAACATAGCAAGGAGAGGGGAGGAAAACTACCACCCACGGTTGGGAAACTTCTCATGTTTACTCTGGGCTATCCCAAGTCAACTTGTTTTAACAAAGGCTCGAGTCATAATATTTGACTCGAACCTTGGTTAAAACAAGATCACTGGGAGAGGCCAGAGTCAACCCGGCCAAGTCACTTCATCTTAATAAGTTCTTTGCATCTAAACCATTTAATAGATAAATCTGGTTTTCAACACTTAATGATTATCTTTAAGTATGCTATACAAGGGGCTTGAAGTCAGCAATTTAAAAATGATGTGTGTTATGTAATTTAAAACTTATATTTGATCTTTTATATTTAATATTTGGACCAACAAATTACGCAATAGCTTTTTCCTTTTATTTTACTTATTGTTGTATTTTTCATGCCTATATAAACTAATAAGTTGAATTGATTTTCATGATAAATGTATATTTATGTGAATGCATTTATAACGCCCCAAAAAATGTGAACAGAAAAACAATTGATAAAACTGAAAATAATATATCTAATATGATGGCTTTCATCAACAAGAACAATTCCTTTTGTAACTCAAACATTTCACTTTTCAGTATTTGAGGAAACTGGTGAAATGCACTTGCACATTTTTAAAGAAACACAATTGGAAACCCAAAAGTGGCAATAAAACTGATACAATTCAGGTTTTTTTGTTTTACTTTTTACCAGATAAAAACTAATCTACAGTCAAGTAAATCTTTAAGAGGTATTGAAATCCTTGAAAGACACATAATTCTATCACACGAAACATCAGTTATAGTTATACACAATAAAGTTGCTGCAATGGCCAACCCAAGAAATTAGAAGAAAACATTGTAAAAGGTACGAAAAGATGGTGGGCGTCATAGTAATTATCCAGACAAACTGGTAATTATATTATTTACCTGCTGTCACCAACGAAGTCAGTGGAAACCACATCATCTTCAGTGTAACCCAAGATTCCTTTTAGTTTCCCCTCTGACTCTTCCCTGCATTCCATTGAGATAAATACACAAAAACAGTTGTCAACGCAGGAATATCAGTGGATGCACCATAAAGTAAAAACCTGCTTTTGTGCAAACCAAGATCAAGAAGAAGAAGAATCCCTTAAAACATGAACTACAGTGTTCCACAGGGCAATTGACAGTTCTGAAAAATCAGAAATGCTGCGAGTTTCTTGCTGCCCAGTAAGTGGTTAAGCAATGCGCCAAGAAGTCTTTGACACACTAGAATTTGGATGATTACATGTAGTTTTCTATTTCTAGTGGAAAACTAGGACGACCTAAATGGAATATGCAATTACATGATGACGTTTCTAATTTCCAATATCCAGCAGAGCGCCAGGAGCAAGGCTCTGCCCAAACAAATGAGCACTACTTGGCTTTGATAGGTAAATGTGCCCAAACCTGCAACCTTGAGGTTGCAATGAAAGCACCTTCCATTAATGCTCTACAGGCTCTTGTGATCTTGATGGCGTCATTCCTAAACTAACCATCACCATTGAAAGAGACTCAAAAAACATTCTAAGGTCAGCTATACGCAATCAAGAACCCCAAGATCTTCACTAGGCAAGCATGGTACAACTCGATCACTGATTTCAATTTAATGGTAAATAAGAAAAAGGTCTTACTTGATCGCAGCTTTGATCTGTTCATAGGTGGCCGCCTTGTGAAGCCTTACAGTAAGATCCACCACTGACACGTCCACCGTTGGGACACGGAAAGACATCCCAGTAAGCTTACCATTCAATGCTGGCAGAACTTTTCCAACAGCCTTAAGTTTTAAAAATAAAAAAAAAACAACAAAAATAATATAAGTTAACAGTAATTAAGAAACCATTAAAAGTTTATCCTTAAAAACAAGTGAATGACTGACTGATTCAGTATACTCAGATAAGCAAGATTCCACAACAAATGTAGAATGCATGAAAGCCAATAAGGAATGCCCAAATTGCATAAGCAATTGTAGATGGACTATAGTGGCTGAAAAATTCAAGCTAAAACAAAAATATAACAATGTTGTCAATGGCTATCAGTGGCAAAAAACCACAAGCAAATCCTTTTTTTTACATCGATGCAGACTTGGTTAGCTTGAATCACCAACTAGCATAATTGTGCACTAGAGCACATATCCCGGTAAAACCTAAGATTTGAATTGTCTGAATTGACTGGCAAAATAATTATTATAAAATATCGATTAGCCACAGTGTGTCAACAACTCCCACTCAAATTAATATCAACACCAATAAATCAACAAAATGTCTCATTCAATGAGGTCCACACATGAGGGAGGAAAAACTAGCCCATATAAAGCATTCAGCATTTTAAGAAAAAAAACACTGATGCAAAAATAAAAAATCGTGAAGATCAGTGATGCGTCACCTTGGCAGCTCCAGTACTGCTGGGAATGATGTTGAATCCAGCAGCTCTTCCACCCCTCCAGTCCTTGCTTGATGGTCCATCAACAGTTTTTTGTGTTGCTGGAAAAGAGAAAATTAAAGAGGAAAACATAAATCAGTTTGCATGCCAAATTTTGTAGATTTCCAAAAAAAATTTGATGAAAGAAAAATCCCCACCAGTGATGGAGTGGACAGTGGTCATAAGACCCTCAATGATGCCAAATTTATCATTGATGACCTGTTAA
This sequence comes from Sextonia rubra, assembly GCA_037013555.1. Classification (NCBI taxonomy): domain Eukaryota; kingdom Viridiplantae; phylum Streptophyta; class Magnoliopsida; order Laurales; family Lauraceae; genus Sextonia; species Sextonia rubra. Next base: position 59,753,536 of record JASUAD010000001.1, read on the forward strand.
ATTGTCAAGAAAGAAGGATAAACTATTAACTTAACATTCAATTCAAAAATCATATTGAAATTACATGCCATAAATAGTGAGAACAGGAGTAAGAACCTTGGCCAATGGGGCTAAGCAGTTGGTAGTGCAGCTAGCATTGGAGACAATGTTGATGTCTGACTTGTACTCATGTTCATTCACACCAACAACAAACATGGGAGCATCTTTGCTTGGAGCAGAGATGACCACTTTCTTAGCACCGCCCTATTCATAAAAGAAATACAGCCAATGAGACCTCAAAAGATATAATTAACAACCAGGCCACATCAACTGAACTGAACTGATTTCATTTTCCATCCACATCCAATCTAAGAAAGAAATAATTGAGGCATAATTTTCCTTTCAAAAACAAAATGAAATTGGAGAAAGCACAATCCACCACAATGCAACACATAAAACAAGTTACCTAATGAGAACTCTAAAGTGAAAATTAAAAATCTCTGCACACATTGACTAAACTAAACATACTATTTTTTGTTCCCACTCCGAAGCAATCAGTGCACATCAACTGAACTGAACTGATTTCATTTTCCATCCACATCCAATCTAAGAAAGAACATCATTGAAGCATAATTTTCTTATCAAAAACAAAATGACATTGGAGAAAGCACAATCCAACACACTGCAACACATAAAACAAATTATCTAATGAGAACTCTAAAATGAAAGTTAAAAATCTCTGTACACATTGACTAAACCAAATATACTATGTTTTGCTCCCAATCACAAGCAATCTAAGGATGAACTTCATTGAAGCAAAAAATTTTCCTTTTTGAAGTAAGAAAACACAATCAGATAAAAGTTCTGACTTCCACTTCAAATTACCAAACTGAATTTCAGGAAACATTAGCTACTAACTATCTCATCTACAGGAGCCACCTTAATGGATTCTAATCATGGGGCTCAGATGGGATTGAAATATCGTTGTCAGTGCAATCTAAAGACCATAACCAGCAATATTTGAGGCAAGGACCCCAAAGTTGAACAGTTTAGAGTAAAGCATTAGACTTTGGAACCCACTAATGAAGAGTTACATATCAGGTCATCCTGATTTTGTTGTATGCATCCCAAACCCACTATAAAAGCTTCCAATCAACTAAGCCCCATGAATGGAATGCAACAAAAGGTAAAAGCTTTAACCATGTAAATTTTTTGGTTTCTAGTGAAATATCCTTTTGAAATTGAAACAAAGCCAGCAGAAATAATAAAAAGATTGGACGAGAAAACCAAATAGCAAGAAAAATACAAAGAAAAAGTAAAGAATGACCATGGAGAATACAAGGGTAAAGGGTTTCATACCAAATAGATCAGATCAGAACATTTTAATCAAGGCTCCTATATGAAAGCTAGACGCACAGGGGTCATTGTAAAAAATTGAGAGCAAGAGAACTGATTTCTTGATTTCAAGTAAACATTAAAAAAATCAAATCACGCAACATTCTACTAAAAAAAATTCAAAGAATGAGACCAAACAAAAAGCATGCCGACAAATTTCAATCACCTGAAATTAGTTCAAATAAAAACACCTGAAAAGATGTTCCAAACCACATCAGTCGTCCATATCACAAACAGGATCACTATTATTGAAACACCAGATATAGAATGGTAAACACATCTACTACATAGCCAAATAACAAAAGCAAAGTGTGACACATCTACCATATAGCAAAATACCAAAAGCAAAATGTGACACATCTACCATATCGCAAAGGAACAAAAGGCAAAATGTGATAAAAAACCTTGAGATGGGCAGCAGCCTTGTCCTTATCAGTGAACACCCCAGTCGATTCCACGACGTACTCAGCACCAGTCTCACCCCATGGGATCTCTTCAGGGTTCCTTCAATTCAATAAACCGATAATTAAAAATTAAAAAATTAAAAAAAAAACACACACACATCAGTAACTATGTTATTATGAGAATCTGTCTGGGAAAGGGAACCAACATGAGCAGAAACACATGAAAATGGCTAACCTGAGACCAAAGACCGCAACTTGTTTCTCACCAAAAAGAAGGGTCTTAGAATCCAGCACCTTGACATCACTATGCTTCCAGTGGCCGTGGACACTGTCATACTTAAACATGTATGTCTGCATCCATCACAAAAGTTGAACACAAATTATTAGTCATATAAACAAGGCCGACCACAAGCTACAACTATGTAAACACTTGTGTCCACATGAATGAAAATGGGTAGGGTCCATATTGTACCCACACCAAAACCAAATTACCAATACGGCTCTATTACCTGAACCCAAAACACATATTTTTAGGCTAAAGGCCGTTAAAGTGGTTGGACCAGGGCAAAGTCAACAGCCAGTTCTTCATATATCATGATAGCAACGTACGATATATATTTGATTACTTTAATAAAGTTTAACTCCCTCATTAGCACATTGCACAATTTTGAAATGTAGAGATTTAAGGACAACTATATTAGACTTTAGTTGTCCTTAAATAGCTTTATTGCAAAATTGTTCAAAGTGCTACTGTGGACATCACGCAAAAGAAAATTTTGCAATATTTCATGTGCATATTTGATGAGGTGTTCTCTATTGTGGAACTCTATCATTAGAGTGTCGCACAATTTCAATTGGAGACATTCAAGAACTTGGACTTTGGCTATCCTTAAATAGTTCTAATTCAAAATTGTCCAAACGCTAATGCAGGAGCCACATATAAGAAAATACTGCAATATCTAATATGCATAGGAGTAATAATACGCAGTTGGAATGGAGTCTTCAGCTCCTCAAGCATGAAATCCATGAACGGGAACAGGAAATAGCACTATTTGGGTCTGTCATGCATGCAATTGCACTGAAACTTATGGGAGGGGGAGGCATAAGAGTGTGATATGTCCACTGGGATTGTGGGAAATCATATGGAGAAATCCCTTCGATCCAACAGCAAGTATCACATGCATGAAAGAAAAATTCAATATACATTATGGGGCTCAAATGAGCTCCCAAATGGTGATGTCAACCAACTGATGGGTTGTGAAGGGACATTAACGGGGATTTTACACAAAAGACAAAAACCACACATACGGATAAAATGCAAGTCCATTGATTAAAGATGCCCAACTGTATATGGTTTGCATTTGGGTAAAAAGATAAAAGTCATCAAATTCTTATGGTTATTGATCAAAAGCCAGCTAGAATACAATCAAAAGAGTTACTGTAGCCGACCATTATCCATGACCCTTCAACAATGGCCCTAAGCATCCAAATAGGATGGTATTTGGACAATTTAACACCTAAGTGAAGCCACCATATCAAGTTTTAAAAATTATAGGTAGGCTGACAGGGCCCATAACAATCATATTCCATTATGCATCAAAGGACCTATAGATCAAGATAAAAACAAAATACTACAACCTTAAACATTCATTAGACCATGCACATGCTCTTTACTATGGCTGCACAATCATTGTTAATAATCCGCATTGACTAAGATGGTTGATTCCATCGGCCATCTCCACTAAAACAACAAGATCAGATATGCCTTACTCCGATGAGCACCTTAACACAAATGGCTAGATCTGAAACGAACTCGACCGCACACACAATGAATCACTGACCATACAACTATTATCTAAACCATTATCTGCAACACATGACCATCAACATCGAACAGTAGCGGCTGTTCGATCACATCGGCATAGATCGGACGACAGGTATCAACCGATCCAGGAAATAACACCTCCAAGAGCTGATCCATCAACCAAATCGCTACCTACCGAGAGTAAACAAGATGTACAAAACAAACCTTAGAATCTAACGTACTCACGCCTACTAACTCGCACTATCTCAACAGATCGAAGACGCTCGATCATCAAAACTGACAAAACATCATCCGATCATGAATGTCTGACCTATGATCGATGAAATGACCCAGATCGAAGGCTATAGCACCTATAAGACAGATTGCAAGTTCCACATACCGATCTAGTGCTGATGACCTCAATACAAGATCAAACACATCCGATCCAGAGATCTAAGTACGTAGAAGGTAAGATTATACCATGTAATCGGTGGTGATGAAGGGATCATTGATAGCAACCAACTCCACATCGTTCCTCTGAAGAGCAACTCTAGCTACCAGCCGTCCGATCCTTCCAAAACCTGAGATTTTTCAACAGAAACGGGGAGAAGAAAGATCATTCCAACAGAAAAGAGATCCAGATCGGTGGATTTGGAGCGGAAAGCGTTAGATTCGGATCGATCAATACCGTTGATTCCGATCTTGATCTTCTTGTCAGAACCTGCAAAAGGCAAAAAACGGAGGAGTTTCAGAGACGAAGACGAGGAAATGAGAAGCGAAGAAGAGCGCTGCAGGCGTGGAAAAGACAGTTTTACCCATGGCACAAAGTCGATGAAAGAGCGAGAGCGAAGCGCAAAAGGTGAAGAAGCTGCGGCTGTGAGTGAGAGACACACAGAATGGCGGAAATGGAGAGGGATCTCGGGTTATATAGAATGATGGATAAGGGTCCACGACACCGACAGGAACGGGTCGGGTTCCCGTGGGTACGCTTTTAGCGAGAGATCACGATTCACGAGCCCCAGCTACTAAGGGTCCCGCTGGTCAAATCCAGTAACTATATCATGGGCCCCATTAAATGATAATGTTGATCAATCAAAAATAATTTCACTTCAATGAGAATGCATTCCACAATCAAATTAAGCACATGATTTATAATAAAATTAAAAGTACTACTAATAATGCATAAAATGTCCCATTGTCCATCACGCGCTTAAGAGTGTGACTCACTTCTATTAAAATAAAATTTAAAGGTATCTCATTGAAGGGGATGACACTAATCCAAAACAATCCAAATTATCATTACATGGGTATCACTTAAAATGGATTTTCTGCTTATGTGAGCCGGTTAATTTTAGCTTTGATTTTGTCAAAAATTCAGTCCATTGTTCAATTGAGCATGTAGATAAAATATGCATGTACAAACCATGCAAGCTTTGGTCCCTGCAAGTGGGCCCGCATGAGAATAGAAGGGACTGCATGGCAATGGTGCTTAGATTTGATAAGATTAACAAACTGCTACTTGGGGTAGGAGAGAATGCCAAATTATGTGCGGCTCGAGACTAGAAGGGCCAACACCTGGTTCGAAAGGTAGACACCGTGGTCGATGGTTTCAGAGTTGGTAAAGGACATTGACTAGTAGACTTGGGCGAAAAGAAATGCCAACCAACACCAGTGGTCAAAATTCAAATTTTTGAAATGGGAAACTTCATCATCATGCTATATAAACCGCAATTCTAGATACGGAAAGAGATCCAATGGGCAACGTAACCGATGGGATGTGCTCACGATATTCAGTGGGTTTAAATAGGGGGCTGGACCGTAGTTTTGTCGGCTTGGACCATCTAGAAGTGGGCCAGAGTCGCACATGGCAGTCGAGAGGATTTCTGGTCTCCATCTTTCATGCGAGGGGGACTTTGCTTTGTTCTAGACTCACATGAGCCACCGGAGGAGATTCTGTAATACAAAATTTTACATATAAGACATTTAATAGGAACAGAACTTATTTATTTTACCAAAATAAATTTGTCTTGGTTAGTTGCCATTCTTATCAGTTGGATGCCAATTGAGCCAGAGATGAGAATGACCAAGTCTTCAATGAGAAAAATATATACATATAAAAACGTAGGGCTTATTTGTGCAATGCCCGTAGAGATAGAAGCCTGAAGGAAATTGCAGCATAGTTGTTAATATCGTTTTGAATCCTATTTTGATCTGGGCTCCAGAATGAAAATTTTCAATCAATTTGGAATTTCAGTGAAATTTTTTGGAATTAAATTTTGAAAAACATTTAAAAATAATGTAAATATGTTTTAAAAAAAATTAAGGATTTAACTCATTCTAATAAATTTTTCTAGAATTCCATTTTGAGAAAATATAAGAAACACAAATTTTATATATATGGAAAAACAAAAAAATAAAAAATAAAAAAAAATTATGTAAAAAAAAATATTTTAGTCAAAATCTGAAATTTTGGCAGAAATGGACTAAACTTTCCGATATTGACCAATAGTCAACCCAAAAAGTTTGAAGTGATATTACATTTCGGCCACTTGGCTGAAACAAAATATTTCGGCCATTTTGACTAAAAGGATCCAAAATTAATTACTATGGATTGTAGACTTCATTATCACACTATACAAATTGAGGAGAAAAAAATAAGACGTGACGGTACTCCACGTGGTCTATTTTTTTATGGATTTTCCACTGTCCAAATGTGCCTTAGCTTAGGGATCTTTTGAGAAATAGGTTTTAAATTCAAGTCCACAATCTTCTCCTATATAATGGAGTTGATCCAAACTGATCATTTGACTTTTAGAAAGCCCATGGAAGTTGAACACTGTAATTAAGCTTAGGCTCAGGCTTCATATGACAATCTAGAGTTTGGAAATTTATTCAATACTCCCAGCTATTTGGCCAATTACGTAAGATTTCTTGAATTGTTAGGATCTTATGTATGCCAAAGCCTTAAAATTATTGAAAGATTAATCCTTTGCATCAAAATTGCAATAATTATGATTAACTGTTTCAAATTGAAAAGAATAGCTCCTTACCTTAGTGTTAAGGAATGGCAATTCTTATTGGGGTATTTAGGGCTTAAACCTATATTTGCCTCCTTTCTTCTTATGTGTACAGACTGTTTTTTTATTTATGTGGGCTTTGTTTTTGCTTGTCTTGGGCTCTTTTTTGGGTCCCAACCCCTTGATTGGATTAAAAAAATATTGTTCCAAATTAAAAAAAGGGGAAAACCCACCCATTGACCTCCAAACCTAACCAAATGGGGCAATTGGCACATAAGAAATACTCCCCACCAAGCTAGCGTTTACTATTGGGTGGGTACTCGTTACTGAACCATGAATTTTATGATGAAATGCATGCGATGAGATCAGAAAAACTAATTTAGTTTGGCTATGTCGTTTACATTGAAAACTGTTAAAATAGAAACTGATAGCTTGATGGGGGGTCAACAGTTATAGTTTCAGACAAGTGAGAGGCACGTACTGAGATTGAAATTAAAATAGAAAAACTATATTAAGGTCTTATAAGCATGGAGGAATATTAAAAGTGAAAATAATAGAGCAAATACCTACTTTGTTATTGGCACAATTGTTAAGAGGAGGCCATGTGACATGCGCGTTTGTATGATACTAATTCTGCAGAAAAGAGGTAGAAAATGATATAGTGGCTGTTGGAAGGAAGAATGATAAGAAACAAATTTTTTTATTGAGTCCATGAAAGATTATTTTCTATTGAAGAAAAAGGGCAGATGGCGCTTCTACAAGGAAAAGCGAAGTCCCAAATGCATATTCAAGGGGTTACAAACCTAGCAACATTGGGCTTAATCAGTTGGTTGGAAGGCTATCAAAGGATCAACCTCTGATATGGGGTCTTTCTACTTGTGTAGTCAACCTCGTGTCCAAAGTTCACTCCTAGCTCCCTTAGTTGGAGTATAAGAAAAGGATGGGTCTACAAACCTCTCCATAGGCGATAATGTTTTTATAAAAATCAGCATCTTTTGAGCCGCTAACAAATGAAGTCAATCATTTTAAATTAATTTGACTTTCATACCTACATTTTAGAATCTTTTTTTTTTAAAGGAAAGGGCAACAATGTTTAACAAGTCTAGTATTGTATATTTTTAATAAAAATAATCTTAAAGTAAGATCAGTTTGAAGAGCCATCATCACCGTAACATGAGTAGAATGATCCCCTCTTTTGGCAATCACATGCGCGCATGCTCCACGACTCATGTCTCTTCAATTATTTTATCTACCTATCAATGTCCTAATTAGTTGGTTGAATGCATGGTGCACGCATGCCTTATGCTTTGAGAACTCCAACTAATGACTGTTTGGCTGACCAAAACCATGCCTAAATTCTTGAAAACCCACAAAAACAAACATCATTTTAGCATGTTTGTGCTACGTTGCAGAAAATTGAATTGCAAAGAAGCTTTTCTGCATTATGTGGAAAATAAGTTTCAATCACTTCATTGGAAAGAGTTTTTCGAAGAATTACAAAAACAGTAGGTTCATTTTCTCATTTCTTTCCTTTGCAGAAAGGACGCTAGGGCTGTTTGGCAACTCTTATTCCAGGGTCCTACTATCCTAAAGTAGTTTCAAGACCATTTAAGACAGTTTGGTGACTGAGACATGTCCTACCATTTGAAAACCATTAAAGAGTGCATGTGTCTATTTCATAAAGCATGGAAACATCCAAGAATTAAAACAGGCTTTTAAGTTTGAAGCGGACAGAGGCGTTCTGTGGCGGTAATTTTGCTTTCACCATTTTTTCATATTTTTTAACTCTATGATTCTACAAACCAATGGATGATTCCAGCTGCTAGGAGTCTTAAAGGAGACCAAACACGACCATGTGCCCAAACTCAAACCGTTGATCTTTCTCGCATCTCGAAATATATGCAAAAGGCCACATAGCCATATATCTAAATTTCTGGACCATTTTGGGCCCCACAACCATGATCCAAACTGCTAATCTTCTCTGAAATAGTGAAACCGGCTATGGTCCAAAATTTAGCTAGTGATTAGGTGTAAAAAAATTAGAAAAACAAAGAGCCATTGGATATGCCAGGTCAAAATATAGCATTTCACGTCAGATTCCATCAGTCCTCTTTTTCAATTTTTTAAAAACTTATGGGAACCTAATTGATGATCTCAACCATTGGAACTCTTTCACATGCTCATAGACTGCCATGTATTCAAATTTGAGTTATTAATAACTTTTTAATCTCAATATATTTTAAAAAGAATGCAGCACCATAGATTTATATTACTGGAATTCTAAGGGTCCCCTAATTATGATCTAAACTGTTGATTCTCTTTAGAATATTGAAAACACTTGTGGGTCTAAATTTCAGGTCCTGATTCATTGTAGATCTCAATAAATTAATGAAAAACCCAGAACCACTGGATTTCGAAACATTTATTTCAAACTGTTTTTTTATCATACCAAATAGTCTATTTTTAAAACATTTATTACAAAGAGGGCCATTTGAAGCAGATCTAAATCATGTAGATGTATTTTTATAGAGATAAGATTTGCCAACTAAATGTGAATTTTATTATATAAATTGCATTTTTACTTTCCACGCTCTTTCCATAGAAAATATTCACACAAAACGTGCCTATAGCTATTAAAGAAGAAAGAACCACACCCATGAAACGAAATGAAAAGAAGATCTCGACCATACAATTTATTAAACACTTATGGTGTAGTGGAGACCTTTCTTGACAATTCCTAAAGTGGCCATTGAGCCACAGATGGGGTAGTTAGTAAAGTGTCGATTTTGAGCCACGGATCGGATGTAACTTTAATATGATGCTATCTTGACTTGAATGGTCTATAGTAGGCCTGCTTGATAAGTTGAGCGTGTAGGAGAAGGGGACATAACATAACTGGTTTGGCGGGGTTAAATGCCCTGTGCATGCTACACGATGTTTATTGTTGAGAAAAAGAATTTTTGTGAATTCTTAGCTTCAATGAAATTCCCTGAAGGCTAGAGCTCAAACATATCTCGACGTGTGAACATTAGAGAACGTCGAATTACGGGCACGAAGAGTCATGATTGCCACATACTTTTGCAAAGACTACTCCCACTTGCTCTACGTGGATCTTTAACCGACGAAGTTTGTGATGCACTAATTGAACTTAGCCAGTTTTTTAAGGAGTTATGTTCTAGAACATTAACGAAAGATGTCTTGGAACGGCTAGAAAGCCAGATTGCTGTAACACTATGCAAGCTGGAAAGGATATTCCCACCATCATTCTTCGACATTATGGTACACTTGCCCATTCATCTCGCACGAGAAGCAATTCTTGGTGGACCAGTGTAATATCGATGGATGTATCCAATTGAAAGGTAGTGTATTTTTTTATTCTTATTATTAATTATACAATTGTCATGTTAAAATCATAGTGTTCTTTCGTTTATCATCTTGATTTTATATCTCATCAGATACTTACACACGTTGAAGTATTATGTGAACAACAAGGCATTTCCAAAAGGGTCAATTGTAGAAGGTTACATTTCTGCAGAATGCCTAACATTCTGCTCGATGTACTTGCATGGGGTTGAAACCAAATTCAATAGAGTAGAAAGAAATTACGATGGAGCTAACAGACAAATGCATCAAGGCTTGTCCCTTTTTTCACAAAATTGTCGTCCATTAGGGAAAGGAGAATATGGATACATTGATGACAAAGCTTGGGAGCAGGCTTGCATTTACACCTTGAAAAACTGCGATGAAGTTCTACCATTTCTTAAGTATCACAATTATCCCAGTGTATTTGATGCATATATAGTATTTGTCAATTATCCAATTTATTTTTCTTATAATATATTTTCTTAAAGGTTATAATTGTATATGTTTTTATATAGTGAACACAAAGAGGAAATGGCGAGGGAGAGTCTAAGGAATGTAATAAGGAGACATGAGGAGAAGTTTCGTAAATGGTTTGAAGACCATGTAAGTATCATTAAACATCTATGTTTTTATACTACATGTTACTTTTTATTATAATATATTTATTTCATTCACATATATGAACAGGTTACACAATTGTACAGTCAAAGGTATGCGCATGTCAATAAGGAACTTCTAGATTTAGCACGAGGTCCTGATAGAAGAGTAACATGATATAAGGGTTGCATCATTAATGGTCTCCGTTTTCATACAAAAGATCATGAGAAGTTTCGAAAAACTCAGAATAGTGGTGTGGTTGTAAAGGGTGATGACGAAACAGGAAACTAAGATTATTATGGTGTCTTGACAGACATAATTCAATTAGACTATTTTGGGGACCATAATGCTTTTCTTTTTAAATGTGATTGGTGGGACGTTGGCAAAGAAGGTAGAGGAATCCAAAGAGATAAACATAACTATACCAGTTCAATTTTGCAAGAAGATGGAATACAGATGAGCCATTTGTGCTTGCATCGCAAGTGGAATAAGTTTTTTATGTTAAAGACTTTCGATTAGGCAATGATTGGCATGTCGTTGTGAAGACACAGGCTCGGGACTTGTATGATATCCCAGAAGATGAAGATGAAGAGCTAATCGATGATGATGATCCATTCCAACAGAATGAGTCATATAGTATAACTGACACATTGAAGTTAGTGGCGATGACTTTGTGGCATGGCCAAGAAATGATATTCCTCCAATTCTTGTTGATGTAAATCTTGTAATGAATGAAGAAGAGAATGATGAGAATGTTAACACTTTTATTAATGATGAAAGTGAGGAGGATTGTTTCACTGATTATGATACTAAAGAAGACGGATTGAGTACAGATGATGATAGTGAAGCCAATAGCTTGATGTAATTTGTACCATATGTTTATTTTCATTTTTTATCAATTAAAACATGAATAAGGAAGGCTTATGTTCCATGATCATATAGCATATAGTAATTTTTTTTGGATTTAATACATGTGCTTGATAAGTATGCATATGCCTATTAAATAATAATTTAATATAAAGTATTGAAGATAGATCATAGAGATGGCCAGTAGAGGTCGAGGTAGTGGCAGACGAGGAGGAGCTTCTGTAGGCCATCCTTTACAGTTAGGGCAACCTACATTAGAGACAGGACCCTCGGAACACACACAGGTTGAGGCATTTGCTCGAGATGAGATTGTCATTAGTAGCACCGGTATGTTAAGTACCACTTAAAATTATGTATGTACTTTTTATAGCTTATGCAACAATATATAAATTTATTAATGGAATATAATAATTTTAATTGTATCTCAATTGAATAGGGCCATGTACATCCAGGAAGAAAGGTCGAGGAAAAACGAGGGGCATTGCACTTGCAAAGAGGAGGCGTGAAGGGGAAAAGCTAGTGGTGGATATTCCACCAGATTTGATGCAAGCTGTAGGGAACAATGCTCAAGCGCTGATCACTGAATTGGGTATTATTGTAAGACAAATGGCCCCACTTCAATTTTCCAAATGGAAGGCAATTCCAGATGATGACAAGAAGAAGATGTGGCTTGTTACAAAAGTAAGTTATTTAAATTAGAAAGGTCATGTGTTAAATTGTAATATTATAGTTACATTTGATATTACCACATTGTATATATGTTTACTATCATGCTCATATAATATTGTGCAGCAAAAGTTTTCTCTCCAAGAGGAACCTCATATTCAGGAAGCTATATATCAGCAGCTGAATCGCCAATATAGGGACTATCGGCACAGGCTGCATAATGATCATTATTCCAAGTATGAAACAGATAAAATGAGACTGGAGAATCCTCCCTCAGGTATAAGCCAGGATGTCTGGGTTGATCTTATTAGGTATTTTGGATCTGAAGAATTCAAGGTATGCATATTAATTTCATGCTTATGTCATGTGCTATTTTAAATTTATCATTCATACTTATATTACTTATAATTTATGATTCTTAAATGCAGAAAATGAGCAATAAAAACAAGGAGAATAGGAAAAAGCAGAAAATCCGCCATATTGCTGGGACGAAGGCTTTTGCTCAAATTAGCTATGATAGTGTAAACACTCATACTATTTACGATAATTTGTTATTAAATTTATATTATATGTGTTAACTTGTGTAATGACAGCGTAATCTTGAGACGGAGAACGAGCCCTCCCGAACTAATTTATGGTTCACCACTCGATTTAGCCTGAAAAAAAATGCTTGGGTGGATCCAACTTCGCAGAAAGTTTATGTAACTTATTGCTTCCTTCTCTTTTTTCTATTAATTTTCTTATATTATATATTACTAAATTGATAAATGATCTAATTGCTTTTTGAATATAGGAGGAGCTTCAGAGGCTAGAGTCTCAGCCATTAGAAGAGGGTGGTGCTCCCATGACTGAGGATTAGAGGTTTGAGGCAGTGCTTGGACCAGAACGATCAGGATATATACGTGGTTGTGGGGCTGGTCCAAAGCCCAAGACATCTACAGTTGAAAAACAGATTCGTGCGCAGCTAGAAAGTGAAAATGAGGAGCTCAGGAGGCAAATTGAGGAGGACAGGAGGCAAGCTGAGGAGGATAGGAGGCGACTAGAGTCCTTAGAGTTACAGATAGCCTCGCAAAAGCAACAGATGTATGATGAGGTGCAAGCTGCGGTCAAGTCTCAATTCGCTACCCTCCTCCAGCAGTTCAAAGAGTCAGGGCAAATTATGATATAATGCATAACTCCTGAACAGCTTGATGATCATGACTTTTGTTTATTTTATATGAGCTTTTATTTCTTTATTTGATGTTCAAATACTTTTTGGAACTTAATGCTTTTAAATTTAAATTTATGTTTAAATACCTGTTCGTAATGAAAATTTTTATTTTCTTACCTTATGTAAGCAGGTTCATGAGAAGCAAATAAATGAAAAGGAAAAAAAATAATAAATTAATATTATTTTCTTTTATTTTTAATTTTTAATTTTAGCAGCAATAACAAGTCGCAAGTAAAACTCTTATATATAATATTTTTACTAACGACTTGTGGTTGCTGCTAATAGTTTAACTTTTAGCTGTAACTACAAGTCACCACTAAAACTACTAATAAAACTGCTATATTTTGATACTTTTAGTAGCGATTTATGTTTGTCACTAAAGGTTTCGTATTTAGTAGCATCAAAAGGTTGTCACTAAAACTATTAAGTCAAATACTTTAATGATAATTTATAGTCGCAGTTAAAAGTTATATATTTAACCACAACTAAAAGTTGCCACAAAAACTCCAATTCCATATGCTTATGATGATTTTTTAGTGGCAACTTTATACTAATAGCTACAATTATTTTTAAAATTAGCTACAATAAATTTGGTGACTAAATAATAGCCTTTTAGTGGCAATTTCATTTTCGTGGCAAAAAATTTAACTTTTAACCGTGACGTTGTAAAGTTGTAGTTAAAACAATTAGTGATACCACTTTTAGCGCGGTGTAGCGGCGATAGAAATGTTGCCGCTAAAACATTTAGTGGTGACTTTGTTACTTTTAGCTGCAAAACATACACGGCTAAATTTCAACTTTCTTGTAGTGGCTCTGCTGCTGATAATTCAAGAAATAGCCAAAGCCTGCAGATGGTTTCCCCTATCTCTACATCCAGTGTAAAAGGACACAGACGAGGGGAAAAGTAGTTGGGAAATACAGTTGGCGAGGATCTCGAAGACGTACCTACCCACCCACCTCTCTGTGTCTCTCTATCTATGAAAGTGGCGTTTCACCTTTCTTTAAGACGTGGTGCTGGCATGTACTAAGGATATTCCCAGGAGTACAAATGCATAGGATAAAGAATTTTGACATGGCTGCTCATTGCAACTTTCTAATTTTCTGCAATGTTTTTGTGAGGGGTGTACGCGGCTCCAATTCATACCGATTAAGTATCATCCACCTATCAAATTTTTACAGTTTTGTAATTTATACCCAAACTGGTGCCGATTAAAAATCGAATCAAATAGAACCATGCAAGACCAATTAGGTTTGATTAAAACATTTCAATTCATTTTATTTAAATTAAAAAAAAACTATCACCATTTTCTTCTCAGCAAATAACTTGTCAATGAATTAGGGATTATGGATTTAGGGCAAAATTCATTGAATTTTATATGAAATAGTGAATGGTTGAAATTGAAAGTTGGATGATCAATGATTAGAATATTACCTCTAAACATTTTTTATATAAAAATAAAAACATATATATACACACATATATATATTTTATGTTCATGGTTTGGTTCAGTTTAAATTCTTAGATGAAGGGTAAAATCCGTCAGCGAACCATAATTAATGGATTAGTTTTTTTTTCAATCCATAACAAAACCATTAACCATCAATTCAGTTAAAAATTCGCAGATCGAATCGGTTTGATTTGGTTTTACAGATCAACAAATTTTTTGTACACCCCTAGTTTTTGTCTTGTGCTTTTTAGGGTTGTGACCCCCTTGAGAGGGAATAGTAGACCTCGAAGAGGTGGTGCAATTAATGGGCAAGGGAAGTGAATAGACCTCGGGCAAGGTAATAAGGCCCTCTAACGAGAAAAAGGTGACTCTTTGGGGTCACACTTAGGTGAGAACTACCACCTCTTATCATTAAGGTAAGAAGCTGTTCTCTTGCGCAACTGTGTTATTGTTAAGAACATGGTTTGCAGCTAGGGGTGGCACACGGGTTGAGTCGAGCCAATTCAGATCGTATTTGTAATGGGTTCGGGTTTTGCACCCCAACTTGCACCCGCCCCATTTTCAAAACGGGTTGAGATTTTTCAACCTGCACTCGTGTAGGATCGAGTCGGGTTGGCCCGCTTGATCCACATTATTTGGTGGGTTGGTTTAAGTCAGCTCAAAGTAATAGGTTCACTTGATTAATGCAGTTCTCTTCTTCTTCTTCATTTTCTTTTTATTCTTTTTCTTTTCAAAGTGGAATCATCGATTGTATTATTATAAAGAAACAAGACATCAAAAGAAACTGCATAATAGATGTGCAAAGTACAATTTATTACATAGTTTTCTTACATTGAACTTAAAGTTAAGGATTTAAATTGTCTTGTCTTCCCTTTCTATTTTTTTTCTTTCTTTCTTTTCCTTTTTCCTCTTACATTCTTTTTTTTTTTTTTTGTCCTTACAACTCATTGCGCACCACTTACTCAAACCACACTGTGGCCAACAACCCTCTCTCTTAGCAAAAAATGATTTGAGAGGTCTATAGGCAATAATTGTAGTGGAGAATGGATTGATGGAGTTTTACAAATTGATTAGTAAACAAAAATGAAAAGTTATTCCCAAGTTATTGTGATCCCTCATTTATGTAAAGAAACAATATAAAAAGTAATTTAAAATGGAAAGTAGGATCCCAAAAGTTATGTGCTATTACGTGTTAAACTTAAAAATCGTTGGCCGGATTAAATTGAGTTAAGTAGGTTAACCCTAATTCGATCTACTTTCATGCAGGCAAAGAACATTTGACTTGTGACCTACCCGCATATATCACGGGTTAAGTTTGACGGGTCAAAAGTAGGTCGAGTTAGGTCACATTTTGTTGGCTCTAGCTATAATAGTCTCTTCCTTTTAAAAGAGGAAAGAAGTACAAATTACTACAATCAGTATGATGCTCAGACAGGGGTGGTACTAAGATTATTTCTTAGGGGAGAGGGGACACTATCTGAAAAAAAATTATGGGACCGCGACATATAAAAAAAATGAATGTAGTTTTCAAAATGTATAGGAGCTTTTTTTTTAATTGGGCGCCACATGTAACAAATTTTACAAATTTTAAAAAGTTAAAGGGGGTTTTTTAAATTTTTGGGGGGCCATGGCCCTTGCTGGCTCTCCTCCGGTTCCACCAGTGATTACAGGGCAAAATAATATTTTTACTTCTGCAGACTATCAAAGATATACTTTTTTTATTTATGTGGACCCCATATTTGTAACCCAAACCATTTAATTTGTTTATTGAACTAATAAGCTCAAGATATTGAGGTTAATTATCTTAAAAGTGTCATAAATTTGAGTTATTTGTGAAAGACCCCTCCTTACAGTTATTCATTAGTAAAATTCTAGATACACAACACCACCCATCAGCACTGTGATTGGGTAAGGTCTCAAACGGTTTCAAAGTGGAAACCTTCAGCTCTTTAATGGACTTTCTAACCACTCGAACAATTTAAGTGTGGACGTATAATTTAAGTGTAGGTACAATTTAAGTTATATATATGTGAAAAAGCCCATTTTCCAATCACAAACCCAAAAAAACAAACTTCGTCATACATTATCCGGTGCCCAAAATTTCAATTGAATTGTTATATACTATGGGTAAATTTTGCAGCTTATCTTTTCTACAAATGATCGATCCAACCATGTTACTCTAGAAAAAATGAAACTTAGGCCAATTCTTATCTCAGTGCATATGTTATATGTAGAATCAATCAAACAAAAGTGGACCTGAGTATAAAGTTATCCAACCAAGAAATTAGAGCCCCAACCTAAATTGGAATCAGCTTTGGAAACTTGACCTACCATAAAAAATCAAGTTCTTTCTATGGAAGTGCTTGTTGGACCGTCTTCCGACCTAGGATAACTAAGAAAAGAGATTGCCTAACCTTAGTGACAAATGTAGTCTTTGTGACCTTCACATTGAATCTATAAACCACATTTTCTTTGCATGCAGTTTCACCAAATTAGTTTGGGACAAACTGTCAAGTCTTGAATTTTTATATTGGGTCATACCGGTTTGACGGGTTTGAGTTGGGTTAAGAGGGTCAAATAGATCGGTTTAAAACAATTGGGCCTGAGTTAATGGACCCTTTTTGGGCCAGAGGACTCTTTTTGAAATTTCTTAAAACCCACTTGAAAGCAGGAGGCCCTTCTTTGTAATTTAGAAAAACCCCCTCTTTTATATAAACTCTACTCTTAGGGTTTTTTCCCCATTCTTCCATCTTCTTCCTCTCTTCTGCAACCAAACCTTAGAGGCTATCTAAGGGAGAAACCAATGTGGCTCTTCCAAGCTTTGATCTTCAGATCTACTTTGGCTTTAAGATCCAGGCAAGTGGATAGTTGAAACAATGGTTTTTGATGTTTACAATATGTTTTAGTTGCTTATTGATTTACATACTTTGTGCATGACTTCTTTTTGTTGGGTTAATGGCTCTTGGGGGGATAGTGTGATTTGGTTTTTCTTCCAAAACTTGTAGATTAATGTTTTTGTAAAAAAAAAAAAAAAAATTTGTGAGACTGCCGCCTAGGCACGCCCAGGCAGCAGCTGCCGCCTGGCAGCAGGCCAGGCGGGTTGGGCCCGCCTGGCTGGCTGGGCCCGGCCTGGCTGGCCTGGGCCCGGGTCGGATATGGGCCAGTCAGCCCATTCTTTTCAAAAAAAAAATATATAATTAAATATATATATTTGTACATAATATTACTAAATAAATAATTAGGTTAGGATATTCTTATAAAGGATTAAAGGGTTAAGTTTTGATTAATGGTTTAGTATTTTAATGGAAATTAGGTTTTATTAAATTAATTTTAATTTGATGTTATTAGAAATATATCTTGGATTATTTATAAACTTAATTGAGAATTATTAAATTTTGATTAGTGTTCATTTAGGTTGATTGAAATAAAATAAAAATGTATTTAGTAGAGATTAAACCATAAATAGAATGTATTTATAATTTAAATTTGGAATCTTAATTGAGTTAGATTTCAAATTGGGATCCGAAATTTGTACCTTCTGTTTTGCATAAAATGATAATGTGAATTTGTACACAACAATTATATTAAGGAATTAATTATTTTCTTTCCCCTTTTGAACGTAACTTGATTTAACTTTGGATTCAGAAATTGAACATCTTTTACCTAATTTGTAAAACACACTAATTATATATAATTGGATTAGATGAATTATGTTTTTTAGGAATGTTAGTTGAATGTTTACATGAGAATTATACTAGATGCAGAATGGGAATGTGAGGTTCGGGATGCACCACATGATAGGCATCAAAAGTAGTATATCGGCATCGTGGACTCATATTTCCATTGTGATAGAGAGTTAGTTCTCATGTGCATATTTATCTAACTTGACCATTGGTGGATTAGTGCTTACCCCCAATAATTTGAATTGACATACGTTCATAATACACTTTTAAATTTAAGTACTCAAAATGGTATTGGATTGAATGTTGGGATTAAGGGTTTCATATCATGGTTCATTTGCATCTGTATACGTATGTATTTGTAAGTATGTATATTTGTATATATATATATATCTGACCGACTGCAGTTCGGAGGTGGACGTACGCCATCGGGTCAGCGTGTACTGCGGATAATAGTATGCAGCTATGCCTTCTGTTATTATTTGCGGGATTACCCGTTTCTGTTATTATTTGCGGGATTACCCATTTCTGTTATTATCTGCGGGATTACCCGTTTCTGTTATTATTTGCGGGATTACCCGTTTCTGTTATCTGTATGCGAGATTTACCCGTTTCTGTATATTTATCTGCGGGGATACCCGTTTCTGTGCATTCATGCCATTGGGGTTTGCATCTGATTTATTTTGGTTCATGATGAATACATCATTTAATTTAGTTGATTAATCCATTGTTGCAGCTTACTCTCTTGCCAGATTATGTCAATCTGACCCACTACTTTTGGTGTCTAGGTTCCGTTACCGGTGCCGAACCGGAGGGTCAGGCTACGCAGGAAATTCCACCAGATAGCGGAGTTGTTGAGAGGAGCACCGATGACATCACCTGAGGTGTTCCAGTGCGGTGCAGAGTTCGAAAACTTAGATTATGTAATAAGGCTATTTTTGGGCCATTAGTTTATTTAATTAAATTTATTTGTTTTGAAATTACAACTTTAATTGTTATACTTCGAAGCACTTGACCTTGATTTTATTATTAATGAGATTTGTTACATGGTTGTTATGTGATATCCGTCTGCGATGAGTATGGATTTTTGTTCCGCGTGTGATTATGGTTGCTTGATCACCAAGCATAGCCTCACGAAGGACTTCGATCCACCCGGAATTGGGGCTCGTATTGATTATGTTAAAAAAGTTTTAATTAGCCCCAATTCTCACACCCCTGGAACCGGGTTTGGATCCGGCCCAGTTTTGGGGGCGTGACACAAACTTCCTCAATCCATCGGCAAGCCTACGTGATCCCTCTCCTTCCAACAGTGGTTTTGGCTTCACCACAAACCTCACATCCATCGAGTTGGTGCCACGATCTTTTGGCACACTGGGAAGGCTAGGAATGAATACATCTTCGCCTCTAACCCCCTAAACCCTTGGACTGTCATAAGAAAATCCACCTCTTCCATTCACCAATGGAACACTGCCACCCTCATTCCAGTTGAACCTAGCCACAATTACATCTCCCAAGAGATTTGGGTTCGGCCTCCCCTATGCAAAGTTAAGCTGAATTTTGCTGGGACCATTAGCCAGGATCAAAATTTCACTGGGCTTGGTGGAATCATTCGGGGCCCCCTTGGAGAAATCTTAGCAATTTATTTAGAGCAGACGTTACTGGATAACCCTCTTGCTATTGAACTTCATGCCATGACCAAAGGAGTCAAACTCCTCCTCCTTGGGCACAAGGATGTGGTCATGGAAGGTGATGTTTTACAAGTTTGAAAGTTGGGAGGCCCATTTTTATAGAAGAAGTGCCGACGAGGAAGCAGACGCTCACTCCAAACTCATGCCTCCTCTACCGATCTTCTGAGACCCCCATGCCACATATTTTCAGCTATTCCTATTAGCAACCACAGCTCCTCGCCATCCTCTCAATTTTTGGCAGGCAAGAGCTTATGTGGGAAATAACAGCCAAGGGACCTCCAATGTAAATTTTGAAAGAGATGGGAGAATTACGGCATATATGCCACTTTGCATTTTCTCTCCATCATCTCTTTATAGTCTGTAGCTTGCTTTTCCTTTAATAAATTTCGCCATTCAGGCAAAAAAAAAGTAAATGAAAAAAGAAAAGTGGACCAGAATTGCTCTCATGGAGTCATGTTAGCTGCCATTGTATATATTCGTGACTGCAGCACATGGTTTGAGTCCTGTGATACTTGTTGAAGGTTCGACCCATCCATGTGTCTTCATATCTTCTTAGTCTACGGATTGAAGTTTTGGTCGTGGGGCCACCAATCGAATGGCTGGGCGACAGCTTACCATTCTCTTGAACATCTTCCCGGCACAAAACCACGACCAAGTCGAGAGCTACGAAAATGGAGATATCAAATTCGACCATCTTTCCACATTTCCATGGGATTGACCTCACAATGCATGAATAGCATGCTCACACAATTTTATCCCTATATTATTTGAAAGAACCGTGATTTTTTTAAAAAGGCTCATTTACAGAAGGACCATCAAACCTACATTGCCTATTTCCTGATTAATATGACGATGAAAAGGATCGATGGGCCTTGATGCGGTTTCAAGAGGGCCTAGTATGATTGATCAACATACAGATGCATTTTGAGTCCCATTGGATTTTTGATGCTTAAGAAATTATTATTATTATTATTATTATTTGATGACCTAGGGTATTTGTCGCCAACTCAACCTTCAAATTCTTGGCCTTTGGCCTGGGGGTTACCTAATTTTGATGAGATTATTTCCTAAATGGTAAATACATGGCCGTACATATAGTACTAAGATAGCACAAAGGAATGGAGTTGAACTTGGGATATTATGAGCAAATTCAAGTCTCCAACTAAGTGAGCCACTACCTTAATGGCCTTAAGAAAATATGATTGCCTAGAAAAAAAAATCGAATGAATCATGGAAGATGGATCCAACGGTGTATGTGACCCTAGTCAAACCAAAATTTGAAGATTTTTGGACTTTTGAGGATGATGGGTACACCATCATGCAAGGGTTTGCGAGTGGCCCTTCACGTGGCCGAAACCCAGCACAATGTGGGCCAATCAAGCATAGGACACTGGCTAATGAAGCCCAAGGTCGAAGGGGGAAAATAGAAGTGCATTACATTAAACATGTGGGCCTATCCATCCTGTCCAAACTACGGTGTGATGATAAATGGTTTGACCCTGATGATCATGAAATCTGGCCATTATTTATTAACAACTCATTGGGATGAACACATTAATGATGTTGATGATGCGACGATGCATTCAAAGCCATCACGGTATGGGCCACAACTTGGGCAGTTCAGATTGGCTCTATGCCGCGCTGTGTGATTAACTCGAAAATAATTCATTATTCATCCATAAAATCAGTCAGTCACGGCGGTGGTGAATTTAGGCCATGGCCCATGGTCTATAATTTATTAGCAACTCATTTGAAGGTACTCATACGGTGGTGATGGAGATATGATTATGATGAATGTATCTTTATGGGCCACAATTTGGACAGTGCGGATTTTCATGATCTATCCCACAAATTTTGTGGTAAACTAGCAATGGAGTCCTTCCATAAAAATTTAAAAATTCGAAAAAGTAGCCGTTGGGATTCCACCAAAAGAAAACTAGCCGTTACCCACAAGCATCCTCCTTTCTTCCTCTTCTGTTCTAAAAATCCCTGCAACAGCCTTCATCAGATTCCATCAGAATCTCTCTGCTTTCTTGTTGAAACCGACCCTTCTCTCCCATCTCATTGTGAAATAATACCTACCCAAATTCTCATTTCTTTCCATTTCTCCTTCAAACCAGAGAGAAAATGGCTTCAAGAACCGTAGCAAAAGACATCATCACCTTAAAGGGATCCGCCGCCATCGTTAGCGAGTTCTTTGGTACATCCTAATCTTCCTCTGTCCTTTCTTTTTTAGCCTCACCTAAATCTTTCATGGAACTTGAACTGATTCCTGGAAATTTGTCTCTTTTACAGGATATGCAGCGAATAGGTAAGAAATATAGCTATACCCAGTTTTCAGTTCTATCTTTACTTCTTTTCTTCTTTCTTGGATTTCAGATCTTGAAAACTGAATCTTATGGAAAATCCAGCATTCTCTACAACCGGGGGATTTACCCAGAGGAAAGTTTTTCCAAGGTGAAGAAATACGGGCTCCCATTGCTGCTTACCCAAGACGAGGGCGTAAAATCGTTCATTGCCAATCTAACATCCCAGTTATCAGGTACTTTTCCATTCGCCGCCTACCCATGTTGTGGTTTTTCCTTGGACATTTTCAAACGTTTCTTCTTCAACTTGCTCTTTTTCTCATGAAGAATGGCTGGAGGCTGGGAAGTTACAGAGGGTGGTTCTCGTGATCATGAGTAAGGCTACTTCTGAAGTATTGGAGAGATGGAATTTCAGTATTGAAACCGATAGCGACGTCATCGAAAAGGGGTATTTTCCATCAGAAGAAGATCCTTTTTGGGTTTTGTCACAAATACTAGAATCTAATGCTCACTTTCTTCAATTTACCGTGTGTTTCTTGGGTTTGAATCTCAGGGTTTCCAGGGAAAAGAGTGACAAGGAAATCATGAGAGAGATTCAAGCTATCATGCGACAAATTGCATCCTCCATCACTTATTTGCCATGCCTGGATGAACCCTGTTAGTCCTTTTGTCTCTCATTGTATCTCATTGCAAGAGATTAAATTCCCTTAATGTGTTCTTTCTACATGAGCTTCTGATTTTGGGTTCCTTTTTTTTTTTCAGGTGTATTTGATGTGCTAGCATATACGGATACGGACGTCGCTGTTCCCTTTACCTGGGTGGAAAGCGATGCGAAACTGATACAAAATCCACAAATGGTGAAACTGCACTCATTTGACACCAAGGTGAGATTTGATAGTTTTCCTAGAAAAATGAAAGGTCTGTATTTACTGAAATCAATCTGGTTTAGTTGTTTTTAAATTTTTGTGGCATTTTGCAGATACATAAGGTGGACACTCTGGTTTCATATAAGACTGATGAGTGGGATGAGCAGTAGCATTTTTCATCTTCTTCTTCTTCTTCTTCTTTTTTTCAAATTTGTCGCGCTGTGAGAATGGATTTGTGAATCATTTATTCACATTCAGTTTGTAGATTTATGGCAGACAAGAACAGCTTGGGTCAGTGGGTGAATTCAAAATTTTCTACTCCTGTGGCTGGCAGCAATTGCTCCTTTGTTACTGTTGTTTTTTACTCAGTTCTGTTCTGAGTTGTGTAGTTTTGTGTGTATAGAGGCCAGCAGCTGCTTGTTGAAGTTGTGGGGACTCTCATGTAACAATTTTTTCATTAATCAACCAAGAGTCCTGATTGCAAAATACTTTTCATATAGTAATTGGGTTATGAATTTAAGTTTTAGTGAGATGGCAATTTGGAGTAATATTTTACCTAATGGTGGAGGTGTTATCACAGAATAGGACATTTTGGAAGAACAGTTTTTTCAGGATTTCAGAATCTTTTTTAATGCTCTGCAAAGCTTATTTTCATCACACAGAGGAACCCTTTGAAAATCATGTGGCCCCACCAACCACGAGGACCACTTAGTATGGATCTCCCCCCTAAAGTTTTAATTCGTTGCCCTGGGGTACTTTGGATTGTGATGGTAACACTAGTTGGAGAATTTTGGAATGGGATTATAGGCGGAGTAGACTAATTGATCCACTGTGGTTCCTGTGGATTTTTTATTTGAGGGAGTAGAGAGCCTTTGGCCCATCCAAGGACTAGTGGCCTAAATTTTCACGTTCTCGTGGAGTGCAGAAAAGCAGAAGTTTGTATTGTCATAGAGTGAAGCTATTCTAGTTGGGTATTTGTAATAGAGTAACGCTATTTTAGTTCAAATATAACTAGCCTTTGGCCCGTGATTAGCCCGAGCCCTAAAATCAAAATTTTAAATATTGTCTTATTATTCAATATATTATGTTAATGCATTGAAAAAGAATCTTTTGATAAGAATTACTATTGAACTTATTAGTTTTAAATAAAAGCTGTGGGGGCAAAAGAATAAGTTAAATTACTTACTGTGGGGCAAAAGAATAAGTTAAATTAAATTACTTTAATAGTCAAAACTTGAAAAAAAATCTATTATCATATTAGAGAATTTTAGAAGAAAATGAAATAAAAACTGAGGTTATAATTTCATGGTATATTAAGGAAAGCAAAAAAAAATAAAAGATGAACACTAATATTTTTAATAACAAATTAAATGAAAAAATAGCATCATGAAAAATAAAAGCAAAAAGATGAAAGTGAACCCCAATTAAAAAAAATTCAAATTAAGAATTTGAATGTAAACTATTAAGAATGGGCTGATAAACTATTGAAAGAAAATATTATTTTAGAAATGACAATGTAGCAAATAAAATATTAGTAAAAAGAAGATATTCAAACAAATGAAAAACATGAAATAAGCGTAAAAATAAATAATTTTAAAAATAATATATCTGATGTTATTTTTCAAGATTTAATGAAAAAAATAAAAAAATGGGGTGCATGGTATTACAAATCTAAAGGATAACCAGAGATCAAAGAAGATTAGAGAGGAGGGAGAGAGGTTATTATTAATGAGATCTGTATGTGTACATAATGGTGGGAGGAGGGTCTTATTTATAGAATAAAATTGCTTCCTCCCCAAGCAACCTAATATGGAAAGACTCTAATCCTAAGTAATCTACTTATCTCATGGGGGTCCCAATGTGGGCATCCACCTATGATAATTCATCTTATAACACTCCCCCTTGGATGACCACCATTTAATGATAGTTGCCTCATTAAAACCTTGCAAAGGAAAAACCCAGTAGGATAAAAACCTAAGCGAAGGAAAAAGAATACAACGTTCGATAGGATCATTGATTTGGTGTTGGACGTGCATAAAGCTGCTTCGTTAAAACCTTAACTAGGAAAACCCAGCGGAACAAAACCTAAAGAAGGAAAAAGAGTACAGCGCACATATGTCCTGGGTAGCATAATTCAGGATGCCTCCCCCTGATGACTACTCCCCCTGATGATAACAACCTTGTACACAGTTAGGCATGTCCATCTCATATACAAATCTTTAGAATATTGATTTTGACAAGAACTTCATAAACTGATCAGCCAGATTGTTGCTTGAACGAACTTGCTTGACTTCAATCTTGTTATCTTTCTGAAGCTCATGCGTGAAGAAGAACTTTGGTGTAATATGTTTCGTCTTGTTATCTTTAATGTATCATTCTTTAATCTGTTGAATACATGCCCCATTGTCTTCGCAAATATTGCTCGAAGTACCTGTAATAAGAGGTAATTGACAAAAACTACATATATGCTAAGTTAAATATTTTAGCTACACACATTCCCCACTGGCTTCATAAATGGCTAAAATCTCAACATGGTTAGCATAAGTAACTACCAAAGTCTATTTAGTTAAATACTAATTCAAAGCCTTGTGCAAAACTATATATGGGAAGCATATTTATAAAGAATGAAAATCTCATTAGAACTTTTCTCGATCTGTAGGTCGATATAAAATAGTCAATAGTTTTTTTGAGCTCTTCTGGAGTTTCAATTAGATTTATGTTGTTTACATAAACTTCTACTATTATAAATCCTTTTAAGGATTGTATAAAGATAAATAGGCAAATGTGATTGTTTTCATGCTCTTCCTTATATAGACATTTACTAAGACGATTGTACCATATTCTTCTGGAATGCTTCAGGCGGTACAATGAACGTCTTACTTATATTGAGTACGTACTCTCTTACTTTGCTTCAGGCAAAGCAAATCATTCTGGGATTTTCATATATATATATATGTCTATGGATGCTTTCAATCCCAAGTTTCTGCAGAAAACCTTGTATCATAAGTTTGCCTTTCATTCATTTTCCTTACAAACACCCATTTGTAACCTACAGGGTTAACACCGTTTGGGGTATGTACTATAGGTTCATATATACCACGTCTATTTAGAGATTGTAATTCCTTAATGGTATATCTTTATTTTGGCCAAAATGTTATTTTTCGACATTCATTTATAGAACGTGGTTTCGTATCTCAATCATCATTCTCATTTTCCCTTGATATTTGAGTAGCTACCGCATATGCAAATGCGTCATCGATGATAATTTCATTTCTATCACATCTATCTCTTGAATTATTATAAAGTATAGAGATCTCTTTATTTATTGGGTACCCATTGCCTCTTCAGGGGCTTCTAGAGTATTTTCCGGGACTCGTGTCTCTTCCGGGACATTAATTTCTTCAGGAATTTTAGAGAGAGTGGATTTTATTATAAACTTTTCGGGAGTATACCTCTTCTAGAGTATGATTGGGATATAATTGCTCATTTGTCCTCTTCTGGGGAGCTAGAGTCCTTGAAACCTATAGTTCTACCGCGCTTCTTGCGTGTATAGATTCATTTGTTGCCATATTTGAACTTTGTTCTTCAGGAACACTAATTCGTACTTGTCCTATAGGGACATTAATTCGTGCTTGTGTGTTCATAGCCGATACATATGACCTAGTCACTTTTGGTGCATCATTAAAAGCATCAAGGAATTCGTTTGTAATTAAGTGCACAATTCTCCGTACTTCATTCTCACATTGTGAATACATAAATCTAGATGAGATTGAGTGGAAGTTTTCCACATTAATTATCGCCGTTCTTCAGGAACTGATTGTTCTTTAGGAACAAAGTGTTCTTTAGGAACTCTCTTATCTCCCCCTAACGGCGAGAAGACTGTCTCATCAAGATGACAATCAGCAAAACGAACAATTTCTATATCTCCAGTCTAAATACCCAATAATTGGGGGTGAAGTAGAACTAACATAGAATCTACATCATGGGTTCATGCAAGTCACGAACCTACGATATCAAGCCTTATAAATTTAAAAAATGCTCAAGGAAGTGTACCATAGATGTAATAATTTGTGCTAATGGGTGGGATTTGATGGGTTCACTAATTTACACTATATCCTTTGCGAAACGGATGGTCAATGGATAGTACTCTAAGGAGTACTTAACAGAATTACTAATAATTTGCCATAGCATAGTATCTCTAAGGTGACATCACCAATCATGCAAAGCATTAAAGCCTTATGGTCACTAAGTTTAGGGCTTGGTGTGAGCTTTGGGCTTGACTTTGTCGTTTTGCTCATAATCAAATGTGATTCGAGTTTTGAAGATTGTCTTGTAATATAGCCCTACGGTCTGATGAGAATGCACGTAGCTTTTCTAGTATCAGCTTCTGGCTGTCAATACTAGTAATGATGTGCAAATACCACTCGGTAGACTTTTCTGGAGCATTTAAGTATTTGTATAGATACAGCTATGATCGATGCCGTGCACGAATGAAACACTAACTCAGAGAAAAACTTCTGGTTTTTTCAATGTAGTGTGTTTTGTTGTACTGTCTACTGGACAAATATTATCCTCAGTTTCATGCATTCCGTGATCCATATAGCAAGTAATAATAAACTCACATAACTAGTTAATTGCATCATAAAAATAAAACATGAGAACAGGGAAACAATTTACCATTCGAAGCAAACACAAAATACGGGGGATAAAAGAATAAGTCTAACATCAAATAAAATATTGAAAATTGAACTCAATACTCGAACTCATAGAAGTAACTGTAGGCCTTCTAGACCATGCTTGGTGGTTTGCCCAATTTCCAAACAAAATGCCTTCTAGATCACCTCTCCCGGGGTGGTTATTTTTATCTCTACTGAAAAACATATTATATCTACCTTTTCTGGAGGGATTTTGATTAACTAATTTGACATTTATTTCAAGTATTGGGTGTATGACCATCTGCTGGTGATCATTCTTGTCTAACGGGGATATAATCACACAGAAAATAAGAACATATGTCATATCCACCAGGGATATCTTATTTCTGACTTAGATAGCATTACTAAGCTTTGTAGAGTGTGTAAAGATCGATTTACTAATAATAATCAAACAAAAATAGAACTTCGGGTTCTCAATATCCGATGACAAAGTATAATGAAGAATTGGCCAATTAGAAAGTTAGAACTTCGGGTTCTTAACTTACGAATCAGAACTTCTAATTCTGTCAAGATTTCAGGCTAGAGATAGAACTTCAGGTTCTTAGAACTGCTGATTCTATCAAAGCTTCAGGTTTGAATCACAACTTCTGGTTCTGTCAAAACTTCAGGTTTGATTCCATGGCCTTCGTATCGATCTACACTACTTTGAATATTTAAAAATCAAAAACTCCAAGTTCGATTATGAATATGAATCTTCGGGTTCATATTCCAAATCTTAGAACTTCTGGTTCCAGATAATATATGGATCTTCGGGTCCAAGTTATTCATTGGATATAGAACTTCAGGTTCTATTATATGCAACTGCTGCTTCTGGCAATACTGAATTCATCAAAACTAAAGTTTCATGTAATCATATAGTGATAATTATACCGAAGTAATTATATCAAGCATGTAGTACAATGTTATAGAATATAAAAATAAATGTATGTGAGAAACAGAAATAAAATGTAGAACTTCAGGTTCTTAACATTCAATCAAAGATAATAATAAAAATGTGATGAACAATTTAGAAATTGAAGTTTAGAATATCAGGTTCTCAACTTAAGAATAAGAACTTTTGGTTCTAAATTAGAATAGTTCATGGATCTTTCAGTACGAGTTAGAACTTCAGGTTCTAGGTTGGGATAATTCATGGATCTTCAGGTCTGAGTTAGAACTTCTGGTTCTAAATCAGAATAGTTCATGGATCTTTCAGTACGAGTTAGAACTTCAGGTTCTACGTTAGGAAAATTCATGGATCTTCAGGTCCGAGTTAGAACTTCTGGTTCTAAATTAGAATAACATACAGAACTGCAGGTTCAGGTTATTTATTCGATATAAAACTTCTAGTTCTAAGTATCATATGAAACTTCAAGTACATATTATGGATCTGAAAACTTCTAGTTTCAGAGTAAAATAACCAACGGATCTTCTGGTCTGAATTCGAAAGAACTTTTAGTTCTAAATATCGTATGGAACTTCGGGTTCCAATTACTTGTATAGAACTTTTGGTTCTATTTATAATCCATGTTTTTTAATTCTATCATGATCTCTTTTCAATAAAAGAAAATGAATCATCATCACAAGAATTAAAATTATAAATATTTGCAGATCGAAAAGAAATAAACATAAATGTATGTATAGAATTATTAAACTAATAAAAAATAATAAAATAAGGAGAAATTACTTAACCTTTAAATCATCCTTCTTTTGGTGCCAATGTGTAGATCTACTCGCGAGCTTTCTGTAGGTACAAACGGATCTCAAATCAGACTCTGGATCGTCAAGATATCGCAGAAACAAGTTTCTGCCATCGATCCGATCAAATCTGCCTTTGACCATACGATATCTACTTTCTTCCATACGATTTGTTGACTTCAGCAGGCTGATGTCAGCACTGCTCCTCAAGTTGGACTGCTGCAAACGGGTTCAGGTCGAACTGACCCGACCTGAACTACAACTGCTTCAAATGCTGGGCTCTGCGAAGCGGGTCAGGTCAGAAGTAACCCAAACTCGACCTGGAATTATTCCCAGGCCCTAAATGCCACCCTTTTCTTCCTTCTTGGTTCTGCAGGAACCAGAGACCTGCAAACTATCAAAGGAAGCGAGCAGCGATGGTTTGCTCCAGCCACGGCTGACGAGGACGGCATGTGGTGAGGACCGGCGATCATTTCCGGAGATGGTGGGACGGCGAGTGACGGCTGATCTGCACGCCGGCGATGAGAGGAGCTCGATGGCCGGCAAACGGAGGCGACGGCAGTGGCAGAGGGCAACGAAGACCCATCTGTTTTTTTTTTTTTTTTTGACAAGAACACCAAACAGCAACGGATCTTGAGAAAGAAGCTTCGTTACCGCTATAAGATTCCACGATCTGCGATACTGAAATCCCCTTCATCGCCTTGAGAGCCTATGATCCGTTCGACATGTTGAGATTTGATGGATGAAGGATGCGGGAGTGCGCAGGGGTCGTGCGCAACAGCAGCAGAAGCAGCCGCCAGTCGCCGCCATAGACGGGAGGAGAGCAGCGGCGAGCACGAGCCGGAGGCGGCAAACGTACCACCTCATCGTGGTGGTGCTGGAGCAGAGGGTGTTCGTGTGCAACTTCGCGGAACTGAAGCTCATGTACCAGATCGATACGTTGCATGGGAAACGTTCGCATCATCGATGTACTGGACGAAGATCATGGACTCGCAGATGGGATTGTGGAGGGGGACGGGTATCTTCTTGTAGACTGGGTTCGATTCAAGGAGGAGTTGGCTCTTCGGGTTCAACGTCTCCTGAACGAACTAGTAGTCTACTGATTTAAGATCGAGGGCGATCCATCTCGAACATCGTGCGATCCATCTCGAACATCGTGCTGATAACGTATTACAAATCTAAAGAATAACCAGAGATCAAAGAAGATTAGAGAGGAGGGAGAGAGGTTATTATTAATGAGATCTGTATGTGTACATAATGGGGGGAGGAGGGTCTTATTTATAGAATAAGATTGCTTCCTCCCCAAGCAACCTAATAGGGAAAGACTCTAATCCTAAGTAATCCACTTATCTCATGTGGGGTCCCAATGTGAGCGTCCACCTATGATAATTCATCTTATAACACATGGCCCATTTTATGAATGAAAAGAATTTTGGGAGAAAATCTTAAAATCTCATTTTAGTAAATAAAATAAGCTTCCATAATAAAAATATTAAAAATTAGAGAAAAAAGTAAAATAAAATCAATAGTAAGCGCAAAAAGAAAAGTCAAAACATTAATTATCTATTTAGGTCCTTGTTTTAATAGTAAGAAAGATTGACAATTGGCTAGGCCCCCACCAAGATGACACTACATCATAGGTTTACCAAATCATCATCTATGTAGGGGCTCATCAAATTCAGCGGGCACAAAACATATTGAAGTTGTTGATTAGGAAATGTACAATATTCCTAAAGCAACCAATTTAGCCCATGCATGTATCAGTGTATATTGTTCAATAACCTAGTTATGTATTTGAAATAGCTGTTCAATGAGATAAGATGAAAGAGAGGAGGATAGAGGGGGAGATTTTAGGGATTTCTTCATTTTTTTAAATGACGTGGCGCTCTAGAAAAAAAGAAAAATAAGGAGCGTTGATGTAGCATTCTCCAAAAGCCTCCATTCTTGTAGCTTTAATATATATAATTTATTAAAATTCTGAAAGGAAAAATTGCTAAGGTTATCCATTTGTTAATTATCATCATCCAAGTCTTGATCCCCTCAATTAGAGTTATTTTAGCTGGTCCCACACAGCACTTGTACGAAATTTTTTATTCCCTTGCTTCAAAAGGCCATATGCTGGGATGGACCCATGTATCGCCATATAGATACGGGTGTATCCGTAGTGCTTACCTTCAAAATTCGCATAAAAATTCATAACTTGCCCCCAGTGCGAAATTTCATATTAGGGTCTACACCCCTAAAATAAAAATCTGGGGTCCGCAATTGATTGCATGGATTTAAAACCCTATACATACTTGTGTGGAGTCCCATTGGGAAAAAAGCAGGTTGGACCAAAATTTTGGAAGCCCATTTTAAATGGGTGTAGTAACAACATAAAATCAAGGTGCTGCCTCCACTTAAGGCCATCCATTTCATTCAATCAAATTTTAAATCTTCGAGAAAAAGATTTTCTCTTTCAACAACGTTTTGATAAATTCACATTTGCCAGTTGTAAATCCTTAAAGAATTCGAAGATTTTTCAAGGCTAGGGCCCCTGCCCCAAAATTTGGAAATCCTCACTTTCTGTAGTAAACCAATTTTTCTTTGTTATACCACACAAATATGCACTGGTATTGTTGTGAAATCCTCACCTATTACCAAACCGACTTGAAAAGCTAAGGATTTCTCGACAAATAAGTGATGGTTGTCCCCTTGTCATCTCCAAATTGCATGTTTCCTTGGAAAATGCACTTTCAATCTTTGCAAATTATCCAGGTTAGCCTAGTGATAACAAATAGATTGGTTTTAGGAACCATATTAGATTTTTTCCGGTTTCAGATTGCAATTTGTTTTTTTGGTTCCATGCCCAATTCTGATAAGAGGACCAAGTCCAGTTCTGAAAATAGTATCAACTTCTTATTTATTTATTTATTTATGTTGTTGGATATCATTTAATCCAAAATAGTGCATCAAGTTTACCGTCCACAATGATAAACGTCAACATCTTCATAACCAACATTCATGAAGTTTTTGTACATTAGCCTATACAAAGTCAAGAACCATGTCTAAAAAATGTACATCCACAGTAAGTGTTTGGGGTCAATAAGCCGAAACTTGTATGAATCTAGAACCGAACCTGTTAAGCAAACAAGACCTAAATAGGGTTTTGGATTCAAGCCCATTTATGAAATGAAACCTAAAACAAATTCGTAACCCAGTCTTTTAGAAGTTGGAACCTCTCGATAATTATATATCCATGTGCATCTATAGGTAAGCCAGATCTCCTGTGGGTCCCCTTGTGCCCATCTATGATTAATCCCTCCACAAAATTGGTACTCAATCAATATTAATGTGGACCTATGGAATGATCATGTAAAAATGAAAGATTTATGTCTAATTTGATTCATCAAACTCAATCTGAGGGCAAAGAACATATCTAAGTTTGAGTTTATTGAGACCCGTCAACATGTAGCCGTATGAAGTTGAAACTTGAACGAAAAATATTGATATAATTAAGTTAGTAATGTCAAAGCACGAATCCGTTGTAGTCTAGTTGGTCAGGATATCCGGCTCTCACCCGGAAGACCCGGGTTCAAGTCCCGGCAACGGAATTTTTAATTTTTATTTTAACCACCTGCTACATTATTTCTGAAATTGCAATAAACACCTTTAGTTAAGCTTTCCAATTTCCAGCAATTACATAAGAACCATCATAATTTCTGAAATTGCAAACATACACCTTTAGAGCACCATCCGTGATTTCATAATTACAAACAACGGCCTTTAGTTTCTATTATTATGCACATCTGTTTGTATTAATCTCAAAATCATAGTCAACAACCATTAAATCTAACTTTGTATTGAGTAATGTACATATAGACACTTTACTATTGCTATACTCTCATCACAATCAACTGCCTGTCTTAATAGTCTAAAAATTGCTTCTACCTGGACATAGTAGGCCAATCCAGAGTTCTCTCTATAGTATAGCTACCAATATATTACGGTGAATGAAAACAAGCTCCCTGTGAATGAAACTAATGGTGCAGTTTACAAACAGTCGGACTTCTGATCGGGAAAGGTCCACTGGCTAGGAATTAAATACATTGGTGGTTGGACCCCATGGTCAAATGAGTTCACCAAAGAGGTCTAGACTGCATAGTGGAGATATAAAAGTAGCAATGTAGATGGACCTCAACTTTGAATAACCAAAATATCGGCATAGTATTCATTTCCTATCATCCCTTGATACAATTTCATATTCACTTTTAAATTACATTTTGAATATTCATATTCACCTTTTATAATATCCCGGCCCCAAATTTAAGGTTTAATTGCTAATTCTTCATGTTCATTGCTAATTATTGATATTTAAATCTTAATTTCATAATAGATAGGTAGATTGCTGGAACCCTGCTCTTAATTAAGTAGTTTTGAGGACCAATTGATAATTTAACTAGTTAACTCTGCATTATCTCATCATCTTATTAATCATGTCGTGTGTATTAATCATATTATCATAATACATTAGTGAACCCATTTCATTTAGATCACAGTTATGTATATAGGACTACTATGACCTATTTTATAAAATAACATAAGCCACTGGACTTATTAGTAAATACCGAAAGTTGTAGTAACCTAACCACTATAGTAAGACACTTTTTCCAAAGAGAGAGCCGGCTAACTGGAAACCTAGCCCCCATCTCCATCTTCCTTCGTCTTTCAACCCTAGAGTGTGTAAGAGAGAGACTCTATTAGAAGTTAGATTCACCTTCTTTTCCACATTTCCTTTTACCCACTTGTTATTTGTTTGGAGAGAAAAGCCCAATCTTTACATTTTGTACAACTTTTAAGGTAAGAAATCCAACTCATCTTGATATTTATGCCCATTTGAATATTGTCAAGTATTTTTCTACCTTAAGCATCTATTATATCATCTCCTCATGGCATTCATCTCATCATTCATCTCTTTTTCATGGTTAGGGATTACTTGGTCTAGAAGATTTGGGGGTTTGCACTTTAAATCCTTGCATTTGGATTCTGGGAGCACCACAAGGTAAATTTAAGTAAGTAGTGAAATACATGATTGTATTTAAACTTGATTGTTTGAGATTTCTATGTTTTAAAATATTAGTACAGCTCATTCTCTACTTGTTTCATAAATGAGAATATTATGGTGGGTAGGAAATAGAATTTAAATGGAATAAATGAATGTCAGGATTAAATGATTTGGAATGAGGTTGAAATGGCCATAAATGTGGAAGATTCGGAGTATGAATGTATGTATTAATGCAGGTGGAAAAGTGGAATTGAAGGCGTGGAAATCTAAATCCAAACAAAGCTACAAAATTGGGTCCCGAGCCTGCATGCTCAAGTGGGCCCAGGCACACTCGAGCGTGCAGTTAAAACTTTCAATTATTTCAAGCTCGTTAGTCTCTGTGAAGCCCGCACGAGAGTGTGCTCAATTGTGCTCGAGCGCACACCCAGTTTATTTATTTATTTATTATTCCAATTTCTATATGGATTGGACTAATTATACTAGACCTTTCACTAGGTATATTTGGACTTGACCTGTGGTCAAATGTTATCGTATATTTGTTAGGTTAAACCTATGACTATGTAGGACCTTGTTTTTGAAACCATTATGTCTTAAACCTTGTCCAACGAAATCAAAATGAGGTA
This sequence comes from Sextonia rubra, assembly GCA_037013555.1. NCBI lineage: Eukaryota > Viridiplantae > Streptophyta > Magnoliopsida > Laurales > Lauraceae > Sextonia > Sextonia rubra. Next base: position 59,788,885 of record JASUAD010000001.1, read on the forward strand.
AACAAGGAAAGTATTAGCTGTCACTCATCTATGTTAGATGATTTGATTTGTTCTAATGTTATGCCCTTGTGTATAGGGATAAGAAACTTGGTGTCTGAATTCATACACAATGCGACACCATGATTTTGGTAACACATGGCATCGAAATCTTTATGGTTATGCCAAAATGGAAAACTAAGAACATGAATATCTTTGTTAGTTTGGTTTGTAAATTATCCTTGTTTTTTAATTAATTGAATATATGCATATTTCGATGACTTCTAAACCTTCACTTATTTATATTATCAGTTTAGTTATATTTCTTTTATTATGTTATCAGTTCAATTATGTTCTTCTCATTATGTAATTAGTTCAATTATGTTCTTTATATTATGTAATTAGTTCAGTTATATTCATTTCATTATGTTATCAGTTCAATTATGTTCCTTTCATTATGTTATTAGTTCAGTTATATTCCTTTAATCACCTTTACATTTGCTTTTATTATTACTGCTCATTATTGATATCATTATGCTTATATTATCATAAATGTTAAGTCAGTAAATTTTGTTAAGAAGGTAAGTATGAGAGCACAATGATTGTATCTGTTCTTATTATATTGATTTATAGAGTCGGCATCACTGAGCTGAACCCCATGAGGCCCGGTGGGGCTGAGTATGGGTATAAATTCTATGCACTGCTATAGTTGGAATTCTGTAGAGTAAATCGACGCTTCTTTGGGCGGTCAGATTAGCTACTTGATTTACTATTATGTTCTGATATATGTCACTTTTCGAAGAGGATTATAGCTATGTGATTTGCCATCTAGTTGCGATATTCTATTATTTTGATTCCTTATAATTATATTTTATCCAGTTGTGATATTTTGTTATCTTGATTTCTTATGATTATGCTTTATCTTATGCTAATATGCTTAGATTTCGCTTTTACCCTATTTAATTCGTACCATCTTTAACTCTATTTGGAACAACATGTTTAGTATACTACTTGCATATTTTTTATTGAGCTGTCATGCTTAAGGTGCTACCCCTAGTGTTGCAGGAGCAGGCCCCAATCTTCACTCGATTATCGATGTGTTCTCGAAGGATTCCAAGCAGGTTCCTTCCAGACTAACTGAATGGGGACCAAATGACATCTTTTAGTAGGCGTATCCGTAGAACGACTTAAGTCCCTTCGGGCATTTAAGAATTGAGCTATGATAGCTTTTTTTTTATCTTATTATCATGACTTTATACATGGTTTATGTTTATTTCACTTGAGGATTTGTATTATACTTTTGGTTTATGATTATTATGCATTTCCGTACTTTATCACTTTATTTGCATTCAGACATTGGTATTATGCATGGCGTATGTTTATAATTGAGTAAGTAGTTTAATTATGGAATGTTAAACAAATATTTGTTTAGGCTTTTATACTATCACAAGGTGTTTATTGGGTGCACTAAGTTCTAAGTTCCGCAGTTAGATTTGAATATGCATGTATTATGGATCTTTTGCAAATATAAACATTGTGGAAATTCTCTTCTAATGGTCCATGTTTGCATTAGTGCGGCGTGAATTATAATGGAATTACGCATGCCATGTCACGGGCCTATCTGTAAGGACCTAATCTTGGGTTCGGGCCATGACACTACTTAATTTTTCTTAGCCTTAAAAATTCATAGGAACTCAATTACATGAAACAAATCAGCCCTTAGCTGGCTCTGAAACATGTAAAAGCATGCACATTTTAGACACATGCATTTGAGCTTCCTAGTCATGCGTTGCCCGCAATTAGTTCTATACAACAAAACTAGCTAAACAAACGATGGCCTTGCTCTCTTTTTTCTCACTTTTTCTCGTTTTTCCGTGGTGAATAAATAATTACCTTATGTGCCAATTGATTCACTAAATTACATCGAACAGCACTGGCCACTATTAGCTTGACTAGTTCTCTTGCCAAATTAGACCATATTTCAACCCTCTCAGTGCCTTTAGAGAAATTTATCTATTACATGGTTTGATCTGCCTGGCACAAGCACCAACTTCACATCATATGAGTTGTTTGCTACAGTTCTAATGAACGACATATTTACGGACATGAAAGTGCAGTTTAAGTTGTCCAAGCAGAAAACTTCATTAGGCAGAGACATGAAAGCGCAGTTTAAAGAGTTTCCAAATCATATATATGCACAATTGGAATACTGGTATAGCCACAGGAATCATCATATTGGGTGAAAAATAACACGACTCTATTTAACAACTAAGGCCCCCCAAAAACATAACACGCATACCCAGAAATCATTACAGAGTAAACCTGTGCTCATTGACAAGATAATGTACAATGCCATGTGAGCATGACCCTTATTTCAGTATCCTGAAAGTTGGCTGGATCAATCTGACGCTTAAATCACTATATTGTACAGCTCAATTTCTAATCAATCACCTAGCATTCTTACACCTTGATACATAGCACCCTGTCGGAGATCATCCAGAGTATCGATGCTTCTGAAGCCACTCAACTCTCTCAAACCAGCCCACCCACGTCGAGAGAGGAAATCACGAAAGTCATCCTCAGTGTAAAGCGTTTTTTCTTCAGTACGAACAGGTATACGATCAGATTCATCATACAAGCAGACTTTAATTGTCAACCCTGAAACAAGTAAATCAATTAAATTTCAAAGAAAACACTACTCAGGTTATAAATGATACATGGTCATTTAGATATTGGAGCTTACCTTCATCCAGATGAAGGTTGTAAGTCCCCAATGGCATGTCCCTGTCAAGGCTGCGAACAATCTCATCTTCGTCCTCCAGCCAAAATGCCCTTCTGGTTCTCAATCCAAAAGCTGATTTAATTGCTTCCTTGATTGCGTCCGCAGTGCCATCAATGCCAATTCTTCTAGTGTACTCACCCCATTTGACCAAAATAACCCTTCCCCCTAATGAGGAATGATTATCCCCACCTGAAAAAAAGGAGGTATTTGATTTAAAGGGAAAGGAAAAATAAGGAAAAATAGCCTTCCAATATATGCACACCATTAGTCATCTCCCACCCAAGTGAAAAAATTTGAAACAAATGCACTCAAAACTAGCAAACACTTGATATTTCTCAGCTCTCTTAGCAGGGAATATAATATAATATAAATATGGAGAACATTCATGCGCATCCGTCTCTCACCATCTTTTTTGTAAGAACTCTAGGTAGGGCCTATGGTATAGTCTATCCAAATGGACCACACACACAACTCCCTTGAATTGCACCGTCCACCAATTTTGGGTTCCATCCAAATAGATATATATGGGAAGCGTGATACAGGGCCCATGCATATTTATGAAGTAGATGCCCCTCCTAGTTCATTAGATGAAAAGATTCACATGAAAATTTGTCAATTTGCATTTCTTTGTAAAATGTTCAAGGGGGAAGTGGAAGAGAGGTTGGTGTGTGCATGTGTGTGAGAGCTTGTGTTGCTGCGGATGCATGGGTGTTTGTATACATATTTAGCTCTGTGCAAATAAAGATAAAAGTTCAAAACACAATTCTACCCAACCTATCAATAAATTAGAAATTAAGGTTCCAGCAAATTCTTTTGACTGTAACCCAAGAGATTACTCATCCTAAAACTCAACATATTAAAATTGTAGCAACTTTGTTCCCAAAATGTTAAGGTTTCAGCAAAATCAAGTTGATTCAGGAAATAGGCGATTTCTTTCAAGCCAGATGGCCCACATGACAGCCCATACAACTCCTAATGTAACTCCTCGCTTAGAAGGAAACCATATGTTCATGACTACTGTGTGGCTGGTTTCAGAATCACCCATTGAACACCAGTTGGCATGAAAAAGTAATCGCAAGAGTAAAAGAACAATTGTCAGAAAAAAATATACACAGATATTTGTACATGTCCAACATGCTCGTGTCAGACCAACACAAAATTCATAATGACTTGATAGATGCAAGTTTTCTGTTTTCTTACGTTTCAACATAAAAAAAGTGTTATAAGGTAATAGAAATAATGATAGTTTCATTTATTTAGAAAATATTCAAAGGAAGAAAATTAATTCTTCATATAAAAACCTTAATATAAAATATAAAGATTTTGTTTTATGGATAGTCATGCATCTGTGTCCTTAATTTCCTTAAGTACAGAGTCATATCCCCAATATTCTCGTATCTGCGTTAGTATCTGTATCTGTATTTGGACATCAGGGGTTCAACAAATGCGGAACATCATTGGCCCCACAAAACGGACAATATAACAGTTCACACTAATCAAATTATGGCTACTCTGTAAAAGTTGATGATTAATTGCTAACACCTCATCCAATAAAGCCATCTAGAAAAAAAGCTAGCACTCTTTAAAAGCTCTAATTTTCAATACTATGTATAAATGTTCAAATTACCCCTCATCCTCAGTCACTTTCATTTTTTTACAGAAAGATACTTACTCTCCAACTTCTCTCTCATGTCAGCCCGCCTGGTGAGACTCACAAGAAGACTGTCGTTGTGGATGCTATGCCCTTTAGCTTGACCTTACAAAGGCCACTCACTAAGTATCATCCATATCATACCATGCAGGATAATTTTCAAGTGCAGTAATCCCGTTGACAAAAGCCTTTGCCTCTGGAACTTAAAACACCCGTACTTTATTGGTGGTTTTGTTTTTCTTGAATGTTTCTAGAGGTTCGTTGAGGGATCTCTCTACAAAGAGCCATCGCATAAAGATATAGGTAGGCTCTCAAGGGTGAGTACTGTTTGAAGGTTCTGGCCAGAGCTCTGGGTTACCAGTAGGGTCTCAGTAAGGATCATGTTTGCTCATCAAATAGTTCTCTTTGTAGCTGGTCAACAATGGTCTCTAAACTGACTTCTCTTTTGAATATTTCCAACAGACACATTTAGAGGATCAGTTCTAATCTTCCTCACAAATTTAAATGGCATCTAAAATAATGATAATAATAATAAAACCCCTAATTTCCAAACCTCGGAAACCAAATCTACAAACTGAGGTTCTTTTAAGTACATTTTATCTCACAATTCGCAAACAAGTTACCATTTGCAGGGGTGTCTCTCCAATTCCAGGGGGGTACTCCATTGGCAGTAACTGCATCAGCTGCTGTGATGGCAAGAGGATGTCCGTCATGATCCAGACGTCGTTCCAAATTGAGTGTTGACCTTCCACCAGCTGCAAAACAAGCAAAAGTGTTTGGTTGCCAACATTTCAAAGAATATATTCAAATATGGAAAGCTGACAAGCATCCAATTTGCGGCAAACACAACCTCAAGTCCTCAACACACTGATAAGAGAATGCAATCTAAACATAATAACATTTCATAAAAGCAATCCAAGTCTATCCCATTGCCAGAAAGTCAATTGCATATAATTGTGTTGGTACTTGGCAGATTATCAAATTTTCTTCATCAATCTGAAAATTGACAAAAATAATTCTCATGGGACTGAAAATAGAATTCTGTAAGAAAGCAACTCAATATGAGAGCCGAATCCCATATAATAAAAATTCATTGCTGAATTACATAATTTTTTCAATCTTCCTAAATCATACACATTGGACAAAAATAGAATCACATACATCATAGCCATACTCCATCTATTTGTGGTTGGCTATGCGAAATTTACCTTTCTACGCTATTTGAAGCCATGTTTGTTATAATTACAGTCTAACAAGTCTTTCCCCACTTCATTCAGGACTTTACTGATCTCTCTCCTCCTAGTTCTCAAACAACACATGACCAGTGTTGCTCCTGATCTTCTGTGCACATGCCAAACAATCTCAAACAACATTCCAGTTTACACTTCTAGCAGAGTTAAGCCATTTTATCCTTTCTTGTAACCCCACACAACCATCATAACATACATCCACCCCATATGAAATTTATCTTGTTTCAATCTCTTTGTTCCCAACATCAAGCCCACATGTAGTTTCACTTATTTAGTTCCTTTGTTGCCCAACATTCACTCACATACAACCTCTCTCGAAAAATTGACCCTACGAAAGAAGTGGCACTTGAATAATACTCCACTATCTTGTCTCCATTATGCTACTCTGCTAATTCTATTAGTGACTTACAATTTAAAATCCTTATACTTGTTATGTAGCTGCTCTGTATATCAAATCTGACATTGCAATAAGTTATTTCTAATTTAATCATCTCATCTTATCTAGTATCAGAACCACCAAACATGCATTTCATATATATTGTCTTTAATCTACGATTCAACCCAATCAACTCCAATGCCTTAAAAATTTCTAGCGTATCATCATCGCACTATCAAGCCAAGATTCAAATGATTCTTATGTTACCGAAGTTTAGTCTTTGAAAAAATGGTTATGGCTTGAAAGAATGCCTAGAATTGAAGTCAGTGGGCTCCAAATGCATGTTTATTTAGTATCAGAGCTATCAAACATGCATTTCATAGATTTTGTCTGTAATCTACTATTCAACCTAATCGACTCCAATGCCTTAAAAATTCTAGCTTATCATCATATGCACTATCATGCCAAGATTCAAATGATTCTTACATAATCAAAGTTCAGACTTTGAAACAATGGTTATGGCTTGAAAGAATGCCTAACATTGAAGTCAATGGGACAAAATGCATGTTTAAGGTACAAAGACTACGTGTTCGCTTATAGAGGAGAAATGAAAAAGAGCATATATATTACAAAAACTCCAAAGTGAAGAGGGAATCTGAATCCACTGAGCTCCATTATATAGTTACCTAATTTGTTGCCATGGGTCTTGAACTGTGAATTAATTCAATTGAATAATTTGCAGTTTGGTTGCCTTTGAAAATTGTGGATCTTTTCCAGCAATGGCAGTTGGGGATTAAATATGTTCGTATGAGGATTCTTTGGAAGGTAGTGATTTATGCGGTTTGTTGGAAAATTTGGTTGGAAAGGAAGAACTGTGTTTTGAAAATTAAAAGTAATTTGGTGGAAGATGTTGTGGCTTCTGTTGTTTGGTCTGCTGTTTCAAAATGGGTGTGCTTAAGAAAAGAATTTAAAGGGGTGCTTTTGGACGATTTGAATAGGTTGAGGGTAGCTGCTCATTTTCAATGTGGATGGACTTCTAAATGTCTGAATAATGTCAAGTGGAAAAGCCCCACAATGGGTTCTCTCAAATTAAACTTTGATGGTAGTTATGTTCAACCCATTAGAAGAGGTGGGGTTGGAGGTATTATTAGAGATTTGAATGGCAACATTATTCGAAGCTTCTCTAGGCCAGTGGAGTCTTTGGATGCTAATGAATCTGAACTTAAAGCTCTTCTGGTTGGTTTTTGTGTGTTATGTCAGATGGAAGGATTTAAAGCTATCATTGAAGGAGACTCTTTTTCAGTTATTCAGTGAAGTTTAGGTAACTGTTCTCATCCCAGGTGGCTGTCTGATTTATTTCCAGTGAATTGAATATTGTGCTCCATCATGTGCTTTGTGAGGCAAATGAGTCGACAAACAAACTTGCTAAGAAGGGTGTTTCATTCTTCTTTATCTTTTGATGTTTAATCTTCTTTGTATTATTTTTTCTGCTTAAATAAATTTTACCGTTGTCCAAAAAAAAAAAAAAGGACAGAGGAACAGAAATCTCTGGTTTGCTACAGTTTGCAGGTAAATGTATGCATTTAGAAATACCTTGACAATTATATGAATAAATTTCTTTTTTAAAAAACAAAAACAAACTTTCCCTCAGAGAAGTTAGAAAAGCTAGTTGGATGACAAAGCCGCAACTTGTATTGAAGGGAAAACAAAAAGGTTGAACATCAAGTCCTCAGTCTGTAGGTCTCAAAATTCTGATTATCCACATATTTCGTATCTACAATGGATCAATGAACTTACATCATGTTCAGGCTCCATTGGCAGTTTGCAATGACAGATTTTCGATAACTTTCCCGCATGCCGTGTTTTGTTCCAAGTCACTTTCACCAAGTGGTTCTTCTCTTCCACTCACAGAAGAAGATGAAGTGGCTTGGTAGTTATTCCTCGTTTCTCTATCATGCTTATGAGTTGTGTCTTTTTATTTAATATTTTTTGTACCTCGCATTTGTAGTGGATTGGGAAATGGTCTTTCTCATCAAGTCATTCAATGCCCTTCTCTTCTTTCCTTAAATTATATTTCCCTCTTCTTGAAAAGTTGAAGCTTATTTTCGTCCATTTTAACAGCTGGAAGTTTGTAAGATTGTGATTAAAGTTTGCCCATATGCACCCACTTCAGATTGAGATTTTCAGGAACACCATCCTGATTTTGATATTAAGGAATCCACTTCTAGGAGTTCATGCATGTATCATATATAGCCATACATAGAATGGGTGCACCTTAAGAGTATCCTCTCCATTAATCATATGGGCTTAATCTGTTAGGCAGGCCATAATAAAAATAATGATGCATGTATCTGATGACTAAATGGTCACAAAACTAATTGATGCATACTCCAGCTGACAGCTGGGGTGATAGTCACAGATGAACTAATTACTATGTTACATTAACCATCTGGATTGTCAATGCTCTATGGTAGCAATCGTTGCACCTGTCACCTTCAATAGATGCTACTGAATTCTATAGGTACATAAGCGATATGCAAATTTCAAATCAAGTTTTAAAGAATCGAATTCAGGACCTGACTCAGCCATGGCCGAGTCCGTGTCAGGCTAAGTCCCAATTTAAAATAAAATAGTTAGAGGGCCAAGTCCCATAGGACTTGGCCGAGTCACATGATTCAAGTCCAAGTCCCATAGGACCCTACTCGACCGATTTTTTAAACCATGTTTCAAATTGGTGTGGATGGATTTTAAATATTCTCTATATTCACAAAAAAAATATTATTATTTTTATATATTTTAAAGGATTTTTTTTATAAAATGAATCACATGTGAGTCGATTAGACCTACAATTCATGAGAATAATTATTAACTATTTCATCATACATATTCGAATTAAATGATCAAAAATTTCAAACATGAACTATGAATTGAACAAATCAAAAAGTGAATCAAATGAAACTTCCCCATCCAATTCTCGAATTGAGGCAGGTATCAAACTGCAAACTGGACTGTGAAATGATCTAACTGTGAACCAGGAAACTATGCTCCATTAAGAACAACGATTAAACGAAACAGAAGGAGCAAAAATGAAAAGTCACATTAGTTAATTCATCTTTAATTGTTAGTTATAATCCCAATACATAGTTGCACATTGCACTTCTTGTCTATCACTTCATAAGGTCATCAGATAGAAACAAAAATGAATATACTTGAACTAGCCAGAACAAGGGTTCAGGGTTGTGTTTGGGCTTCATAATTTCCAACCTAAACTGTAGTGGCAATGCCACCCAAATACATTTCCCCAACATTACACTCAGTCAAACCTTTTCAAATACTTGACAACCATCATGAGATTTTTTTTTTTTTACTTTTCGTTTAAGGGCAATTCTCTGGGCGAATAAATGATAAGAGATTACACTATTACAGCAAAGAATCAAAGTATCGGTGTGAGAAGGTGTATCATCCGGTTTAGAAAACGATACATATCAGCGATATGTATTGATTATCAGAGCGAATTTTTTCAAAGACAAAAAAAGGTCCAAAACCTCAACTATGCTGTAATTAAGATTTTGATGTCTATTTGCATTCTCGGGTGGCGTATAGGTATCTACGTTATTTTTTATGTTTATTTGCATTTATTGAACTGCTAAATGTCATGCAGGTTTCATATCACAACCTGACTTAAGTCAGAATATTTGAAACAGCTATCTTGATTAACATAACCCTCTCCTCCAAAGACAAATGTTTACATTTCCATTAAATACTTCTTTTCAAATCTTCTGACAACCGGATTCCTAGATGATTGAGAGGGTTTACCAACACAGAGGTGGACCATGACAAGAAAATGGAAGCTTTGCCTCCTAGCACCAAAACAAATTTGCCAAGGATTCAAATCTATGTAGCTCCATACTAACCCCTGAAACTCTAATTTGCCACAAATTTTAAATATCTAAATCACTTCAAACCATCGAAGTACATCTTGAACCCTTCCCACATCACAAAAAATATATATTGTATCAGTCGCAAATAGAAGATGTGAAATTGCTATCTCCAAATGCTGGACCTTGGAATTCAACTGAGGGCATTAGATTTAGGAAAGGAGGAGGCGACTCTGACCAAAATCACCAGAGATTATGCAGAATCCCTTTGGTGGATCCATTGATTATAATAAAAGATAAGCTAAATATAAGCATACTAATTAAAAATCACCAGCTATCCCCAAGAAACAGATGCAAAGCAATGAATAATCAAGAAATAGAAAATCCACAATATATAAGCCATTCAAAATCCAGCTTACACAAGATCCCAATCTCATGCTTTTGCAATGAGAATCAAGATATTCATGAACAAGTGCATTATCAAGAACCTGCGATGGTCTACAAAGGTATCTTCGACCTTAAAAAATAGGAAATGAAAGGAGGACATCACTTCAGCCAATTGGCCAAAGCTAAGCGCAAGCAAGCTAATGGGTCAATAATTCTTTAAGGCAGATACTCCTTCCGTTTTAGGAACAATGGTCCATGGCAACAAATGAAGCTCCAATAACCTTTGTTAGAATCTCAAGATAACTTATACAGTAAGCTTCAGAACATTTTTCCTCACAATATCCCAAAATTTTTGAAGAACGGCTAAAGGAGAAGCATCCAGGTCAAGAGCTCAATTTCCTCCTTACTACCACAGCGCAGGCTTCACATCTCATTCATGAAAAAGAGACTCTAGAACACTAGCCATTATAGGAATGATCAAATTTAAAGTTATTCCACCCAAGATAGGGCAGTATACAATATCGCAATTATAGAGAGAATCATATAAATGCTATATATACATATATATCTCTCTCTCTCCTCTTATCCTGCACAGTCCACTAACTTCAATAGAATGAACACAATTAATTATTTAATGACACTTTCTATAGAAGCATGTGGTGTTCTTATCCCTCCCTTTTAATCGTTTAGCCCTCAATGTTTGTCTCCACTACGCCTCTTCCTAAACAGCTTTCTCCACAAACTCCTACAAGGAGAATTGTAAATGCTGCTTATCATCAAATAAACCTCTAGATTACTCCTCAATACCCAACTGCTTTATTTGCTCTATAAGAGCCATCGTAACCTCCTCCACTATAAAAACTATATTTTTTGCCATTTTTCAAGTTTATCTTCAGAATGCCAACCTTCAAGTAGAAATCATATCTACCCATGCAAGTTCAATGTGGAATGCAGGAGGAACCCAAATCTCATCATCCACCTGCTAAAAGATAGGGCAATGATCCAAAAAGGGCCTCGGTGAGTTTCATGGCAAAGAACACAGAAAAGTATCCAACCATCCAGTAGACAGTGGATACAATGAATAGGTCTACTTAGGATATTGCCAGATCACCATGATTTCTTTATTTAAATTGATAAGGTTAAACTTTACTAGTGAAAAAAAGGTACAAAAAGAAGAGGGAAAAAACCCAACCAATTCCGTGGCAAAATCCAATATGAGAAAGGCAAAGAGAAATGCACAATATGATCTCAAAACCTATCCTATTAACCAATTTCCACTCTTCAACAGTTCATCACAATTTGCAAGTTAGGTCTATCAATTCCTTCCATTTTTCTTTTTTAGCTCTTTTTCTGTCCTACATGGAGAGCTTTCACTCACTCTCAAATTCACACCGACATCGCTAACCTGACAAGGTGCAGCTAGGAACTATCAATTCCTTCTTTGCCTATGCTACTTCCATGCATAAATTTGCAACCAACACCAATCTTGTATATCCAAAATCTCACATCTCTCTAAGGAATAACAATAATGCCCATGGAGCGTTTGCCGTTCTCTACCTTAATACCCATTTCATGACTTTTTTAGAATTGCTTTCTAGAATCAATTTTCCTGTAAAGTTAGTCTCAAAAAACACTCAGAACTTCTCTTAATGCTACACCTTCTATATCATTAGATAAATTAACTCCCACCTGACCCAAGAAAGAGAAAAGAAAATTCTCCTCATTTGTTTCTTAGCACCGTCATCAATGACTGTTGCTCCTATTTTAATTATAATAGTCCCATCAACATTTCTGATGCATTTTGCTTCTTCCCCTACAGACCATAGCTGCCATCAAATTTAGAATAATTTCAAAACACAACAAATCTTCAAATTCCCCTTTCGTTAAATTCCAAAACACCACCACTCTGGCATTTAACTATTTCCACTACTTCCCCTTTTGGAGACTCTTTAGTCTTAACTAGCAAAAACTCTCTTGTTCACAGAAAAATTACCCAAGGAACCAAAGCTCTCAAGAAATTTACTCACCCCTCAAATGGACCTCTACCCACTATCAAATGAACTACTCCAAAGTCATTGCATCTATGACAATCATACTACATAGTCGTATCCAGCAAGAAATAAATGATTATTGGATGCCTATTCAATATTGGATGAGGAACAAATTGTAAAAGTATCCTCTGGGACTATACCATTCCTACAGAGGTCCAAAGTGAGACCTTTCCTTGACAATTGACATCAACAAAAAGCTTCTATACATGAGGTGGGGCCAGGCCCTTTCATGCCATTAAACATACATGAATGAAAATAATAGAAAAGAATTCCCCATTCAAATTCCATCTCCAAATCCTTGTATCCTTTGATTCCCTAGAAAAGAAAACATCATTGAGGAATAAAGGACAGACTCATACTCCATTAACTCAAACTTTGGCGATGACCTCATAAGAAATAGTCCTCCATAAGAACACCCTCCACTCCCTCAAAACCACGCACCAACACATGCACACGTTCTTTCCTTTCCATTTTTTCCCTCCATCCCTCTTCTCCCCTTGATGCAGGCCTGACATGTGTTCAATTAGAAATTTAGGCTGTTTAGGAGTCTTAATTAAGTATTTTTTTTAATTTATTTAGAAGTCTTTAAATTAGGAGTTTATTTGATTTGGAATGTTAGTCAAGATTAGTAATTTAGTTTTTAATTAAGTATCTTTAATTATTAGTAAAGTCTTGGTAGCTAAGAAAGATGTTAATCCTATATATAGAGGACATGCCTCAATTGTAATCCAATGCTTATCTTCAATCAATCAAAATTTTCTTTGAGATTTATCTCTTACGGTGTTTTCTCCTCTTGTGAGGCTGCCTTAGCGGCTGAATCCATCACTAGACTTGATCAATCGTTCGGGAGATTGATTTATTCATCGATAGGTGGATTTGATCAATCCTTCGGGAGATTGATTTATTCATTGATATTAGATCTGGGATTGCATCATCCCTCTAGTCCCCTGCCCACATACCTATTTTACAAATAGACTATTTGGTATATAAAATTCAATTGAAAAAAAGATACCTTGTCATATAGTAAAAGTTACATGGGAAAACTTCCCATGTAGAAAAAAGTAATATAGAAAAACTTCTCATATAGCAAATTATATGGGCAAACTTCATCAAAGAAAACACACACACACACACACACAAATATAATAATAACAAAAATAAAAAATAAAATAAAAAATAAAAAAGCCAAAAAAACAAATCATGAGTTGTTTGGTTGCTTTAGACATTGATGTATAACTGGTAACATAACCCTTTTGAGACTTTTTGAAAAAGAGGCAAAAGGTCTCAATGCAGATTCAATAAAAGATTTACATAAGCTTTCCTAAATAGTCTAAAGCACTCAAACATCCATTTAAATCAGTTCTAAGTCAAATTAACCTTATTCATAGACTTGCCAAACAACATCTACACAAGTCTTCTCAACCACCTTTCCTTTCAAAAATCCAAAAATCAAGCGCCTGATCCCTCAACAAAAAGAAAAACAAAGGCCTTGTGAGCGGAAATGAAAGCTTTCACTCCTTGCCATCGTGGTCAGTCGAACTTAGATATTGAATGCTGTTTGTGTTTATTCAATATTTATTCAATAAAGGTACAATAAGGCAAGATTGACCTCTTGTTTGTTGAAGTCCCAACGAAAACCATCCGATTGATGGTAATCCCATAATTTCCCAGTTATTTCATCTATTCACTCAATCTTTTTCCTGTCTGTCTCATATCAATAGAAGATATATATATATATATATGTAAATATATTTATAGTTCTATGGTAAGGGGTCGTGTGAGAGTGAGAGCAACAATGAATTATTTAAGAACATTTTACACACCCGCAGGATCCCCCACTTGATATAGGTCCCACCACAACTTTTTATGAATGGTTATTTCCACCAAAATAAAATAGATGTACATTACAGGAGAGTTACATTGACAAAAGGCCAAAGGGACGGACCAATCACTCAAAAAAGGAGAGGCAAACTAAAAAAAAGAAGATGCAACCAAATAAACTAGGGCATAGCCTTAAGTATTGTTGAGGACCATATGTTGGCGCCTACATCCTTTGGCTAAAAAGTCTGCCTTCTAGTCGAACTCCTCTTAACATGATGGAGTGATGCTAGAGCGACCACATCCAATTCAACACTTCTTCCACTAAGTTTGCTAAGACCCACAGAGGTAGGCAGAGACCATAAGCCTGATGGATGGTAGCAAAAGAGTCTCCTTCCTCGATGAAACAAAGGAAGACACAATTGGCGTCTACAAATTAAACTGGAGAGCCATCAATTAATCAAGATTAACTGATTAACATCCAACAGGCTCCAGGAAACTTCTAAAAATATGTAATGAATTAATCCTAAAACCTCTACTAAGAACATGAACACCCAAACCCTCCCGACATTTTTCTCCCCCCACTTTTATCCACAAAAATTTCCTCACTACCTCAAACCTCCACCACCATTTACTCAATAATGTCCGAATTTTTTCCTCTACAGACCGATGCACCTCCTCCATTTTTAAATTAGAGAATAAGCACTCCAATTTAACAGGTGCATCCAATAGCTATTTTTCACCTTCACATAAGAACTCATTGCGGTTTTGTTCGACTTTCTTTGTACCTCCTCGAGAACCCTAATTAGAGAAAAATAATAAGCTGGCAATTGGTTAACGCTGGCTAAATTAATGCTAAACGCTGGTGGGAGACAAATACTTTATCTTCCATGTTGCCAATTTCTTTTCAATTTTTGCATTACTAGGCCCCAAATGGACCCTAATCAAGGTAGACCAAGATATTTAATTGGAAGTGACCTAGTTTTTCAATTGACAATTAGTGTCAAATCCTTAGAATTCATGTTTGGGGGAACATATGGGGGATACAAGAACTAGGGAGGATACTTCATTAACAGATCATACTTTTCTCCGTAGAATTAGGAGGGGTGGAAGTGAAGGAAGCATTGAAGTGAATGAAGACAGGAAAAGCAACAGGCCCAGATGATATTCTAATAGAGGTATGGAAATGGTTAGGAGAGGTTGGGGTGAGTTGATTATGGAGAATCTTCAATAAGATAATTGTGACAAAGAAAATCACGGATAAATGGAGAAGAAGCATTGTAGTGCTTATATATAAAAATAAGAGAAATATACAAAATTGTATCAACTATTGAGAGATTAAACTTATGAGTTACATTATGAAGTTATAGAAAAGAATAATGGAGCAAAGACTTAGACAGAAGACCAAGATTACTGAAAATCAACATGGTTTTATATCAATGAGGTCAACTATGGAAGCTATCTTTTCATTTAAGCAATTGATAGAAAAATATCGAGCAAATAGGATAAATCTACACATGGTCTTTATCGATTTAGAAAAAACCTATTTACCGAAAGATTTAATTTAATGGGTTTTAAAGAAAAGGAATGTCCCTAACGGTTACATTGAAAATTTTAAGGATATGTATGAAGAAGCAGTAACAAATGTGAGAACCACAAGTGGAGAAACAAGTAAATTCCCCATGACTATAGGTTTGCATCAGGGATTGGCCTTAAGCCCTTCCTTCTTTGCATTGATTATGGATAAGTTAACGGCATATATTCGAGAAGAAGTATCATGGTGTATGTTGTTTGCAGATGATATAGCATTGGTGGATGAATCAAGAAATGGTGTAAATGCAGAACTTGAGATATGGTGGGGGCATTAAAATCTAGAGGCTTTAAAATAAGTCATATAAAGACAGAATATATGGGTTGCAACTTCGGTGGATATATACAAAGTGTTGAAATCACTGTCAAAATTGAAACACATGAAATGCCACGTAAAGATTCTTTTCAGTATCTGAGCTTGATGATTAGCAAGGATGGAGAGATTGACGAAGATGTTGAGTATAGGATAAAAGCTGGATGGCTGAAGTGGAGATTAGTTTCTAGAGTGCTTTGTGACAAATGAATACCAATGAAAATGAAGGGCAAATTTTGCAGGAAAATGGTTAGATCAGCTATGACAATAGAGCAAAATTTTAGTCAATTAAGAAGAAGCCATATACATAAGATGGATATGGCGGAAATGAGAATACTTAGGCAGATGTGTAGTAAAACTAAAAAAGATAAAATTAGAAATGAGTGCTTTTGAGAGCATTTAGGGGTAGCACCAATAGAGGATAAAATTAGAAAAACCTATTTAAGATGGTTTGAACATGTTGAGTGTAGGCTGGTTATGGCACCGGTATCTAGGTAGATAGCCCATCAAAAAGTAGCACCAATAGGCCGAAGAAAACATTGATGGAAGACATTAAATCAAATTTGAAGAAGTTTAACTTATCTAGGGATTTCGCTCAAAATAGAACGGAATGGAGAAACAGAATTCATGTAGCTGACCCCAACATGGTTGGGATAAGGCTTTGATGATGATGATGATGATGAAGTGTCAAATCCTTAATCTTATTTGGAGAAATACCAATTCCCACCAATGTGCACTTGCCGCTATTTATTCTCAATATATACAAATACAAGCACCTCAATAAACCCTTTAGATCTCCCACCTTCAATGTTGAAGCTTCAAAAAATAGCAAAGTGACCACAAACTTTAAAGGAGTAATCTTCATTTTCCTCCTATCAATGTTGAACCCAAGCAACAACTTTGCCCCCCACCCCCCCACACCCCCGCCGCCTTCCCCTCCACAAACACACACACACACAAATGAAAAATAAAAATCACACACCACAAAAAGGAAAAAGTGAAAAAAAGCCCCATGCATAAACTTGGGTGATTATCACAATTATTTGTCCATGTAAAACTGACCCTTGCCTATGCAAATCAACTAAATTAATACCCCTAAACCAGTCCAAAAGTTCTTTCATTTGTGGAGTTTATATGCCTCCACCTCTTACACCCACTCATCCACTATGTCCTATTCTGCTGCGTCTCAAGCAGTAATTAAATCTCCATAAGTGCCAATAGCATCCTTACTAACCCAGATAATTATCCTTCAATGAGAAAAAAGAGACTTTGCCTTCATTAACATCTTGCACCTTTGACTCGTAGATTAGGATCATATCAAATTTAACCAATTAAAGAAGCCCCTGTAATTGCCACAATTTTCTTGGAGCCCCCAAGACCCTAACACTCCACTGGACAAACTTCATGGCCCAACAATATAAATCCCTATTTCCTAGTTCATAAAACTTATATCACAGTTAAACAATGAAACAAAATTCACCAAACCCCTTTTTTCCTGTTTACTTTTCCCTTTTTATTAATGAGTCCTTGCCACCAAACCCCTTTTTTCCTGTTTACTTTTCCCTTTTTATTCACGAGTCCATACACCCCCCCACCCCCCGACCAGGACAAAAAAAGAAAAGAAACATCCTTTTTTTTTGCTTCCTTATAATCTCCCTTAGAAGCTGATTAGACTCTTTTCTATCAACTTCCTCTCTCTCTTCCCCAATGAAACTCCTAAAATATCACCCATTTCAGTAACTCTTCCTCGAATTTTCAAGAAAATCCTCCTCATCAATGTTCGATTTGCGGATTGCAATTGGATTCATATTCTCCTAAAAAACTTCTGAAAGGCCTCATCAGCACGCCTAAGATATCATTAGGCAATATTAATAATATCAACAAGACTCATGGCAAAATGGAAGGTGCTCACCAGCGCAATCTTGAGGTTGTAGGTTCATGTAAGATTACCAATCAAAATAATAATAAATTATAATTATAATTATAATTATAACAACGACAATAACAATAAGCAAATATCTGCCTTCTAATTCAAGCAGGTCCAAATGGACCAGTAGAAACTACATATTTGAAATGAGCTGATTATGATGAATCTCTTATTGAGCCTACTCCATAAGCCCAACTAGGTCTAAAGTCATGGGTCACACTTCCATGGATGAAGTCTAATCAGTAACTGGGTTAGATTTCATTCTAGTGGGACCCAACATAGCCTGTAGAGGCAATCTTGAAGCTAGCTCAAATTTTCAGGAGATACCCTCTGGCAAGTGCACAATTTATGATATGACCGATAACACCCAGATACGGCAAAGGCATAACATGTATATGGCAGGGACACATTTTAAACATAAAAAGTACAGTATCGGACACATTGCCTGTTTATCCAAGACAGGATATGATTGAATGGCAGTAGCTTGGAAACTCAAATATTCTCATGAACGACCATAAATAGAATTCATTGCAGGGAAAAGATTATGGGGTTCCTGGAAGGAATTTTGTTACTCCTATATATGCCAAGTCAGATCTACCCTTACTGCCACTCAACTGATCTTTGAGATATTTCTTCCAATTTTTAGCAGCGACTGAATGATGTGCATAAATGTCTCCTTCTAAATATGCGTTATTAACAGAATTCGGGAGAGACCAGGGGTAAATATTAGCAGCCAAATGAATCTGAAATACTTTCTCATTCCGGTTCCAGCCGAACTCTGATAGATTTGCTTTTTTGGGAAATCTTGTTGGGACTGGAAGCACCATGACCTTGGATTTCCATGTTAGGGGTATCAAAGGAATCTAAAAAGGGTATTATGGTTCATGATTTAAGTTAATCTGCCGTAAATGATATCTGGCCAGCCACATTGCCATAATTGCTCATTTACAATCATATATGAGTGCAAGAATTTGTGCATCAACCAAATATGAACAGCTTCATGTAAATAACCCTTTGACAAGGGATACAAACATGTGCAAATCTTAATGAGATTTGAGGAAATAACTTAGCCCATCTGTCACTAGAATATATCCAATACATATAATAAAGTCTGTGTGATGGAAAAGAATTAATAATATTAGCACATATAGCATTAAGTATAAATGAGACATTCATGTGAAGTTGAGAAAATTGAATAGAATGTTAGAAAGATTCTAAGTTCAGAATAGCAATTCAGTACCTTCAACAGAGCCAAACGAAATACCAGCATCCTCTAGACCTAAAAACAAAAAGTTGAGCAGTGATGAGAATAAATAAATGAATACTTCAATAATAAACAGCAATGCAAACCATACTTGTGAAAACTCTAGCACTTTCATATTAGAGACTTCAATAACCACTGAATTTTAACAATTCATAGACTAAGCACTGGTAGAATGATGACAGTCTTCCTTGAGCTGATACATACAGGAGTGAGCGAACAGCTCAAATATAACTAATCCATTGAAATTGCAAGCACACTAAAGATAGATCTTCAGATGTATCTTGAGCTCAAAACCAAAGAAAAGGTCTAAATAATCAAATAAAACTGAAACAAACACAGAATTAGGAAGGAAAGAAAGGGTAGATACCTTTATCTGAAAATGGCATGTATGAATCTACTTTTGATGGAGTAGGGCTTTTATAAGCGGCGTTCTTATTCCTCTCCCTCATTAAATCCTCGAGATCCTTGTAATATGATGTCTTCCCTGATCCGCCCCCTCTGTCTTGTTGCCTTGCCTTTTTGTACTCCTTCAAAAGATTCCTCCACTTATCAGTGCACATAGTTGGTGATCTATCAAACCCCTTGTCCCTCATCTTTGCCGAAATCTGCTCCCAAAGATGCTTGTTTGATTTAGATGTGTTGAAGAGCCCATCCATCTCTCTCCGGAAACCGATGAGACTTCGAGTCTCCTCCAAAACCCATGTCTCCGCGCGCTTCTTCGGCGCCTTCACCTCATGATCCTCTCCACTGCTCTCCGCAAGGATCATCTGCTGCTGCTGCTGCTGCTGCGTCTGCAAGTCACCGTTGCTGACTACTTCCATCATCATCTCTCTTCCTTCTGCCTTGTAAAAATCTATGGGTCGAGGCTTCTCCGATAAGTACATGTCTAAACCTCGTCTCTCTCTGTATATGTACCGAAAAGGGAAGGAAAGGAATACACGATACCGTAACAAAAGAAAAAAAAAATGCTCTAGAGTGAGGATGAAAAGGAAATAGGAGAAAAGACGACATGGGTTTTGAAGAGGAGAGAGGCGCGAACAAAACCCATATCTCGGAATGTGAGATTGAGCTAATCCGAAATCGAAGAAGAAGGTAAGGGGTGTGGAAGTGGGACTGACCTAGTCCGAGAATACAAAGATGACATAGCAAATCATGAAATGGGTCTTGTATTACAAGGGATGGAGACCAAAACCCATGTCTTCGATTTGCAAATTGGTGCTCAAGAAAATCGAATGAGAAGAGAGAAGGTACACGCTATAAAAGAAAAGGGGGAAGAGAGAATACACACAAAAGATGCAATTCGTCAGTTACAGATACGTATGTGAATGAGAAAGAAATGAAACGGATATGAACACGAATAGAACACAAACCCCCTCTTCGTCTTCTTCTTCTTCTTCTTGTTTACTGTGTTTTTGCAGAAGATGCAAGGTAGAAGAAGGGAGGAGTAGAAGAGAAGTGGACCTATTTTTGGCGTGTATTCAGAATTCTCTCTTTATCTTTGAGGAAAAGAAAATCCATGAAAAAAGCCTGATGTCCCGGAGTGGGCCACTTGTTTGATTTCTGATTACCGCAATCGGTGAGGTAGACAGACAGGTAAAATCCAAACGATCAGTGTTTCCACTATTTAAGTTTGTTCATCTTTCAATTAGATGCTTTTAGAGCGGAGAAGAATATTGTAGTGCCACTTACTCGCTCTGTTTGATTCATCTTCAGCTACTTATTAGTTATTACAGGTACTAGGACGTGTTGACTGTGTCTCCACTCACAAAACTGGTTCGGATGAGCACCTCCCATTCAGTGGAGACGGTTGAGCCAATTTTTCAGTCCAGTTAAAGTGTGATGCACTGCACCACTTAGTTGGTCATATCTAATAAATTTTATGCTGGTGACTTGGAGAATTTTCTCCAACAAGGCTCTGTGGGGCCAATAAATTGGTATAATGTTTTTTGTGATAGTGATGAAGATTTGAATAGGTATTTCTGGGTTTGAGAAGATGCCAGAGTATCAAGTAATCAATTTGAAAGAGAGAGGTAAAAATGAGTACAATCACCATAAAGGAATAACAGGATTTTGAGGTGGTTGAACGATGGGTGTCCATGTCCACGGGTCTACAAAGACCTTCTTTTTATTACATAGCCCGGGCCGCCTGACTTGCCAGCCCCAACATACTATGTGTCATCAATTGGATGGGCCCCACAGAGTTGTAGTGCCTGACAATGTATCAAAGGTTTCATAAGCTAACGGTCCAATAACTTCAAAGCTCAAAATCTAAAGTCTGTAGTCCAAATAAGTGAATAATTTACATCATCCAACAGTGTAGAGTAGAGTCGGGTTGTCATGGGCCCCACAGAGTTGTAGTGCCTGACAATGTATCAAAGGTTTCATAAGCTAACGGTCCAATAACTTCAAAGCTCAAAATCTAAAGTCTGTAGTCCAAATAAGTGAATAATTTACATCATCCAACAGTGTAGAGTAGAGTTGGGTTGTCATGGGCCAAGGCATGGCTGGGCCCCAAGTAAACGGGCCCTGTTCTGCAATGTTTTTGCGTGAAGGGCCCATGGGCACGGCTGCAGGTGGTGTAGTGCCTTCCACGGGCTGGCACGACAAAAGACAAAAGATATTTTACAATTCCTTTTATAAGTAATTTATGTGCAATATAAATCATGATTTCATACCATATTGAAATAAACATTGTTTTTTGGTTAATAAATGAACATTGGTTGAACATGATTAGACCGATTCAGCATCAACTCGTTCTAATTTCAAAGCATCAATATTCACTTACTAAAATTAAATAAATCCATTTAGACTCATTATATTCGTATAAAATAAAGTTAAAGCAAGAAAAAAAAAAAAGGAAAAACAAGGTGTGTGGCCATGTATGCACCCCCAATGATTAGTCCTTGCTTGTGAAAATTATATAACCCTCGGGCAGGCGCTAAAGATTTGAATGCTGAGTTGGTGAAGGATACCTTCACTCATAAAAAAAAAGTAAGAGAACAACAAAAAAAAGTCACATCCCATATAAAACAATATTATAATTGTAAAGTAGGCAACGATTTAGACTAATCTTTAGGTTAATGGTTTTCCCTTATGATTTGTACATTGTGTCTCTTTGCTTTGTGGAGAGAAATAAGGAACATCTTTTTGCTATAACATCCATAACAACAAACATTTTTGGGGTATTTAAAAAAAATCCTTTAAAATTGAAAAAGGACTAAAAATATTAAGAATATCGAAGAATTTGAAAACTACGAATTTCGCTAACATCAACGAATGAGGGGCAAAAAGAAAAATAAAAAATAAAAAGTGGATTTTGGAAGGAGGTCCTCCTTCAATATTATAAATCTTTTGGATCCTAATTGTAGTTTCCATTTATAGAGGAATTTTTTTGGGAAAGACAATTGTTGGATAAATAAGCTTTTGGTCTCTCCACATACATATTCTCTTCACACACAAGTGAAGTTTTAAAAAATGGCATTTTTTCTCTCTTAACACACCCTATATCCCTAAAATACCCAATCTCTTTTCTTCCTACACAATTGCCTCCTTTCTCCTTTCTTCCAACACTAAATCTCTCTCCACTTCTATCCTAAAACTCTCTTCCACTGCCTTCTTTCTTTCACTTTTTCCTCCATTCTAAGCCTAAAACCTCTTCCATTTTAAGGTAAGTCTTCTTTTTCATTATTTTCTTTTATTCCATTGTGGTTTTAGAAGTATATTTGGTTTTGTACATCCATTAATTATGTCCTTGGTTATGATTTGTGTTCTTAGATCATATTTTAGGCTTACAAGCTATAGAGGGAATGAACTGGGCTCAGTTCCCAGAGTTTCATTGCCACACGTTTAGCCTTCCAAGTCCGAACGGACGAGCCCTGTTCTGCTTTGGACGGTTGAACGCAGATATATACCATTTTTTTAAAGTTTTTTTAATCTATGACATAAATGCTATACTTCTAATTAAAATTTCAGATATGGACAACCTAGTTCTTTAAGATTGCGACCTATAGCTTCCAATAGAAAGCGTCTTCAATGGGTGGAAGAGCCTATGGAAGAAGAGCTTGAAATTGAAGCACATTCAACTCTTGAAGACAATGAATAATAGGAAGAAGAGCCTACAATTGAGGTAGTTAATCGAAGCTTACTTAAGAGTTTCGATACACATGTTGCAAAATTTCTATAGAGGGGCGAAGTATGTTTTAGTAAAAATATTTCATTTAAGTAATTATCTAGTTGTTGAAAGAGAGGTAGCTAATTATAAATTTGTATTTGAATGCAGGATTGTAGAACACTGAAATGCCTAAGTCATGAGCAGAAACTAGAATTATAGCCGTTGAACAATAGTGAACAGTTTAAGGAACTAGTGAAAGCGTTTTACTTATCTCCATTGATAGATTGTTCTTACAAAATGGTGAACATGACTATCATGTCCGATTTTGTTGAAAGGTGGCACCATGAAACAAACTCCTTCTACATGTCTTTTAGTGAGATGACAATCACACTTGATAATATTTCATACATCTTGAAGATTCCCATTTATGGTTCTGCTACTATGAATGATGAGAAATTGACGTACCACGACACCATAGAACTCGTCGTTGATGCATTGGGAGTCTCTAATGATAAGACAAGAGAATAACTTCGCACTCAGAGAGGGCAATCACTAAAGTCAGAATGGCTTAGAGACAATTTTACTGAAGTGAATGATGATGCCAGAGAGGATGGTGTTGATTATGCAATAAGAGCTTACCTTCTTTATTTACTTGGTTATATGTTCTTGCTCTAGCATATTTGTACTGGCAATTGGGCTTAGTGAGCTGTTATGAGGTCAAACAAATGGTTGGATACTTGACACTATTGGAAGTGTAAGGTCCCGAATCCCACTAATCTTGATTTACGTTAATTAAGCTCGTTCTATATTAATTGAACGCGATTAAGGCTAATTTAATCCAAAAAAATTATCGGGTTTGGGCCTTGGATAGGGAGTTGGGTGGAGTCTGGCCCCACTTTAGTAGTTAAGGGCCTTTTTGTAATTTGTCCCTGCACCTCTTGGACACCCCGTCCATTCCTTTCGTGTAACTTTTCACGTGGATCATCTTTCGTGTTAGGTCCAACTTGAATTGGATTTATCTTGAGCCAACTAAAGTCACATGACTTAAACCGTAAATACCTTTAAGAAAGGGGTTTGCATGCAAAGATGGGGAAAATGATCGTTAAAAGAGAGAGAGAGAGTCCTTTCTGTTCGTTCCTCCTTGGCTCTAGAGCGACTTCCTCTCTTCACCCTCCTCAACTCAAGACTAGAGCTGGAAACGGGAGATTCTGTGCTTGCATGCAACGATGACAGCCTCCATCTCTCCTTATTTTCCTCCTTTGGGCATTCCCTTTCTCTCTAAGCTATAGACCTGAGAGAACCCATATTATATTGGAAGTCCTTTCCCTAACCACATAGCAAGAGACAGTTGGAGAGGTTAGTACTGTTGGAAAAGGCAAGTATTGAGTCATATGTGTCGCATGCATGATTAAGTATGGATATTTACTTGCATTTCCCGATTTCATCCATTTCCCTTTATTGATATGAATGTAGTTTGATATGAATGTAGTGTGTATTGAGTTAGAATGATAAAGATGGGAATAGAAGTTGTGGGAGTACAGAACAACTTAATTGGATGCTACTAGTAAGTCATAAAACTCCCTCCCAATATAGGTTCTGTATTGACTGAAATAGGAATTGAGCTACAGAATTGTATTTAGATTTCCGAAGCTTACGGTGAAGCTACGGCTAAGCCGTAAGCATCTACGGCTCAAAGTCCAGAGAGCATCAAAATGCGATTTTGTACTACGGCTCACCTACGGCTGCGCCGTGGATTTCACTACGGCTAAGCCGTTTCCAGCCCGTACCCAAGCCGTAGGTCTTCCTACGGCGAGCTTTCCAGAGAGCTCATGGAACCCAGTTTCTTCTACGGTTTGCACACGGCTGCACCGTGAAATACTACGGCTACACCGTAGCCTCCCCCGTAACCTAGCCGTAGGCTTAGCACGGCTAAGCCGTAGGCCAACATACGGTTGGGCCGTAATTGCGCCTGAAAAGCCGGAAGGAATTTGACCCACTCGGCTAAGCAGTAGCCTTGTACACAGCTAAGCCGTAAGAACCCAGCAAAACAGGATGTTAGGGACTCTCAATGATTTTGTAGGACCTTAGTATTGGCACCTTCTATACCACTACAGAGGCCCAATGATAAGTACATGTTGGGGAGAATGAATGATTCCCGGAGGGTCTCCCAATGGCAAGTCATGAATGTTGGCATAAGAAGGGTGTCCCGTATGCACAAGGCAATACCAAGACACGGCAACACAACGACACCGAACGTCTTATGTGTACATCGTGTTGAATGCCCTTGGGGACTATAAGTTACTTATTTGGGGGTGAAGGTAGTAATTCCTTGGGTACTCACTTAAGCTGAATGCATCAATATTGTTACGATATACCACCTTCAACATGAATTACTTCTTTTAGCAAAACCCTGAGGTAATTCAAACCTGAGCTTCTAATGAGTGCGTGTCTGACAAGCCAGAGCTTTTAATGAATGCAAGCTAGTTAGCCAAGGGTATGATATGACTGATACGATTGGATATAAGTCGGCACCACTCAGCTTACGCCCTTTGGGGTATATGTTATATATGTCACCACTGCAGTAGGTTTACGAAGGAGTAGTCGGCGCTCTTCGGAAAGCTAGCTTGATCCCCTAGCGACCCATATGATATGTATATGCTCCCTTTTGGGAGAATAGAGCGTTGTGGTTGTCAATCTGTATGTATGACATTTAAGTTGTAACTTCTTACTCATGCATTATGTTTAGTGATTATTCTTATTGATATATTAGGTTATACTTGTTTCATATGCCTCAGTACCTGCTTAACCGTCGTGTTGACAGTGTTACCCTTGGTATTGCAGGTTTAGCACCCGGTCCCAACGCGGACACTGACGCGCCCCCAGAGGGTACCCCAACGGTACCTCGGGGTGTAGACGAGTGGAAAGATGGTGACGTCTTTTACTAGCCATCCTATGTCACGACCCGAGCCCAAAAATCGGGGGTTAGCGAAAAGCTAAACCGGTGACACACATACTCCCGTGCACGTGCATCCAAACCCAGTCCAGATGCACACACACAAGGGATCTAACACGTGCGAACTAAGCGTACGCGGAAGCTGTATATATCATAGCAAGCAACAAAGGAAAATAGCGGAAGCCAAAACAAATGCGGAACGGAAAAGATAAAGCAAAAGACAAGATAAACACGCTGCTATAAAATCCGAATACACACCCAAAATCATGATATACAAATATACAGAGTACGAAGTCCAAAGTCCAAAGTGCCCAATAACAAAATCTCCAAAAACAAAACTCAAAACAGAAGGCCACGGAAGATATGCATGTACGCACTCGGCAGAGATGATCAGGCCCACTCTGCCAGACCGGAGGGTGCCTCTACACTCGGCCCTACAGCCTCCTCGACCGCCGGGGAGTCGGGCAAGGGATCTGTGCCTGCAACACCACAGACAACACAAATGAATACAACGATCCAGCAAATACAAGTAACAGGGATGAAACACTCATAGTCTCAAATAGAATAATGACAGAAGATTAAATACAGAGTTCCATATTAGGATACTAAGCAAATCGTGCATAGAAGTAAAGCATGATATGTGAATCAAAGCATAGAAATACTGAACTAAGTGGCTACTACGTTAACCATATTCTCTCCAATAGAGAGCAGAGCAAAGCAGAGCAGAGGAGAACACCACTGACTGGGCCAGGGTACAAGTGGGTCTCAGTTTCCTAGGTTCCGGGGTCCCAAGACAAAGCGACACTGCAGTGATACAGAGATACATAGGTCTAAGCCAGAGGTAACCCCGTCGGGCATCCTAGGGCTAAGGCTGAGTAGAGCCAGACTAATACCAATCAAATCAAATCCCAAAAGAAGGGAGATTATCCGCTTTGGACTCACCGATGGCAAAGACCGGATCTTATCCTCACGTATTAATCTCTGGGCAGAGCCACCAGGGAATACCCAATAAATCAGAGATATACAAGCCAGAAATATACAGAGCATAGCATAGACTGAGTCAAAGCACCGAGCATAGATCATAGTATAATACAGAACGAAGGCTAAACAGATGTACAAGACGAAAACAAAAGAATCTCGAAATGCATGAACATAGATTAACAGAATAGAGGGCAAAACGGTAAGCAATATGCAATGTATCTCAGATTAGTATAGAGTCAAGGTTCATTACAGGCCAACCCTAATCTAGTTATTCACTGTCACTAACCGTGCATGTTGATGTAGTTTTAAGTTATTCAATGCACCGTTGCCATCAAAGTGTTGCAATGTAATCCTCACGTGCACCGAAGTCTCTTAAACCAACACCCATGGGGAGGTGCTTCACAGTGATCAACGCTCACATGAATAAGCCACAGCCTAACAGACTATTCATGCGGTCCAAAGAATCCATTGGGCCGGTTTGCGTGTGTGGTTCCTTGTATATAAGCCCTACAAAGTCACACCATTATCCTAAAGTTTATTTCGGATTTGCCATGCCTTATGGTTTAGCCATAGGTGACCGACAGTTTAGCCGAAGACATCTTACGTGCTAGCCGTAACATGCACTACGGCTTAACCGTGGTTCCCTTCAAAACACAGCTAAACGGGTCATCTTCCACCTCTGATCTGATGCCTCTTACGGCTGAGCTACGGTTCAGTATACGGCTTAGCCGTAGACCACTCCACGGCTTAGCCGTAGCCATACCGTAGGAGTACTGTATTTGAAAAGTTTCGACTAATCAGAGATTTAATTCACGGCTTAGTCACGGTTGGGTCACGGCTAGCTTACGGCTCAGCCGTAGAATAAATTACGGCTCAGCCGTATCCTAGCCGTAGAACAAAAGTGAAATTTCAAGTCTCTGGATTGTGAGCCGTACAAAGTTACGGCTTAGCCGTACAATACAGAAGCGAATTCAGGTTGAGTACAGAAACGGGAATTTGGTACAGAAATGTTTCAAAACAAGCTCAATTGATCTCTACATCTTAGAAATTGGCTGTAAAACCTTTTGTACAAAGATTAAGATGGAATCAAAGTAATCAAACAAAACACCCATATGTGTTAAACAATCATGTACTTATACTTGCCTCAAAACTCTGTCAATCCACTGAATCAAGCTCCAAATCAACTAAAATCAAAGCAAATCAAAGAAACAACACATGCATGAGATGAGGACACAGCAACAGAGAAGGAGAGGTGCAATTGGAGATGAAGAAGAAAGAGTTGCAAAGAACCCACTTACCTCAAGCAATAGACAGAGATGAGAGAAGAAAAGAACCCAATAAAAAATGAGTGCAAGATCCCCACACCAACCAAGAACGAGAAGAGGAGAGAAAGAGAAGAAACAACGTGGAGCTCTCCTTGCATGCACGTATCAACGAAAGTGGGCAGGGGGAAGACATCTGTAAGATGACTCATACATATATAGGTTTTGGAGTTTAAGTCAAAGTCCGAAGAGTTTAAACTATTTACAGTTCAAGTCACACGAAGGTCCAACTTCTCCAATTGACTCCCAAATGGGTCTGAAACAGTTACGGAAACTAACGAGCTCAACAAAATACGCGTGCTGACACCAAGATGATGCAAAGATGATGCACTCAAAACAAAAGCAAAATTACGAAAAAGGGCTTAGAACTACCTATCTCAGGTCAAAGGTTACTCAACTACCTATCCAAGACTCAAAACCAAGTCCGAAAGAATAAAATAACAGAAAAACACGCTAATGAGCCACTAATCTGGCTCAAAGGGGATCGGAGTGTTACATCCTACAAAGCGCGTTTATTTTTGGGAGATATCATTGTCATGTTTGGGACCTTTTGTATCACACTC
The DNA here is from genome assembly GCA_037013555.1 of Sextonia rubra. Lineage (NCBI taxonomy): Eukaryota > Viridiplantae > Streptophyta > Magnoliopsida > Laurales > Lauraceae > Sextonia > Sextonia rubra. The sequence goes on from JASUAD010000001.1 coordinate 59,818,078, forward strand.
CTAATTAGTATTTGGAATGTAATTGAAGACTTCAACACTATCATATGTATATATATGTTTACCTTTGATAGTTAACAGGCTATGAACTTCATGTGCTCTTGATAATTACTGAGTATTTCGCAGGATTTCGTTTATGATAAATTATGTTTGTATGCGTGTCAGCATACCTCACACGTTCCTGTGGAATCTCCCTTGTAGGAATTCGTGCATAATTCTTCAGGGCACAGATTTCTATGGAATTACGTATCCACGCTCTGGGGGCCCACTCAAATCCCCAAATTCTCGGGATCGGGGCGTGACAGGAAGCGTGGGTATACGAACACTTTGAAACACTAGCTCTTGTAGCCAATGTATCCTATTTAGTGAGGCAGCCTCGTGCGATGCGTTGGATTCCTCACAAGGAGACTGGTTCCGCTTTACCAAGTCTACGAGAAAAACTAGACTACTTGACCATTGATAAGGTAAATCAGTTTGCATATTGTTTCTTTCCATTGAAAGCATATATTATCATTCTAATGCATCTTATTATTTACAATGATTATCATGTTTGTCGGTCACATGGGATCCTTATATTTCTTGCTGGCAAGAATATTCATTCCATCAAATTGCCTTCTACGGTGGAGTCATAATGTACATGGATATTGTAGAGCCCTACCATCCACATAGGATTCTTTAGCAATTTGATCGGATCCAAACCATTTCACTTTTGCCATAAGAGCCGCTCCGTTATTCGAGACATAATATAGCCTAATCGTATCATATCTCGTTCAGATTATATAATCAAATCTGGGATTAATGGCATAATTACTTACTAGCCCAAGTAAATTGGAGTACACTTGTCCATCGTCCGTAGGATTGTGCACCAAATTACATAAATTGGTACACAACAGTGTCATGGAGAACATTGACAAAACCCCAAATTATAGTACGGTTTTCGTCAAATTGAGTAGGTACCATATGCATATAATGTAATCGATTATAAATTGCATAACACAAATGCTTTTCGCATCTATGAAAGAATCGAGCTGGTTGAAGAAGCATTCATATAAGACAGACATAGTTTATATCAAGATGTTCGTCATATGGCCCGAGCTTTCCATGGACTTTCCATTGAGGATGAGGGTGAAACAAGTAAAGATCTCTGTATGACATCATGTGCTTACTCTCGTTAGTCTAGAAATGAGAGATGAGTGCCGCTTTGACATATGTATTGATTATACTTTTAATTGCAAGAAGTCTATGTAATGAACTATGATTCAAGTTAATGAAATATGTTTTCTTTGTGCAACATGATATTCCAAAAAAGATTATATTTCCATTGCAAAATTCATTACATCACTCTTTAAACGCTACATTATTTATTGCAAATCAATACTTTTACATGTGGCTGCGTTAAGATTAACAAGTTGTTTGAATCACTCAATCTGATTTGTATATGCAGTTTTCCATCCACTCACACAAGAATGATGGAATTCTCACCACTTATTTGCAATTGGTGGTGTTGGATGATCGGATACTAAGAAAACCTGAAAAAACCAATAATAATATTAGAAAATTTGATCCACAGTTTCATTAATAATTAAACAGTAATGTTGAATTGTACCTAAACAAAATGACAACCGCTAACAAAATCTATAGTTATCTCTCTCTAATTAGAAATAGGCATAGGTGTTGACCTTAGAGGAAATAAAGTAACACACTGCTCATTGCTCAAATGATACAAGACCAAATTATAATGAGATGCTATAAGATGACCCATATCAGGTATAGTCATCTAATGATCATATAATTGGTGGTCCTTATAGTATGATAATGATGCTATCAGATCTTTAACTTTATTTTGGACCCTATGTAATGCCCTATAATGATCTACATTTGCAATGAGCTCTCCTTGTAAGGTCCAAACCTGATTTAATCTTAATCTATTATAATTAAATTCGTTTTAACTTAATTAATACATAATTAGGCTAATTCAACTCAATCCCCTTAGGTTGGGTCATGGTTAGGTAGTTTGGTCACTTTTGAACCTTACATAGGCAGCCAAAGAGCTTCTCATGTAATTTAAAGTTACATAGTTTTGCATCATTAAAGCATCATATAATTGCATCATAAATGTCTCATCTTATGGGTGTAGTATTTCTGAAATGTATACAATTGTCTATTCATGTTGAGACAAATCTTTCTTTAAATAAGTTTAGCCAGCTAGATTTGACATATTTAAGTGCTTCCAGATTTGTGTTGAAGTTTTTATTTAGCTTTATCAATCATTCAATATACTTCGCTTCCGTTGATGAATTTGTCAACATATTCCACTGCGAATGAATTTATCCTTACTTTACTTTGTTTTGAATAATTTCTTATATTTAGCAAGCACATTTCTATTGATGTGCCATTGCATAATAAATGTGTAGCATTTAGAAAAACTTTATCAATGGCATTCATCAGTGATAATTCTCTATCGTCATAATAATATTGGGAAAGACACCATCCCTGATTATAGAACGCAATACACCTAATACCCATATATAGTTGTTGTCTTCACATTTAGCTTTCATATGTGCAAACATATAGAAAACGCCATGTCTGTAGACGTTACGTCAACACTTCTAACAGAGATATGCGATACCGATTGATCTTATACGTGCAATCTATTATCAATACATGCAGAAATGCATGTAACAAGTCAATACTGGTTGGGTGTGTCCATAAAAGATCCTTCATAACATCAGAATTCTCACAATTTCTATGCCATTCAATGTATTTATGCTCCACCAACTTCCCCAACAAAAGTTGCATTTGACTTCTCCTATCTCGCTCAATGATTTTATACCTATGCTGTACATTGTAAATAACCTTCATTGTTATCACATTAAGTTCATTTCTTTGCTTCAAAGTAATCAAAATTTTTTTGGTTTGACCATGCTTTAGACAAATCAACTAACAAGTTTGTTTACTCTTCTGATAACTACCTGCATATGAATGATTCTTTAGATATTGTACAGCAGAATGGTTATACACACCACAAAGAACCTCTAACATCCAATCATCATTTGTTTTCAACTTTTCACCCTTTAATGAAAATGGGCATTCACATCTCTTTGTACAATTTGCTTGATTTTCTTCTTAACAGGCTCATTATTGTCAGTGATGTAACAACCCGACTTTTTTATTTTTAATTAAAATTAATCTAGACCTTTGATTTAATCTTGAGGGACCCCACATGTAATTAATATTTTTATGATTTTATGTTATTTAAATTTAGATAATTAATTAGTTGCTATGTGGGTCCTATAAGTTATCAGAGTTTGAGAATTTTAGAGTTGTGCTCGAATTTGGAGTTTTATTTGAATTAAACCACTTAAAGTGTATTGATTTATCCTAACTCTACTTGAGGATGGAGTTCCATTAAGATTACACTTAGTTGGCTAAGTTTGGTTGAGACTAGAATTATGTTAGGAATCTTGCTTTTATTTTTCTATAAATAGAAAGCTCTATTCCTTCATTGAATCAAATGTACTAATCTCATATCAACTCTCTCTCCTTGCCCTCTTTTTTTAAGGTATGGTTTCTCTTCCCTTTCTCTCTCCTTTGTCATGTTTATTAATTATAGTTAGATATCTTGATAAGTTCCGCGTGTTAGCTTGGTGATCTTGTTTTCCTTAATCAAACTTTACTTAGATCTTAATCATGCTCTTTGCACCACAACGATGGATCGCACCCACATTAGAGCCCTACATCTAGGTCACCCTTCACGTTTGGAGTGAATTCCACTGTACCTTTTTGAGAACCTAGCAGAACTGCTTCATCAAGTTTCACCTCGACCGACTTTGGATCCCTGCCATCTATTCAATTCTTTCTTTGTCCTCTTGAGTTCAAATACTACATTTGGTAAACCTCCACTGTTTGGAAAAGTTGCTTCATGTATATCTAAAACACCTCTGGCTCCTGCATAGTCTTCTTCATCACCTCACTCTGCACCTAGCTTAACTTGGCCCTATACTGTCTACTTCCTTCTTCTAATCTTCCTTACTTCTTTTTCCTCTATATGGCAGTGCCCAAAATCTCTGCCACCACCACCGTTGCATCTCCATCTCCTTCTTTTGTTTTTCCTTCCTTTTCTGGTTTCTGTTTTCTTCCACTTCTTCACCGTTTTCTCCTTCTCTTCCTCGTGTCCATCTCGGTTTCCTCTCCACTTCGTCTCTACTTTAACTCCCCTCACCTTCTTGTCTTGTTTCTCCTTCCCTCGGTCATGCGTTCTCTATTGTTGCTATTTCTCCATTCTTTTCTCCTTCTTATTGTTTCTTGTTTCTCCCTCTTTCTTCTTTCACCTGATTCCCCGTCTCCCTCTTTGCATCTTTTTCATCTTCTTTGTTCATCTCTGTTTCTTGTTTTCTCCCTCCTTTTCCTCTCTTTCTTCTTCCCCCTTGCTGTTTCTCTTCTATGCCGATCTCTGGTTCTCCTTCTTCTTTTTTCCTTCTTCCTTTACTACCTTCCCTCTCTTCCACCTGCAATCTTCTTCCTCTCCTGCTCTTTTCTTCTCTTCTTTTTCTTCTGCTTTTTCTTTTTCCTTGCTTCTATGTTTCTTCTTCTTGTTTCTTCTTCCCTTCTTCTTTTCTGGTTTCCTCTCATCCAAACAGAACCCATCACCTAACCCTCATTTCAGTCATTATCACCGTCTTCATCTTTATTCCACCTTTCCTCTCGTCTTCTCCTTTCTTCCTTCTTTTTTCTTCTTCAGGACCATGTGCCACTTCCCTTTCATCCTCACTGCATATGGCTGAAACCAGCACTCACCCCCGCGTCTTTTTTTTCTTCTTGTTTTCTTCTTGTTTCTCCTTATTCTCTAATTCATCTCACTAAGTAGAACCAACCTCCTCCTTCTGGGTCAAGGACTGAACTCATTTAGCCTTTGAACTCTGGAGACCATCTAATGAATCTGCTGATCTGAAGTCCGAAAGCCCACTTGCATTATTTGATTCGGGCCCATCTGACAACCCATCACACCAAACCGAATCTTAAGCCTGACCCAAGTCAAAACTTGATGCATAAACTCAAAGTCATTTAGACCCATTTTCCCTTAGGATTCATTGCTAACAACCATTACTTTGAGTCCACTTGTAATACCCAATCCAGGCTTAATTCTATAGTTGTCAATTTTTCCCATTTAAATCTATGCCTAAGCCTGATTTACTAAACCACATATGTACCTGAACCATCGCTCATCTACTAGTGATTTGTGGCCCGAATTGGAACCACCAACCCCGTTCATTGACACAGCTCAAACCCATACAATTCTATGAATAATATTTAATTTGATTTAGTCATTTGCATATAAATTTATATTCTCCTTATCTTAACAAAAACTTACACCAAACTTCCATGACCAGATGAGCCAAATCCTTCAATTGCTGACAATCCAAGTAAGCAGTCTTACCATGGTTCCTTAGCACTAGAGTTTTTTGGTCCTTGTCTTAAATTGATTTAAAATGTGAAATTTTGCAAATTATTAAAATAATCTTATATTATTAGGATATTTTGTTGCCTTTTAACATACTTATAAATGATAGTTACATTAGACCTTGTCTTGTTTTCTTCTTACTGCCATCATGCTACAATTGCTTTTTCATGAAATTTACTGTTGATCGTTAATTATAATTGGATTTAAAAATGCTGAAAAATGTGGAAAATCTTGGTAACATGATTTCAATTGTGATTTCAACATTTGGCAAAATTTGTGATTGAAAAAGGCTTTGAATTTTCGAATTTAATATGTATACTCTTAAGATATTCTCTAAAGTATGAGCAACACACCGTGGGGACGCTCACATATGGATTTTTAGCCTTTTTGAGTATGATATTAGGATTGGGACCCCTTTGTACAATATTTCTAGTCTGCAGCTAGATTCACTTTGTTTTGTGGAGATTACCATTATTCTCAGGCCTCGTGCCAACTTTGGATATGAAAATGGTTTGTACTTGACGGGTACTTTGTGCTTGGTTTAGGCCTAACTTTGGCGAGCACACTTTGTATTTTATTTACTGCAGAGATGCCTTCTCTTGTTGTTTGTTGATTTGGTTATTTGCTCATCTATTTGAGATATCTTGAATTTGGATCACATTACCTTTTGATATATTCGTATACTTAAACCATGACTCTAAATTTGATTTCTTTGATTGTTACCTGTTTTACTAGGTTTTATGATACGTATTACTTGTTGAGTTTTACTCACCCTTATTTTTTCCCCACAGATTTCGAGGTTGAGCCGGAACCTGAAGAAACCTAACTTGTTTTGTGGGAGTTAGGATTAAGCGAAGAGTTGCGGGATTTTATATTTAGATTCGGAAGACTAAATTAGGAATTCATTTGTTTTTGAGAAGCTTACTATTATATTTTGGAAAATTACTCTCACTTCGGATTTATTTATGGATTGGTTTTTATAGGATATTGATCATATGATTCCATTTGGATTATTTTAATAAAGTTTGAAATTTATTTAATTTATTGTTGTAGACCTGTCATGCCTCAAGATTTGAGAGTCCCAAGGATTTCAGAATTCCGGGCGTGACAAGTGATCCTCTTTGTATTATAATGCCCATTTCTCTCACATAGAAGTAATGCTCTAGGTTTTACTTTAATCCTAGCCGCATTAAAAACTTTAATAACATTGATAAAGCCATTTCTCTTTCTAACAGTACGAGCTCAATTGATCAATGCATCCTGACTATGGAATATCTACAAATGCAACTCTTATAAAAAATTTTAGTAAAAAAAACTTTTACAAAAACGTTTACAAAGAGTTTTGATAAAAACTATGATGAATCTTCTTTACCTCATGAGTAGTAAACTCGTTGGTATAGTCCTTAACATATTCAGAGCCTACTTCACTTTCCTATGTAGAAACATGCGGAACAAATGATTCAAAAAAAAAAAAAAAAAAAAAAAACTCTGTTCAGGAACAGAATACATATGTTTGGCTACTCATGTCTGAACACCTTGTGTTTGGACCTGGAAGTCCGAAAAGGAGGCAGACAAAAACTCTTCCACTTGTTATGAAACTTTAAAAAACGGCAAAAACTAACAAAAATCTTAGGATACTAACCTTGCCACTCGTATTGGGAGTATAGACCACCAAATCCTTATTCATCTCCTTCTTCATTGCGCCCTTTGATTAGTAATATCCTTATCCAAGTAAGTTGAAGGAAGAATAAGATATAAATGAGTAATGGAGGAAGAAGATAGAGATAGAAGGTGTAGTAAGAAGATGTTGACTTTAGAAGAAGAGATGGTGGAAGAAAAGATCATTTAATGGAGGAAGAATAGATCGAGGAATAAGAGATGGTATGGAGTTAAGGTGGGGAAACATTGTATGTGAAAAAGAAAAACTATATGCATTTTGGAGGGAAAAAGGGCAATTTTGTGATTTTATAGTGGGGTAAAATTGGATTTAAAGCATTCATTAGAGTCCTGTGTTTGAAGAGACCTTTTTTGTGTTCAAATAGCAGCCCTCTTTGGCAAATGCCCCAACATTTTTCTAGGAAATGACACTTTTATCCTTTTTGTAAGCTATACACCTTTGGTTTGGAAGATGTTAAATACAACTGAACAATGTATAAGGAACTAGGAATAAGGGAGCACTTCCACATTGGATATGCTATAGACTTTGTCCTTATAATAATCTGGATGACATTTGATTTATTAAAAAAGCTAAGGAAAACATACCATGTCACTAGTAGGCTTTTAAACACTCATCTTAAACAAAAGAGTTTTGTTTTTACTTCTAACAGATGTTTGTTTTTAAGAGGTTTTTTTTTTAGAAAAAACCCCTTAGAGTTTGTAGAAAAAAAGGACCCTGGAGATTTTTATGGCCTAGAGTGGTCCCCTAGGCCCTTTCTCCTTTATATTATGCATGAGCAGTGACATCTATGCTCAAGTATTACCCTTTCCCCACATATATCGCTTGAGTAGTAAACCAAAGGGTTATGCTTGAACATGGATGTCACTGCTCATGAATAATATTGAAAAAAAACCGAAAAAGGCCTAAAGGACCACTCCGGGATATAAACATCTCCGAGGTCCTTCTGTTCTACAAAGACTTGAAGGGGATTTTTTTCAAGAAAAACCCCTCGTTTTTTATGTTCAGCATCTCCCTGTTATTTAAAGAACATGCACACAATCAGGGGTGGACCGAAGTTCAAGAGCGTGGGTGCAATCGTACCCGTCAAACCTTGTTGCACTTCTAAAATCAATATAAAAAATATGAGTCCATGTTTAAAAAATCCAATAAAAATTATGGGTTCATCTCCAAAATCCACACGAAAATATTGGTTTGCCCCCAAAATCAAATTACCTATTAGGGTCCACACCCCTCAAATAAAAATTCTGGTCGACCAATGCACACAATATTGTAATGTAGACTCAATGAGACAAAAATAAGCTAAATCTAACTTTATTAGGTGTTAAACATCATTATTTATATTAATCCTATATTAATTAGCTAATAACATAATTAATTTCTAATCGTGCTTAATTGTGTTCGGTGTACTACACAAATCATTGAACCTTCTCTATACAAATTCAAAGCTTCACTCCAATTGAGTTAAGTTCCTCATATGCTTTTTTGTCTAAATTCATCGGGCCTTTAGATCCTCAAATCACTGTTTTTCCATAAGGCTTCATAAACTCGACATGGTCATTCTATTGGATTCCTATATTGTGGAAGTGGTAATTAAGATTACTTCATTTGTTATTATGCCTTTGCAGGAATTGTTATTTCTTATTGCAACTAGGGGTGGACCTAAGTAGGGCCACGTAAGTGCAGCTGCACCCGTCAACCCACGGTGTGCTCCTTAAAATTCAATGAAAATTGTAGATTTATCCTCAAAATCCACATAAAAATCATAGTTTTCCCCCATTACTAAATTATCAATTAACGTCTGCACACAGGCCCTCCCTCCCCCTCTCAAACAACCTTTTTTCTTATTGGCAAGATGTGGTTCTTACCTACCTAACTAGGGTTCAAACCTAGCCAAGCAAAAGAGCCTATGTTACCTTGTATGAGGGTTCTACCTACCACTCCAAGGTCTACCTCCATCTACCAATGGTAGGGGCCTAGCCCCCAATAGCTGGGATACTAAAAAAGAGAGAAAAAAAAAAGTCTGCTCCCCTCATCCTAGCTGCCATTGGTTGTAACACTCTCCGGTTTGAATAAGCACAATAAATGAGGGCTGCCTTAAGGAGGATCCCAGAGCAAACCATTGGAGTAGAGGTCAGTCGTTTGCTTGAGGAGATGCAAGTACTCAATAGAAAGCTGGAAGAAATAGTCAGCTTTATTGCCAATTGGAACATGCTAGAATCTATCCAACATGCATACCTAATGGACTGTCTTCCCAACTTACTAGGATTTTACAACATTAAGACCATGGCTTATAAGTATTGTGAAATGGGGTTCTTACTACAACCTTTATTGGAAATTCTCACATGGATACCTTATAATCTTTTTAAAATTTCTAAAATTGTTTGACTTGATCTATTTTAAGCATTGTTTAGAAATTGGAAGGGGTAAGTTATTTGGTTCTTGAATCATGATCTATATAGAGGATTATCTATGGAGGTAAATAGTGGCTCATGTTACACATGGGAATATATAAAACACTTGTGTTATTGTTTTTCTTATGCCTTTTTCTTTTTTTTTTTTTTTGTACTTTTTTTATTTAGGAGGAATCTTGTAACATGAGATTTCTGCTCCATCATCTCTTCATAATATCTGAGGTTTTCAAGCAGTGGCTTAGCCATGAATTTAGATTAATGGGGTCATTTAATACCATTGTTAAATGACATGTAAAAACATTTTTAGAATGACCCTTATCTTTAGTATTTTTCAAATTTACCAATGGGATCAATTTTGGAAAACCCCCCAAAATTAATAAAATTATACATAGGAATTATTTTTTCAAATTTCAGTGGTGTCGCTTGGCCCCACTGAAAACAATGTAGCGCCACCCTTATTTTCAGGAACTAGAAAGTTCTCTCATTTTCCAAGCATAGCCATAATCCACTCATGCACCCATCACTAGCCTGTGGGCTTCAACGCATTACTAATCTTAGTTTGGGGGTCAACTGAAGTTAGATTGAGTTTCAAATTTAAGAAACAAGGATCCATCATTTAGAAGCTTAAGAGAATTTTGCATTTGTTGAACCAATAAAAGAGAAAAATATTTTAATTCGATAAGTAACATGCAGTCTGTTAGGATTTTTGGATTGACTAATTCATCGGTTAGATAAAACTTTAAGTCCATCAAGTTATATTTTATATTTTTTAGCATAGACTGTGATATGAGTTGCCGGATACATTGAAGTAAAGAAATCAAAGAACCAACAAGAAATTAAAGTGTTTTTTGAGGATAACATGGTTTTAAAAGGTCATATCTCACAAAGTGAGCGTTGGATATGGGCAATCTACCTACCTTGGAAAGCTCATTTTAAGTAGATATTCATAGAGCCTATGATTGCACTAAGGGGAGCTAAAACGATAAAGTTTTGGCTTCAGGAAGTTTGCAGATATTTTATCCAGTCAATTAGGCAAACATTCGATCGATTTGACTTGAGATAGTAGCTTAATATGATCGATCCAATATTTGACCGATCGCTTGGGTGTTGTGCAAAAACCTACTGACTTGCACGAAAATCTTTTCTATTTGTGTCAAAGTTGTCTGCTTTATTTATACTTGGACTCTAACCTTAAGGCATGAATTGTGGGTTATAAAATGGATGTTTCTTTCAACCCTAAGGGATCCACACATCTTTTTCCATAATCTGAGTTGATATTACACATTGGAGATTCTATTTAAAGCTTCTATGAGAGATTGGGCTAAAGGCCTCAAGTTCTAGAGTTGGTACTTCTACTTCATTGTAGAAGATTTGTGGCTTCTACATTTTTGTAGGAAATTGCTTTCTTGCTAAAAAGACTCATTTTGAGGTGGTGATCAAAGCACTAATAGTGGATAATTGAGGGACTACGTGCCGAAGAATCTAAGAAGAACAACTACAACGCCCTGTGTTAAGGGATTGGTTGTAGGTTAGTGAGTATATCTTGTAATTGCAGAAGTTAATATTTGATTTAGTCGACTTTGGGCTCGTGGTTTTTTCCTGATTGGCTTTTTCCGTTAAATATTGTGTTGCCTTCTTCGTGTCGTTGATTGCTTTTATTTTCTGCTGCACAAAAGTAGTAGCAATTGAATTACAATCTAGAATAAATTTGGGGCTTATAAAGCTTCACAGTCAATTTTGTTAATAAAACAATCTTTTTGCTTGTCATTAATTGAGAAAGTATTGCAATATGATATTGGTAAATAATAAGTTGTGGAAAAGTAGAACTGACAAATCTGACCTAGATAGATGAGACAATGAGATAACAACGATGGTGTCCATGGAGGGATAGATGAATGGTCGTGTCAATTGTGCATCAGAGATTCATTGTTTAACCATAAATTGTTTTAAATAGAACATAATTTGTTTTAAATATAGTAAAATAAAGGGTACACTAAGTGGAGACAGGTAAAGGTCTTTGGAGATTATGAACCAAGTATAAAGAGAAAATCATCCTCAACTTTCATTGATTCTCTTTCTACTTTAGGTTTGAGTTTCGATGCATGCCTGAAGATAACCTCCCTTCGTTGACATTATTCAAAATTCAATTACTTCTTTGATGGCCAATACTTTTGCCCTATTAGAATCACCCACTCTAATTGTGCATAAAAAAAATCTCTAACCAACACTTCCTTTTCATTCCCCATGGCCTTAAGTTGAATGAGTTACTTTATTAGAGAGTTTGAAAATTCGAATCATTGGATTTATCATTGTCTTACAAGGCGTAAAAGGACAGTAAATCCATGAGAAGTACTTCGTAGCATAATCTAGTAGCTTTTCATGTATGCATATGCATGCATAGGTTTAGATTCCTAGCAAGACAATCATTTCAACAGGTAAGTACATATGCAATCCTGGCTTAACTAAAGAGGCTAACATAATGATAGGTGTCACGCCCTAAACTTGAGAATTGGGGATTAAAGTAGATTTTGAGACGCAGCACACGTAACCCGTGACAATCCATACCATGTCAAGACACGTAAGAACTGTCACAAGGGTAATTTCAAACGTACGTGTGAGGAAGATCATAAACACATAACAAACATTTTGATGATTATGCGAAAACCCGGAAAGTTCACCTGTACTCATCATAGGCACTAATAAAAATATTCATTTATTAATATAAACCAAGGTCTGTTAATTAAGCAATCCACATACATATAATAACAAAAGGTACATATCATATATATATAATCCAAAATGAACATGTCCATCAAATAGTTACTCCAGATAACATGATGATGATTGCATGATCTATTCTTTATACAATCCAAAAAGAACCTTGTGATGAGCTATGTCGGTTGACTAGTAAAAGACATTATCCTTATTCCACTTATCTACACCCAGAGGAACCGTTGTGGCTCCTTCCGAGTTCACGTTAATTATCATGTCAACAATGGGTTACGTCGATTACCATGTCGACAATGGGTTCTGAACCTGTAACACTAAGGATAGCACTGTTAACACGACGGTTAAACAAATATAAGAATACAGAAGACTATCATGATGTATCAACTGAATTAGAAAACAAATTTATTAAAAGAGAGCAATAACAAAAAATAGGTATGTTGTGCATGTGAATAAGCAAAAATAGAGAATCATATATGGAAATATAATAATATATTAGTTGGCATTCACATGGCTATCTTCTTTCTAGAGAAAGAGCATATCGTACAATGGCAAATCACCAGTAGTCGGGCCAAGATCCGTTTAACACTCTAAGAGCGCCAACCGACTCTTTATACAATTACTGTAGTAGGTAACATATGGAATATTCTCATTCGGTCTAGTCAAACCTCCATGGGTACAAGCTAAGTAGTGTCGACTCAATGCATCAAGATCGATCAAGATTCATAACTTTCATACTTCTCATATGTAACACACCGAACCAATTTAAGCATAATTAGGAAGTAATTAAGTTCATAGTTAATTGGCATCGAATTAGCCTAAATAATGATGTTTAACATTTCATTAGGCTAGACTTAGTTAATTTTTCTTTTATTGAGGCTAATAGGTCATGTTCAGGTTATGGATAGGTAGTTCGGTTGAGTTTAACCTTAACTAGGTATATGAAAGCCCTTTTTTGTAATTTTAGATTTCATAGTTTTACGTTATATATGCATCATATTGATATCATCGCATTTGTCTTGTTGAGCTCGTCAACTTTCATATTTGACTTGTATGCATTCAACTTCATTTAAACTAGTTGAACCCTCATTTGACTTAAATTGAAAATACATAAAGAAATATGGAGTTTCTGAAAAACCCCAGAAAAACTGTGATTTAAAAGGAGCCAAGAACCTTTTCAATCGATCTTTTCTCTTATTTTTGTTACTCTCTCTGCTTCAGCACTTTTCTTCATTCCATCACCATTTCCTCTTGAGATTAAGGTATAGGGAGCTTGCATGTGTATTTGGAGGTCATCATCATCACCTCCGTTGCTTTCTACTTCTCCCCACACCATTACAGTGTAAAAGTTGATCATCTCTTCTTCAAAACTAGTTCCTAATGTGAGATCTCTTACCCGTTTATAGATCTATTGAGTTAATGGAGTTAAGGAGACCTTCATTTCAAACATGCATTCATCTTCTTCATTCTTCTTTACATGCACGTCATATTAGGGCCAAGTTCAGTGTTTTTCTTCTCTATTTGAGTTAAGAGGTAAAGTATTGGATTGAATATAAGTCAAGGCAAGTATAAGCTAATTAATGTTGAATGCATGTTGGTATTTTATGAATCTTGTAAATTATTTCATCTTTAATGTGCATTCAGCCCCTATGTCTTTGTTCTTCTAAACTTCTACTGTATGATGAAGTTTCATTAATAGATAATGAATTGTGAATCAAAATGAGAACTTGAGAATGAAAAATGAATTAGAATGATAGAAACCATAGTAGCATGGAGTTACAAGAATTTTGAACCGAACTATAAGTCAATACAAAAACAATTTAAAGAAAACTGAACCTTACTGCTAAGCTGTAAGCATTCTATGGCTCGGAATCTAGAGAGCAAAAAATTGCAGTTTCCTTTGCGGCTAAGCCATGAAACGTGCTTTGACTAAGCCGTATCTTTGCTATAACTCAACTGTAGACACCATACGGCTAAGTTGTAGGCTATTCTATGATTCAGCCGTAGGTACAGTTGAATAGAACTGAAACTAAGGCTCAGCCAACGTGAAATCTATGGCAAAGCCACAAAGAACCCATGGCTAACCCGTGGAACAAATATGGCTAAGCTGAAAACATCCTAAACTATAGGATTTCTCAAGGACACTGTAAAGACTTTGTAAGACCTTGGTTCTTAGATCCCTTTTACCCTACTCATTGCCCTAGTGGAATAATTAAGCATCACGAAGGGTCTTGAGGGCTGAGACTCTTTCATGGGGTGTTGTCCATTTGTTTTGCACCTTCCCATGGGTGTTGATTTAAATGAATTCGGTATACATTTCCCACACAATGTGACATTAAAAGGAGACAATCGTGTATCGAATACCTTAAAACTAGATCATTATTCACAGTTAGAAATAATGGATGACTAGATTGGGGTTGGATTATAAATTACCTTGATATGATTAATTTGAATTGTATAGTATATTGGATTATCACTATTATCTTCTATTATTGGAATGATTTTAACTTGAAATGATCATAGTATAAATTAATTCTACTTGAACTGTTTACTGATATATACTTCCCTATTATCAGTGTTGAATTGAGTAATAACGAATTGAATGTATAATATATGGTTCTCAATAAAACGAATTGTATGATTTACTTAAATTCAATCATATGAATTGAAATTGTTTGGCTCTACTTAGCTTCAGCCTTATGATACTCAACGAGATTGACTTTGGTGTATAGTAAATGAAACGGTGTCATTGTAGTGTGCCTTTGGAGCTTCTAGACTCCATGTACGTAGAGGCCTATTCGTACCTTTGGCCGAGTCGATGGTGTTCTCAATGCAAAGATCCCTATAAGAAGGATATAGCAAATATAGTAGCCAGATAGTAAAGTATTTCTGTTAATTGATTCTTATAGCATACTTTTTTTGCTGCACAACATGCCTAGTATATTAAATTGACCTTTATGATTACTTGTTAATGATTCTTGTAGATATAACGCATGTTAGATTAATTATGCTTATATTTTACTGAATAGTCTTATTCACATGTTGTATAATGGTGTTATAGGCTCAGATCTCAGTCCCAATCTTACGAAGATCGAGGAGGTATCAGAGGATGTCTGCGAGATCTCACTCTAACTAATCGCCTCCACGGAAAGCAAAATGTTGATATTTGAGCCATTGTTTTAGGGTTTATGATTTCATAATTTTGCCTTAATATCATTTTGTATGCATAGATCATGATTTCTTATTTTCGAGACTTGCATATCATTTTGTTCATGTCTATAAACTTTATCCTAGTTTTGTACAAGTTATGTTATAAACTGTGTATAAACATATATCTAAATGTGTCATGTAGTTATCCCTTATGTATTGTTTCATGAATTGATATCTTGGGAATAGTGTTACCTTTGAGAAAAGCAAAACTTGTATTTATGATATTGACAGGCTTCCATGTATTGAATGCTTGAATAAATGTCCGTTTAAAGTACTTTACACATGTAAGTATGTGAATATCCCTTGTGTAATTCATCTTGACCCTGATCGAGATGTGAATTACACGGAAGTAAATGTGTCATGCGTTGGGATTAACCCTAAACCTATGATTCTTGGGTTTGGATTGTGACATCATACGAAGCGATCGACTCATACTTATACAGAAGTGTATTTTGGTCTTGAGATCATATTCAATCATAAAAATCAAAATTAAACAAAGTAACTGATAATTAAACAATGCATACTTAAATGAGCTATTAGAGCTCGAACCCTCTCAACCTTAGCTACCCCTATCTTGGCTCACGGGCGCACGTTCAGTAGAAGCTCTATCTCCGATTTTGCCTCAAGGCTCACTAAGAAGAATGGGTACATGATTTAATCATGTTGAAGGCAATGTTTATTTAAACAATATGAATGCATTTGGATCGAGTGGTTAATAAAGATATTTACTAGCCAACCCTAGCTAAGATAAGCCGTGTTTTTTTAGTAATTCAATACGGAGTATTCATAAAATGTCTACTGTCAATGTCTTACCAAAATTTTGGTTACACTGTATAAGTGATGGACACCACTTCTTATGTCAACATCCATGACATGATGACAAGAAATTAACTAAAAAATCAATAGGGAATGAGTGACAACTCTACACTCTTTTTCCTAAGTATTTAATTACTGTTGAGCTAATTTCTTTATGGTAACGATACTGCTTTTAAAGCCCTACATAGTCTTTGATTATTCTTAATGTCCTAAGAGTGAGAATAATTCATATCAACTCTTTAATGTCTTAAAAGAATGTTAGAATATTCCCAATTGGTCCTCATTTGAAATAGTCAAATAAAATTTTATAAAATAAAAAGGGTGCCCGATCGATCGGGTAGGTGCTCGATCGATCGGACCTTCCAGAACTGGAATCTAATCTATCGGACAATCAACCCTAGTGTTTTTGGCTTAGGGCAAGATCAGTTCTAAACTGATTCCTCTCCCTTTTCCCCTAGCTTCTTTCACTCCAATTCACCAACTACACCTCTCAATACCTTTTTAACATCTTTTTACACCATAATTGGGTTCCTCCTTCATCTACTCCCATTAATCATTCTTAATTACCTTCATTAGCACATAAACCGTTTTACATTCTTGAATTAGAGGGCAAAAAAGCTCTAACTTGGCACTATTAGAGAATTCATCAGGAATCAACATAATAAACCTTGTATGTAGTAAATTTATATACTTATACCTGCCTTTAACTCAGTGCTTCACCCAGATTAAGTCCTCCTTTGGTCTAATTGTAGAGAAAGCCTCAATAGAAGACAATCCTAATACATGCAAAAGGTGAAATGGGTATGAGATGCATGCATGTTATAAAATTAAGTCTCATTGACTCCATTGAACCCAAAGAAATCCATCAAGGTGAGAAGGAATCTTCTCTTTACCTTCTAGAGCTGTAGAGAACAACAACAACAACAACAATTGGAGGTTCCAAAGGAAGAAGGTGAACAAGAAGGTGATGAGAAAGAAGATGGGAGCTTTAGCTTTAGTAGGTAATAGCTCTAAGATGCAAATCCAACTCTAGCTTGGAGGAGAGATGGGAGAAAAGGAAGCTCCAGCAAAAGTGGCTTAGAGAATAAAGAGGGAATGAATGCTTAGGTTGTTTTAAGTTAAAATCTTCAGGAAATTGCTAGCAAGTCCAGCTTGCGTATGGAATTTATAGTTTGAGTCAAGTGGACTCTAGTTGAGCTAAGATGGATCCGAATTGAGCTAGGCCAAATATGAATGGTGACCTACAAGATGACACACACATGATGCAATTAACATGATACACAACCATGCAACTCTAATTACGAAAAGGTCTTTGGCTACTTAAGTAAGGTTCGAACCCGACCTTACTACCTATTCAAGACCCAAAGCAAGATGTTTTTGGTTGAATTAGCCTAATTATGTTTTTATTAAGGTAAAACAAAATTAATTATAGTAAATCATGATTAGTTCGATTTTGGACCTTACAATTGGTTTGGAAGGTATGAAAGTTGAAGAAAAATAAAGCACCAAACTATATATATCTTGTTTGTTATAAAAAAATCACAAATGATTAAAATCACCCAACCTAGCTCAATAATTGTTATGAGTGCAAAACCAATCTAAAAGCTTAAACTTTAAAGTAGAAAGCCCAAACATGCATATTAAGCCAAGTCAGAACCCATTGTTGGGGATATGGGACGTGGGTCTCCTAACACTTCCCCTCATGTGTAGGCCCTACAGACTTCATGAACAGGACTGCCTTGTAGGCTACTGAAATACTCCAACTCGAGCTAATTAAGATTAATGACTAATTTAGCATGATTAGTAGCTAATTAACTTACTATTAATATAAATGATTGTGATTGGTATAGTTTTAGTTTGGATTAAGGTTATTTTGTCCTATTTTAGTCTAATGAGTTGAGTGCGGATCTTGACACTACAGCGGCAGCAGATGTCAGTGGCTACTTATACTCATAAGTTTATACAGTTGTCCAAATATGTTGAGGACATGATCAACACCGAAGTGAAGAAAACCAGATATTTTTTTTTGATTTGAATCTAGTGTACAATCAGTATATTACAGCATGTAACAGGTTGGCTACTTTCGATGACATGGTTGACCGAGCTTACTTTGTTGAATCCATTGCTCAGGAAAGAAGAGCTATGGATCCTAAGAGGAGTGCCACATTCTCTAATAAGAAACAACCACAGAAGAAAGCTAAGATTAGTCAAAGTAGTTCTGGAAAGCAAACAATGAAATGTGCTACATGTGAAAAGCAGCATTGGACAAAGGTATGTTGGAGGAGCACGGGAGCTTGTCTAGGCTGTGGTTCTATGGACCTCCAAGTGTCCCAATGTTCGAGGACTAAATTCTATCAGCAACAGCGTCAAGCATCAACAACTTCTTTTGGGAAACAACAACAGAAGTCCCAAGGCCCGAAACAATAGGTGCCTCGCTAGAGCGCCAGAGCCTATGCTGCCTAAAGTATAAGAAAACTATAGACAGGGAACAAAAGATTTACAAGTCTAGAACAACTATGCAAGTATCACTCTATATGCATGTATTACAAAATGATCATGATCCCCAAAAACCAAAATACAAATCCCCAAATATGCTCGTGTCGCTCTCTTATAGGTGGGTCAGTTAGAAAGCTTTTGCTATCTACTCATCAATAAATGAAGGAAATGTTGTGGTTTCTTCCTTAGTCTCCTCGGCCTCGGTGAGACCGACATCGGGACCTATGCCTATTACATTGAATCATTGTTTTCTCATTGTTTACAATTCAATTGAATTGATTGATTTTTGTTATTGTTTCTTTTTCATTGAATCATCGTCTCAATGATACTGACCTAATTAATTATGTTATTACTCCATTGATAATAATTTTCAATTGAGTAAAAATGATTGAACTAGACTGGAACGGAACTTGATTAAATTAGATTGAAATCTTACTTAATTTATATTGATTGATTCGAATTAGTCAGGCCCTACTTAGCTTATGAGACTCTATGGGGTCGAATTTAGAGAGATGTTCATCTTTGCATCTAGATGCATATAGGTACACATACATGTTTATAGCATCTATTAGGTTGTACAAGTTATTGATAGATGTAAATATACATCTCTTTTGTATACTAATTGTCTAGGTGTGGACTATTTCATGTTTGATATTGCTGAACTGTTTATTGTATAATGGTTGAAAATTATAAGTAATATTGACAGGCTTCCGCGTATAGAGTACTTCAACAGATATCCAGTTAAGCACTTCACATGTGTCAGAATGTGAATATTCTTTGTGAAATTCCTTTTGAACTTAAATATAGGTGGGGATTTCATAGGAGTACGCTTGTCATACATTAGAAATTACCCTAATTGACGGATTCTTGGACCCGAATTGTGACAGCTACATAAGAAATTGGCTTTGATACCATATTATGAGTTCAAAATTAACCCAAAAGCTCAAACTTGAATGTAGAACGCCCAAACATGCATACTAAGTCAAGTCAGAACTCATTACTAGGCGATGTGAAATGTGAGGACCTCTTTCCAGCTCCATGTGAGCTAATAGCTAGTGTAGATTCATTAGCCCACAAGGGTCAAAACCAATCTTCCTTTTTTTTCAAACGGGTCAAAGCTTTCATGAGTGCAGCACACCCCATTTTCTAAGGAATGTACTCATGTATTGAGAATTTATAGGCACATAGACCAACCGACGGCATGTGACTCTTTCCAAATAAAACAAATACAGACCTTGTTACTACATCGTTCATCTTTGCTATGTTCGTTGCACTTTCATGGTCCAGCACTTAGATCAAGAGAAATGCCCCAATGGTTAGGTGCAAAAAACCCCGTGCAGATGTATTCAGAGAAATGATCCAATTATTGATCTGCACAGCACTATCATATCAAGATCAGGCTGTGAGGATGATTGAGGTTCACTACAATCCAACTTGGTGGGTGGCCACTTATTTTGGGTTCCAAGTTTTCACAATTGTTGTCAATGAAATTAGTGGAATAATTAAGCATTGTAAGAGCTAGCTCATTTGTATATATTGATCATCCTAAATCCATCTCTTTGGGAGGGTATTATCTTCTAATTTATTTTTGCTCGGGCTCCATACTTGTGTACCTTGTTAATCTTTTTCCTTTTTTTGCTTTCTCTTTCTTTTTAGTTTTTCCTCCCTATTTGTTTGTTCTAATTTTTTTGTAAGCTTCCTTTATTAATTAAGTTACAGTGACAGTAAAAAAAAACCCTTAAATTAGTGTCTAATTTAATCAACAAAAATGGGGTGGCGAGGGTGGACAGTGTAAGAATTTTATTCTATTATAGTCACATGAGCCTTGAATGAGCTAGCCTATGGTCTTAGTTAGCTACTGAACTATGTTAATAGTTGTCTAGTCAGCGTATTAGGCACTAAGCTAGAACCAGTGGGCGATGGGCCCTACATTTTGGATGGGATGAATTGATGTGCGAACTATGCAGGGAATGTTGCCCAGAATTTGCGGCATCACGTGCAGCATCTCCCTTTAATCAAAGATGGAATTAATTTCCAAGGGTGAGATCCAATTTCTAGGGAAAACAATAGAAAAATCAACAAAAGGCACTTGGGACGAGGTAGGTTGCACATGAGAGCTCTCACTCAAGACAAGTCCTGCTAGTCCTGCATTATACTCCCTGGCTTGCCGAAAAGGGAGGTGAGATTCATCATAATCAAAACCGCAATTAGATTTGATCATCTTTCATTATTAATTGGGCTTAAAGCTTTTATCCTAATTCCGTTTGGGCTTAAAATGTAGCTCTTAATGGGTTGCCACAAAGGACTTGTGTGTAATGCCCCACCTTTACACGCATGCATAATATTGTCCACTTAACTCATGAAACTCACAGTTTTACCTCTAGTAGGTTTAATCTACCAAAAGGCCTCATATAAGATAACGATACAAACTCTACATATAATCTCAATCACTTTTCTTTCTATAGTTTTTGTCAGCTTTGGCCCATGGGCCTTACGGTTTTACTTCCAATAGGCTCTTCCCACCAAAAGACCTCATACAATATAAGGATGCAAGTTCTACATATAATCCCAATAACTTTCGTTTCTATTGTCAATATGGTACACGAGGATGCCACATTTTGTGTTTCATGCTGTCCAAGCAAGTGGAAGATTATTTGGGCCTGGTTTTAGAACACTGTTTCACACACTATACTGGCACAAGGTGAAACGTTTACATGTCGGATATTTTGGACCTACACTGATCGCTCGATTTATGTCAGCCTTTTGTTCTTAAAATGGAATAATTATGAAACATTTTCATAAAATAGAAATTGCAAATCTTCAGTTGCTACGGCATTGAATATAAGGTAGTAAGAATAGAGTTCCATTATTTTCACAATTTGGACTAAACCTTTATGTGTTAAGTGCTACAACTTGGTTTTGGCCAAATTATAAAACCATACCTTGAACTCGGCCATGGATGGTGGGCAGTAGCATGTTCGAATTGCCCTGATTGGACTCATTAAAGAAGAATGTAAGAGTGCTAAATATGGAATTTTATTTTATTGTTTTTCCAAACCAACCGTGTACAAGTCATTAATGAAATGGTTAAGATTATACTGTGTGGGAGAATTTTCTGGGTCATCAACCACCCACATAGGGTTCCATTATCTCTGGCCCAGATCAACAAAATCATGAGTGAGGCCACTTGTACATATTTATTGCCAAAGGATAGAGCAATGCAACTTGTCACGAATCAATAATTCATGAAGTGTAGGGGTAAGGTTGTAGCATCATCTCAAAATCAAAGGTTACGTTGGTGATATTTTGAAGACCCAAGGGTATTTCCTAACAAGTATTCGCTATAAATACATGAGCATGTGTGCTTGTCTCCCATGCACAACTAAGTTCCTTTGAAGGCCAACAGAGACAATGGTATCCAAGGTGGTTGAATCTAGGACTTGCAGAAAGGAATCTATGAAGCAAGAGAAGCATGAGGTGAAGGGTAAAGGCCAAAAGCAAGAAGTAGCAGTGTTGCATCACAAGAAGGGAAAGGCTCCCAAGTTCAAGAGGAGCAGTGTCAGTGGAGAGGAAGATGCAACTTCCTCTGTCATGCTTCTACTAGCTTGTATTGTCTGTGCTCCTTAATCAACCTAGTTTCTTCATTCGCTCTCTTGTGTTTACCCATGCTCTTTCTTTCCAGCTTATGTTCACTCTGCAAAACTTCCAATGCAAAGTTTCTACTTGCTAACATGTAGTAGATGTTTAGTAGTAATCTACTAGGCCTCAGCAGGCATCCTAGGATCTCTCTCTCTCTCTCTCTCTCTCTCTCTCTCTCTCTCTCTCTCTCTCTCTCTCTCTCTCTCTCTCTCTCTCATATTTATGCTATCTTTACTGATACATGTTTGGTGAAATCTATCTGCTGTTCTTGGTTCATCTTCATCTTCATTTAGTAGAAAGCCATATTTGGTTCTCACTCCCCCCGTTTCAAGTTGTGATGCCTCTTTCCATGTGTGGGACTGGGAAGGATTTTCTTGTATGTTACTTTGGGATTCTGTTTAATAAATGGAACTGAGCATCCTCCTTGTCATCACAGGTCCATGAATTGTAATTTGAGAGAGAGAGATGTGCAGACTACATAGCTGCTACTCGGATACTTGTACATGCCCAATTTTCCATGTCAGACTGACTTGATACCCCTCTCATATTGGTGCTTAATACTAAACCAATCCTTCTTGGGTACTAATTAAGAATATCATAATCACCAGTCCATTATTTCATATAGTTCCTTTTAATTATTTTTTCAACATAACAAGGTATTAGGAAGGAAATTAAAGAATGGTATTTTCATTAATTAAGAAATATTCTAAAGAAAAACCTATGGCAATTGGATCCGTATCCTTGTCTTAGATTTCCAAAAGTGCCAAATTGTATCCCTGATCCCCCAGAATCATAGCTTCTCAGAAATGTGCATACACAGTTCATTACATTGACAATAGCATGGAGATGATGAGAGAAACCAAGTAGGGTGGCTAATTAGCAATCTAGTGGATGGGAACACTTGCGGCACATTTGGGAAACTTAAAAAGTTCCTAGGAAATGAGCTTTTGCCAAAGGTGCTGAGAGTGAAGAATCGAGGTTAAAAGGGTCTATCGAAGTCTTAGGATTCGGTTTTATGGAGATCCTGATGGCCAATGAGAGTGATTATTTTGTGAATTAATGGTTTTAAAATCGTTGTGAAGGGGGGGGGGGGGGGGGGGGGGGGGGTGGGGTGGGGTTGGTTTAACTAGTAAATAAATGGAATAAATACTCAAACAGGGTGGTTATGCATGGCTCTCACAAAAAAAAGATGACTCATCTAAGTAGAGAACAAAATGATATCAATATGAATACCAGTTGTGTACCCTACAATAAAGCAAAGACAGATATGTCTGATATTCCATTCTACATTTAAAGCTTTTCCATCTTTTTGACTGATAGGTTACAAACATCTGAAATGTTCATGGGATGGGCCTCCACTCCTCAATGGATTAGCAATATTGAACTCACTCGGATTGTGGCAATTGTAAGAAAATAAAGACAATCCATCACATCAATATTCAATGACATCTTAGGCTCTTAGCCACCACAGTTGAAAACAATTAATGTTATAGTTAGAATACAAGCAAATCAGATACAAGTCATTGCCATCCTGGTAACTGGATGTCTGCCTAACATGAATTGGAGTCTTATAAATGTGCTTCTTGATTTTATGGGTTACATAACGCTAGGATAAAGCATGTGCAAGAATTTATGAGGGAAATTTAAAACATTGGCAGGCCAAAAAACATTTTGAGGCAGAAATTTCCAAAAAATTTGTGGAAGTCACTACAGTCAATGGCCAAAATGGCCTTTGGAATTCTTCGAATTCCTGAGGATTCAGTTGGTGCATTTCATGGCAACTGTTTCAAGTTTTCCAACTCAGGTTTTCTTTTCTTTTCTTCATCCCTACTTCCTTCTTTTTTTTTTTTTTTTTTGTGTGTAAAATGAGTGTACAATCGATTCAACAGTTCAATCCATAATGATGGGTGCCACACCTAGGTGTTTTCACGAAAAGATGAGCACTAGTGCTCGGCGGGCATGAATAAAGTGAATTAGCAAAACTGGTCAAGGTGGTGGTTTGCATTATGGAATAAATTGTGCACGTACCAAAAATAGTGTTCCATAATTTCATCTAATGCAGCAGGTTACTCCAAATAAATGTTCAAGTTCTTCGATAGGATCATAACTTACTTTAAATAATAATAATAACAGCAACAATAGAAATAATAATAACATGAAAAGGAGCATGTTGAGAACTAAATCTGCATCTTAATGTGTAAAAGAGCA
The DNA here is from genome assembly GCA_037013555.1 of Sextonia rubra. Taxonomy (NCBI): domain Eukaryota; kingdom Viridiplantae; phylum Streptophyta; class Magnoliopsida; order Laurales; family Lauraceae; genus Sextonia; species Sextonia rubra. The sequence continues at coordinate 59,842,721 of JASUAD010000001.1, forward strand.
TTTTGGGAACAAATAGAAATATGTTTCCTTGGTGCTGGTATTTTTATTCATCTAAGCAGAAATTAGCACACGAAATTGTCCTAATTTTGCAATGGTTTTTCTCTAGGCCATTCTTTGGAAACAATCTCAAGATGATTCCATACAAAGCTAGCAATTTATAAAAAAATCCAACTTGGGTCCTTAAGAATGGATAATGAGGTTGTTCCCAAATTGCAGGAATACAGACACCCAAAAACTTAGCATTTGAAACCTACTACAGATTGGAATGATAGTTCTGTTAATGCTTGCATTTGCAATCTACTGCAGATTGAAATGATAGTCACGTTGAAACTTCTAAATGACATTGAGACAGAGGAGGTTACATATAAAACGTAAGGCTTATATGCTGACGCATCAAGAGGCAATCTATTGGAAAACTCTTCCCTGCGCACATGTTCCTGCAGGAGTGCGTGTAACACTCCGACCCGAGTTGATCCGGATTAGTGAGTAATTGCGTGTGATTTAGCGTTAAGCGTGTTTTGATTTTGTTCTCTTTGGTTTTGAGTCTTAGAGAGATTGTTTGAGTTGAGTTTGACTTGGTCTAGTTAGTTCGAGCCCTTTTTCGTAATTTTGACTTTTGAGTGACCTTGTCAGTTTTGCGTCATTCGGATGTCATCGCGTGTATTTCGTTGAGCTTGTCGATTTTCGTAACTGTCTTGGATCCGAATGAGTTCGTTTGCTCTTGTTGGACCGTCATTTGACTCAAACTGACAATTGTGTTAACTGTTTGGACTTAAGTGCAATTTGGACTCAACTTTAAGTTATAAATATCCCACCAACTCCATTCCTTTTCCTTCGATCGTTCTCTCTCACTCTCAGCTCGTCTCTCTCTCTCTCTCGGTTCGGCTCTCTTTCTCTCCTTCTCTGTTTCGGTTGATTGCTTGAGGGAGGAAGAAAGGAGCCCATTTGCGTGTGTTTTCCGGTGGACTGGGCCAAGCTACAGTGTGATTCCATTTGTGAGGCAAGTATAAGCCCAAGTAGTATGAACACTGATTGGTATGGATTTGATTGTTGTGTTCTTGTTCTTCATTGTGTTTCTCAGTGATAGACAGCCTTATTGAGCCCATTCTGCTGTTATCTCTCTGTTTTCAGTCATTTTGGACACTTTCTGTATGACTGTATTTGTTACAGGAAAATGACTCCGTGCACTCACGGCTACGCCGTGAAATGTGCTACGGCTAAGCCGTAAAATGGCTTACGGCTAAGCCGAGACCCAACCGTAATCCTAACCATAGAACAATACAGACTGTTATCTGAAAATAACTGAGAGTTGGCAAATTGCCATTCTTCTACGGCCCAGCCTGATCTAAGCCGTACATTGTCTTACGGCTAAGCCGTGGACCAGGATACGGCTGAGCCGTAGAGTAAAATACGGTTGAGCCGTAAATCCGGATGGATATTTGGGGAACCTCAGCTCAGCTGCAGTGCATATTACGGCTAAGCCGTAAGATGCCACGGCTAAGCCGTAAGGTTACCTACGGCTACACCGTGAGACCCTGACAATTGAATGAAAAGGGACTAGGTTTAAGCAAAAAGACCGTATATGACTTTCATGTTAGAATGTAGCTAACCTGAACATGCCCAAAGGAATGTTTGAATGACATGAATGATCTCGAGGGCTGCGAATCATTCATGACTATTATCCGGTTGTTTAGCACCTCCCCATGGGTGTTGGTTTAAGGGACTTCGGTGCACACTCCAGACACTGCAACACTAGACAATGTGCATCGGACAACTTAAAACTACATCAACATGCACGGTTAGAAACACTGGATAATTAGTGTAGGATTGGCTTGTAATTGATCCTTGATCCGTTAAGTACTTGATTTGTTGATTTGTACAGCATATTGATTTCGGTTATGCCCTCTTATGTGTTCTGCGCTGGACCTCTCGATTCTGTGGGAAACGCAGCAACCCCAGAGCGAAGCCCGGGCGGAACCATTCTATTATTGTGTATTGTGTTTTACTGTTGCTCCAATGGAGTACTTGCATCAGTTATGAGTCAGTGATTGTGATTGATACTCATTATCAGCACTTCTTGTATCAGCTTATGTACATTCCGTATCAGTACCAGTTTCTGTACATTCAGTATCAGTATATGCGATGCACTTCCTATTGTTTGTTCAGCATGATATGTGAGATCTGTATGTGGTATGTGATATGATATGATTGATTGATTGAGGTGCATCATCTGATTTGATTGTGATTGGTCTTGGCACTACTGAGCCTCAGCCTTAGGATACCCGACGGGGTTAACTTTGGTTTAGTTTATGTGTTTGCCTCTGCAGAGTGATCCGTCCTGGGACTCCGGACCCCGGGAACTAGAGACCCATGCATACCCTGGCCCGGTCGCTGGTGTTCTCATTCTGTCCGTTCTCGTAAGGGAGAAAATGGCCAATGTAGTAACCACTTTGATTGTTATCCGTTTATGATTCTGATAGCATGCTTATTCATTTGCATAATTGGTTAGTATACAAACATGATTTCTATGGATATTGCATTATGACTATTGCTCAGTATTAGACACAGTTTGTGTTATCTTCTTGTTGGCTTATACTTTGCTAAGTCGTCGTACTTATGAGTTTGTCTTGTGTGTTGCAGGCTCAGATCCCTCTCCCGATCCTGCGTCGATCGACCCGACTCCAGGAGAGGCTCGCGAGGCCCCCTTCCGGCCTAGAGGAGTGGACTTGATCCATCCTCCAGAGTACGGTTTGCATCATTTTGTTTTCCCCATTCTTTGAGTCGGAGTCTATTGAGGGGATTTTTGCTGTGCCTTGTATTGTGGGCTTGATAATTGTATTTTGGTTAGTGTGAGCCCCTTTTTGTATCATACGTTCTTGTAATTGTTCTTGTTATCAGTTCATGATCTTTTGTAATCCATTGTATCTTTTGGTATGTGTTGTTATATGCCTTGATACGTACAGCTTCCGCGTTCAGTTGTTTGCACGTGTGAATGATCCCTTGTGTGTGTATGCTTGGACGGGGTCTAGGTGTGCATGCACGGGAGTACGTGTGTCATTGGTTAGACTTTCTCTGACCCCCGGTCCCTGGGCTCGGGTTGTGACAGTGCGCATTTGGAGCGCCACCAAAGGTGGGTCCCACGTGACGAAGGGCACTTATGTATAGTGTGCAGGAGAAATTTGTCCTCTATTTATTATGATAAAAATTAGGGCTGCAAAACTTTCATCTAGTGTATGTTATTCATGGGTGGGTATAATCTGGTGAACTTTGTTTCATCAATAAGCCTATTAGAGTAGTTTTCTGAAATTTCTTTTTATAAATAATCCCAAAGATCTCTATTAGGGATGTTTCCCCTTCCCAGTGCACTTTTGTGTTGTCTAGTTGAATCATTCTCCATAGTAATCAAATATTCAAACAAGGACTGCCAAAGTAAGAGTGGGCTTAAACATTTTATCATATAAACAATTGAATTATAAGTTATAACACGTAAAAGGTTAAAAAATTATACAATTAGATGGCAAACCATGACCAACATCAAAGTACATGTTAGATGAAGGTAAATTAACACAATGACGTGTTTTGACTGAGCTACAAAAGGATAAGAACAGTTACAACAAATGGCTTATTTGCATCTACGGAGGTTTCTGAAATTGCTTAGTAGAAAGCAGCTTATCTATGATTCTTTGAAGAGCAGGTGCACTAGGCCCACATTTCTGGTCGGTAAAGCATGATCGACTTTCCTCTGCTACTTTACATAGCTGTGGATCCATTGGCACCTTACCAAGAAAGGGGACTTGCATGTCCATACACATCTTCATTGCGCAGCCTGCACTGCTATCAAAAACTTCACTACAGGCAACTAAAGACAACAGCTCTGGAGCATTTGCCTTTATATAGCTCACTGCCCACTCTGTAGCATGATTTTCATCACCATTCTCTGCCGTCTTCATGAACCTGAAATCAGCAATTCCGCGTACATGGTATTGGCACGAGCGTAATTCCCTTGTGCGTGTATACTTAGACAGGGTCTAAGTGTTTACACACGGGAGTACGTGCATCACTGATTAGGTTTAAACTTAATCCCTGATTTCTTGGGCTCGGGTTGTGACATACGTATTGTATGGTATTAGAGCATTGTTTGATAAAGGTGATAAGCATGAAGGCGTATAGGAACGTGGTGAGGATACGTTGTTAAATATTTGACTTTATAGTTTGATATTTTGATTTGTTGGGGACATGTAGTGGGGAACGCCTTGTGTTTGAGTATTAACCCTGTACATTTTGCAGGATATGGCATCCGGATCAGGTACCACTAACAATCATGGCAACAATGAGAGTGGATCAGCACCGCCACAATACCCACTCAACACGGACAATCGATTCCTCATGATGTTGCAAGCAATCCATGCTCAGTCACAAGCGGTACATTCTTTGCAAGCCCAAGTAACGTCCATCATGGACAGACAAAGCCAAGTCTCAGTTCCATCTCACATGGAGCAACAGGTAGTCTTTCAACCTAAGGAAAGTGATCCCAATGCTCTTTACGAAAGCTTCAAAAACGTGGAGCTACCGAATTCTATGGGAATGAAGATGCTTTGAAAGCCGATCAGTGGTTAGAGCATACGGAGGATCTCTTTGATACAGTGGTGTGTACCAACAAATAGAGAGTAGTACTCGCAGCGTAATGTTTTGCGATGTAGAAAAGACTTGGTGGAAAAGTGTGAAAGACTCCTATAAGGACATGCCGGGTGCGACAGTTTGGGAGACATTTAAGAAGCAATTCAGAAGGAAATTTATTCTAGCCCGTGTACAGAGAGCAAAGGAAGTAGAGTTCTTAGCTTTGCAGCAGCAGCAAATGATAGTGGCCGAATATGTGTATAAGCTCATGCAGCTATCACATTTTACGGAGGATATGGTTAACACTGAAGAAAAGAAGGTTAATCGGTGTATTAATGGCTTGAATCCTAGATATAAGAACCATGTGACCGCTTTCCAATGGCCAGCCACCTTTGATGATGCAATGGACAGAGCTTATGCTGCAGAACCTAATCTTCAAAAAGAGAGAGCTGTAGACTCAAAGAGAAATGCGCCATTTGGTGCAAGAGGACAAGTACATAAGAAGATGAAAGGCAAACAAGGTACCTTCAATTCAGTCAGTGTGAATTATGAGCATTGTAGCAAAGCCCATAAGACGGAGCAATGTTGGAGAAAGATAGGAGCTTGCTTGATTTGTGGCTCCATGGACCATTTAATGGCCAAATGTCAGAAGTACAAGTCTTCTCAATTCCAACAATCCAGACCAACTGCTTCTACAGCTCAAGGTAGATCACAGCAATCCCGCCAAGGCCAGAAGCCAAACCACGAGACCGCTCGTGCTTATGCCACTACTCATGAGAGCGCAGAAAAGGCGAATGTGGTGGAAGGTACTATTTTGATTGCTCAAGCAGAAGTTCTAGCATTGTTTGATTCGGGGTCTACGCATTTGTGCGTAGCACCTCAGATTGCTAAACAGTTACGGTAGCCGCATAAACCGCTACTATATGTGTTAGTGGTGTCCACTCCTGTTGGCAAGAGAGTGAAGTGTAGTGTATACTACCCCCAATGCGATGTATGGATAAAAGGTCATTAACTCCTCGTTGACTTAATTTTGTTGTCGATATTGGACTTCGACATGATCCTTGGAATGGATTGGCTCGTGAGGTATTGTGCCTGTGTAAACTGTTACAGCAGGATAATCTATTTTGATCTAGGAAATGGGTTTCATTTCGAGGGCAGTCAGAAAAAATGCCCTAAGCGTGTTATCTCCGCATGCAAGGCGGATCGGATAATTCGCAAGGGGTCTGAAGGTTTCATTACCTTTATCTCAGAGAAGAAGGATCTGAAGCAACTTGGAGGGATTCGGGTACTGTGCAACTTTCCAGATGTATTTTCCGACGAAGTTCCAGAATTAACCCCTGTGCGAGAAGTGGAATTCGCTATTGACCTTGTGCCAGGCACAGCACCTATTAGTAAAGCTCCATATTGTATGGCCCCAGCTGAGTTATTAGAGTTGAAGAAGCAATTGTAGGACCTCTTGGACAAGTGTTTTATCCGCCCGAGTGTGTTACCTTAGGGAGCTTCGGTGTTGTTTGTCAAGAAGAAAGATGGCACCTTTCGGATGTGTATTGATTATCGACAGTTGAATAAGGTGACAATTAAGAATAAGTATCCCTTGCCCCGTATTGATGAACTATTTGATCAACTTCAAGGTGCAGTGCATTTTTCTAAGACTGATTTGAGATTTGGGAATCACCAATTACGGGTGAAGGAAGATGATATTCTCAAAACTGCCTTCAAAATGAGGTATGGTCAATATGAATTTCTCGTGATGCCTTTTGAACTGACTAATGCACCCGCTGCTTTTATGGCTTTGATGAATTGGATCTTCGCTCCTTTCTTGGATCGGTTCACTTTTGTTTTCATTGATGACATTTTGGTGTACTCTAAGACTGCAGAGGAGCATACAGATTACTTGAGAAAAGCCTTACAATTGTTGAGAGAACATCAACTCTATGCCAAGCTGGCGAAATGTGATTTTTGGCTTGAGCAGGTAGCATTTCTCGGTCACATCATTTTACGAAAAAGATTGGCAGTAGATCCAAAAAAAGTCGAGGTAGTTGTCAATTGGTCCAATCCAAAATCAGTGATAGAAATTAGGAGTTTTCTTGGACTTGCAGGGTATTACCGAAGATTTGTTCAAGATTTTGCAAAAATATCTGCTCCCCTGACCAAGCTGACTCAGAAAAACGTGTCTTTTTCGTGGACTGATGAGTGTGAAGCTAGTTTTCGAACTTTGAAGGAGAAACTCACTATCGCTCCAGTATTGACTTTACTTGATGGAAGTGATGCGTTCCCACTTCCACTGCGGTATATGCAAAGGATGCAACGAGCCTGGCGGTCTCTGATGATCGGCCTTCACCTTCTGACATGTCAAACAACGAGCAACAAAGCCTGCTACTTCTCTCTTCATGTTGTTCCACCAGAAGCGATCTTTGAGATTCCGAAACATCTTCGTGCTGCCTGGATGCATCGCGTATCGAGCGTAATGCGCTTCGTTCATCAGTTTCTCCTTGAACTCATCCACTAGTTTAACTTCAACAGGGAGACCACGGAACTCTAAGAGGAAACTGCTCAAAAGCTGCACTGACTCTGCTTTCCGACTGAGCGCATCTGCCACCACATTCCCCTTGCCTGGCTGATATTTGATCGGGAAATCATAATCCTTAATAAGCTCAAGTCATCTCCTCTGTCTCATGTTCAGCTCCTGCTGTGTGAATAAATACTGCAAACTGTGGTGGTCAGAATGAACCTCAAACCGCACACCATACAGATAATGTCTCCACAGCTTCAACGCAAACACGATGGCAGCCAATTCCAAATCATGGGTGGCGTAATTCTTCTCATGTTCTCGCAACTGTCGCGATCCATATGCAATCACCTTCCCATGCTGCATCAACACACAGCCTAGACCAACTCGAGAAGCGTCTGAATAAACCACGAATCCTTCACAACCATCTGGCAAGGCTAACACTGGGACTGTAGTCAACTTCTCTTTCAAAATCCTGAAACGGGCTTCACACTCCTCAGTCCAAACAAATGGTACATTCTTCCTGGTCAACTTCGTCAAAGGAGAAGAGATCTTAGCAAAGTCCTGGACAAATCGACGATAGTAACCCGCTAGACCAAGGAAACTGCGAACCTCTGTCACTGTCTTGGGGCTAGGCCAATTCACCACTGCCTCTACTTTAGATGGATCAACTGCCAATCCCTCTCGTGAAATGATATGACCTAAAAATGCCACCTGCTCAAGCCAAAAATCACACTTCGACAACTTAGCAAACAATCGATGTTCTCTCAACAACGACAAGGCTTTTCTCAAATGCTCCTTATGCTCCTCTGCTGACTTAGAATAGATCAGTATATCATCAATAAACACAACTACGAACTGGTCCAAGAAAGGAGCAAAGATCTGATTCATCAATGCCATAAAAGCTGCAGGTGCGTTGGTTAGTCCAAAAGGCATCACGAGGAATTCATAGTGGCCATAACGAGTCCTGAAGGCAGTCTTGGGAATGTCATCTTCTTTGACTCTCAACTGGTGATATCCAGACCTCAAATCAATCTTCGAAAAATATGCTGCGCCCTGAAGTTGATCGAACAGCTCATCAATCCTGGGTAGGGGGTACTTGTTCTTGATCGTCACTTTGTTCAGCTGTCGATAGTCTATGCACATCCGAAAAGTACCATCCTTCTTCTTGACAAACAAGACTGGCGCTCCCCAAGGTGAAACGCTCGGGCGAATGAAACTCTTATCCAAAAGCTCCTGCAATTGCTTCTTCAATTCTGACAACTCTGCTGGGGCCATGCGATACGGAGCCTTGCTGATCGGTGTCGTGCCGGGAACAAGCTCGATGGCGAACTCCACATCTCGAACCGGGGGTAAGTCTGGCACTTCGTCTGGGAAGATATCGGGAAAGTCACAGACCACCTGGATCTCATCTAGCTGCTTCGTCTCCTTCTTCGCTGAGATAAAGGCAATGAAGCCTTCACACCCTCGGCGGATCAAGCGATCTGCCTTACACGCCGAAATCACACGCCTGGGGCATCTCTGCTGACTGCCCTCGAAACGGAAGCCCTTGCCTAAATCGAAGAAGATCGTCCTGTTGTAACAGTTAACACAGGCACGATATCGAGCGAGCCAATCCATACCAAGGATGACGTCGAAGTCCAGCATCGACAACAGGATCAAATCAACAGGTAACTGATGACCTGCAATCTGCACGTCGCAATGGGGGTAGTACATACTACACTCCACTCGCTTGCCAACTGGGGTGGATACAACCAACACATATGGCAACGGCTTAGACGGCTGATGCAACCGCTCGGCGAAATGAGGTGCTACATAAGACCGTGTAGACCCCGAATCGAACAAAGCTAAAGCCTCGACGCGCGAAATCAAAACAGTACCTTCAACCACCTGTGGATCCTCAGCACTCTCGTGGGTAGCAGCGTAAGCACGGGCTGTCTGGCGAGGCTGTCTCGAGCCTGGACGAGCTGACTGTGGCTTGCTCGGAGCTGTAGGTGCACTGGGTCTGCTAGGAACTGCACCGGAAGTAGGACCAGATGGAGCTGCACCGGAGGCTCTCTGTCGAGGACAATTGGCGATCATATGCTCCCTCGAACCACAAATAAAACAAGCACCGGCCTTCCTCCAACAAGCTTCAGTCGTGTGGCTCTTGCCACAATATCCACAAGTCACTCCAGTAGAACTAGAAGTACTCTGCTGGCCTTTGGTCTTCTTCTGTACTTGTCCTCGTGCACTGAAAGGCGGCTGTCGCTTAGGCTCAACGGCTCTCGCAGCTTGGTGGATGGCCTCGGCAGAATAGGCCCTGTCCACTGCATCGTCGAACGTAGCCGGACGCTGGAACGCTGTCACGTGGTGCATGTACCGGGGATGCAAACCTTCAACAAACCTGTTCACCTTCCTTTCTTCGGTACTGATCATGTCCGGAGCAAAATGCGACAACTGCATAAACTTGTTCACGTATTCCGCTACTGTCATCTGCTGCTGGCGGAGAGCTAGGAACTCAACCTCCTTGGCTCGAAACACATGAGCCGGGATGAACTTCCTCCTGAACTGTTGCTTGAACATCTCCCACACCGTAGCACTAGGAATATCTCTGAAGGAGTCTTTCACGCTCTTCCACCAAGTCTTTGCGACGTCCCTAAACATAGAAGTTGCTAGTCCGACCTTCTGCCGGTTCGTGCACACGACGGTCTCAAAGACATCCTCCGTCTGTTCCAACCACTGTTCTGCCTTCAATGGCTCTTCTGTCCCATAGAACTCAATAGCTCCTCGCTTGCGAAATTTCCCATAGAGGGCATTCGGGTCACTCTCTCGAGGCTGCAAGATCACCTGCTGGTCTACATGCGACTGAACTGGGGCTTGACTTTGTCGGTCTAACATGGTTGTTACTTGGGCTTGCAAGTTCTGCATCGATTGTGATTGTGCCTGAAGGGACTGGAATAGCATAAGGATGCGTTCATCGGTATTCGGTGTCTGTGGTGACGGTGCGGATCCGCTCTCGTTATTTCCGGCGTTCTGCTGCGAACCAGAACCTGATGCCATCCTGTAAAATGGAAAGAGTCAGACACAAACACAAAACAATAGCGCCCAACAAACCCCAAAGTCTAGAAAGAGCACAAAGAAATAGCCGTATCCTCACCACGATCCTACATGCCTACATGCTTATCATCTAGAACAAGGAATGAGCAAGAAATGCTTTGATACCATACAATACGTATGTCACAACCCGAGCCCAGGGTTCAGGGGTTAGCAAAAGCCAAACCTAATGACACACGTACTCCCGTGCCTGTACACGTAGACCGAGTCTAAATGCACACGCACAAGGGAACATTCACACGTGCCAAGCAAGTACGCGGAAGCTGTAAATATCAGAAACATAAAACTAACCATGCAAGGAGAGAATACAAAGAAAGGACTGACATAATTACATATGAAAGTTTTACAAAATGAACAAAAGATATATACAATGATAACAGGTCATGTCAAATACAAGTCTGCAAATCCACACAACACAAGACTCCAAAATGATGCATGCCATGTACGCTCTCCCGTGGAGTGATCACATCCACTCCTCTAGGCCTGATGGGGCCCCGGGGGTCTCATCTGGAGCCTGGCCGACCGGCGAGGGTTCAGCAGGGGGATCTGGGCCTGCAACACCAAAAACAACTGTGAATACGAAGATTCAGCAAAGTATAAACCATAGCAAGTTAACACACGCTGTATCTAACAGAATAAAGAACATCATGTGATTAAAGAAAGCATTTTCGTATACTAGGCTGTCATGCAAGAAGGAAATATGCCATGTGTATCAATGAATACATGCTGTGTACATACTAGTGGCTACTACATTACCATATGCTCCCAAAAGAGGGATCTTATAACGTGCAAAGAACACCATTGTCCGGGCCAGGGTACAATGGGTCTCGGTTTCCTGGGGTCCGGTTCCCCAAGACAAATCCATACTGCAGCAGGTCCATATAACTATACCAAATTCACCCCGTCGGGATCCTAAGGCTGAGGCTAAGTAGAGCCTGACCATACAGAGTCAATCATGAAAATCCTGAGTAGATCGTGACAATATATCATACGTGCAGATCTGTGAGTGAACATATCATACATGCATACTCAGGGTAAACAAACCAAAATGTGAAAGTAACGAAACATACGTAATCATGTAGAGTGTTGAGATCAATGATCGAATGCAATATGTTATGCAACAATTCATGTAAAATCGAATCATCTTGCTTTACAACCCAATTCTAACCTAGTTATCCGGTGTTTCTAACCGTGCATGATGATGTAGTTTTAAGTTGTTCAATGCACCGTTGTCTAGTGTTGCCTTGAATCGGGCGGTGCACGAAGTCCCTTAAACCAACGCCCATGGGGAGGTGCTTGACATCCGGATAACGAACATGAATGATTCGCAGCCCTCGAGATCATTCACGCGTTGTATCACATTCCGTTGGGCAAGGCTAGGTACTCTACATTCTATCATGAAGGCCATATCGGTCTTTTCTTTACACCTATCCTTGTTTTTCTTTCATTAGTCTAGTGTGCATACGGCTTAGCCGTGTGTGTGTGCTACGGCTTAGCCGTGGTGTTCTACGGCTTAGCCGTGGCTGGGCCGTAGAAGGTCTGTCAGTTGCTGACTCTCAGTTATTCCAGAATTTGCACCCTGTATTGCTCTACGGCTGGGCCACGGCTGAGCTTCGGCTTAGCCGTAGGGCATTCCACGGCTTAGCCGTACCCTAGCCGTAGAGGAAAACTGGGTTTTTCTCCTCTCTAGATTGTGAGCCGTAAGAGGCATACGGCTTAGCCGTACCTGTACGAATTCAATTTCCTGCAACCTGTACAGAATGTCTGGAAATGCATCAGAAATGCAATTTATCAATGGGAATACACAAGTACTGAACCAATAAGTATCAAATGGGCTGTAAACACTTGTTTCCACATCAATTCATGTAAGATCAACCAAATTCAATGCATACCAACATGGGTTCTCAATGTTATGGTTATACTTGCCTCAATTGGAGATCACTCGCACAATTGTAGTTCTCAAGCCCAAACACAATCTAATACAAATCAAAACAACATGCATGCATGAGGATTGGAGTCATAGACACACTTATACAACAATGGAAACAAGAGGGAGAAGAACTAGAGAAGAGAGATGAGAAGGATGAAGGGATTTCCACCAACTCACCTCACATGCAAGAAACCGACCTCCTCTTGATCGATGGAGAAGAGGAATTCAAGTGAAGGAGGAGAGAGAGACTCCACGTGCAGTTGCAAAGAAACAGAGAGAGAGAACGAGAGAAGGACTTGAGTTTTGATCGATGGTGAGCTTATATAAGTTAGTGGGTTGTCCAATTTGCAAGAGAGCCCAAGTCATACATCTATTTTCAGTTTGAGTCAAATCAAGGTCCAATCGAATCACACGACCTCGGTTGCAAATGACGTAGTTACGAAAGTTAACGAGCTCAACGAAAGACACGTGTTGACAACAAGATGATGCAAAAATGACCATGTCTAAGAAAAGCTAAAATTACAAAAAAGGGCTTGGTCTACTTAATCCAGGTCAAACTCAACCCAACTACCTATCCATGACCCATAACGAAAATCAAAACACAACAAAACACGATTAGCAACGAAAACAAGATTAACTAGCCACTAAACGAGGTCAAGCTGGGTCGGAGTGTTACATGCTCTCAGTAGGAAGTCAGAGACTCTAAATGTTTTAAACAGTTTCTTTTATTGATGCAAGATAAACCCGTTGAAGTGAGATTGGTGGATAAATATATGATGCTGGCAAGTACGCTTGTTTTCCAGCCTGCGGTGATTCAGCAAATTAAGGATCGACAATTTGACGATTTGACCTTGAAGCGAATCCGAGACCATATTGGAGATCGACCGGACTTCCGACTGGAGGGTGGCATAGTGTATTTTTGGAACAGGTTGTGTATACCAGCAATTGATAACTTGAAGGAGAACCTCATGACAGAGGCACATTATGCTCGATATGCGATGCACCCAGGAAGTATAAAGATGTACCGAACTTTAAAGGACCGGTTTTGGTGGAACAATATGAAAAGAGATATCACAGGGTTCGTCGCTAAGTGCTTGACTTGTCAGAAGGTGAAAGCTGATCATCAGAGGCCTTAGGTTCTTTACACCCATTGCATGTACCTCAGTGGAAATGGAAACATATTACCATTGATTCTGTTTCAGGCTTACCTCTGACAAGTAAGAAGAATAACGTCATTTGGGTGATTGTGGACAGATTGACGAAGTCAGCCTACTTTATTCCATTCAAAAAGGGTATGACCTTTTCAAAAACGGCTAAGAAGTTTGTAGATGAGATTGTCAAGCTACATGGTACACCCATGTTGATTGTGTCCAATCGTGATAGCCGTTTTGTATCATTATTCTGGAAGGCTTTCCAAGATGCTATGGGTACCAAGTTGAATTTCAGTACTACGTATCACCCGCAGACGGATGGACAATCTGAACGGACAATTCAGACGTTGAAAGGCATGCTACGGGCCAATGTTTTAAACTTCAAGAAAGAATGGGATACACATCTCTCTTTATGCGAATTTGCCTATAATAACAGCTTCCACAAAAGTATTGGTATGGCTCCGTATAAAGCGCTGTATGGACGCAAATGTTAGAGTCCAGTATGCTGGGAAGAAGTGGGAACGAGAAGTTTTCACGGACCAACGATTATCGCCGAAATTACTGAAAAGGTACAGAAGGCCATTGAGAATTTGAAAATTGCTCGGTCGAGACAAAAAAGCTATGCAGACACTTGCAAAAGAGTTTTAGAATTTCAAGTGGGAGATTGGGCTTTCCTGAAGGTCTCGCCGATGAAGGTACTATAGGTTTCAGCCAAAAATGGTAAGTTAGCTCTGAAATATGTTGGCCTATTCAAGATCAAGAGCAGAATCGGTGATTTAGTGTACAGGTTGGCTTTTCACATGGAGTTCTCCGGAGTACATGATGTATTCCATGTGTCAATACTTCGCAAATATGTTAAAGACCCTACCCATGTCATTCGATATGACAATGTGCAAATACAGCCGAATGCGTCATACGTCGAGTGTCCACTCCGAATTGTTGGGGCAAGAGAGCAAATCTTGCATACGAGAACCATACGATAGGTCAAGGTGCTTTGTGAACATCATGGTCCTGACGAAAGCCACTTAGGAATTAAAAGAGCAGATGGCGCGACAGTATCCCAACTTCTTCACGTAGGTATGTGTTCATTCCGAGGACGGAATGATTCTTAAGTGGGGGAGGATGTAAGATTCCGACCTAACTTAATCCCCTTTAGCATTTAATTACTATTCTTTTGCTCTTTCCTAGTGACTTTGTTTCGTGCTTGTCGCTTTGTTTTTGTTTACGTTTTATTTCGGGTCATGGATAGGTAATTGGGTAGAGTTTAACATGGATTAGGTAGACGTGAGCCCTTTTTCGTAATTTTAGATTGTGTAAAATTTCGGCATTCATGCATCATCTCGATGTCATCACGTGTATCTCGTCGAGCTTATTAATTTCCGTAACTGATTCACATGCAAACGATGTCGTTTGTTTCTATGGGATCGTAAAGAATTGAGAGAACCTTCTACGGTCCAGCCACGGCTAAGTTGTGTGGTGTGCTACGGCTAAGCCGTACCCAAACCGTGGCTGAGCCATAGAACAAGCATGGCTAAGCCGTAAGAGGAACAAAGGTTAACACAAGCTCGTAGTAAATGCGGAAACAATTCTGGGGAACCACAGCTGAGCCGTAATGCATAATACGGCTAAGCCGTAAGATGCCCACGACTAAGCCATAGGTCACCCATGGTTAAGCTGTGAAAACCTTTGAAACTTAAGAAAATGTAAGTATTGAAGAGACCTTATAGGACCTTCGAGTTAGAATGTAGGTAACCCATAACTTGTCCAATGGAACATGAGAATCGCATGAATGGTCTTGAGGGCTGGAAAAACTCATTCATGTGTGTTGTCCGATTGTTAAGTACCTCCCCATGGGTGTTAGTTTAAGGGACCCCGATGCACTTTTCCGATACAATGCAACATTCGAGAGAGACAACTATATATCGAATAACTTAAAACTACATCATCATGCACTGTTAGAGACACTGGATGACTGATTAGGGTTGGCTAGTACATTATCTTAATTCTAGCAAATTGACTTGCATAGCATATTGGATGACGATTATTATCCTCCACTCTCATGTATTGATTGATTAGTCATCGTTATGTCTTTTCGATCGTATATGCATTAGATTTGATTGGTACATTCTTGACATTTACTATTCCATGTACATTAGTTGTTGTCATTGACTTGAATATTGTATGAATTAAATGGCATGTAATATTCTCTATATGAAATGCATGTTTTACTCAAGTTCAAGTATATGATTAACTCAATAATGGTCAGGCACTACTCAGCTTCAGCCTTAGGATACCCAGCGGGGTTGACTTTGGCGTAGTATGTATGGTACTACTGCAGTATGTTTATGTCTTGGGGTTTTCGAAACCCAGGAACCCTAGACCCATTTGTACCCTGGCCCGGTTGATGGTGTTCTCTCATGTATAGATCCCTAGAGGGAGAATATGACAGATGTAGTAGCCACATAGTACAGTATACATATGCATTGATTCTCATAGCATGCTTTATTCAAATGCACAATCACCTAGTATATGAAATTGAAATTCAATGCAATTTTATCTGTCCATTATTCTTTTGGACACAACGCGTGTTATTTTATTGTTGCTTATGCTTTGCTGAATTGTTGTATTCACTAGTTGTCCTTGGTGTTGCAGGTTCGGATTCCGCTGCCGACCCCTTGTCAGTCGGTAAGACTTCAAAAGAAACTATAGAGGCCCCGTCAGGGCTAGAGGAGTGGATGTGATCACTCCCCCAGAGAGCGTTATGGCATGATAAGCTTCTTCTGGGATTTTGTGGAATGCATTATGTGTTTTTCTTAGAGCTGTTTAACTCCTTGCATTTTGATGTCTTGGTTACTTGGAAACTGTTCCTCACACTTGTATAGATGGGGTTTCTTGTTCTTTGTATATCTTGTAATAATTATCATCTTTTGCAAATCTTGTTTATGTTAGTGTTCTCTTTTATGCCTCTTTTTACGCAATGGTACTTACAGCTTCTGCGTACATGGTATTGGCAGGTGCGAAATTCCCTTATGCGTGTACACTTAGACAGGGTCTAAGTGTGTACACATGGGAGTACGTGTGTCACTAATTAGGTTTAAATTTAATCCCCGATTTCTTAGACTCGGGTTGTGACAATTTGTGAAGTATTAAACTATTTGCCATTTGATGTAAGTTGTGAAAATTGTGATAACTTAGCGGTTTGATTTGTGATCTCAATCCCTGTTTTTTTTTGCAATTGAAAAACTTGGAATTGTTGTAATTGCTACGTACTCTTTATATTGTGAGGCATTCTCTAAAGTATGGGCAACGCACCGTGATACACCCACACATGGAGTTTAGCCCTTTTTGGGTATAACATTGGGATTGAGACCCTTTTGTGTGATATTACTAGTCTACAGCTAGTTCCCACTTTATATTAGAGATTATTAATATTCTCAGGTTTTGTACCAACTTTGTATGAAAATAAAACTGTTTGTACCTGGCGGGTACCTTGTGCTTGGTTCAGTCCTAACTCAGGAGAGCACACTTTGATATTTTGTTTACTGCGAAGATGCCTTTTCTTTTTATTTGTTGATTTAGTTATTTGCTCACCTATTGAGATACCTTGAATTTTGGTCACATTACCTTTTGATATATTTGTATACTCAAACCATGACTCTAAATTTGATCTCTTGGATTGTTATCTATTGGCTAAGTTTTATAGTTTGTATTACTTGTTGAGTTTTACTCATCCTTGCTTCTCCTCCCCCCGATTTCGAAGTTGAGCCGGAACCTGAAGAAACCTAACTTGTTTTGCACATTTGGGGACTAAAGGAAAAACTATAGGACTTCATCTTTAGATTTAGAGGATTGATTTAGGGTTTTATTAGGGTTAAGAAGTTACTTATTTTATTTTTGAGGATCACTCGCACTTCAGATTTATTTATTATATTAATAAATTGATTTTATTAGTTAGAGTGGATATTGATCATGTTATTCCATTTGGACTATTTAATAAAGTCTGAAATTTATTTTAAAGAAAATTTATTATTGTTTTAATTTATTGTTGTGGACCGATCATGACTCGTAATTTGAGGGTCCCAAGGATCTTAGATTTCATGGCGTGACAGTTTGGTATCAGAGCCAAAGTTTACAATTAAGTAAAATTTTGTAGAAATCCTACGATGTACGAGAGTTTAGGCAACACATAGGTTGGGAATTAGTTTGACCCTTTTGCATTTTTTTTACCCTTGTTATTTTTCTTAATAATTATACTTTTGTAGATGGCACTGAACGGAGATTCGCAAGTAACAGCCAACAATGGAAACTCTAAACTTGAGGATGTTCGATGGGCTCTTCGAGATGTGGCCACTATAATTACTGCTCAGACTAAGGCCTGTCAGGAACCAGAACTATACAAAAAGTTTAAGGGTTATGGTCCCCTGTCCTTTAGCGGGACCACCAACCTTATGATAACTGAGACATGGCTAAGGGATATTGAGAAAGCATTCCGGGCAATGAAATGTGCAAAAGTTGACAAGGTGCGCTTGGCCACCCATACAATCAAAGGTAAGGCCGAGCATTGGTGGGAGTTTGAAGAAGAAGCTTTGAAAAAGACAAATACTGATATTACTTAGGCTGTTTTCGAGGAAAAGTTTAATAACAAATACATTCCGAAGCATATCAAGGCACAGAAAGCGTAGGAATTTGCAACCCCGATTCAAAGAAGCATGTCTGTTGCACAGTATGAGGCCAAATTCGCAGAACTGTCTAGGTACGCGCCTCATTTGATTCAGAATGAAGCAACTAAGGCAAACAAGTTCGAGAAGGGCCTCAGGCCTATTATCATAAAATAAGTGGCTAGTTTTGAATTGGAGGATTACAGTCAACTAGTGGAGTCAACTAGTGGCCAAGGCATTCAAGGTAGAAGCCACTTTAGCACTCATTGAGTAATTCAAAGACAAAAAGGACCATGGCAGAATTCATAAGAGGGGACCACCAAGTAGGAATCATGGAGCTAATCAAGTAAATAAAGGTTAACTTCAAAAGTAGCAACGAACTAACAACCAGAGGACCCCAGTGATTATCTGTACCTTCTGTCAGCGTCATCATCATGAGAAAGACTGCGATAAGAAGAATAAGTTGTGCTTCAACTGTGGTAAATCAGGGCATATGATCAAAGATTGTCCAAACCCTCAGTGATAGAATCAGCAAACTAAGCAACAAAAGCCCCAGCAGCAACAGCAATAGCGACCTCAGCAACAGCCCCAATAGCAACTCAAACCTACTAGAATAATCAGAATGCACCCAACAGAGGCAGAGTTTATGCAATAACTGAGGTGGATGCTGACGCCTCACAAGCTGTGGTGGAAGGTACACTCTTAATAGCTCAATACCATGCTAAGGTTCTATTTGATCCAAGCTCTACCACTCTTTTGTTGCACCTGCTTTTGCTACTAAGTTAGGAGTGATGCCTGCAACCATGAATCAATCATTGACCATAGTTACTCCTATCGGTGATCATTTTGAAACTAATATTATTTATCGATCGAATGTTATTAAAATCGAGGAGCATGACTTTTTAGCAGATCTTATTTTATTAGACATGCATGACTTTGATATAATTTTGGAAATGAATTGGTTAGCCTCTTATCATGCTTCTATTGATTGTTTTGCGAAAACTATTACCTTTAAGATTGCTGGACAACCCAGTTTCCAAGGAAGAAAAAACTTTTAGGGTTGCTCGAAGCTCAGCACTGAAGGCTGAGAAACTACTCAAAAAAGGGTGTGGATGCTACTTGGCTTTTGTGATCGAGGGGTTAAGGGGAAAAAGTTTAGAAGATATCTCGATAGTGAGAGAATTTCCAGATGTGTTTTCGGAAGAAATTCCAGGACTGCCCCTAAATGTGATATGGATTTTATCATAGATCTCATACCTAGAATCACCCCCTATCTCCAAATCACCTTACCGTATGGCCCTACAAAGCTTAGAGATTTGAAGAATCAACTACAGGATTTATTAGATAAGGGTTTCATTAGGCCAGTGTGTCACCCTGGGGTGCACCCGTGCTATTTGTTAAAAAGAAAGACTAACCATATTTAGCAAAGGTAATAGTTTTCGCAAAACAATTAATAGAAGCACGATAAGAGGCTAACCATGTTAGTGTCATTGTAAGAGTATGTTGTCAATTACGTGACCAAAGTGTAGTTCGATTTTAGAACGATGTAGTTCACCTCGGAAGTTCATTGAAGATCAAGTCAAGTTCAAAGAAGTTCAAGCTAGTTCAAGACCATTCAAGGAAAACCTATCAATGAAGACTAAGCAAAGAAGTTCAACATCAAAGAAGATCATCTGTGAGTGCCAAGGGATAAGGTATCTGTGATCCCTAAGTGTCAATTGAAATAAACTAGGAAATTAGGGTTTTCAATCAACCTGTTTTGTTCTACGGCTTGGACCACGGCTAAGCCGTAGATCCTACGGCTCACTATCCAGAGAGTATATTTTGAAGCCTTTTGTTCTACGGCTGACCCTACGGCTACACCGAAAAAATGTTACGGCTAAGCCGTAGTGTGTTTCACGGCTAAGCCGTAAAATCTACGGGTCACAATCCAGAGAGTGTACTTGGCCATATTATGCTTACGGTTGACCTTACGGCCAAGCCGAAAGGCCTTCACGGCTAAGCCGTAAAGTTATTCACGGCTAAGCCGTAAAGATTACGGGCCACTCTCCAGAGAGCTGTTTCTGGGAAATTTGAGCTTACGGCTGACCCACGGCTGGGCCGAAAGGTGCTCACGGCTAAACCGTATAAGAATTTACGGCTAAGCCGTAGGCCTAACCGTAAGAAGGAATTTGTGTTGAATCTGGTCAAACTAGCCGTTGGATGTTGTCAGAACTTACGGCTAAACCGTAGACCATTCTGTTCTAAGCCGTAGAACTATCCGTTGGAGCTCATCTGTATTTAAAGAGGACCTCTTCCTTGCTCTAACTACTGAATTTATTGCTGAGAAAATCACTAGTATAGCTGAGCCTTTGCACCTCCATTAAAATCATCTTCAAAGCTCCCACAACCACCTACTCTCCAACATCAAAGAGTGCCATTATTGTTACAAGTAGAGTAGTTGGTGAGTTAGGAAAGGCTTCTTCAAATCTGAGAGAATACCTTAGCCTTCCAATCCCTCTTGGAACCTCTTCCCTTGGCTGAGCTCACATCTGAAGATCTTCATCTCCAAGGAGCAAGAACAAGAGGCCAAAGCTTGGAGGTAGTCTTCAAGCATCAAGAGCACCACTCAAAACCAAGGTATACAATTCCTTGTTTAGGTGTTCTTTAATATTTCAATTCATATTGTTGTATTTGGTGGAAGACAAACCACCGCATCAAAAATTGTTGTAATTGGTGGACTAGATCAAGGATCAACCACCTGATCAAAAACTCTAATTGGTGGAAGACAAACCACCGTATCAAAAAAACTGTTGCAAGAGGTGTATGTTATGTAAGTACCTCTTATTTAGTGGAACCAAGAGAGATTGCTCTTGAGAGTGGATGTAGGTCTAGGACCGAACCACTATAAATCATTGTGTTTATTGTTTGTTGTGTGTGGATGTTGCTTTGCTTTCTTGTCACTTGAGTTGATGATCTTTTATAAGCTACATCTTTGTTGCTCTAGTTGCATCTCTAGACACTCACAACTCTGAATATCTCTCTCAATTTTAATAATCTTTTAGATTGTTCTTTAATAACATCTGAGTCTTGAAAAGAAAATTTTAATAGTCCTATTCACCCCCCCTCTAGGACTTGGTGAGATTTAGTTATTGCACTTTCAATTGGTATCAGAGAGGGTTACTTCGTAAGGGTGTAATAACCTGAAGTAGATCCATCTTTTGCTAGATTCACCATGAATCCTGAAGGAAGTTCTATCACCCGACCACCTTTCTTCGATGGAACAAATTATGCATTTTGGAAAGCCCGGATGACAGCATTCTTAAAATCCATGGACTGGGCTGTTTGGGAGGCTATAGAGAATGGTTGGACGGAACCCACTGAAGATGTGTCTACAAATGGTGTCACAACCACTAAACCATTAGATCCAGCCAAATGGTCTCAAGCTCAGCTAAATCTTAGACAAAATAATGCTAGAGCGTACAATGCTATAGTGTGTGCCATGAATCAAGAAGAGTTTAAAAAGATCATGACAACCACTAATGCAAAACAGGCATGGAGAATCCTTGAAGTAACTTATGAGGGTACCTCAGTTGTCAAAAGATCTAAACTCCAGATGCTCACAAGTCAGTTCGAAAACATTCGCATGGAAGAAAATGAAATGTTTACTGACTTCCATACTAAGCTCATGAAAATTGTAAATGAAATGTGGGCTCTTGGGGAAACTCTTCCGGAAGGTAAAATTTGTAGTAAAATCTTGAGATCACTTCCGGAAAGATTCCATCCTAAGGTAACCTCTATAGAAGAACACAAGAATTCGGAACAAATGAAAATTGAAGATTTAGTGGGATCCCTTCAAACCTTTGAACTCAAATTTAACAATGACAAAAAGAAATCAATCGCTCTAATCACCTCTCATAACACATCTTCCTCTAAAGATGACATAGGAATAACTAGTAATGACGAGGATGAAGATGTGGCCCTTTTGGCTAAAAGATTTTTGAAACAATTTAAGAAAAAGAGGGTGAAAGAGTATAAAAATGAAACCACAAATGATAAATACAAAGGTCGGTCAAGTTCTCTCTCTAGAAGTAAACATAAGGAACCTATGTGTTACAGATGCAAGAAAATTGGACACATTTCCACCGATTGTCCTCAAAAGGGGAAATTCAAAAAGAAGAATCTTGTAGCCACTTGGGACGATTCATCTGAATCAGATTCTGACTCAGATGAATCACATCAAAATGAATCAGACAAATATACAGTTCTGATGGCTACCACTGCCACCTTCAACCTTTCTGAAGAAATGATTAAAATATCAAATGAAGAAATCTCAGGCAGTGAGTCAGAGAGTGAGTATGAAAATTCAGATGATGAGGATAATGACAACACCACGGATTCCTATGAACTACTCTATGAGGGAACATGTAGGCTCGTTGAAACTGTAAGCAATCAACAAAACAAAATTAAAAATTTAAAGGAAAAGGTTGATAGTATTAATGCTGAAAAGGAAGAATTGCTCAAAGAACTCAAAAGTGTAAAAATTCAATTATCAACTGAAAGAGAAAATGTACTCAAATTAAGAGAACATGAAAAATCCCTTTTAAAAATAAAAGATGAAAATAATGCTCTCCACAATGAAGTGACTATTCTGAAACGGTATAAAGAAAAGTATGAGTACAGATTTACTCAAAATGATGAGAAATACATTAGACTATTCAAAATTGGGAAAGCTTATAAAGACATGACTGGTCTTGGATATGACAAAAATGCTAATCAGCCTCCAAGTTCCGGAACTGTTTTTGTCAAAAGTGCTTTAAAGGATGAAGATATTAGTGCTCAAAACACTGTGGATAAGGCATCTACTAGTACTCATACAGTTTCGTCAAATGTTCTCTGTCATTATTGTGGAAAAAGAGGTCATTTCAAAATGGAGTGCAAATTAAGAAAAATTCATTGTAACATCAGTCAGAAAATTGAAAAAAACACCACGAAGAAAGTGGAACCTGAAAACAAAAAACAAAAGTCTCAAATAAACACATTTCCCTTAAACCAAAAGATGAATAATTTATTAAAAGAAGTCCATAAGTTAAGAAAACAATTTGAAATATACAAAAAGAATGGAGCAAACATTCCTATTCCCCAACATAAAACTTTTCAAGTGAAACACCAAAAATCAACTGTGATCCCTACTACTAGTACACTCAAATGGATACCCAAAAACAAGAATCTAGTAGTTCACACAGCTTTTAAAGCTGCAGAACAATCAAGATGGTATCTGGATAGTGGATGCTCAAAACATATGACTGGTGATAAATCTTGTTTGTCTAAAATGATTGAATTCGATGGAGGCACAGTTACTTTTGGTGATGGCAGTACTGCGAAAATTGTTGGGAAAGGAACTTTAAATGTTCCAAACTTACCACCTTTTGAGAATGTTTTGTACGTTGATGGGTTAAAACATAATTTACTTAGCATATCTCAAATCTGTGATAAAGATTATGCCGTAAACTTTAGTAGTCATAGTTGTGAGATCTCAAGGAATGGAAAGATAATATTGAGAGGTCTTAGAACTTCTGATAACTGTTATGTGGTGGGAAAAACAAATGCTTCATCGTCTGCTTCTTGCCTACTAACTAGTATTGATGAAGCTAAGTTGTGGCATCAAAGACTTGGGCATGTAAACTACAGAGACTTATCCCATCTAAACAAATATGTTGAAGGACTGCCCAAGATCAGTAGTCAAAAAAAGATGATCTGTGGAGAGTGCCTTCAAGGAAAACAAATTAGAAGTGCCCATAAAATGGTGAATGCTATGAAAACTACTCGACCTCTAGAACTTATTCATATGGACTTGGTTGGACCAACTAAAAGAGAGAGTCGAGGTAAGAAAAGGTACTTTCTTGTTATGGTAAATTATTTCTCTAGATTCACTTGGGTTGCCTTCTTGAGAGAAAAATCTGAAGCCTTTGGAGAATTCAAAAGGATTGTAAAACAAATTCAGATTGAAAAAGGTACTTCAGTAGCCCGAATCAGAAGTGATCATGGTGGAGAATTTGAAAATGATCGATTTGACAAATTTTGTGAGAAATATGGGATTCATCATGAATATTCAGCACCCAAAACTCCACAACAAAATGGGGTGGCTGAAAGAAAAAATAGAGTTCTCCAAGACATGGCCACAGTCATGCTTCATAGTAAGAATCTCCCTAGAGACTTGTGGGCCGAAGCTGTTAATACTAGCTGCTACATCATCAACCGAGTTTATCTTAGGACTAGTACAAATCAGACAGCTTATGAATTGTGGCATGGGAAGAAACCAAATGTAAAATATTTTAAGGTCTTTGGAAGCAAATGTTACATCTTGAAGGATAGAGAACAACTGAGTAAATTTGACTCAAAAAGTGATGAAGGTATATTCTTAGGCTATTCAACAAGGAGTCGAGCCTATCGTGTTCTAAATATGAGAACCGGAGTCATTCAAGAGTCAATAAATGTCATTATAGATGATGAATCCACAATGTCTGACAATGTTGATGAAGTGGAAGTGCCCTCGATGATTGAACCCACACGATCTACAATAAAAACTGATGCACCTATCACTACTGAAAATTTGGTGAATGTAAAAGATCATCCTATAGATCAGATTATTGGTGACCCTCTAACAGGTATAAAAACTAGGAAACAATTGGAGAACATTATGAGCCACTTGTGCTTTACTTCCGTTTTAGAACCTACCGGAGTTGATGAAGCCTTTTCAGACAATGATTAGATAAAAGCTATGCAAGAAGAATTGAATCAGTTTACAAGAAGTGATGTTTGGTACCTAATTCCTAGACCAAAGGATAAAAATGTGATAGGCACTAAATGGATCTTCAAAAATAAACTTGATGAAAATGGAGTTATTGTTAGGAACAAAGCTAGGTTGGTAGCGCAGGGATATTCTCAAATTGAAGGTATTGACTTTGACGAGACCTTTGCTCCAGTTGCTCGTTTAGAATCAATTAGAATCTTACTATCTATTGCTTGTTTTTTGAAGTTCAAATTGTTTCAAATGGATGTTAAGAGTGCTTTTCTAAATGGAATTTTGAATGAGGAAGTGTATGTTGAACAACCTAAAGGTTTTATAGACTCAAAATTCCCCGATCATGTGTTTAGACTGAAGAAAGCTTTGTATGGTCTTAAGCAAGCACCACGTGCTTGGTATGAAAGGTTGACAAAATTCTTGTTAGACAATGATTTTCAAAGAGGTAGTGTTGATAAAACCCTTTTTATTCAAAAGACAAGAAAGTCAGTGTTAATAGCGCAAATATATGTAGATGATATCATCTTTGGTTCCACATCTAATGACTTGTCTACTCAGTTCGCTAATCTAATGCAATCTGAATTCGAAATGAGTATGGTTGGCGAATTAAATTTCTTCTTAGGTCTACAAATCAAACAATTACGTGATGGCATCTTCATTTCCCAGTCCAAGTATGCTAAAGAACTGGTGAAACGATTTGGTCTAATGACTGGGAAACATGTCAAAACCCCCATGAGTACAACCATCAAACTTACTAAAGATGCAAATGGGAAAGGGGTTGACTCTAGCCTATATAGAAGTATGATTGGTAGCCTGTTGTACCTTACTGCAAGTAGGCCAGACATAGCATTTAGCGTGGGAGCATGTGCTCGATATCAAGCGGATCCCAAAGAATCTCATCTAACTGCTATAAAAAGAATCATTAAGTACATTGCCGATACAACTGAATATGGTCTGTGGTATCCTCATGACTCCTCATCCTCCATTGCTGGATACTCAAATGCTGATTGGGCAGGAAACTTAGATGATAGAAAATCCACAAGTGGCAGCTGTTTTTATGTTGGAAATTGTCTAGTAACTTGGCATAGTAAAAAGCAAAATTCGATATCTCTCTCCACTGCCGAGGCTGAATACATAGCTGCCGGAAGCTGCTGTTCTCAACTCTTGTGGATGAAGCAGATGCTTATGGACTATAGCATTACACAAGGAATAATGAGCTTGTATTGTGATAACACGAGTGCCATACACATTTCTAAAAATCCGGTCCAGCACTCTCGCACCAAACACATTGATATTCGACATCATTTCATTAGAGAATTGGTTGAAGAAGGAATAATTGAGCTCGAATATATTCAGACTGAAAAACAACTTGCAGACATCTTAACTAAACCTCTTGATGTGTTAAAATTTGAAAATTTAAGGAAATCTATTGGTGTTTGCTGTTTGGATTAACTTGTGTTTTTGCCCAGGGTCTACGGCTAAGCCGTACACCACTTTACGGCTAAGCCGTACGCGTTTACGGTTGAGCCGTAAAACACTCTACGGCTAAGCCGTACGTACCCTCGTTCTGCGCGCCGAGATCTTTTTAATCCGTCTGTTCCTCTTCTTTTTCACGCTGCACGCCCGACTGTTCTCCTTCTGCCCTCGCTTCCTCTCTCGGCTTCCCTCCTCCTCCGGCCTTCCTCCTTCTTCCTTCTCCGGCGTACCTCTTCTCCGGCCCTCCTTCTCCGGCGTGCGTCTTCCTCCTCCGGCCTTCCTCCTCCCGTGTCCTCATCTTCCTTTCTTTCTCTGTCTTCCTCGTCTCCACAGCCTCACCGCCCAAATCCGCGGCCAAGTCCTCGGTCTCCACGCCCGATTCCTCGGTCTCCACGGCCTCCATGCCCGGATCCGGCGTTCTCCTCTCTGTTTGATCTCTGTAGTGTTCTCCTTTCTTTTCTTTTCCCTCACTGTTTCATTCATTTACTGTGCTCTGTGTGCGTTTTCCGCCTGTTGGTGGTGTGTGGCCTTCTCTCTGTGTCTCACTATGCCTCCGCGCTCCAAGAATGCATACCCTCCCGGTAAGCGGCCTCGTGCCTCCGGTAGCTCCTCCCGGGCTCGACAGCCCTCTCCACCCTCTCCCCGGGTCTTGGTTCCACGGGAACCCACTAGTGATCGGTCTTTCTTTTCGAGACCCATCACCGTCGAGCGGGATGTTAACATCCTAGCTGTTGAGGCCTACGGAGTACACACACTTCTCACTCATGTTGGGTGGGAAAACATTCTGAAGTGGGGTGGTCCTGGCTTCCCCTCCATTGTGCGTACCATGTATGCATCTATCTCCCATGCATCGATAGACACCATGTCCTTTGACATTGGGTTCAGTGATGGCACGAACACCATCACCCCTGCCATCATCTCCTCTCTGTTATGTGTGCCTCTCTCTGGTTCTCCTTCGGTCATCTCGGATTCTCTATCCGAAGAGGAGAGACACACTGCCACTTTCGCCCTATGTGGCGCCTCCATACCATGGAAGGCCAAGGGGTTTCTTCCATACCTCTCTGTAAACAATTGTTTAAACCATGGCAACAAGAGAAATAGTTCAAATCAAAATATCAATAGCAAAAGTAGTAATCAATACGAATATGAAATACATTATGAGCCAAAGTCACGAATTTGAGAAAGTCATATATTTAGCATAATTAAATACAAATTTAATAAGGATGAAAATGTACAATCTTCGAAGCAACAAAGAAGGTTAATTAAGACATCACAATTTAGGAGCAACATCCTAAAACCAATCCAAAGATAAAGCATCTCCACAGTAAACAAAATATCAAAGTGTGCTCGCCAAAGTTAGGCCTGCGCTAAGCACAAAGTACCCACTAGGTATAAGCCATTTTCATATCCAAAGTAGGCACAAGGCTTAAGATATAGATAATCTCCACAAAACAAAGTAGGTCTAACTATAGACTAGAAATATCACACAAAGGGGTCACAATCCCAATCTCATCCCAAAAGAATAAAATCTGCATGTGAGTATCCCCACGGTGCGTTGCCCATACTTTAGAGAATACATTTGAGGTCAATGGTATACTAATAACAAAATTCAAAAATCCATGAACTTCCAATTCACAATTCTACGTGTACAAATAGGATCAGGGTTGGAAATACGATTTAATCCAATGATGTCAAGTTTTTATCAAAATTCCATCATTCTCAAATCAAATAACAAATCACTGATAATAATGTACAAATCAATTTAATTTATAACAAGATAGTGTCAATGAAAATAATATCAAGTCTAGCGAATATCAAAGGCAACAATAATCTTCGAAAATCTTATGATTATTTCAGTAAAACCTAAACTTACAATTTAAAGCATAATCAAGCCAAAAAAATAGGAAACTCAAGTACTATGGTAATATAGTAAGACTACAAGCCTCGATTGTTAGTCCTTGGAGAATTTGGCTCATCTGACCCTACAAGCCCGGTGTGAGTTCCTAGATATTTCATAATAGATTAGCAATAGGGTCCAATGATTTAGGTTTATGCGCACACGAGTTGTTGGGTTTGGACCATAATCATGAGAGACGGATTTGGCACAACTTTGGGTTGAGCTCAAGTCAATAAGTTGTGAAAGTGGGTTCAGCACTCAGGTGGGTTAAGGTGAAAGTGAGTTTCTCTAATTGGGCTAAGATACGGGTTTCAAAGTGGCGAGTTGGCACATCTTAACTTGGGCCCGGTTTATTTGATCCTGAGAGTGGAACCTTACAAATTTAATGCATGCATATAAATTAAGAGGGTTGGATTTAGGTCAATAAATGATGCAAAGATTTAATCAAAATGAGTAGGCCTAAGAACATCAGATCAAACAAGGGGGTCAAATAGGTAATATCTATGGACTCTGACCTGGGGTTCGACTTGAATAAATCAGGTTTATTGGGTTTCTGAGTTGGCCCAAGTTTCTAACTGATACAAATGGGCATGAATTATTATCTAGTGCAGATCGAGCCTGGGTATGGGGTTGACATAGTTCTCGATATATGAATAGCAGCCCAACAGTAATACAGGAGAAAAAGAGGGGAGAGTTGGGTTCTGTATGGGACGAACTGGTCCTGGAAAGCTGGGCAAGTTGCAAATGGGAAAACCATCGTCTCGTCTGGCTATGTGACAAGTGGATGCTGGATTTTGTGTGGGGAAGTACCTTTGGTAACATAGGTTCGATTTGGTGCCGAGAGAAACGTGGGTGAGGCCCAACTGGTCTGGGTTTAAATTCTAAGATGGGCACTAAGAAGATGACGGGGTTAGGTGGCTATGGTGGATGATACATGTCAAGGCGCTCCTGGAACGATTATGTTTATACAGAAAAGAAAGAGAATGGAACCTAGATACATAAAGTGTATGCATGAAGCTTATTGGAAGTAAAACAATGTAAACTTAAAACAATGTAAACTTATAGTAAACAAGAGAAGATAGAATTTACCTGATGCAAAGAAGACTTTATTTTGGAAGGAGATGAAGAAGAAACAGCAATACTGGAAGGATAAAAAGAGATGCAGAGAAGATGAGAGAAGCAAGAAGAAGAAAATGATGGCGTGAGGAAGAAACAGAAAACAGAACTGGAGGAAAGAGAAGAGAAAATGCAGTGAAAAACTGAAAAGGAAGAAGACGAAAATGGGTTCTTCTCAGTTGCAAAGAAGGTGAAGAAAGAATCAGAGGAAAGAAAAACCAGAGGAAGAAGGAGATGGGTGTGAGTCCGGTCCATTGGGAAAGATAGAAAGAAACAGAAAGACAAGAGGGAAGAAGAGAGAAACTAGAAGAGGATAAGGCCAACGAAGGGAAAAAAAGAAAGGAGTTGCAGGAATGATGAATGTGGAAACGAGAAGCAAAACAAGAAAGGAAAGAAAAGAAAACAAGAAGAAGAAAATCAACGAACTGCAAGAAGAAAATAGAAACAAGAAGAAAAAGAAGAAGATAACCAGTGGAGGAAGAAAAGAAGCAGATGGGCAGTGGGCTTGTCTGGGAAGAAAGGGAAGGAGGAAAGTGTTGGCTATGTGGGTCCAGACTATTAGTCGGTCCAGTATCTCGGTGGTTTCCCTAATGATACTAGAAATTTCCTCTTAGAAGCAGTTTTTTAATAGGTTATGACTTTCCTTTTTATTGAGATAGAATTCTTAGGAGATAAAGATGTAATGGTTATATATATGATGTAATCTGTAATCCTAGAGAGAGGCTGAGAGAGAGGCTAAGATTTCAAAGCTGCGGTTTCATAAATTGGAGGAGAACCTAGTGGAAATTAGTTTCCGTGGACGTAGGCATCTTTGCCGAACTACGTAAATCTTCTTGTCTTCTTGTGTGGCGATTGTTGATCTTGATTGCGTTTGCACACGCGCACAACAGAAAGGAGACAGAAACGAGAAAGAGGAAGATACGGATGAAGAAGGAGAGGCCAAAAGAAGAAGAAGAGAAAACAGAGAAAAGCAGGCCAACAGAGAAAGAGGAAGGAAATCAATGGGTTCAGCAATCTGACAATGGGGAGAAGACAAGGATATGAATGAAGACGGCCAGAAGAAGATGGAGGAAGAAGAAGTAAAGAAGGTTGCAATGGAAGAGAGAGAGAGAGAGCTGAGACGAGAAGAAAAAGAAGACTGCAGCGATGACACAAGGAAGAAGGAGAAGGAAATAGAGATGGGCACGAGGAAGAGAAGAAGAAAACGGTGAAGAAGGAGAAACAGAAACAATAGAGGGGAAAGAAAGAAAGAGAGAAGAAAGAGAAAACAAGGAGGAAGAAGAAAAACAGACGGCTAGTTGGCTGGGTTAGTAGCAGAGGAAGGGGAAGGAAAGAAAAGAAATGAAAAAGGAAGAAGAGAAGCAGGAAGACGAAGAAGAAGGGAAGTAGGAAACGTGGACAATGACTTATGGTTTGATGGGTTCAACGGCTTACTGCATGGTGATGAGGGGAGGTAGTGATCTCAAGTGGGTTGTGGGTCTATTTTAAAGATGAAGGTGGGACAGTTAACGTGCATGGCCTGGGTTCAATGCATGAGACAGAAAAGAATAAAAGATGAATATACTAGGTTCAGATGGTTGATGGGTTCAGCCATGATCAGAAGGAGGAATTGCAGGGCAACAAGAAGGAAGAAGAAAAAGAAAGAAAGCAGGAAAAAGAAAGGATACAAGGAAGGAGGAAAAGACAAAGAAGAAGAAAGAGGGGTTCTCTGCCTGTGTTGAGATCAGTTGCAGTTCAGGTTCGGTTTAGTTGCAGGTTGACGGGTTGGGGCCTGGAAGTTGGGCATGGGTGTGCCTAAGACGGTGATGCAGTGATGGGGACCATGAAGATGATGGGGAAAAAAGTATGAATGACCAAAATTAATAAACAGGTAAACAACCAGAGAAAGGAGAAAAAGAGCATACCTTAGGGAAGAGAACCACAGATGGGGAGGGCACAAACAAAACCAAGATTCGTATAAGAGCTTAGCGGAGAAGTGTTCCATATAGAAAGAGCAAAAGATGAGTCCAAAAGATTTCTAGTCCTACTCCTATCCAAGATTAGCCAAATAGAATTAATTAATATTGAACTCTATTTCCATATAAAGTTGGAATAAAACAAAGCAACTTAGGAGTTCTAGTCAAAGGAAATTTATTTCTACTAGAACTCCAATATTCATATAAAGGTAAGATGAAAAACAAGTACTTCAAAATTTTTTAACCAATTAAATCTCTTGGTTGAGCCAGACCCCCTAAAATCTCAAATTCTAACAAAACATGGAACCCACTACTATTAAATAAATAATTTCTAAATTTTAAATAGAATAACACAAAGGCATGTTGGGTCCATCATAGATCAAATCAAAGGTTAAAATTAGTTTTAATTGAAAATAAAATTTTGGATCATTACATCCTTCCCACCTTAAGGAATTTGATCCTCCAAATTCTACTCATCTAGTAGCAAGAAAGTCAAGGGAAACAGGTTGAGGCGTTACATCCTCCTCCACAAAAAGAAATTTGGTCCACCAAATTTTTTGAAAACCAAGGAAAATAAGTGAAACTCGTATTTGGGTTTTTACACATAGAATATATATGTACAAATTAATAAGACTCATAGGAAATCTACAATGAGAAAAAAAATTTTATATAATGAAAAGATAAAAAAGAATGGTTAGCAAATAATGTATAGGCAACTTAATAGAACACATAATAATTGAATGCTAGAAAAACAGCAATGAAAGTTAGAGAAAATAATACTTTTATATCCAAAATAACAATTTATATAAAATACGAAACCTATTCTAATTTTTCTACCCAGCGATTTCACACGGCTTAAGGTGTCTACCAAGTTTTACATATATTATTATTATTATTATTATTATTTTAGAAACTAATTGCACTGATACCAAACTGTCATATTAGACTGTAATACCCTTCACTATACATGCGCACGCAACCAGTGACGATATTTAGTTGTGGACAATCAACGAACGGTTTTTGCTGAAAATTTCCTCAAGATCCATTATAATGGGGGTGCCAAATTCGACCCCATAGCCATTTTATGACTTCTGAAGAGATTAAGCAGTTCAGATTTCACAAAAAAAGGCCCACAAGATTTCAAATCTGATGATCCAATGGTTTGGACTTTCTTGCAAATATCGTAAAATATATGAAGAATCAACGATTTATATTTTACCACATGGCCATTTTTTCTTATCTTATTAAAATGATAAATGGTTTGGATTACAATTATGGGACTGAAAAATGGGGTTTCCAAATGAAAAATGGGTAACCCTAGACCTAATGTCCTAGTACTGTTCATCCACCTATCTGCACAAGCGAAGAATTCCAAAATTCAATGGGGGGATTTCTCACACCAGATTTCTTTCCATTTGAAGGGTTTTCAGTATTTTAGAAATCCTCTCATATGGTAGGATAAGTTTCCAAATATAGATTTTCAGCAAATGCAAAGAAAAATGGTAAGGATTCCTCACTATGGACAGTTGCCAAACATGCCCTAAAAGCTAAAAGATTTTACGAGTGTACTAGAAGATATGGAAAGAGTGAGTGTAAAAGGCATATTAAGCCTAAAAGCTGAAGGATTTTACTGAGTGTAAGCAGAAGATGCAGGAAGAGAGAGTGTAAAAGGCATATTAAGTTTTTAAAGAATTTTCACTAATTAGTTTTTATAATTTTCTAATGCGTAGATCTTCATTATTTATACAAGTTACGTTACTAGAGCCATTGGTTAATTACACTTTTGGGTTTTAGAATCAATATATCACTAGCAAAATATGCCCAAGTGCTAAAATTTTAAATTTTAACATATGATATTTTTCGCATAAATTGTATTGAGATGGAATAATTTTATATAAAAACAAATTGTTAATGCGACAGTTTCCTATTATGCATAGGTTTGGTAGTTGGTTGGTTGGGTACAGAGCGGGTATGAGTTTCGGATCTTTAACTTTAGCCATATTATTTACCAAAAGGTTAAAAAAAAAAAAAAACTTGGGCCATGTTTGTCCCTTTGGGTTTGCTTGACCTTCCGCAACCAACTTTACCTTTAACTGATATTAGGCAGTAAAATCTTCAACGCAAAGTTACAATAGCAAGGGTGCTAATGGGGAATGCATTCCAATTTTTTTCAGATCAAGGGTTTAACTCGGACATCACAAGCTACAAACACATCATGGGGATAGTCGTGCATGGGCTATAGAAACTGCCATTTGGGTCGGGTTTGAGTCAGCTTAGAGACAAACGGATCTACCATCAGGTCAAAATTTGTTAAGGTTATGGGTGCTTTTGGCCGGTCCTGGCTGCGTCTAGATATATTATCTGACCCTGTTTAATATTTGGGCCTCACTTGGATTATAATAGAAAGCCCAAAGTTCACGAGCCCAGATAAAGTGTATTTGTAATTTAGAAATAATTTGTAGAAATAATTGCTAGGAAGCCCATACAACCGATAAAAATGCATTCGGGGGGACAGCACTATATCAGCATGCTTGCGCTTGACATTTTCGACATATGTCAGGCTTAGGCTTGGTACATGCTTTCGTTTCTAAAGTGGACTCAAATGGCACTACAAGAATTCACATTTTAAGCTACGAACTTACTTTTACGTCGCCAAAAGATAACAAAACGTCGAACGAGGAAAGGAAGTCCATTTACGGGGGACGAGGTGAAATACCTAAAGTTCAAACCCTAAACAGTCGAATGTTAAACAGTCAAGTAACAACACATATCTCTTACCACTGGGGTAAGAGGGCTGTTTTTTATAACCCCTACTTTTTCTTTTCTATTTTTTTTTAAGGAAGGTGTCCTGGCCATTCCGGCCCAATGGGAGCCAAGTAAATACCTTGTGGCCCCAATTTGGTAATAACCCCTAGTTGAAGTTAGTTAAAATTGAAGTTTCAAATCAGTCTCTACCATTTTATGATTAAAAAAAAAGCCTTTATGCTACTTTAAGAAAAGTGGGAAAAGATATTAAAGCCAATTGAAATAAAGTAGAAATTTATAAAAAAATTTCAAAACAATCTTAAGGATGTATTTGTGCCATGCTTGTGCAATTCCTCTTTCTCGCAAATGAGTATGGGAGAAGAATTGAAGTCCATTATCCATGTCATTGCAGTAAAAATAATCAGGGTGTTTTCTACATTGATTTGTGCTTACACCGAACAGACAACCATTGTATAAAAGGGAACTTGATTTCACTTCCACAAAATCATTATCCATAAATGAGTTTTAAATTATACAAAAATTTATTTAAATTAGTGTTAAGTCAAATAATAATAACACCACACCCCACCCCCCCCCCCCCCCCCCCCCCCCCCCTTCCTTTCTTCTTTAAATGACTCATAGTGAGACCGATACAGCAGAAACCATTTCTACCATTTGTTTCCTAATAGAGAATATGGAGGAGCATGGTTCTCACCTGCTTGCCACTGTTCGAACTTGGATGCTGTCTCCTTTTGCATGTGTGGATTCTTTTTCCACGTGAGTATATTATCTTTTTATATGTACAGACACTCTTTTATGTCCCACTCCCTTTGGCTAGGGTTAAAAAAAATTTTTTAAAACTTCTTCCTAATGGAATCACTTAAATTTGATATCAACTTGTAACATAAGAATTGAGTGGAACTTTTTTCAATTTTGGGTTGAGTTTGACATCATTAATTAATGGGTTGAGCTTAAGTCTAGCCCATTCTTTAATATTTGATATGCCAACCTATTCAACCATAATATTTTCACCATGACCCACCAACCCAAACTAAACCTATAAATGACTGTTGATAGTATGCAGTGCGTCCTAGCCTGATAGGACTGATACCTGTTACTGCCATAATCCAAGGTGGGCCCAATCCACAGCGGGGTCCCATCTAATGCTCGTAGTCAATGGAGGGGTTATCCACAACCCAATCCACAGCAGGATCCCAATCAACGCTAGTACTCAATGGAGGGTCCACAACCCAATCCACTGCAGGATCCCATCTAATGCTAGTCAATGGAGGGGTTATCCACAATCCAATCCACAACAGGATCCCATCTAATGCTAGTCAAAGGAGGGGTTATCCACAATCCAAGCCACGACAGGACCCATCTAATGCTAGTCAATGGTGGGGTTATCCACAATAGGATCCCATCTAGTGCTAGCAATATATGGAGGCGCTATCTGCATCAAAGAGAGCACCGACAAAACCACCCATTGCCTCGCAGATGGTTTTGGATATGGGCATATAACTAGACTAAATTTAGGGGTGCTCATGGCCCAGGCCTGAACTTTTATAATCTTAAGCTCAGGCCCGAGTCAAGCCATAAGTGGTTGTTCCAGGCCCAGCCCATATAAAATCTTACCAAGCTCGAGCCAAGCCCATATATTAATTGCGCCTGATTACTAAGACCCTTAAGTTGGTCTCCGGTAGGGGTCAACATGGCTATCATACACCAATTCCAATTTATATACATGATTACTTCTAAGTGAATTCATCTAAAATGCAAAAAGATATTTATTAAAAGTGATTGCAAGCGGTCTTTTCTACTCTTTGAGTTGATATTGCCTCTCTTTTTAATAAAAACATATTACTCATTAACAAAACAAAGCTGCATTGGTACAACTAAGAGATCTTTATCTAGTATAAACCAATTGGAAGGAACATTGTCTGCCTCTTAAATAATATTTTTTAATAAATAAATTTTAAATTTTATACTATAGAAGATTTGCATGCAATATAAGAAACATAAGTACAAGAAGTTGCAACTTAACCCACCTATTCGGGCCGGCCAAGCTTTGGGCTTGCTACCACTTAGCCTAACGCCGACCCATAAAATAAACAAGCCTAAACTTTTAATCCAACCCCGGCCCAATGACTTATACCTAAGGCCTAATCCCGAGCAAAAGCAGGCCAGCCCAGCCATGAGCATCCCTAAGACTAATAGATTGTCTGAGTTTGAACTTTGAATCCTTACCCAGAAATGAAAAAAAATAATATAAAATAATATAAAAAAAACCATAGTGGTGGTCATTTTCCATCACGAATTAAGGAACTCTCCCACAACTAAAACCCTCGTATAATTCTCTTGTTCTTCTATTTTTCCTTTTGGATATTTCCTTCTTCTTTTGCATTTGAATACATAATAATTGAATACCTAAGATTTTTGCCTTCAAAGTTGGATAAAAAATGAATCACTAAGGTGATGGTTGCTTATTCATTTCCAATATTCCTTCTTTTTTTTATAGGTATTTCCAATCTTCCATATTATACTTTCGTATAAAAGTAAAGGTTATTTGATGCTCATATTTTAAAATAGACTCATATATGGTTTTCATTTTTAACTACTTATAATCTAAATCCGATTTATTTAATTCCAATGTATTTTAATGTAAACAAACAGCCCTTTGTTGATTCTTTTTTAGACTGATGTTGTGCTTATCATGTTGACAACAATCTCTTCATAAAATCAAGGAGTAGGTTGACTTCTACTTTTGTCTAAAAAGAAAACTTTATTTAATTCCACCATTTTAGCACACCCTCAAGGGAGGAAGAAAGATAATTAGGTTTAAACATGATTAGGGACATACATAGTCAGTTTGATCATATGATCTTGGCACTTAACTTTTGAGTATTTAAAGTTGGGCTTTGTTCTAGTGAGAACAACTCTCACAGAGTTAGTGTGAGAACATTTTTTAAGGCCCACTTGTTAGTCCCATCTAGGGATGGGACTGGAGAGCGGAAAGATCATTGTGGACTATCAGAATCAATGTGGGGCTATCACAACTCTCAAGTTTGATCCAAATCCTATGCCACCAACTCCTTCATCTATCGCCTACTAGATTAATGGCTTCATATTAAAAAAAATTTCAATCCTCTATCTAATAGTCAAATTCATTCAGATGGGTGTCAAACCTTAAAATTAGTGACATCTAAAGGGTCCTTATTTGTGCATGGTTTCGATGGATTGGTAGGTGGGCCTCACCAATAATTTTCCCAAAGCACAATGAAAACTAGTTCTCACTTGAAAGTTTAATGACTCTATTCATGTAAACGTGTTTTTTTATCGGATTTAGCGTGTCCAACGTATAAATTATTGTCAAACTTGGATGAGATTGCAGGTGTACAAAAAGATTGGATTTGATTGATTGATTGATCATAACTGCATCATCACCACCGCCAACACAAACAACCTCCAACAGCACAACGTGAAAATAAATAAATAAATCCACCCATTGGAAGCCACTATCTAGAATTTGCCACATAAAGGAAAGGGGCCATCTCTATCTTTTTTTTAATATCTCTCCGAAACTCGGAGCTTGCAATTAAAATTCAATGTTTGGCAATTTCCAACCTCTCACACACAAATTTTACATGCTGACAGACAGGGAAAACGCAATTCCAAGGGATTTTGCCAGCAAACGAACCCTAAAAGGACTTTTCAATGTTGAGGATTGGAGACACTAGAGACGTGCGAGGAAACCTCATGTGGTGTGTGCCTCACTCACCCAAATATTAGGGGGACAGTTACTGTATAGGCCTCTTTCACATGGGGGGTTTCTCTTCGTACCTCCAATATATTTCTTCTTTATTCAAATAAGTCACAACTTTGCTGATATAAGTAATATCCACTTTTTTCTTGTCAAAGCCTATTGCATTCATACAAGTAGAATTCGGAAAGAGAGACCTGTTGAGCCATTAAATGACCAGGGTCAATGAATCTACATTCAGGCCCAATCCTGCTAGCTGAATCTTACCATTAAATATCATCATCAGAGCCTTTCACACCTTTGATACATGTCAGAAATGAAGCCTTCAGCTTATTTGATTTTTCCTCGAGAATATTTAGGACAAGAACCAGAGGCTCTAAAGCTGTAGAGATTGCCCAAACCAATGACCTTCCTTGCAGCACCCTTTAGTAACACCAGCCACTGCAAGAAAGACTTGGAACTAGTTGTATGCCCCCTGCCCCCCTTATGGCCACAATGTAAAATCTATCTGCCTCTCCAAACCCAGGCCATCCCAAAATTGACGACGACGTCGTATGTACTGCTCTCACTTTTCATCAAACTGATTGCCTGAGGTGACCTTCTGAGGTGCTGTCTGTTTAATTTGCATCCACTCACGCGAAAGTCTTAGAGTTCAGGCTCCATTCTGGCTTTGGAAATTCTACCCCATTCATTTCTTTTTAGAGCTGAACTATCTATCCCTTAACAATCACATTCCTCAATCTAACATGTCACTTTCAATGTCTAACTAATTAAATCAAGTCTTTAGCTTTGCCCTGTGATGTGTACTTCATTTCCAATCCTCTTAAACACATTCACCAATCATCTCATAATCTTTGATGTTATCAGTGAAAGGTATTTTCAATCCTCCTAACCATATTCACTAATCATCTCACAATCTTTTATTTTCTCAATGAAAGGCACCAAAGCATCAGACATCTCACTCTTTTAAGTACGGACTTGGTTTGATATTTGTGGCCTCTTTCAAGACTGGGGATTCTTTCTAGATGCATTAGTCTACCGAATCAAATTACAAATCATTCTAATTTTTATTTGATTTGATAGAACAAAGTAGTATAGGAATAAATTCAGATTAATGTGTATCAAATCGAAATAACTGGCATTATGCACAAAACAGATTTTTTTTTCTCCGAGATCTGTGATTTAAAGACTAATGAAATCTTTCAGTGCAGGAGAAAAACTTGTACAGGAGACAGGAAAAAAGACGGGCCAGGCACCAAAATGCAGTAATGCAGTGCAGAAGACTGAACAATGATGGTCCATTAGTGATTCAAATCATAGCACAAGAACCTAATTCCACGATGAATTTGGGAGAGTTAGGAAATCATCAGCAAGACCAATGATCATCAACACAACTACTAGGGGAATCCAATCAACCCGATGCTCAGATAGCAAAGGAACAGTTCTGTCATCATGGGAGGCCAATCAGATTTTCCCACTTGGAATGCTTAACACTAGGCACATGCCAAAAATTTCTCTTGCTAATGCAAGAACAGATCAAACCAGAGAAAATAATACAGCATGTACTGCTCTTTCACCTGTACAATGGTGAAACATGTGAGTCAAAGCTCACTCTGGGTATCTGAAAAATGAGAACATGTTGAAAGTAGCAATTTTGCAAGCTGAATTGCTTTAGGAAAAACCAATAGCATTCCACAATTTTACAGCATAAACAACTAAGAAATGGAATAATACAGCATACATTCAAAAGGATGAAGAAAACACTACTGGCAATGGCTTACAAATTGCAGGTTGAGAGTGCAGGTTTATCCGTGTTCATAGGAATTCTTAGACCTCATCAATGGAAATCACACAAGGGATTAGAAAATAACCTTCCAATTTTCTTTTGAATGGTACATCACAAATCATTAGACACACTTCAGAAAAAGGGGATCAAAATCACCTGCGCTTCTACATGCCCTCAGCAACAAAGGGCATGGAGCATGAGTGCAACTTACATGTGTCAAGGAATATGTTCCATGTGCTTAACGGTGCTACATTTTTAGGCTTTTATAACCTAAAAGTAAAACAGTCTCTGAGAATGAGTAAAGTCCTTCCTTTCCATGTTAATACTTCATTATAGATGCATATATGCATCAATTGCTAATGTATAAGTTGGTAAGCATACCCAGGAAAGCTTCCATTCAGACAACATATTCCTGGAGATCAGAAT
Organism: Sextonia rubra; assembly: GCA_037013555.1. NCBI lineage: Eukaryota > Viridiplantae > Streptophyta > Magnoliopsida > Laurales > Lauraceae > Sextonia > Sextonia rubra. The sequence continues at coordinate 59,882,627 of JASUAD010000001.1, forward strand.
TCACCCAAACTTTATTTCCAACATCAAGTACACATAAAGTTGGCAAGGAAATAAACATGACAAGAGTCCTAGCTAGACAACATCATAGGATAATGCTCATACAATAGAAAATCCCCGCACATACAATAAAAATACCCAAACTTTATTTCCAACATCAATTACACATAAAGTTGGCAAGGAAGTAAACAGGGACAAGTCCCAGCTACACAACATCATAGGATAAAGCTCAAACAATATCTCCTTGCAACATTTAGAACTCAAAAGTTGCACTGCAACTGCATTAAGAAATATCCACTTCAACCAAATAATTAACTATATGTTGTTATCTCACTTTAGATGCACCCAATACAAAATCACATCCACATCATATAGTTGCAAACACACTTCAGCTGAACAACAGCATAAGCTGGAAGAACTTCATTAGTCTGTTGTTTCCACCTTCTACTACATTTCCTTCTCCTCCTTGTTCATTGCTTTCTCCTTTTCTAGTACACAATACTAAACAACTACAGCTGGAACAATTGTTGTAGTTGTTTGTTTTTTAACTCCATTCCTTTTTGTCTTTTATAGACACAATTGGCTTTGGTTTCCCCACAGCCAAGTTAATAGTCCATCCAATATCTCCATCCAATATCTTCAGTTTTATATTATGTAAAACAAGAGTCTTCAAACAGCATAGTTTCTTCCAGTTGTATTTATTGGCACTACTGATTCTGGCAGCCCATATCTATTAGCAATGGAGCTTCTGGCAGCCCAAACAAAGCAAGTCGAGACAGAATGTCTCTTCATATTCACTATCATTAACACATCTTCCACACTGGATGCACCTTGCAATGCAAAATGTGCATGCACGACATTGTTGAGCAGTGCTTTGTTTCCCTTGACAGCTTTGCACCGGACAATCATAGACAAGCCTCAATTTTTGACATCTTGGGCACCTCTCAATATCAATTGGCCACTCATCATTGCGGGAGGAGAAAGAGTAGCCACTGTGAAAAAACTGAGGCTTGCGAGCATCAGGCAACTGACATTTGTCAACATTCAACAAGAGTGTCAGCTCTTCAAAGTGCTGCTCTGTTACACCATATAGTCCACCAATTCGTAGGCATTTTATCCCAGGCATGCCTTTAGACTGGAAAGCCTTCAAGTTCTTCACAAGGCCCCCAATACTTAATTTTGTGCATCCTGGGACACTCAGCTGCATAGACAATGAAAACATTTAGAAGTCAATCACAGCAGGAATTTGAAAGATCAAATAAAACATGGGAGGCAAAAGTAACAGAAAAGAACTCGCTCACAAAAAATAAGTTAAAATATCCATGAGAAAATTAACCACCAAAATTATATTTGCAGATTCAATAACGAAAACCCTGCCAACTTGTTCTCAGATAGTATAAACTTAAAGTAAGCAACTAGGAAGTAATGAAGGATCACTACGTTACACTCCCAAAATTCATGGATCGTTATCAGTACACATCTGTTGAAGTTCATCAATGCCTAATATGAAATTAGATGAGATAGCCAAGTATGCTACATAAGTTACATGAATAATAGGAAAATCACATGAATGTAGTCCACTCAAGCATTTTAGGAGCATATATCTCGTAAAGGAATGTACAAGTTTAACAGGAGCACATGGGCAGTCCTCGATTCTTTGTTTTGTTATAGAATATACAAGCAAAAGTTTGGTGGCATTTTGTTTTCTTGCAATCCTGCCCCCTCCTCATTTTCTTGTTTCTTTACAAAAGAAGAGAATTTAAAAAATCTTTGAGGCTACTTTTGGCCTTGCTTCCATCGAAAAATTAATTAAATCATCCCCCAAGTTTTAAGGAGATTTTTTTCTCTCCAAAAGAGTGGTTTCTCTCTCACAACAAGATAATTCTTTCTTTGGAACTATTTGGATTTTGGCTCATTGGCTACCCTTTGGATTAAAAAATAGGAGTCGGTCCCACTGTATTTACATTTAACAATATCATGTGTTCAATCTTACAGTAGTCCCAACTCCAATTAGAGTAAAATTTAAAGATAGTCCACTTAAGAAGAGGGCATTTATTCTAAGCAACATGGATACTTGCCTATTTACCTTTTTATGGCATTGCTTAATGACTTTTGGTGGTGTGCTTGCAACCATCGATGCTTGCCACAGGTTTCATAGCCCATCAAACGACCACAAGCAACTAATCAATGAATTTTCAAACATCCACGTCTACTATAGTTATTGTAGCCCATTAAACGATCATAAGTGACCAATTAACAGATTTTCATTAATTAATTATAGGTGGGTTTGTTTACGCGTGATCAATTTGATACAGGCCCTACTTTCATTAGAGTGAGTTACAACTCTCAGTCCTAAAATAAGGAGTAAAGGATTATTTTGAACCATTTGGATTCATTATGGTAGTCCTATTATTTTTGTATTTTAATTGTCCTCAAATTATTAAAGTTTATTTTTTTAAAAATATTGGGCTATTGTCACATATATGATTTTTTAGATTTGTATAAAACTCTACAAAAAATATAAATATATGTTAATGATAAATAAAAAAATAAATCTAAAAATATTGTCGATCCCCTCTATAAAAAAAATTCCTTAATCTGACTGCTGTTAGTCAACTATTGCTTGCCCCTCCTAGGTGAAAATCCTAGCTGTGCCATTGCAGGAGCAAATGTACAATTTCTATCAGCCCTAAAGAAACAATTTGTTTGCGAAGAAACTATAAAGAAAAAACATTCAGACACACCCTGCCCTTATTATTTATTAGGTTTCAACTGAAAAAGGGACCCAAAATGTAATGAAGACTGTTACTTTACTTTTTTTTTTTTTCGGGTAGAAGTATGCTGATTTTGTTTCAGCACCTTTAGCCACGAAATGGTTCATCCATTCCAAATGAAACAATTTGACAAACTACATCTTGTTGATTGATTAGTATGTAGCAATGAGTCTTGTTACTGCAATGCATGTTCTTTGTCAGTCCATAGCATATGAAATTGCCCGTAGTTCCAACTTTAGAAACCTCAACCTTTCGTTGGTCTTTCATAGATTCTTTCTGAATATATAAGTCAGTTTCTGATGGAAGGGCCCCAGATGATGATAATCCAACCATTCACAATGAAATTTGTAGTAGGCATGTCAATAACGCTTCAAAAATAACAATGATGATGGTGATGATTTATTTCCTCCCAAGATACCTCTTACTAACAAGGGCTTATGAGACTCCCAGTAGCTCTCCTGGTGAATTTGAAGAAATGAAAGTTGATTCTCTGTGCAGGGGGAGTGGATGCTTGGGGGATGGAAAAAATAGACAGATCTTTTTTCCTCATTTTTGCACTGACATCCAACACCAATAGTCTTAAGGGATTAAAGCAGCCAATCCGAACCAAGATTTAGTGTAACTGTCAATTTGATGAAAGGTACAAATCTGAGTTTACACTATTTTTATTACAGTAGAACAGTCTTAAGCAATTAAAATGGGCACCCTATTCAAATTATTAGTGTAATGATGAATTACAGGGACCTCCTTTTTCCTTGCTCTATACTTCATAATTTCATTATTTTTAGGATCAAGAGAAGAAAAATGCAAATTTTCTATCCTTTCCGGGTGGGGAGCACCAGCTCTATTTTTAAGTTCCCAGTTCCAATAAACTACAGTGTGCACTGATCAGAAAAAAAACGTATATACTGCAGTAGGCACATACAGTAAAGTAAAAGAGGTAGCAGTTATGTTAAAGTAACTTTCTACTATACTTTTCCAATTTATTTTCTTTATATATTTTTATTTTTCCAAAATGAAAAGGGAAAATGCCATTCTAAAATAATGGCAGAAGCATAGAATGGCAGAGACTTTTCAGGCAGGAGGGAAACTGAAATAACCACCAAAATGGAGTTGATAACAATGGAATGAAGTATAACTATCTACAGCAACTGAAAAAGGAGCGGCAGGCCATATTATAAACAAGGAAATATTAGATAGAGGATCAAATTTCAGAGAACAAAGGATTTCAGATACTGACCTTTGTAAGTCTAGGATTGCATTCAAGCACACGCCTAATCCCATCATCAGTGATACTTGAACAGTCCACCAGACTCAATGATTGCAAAATACCTTGAGCCCTTCCTGTCAGATTCAAAAGATCATCATCTGTGATCCTCTCACTCAGTGGTTGATCTATGTGAATGCTCCTCCAAATAAGGGGATCATCGCGTACTGCAAAACGAAGAGACCTGCAAACCCTTTCTGTAGATAGAAGATCCTTCAGCTCTAAGTAACCAAGTGAAAGCAGCAAAGCATCATGTGGAGCTCCCCCATCTCCATCAGAGCAACTTTCAGCCCGCTCACCCTGTTCTTGGCCTTGAAGACTCATACCTCGAGATGAATCTTCACCATTGAAGCTCAAGAACTCTTCCACATCCCAAAATGACTCAGATTCGCCATTGCAAGATCCATCCACAAACCCCAACTCCTCCAATGAGCCCAACTGATCAAACATCCAGCTTGAGTTTGGGCCTTTATTTACACCCACACGCCCAGAATCCGATTCGGAGATCATCACCCTATCCCAGCACAGATTCAATCCAGATTCCATCTCGAAATCTTCAAGCCAATCCACAATGGCTCTGAATGTGGCTATGCTCAGATCCATACCGAAGGGGTCCGATGGTAACACATCAAGGATGTCACCAGCAATTGGCTTGCATGAGCATTCTCCCTCTCTGCCTCGTTCCCTCCCAGAAAAACCACAAGAACCCTTCACCTCCAAATCATCATCATTGTGCTGTGAATTCCCACAGCTGCTTCCTTCCCTCTCTCCAACAAAACCCACACCCCCATTCTCCGATTGGACTGCCATCATCAGATTCAATTGAGATTCTACCTCAAAATCTTCAAGCCAATCTGCAATCTCAGTGAATGTCGCAACGCTCAGGTCCATCCCAAAAGGATCCGATGGTAACAGATCAAGGATGTCATTGGCAATCAGCTCACCATGCTTGTTGCCTCCATCCCTCCCCAGAAAGGCATAAAACTCCTCCATTTCCAAATCATCAAGCCACTGCGATTTCCCAAAGGCCCCAAAGGAGTTTCCCTTCCTCTCCCGCAGGACAAACCCATCTGCAGCCCCAATCAAGGAACACAATTCACCCTCCCATGGTTTCATGGAGTACATCGCGCAATGAGAAACATTCAAAGCCATTGCAAATTCCCTCTCTTCCTCCAAACAATTTTCCTTCTTTAAGGATAAACAAACCCTAATCCTAATGCTAATGCTATTTTTTTTTTCCTTTTTTTAGGTTCCCCCTCAGTGATATTAACCCTGAGATTCTGTAAGAAAACTCTCGATTTCGGATGAACTTAAAAAATATAGCACCAAAAACTTCACTGAGCTTCTTGATCAGAACAATTTAAAAAAACAAAAACAAAAACCCTAATCACGAGACAAATCAAAGAGAAGTTTTCAATTTTGCAGATAGCATTCGAATTCCGAATAGCTTCTTGATCAGACCTTCAATGAGCTATCCAAAGACAAAATCTAACCCTAATCAGAAGATGAATCCAAGCTTCGATTTTTAGATGATTGAACAACGAGAGAGCCCTCAAAACCTCACCAATCAAAACAGCGGCCAAAAACAAATGAGGAATCAAAGCCCCAGCCCCAATCAGCAGACAAATCGAAAATGAGATATGAACTTTTCCCCCTTTTCTGGCCAAATCAGACCCTAATCGACCCTCAAAACCCTAAATAAACCAAATGAAAAGCGAAGAAGAGCGAGGGAGGGAAAAAGCACAGACCTTTTGCATTCAATCTCCCCTTTCAGAAACCCTAGAAACCGATCTGATGCAGCAAATGACGCGATTCCAAGTTCGAATTCGAGCGATCGAGAAGAATTGCAGAGAGATTAGACAGAGGAGCGAGGGAGGCGCGTTCGTAGAGAGATTTGAGAGGATGGGAAAAGGCAAGAGTGGGAAATGGCAGAGCTCTCGTTGCGCTTGTGGCTCTCTGTGGGCATGGCACGGGGAATGGTCGTAGGGCCAACGCAGAGGGAGGGGTTGGAGTCGGCCCCCCTTTTTATACCCTGGGCGCCAGTCGCCACCTAAACCAACAACCCCACGCGAATATCTCACACGCACGGCCGAAAACTTAGGGAGGTTGGTTACTTGGGGTTGAAGAAATAAAAATGAGAGCTGGGAAATGATCATGGAGTGCGTGGCCCACCGTAATATGTGATCAAATCCGCTCATTTTACATGGGCTTTGTCATGATGGGGTTTTCTTGGATTCACTCCAAATTCAAGTATCATGTACTTTCGAATGCTTGCTTGGTCATGGTTTATAATTGGATCTTATACATGTGATGAATTTAATGGTTCATGTCGCTTTGATTAAGTTAGAATTTTAAATTATATGGGTTATGTTCAATAAAGCGGTGCTTCTCACGGAAGATCCACTGGAATAGTTAGAAAAAACCATGTGAATCAAAGCATGTGAATTGAATGGGATTTCGGAGTTTGGATGCCTTCAACTTAGCCCTTTTGGCAAAAAAAAAAGGATGGAAGCTAATACATAATTATAATTCTCTTGTTTATAAAGTCTTCACGTACGATATTTTTCGAATGTTTCTTTTTTACAATCATCTCTTGAAAAAGGATTATCTTATGCCGAGAAAGGACTCATGGAAGTCAAGGAGATTTTAAAAGATGGATGTAGATGAAGGGTGGGGGGATGATCAACCCATTAAGGTATGGGCAACAAATGGCTACCCACTTCTAATACATATAAAGTTGTAACTTCAAAAAGAATTTTAATTGAAGAAGAAAACTACGGAAGAACTAATAGATAACGATACAAGATGGTGGGATGTTAACAGAATCATCTCTATCTTTTTCTCACATGAGGTAGATATAATTCTAAAGATCCATCTAAGTTCTCTACTCCCAAATGACGAGATCATATGAGCTAAATACAAATCTAGTGAGTTTATTGTTAAGAGCACTAACCCATTAGCAATAATGGTTACAAATCTCCAATGTTAGGGAGAAAGTTCAAGCTAAGGAGCACATAGGAAGTTTTGGTTCAGATTTTGGATTCTGAAAGTTCCTAATAAGATTAAGACCTTTACCTGAAAAGCTTGTAAGGAAATATTACCCACAAAAAGAGATATTTTGGGAAAAAGAATTATAGATGATGGCACATGTGAATTGTATAAATAGGAGATTGATAGGAGATTGAGGACTATGTACATGCTTTGTTCTTGCACCACAGGTATGGAGAGAATGCTAGTCCATGGGCGACCTCTTTTTTAGCATACCGAATAACTTTAGAGTGTTAACTTAGGAGATAGGTGACAAAATTCCACAGGTGGAGATGGAGCTACTTTTCATTGTGGCGTAGGGTATTTAAAATGGAAGAAATTCTTTCATCCATAATGGACAACTTACAGAGCGAAAAATGGTTGCAGATAGAGCAGTTACCTTGGTTCAAGACTATAAAAGAGTTTGGATGTCGGAAAAAAGCCTATAGAAAGAAAAACTCTATCTTGATAGCCTCCCCTGCCAGTTGTATGCAACTTATTGTTGATAGAGCCTTATTTGAAGAAATTTTAAAGGCAGGAGTCAGAGCAATTTTTCATGATGAGAAAGGGAATGTCATTATGGTTATAAGCAAAGTAGAACCATGGGCAGTAGAGTTAGATGATATTAAGGCGATTGCAGCAATACATGGAGTTCAAATGATTCATAATATTGGAGTGAGTGATATTTTCCTTGAAGGTAACTTTTTTAAAGATGATAGATGCTTTCAACTCTTCTACTCCTAATTTATCAAGAAAAGGCCACTTGTTCGATGAGATACAAAATCTTTTAAAGCATTTCAGTGATTATGAAGTTGCTCATGTAAGAAGAGATGACAATATAGTAGCTCACAAGTTAGCTAAGCATACTAAGTCCCTTGAAGATATAGACGTTTGGTGGTATTATATACCTAACCTGATTATGTAAAATGTAATTGTGGACTCTATGTTCCATTCTTATTAATATTTTATGGAAGCCTTTTCATAAAAAAAAAAAAAAAGAGGTACTTCTCATAGAGTGCTTAGGTGGTAAAAACTTATATATTGCGATGGAAATGTTTCATTATAGATTTTGAAGATCATTTGGATTAGATCATCACAACCAATGATTTGAGGCCACTTAAACTTTCAAGGGTTTTTTAATTAAGTTACATTCTAATGAAATTAATCTAATTGTGAGTAAAATTTAGATCAATGTCAAATTAGAGCTTCGGCTAATTCATTTAAAGAGCTAGTGCGTTTGAAGGGCTTGGAACTGGTAGAGAAGCTTTGTTGTAAAGGTAATTAAAAAAGTTAACCTCTTATCCAACCTATGAGGGATGGCTCTAAGGAGAATGAAAATGTATGTGATATAAGGAGGCTTGATTATATTAAATTAGTTTTAGCAAATGCTAAATCATGTTTTAGTTGCCATTAGTGCCACAGTGTGAAATCATTTCTTTCCTTTGATTAAGCCTGTAACTTATCTAACACTGAGCTTGAGAAAGATATATATATATATGTAATTTTTTTTTTTTTTTTGGTAAGAAGCTTGAGAAAGATTGTTTGTGCTTTAAACGGGGGCTTGACTTGGTCTCAGTTTAACAAGCTTGAGTTTGATCATAATAATAACAATAAATTTCTTTTAACCTATGGCCCTCTCAAGAAAAAACTTCTGGCTTCGCCCTCGGATGACTTGGATGGTTGATCTAAAATGCCAAACACATGTTTCTGCGGGGCACATGCGTGAAATACTGGGCAATGTGACAACCGAAGGTGACAAGTATATTTTTCTAACAAGCAAAGCAAAATGGCATCAGGGGCTGGAAAGGTTAAGAATGAAGTAGAAGTAACAGAAATATTGGGCCGAATTAATGATCTTCGCCCTCAACTTTATGTGGTCTCAAACATTATGTAGAATTGTTGTGACGAAGTCCAACAACAACTAATGTCTAGTTCAATGTCAATTCAAGACCAATGCCAATTTAAAGAGATAGATCTTTATGCATGAAAGGATTAAAAGGAGACGCATGAAAATTAAAAGGAGACGCTGAAAAGGGAAACATCAGATGGCCCTTTGCCCTTTTTTTGGGTTAAGCAGGACAGGTTGCCTTCTAGAAAATTTAAACAGTATTAGAGGAAAAGTTTTGGATTGTTGATAATGGATTTGAAAGGCGACACCTATGTTAAGTGGCTTTTTTTTTTTTTTTTGAGGGCAACGTTACATCGATCCTAGGTGATCAAAAGTTCAAGCAGTCAAAAGGTTGAGGAGTGGATTGAGAGCATGAGAAATATTTGGTCGATCTAATGATGCAGGCCCTAGTATTAGGTATTTAAAAATTTTAGGAATATTCATCTTGCAAAAATTATTGTGATAAGTATAAAATTCAAAGGCAGACCTATTCCACTAGGGCCTCAGACTTCTTCCCTTCCATTTTTTTCCTTCTACCTTTTCTTCCTACGCTATACACTAGTTGTAAGGCCAATGCGGAGGGAGGAAATGGACAGTTCCCTTTTAAGCGCTTGGAACTTGAGATTCACCTTTTATACACGTGATAGGAAAATAAGATTCTCAAATGAAAAAAGATAAGGGAAATCAGATTACATGTATAAATGCTACATATCCAAATATTGTATAGGCAACTATTCACCTATAAATTACATTACCATGTTTGTTAAAACCATCATCACATAGATAAATGAATACATCCAATGGTTTTAGATATATTTGAGTTTTTTGAACCTTTTTTTTTACACAAATTTCTCAAACTCCTTGAAGAATTAGGATATGAAACTAAATCCTCTGATATTTACAATTAATACAATAATATTTAATAGTTCAAATAACAAATATTAATATTTAATTGTTTAGATAATGAATTGGGAGCTCAGAAAATTGCATATAATCCGATCTGTAGCTCTCAAAATCCGTGAAAATTTAATAAAATCATGTTAAAGATATTAGGCTTTAATATTTCAATAAAAGAGAAATATTAAAGATGATATTGGGCTTTATTGTTCAATAAAAGAGAAGAGAAGAAAGCAGCACTACGGCCGACTAGCTAGCACGCATGTGGTTACCACCACAAAGACAAACACAATAAGCAAATGAGGAATTCATTATAAATGCCTCATAAAGAGTTACCTACTTTCAAAGTGGGTCTCTACAAAATAAAGCGCACAAAGGAGGGGAATAAAAGTTATTTAATGCGAGCACGCGCGCGTACACAGGACTTTTAAAAATGAAGAGAAGAAAAGAGGGGGAATAAAAGTGCACTTTTATTCAACACATTTCTCATGTGAATATGTGATCAATTCATTGGCTTGTATCTCTCCAATTTTTGTCCGATCAAGTGTAATTTGAATCATTTTCATAATAGGTGGTATTGTGATATGAAAAGAAATGATTATGGCAAAGCAGTTTGCCACCATTATCATGAGGTAATAAATTTGGAATAACACTATTTGAGACAAAAATCCTATCAATATAATAGAGAAGGTCCACTAGGGTAATGGAACTTTTGCGGTGTTAATGTAGCATGCGTTTTTAAAAGACGGATGGCATGTAAAAGTTTCTATTAATAATAATGCATGAAAGGGCCATACATTTTTAATCAATAGTAAGCAACATCCAATGAAATAGAAACATCTAACATTCATCGACACCATTATATATGATATAGCTGAAGGTACGTTTTATGTTCATTTTTATTTTAAAAATGAGCACTCTCAATGGATGCACATAATTTTCTAATTCTCATCAAGATTTTTTTCTTCTTCTACAACCTAAGTATTTTTCCTGTCTCCACTTGATTTCATTTCTTCATACTATTTCTATTTAACCAACTCTAATTTTTAAACTGCATAAGAAACTCAAAAAGTTATGAAGGGTAATGAAGACCAAATTCATAGTGATTAAGATTTACCTTCTCTCATTATGATTTACATTTTTTTGTTTTTAAAGGATTTTACTAAAAAAATCTTATAAGAAGACCTCAAAACCATAAATTCACTCTAAGTGTTGGTACTCCAGAGTGGTCACACATGACACTCCAATGGGGTTTTATTTTTTATTTTTTATTTTTTGCATTTAATTGAAGAGCATCGAGTGATGATTTCAATACTCCCCTGTTACTCTTAAAACCTAAAAATCTCTACATTTTTCTTAAGCTAAAACCTGCAGCAAATTCAATGCTGCCCTCTTTCCTTAAACTCAAAAGTCATATGTTCTTCTTCTTTAAATTCATGTTTCTCGAAGTTGAATCCACGCTGAAAAGGGAAAAGCAAATGTGTGATTTCTACATTTGATGATTCGAATCATGCCATAAGGTCGCAGATAAGGCAAATCTGGCCGGCGTCCTTCATGTTTTTGGTTCTGTGGTAACTATGTTTCTTTCCTACTACAACTCAACGTAGGAGGGAAGCTGATGAACTCATTCCGTTGTAAGTACTGATTTCAAATGGAAAGCCCACGTGGTGATGCTTTTCTATCTTTTCATTAACGTGAGGAATATAAGTCAAATATGAGTTTGTCTTTTTCATGAGTGGAAGGTAGTTGATGGGGGCTGTGTTGGTTGATGTAGTGGAAGTTTTTTTTTTTCTTAATTTAGATGCACCACAGGGACACCTTATGCAAGCATCAAGTTGCGTATAGAAAATAAGAGACTCCAGATTTTTGTATGGTTTTGCTGAAACACAGGTCGGTCTTCTCCAGCACGGATTCATCGAGAACCATGAATACCAACTAGTAAATTAGAGGAAAAATAAGAATCCAACCCTTTTCTTTCCTCGCATGGTGACAGGGGTGACGGTTGGACCATAATCAAAGGAAGAGAAGGTGGACAAGATACAAATAAATGGGAGGGGGATTTGTTGATGCCAGTTGCATAGGACTCTAGTTGGGATTCAGCGCTCGAATGCGAATTTTGTAAAGGCACTAGCATCAAATTCGATGCTAGGGTTGTTCATTTGAGTGTCAAATTCGACGCTCACAATTGGATGTTAAAAAAAAAAAAAAAACAGATTCTCATGCACCCAATTCGAATGTGAGTTTTTTTTTTTTTTGTTGTTTTAGGGACCCCTAAGATGATTTTTTTTTTTTTTGTAAAATCGTCTGGTTTTTAATGTTGGATAATATTTTCTACAATTTATTAGAAAAGATAACAAAATTTATTGCAAAAGATAATTAAGATTTAAAGATTCTAATGAGAAGAAAGGTATTACTTGCAATTGTTGAATAAAAAAGTAAATAAAATCTAAAGACTACAATGGAAAGATATGTATTATTTGTTGCTGCGCATGTGACTACTAATTAGTTTTATAAATAGTTTATGTCCATTTGGTTGATTCCTCTCCATCTTGGTTATTAACCAAAAACTCAAATATAGCAATTACCTTCTTTTTAAGTTTTCCTTGAACATGTCAACAATTATCTAATTCTTTTTCAGAATTTATTTATTATTTAATTAATTACTTTAGAAATCTTTAAACATATATTTATTAATTTAAGGGAGAGTGAAAACTATTTTTTTATAAAGTGCCAACAACCACTACTAAAACTTTCGAAGTAGTAATACAAACAAATTAATCTTAATTTATTTTTAAATAAAAAGAAAATAGTCATAGTATCTCAATTCTCAAGGGAAAAAATCATTTGAACTAGTAACATAATCAAGATAGATGACCAGAAATAAAAAAAAAAAAACAAACACAATATCTATTTTTTAGAAAGATAAGTATGTATATATTCCAAAAAATGAAGATACAAAGAATTCAAGATCAGATCCCTACGTGGACTCTAATAAAGGTGGGAGCAGAATGAAGCAAATAAAAAGGCTAAAGACCTATTAGCTAAACAAGAGAAAGAAAAGCTACAACCCTTGACAGGATAACCCAAAAAAACAAAAATAACAATACCCCAAGCAGATAAAATAGAAATTAGTGCGAGGCTGCATACGTCCACTCATTTATCTAAAATCTTTAGAATTAATAATAGAACCTCTAAAACATAAATTAGACCAACACTACATACGAATTAAAAAAATGTTCAAAAAGTTTTCTGACATAGTACCTTTTTTTTTGTTTTCTTCCAATATCTCAATATTTCTCGATTTCTGAATTTATTTTATTATCTCACCAGTCCAAAGATCTTTAAAGATGAATTTATAAATGCAAGAGAGAAGGAAAGATGTATTTTTGTAAAGTTTTATTCTATCATGAATAAAGCATGCATAGATGTGATTCTGTTCTGTTACAATAAATCACTTAATACAATATGAACTTGGTCACAAAATGCTCATTTTATGAACTTTCTATAACCTATTAAACTAAGTTATGCACCTATGTATGATTAGTGTTTGAAATTTTATGGTGTAAATCTAAGTTCTTTTATTAAATGGCTATTAAATGAGTTAAAACCCAACTTTTTTATAGTAGCTCTGGTGTAATAGTGCAGCTTGAACTTACAAGATCTTGTCTAAAAATAAATTGTGTCCTAGGCTAGGTAGGTTATCTCTTGGCTGAGCTACACCCAACTTGCAACTTACCTTACTCCTTTTCACTTGAATTGCCCCAACATGTATAACATCGGTTTTTACAGTCCTTCTCAATTTTATTCCGTGTGGTCTTTCCTTTTATAAATTAATTATTGTCAGCCCACATTACTTAGAAAAACCTACATAGGCATTAAAACTTGTCCATTAGAAATTAGAATTATAGTACGAGTCGTTTACGTGAAGGATTACTGGCTCAATCCATATACGATTCATTTAAATGTGGGTTGGGATTTCTTGATGGATAGCCATTCTAAAAATAATGCAAATGTAAGTTCAAATGGAGTCACTAGTTCTAGTCATATTTTGTGCACTCAAGGAACCTTAAGTGGATGACTGTAGGATTATGTTACGAATGGTTTACATAGGGTTAGGGATCCATATACAAAAGATTTAACCATGGGTCAAGATTTCTTTACCCAAGACCCACCTAAATGCAGCTCAAGATGGGGTAGAGTCACTAGATCATGTCATATTTTGCCCAATCAAGGGACTGTATGTAGACAACTATGTAAGATTATATTACAAGTGGTAACATGGGAGTTAGGTGTCAATCCTTGTCTGACTGATTTAATTATTGATCAAGATTTTGATCCGCTAACTATCTAGTAGTGAAACCAAAGTTCAGGTTGGACTCTCAGTCCAAGTCCTATCATTATATATTATACATTAGCGGGTTTCCAATTCAATTTTTCTCCTTTTCTTACTCTCAATCTAAATATCTATGATTAATAATAATAAATTTAGAGCCCATGCTTAGCACCTGTTTATGCCAGAAATCTAAGATTTTCTACCTGGGATATCTGAATTCCCCAAACGTGTTGTCCTTCGAATAAGCCAAAACTGGCCCCACAATGCTGAATTCTTGTAGGCTTACAAATCAAAATAAGGAGTTCCAAATGCTGGGGGACAGCCACAAGCTAGAATTCTCATCAGGAGTTGTTGCAAAACAAACACCCCCCGTGCTTTCTTAAGGTAAAACTCATGTTATAGTTTGACATCAGAGGTAAACAAACCCAGAAAAGCCAAATTTGGTCCACTGTTAGTCTTTTAAGATTGTGAAAGCTCTTATCAGAGATTGATGGGCCTTTACAAAACAAAAATGAACTTTGTATGGGGTAAGATAAAGCACCCTACATGGATATTTGAGATTGTCTAGCAAAGACCAACCCAGTCTGGTTCACTCTGCATGATCCAAGAGAAAGGATGGACACTTGACCATGGAATGTCATGATAGACAACATGACTGATAGATCTGGCTGGATCAAGTCTTAATTTCCCAAAAGGACTTTTCCTCTTGTTTTTTCTCTTCTCACTTGAATGAATTAATAAGAATCGTCATTTAGTCGTTCCATGCCTTTCCATAGAAATAAAGTTTAAGCAAGATGATCACTTAATCAAGCTCAATCTCTATTATGAGAACACGAGTTCGGGTTTGGGTTTGGCTCAACTTGTCCATGAATTCATGGGAGTGTTTGATCCTAGTAATGGTCGGTCCTAGTATCATCATGCAATGAGAAGGGACTATTGGATTCAAAACTCAGTAGTCCCTTCTTTAAGATGCTCAACATCTGGAAATGGCCTGTTTTAGATGCAGTGCATGCCTATTACTTGGTCTGGTTGAGTGATAATGGAGTTGGGTTTTCGTTGGGTGAGGTGAAAGGAAGGAATGTGTGGTTGAATCATAGTTGAGTGGCGATGGAAGAAGTGCATTTCCCATGTCCTAAGTTTTCCATTCTCCCTTGCCCACGGCACGCCATTGATTTAAAGGGATTCTTTAGCATATATCCCTTTCCTTCTTTAGGCAATATATGAAGGGCAGAGCTACATTTAGGAGGCTAACGTTTTGCGAAGGGGTATGGCTCACATTAGATGGGAGGTAAAACTCTAATCCCTTGTGGGGCCCACTTTGATGTATTGGTCATAGGAGGAGAGTATGATGGAAATATGACAACCATTCAATTGTGGGCTTTAAAGTGTTATTGGGTTTTGATATCACAATTTTTTTATGAAAATTTATCCAAGAGTGAACTTCACTAATTCAAATTAGTGTCAAATTAGAGTGAGTGTTAATTTAGAAGGGATTAGTGGGTGTGAGAGAGTTGAATTTTATCATGCTGTATCTAGGTGGGGAAAAAATGTTACCTCAGGCAATCCATGATAAGTGTTGTAAAACACTATGACTTTGTTTGGCGTCTTTATTCTTATTCTAAGGGCTTGTTTGGTAGGTCTAATTTTATTTTTATAGACAATTCAAAATAGAGCCATTAAAAAAAGAGCTAAAAAATAAGAGGCTAGAATTAAAATATGTGATTGGCAATGGAAGCATCTATTTTAAATAGACCATTTTAAATAAATAGTTAAAAGCTTTTCACAAATATATTGAGATCTACTAGGTATCGAGCCTTGAAATTTTACTACATAACCATGTTTGGCCTCCCAAAGAGATCTAACAGTTTGGATCTTGTATTTGAGGCCCCTAATTTTTTAAAAAAATATTTAATAATTCACGTTTTTACATAAATATCTCAAGTTTGCTGATGATCCAACGGCTGAAATTTGGTCTCACAATAGTCATTGACCTTCTACACATTTTCAATGGTTTGGATTGTTATTAACTTTCCCAGAAATAATAATAAAAAAAAAAGGGGTTGCCAGTGGACTAGTTACAAATTCAGCATATTAATTCAATGGTTAAAAGTTTTTCACAAATATCTTGAGATCCACAAGGAATCAATCCTTGAAAATTGACCCCATAGCCGTTTTTAGTCTTCCCAACATTTCCAATGGTTTGGATCTTGTGTTTGGGCCCCACAGAATTCAAAAACTAATATCCAATGGCTCAAGCTTTTTTGCACATATCTCAAGATTCAGGATGATTTGACGGCTGAAATTTGGATGGGTAGCCGTAATTGATCATGTGAACATTTTCAACGGTTTGGATGTAGATTTAGGGGCTTGGATTTCGAGAAAAATCGAAAAAACCGAACTGGGCGTGATCCATGAAATTACTATAGCTGGGCGCCTCTTATTTTCTCCCTCTTATTCGGAAATGCATCATGAGCCCTCCTCTTCAAAATAAAGCTTTTACCTCTATATATCTAAATTAAATAGAGCTAAAAACACATGCCAAACGCTCTAATTTTTCCAACTCTATTAGATTTAGACATTTAGACAATAAGAGCCTAAAATTTACACATGCCAAACATGCACTAAAAGAGCCATAAAAAAGGGGAAACTCCTTTTTCCATGAAGCCAGAATGGGCCCCCTTTCATTTCAAGAGGATTTATTTTTACTTCTCTACCTTGATATGTTGCTAGAATTCCCAAAATTCATTTCTGAGGATTTCTAAACTTCCCAAGACATATTGGAATTTCTGAATATTCACTTGTACTTGAGCATTTAGGAATTTCGATAAAATGTGAAGGAGGTAGAATTCTGAGATTTTCCGAGGTTAATTGTGTCATTTCAAGTGGCTGAAAATTTGAAATTCTGGTAAATGAACATGGCATTTAAAAATACCAACAGACAAGCCATCACGTCACACAAACCTACAACACATGAGATTCTTGGCAGGAATTTTAGGCCCGAGCCTACCCATTTAATCAATCTGGTCGTGCCAAACCTTGCTTTTATCAATTGTGTAGGCATTCAAGCAGTTGTTTTTGGACTAATTAAATTAAATTACATGCATCCCTTATATGGGCTGGGCTTTGAACTTTCTATCATTCAATCCAAGTTTGACCCAATTATTAAATGGGCCAAACTGTATATCCAAGCCCAACCCAAAGTGGGCTGGACCCAGAATGGGCTCAGGCTGGCCTAGCCCTTGAGCACCTCTAGGTAAAATCATGTGCTAAATACTCTTATTTAGTAATTTTCCAATCCTCTATCCTACTTTGGATATTTTGACAAATAGAGGTTGGAAATAGAACGGCCAAACAGCTCGATCACGGCCATCAGTAATGCGCAAGGTCACTTATTTACATCTGTGGTGAACCCATTTGAGACTATCAAGGCACACCTTTAAAAATTCAAATTGCTTACAACATCTAACGCTTTCTAATGGCATTTCATAAAATTTCGATCCGATAAATTTGAAGGTCTTACTGACAGGGTCTGCCCCCAACCATTTTCTAAAAAAAAGTTCAAAACTATTTTAAAATACCCCATAAATTCTGAAAATTAATATGTTTTCTTTTTTTTTTATACATTTGCCCTTTCCCCAAGTTGAATTTTCTGGGTCGTCCCTGCTTGCTTGTTGGAATATGAAATATTACATATTCCCTAATTATTTGCATGAAATTAAATTTTCAGGGATTGGTGGTGGTAAGATGAGTTCCACCGAAAGATAGTTAAAAAGGCCAATGGTGATAGATATAAGGTGAGTATATATTCTTGAATAGATACGACCTAACTTTTCTAGGTTTGCATTTATTATGGAGACTTTTCCCACCAAAAGCAAACACTTCTATGCAACTTTTCCCCTTGCCATTCTTTCTAGGACTTTCAACCCTTTTTTCATTTTCACTGCGTTCTTTTCTACCAAACTTCTCTCCATACTTTTCTCCACCAAATGTCAGATCATGGAAAGCAAACACCTAGAATAACTTTCCCCTCCCCCACTTTCTCTGCCTATTCCATTTTCGTTGCTCTCTTCTACCAAACTCCTCCCAATACCCCTTGATTACTAAAAAAAAACTGAAAATATAGAAACAAAATGGAAAATGATGTATACCCAAAGCCCCAAATGATCTTATGGTATTAGCCAAAATTGAGTTATAATATCTCAATAGAATTAAGTTAATAATATGCAAAAACAGACATAATAAGGAGCAACATACAATGTATTTGACTACATGGACTATGCTCATCAGTCTTTGATAAACAGATTTTTCACCTTCTCACCACTGATGGTTACATGGCTTGTCTTGGATTTAACAGGTATGGGGGGAGTGCTTTGCAATGGTAAATAAGAGATTTTGATTGATTTCGTTGTTTTTTTTTTTTTTTAATGGTAGACATTAACTCTTCAGTGAAGCATATATTTCGGTTAATTCATGAGGCTTTGGGGATTTACTACTTTCCTCTTCATGAGGCGTTTGTTATAGAAAGGCAACTAGGCTGACACTATTTCTTGGGTGACAAATCCAGTTAAGCCCTTTGGAAAGTTCACCACATTCTGAATGAGTTTAGATATCTAGCATTGTCTTTCCAAGTGACATTTATCATGTTCTCTTTTCCACAAATTGCAGATCTCCTGGCTAAGCAAGAGGTAGATAGAATTAAGCCTAGAATTGAGCCTTTGTGTAGATCTTCGGATGTAATCTCATGTGTTGTTTGTTTCATGGATCTTGCAGTACAAGTTTCTTTACACTCCAAGCTGCTCTCTGCTCTCTCTTCTTCTTCTTCTTCCCCCAATAGAACAGCAGCATTCCCTCTTCACACAGCTATCATCATCACAAGGGTCACTAAATCCAGCCTCCTAGAATATCAAGAAAGCAGATGTCTCCAACAATCTAAACTTCCCAATGACTTTGGACAACTGACCATAATTTTACAACCATCCTGTTCTTCTTGACTATCTCAATTGTAAATGAGAGAGCAGTAAAATGTTCATGCTATAATAGTATTATACTCTATTAGTAACAATATCCACATTTTGGACAATCGCACTCTCTTACTCTCATTGCAACGAGATCCACATTTTGGACAGCATGGATTGGCACAATTGCATGCCCGCTCGCTCTGTGGATTAAACTTTTCATTTTTCACACAAATTCTCACCATCATATCCAGCCTTACACCTCACCAAGCATTTCTTTTACAAACAGATAGATAAACAGATTGATAGATAGAGAGAGAGAGAGAGAGAGAGAGAGAGAGAGAGCATCGTGGACTAGCACAAACAGATCAGTGGCATACACCTCTCATACAAAAACTAGCACAAAAAGATTCAGTGACATACACTCTTTGATACAAAAATTCAGGTAATTGAGGAGATTATTTTCATTTTCTAAATAGGTAAGGATAGATGACTCAGGAGAGCCTTGTTATTTACCTTACCTATTATATAGAACTGCTCCACAAGCAACCTTGTGTATCAAAGAAATTAAAATGCTAAAAAAAAAAAAAAGGATTAGGTATCTATGCATGGCAGCACAATTACAAGGTAGGTGGGACCCACATATAGCCATGTGTTTGCACATAACCAGCTCTCGCAAGCAGATCATCAGCCTCTACTGGACCACGGCTGCCTGGTTTGTATGGAAGAGGCTTCAGTTCACCGTTGTCGATTCTATGCAGTAAAGGGGTGAAAATTTCCCATGCCGCCTGATAATCAAACAGCACAATCATCAACATGAAAACCACCTTATGTGTCAACTGAGTTCAATATAAGTTTATAGTAGAGCGTATACTTTTAATTCATCTCTGCGGACAAAATGCTGCTGATCTCCTCGTATTCTGCAGAAATGATCCCAAAGTAGTTATTGGATATGTGAGTTCTTCATTATCATGGATTAAAATAGACAAAATGGGCACTCCAAAGAGTATTACATGTTTTTACGGGTACAGTTTAGTACACACATGTAGTTGATGCACATGCTTCAATAATAATCTATGATTTACAGATCATTTCCATTGTTTTTTCATGCATGCTAGCTCACTTTGTCTTTTCAAAGCAAATTGTATATGAAATAATTTCTGAGAACAAACTAATAAACTAATAAACTAAGAAATTATGCCCTTCTGAGAAATTAAAGTCGCCATAAATCAGCTTTAAACCATTAAAAAAGTCATAAGGATGCATGTTTCCCCATTCGCTTGATACTAATGAGATACTTGTCCCACAATGGTCAGGTATATCAATTATTGGAGTCCGCAATAGTGAAAGTATTGTGCTGGCTTTGTTCTCGAAGCATGAGGGTTGTATGGAGTTTAACGAGGTGGAGGTTTTAGCCATTTTGGAAGCCATCCGAATTTTCTCTTGTTCTTCTTCTCATTCAAGTTCAGTGGTAGAGAGTGATTCTTGCAATGCTATCTCGTGGGTGTCGTCTACGGCTATGTTTCCATGGAAGTTTCAATTTTACATGAATGAGATTAAAACTTTGTCATCCCCATTTCAAGTTGTCTTTAAGCATGTGAGTAGGTCCGCCAATGGTTTTGCAGACTCGCTAGCTAAGCAAGGAGGGATAGGATTTCTAATTTGGTTGCTCTCACTTTGTAATTTTGGTTTTGGTATAATGCTTTTATACCTTCTTGTCCCTCTTTTCACTTTTAAAGAGGGGTCCTTGTATTCTCCTTTCTTTCTTTAATAATATCTCTTCGTTACCATTTCAAAAAAAAAAAATGAATGAGATACAAAATAGAAAAAGGCAATATCTTCCTGTATAAGAAATGCAAATGATGCTCATGATAACATTAAAAGAAACGCAAATGATGCCCATGAGAAAATATTCTAAGGGGAAACGCAAATGATGCTCATGAGAAAACATTCTAAGGGTCTTCGCAACCCAAGTGCACATGCCATAACGGGTCATTCATCAGGTGAGGCTGGCTACAAACAAGCCCCCACCTGAAGATTAAGCCATTCCACTATCAAGTGGTTGCTTTGTACAGGAAAAATAGATGACTAGGAAAAAGGAAAGGACCAATAATCCATATTCAGTGTAAACGTGTAGCCCAAATGATTTTCAGACCAGCCTGCATCTAATGAATGTAGCATCCTGATCTTGGGCGAGGCATATTCACCAAGGTGGGCATCACCAGAATCATGAACCCAGATTTTCACGAGCGTATCTTGGATCTTGAATTTTATACAAGAGTTCTGTCCAGATTTAAAACATGTTGGTAGTTGTAATGTGGGTGGATCTAGTTGAGCCGTGTGCATTATCAGGTATTCAGGTACTCGTACAACATTTCACTTAACAATGAAATAAGAGGAGTTCAAGGCATACGTGTCCAGAATTAAACGTTCATACGCCTCAGGAATTGGCACTCCTTGATACCGCTGCCTATAAGATAAGTCCAGCTCACTTTGGCTAGTAGACATTTCTAGCCCTGGTTGCTTAACCTGCAGAAAGGGAACGGAAATCAGCAATATATATGAAGGCCACAAAACTACTACTTTAGTTTGTTCAAACAGTCATATGCATTTGTCTAACAGAAAAAAAATTGATAAAAGTTTAAAACCTAAAAACTTGAACAAAGAACAAGTTTGAAGGAGAACTATAAGCATAAATTTTATTAAAAGCTAAAATAGTGTATGCCAATTGTTTTAGGGGGTGTTTGGATAAACACAACATTTAATATTAATAAAATTGGATATTGCAAGATTTCATTATTGCAGAATAAAATAGTTTCATATTATAATATTGCGCCACTAATGATGCTTGGTAGTATTTAAAAAGATTCATTTTCTAGAGATTTGCTCCTACAAGGATATGGAGAAGGAAGAAATCTTGCAAATTTTAGTAGAAAGTCATATATTGTAGAATACATTCTAAGTTACCCAAACACCTAATTTTTAGGTAGGTAGATTATATCGTAATGTAACATACAATATCACAAAATCTTTTAAAATATCTTATTACCAAACACCCGATTCAGTATCTTCTCATTCATCATCATCATCAAATGAATGCTGAATACCTTCAGTTTCTCAAGAGTTTTCTTGGCAGATGATCATTGGCCTAAGGAATTTTGATGATTACTTGCCACTATCACCACACACAATTCTTTTGATAATTGCAAACTTAAATGTTTTCCCTGCCTTGATCACACAGTTATGTTCAACTTACAAGGTATTTTTATTTACACAGTCCTTTTCAATTTCCAATGTTCATAAATGGTGAAAAACAATTTTGAGTTCCTATTGTCTTTTCATTTAAATCCATACTTCCAGACATGTTCTTAATTGTTCCATATCTTCTATACATCTTCATTAGTATGCAGATACTATCATATGATTCAACAAAAAAGAGAATATTATAGGATACTCTTACAATATAACAGAACTAAAACATTTTGACAATAACATCATAAATCCAATCCAATTGTGTAGTTAGTTTCCTGTTTTCCATGTCTATATTTCCTTTTTACTGTAGCATGATGACAAATTGATGTGAATAATTCAGGGTTTAAAAAGGTGGAATCGGACTCAGACTCGGCCTGAGCCGAGCAAAGTCAGATTCTAGATAGACCTAACAGAGTCGCATCACTGCCTTTTCATCTGAGAGAGAGAGAGAGAGAGAGAGAGAGAGAGAGAGAGAGACGTTTATTGAGTTTTGTTGGGTCAGGTTGAGAGGGATTGTTGGAGTAGGGTTTCTTGGGTTGAAGTTTGAGAGAGGGTTTGTTAGGTTAGGGTTTGAAAGAGTGTTTGTTGACAATAAGAAGAAAGGGCTTGGAGATTAGTTGAGAATAAGAAGAAAGGGTGTGTGGATCTGTTGAATAAAGAGAGTTTGGGGATTTCTCGAGAAGAAGAAGAAGAAGAAGAAGAAGGAGAAGAAGAAAAGGTTTGAGTGCAGGTTTGTGGGGATTTGAAGAAGAAGAAGAATGAAGTTGAGATGCGGACTAGGCTGAGTCAGGCTCGACCCAGCTCGATGAAGGCCAACTCCAAGTAGACTCGGAATGAGCCAATTTTTAATACCCTGGAATCATTCGTTGGAGTTTGGACAAATGAGATATCACAAAATACAACCCATATAGTTCATACACAAAAATGAACAATGTTGAAAGCCCATATCATACACAATCATAAAAATAATGCAATAGCATGGTGGTGGCATACTTATGAATCAAGCTCATACCGTAAGTTTCATGTACATAGCCTCTGAAGGCTGCAAGCGAATCACAAATTCATTTCGCCCTTGCTTTTTACCTGTGCAAAGAACAAATCCATCATGAACTTCGCTGAAATCATGAATGACCAAAGCAAAAGATTTACATGGCAAATCAACTGATGACATACACAAAAATCAAACTAGGGCATGAAGGTTTTATTGAATTCCATTTAATAAAGAATGGTTGTATGCAGCTCCAAGGGCATTCTGATGAATTTTAGTCCAAATCAATTTTCAAGTTAGGCAACCTTTAGTATAAATTAATAAAAGACCATTGGTGGCTCTTCCAGGAAGTGCAGCTGTGCCTATAAATTACTATAAATGCCTGCTTTCAGGTAAGTGACAAGCTTCTACCAAGCAGTACTTTCTTCTTATCCGTGCACCCAAGGATGAACTAAGGCTAATAGAAAGACAGAGTCCAAAAACAAGGCACAAAGGTAACATAAGAATATGAGAGGTATCTGCTCATGCATGCTCATTGCATAAGATTGATATGGAGAGTGATTAGTACCAACATGCTCTCCATCAATAACAAAGTACTATGAAGAGGCAAGGCTAGTCTAGAAGTCCAAGAAAATCTTCCAAGACAAAGAGCAAAAAGTGACTGGATTGCTTTTTTCATTTTTTTTTAATTTATGCATCATTATTATTTTGAAATGTGGCTGGATTGTGGATTGCAGTATGAATGATAATACAATGTCAAATACCATACATTTATAAATATCACCAGGAACATCCTTAAATTGAACACGAATTTCTGCTTTCCTTGAATTTAAAGCTTTCCCTGCCTTGAGTATGAATGGAACACCTGCCAACAAAGATGTTTGGTCATCACTAGTTATTATGATGATGATGATGATGATGATGATGATGGTGATGCTTGGTAACAAGTTTGACATACAAAAGACAAGTTAACTTTATAAATAATTATAAAATGAGAAAGAAAGGAACACCATTGCAAACAAATTCAAAAAGCAAACGTCTCCTTTAAGACCTTCCCATCTTTCATTATGGATTCGGAGAACCACAGTGGCAAATGTCGGAGTGTTTGAACTGTCTGAAACTGTCGGGTCATCTGTGTATCCTTCATACTGTCCAAGCACAACATCTTCATCTTCTATGGGAAGGACTGATTGAAGAACCTGAAATTTGACATAATAATTTCAGATCCAGGATAGCATGATACATCTTGGAAAATATAGGGAAAGAGAGAAATAATGATTGGAAAATAAATTTCATTAGTAACTTATGAACAATTTCATTATTGATTATTATCATTTATTGTTTCATAATAGTAGGTCCAAAATGGCAAAAGTAGATGAAAGAAGGAATGCGCAGCAACTTGAACATCAAACTGTTTTAAGGATAGAAGATAAAGATCACCTTCACTTTCTCATCCCGGATGCGCTCAGGCTTCAATGAAACAGGCTTCTCCATGGCAACCAAACAGAGAACCTATAGTGGTTTAGAACGAAACACTCATTTAAATGAGCAACATGATTCACTGAAAATCATACCACGACTAAAAAAAACACTATGGTAAATCACTTAAATCCAACACACAATATAATGATATAAGAAAATATATAGTATTGATTTTTTCTTTCTTACTAATCACAGATCTAGATATGGCACTGACTCTAACCATCAAGAGATTTGGTTAACCTATATGACCAATCCTCTGAAGATTCTATAGAAATGGATGATATAAAACAACATAGTCTGGTTGGTTGAATGTCAAAAAAGCACTGCTCAGTGAAATGGTTCTTATGTACAACAAAAAATCAAGTGCTACCTGCAACAGATGATTCTGAATGATATCACGAATGATTCTGCAAAAACAGAAATTTCTTTAGTAGCCCATCTTTTAAAAGATTAAGAAAAATAATTTAGAGTAAGAAAATGCATTAAAGTCATTTCATTATTGTAGATGATATATTGAGTTCACATTTTGAGGATGAGTTCAGTAATCTAATAGTGGATGAATAAAAATATAAAAAACAGAGAGAGAGAGAGAGAGAGAGAGAGAGAGAGAGAGAGAGAGAGAGTTAAGTACACACAAGATAGAGCCCCTTGCCAATTCTCTTATTCAAGGTCATTAGCCTAACTAATTCCAGAATTTGCATAAATACACCAAAACATAAAAGAGAAACTTGAGAAGCAGCCAACATACCCATATTCATCAAAATATCCACCTCTTCCTTCAGTTCCAAAGTCCTCCCTGAACACAATCTGAAAAGGAGTAAATATTTATTAAAAGAGGCCTTCATAATGCTATAGACTGGTGTACAGGGTACTAAAATGTGCTGCTAGCATGAACATGAATTTGATGTATTCACGAATAAAGATTAGAATTTTTTTAGTGGAGAGTAATATGGTATTGAAGCATTAGATGTTATACATTGACCATAACCCATAAGTGGAAAGGCAATGCACTCAGTTATCCCGTTGGAGACAAAAGGGGGCAATGTACTCAGTTATACTGTTGGAGAGTGGAGACAAAAGGATGATGAAAAGGACCATTATGTGAATGACTATGTTGATCCAGGAATACATGACCCAAAAAAAAAAAAATTTTTTTTTATCCTAAATTCTTAATACCATAAAGAAACCTTCCTTTCATCAACTTGAGGATGCTCCAAAATCAGAGCTTTGTACAGAATCACTTCACAAATAAAATCAGCCAAAACTTCTATCAAATATTCTCACCTGTATATTGTCAATGTTATCACGGTTCCACAGGGGCAAAAAGAGTCGATTTGCAAAACGAAGCACCAACTGCCAATTACAGTGTAGAGAAGGCAGAAAGGTCAGGGTCAGTACAAAGTAGAAAGAACTCATAAATAGGATGCAGGTTCAATCACTTAAACATTTATTACCAAGTTCTGAACCAATTCTTTTCCCAAGTAGTGATCAATGCGGTAAATCTGTTCTTCACTAAAAAGATCTCCTAGTTGGGCGCTAAGTTCTTCAGCAGAGCCCAAATCCTTGCCAAAAGGTTTTTCAACAACAATCCGAGTCCAACCACCAAGATCAGCTGTGAAAAAAATATATTAAAATTTATTTAAAGTAAAGTTCAACATGGGTAAATGAACTTCCATCAGCAAGCCAATGCAGGGAATGTGCAGGTGGAAAAATCATACCACACTGGCATCACAATAACTGGGATAATCATGATCAACAAATATGAACACTATGTTTCAAGAGTAAGAAAGCAATGCCGGAATATATATTCTGTTTACAAAAAAGAATATCAAATCCATGCTGCAGTTTTTTTTTAAGCACCAATCTGTATAAAATCTAATCACAGCTGCTTATTAGTTATTAATGAATGCCATCATATTCGATATCGTATTTGAATTGCAGGCTGCCCTTGTACCCCGACCTTCTTCAAATGTTCATTTTCCCAATCTACCAGTAATTTTGAGAGACAGAGACACATATATACGTAAGCAATCAGAAGCGAGAACATGGAAGACTAGATTAGCATCCTGGAGATATGCACAAGGATTTTCCAAATTGATCATTAAACAAGGGCCTATTTCCCACAGGTTTCATTTTGATCAGGAATTAGGGCATTTGAAAGGATTTTTTTTTTCCTTGACGAGAATAAGTTAATTCCTGCACATTTAGATTGGTCGATAATAATGCATCTATATCAAAGTTCATCTACAATAAAAAAGAATTTAAATTGCAAATTTGCATCTAGAAACCCACAATGTGACTGTCTAATCATCATGTGTATGTGTGTGTGTGTGTGTGTGCGTAAATTTTGAATATTTAGACATATCAAGTGATCCGCATTTAACAATTGGAAGCAGGAAAATTAATCCAGAGGGTGTTTGTACTATAATAGGTAGGCAATACCAGATTGAATTGTACAAACACTAAGTTCAAAGGAATCAAGTAGTCAGGTCAGGCTTACAGCGATTCATGCAACAATTTCTAATCATCTTGGAGACCGAAGGATATACAGATGGAGGAAGTGCAAGATAAAAGAGCCTCCGAGAGGAGCCTTCTCGACTGTTTCTTGATATCTCATGCTCTGAAATTTCTTTATCGAGCAACCGGAAACCCTCCTCATTATCGTAAGAACCACTGACATATTTGACCTGCAAAAATTGTCAAAAGAAATTAGAAAATTAATAAATAGAAAAAGAATAGATTACAGAGCTTATGGGGAATAAGCAAATTACCAATTGCAGAAACTTCGATACATCTTCCGATTGATTGGATGAAGTTTCCTTGCCTTGGATAAGATGTCTGTACATTCAGTGATGAACATGAATAAATTTCCATAATCACACTCTACATCATAGATAAGATGATATCTAAAAGAAAGAAAGAGGAAAAATTTTAACAGTAGGAATAGACATAATAAAGATTTTGGATGATAGGTTATTCAAATGGAGCAGAAAACAACCCTGTTTTTCATATGAGAACATTAAAGGACTGCCATACCATACAACTCAACTGACAATTGTTTTCTAACTTTTAAGGAAGGCATATAAACTTCTATGGGAGTCTCAGAACTTCTCTTGCATAATAGCATCCTTTGAAACATTCCAAAGTAGAAATAGCTTTAAGATAATATCCACTGGATTAATTCACATAAAACAATTCCAACTTCTCTCTTCCTTGTTATTGTATCAATTTCTAACTGGAAATAAAAATCCCACAGAATAACAGGTGAAGTGTATGCAAATCTCTTCATTTCTTCCTGAGGTCTAAGATATTGATTACTTTTCAAAACCTCCACAAATAAAGAGACCACAATCTTAATTATCAAATTTCTACCAATATGGAAGTGAACAAGGCAAATGATTTTTTTTTTTTTTTTTCTGAATGGTAAGGGCAAGTGAAGATGAAAATATGAATTTGCATATGACACAAGAAACAGTGAACAAAAATAGGGCATTCCCTGGATAATGTCTAAATCCTGGAAAAAGTCAACTAATAAAGAAACTCACCCCCTTAGCCTGTCTCTTAAACCATCGTCAGAAAGCTTTGTTCGTGCATACCCAAATATGTAAACTTCACTTGGTTGTAAGAATCCCTAGGCACAATGGTACGCTGATTAGCTAAGCAGTGGGCTACATCAACATTATTGCACAAAAAAAAAGGAGAGGGGAAAATGCATTCACCATTCAAAAAAAAAAAAAAGAAGTCATGGTTTCAGGACTAAAGTAATATAAAATGACAGTCTAATCTTGGTTCAGGATAGACAAGTTAAATTTTTAAGACTTAACTAATTTACATGTCTAAGTTAGCAAACACCATTAAATCAGTGGATTGATAAATAAAAATAACCGAAACCAGTACAATTTTTTATTATTACTTTCCGCACATAAAAAATATTTAATCATATAATAAAGTCAACACTTGAAGGTCCCCACTTTCAGACTGTAGATGTATCAGACAATATTGACGAGGTGAACACAGAGATATAAATACATGTGCTGATGTCAAGTTACACACTTAAAGACCAAACAATGGTAATAAAAATTATTAGATGCAACAATTACCATCCATGTGTCAAGGTTAGATCCTAACAAACCTGCCGGTAGAGATTAAAAAGTGCTGGAAACGTTTTCTTCTTGGCAAGGTCTCCTGAAGCACCAAGTACAACAATGGATAGACATCCATTCTCTAGTACAGTTTCTGAATCCTTTTCCTCTGAGAGGGACTCACTCTTCAAAAGGTTTCTATCAGTAGATTCATTTGATGTAGTTGAAGAAGACCCAACAATTCCCATTTTGGATATCTTGTGGGTGTGGAATAGCTATGCAGCCTGCAAACCACAACCAGTAAGTAAAGCTTCAGATGCATCAAACGAAAGCTAGAAGAAACCATGACTTTAATCAAACAACTTATTCCTATTTCAGTACAATTAACCACTCGTCTTAGAACAAAACTTTGTTTAAACTAATTTACATATATTTCTGTTTTAAATCGTTGAAAACATGTTCAATGGTCAATCTTTATTGAAAATGGTCAATCTCAGTGAAAATTGACTCAAAATTTCCTTCAAAAAACATGTAAAATTTATTTTCAACCACCTAATCTTACAACCTAACTGTATAATTTTTTAAAATTGTAAAAATCATAATTCATAGTACTGTTGGATGTATTAAAACTCCCATTTTCCATCTCAATTCTCTCCTCTTTTCCCCTTTCTTGTCCTCCATGCTTCTAAGCTGTTACATTGCCTTCTCCATCCTAAACACTACTTTCATGTTAGTTGAAAACAAGTAAAATCACTTCAAATGTATTATGGATTCATGGTCTTCAATATTTTGTTTCTTACCAGACGCAGGGCTTATTCGACGCAAAATCATTCTTGCACGTTATAACCAAAAGCAGCATATTAAAACATCAATAACCAAACGATGAAATCCACACACATACATACATACCTGTATACATATACCAACAATCATCACTCATCAACTATCACAAGAATCTTGGATCGTTAACACAGTCATCGTGATGCAAACTAAACAATGAACTAAAAATACTACGAATTGAACTTCTAACAAACCCACAATGATTATTTTAAAAACAATGCAAACAAGCAAATATATGCTTCACTGTTTGAATCCATCTCTTGTATTCAACACAAGCCTTGTAAATTTCACTTTTACTTTATGATAAATCTCATGAACTCAACCGCAAAACGTGTGGAATTGGACCATTAATCTTGATGGACGCAAAACAGATAGACCACACCATAAAACCCCCCCTAGATTGTTTCATAGCCCTTCAATCAAACGACCCAGAATCAAACGGTCAAAAGGGTGGAAATGAGAATAGAGAAATCAAAGATTGAACGGTTCAGATCACCAGATCTGTCTAAAGTTAAGCCCATCAGGTGATCGAACAGAACCCAGTGGCCAACAACCATACAAATACAATTCTTCCCGAGTCGCATCGTTTCAAACCCAATTACCCAAATCCCAAAAGGGTCTCAATTTCCGGAATCCAAGCAGGAAATTTTCATTGCGGCAAGGTTGAAGTTAAACATCATTTCATTGCATTTGCTGCAAAGTCAATCATCAGTTCATCATACATACTGAACTGTGGATTTGAAGAGAGATAGAGAAGGATTTGAGATGAAAGTAGAAAGAATCGAAGGTAATCCAAAGAGAGAAATCTGGGTTTCTCACCTTTGAATCTGACAGAGCTGAAATCAATCTCGAAAGGCTGCTGAAATCGATCGCCGAATCCGTGAGTTTATAGTGGGAAAATTTACATTCAACTACCTTCTTTTTCTTCTATTTACAAAATACTAACTTCTTCAATGATATATATTATAACTATAAAAAAAGTGTTTTTTTTTGAGACAAAACCATCTATTGTATCATATAAGTCAACTACCTTGACCAGCGGCCATACCTCTTTCAAAACCTAATCAATATCTTTAGAAACACAAAATTGCTTTTGCACATAAATGGAAAAATGTTCTTTGACAAAAAAACCCCCTTGATACTACTTTCATTCATAATTATACAAACTGAACTGCGAGTCGCCATTAAATTAAATATTATGATAATCTACGGCTTAGATACATCAAGTTTAATGGTGTTAAATAATTTAATTGGTTGATAATAAGATATTTTAGTAGTGCTTATTTATTTGGATTTTCATTATCCATGAGAAAACCTTTTTCATCTGCCTTTTTACTATTGATAAACTTACATTTAAGTATGCTCCATGAGCTGGATTGCATATTTTCTTATTCAGAACATTGCCCCTATATTGATTACTTTATAAGTAATGGCATACTTATATGACATTATATCTATTTAAAAACTAAGGAAAAGGCCCTTGATTTTATTCGTGCCCGCTTCTCATCAGTGAATATTGCCCTATATAGATTACTTATGAGTAACTAAGCAAGGGCATATTTATGTAACATTATTTTTGTCAAAACATAGTAGAAAAGGCCATTGATTTATCGCGCTTGTTCTTTTATTCAATTTAGTATTGCACAAATTTTCAAAAAAAAAAAAGCAGTAAAATGTAATTGATCTTTCTTTATACCGTAGAATTTATTTTTCTACAAATAGGGTGAGAAGACTCTTCTATTCCATGAAAATGTAGAACTTTGCATAAACTATCTTTTTGTACATGTTACACAAATGTGTTCTTAATATCTAACTAAATTATTGTCATTGCCTTAAATAACTCAAGCAATCACTCATTTTCTTTATCTCGTCTTAAATTTTTCTATTTTATCGTCAAGTTTAAACTAAATAAAAGATCAAATATGAAGGTTAATTATAGTTAAAGGATACTTGGTTTTTTTTCATTGATTTTAATATAAAAAAAATCCATTAGAAGTGACCAGATGGCCTTATTTACTGGACGGTGGCCCTAGATCCCATTGGCCAAGGGATACTGCCACGAGAGAGCAGAAGGTGGCTTTAAAAAATAGGTGGCTGTTTATATATTGTAAAAAAATGACTGTGGTTCTTTTTGCAAATTTTCCTACGCGTCATTGATGCCGTCATCCGTCTTCCGTTTGTTCTCCACTTCACCCTTTCCAGCCGCCCCAGTCAAAATTGACTTTCGTGGTTGTGATTTTTCGAAATGTGGAGTCCGAGGTTCACACCCCACTTATAGGATGTGCCAAACATGGGCCCGGGGCCTGGGTCGGTCTTCTCTTAAATAAACCATGGACCGTATTGCACGGTGGGATTGTGCAGTTGTGGGGGCCACGTTTGCAATCATGGATAGTAGAATTTGATTTATTTATTTTTCTTCCACTATTGGAGTTGGAAGTGAAATCGTGGAGACCCATTATTGGTAATTTTCTGTATCTGGTGGAATTGGCGCTAGAGAAAAAAAATTTGTTAAAATTTTCTATGAAAGTTTTTTTTTTTTTTCAGTTGTTTGGTGAGACACATTTTCCTCATAAAAAATAAAAAAATAATAATTTTCCTCAATGAAGATATTTGCGATGTTTTACTTCTATGTCAGGAAGTTTGAATTCCTCTTCTAGCATGGAGAAAAAAAAAATTAGACCGGGAGTAAAATCCTTTTACCCTACAACGCACAGCTGAACTTACTCCAAATTGACATAGGAAGGCTTTGAATGTAGTTGATAATAATGATGAGCCTATCCCCCATAAGTGGGGCCCATCATTCAGCACTTCAAATCTCATGTCCTAATACATCATATATTGAATTTTATCCAAGTTCAGTCCATTTCAAAAATAAAAAAATATACACATGGGGGTAATATTATTTGATATATATTAAAAGAATTGCCCTCTTTCGTGAGAATGCATGAGAGTGCGGCAAGTGGAGTTTCTAAATTCTAAAATATCCCTCCTCTCTCCTAAAATCTCTACATGTCATATCTTAGAAGTTTAATTAAAAGGATAAATCTAATCAGCTCATTGCCTTCGGAAACTTGGTAATCTATAATAAGAGGTAGTCTACCAATAAATAAGTTATATTCTAGGCTTTTCTGGGCATTATCACTATTATTATTTGATAACTATTATAATAATTTATTCAAACAATTTATAACTTATTTTTTAAAAAAATAAAGAAAATAATAATGAGCCAAATACTTTCTTGAAAAAAGGGAAATCCAAGGGAGGCATAATCCTCTCACAAAGAAAATTCTCTAGGCTATCTTGACTGATTCATTACAGGTATAATTCTAGAGGTCACCTTAGGTTCGGTTTGAATTGGATTTAGCTTTTGGCTATAGACACCCATTCCATTTATAATCAATATATTCTCTTTTTTTCCCAAAAAAGATATCATATAAAACCTCCAAATAGTAAGAAACTTATTAAAAGCACAACATTCATACATCCATTCAACTGAACTAATATAATCAACTCATTCAGTAAGAAACCGAAAAAACAAAAAAAGTAGAAACAAGGTCTGTAACATCCTCAGCCTAGTAAGAAACCTATCATGGGCATATGAGGTGCAAGCTATTTGGTAATCTTCTTAAAATTTCTCTTTGTTCTAACCCAGCTATCTCATCCAACCTAATCTTTTCTCTCCCTCATTATCTTTTCATCAACTCATCATCAAGCCCATCTTAGCCTTAAAACCATTGAAAGATAAAAAGACAATAGACATACGATAAAAGAAATCTTAGTAAATGTGAAAATCTCTATCATGAAGAGATTAGCTCGCTAGCCGTCAATTTAGTCGTCAAAACCATGTGATTAATTATTAAGAATTTATATATATAGAGGGAAAGATAAGAATAATCATATCTATTATGGAAAATTTTAGTTTCTTTTAACTTTCCAAATTGGTTGGGGACAACAAAATACTAAGAAAAATATATAAAAACAATTGGACTTATTCTGAAACCATCATAGCCATCTGATCCTCTAAACATACAGTTATTACCTGATGTACAATTGATGGTGATGGGACTTGTGTTGGGCTTCACTATGTCTAAATACTTTTTTGACCATTATGTGGGCTAATTGTGTGGATCATTTGAGAACTGCACTAGTGCACATGTTCTCTATTTAAATCTTCAAATAAATCTTAGAGTTTAACTAGATGGATATACGAACAAGTGAAAAGGAGGATTAGGAAGGATTTTCAACTCTCCCCATCTTCAACAAATGATTCTCCCAACCGATCTCTCTCTCCTATCTCTTAAAACTTCTCTTTATACAAAGCCATCTCATCCAACCTATTCTCTCTGTTCCTCATCATCTTATCATCAAGCCCATCTTACTGATCTAATCCCACCCTAGCCAACCATCTTATCATCATCAAGCCCTTCTTAGTCATCCAATCCCACTATAGCACCCATTCAATTCAAACCCAAATCCAACCTAATTAGATGGGATTTTTGAGAATTTTCGACTCTACCCATCTTGTTCATCCCCTATCTCAAATTCAAAGAAAAAAGAAAGGGAATAGTAGTCGACAATGAGAAAAACAAAGAGGGAACAAAACTGAGAGTAGTAAAAGAAAGAAAGAGAAAAAGATAAGAGAAGAGAGAGCTCAGTCATTATAGAGGAAAACAAAGAGAGAGAGAGAGAGAGAGAGAGAGAGAGAGAGAGAGAGAGAACAAGAAAAAAGAAAGAAAGGAAGAAGAAAGAAAGGAAGAAGAAGGAGAGAACTGGGGCATCACCACCTCTCTCGGTCTCTACATCTCATCAATATCGCACTGCACCCTTCTCCATTACCCACCAAAATTGACATAAATTTTCTTTTTAAAATAATTGATTTTTTAAATTTAATTTTAACCATGTTTTGTGTTATGATGTATATGATGATATTCATTTAAATTTTATTAAAATATTAATAAATTTCAACAAAATTGAATCTACTAATAGAATTTAAATTTTTTCCATGATCCACGCTTGCACTAGTTATATATATTTAGAGAATTGACCCCTTTCGCAAAAGAGAATGGGAGCGTGACACATGGCGTTGTCTCAACAAAGTCCTAAATCTTATACAAATCTTCTCTCTAAAAAAAAACTCTCATTCAATTTTAAACTTTCAGTTATTTATCCATTATCTCTAAAATCTTTCAATTTTATATACAATGTCTAAATTTTATGAATTATTGTTCTTTGTCATTATTATTATAAATTTTATTTCTATAATGTTTTCCTTGAATGTTTCTTATTTCTTCTTTTTTCTAAATTTCTTTTGATTTTCTTAATTTTTTCAATTTTATGGTTTTTGATTTAATTATTCTTGGCTATTGCTTCCTAATATCCCAAAATGTGAGCTACCCCTTTTCATAGCCACCTTCATCTTTGTTGTGTTTCATCAACTTGTGGGGCTCAATGTCAAAGACAATTTTTTTTTCCAACCTTGAACAATCTATGAGTCCCATTGAGAAAGTCAAAAATCTTTCTCAATTTACGAGGGCCACTTTTATATTACTCTTTAATTTTTTTTATTTTAACCCATTATTTTATTTAATTGAGCCATTCAATTAGATTCATCAAAGAAAAATCAGAGATGGCCCCCATTGATGAAATACAAAAAAAAAAAATTAAAAAAGCACACACTAGCCCACCATAGATTCATCAAAGAAAAATACAATTGGCTACCAATGAACAAAGGCATAAAGAATTCTAGCTACCACTCTCCATTTTAGCCATTAATTCTAGCTGCCACTCTCCATTTTAGCCATCAAAGGTGGGCCCCTTTTGATGATTAAAGTGATTAATTAGGTATGAAATGGAATGCAGATACTAAGGATGGCAGGTTCCCTCACCATCACATAATGTAGCTTCAATGAATAGCATTAGTCCAAAAAAAAAAAAAAAAGACAAAAAAAACAAGAAGGGAAATACAAACAAGGTTGCCAAATACTCACTTAATACCTTATGTTGGGCCCACTTGGCCCCTTCGACGAGTCTTCCTTCAATCCTTTGGTAGACAGTTAAGGCTACTAAATTAAGGTTAGGATATAAGTGTCTCAAGTGGGCGCATGCTCATTAAACAAGTTGGACAAAGCCTTGTGGGCCATTTGCACCCATATCAATTCATGGAAAGGTAAAGATCAAAATACTTGGATCGACCAACATATGTACAAAATTTAATGTCTATCAATATTAACTCCTTAATACGTGGCATTCATGTTCAATGGTTTTAGAATACATCCACTTTAAACTCAATAAAACAGTCAATCTCATTCATATATATAGGTGTTAAAAACGTGAGACCATTGACATTCAGGTAAAGTTAGTGTGCATCCCTTTGTGATTATTCAAAAGCGATTTTTTTTTTTTACTTAGGTTGTGTGCATTTAAGCTGTATACATACAAGCTCACTTGAAAATTATCTTCCTTTAGTTTTCCTAATTATTTATCCTTCTGGAAGTATTTATGGCTAAATTTACTTTAATTAATTGGAAACAAAAACTATGGTGGGTTTTGCCTTTAAATTAATTTCAATTTATTATTTGCAAAAAGCACCAATTGATCCATTTACTTGAGAAAGATGTGGGCCCTTGACTTCCAAAGGGGTCTTTCTTTTGGTGGGATGGGGTATGTTGTTAGGTGAATGATTTTTTTATAAAGAGTTCATTCCAATTGGGGTCTCCATTGAAAAATGAATTTTTGTACCCTTTTTGCAAAAGTGGAAGCATATCAAGAGGTTTTTGAGGGGAATTCACAAAATAAGTAGTTTACTCTTTTCTAGAATTTACTTTTATGCTATTTTATTTCATTTTGTATGGGTTTTTTATGGGGATTTTTATGAACTTTACAAACTTTTTTTTTGTTTTACAATTTATTTAAATAGCTTTATTTTAAAATATAATTACTTTTTATTAGGTATTAAACTGGACTTTGATGCACCCTGGCCCAACGTAACCTAGCCATTAATTTATTTGTAAATAGAATTATATTTAAGTATTTAAATGAATTGTAAAATAATATTAACTTAAAATTCATTACACAATCATAATTTAAATAGAATCCTTAAATACTACACATAAGGTTAAACAAATAAAACGAGACAATCAAATTATGTAGCATGTTGTATTGGAACATTGGAAAATGTAAAGATTAGTTATGAATTATTATAATTAAGGATGAAGAAGGGAACTGGTGAAATTATTGTAATGTAAAGTGGGGCCTAATCAGTTTAAGATCTATACATGAAAATTGCCATACAAACCTCTAGATTTGAGCCAAATTGTAAGGTTTGTGGGTGGGGTTCATGTACTTAAACAAATATAAAGTTTTTTTTTATGACCTATGGTATCCTTCGCTAGCCCAGCCTTCGGACCTTTGGCCTCCTGCCCGAGGGTTAATCAATTCTGATGAGCAAAGACTATTCCTTAGGAGGTACATAATATACAGTTTTTTTTTGCTGCGTAATGGTTATAAATATTATGACTGATAATTAAAAGGTCCCATTTGGAAGAAAGTCTATCCCATGTGCACCCCTTATCCTCTTCATAGATCATAAGCAAATGACCATTGATGCAACTATTCTTCTAGGGCTTAAAACAATCTTATTAAAAATCATTCTAGAACACTTTTGTTGAACATAAAATTAATTTTGAAATAATATGTAATTTAGTATTAAAATTTGTAACTAAGAATTAAAGTTAAAAAATCTAATTTTTTAACATATAATTTTTATCTCTTGAGTTAGGAATACAGATTAAAGGAAAATTGATTTAATATTTTTTATTAATATTCTAATGAAACTCTACGGTACATTATTTTCCTTTTTTATTTAGTTTTACTAATATGATATTCAGTTTTTTAAGAGTGCTCTAAAATATTTAAAATTATAATTCTGTAATGAATCTTATGCTAATAGTAATTTATAATTCATTTAACTATTTACAAATATTACAATTATTGAACAAGGCCCAACGGGCGCAGGTCAGAAGTTCTAGTTATGCTAAGAAGTAGGTAACCATTTTACCACCACATGAGACACTCCATGTATATCAGACGTTTTTAGTAATTATATGGGCTAAATGGGTCGGGAATTAAACATATATAAATCCAGGCCATAGCATCTAAAGGTCTAACAGGGCCAGAAAATGAGTCTCCAGTCTCCACCCAGTCCAACTCGGGGCCTTATGATATCTCTAGCATACATTTATTGAATATGTGATACCAAAAGAAGTTCTGACCTTCGAAATGGTGGGTTCCACTGCCCACTATAGCCCCAAGTCAATTCTGACCGTTTCTGTCATATTTGGTTTCATATGCATTCCAGGTATCAAAAGGTGAAGAAATGACGCCTCCTTTGTACTAGCCACCCTTACCTACCATCCTCAAATTAATATCCAATGGTGCCCAATATAGTGGGGCCCGCTTGATTGACGAAAAGATGGCGAAGATTGAATTTGGTTGGGACACTGGATGCATATGGTTGCGATGAGTTGAAACTGCAAGGCATGTCACACTCTTCAAAAGGCAAAACGTAAAAGCTTGTGGAAAAGGAAGATGGGTTCTAGCATAGTTTTCTGGTTTTCATGATAAGTGGAACCCACATGGAGATTTGTGGTTGTTGGATGCACATGATTATTTATCCGTTATATCAGCAAGTTGGTCAAACACCTCTACTTCATCCTCCATCATCGTTCAAAAAAACAAAAGAAATGAAAATCTACAAACACACTTGAAATCATAATATTTGTTATAACATATGTATAATTGGCGGATGCCCACGTAAGATGAGTTAAATTTAAAATCTATTGTAATTAGGGTTTTTCAAATGAAAAAATTACCTTATCTATAAATAAACCTCTTCTCTTTGTGTTTGTACACAATCTCATAATAATAGAATCTTTCTTTTTGATTTTTTTTACAACAGGTTATCAACGCGATACGTTTTAGTCGTTCAGATTCTTTAGAAGGGATTGATCTCAATAGAACTTTTATTGTTCTCTCTCGAGTCCCCTTAGATATCGGTGTTTTCTCTACAACTTCAAAAGGGCAGTGAAGTTGAGGAAGAAGACTTGAGTACGAGAACCAAGGCATCTCAAAAGCCTTCCACCATTTTGTTTGTTTGTTTTTTATTTTTTTGGTGTATAAAAAACAAAGGCAAAAGAAGTTTCTCTGCCTTTTTGATTTTACACGGCACAGGAGGCATCTTATAAAGTTGTTGGTTTTTTCGTTTCGTGTAAGGCTTAAGGCTCAAGGCTCAAGGCTCAAGGCTCACCTTTTTCGTTTCATTTTGTTTTTTTTGTTTTTTTTTTTGGTTTTTATTTTGTTTTGTTTTTTTGAGTGCTGTGAGTTCAACACCAGTTTTTACTCAGTTTAAACACCTTATTTCTATACACATTTGATTAAGTTAGTCACATTGATTTTTTTCTCTCTACAATTACCCATTTTTCCAATATACTCCTACCTATTCAAACATAGTCTTTCTCTAAACATTTTCTGTCAACAGTCACCCATCCACTCATCTTTCCCTCTAGAGACACAAAACACCAATTTTTCTCTCTTCTTCCTCCATTATCAACAGCTTTGTCTCCTTTCTCCATTATCAAATGCATATTTGGATTCTATTAGATGAGTGTGTTTGTATTAATCTTTTTTTGTTTGTGAATGTTTAGTCCCGTTCGGCCCCGCAGGACGTTCTCCAAGAGTTGAAAAAACTTATGTTTTTCATGAAAAACATTCACAAAACCATGTTTTTTCATGCTAAACATTCACAAAAAGAGATTGATGTAAACACATTCACAAAAAAATCATGTTTGATGAGACAAAGAATAAGAAGAATGAAAGAAGATGGTTACCAAGGAAAATGGAAGAAGATGGTTACCAAGGAAAATGGAAGAAAGAGAATGCCACAAGGAGAATGGCAGAAGATGGCTACCAAGAAGAATGAAAGAAGATGGTCGCTTGCACAGATTCGAAGAAATGAATGATGGAAAGAGGGAAGGAAAAAAAATGAAAAGGTGTATATAAAAAGAAATTAGGGATTTAAGTTTCATGATAGAAAAGCCTTTTTGGTCATTTCATACATGGGCGATATTGTAATATAAAAATTTTAAAATTTATTTCTATACTGAGTTAAAATTGGTTTTAAAATAGCAATTCTGTTTTTTTTAGCTAAGATAAAGTTAAGAGCAGTGGCTCAACCGAGCCAGATCCCTTCAGGCCGAGTCAATTTTAGCTGGCTCAACTGTTAGAAAAGGACAGCATCCTCTGTCCCCCATCCACTCCACTCTCGGTTCACATCCGGGCGTCTGCCTCTCTTGGTCCATAATGTAGGTTGGGTCAAATTCCACTAAACCCGACTTGAATCAATCCACATCCAACCAACAAAGGTGCTGGCACTTGCGTTGATGCAAGCAGGCATGCAGGGTAATGTCATCTAAAAGGCAGAGATTGTACAACCGACGTAGAAATGTATTTTCGACCGTCAGTCTTCAGATCGCGATATCTTGATCATCCGGTGTCCTATCAGAGATCTGCTTGCCCCTATCGACTCGTTTCAAGCAGATCTATGCATTAGTAAGAGTGGATTGACTATTTGACGATCAAAAGAAATATTTGACTAATCAAAGCATAGAAAACTATTTCTACGATATTGAAGCGATCTAAAGTCAAATTTCAGATCTGCTTCTTCTAACGTGTTAATGGCGGCAGACTGTACACAGTAGGAATAAAGAAAGACAATTTAATAGTAAAAAAACAAAAAGGGTTTTGATTAGCGATAATGGTTAGTATATCTAACTATTCCTTTTTTTTATTTAAATTATGGATATGTTATACTATATTGCATTGCATGCTTAAATAATTATTTCGGGAAAGTTATGACTATATGGTTACATGAAAATTTAGTTTTTGATGAATTTATTGCCAGAAGCAATAGTTGCATATAATAGAATATGAAGTTCTATATAAGTAATCGGAACCTACTGTTCCATACGATATTTAGAACTAGAAGTTTTGTATCGAATAAATAACTCAGACCTGAAGTTCCGTACCATA
Organism: Sextonia rubra; assembly: GCA_037013555.1. Lineage (NCBI taxonomy): Eukaryota > Viridiplantae > Streptophyta > Magnoliopsida > Laurales > Lauraceae > Sextonia > Sextonia rubra. Next base: position 59,923,494 of record JASUAD010000001.1, read on the forward strand.
TTTTAATCTATAACCAAAAGTTCTAATTCGAACCAAAGATCCGAGAGTTATTCTAATTTGAAACTAAAAGTTCCAAAGATTTGGAATATGAACTCGAAGATTTATATCCATAATCAAACTTGAAGCTTTGATTTTTAAAGATCCAAAGTAGTATAGATCTAAGAACCTAAAGTTCTAACTCAAACCTAAAGTTTTGATAGAACGAGAAGTTCTGATTCAAACTTGAAGCTTTGATAAACTGAAGATCTGATAAAACTATAAATTCTAATCCAAGCTCGAAGCCTTAATAAAACCAGAATTTCTTATCCACGCTTGAAGCTTTGACAGAACCAGAATTTCTGATTCAAGCCTAAAGCCTTGACAGAACCATAAGTCCTGATCCAAGCCTAAAGTTTTGACTAAACCAGAAGTTCTAATTCAAACATGCCTAAAGTTTTGACAGAGCCAGAAGTTCGATTCAAACATGAAGTTTTAATGGAACCAGAAGTTCTGATTCATACCTAAAGTATTAACAAGCTATAACTTCTGATTGATATATTAAGAACCTAAAGTTCTAACTTAAGGTTGAACTCTTGACAGAGCCAAAAGTTCTGATTCTTAAGTTGAGAACCTGAAACTTACTTATAATTAGCCAATTCTTCATTATACTTGGATATTGAGAACCCAAAGTCCCTTTTTTTTATGATTGTTATTGTTAAATCAATTTCTACACACTCGAAAAAGCTTGGTGATACTATCAAAGAAGGAACTAAGATATCCCCAGAGTATATAACATAAGCCCTCATTTTCTACGCCATTATATCCCTGATGAACAAATATGATCACCAGAAGATGATTATACAACCCAATGCTTTAAAAAAAATGTCAAACTAGTCAAACAGGGTCCCTCTAAAAGAGGTACATATAATAGTTCCTTTGATAGAGATGAAATTAACCACCCTAAGAGAGGTGATTAACAAGGTATTTTTCTAAATTAGGAGAACTACCAAACATGGTTTAGAAGACCTACAACTACTATTATGAATTTGAATATTGAATTCAGTTTTTATATATTTCATTGGATGCTGGGACTTATTCTTTTATCCCTCATATCTTGTGTCTGCATGTTATCTTGTCTTTAAATGTTGAATTGTTTAGCTGTATTCAATTTTATTTTTGCTATGCAACTGAATAGTAATGTGAGTTTATTTTTTCTTGCAGTATAGATCTTAGAATGCATGAAACTGAGGATAATATTTGTCTAGTAGACAGTACCACAAAACACACTAGATTAAAAACCAGAAGTTCTTTTTTAAGAGTTAGTGTTTAATTTGCTCAAGGTATCAATCATAGCTGAATCTGTGCAACTATTTGAATACTCCGGAAGAGTTCATATAATGTTACCAAATGGTATCCACATATGTATTAAGGATGCATTTTTTTTAGTGGTTCTCGAAGAAACTTGCTTAGCTTTAAAGACATCAGGATGAATGAGTATCACATATAGAAATTATAAGTGAAGGTAACGCAGAATATTTGTAAATCATTACTAACATTGATAGCAAAAAGTTGATACTAGAAAGGCTAAGTGTATTCTCCTAAGATCTCAAGGCTATATTATAAGACAATCTCCAATATCGAATCACATTCGATTATGAGCAAAACGATAAAATCAAGCCAGAAACTTAAAATAAAGTTGAGGCTTAGTGACTCTAAAACTTTAATGTTTTGGCATGATAGGTTAAGTTACCTTGGGGTTACTATGTTAAGGAAACTTATTGATAACTCTTTTGGACACTCTTTAGAGTATCATTAATTGACCAACTTTTCTACAAATGATACAAGGTGACATTTGTGAACTCATAAGACCCCCCAAGTGGACCTTTTTAGATATTTTATAGTTTTTATTAATGCTTCCACCCATTAGTTGGATTTTACTTTTTCTTTTTTTTTTTTAGCTTCTGCCCGCCTATTAGCACAAATTATTAAACTTAGGGTACTTCCCTAAGCATTCTATTAAGTCTATAAGGCTTAATATTACAGGTTTGTGACATATATGAACTCACAATGTAGATTAACAATCTATGTTAGTTATGATTCACCCCCAATTATTAGATATCTAGAACCAATAATAAGAGATGTATTCACTGCTCGTTTTACCGATTGTTATTTTTATGAGACAGTCTTTCCACCGTTATGAGAAGATAAAAGATTTCCTGAAGAACGCCTAGTTCCTATAGAAAAACCAGTTCCTGAAGAACGGCAATAATTAACATGGAATACTCCTATTCTGTTCCATCTAGATCTATGTACTTTACAAAGTGAGAATGAAGTATGGAAAGTTGTGCACTTAATTATAAATGATTCCCTGATACTTTAATGATACACCAAACGTGACTAGGTCACATGTACTAGCTATGAACACACCTGCATGAATTAATGTCCCTGTAGGATAAGCACGAATTAATATCCCTATAGGACAAAAATCCAAATATGGCAGCAAATGAATATGTTACACACTAGAAGCGTGGCACACCTATAGGTTCCAAGGACTCAGCTTCCCGGAAGAGGAGAAATGAGCAATCATATCCCAATCATATTTCCAAAGAAGTTATGACAAATCGTACACTTCTGAAGAGATATATCATTTCATTCAAAAAGAGGTTATGGTAAAATCCACTCTTTCTAAAGATTCCTGAAGAAGTTAGTATCCCGAAATAGACTCTGAAAGCTTTTGAAGAGGCAAGGGTACTCAATTATGAAGTGATTTCTATACTTCATAATTATTCAAGAGAGAGATGGAATAAAAAGGAAATTATCATTAATGATGCATTTGTATTTGTGGTAGCTACATAAATATCAAGGAAAAATGAGGATAGTGATTGGGACACAAAACCACATATTATAAATGAATGTCGAGAAAGAAAATAATTAGCCAAAATGAAAAAGTGCCATCAAATAAGAGTTGGAATTTCTCAATAGACGTAATGTATTTGGACTTATAATACAAACTCCAAAAGTTGTTAATCATGTAGGTTACAAATAGGTGTTTGTAAGGAAAATGAATAAAATTACTAGATACAAACAAGACTTGTGGTATAAGGTTTTCTGCAGAAATTTGGAATTGAAGACATATACAGACATATATATATGAAAACCTCAGAAGGATGTGCTTTGCCTGAAGTAAAGTAAAAAAGTACGTACTCAATTGTAAGACTCCAAACTCAATTAAACATGATTACAGCTAATCTAATAGGTTATTAGCTAATTAATATCAAATTATTATCACTTACATAGATTTAGTCTTGTTGAGCCTAATGGGACGAGTTCAAGTCATGGATAGGTAGTAGGGTTGAGGTTAACCTTAACTAGGTAGTGCAACCCTTTTTCGTAATTTTCGATTTCATGGTCTCACGTTATTGATGTAACATATTGACATCGTCACATGTGTCTCGTCAAGTTCATTAACTTTCATACTTGACTCGACCACGTTCGATTTCGTTTATGTTAGTTGGACCCTCATTTGACTCATAATAAAAATACAATAAACACTATAGGTCTTCTTATAAACTTTAGAAAAGCTTATGTATAAAAGAGCCCAACTGTACCATTAAAGCCTTTCTCTCCTTCCAGTTCTTTTCTCTGCGCTCTGCTCCAACACTTTTCTTCTTCTTGCTACCGTTATCTCTACTTGCTTAAGGACTGCATGTGTGATTAGCAACCTTTAATTTCATTGTTGTACTTCTCCTTTATCTTTCCTCTGCTTAGACTTAAGCTCCTAGATGACAGTTTCCCTTACAGCTCTCTTATCACTATTTAAGGTAAGATCACCTATTATTTATTGATCTTTTAGGTTAATAGAGTCAGGAAGGCCCTCGTCTTCAAGATGCACTCATCCTCTTCATCATCTCTTACATGCATGTCATCTTAGAATTAAGTTAGTGGGTATTTCTTCTCAAGTTAAATCAACAGTATAAGAAGCGATTTGAACACAAATCTAAGAAAAGTATAAGCTAATTTTGATTCAATACAGATTGGTATGTTATAATTCTTGTAATTCTATTGAATCCTAATGTGCATTTAGCCCTAATGTCCTCGTTCTTCTAAATTTCTCTAAATTCTACTGTATGATGAGGTTTTAGTATTGCTGATAAATTATGAATCAAAACACCAGGTTAATATTGGTAGATGACTGAATGAAGTAGGTACATCATAGTGGAAACCAAGTTAAAAAGTTCTAAAAAGAACTGAACCTTTGTTGATTCTGCTTCAGAAAATCTGAAGCTTATGGCTAAGCCGTAAGCAGGTTACAGTTCAAAAACCCAAGAGCCAAAAATTCCAGTTTTCTGTTACGGCTATGCCGTAGATCAGCTGTGACTCAACCATAGACGCCATACGGCTAAGCCGTAGGCTATTCTACAGTTCAGCTGTAGGTGCAGGTGAACAAAATTGAAGCTACAGCTCGGCCGTAATGTAATCTACGGCTAAGCCGTAGGAAACCCACGGCTAAGCTGTAGAACAAACACGGCTAAACCGAAAAAACCCTAGACTCTAGGATTAATTAGGGACACTTGGAAGACCTTGTAGGGCCTTAGCTCCTGGATCCCTCAACCCTAATCACTGGAACGATTAAACATCATGAAAAGTCTTAATGGCTGAGACTTATTCATGTAGTGTGGTCCATTTGTTAAGCACCTTTTCATAGGTGTTGATTTAATAGACTTTGATATACTCTATGTTACACAAATTGACACCAAGCAAAAACAACTGTGTATCAAATAACTTAAAACTATATCATCATGGATGGTTAGAAATAGTGGATTACTAGTCTAAGGTTGGTTTTTAAATTTCCTTGATCCTATTAATTTGAATTACATAACGCATATTGATTTCTTGTCATTGCTCCTATTATCTAAATGAATTGAAATGATCATATTATGACTTGAAATCCTAGTTCTAAACTCCATTGATATATGGTTTTCTTCATAGTTATTGAATTGATTAAGAAGGAATATAATGTATATGAATCAAAATGAATTAAACGTTTTACTCAAATTCAATCCCATGACTCACATGTGTTTTGCCTTTACTTAGCTTCAGCATTATGATACCCAGCGACGTTGACTTTGGTATGGTAGATTATAATGGTGCTATTGCAGTGTGTCTTTAGAACTTCCGGACTCCATAAACGCATGGATCAAAATCGCGGTCTCGGTTGCGGTATCGGTTGACCCAAAAAATTGATACGATATCGGTATCGGTCGCGGTTCGCGGTCTATCGCGGTCATCGCGGTGTGAATTTTTTTTTCCAAAAAAAATTTAGAAAAATATTCAAAAATTTTAGAATATTGTAAAATGCTAGAAAGCACTATTTCTTTCCATTAGTAACAACTATAAACCAAAATATCGGTCCCCCTAAGTTAAAACATCCTGTATCGCTGTTTAATGTTTTACTTCTTAAGTACAACCTTTAATAGGGTTTAATTTTTTGCCAGTTTTATAATTTATAAATCCATCAATGTGGCCTTTGTATAAATCCAAGCCACTCAAAATAATGATCAAAATAAATGCCCCCTTTAATAATATAATCATTGTATATTTCAATTTTGTATAACTTAAGAAATTGTGAAATGGACTATTATATAGCACTTGATTGCCACATAAATTTAGTAAAGGCCCATTCAAATATAGGGCCACTAGCTTTTACGGGAAAAATACACTAGATGGTTACAATTAAAAAGAAAACAAAAACAATAAGAAAGTCCAAAAAAATGAGGCACACAAATGAATAATCCAAACCCCTCAAACTAATTAGTCTTTTTTGGGTCTCAACCTCATTTCATTCTAATTGAAAATTGATCCATTGTTTGATCAATTAAATTTGACAAAAATAAAAAAAGAACTTGGCCAATAAAAAAATAAGCCAATCCCCAATTAAAATGAAATTCATCTCGAACCTAAAGAAAATACTAGTGATTTACTGTGTGGCCTACTATGGACTCCACATTTTGCACTATATATGTATATAGTATATAAAAGATTTTAAAAAAATATATAAAGGGCCTTAACTTTTGGCCCTTCTAGTCTGAATATATAAAACTTATTTTTGAGCCCAATAGAATAGGCCAACCCAATGCTTTAAAAAACTAAATGGGTCCAAATAAGGCTCAAGACCTTATTTTTACAAGTCAGGCCCAGAGTCTCCAGACCACCCATCGGTACTTTAAGACCAAACGTCCGAGTTCTAGAGGCTTCTTTTAAAGTTCAAGTCTCTGACTTTCATCTCACGTGCACTGTGTAGAGAATTGGGGAAAAACAGAATGGAAGAGGGGGAAAAAAGTGGGGGAAACGGAATGGAAGAGGGGGAAAAAGGTGGGGGAAAACGGAATGGAAGAGGAGGAAGAGGAGGAGAAGAGGAGAAGAAGAAGAAGGGGGAAATAAAAGGGAAGGAGAGAAGGAGAAGAAGAAGAAGAAGAAGAAGAAGAAGAAGAGAGCAGCGGAGGTTGGAGCAGCGGCAGCGGAGGCGGGAGCAGCGGCAGTGACAGGCGGAGGCAGGAGCAGCGGCAGCGACAGGCGGAGGCTGCAGCAACGGCAGCGGTAGCGGCAGACGGAAGCTGGAACAGTGGCAGTGGCAGGCAGAGGTAGGAGCCGCAGCAGGCGCAACGGCAGAGGCTTGACGGGAAATGGCAACGCGAGACTGTTCCGGCGGTGAGGCGAGACGCATCAGGTACGCTCTCCTTTATCTCCTTCTTCCTCCGCTCTCTTCTTTTGAATTTTTTTTTTGGAGTTTTCTCTGCATCTTCAGTCTTCACTGTTCAGTTCTTCTCTTCATTGGGAAAATATCGGCCGATACCGATATTTGGCCGATATATTAAAATATCGGCCGATACGACTGATATTATTGGCGATATTTGGGGGTGCCGGTACCTATACCAATAAGTGTAAACTTATCGGTTCGGTCAAGGCCGATACCGGTACATATCGGCTGATACGAATCGGTATCGGCTGATATTTTAATCCGTGCATAAACGTAAAGACCCAATCGTACCTTTGGCCTAGTCGTTGGTGTTTTCAATGCAAAGATCCCTAATTTTAGGATATAGCAAATGTAGAAGTCAAATAGTAATGTATTTCTTTTATTGATTCTTACAAGCATGCTTATTTCAATGCGTAACATGCCTAGTATACTAAATTGCTTTCTATGATTACTCGTTAATGATTCTTTTACATATAATGTGTATTACCTTAATCATGCTTATACTTTACTAAATAATCTTTTTCACTCGTTGTCTTTTGGTGTTACAGGCTCAAGTCCCTTTTTCGATCTTGAAAAGATCAAGGAGACTATAGAGGAAACCTTCGAGACCCCATTAGGCCTTGATGAGTGGACAGCAGAAACACTCTGACTGATCCCGCTTCACGGAGAGCGAAACGATTGCAACTGAGTCTTGTATTTTGGGTTTAGGATCTCATGATTTTGCATTAGTTTTATGTTGTATGAATGGTCATGATTCCTTTTATATTGTTCATAAACTTTTTTTTCCTTTTTATAAAAACAGGTTACTTGAATAGTACTAACTTTTGTACTATTCTTTGCTGGTATTGGTGTTGGTTATATATAGTTTCATGAATTAATATCTTGGGAATTTGGTAACCTTTGATTAGGATAAATTTATTCAGAATATTATTAAGCTACCACTATTAAATGCTCAAACAAATGTCTGTTATAAGCACCTCACACATATAAGCATGTAAATATCCCTTGTATAATTTCACTTAGACTCTAATCCAGGTGTAAATTATACGGGGCTACGTGTGTCACACCCTGGAATTAACCCTAAACCCTTGATTCTACAGCTCAAGTCGTGACATCAATACAATTAAGACTTTATTATATGGCCTGAAGCATTCTAAAATAATATGGAACAATTGTCTTAATAAATGTTTATCTAAGAAATGGTATGAAAATAATCTCATTTGCCCATGTATCTTTATAAGATCCATAAAAAGATTCATAATAGTAGAAGTTTATATAGATGTCATAAATCTAATCGTGACTCTAGAAAAGCTTGTGAAAACTATTAACTATTTATTAGAGAATTTTATCTCAACATGCAGATCGAGAGAAGTTCTAATAGGATATTTTGTTTTTTGTAAATATGCTTGCCATATATAGTTTTACATCAATTCAAAGGCATTGAACTGGTATCAAACATATCCTACGATATTTTCGTGAAACTACTTTCTTATATCTATTTTATTCTTATGGTTATAAAGATTCAAACTTTAAAAGATATGTAGATTCGAGATATCTCTCTGATCCTCATAAGGGTTGGTTACAAACAGATTATGTAGTTCTTAATAGTAATGCCGCCATTTCTTGGCATTCTACTAAATAGACTTTGGTAGCTACTTCTTCTAACAATGTTGAGATTTTAGCTATTTATAAAGCCAATAGGGAATGTGTATGGCTAAAATATTTGATTCAGCATATTTGTAGTTCTTGTCAATTGCTTCCTAGTGTAGGTACCCCAAGTATTATTTATAAAGACAATGAGGCATGTTTTCAACAGATTGAAGAAAGGTACATTAAAGTTTACAAAATGAAACATATTACACCAAAGTTCTTTTTCACTCAATAGCTTTAGAAGAAGAATGAGATTGAAGTCAAGCAAGTTTGTTCAAGTAACAACCTGGCTAATCTGTTTACTAAATCTTTGCCAAAATAAGTAATAAAAAACCTGTATATGAGATTGGCATACGTAAAGCTCATCATTAAACTGTGTAAAAGGTTATTATCATCAGATGGAGTAGTTAATCAAGGGGAAACATCCTGAAGTATGTTACCCAGGACATCTGTGCGTTGTACTCTTTTTCTATTTCTAGGTTTTATCCCACTGGTTTTCCTAGTTAAGGTTTTAACGAGGTAGCATTGTGCACGTCCAATACTATTTCAATGATCTTGAAGAATGTTGTATTCTTTTTCTTTCGCTTTGATTTTTATCCCATTAGATTTTTTCCTTGCAAGGTTTTAATGAGACAATTGTCATTAAATGGTGGTCAAGGGAACGTGTTATAAGATATGTATAATGGGTGGATGCCTATATGAGATGAGTTAGATTTAGAATCTGTTGTAATAAGGGTTCTCAATGAAGAGGTTACGTTGCCTATGAATAAACCTCATCCCTTTGTATTTGTACACAATCTTATAATAATAAGATCTCTCTATTTGGTTCTTTCTTTTACAACAATATCTAAATACTTCGAAATATTCATATGTGAATAGGCAAGATTCTTGTGTGCAATCTTTTATGCCACCCGACTCATTTATGATCAAGTTATATGACTCATTGCTACAAGTCTAAAAATAGATATTCATCCAATTATTATTCACCTTTGAATTAGGATGAGAATAGAAGAATATATTCTTAAGTTTTTTTTTCTTTTTTTAACTTAGCACACCCTTCTCTCCTGGTGAGCGAAGTAAACCTCGGGTGAGGTGAAAGAGCCCTCTTGTGAATAAAGAAAACCTCGGGTGACGTAAAACAATGCTTGGGTGAGGAAGATATCTATCCAAGTTCGGTCTTTAAACAAATAGGTAAGAACTAATGCCTCTTACCACTAGGCTAAGTAGTTGTTATTGCCTTTTAAAGCTATTAAATTTGAGGCTTATAGATTAAAGTGTTAGGATGACTAGATAAGATTAATATTTTTCAAATATTAAGTGGGCTTCACCTTCACAACCAAATTAGTCTAGTATTTTATAAGGACTAAATATCAACACACTTTAATTTTCTCTTGAAAACACATTATATAATATGATGGCTTTGAGTTTGGATCCTCTGTAAGGATCCTCTGTAAACAAAAAAAAACCCACAATGACGGTGGCGGGACCAATCAGGTTTTTCCATATTACCAGTAGGCAGCCTGCCATCCGTGGTGACGTGATAGGACACCATGAGGTTTTTCCTCACTTAATCTCAATTTGATGGATCCACCATAAAGTACGGTGGAGATGTATATTATGGGGCCTATTTTCTTTAGTCTACTCTTTTCAATTAACTCCATCCTTTAAAGTTATAAATATATATGAATAAACTATAAAATGAAATAATATAAAAACTAATGAGAAGGTGCACGGAGTACTTATGGGTTGGGCCAGCCTAAACGTCGCTTCATTGGGCTTAGCATTTAGTTTTATGGGTTGTATTTAGATGTAAATTTTGGACTAATTATCAAGTGGGTCAGGCAAGGCCTATATACTTAAAGGCCAACATATTTAATATAAGAAGTGTATATATTTTGTAAATGGGGTGGGCCCAATCCGGAGTTTCATACCATCTGCTAGTTATGCATCTAAATATTATGCCATTAAATAAATGAGCTAGGATTTGATAAGCTTTTGCCTAAGCTAACTTGGCTTATCAATACTTGTACGTCCATTTGTCTCCATTGGGTAAAACCATAATTACCTTTTTATGTAGAAACATAGTCCATTGAGTATAAATCTTCTATTACCTTTATTGTACTGTGATCATGAGTAGATCAATCATAGTCTACCATGTCATCTACAAACACTGAATTTAGAATTGGATGGGAAAGATGTGCATGTGTGTTGTGCCAACGTGGAGGTTGACACAATGGATCGTGATTGATCAACTCATAGTCACTGTGAAACAAAGGTGATAGAGGATCCAAAATTTATTCTAATTGGGTAGGGAAATTTCGCCAATGGAGTATAAAATTTATTAGCTCTCACCTGGTTTTCCAAAATTACTCTACATGAAATATGGACAAGAGATGTTACTTTATTATGTTGTCCATATTCCATAATAATCTTCCAAAGATAGCTCTCAAATATCACTCCTTTCTCTCCTATACATATAAACAGGGTAAGTTGAGCACATCCACAAAATATGCATGAGGTATTTCCTGTTTCTCATTATAGAATTTTAATTTAGAGCACTTAACCAACAAAATAACTTTTGATAGCGATAACTTTTGAACACTTTTACTTGACATACTCAATATGAACATTGCGTCTTTAATGGTCTCTGACGTTGAATTCCTTAGATTTGTAATGTAAAGCTCCACCTTAAGCTAATTGAGGTTAACAACTAATTAAATATAATTAGTTGGTAATTAAACTAGTGTTAAGTTGTTTAAGTTAAAATGAAAAATGTTTTGTCTTAAATGAGTCTTATGAGTTGAGTTCGGATCACAATTAGGTAGTTGGGGGATGGGTTTGATCTCGATTAAGTAGATAGAGCCCTTTTTCATAATTTGAAATTTTGGATTTTGTGTCACTTATGCGTCGTACTGACACTATTGCGTTTATCTCGCCGAGCTAGTCAACTTTTGTATTGGACTTAAACTCATTTGACTCATTTGACCTCATTTGAGTCAAATGAACTCTTAAATGACTCAAATTGAAATATGAATTGAAAATTTAGACTTCACTGTAATTTCTAAAAATTTTGTAATATAAAAACTGTTGTAGCCTTGCAAATCGTCCCTTTACTCCTTCACACTACAGTAGAGTTTCCCTTCCTCATTCCTACACTTTCTTCTTGAGATGGAAGTCTAGAGCTTATGCAAGTGAGAATTGAGGAACTAAAACTCATCCCCATCATCTTTCCCTCATTCTCTTGTATTGAATTTGAGGAAAACTCTAAGTTCTTTTTCTCTAAAATTTGTTATCGTAAGAATCCTTCTTCCATTACAGATTTTTAAGTTTTTAAATGAGTTAGGAAACGCTTATTTATGACATGCATTTAATCTCCATTCCTAAATTGCATATTTTAACATGTTAAGGTTTTGAGTTGGGGATTTTTCTTCAAATTGAACCAAAGTAAGGATTGAGTTGAGCAAGCTGTGAATTGAGGCAAGTATAAGTTGGTTTTGTGTCAATGCATGATGATAAAAGCTTGATTATTGAATTGATTCAACTATGTATATGCATACAGCCATATTCCCTACTTGTTTAACTTGAATTGAGTTTCTTCTTTCAATATGATGATGGATCTTGAAGTGTATGGGGGGATGGGAGAGTGGATAGAATGTGTATTGGATGTTGTTGCATGGTAGTTCCATGTAGGTTCAGAACTGAAGAAGAAGAGGGCGTGCAACAGATTTCCTAACTGGAATTCTGGAGCATGCGCTCGTTTGTTGACCAAAAATATGTCAGTAGTTTTTGACCGGAGAAAAAGACAAGTGTGATCGAGGGCACCTAGGCTATGCTCAAGTGCGTATGAAGCCATGCTCGAGCTGACCCTGTTAACTTTGAAAGGTCTGTTTGAAACCACTTCTAAATTAACCTTTGGGATTCTACTTGTACTCTAATTGACTTAAACACTTCATAATTAACTCTAGAGGTTAATAATGATATGAAATTGAAACCTTTGGACTTTATAACACTGAAAGACCTCATAGGTCCTTAGATTTGGAACCTATAACCTTGAGAGATTGTCCAATGAAAATTAAAAATGTATGACTTATCTAGGTTGGGATTATTCATGTATTGTCGCTCATATGTTGAGCACTTAACCATGGGTGTTGGTTTAGGAAACTTTAATACACAATTATATATACAATGTAACATCAAGCAAAGATAGCAGTGCATCAAATAACCTAAAACTATATCGAAATAGACGGTTAGAGGCTATGGGTGATTAGAATAGGATTGGCTAATAAATTCCTTAATTCTATAAATTGAATTGCATTGCATATTGTTTTATTCAATTATTGTTATCTTAATGTGCTACTGAACCATTGATTGCAATGATTTATTGATTTACTTGCTATTGAATCATTGTTTATAATGACGTATATTGATTGTTAATCCTATCATTTCATTGATATTGATATAAAATAAATTGAGTAAGAATGATTGAAATTGAAATTAAAATTGATTGATAAAGACTGAAATTTTACTCAATTTAATCACTGATTCGAATTAGTCAGGTTCTACATAGCTTTACCCCTATAAGACTCGATGAGGTCGAATTTGGATAGTATGATGAGTTGCCATTGCAGTTGGTATCTAGATTTCCGGGCTCCAGAAACTAAAGGTCTTAGATGTTATCGGGCACTGAGTACCATGATTAAGGATCCCTGTCAAGAGGATGGGCTATATGTAGCAGCCAAGTTGAATGTGTTTTTTTTTTTAAATTCGAAAAGCATGTTTATTCACCGCTTAATCTGCCTAACAGACTTAAATTTGCTCTCTCTTATAATTATCTGTCATTAATTTAGTTAAATATAGTATGTATTACTTTGACCATGCTTATGCTTTGTTGAATAGGCTTATGCACAACTATCTATTTGACGTTATAGACTTAGATCTTGCTTTCAGTCCCATAGAGATCGAGGAGGAGAAAGAGGAGAGCGTTACGATTATATTCTTGAGATTGTCTTTTGGTTTTAGGACTCGGTTTTTTTTTTTTTTTTTTGGTATTTAGTTGCACATAGACTGTTACACGTTTAGTATGACTTAGACTTGTATATCTTTCTTTCCTGTCCATATTAGTATGTCTTTTGTACAGACTTGTATGAATGTTCCCTCATGCATATAAATGCATATAGGTAAAGTATAGCATGATGTACAGGTTCAAATAGTTACAATACACGTCCTTTTGTATTTTTAAATGATTAGGTGTGGACTGATTCATGTGGAATGGATACCATTAAAATATTTCTTGAACGTTGAAATTTATAGGTGATATTGACACATTTCCATTGTAAAATACTTGGACAAATGTCCGTGTAAGTATCTCATAGGTGTTAGTATGTGAATATTCCATGTGGAATTACGTTTGGACTCAGACACGTGTGAGAATTTTATAGGAGTTCACCTTTCATGCATCGGGGGTTACCCTAATTTATGGATTCTTGGGCCTCGGTTGTGACATGTAAGTTAAGCCTTTTTTAATCTGGACTGAAAGTGATGATTACTCTCCCTTTTGGTAGGAGATAAAATTATCGGTCCATTGGCTTGGAAAATGATAATTACTTTTACAATAAAATTAATGTAGTTTCATAAGTATAACTTAAATTATATTTTCCAATGTGTGGCTATGTATGTACTCTTTAGGGAATAATCTTTGCTCGTCAGAAGTGGGTAAACCTCAAGGCGCAGGATAAAGGTTTGAAGGCTGAGCTGGCGAGAGATACCTTAGGTCACAAAAAAATATATTTTCCTAAAATTAATGTATTATTGGCATTAATGATGGTTTTTCTAAGTTTTTTTGTATTTAGTGATGATTTCCTAATGGCTTTTATTGTATCTTTCGGTTAATGCTTTTATACTTATGTTATTCTTTTGTATCTTTTTTCGTTTGTTGTTGCTTGTAAGTTTTTTCCTATTTTAATAAAATTCATCATTTTTAATTAAAAAAAACTATATTTTTTTAAGAAGGTAATCATTTCATCTTCATTTCAGTATAAGGCTTTGACATAACACCACACACATTGTTTTTGGGAGGTTATTCTTCTACACATGGTTTGCATGGGGGGCTATTAATGCGACTGGGTCCCACTTATTTGATGCTTCTAATACACGGTTTCTATGTGAGCCACGCCTAGGAGATCATTTTCCCTCTCATTAAGACCTCCAAACATGTTGAAATTTCACTTGAATTGAAGATAATAGAGTTCTTATTTTATTGAAGTAAAATTGAAATATCCAAGGAATAATAGCTAAAGAGACACCAGCGAAATCGCATTGAGAGAATCACTTTCCACCTCTAACCTTGAATGAAAAGAGGAGGCAAAAATTTGAACAGCTTCTAAGATAGCCGATACATCCGCCTCATTAGACTTTATAGTCCAAACATTATTGGAAAACATTGCCAATATAAATCCTCCACTATTGCAAAGCACCCCACTAATACCTACTACCCCGGGCTTTTCTTTAATTGCCCTATCCACATTGAATTTCAACACCCCTACAGTGGGAGGAACCCAATGCACCACCTTTTTCACCTTCTTAATTCTAAGATACAAAACCCCTTTGACCCACATAATAACTTTGACCAAAGCCCACTTATTGACCACTAGTCTAAACAATTTAGAATTAGACAAAGACAAAGGACCCAACCCCAACCAATCATCAACCCAAGAATGGACATAACTTCCCTCCACCACTTTGTGTTGGTCTTTTCTAGCCAATGTGGTTTGCAACATTTTCAGATTGGACCTTGTTTTGTTTATGCAAAAGATTCAATATTGTTGTGAAGTCTATACAAAGAATGTCCATCCACAATGATGATCTTAATTAAGAGATTTCTTCATACCTTCATCACTCACTAATTTTATGACTCATCTTTTCCTTTAATTTTTTTTTTCTCAAATAAGGGGCATGAGATACAACTCACACATGCAAGGTGATGAAAACTTATATATGTGAAGAGACACAACTCACATATGTAAAGTAGTAATGAACTCACATATGCAAAAAAGGCCGGGGAGAGGCCAAATATGTAGCTTGGACCTCCCAATGAGAATTGCTGCTCCTTACTAGAGGGATAGCTGGGTAATGAGCCACTCTCAACCTATCTCTTCTAATTAATCCATTGCAAGGCTAAAATCTGATCCCAACCTCAAACCCACCTCAAGTGGAAGTTTGTAAATCTCATCTCAAAATCCATCAAATTACTACAATATGTTTAACTTGACACAATACCAACCCAATTAATGTGGACAAAGTTGGTAGTTTTTCTTAGGAATAGCTATTTGTAAGTTCTAAGTGTAGAGCCACGACGTAGTAATAAACTGGTAAGACCAGGTTTATCCATATGTAGCAATATTTTTAAGATATTTTCAACTTATAACCTGCCTTAAATAAAATTCTAAAACTAATTAAATTTAAAATCTAACAAACACATTCATTCCTAATTTGCAAAATTAAATTAATTACAAACCAAATAAAATGAAACTTCCTATAACTAAAAATCTAAATCTATGACTTTCTAAAAATAAAGCTAAAGTTGCTGTAAAATAAAACACACATTAGAACTTCTAATAAAAGAAAACTAAAATTTGAAACTTACTAAAATATAAACTAAACAAAGTTAGAAACTAATTAAATAGAAGTTAAAAACTTTCCTAAGTTAAAAGCTAAATTAGGTTTAAGAACTTAAATGACATACTTTCTAAAACAAAAGATTTTCAAATCCAATTCAAATTTAAAATGTTCTAAATTAGAAAGTTAGTGGATAAAAATTGGAAACTAGCCTAGGTCAAGCAACTTCTAAAACCAAACAATGTATATGAACCAAACAATGCATCTTCCTAATTTAAGAATGCATCAAATCATGCATGATACACTTTCAAAAAAATATGAATGCAAAATCTGAAACCTAAATTCCGTAAGGTAAACAAGATGCAATACTGATGGAAGACTCAACTTTCTAAAAACAATAGACCCAATGCATGAACGTGTACTCTATTTCTAGTATGGTGAAGTGGCACATGTGATGGTATGATTCATGAATTAGATGGGCTGCAAACTACGGTCCATAAATCAGATTTGCATTGTTGTTTGAGAGTTTTTTTTCTTTTAGTTATGTTTTCAAATTTAAAAACTGGTTCAAACATTTATTGCATAAAGGTTAACCTCATGCACAAAACTATCTATAAAAATCATTTAATATATGGCTTGGTTTCAATTTGTTATGAGTTCAAAATCCCAACTGGTTGCAATCATACTTAGCGCCCACTTTCAGATTTCAAATTTAATTCAAACGTCCAACATGAAGGAGAAAACGTGCACTAGTTATGGTTGCACACTTTGGCAAAAGACAGTTTTAGACTTATGCTTGATTCATGAACTGCTATCATCATGAAACTATTTCATTATTCAGATATGAAAATCTTATTTCCTAGATCAATTTTGTTAATACTATTAAACGTACACATGTGAAGGGAAAAAAATATGTATGCAACTTTCAGCAATAAAAGGTCCTAACAAAACTGTGTAAAAACAACAATATAAAGTGTGCAAGAAGTGAAATAAAAGTACAAAAAATAAAAGTAAATTGCAGTAAATTAAAGTTAGTAAACAGAAATTCAAAGGTGGTAAAGACTGAAATTCAAAGGTGGTGAACAATATTAAACTGGTAAGTTATTCTTTCCATTTCTTATTTTAACTGGGGCTCAAAAAGGTTAGAAGTTCTGTCTTAGGGTTTTATTCTTCATCTTAGATTGTTAGTCCAAATGAGAATAACAAAATTCCATTCAATGTAAAAAAAATTTCAGAATTAACCTCTAATCATTCTTCACTCAAACCTCTTAACTCCATCTTGTATTGCTTCCAAAAATACAGTGTAACCGAAGAGACAATGTATATTGAAAATGATACTAAGATGATTCAATGTTGTGATTTCAATTCTATCCCAGTATTTAAACAAGAATGAAAATTTACCCAATTGCAGTGGCTCACAAGACTAATATTAAGAACACCACAAAATCAAAGAAAAGAAAACTTGAAAAGAAAAAAACTTTTATTACTATCATAAAATTGTTTTACATAAGATTGAAAATTAAAATCAAACACATTACATACTAGGACAGATGAGAATTTCTCCTTTTAATTGAATAATCAAGGTTGGTGGTGTAGCTTTAGGGCTAAGCCTCCTTGATAACTTGAGATATAAGGACTACAAGGGAAGAGATGAGTGTAGGAGATCTAGAGGTTGAAGGTAGGTAATTCTTTTATAGTTTGGAATGCTAAAGGGGTGGGCAATTTATAGTTTTTTCAAATCCTTTCCTTCCTTTTTTGTTCTCTTGATTGTAGCTA
Source organism: Sextonia rubra (assembly GCA_037013555.1). Taxonomy (NCBI): domain Eukaryota; kingdom Viridiplantae; phylum Streptophyta; class Magnoliopsida; order Laurales; family Lauraceae; genus Sextonia; species Sextonia rubra. The sequence continues at coordinate 59,941,270 of JASUAD010000001.1, forward strand.
GCAAAACTCTTTTTTCAGAAAGACACCTTCCTTGACATCTAAGCTAGCAAAAAGTAAACAATTTTTGTGAGAAAATCTTAGCTTGCAAATCCACCCTCTATACTACTTTCCATTTTATTTGGACTATTCTACATGTGCAAATGATCTCCACTATTGATTTTTCTTCTTTGAAACTTTTTGGAAATTTCTTCAAATCTTTATGATTTTTTTGAGATTATCCAAAATATACAGAGAAGGTGGACCCACATGGTCGTCCTACATGTATGAAGTCACACATGTTCATGTGTGGGACCCGTGAAACCAATTTTTGTAATTTCTTCAAAAATTCTTCTTATTTCTTTTTCTTTCTTTCTTTTCTTTCATAATATTTTCTTTGCATTATTCCTTTGTTGTAGGACCCATTTCTCCAATTACCTAAAAACAAAAAACAAAATTTGTGTGAAAAGACAAATGTGCATGATTTTAATTGAATAAATTAATGATGATGAAAAAATTGATTTATTTAATGAGAATATAAGTTTTTACAAAACTTTTCAAAAATAGATTTTCAAAAATGGTAGGTTTATGAATTCATACAAAAAGTGTGATTTTTGTGCAATTTATGTAGGAGAATACTACAATGAATTTAAAATGCATAAGATCATTATATCACACTACATGGAACTCCTTTGGCTTGATAAGTCCATAAAACTTCTGAAAATAACATTGAAAAAGTGCATTTTTGAGGACATATCAATAGCAACGGGTCAGGACAGGTTCAGGCTAAGGTAAAACCCATAACCAACTTGGTTCAGACTCATTGTGCCCTGTGAGTATAAAGTGTGTGATGCCAATAGCCAACCCATCTTATACAGGTTCAGGGTTGATTTGGAAGCCCATAGCCGTCCCTTACTCTTCTTAATATAAGTGACATTAAATATCTTAAGAGAAAAATAATGTTTTTAAAATCTATAAATGACATTTTTTGGAGGACAATATTAAAAAAAAAATATTTCATAGCACTTAAAGAGTTTTTAAATTTCTAGGGGTGTAATGGCCAACCTTAGCACCCCTAGTTCCATATCTGATGGAGATATATAACCTTTATTTTCTCCTCTATTGAATTACTTGGGTGATGTTGAGAACTCATTTTTAATCTTATTTGATTTTATTTAGCTAAAAGGATAGGTTATATCTGTATGTGATTAGTTTTGAAAATTTACCTTTGACATTGATTTTTTTGTAATTTATAGTATAAATCCCATGTATTTAAATCTTATTTATTTAATCTATTGTAAACCAAAACGCCTTAAAAAAGTAAAATTGTCCACACCTTGTGTAGCGGCCAAGGAAGAACAGTTGCTTTTGGGAACAAAGCCCCAACAACTTCGGTGTCGTATCTATAGGGCCAGTTCTGCAAATCGACCGGCCATGAAGCACATACTGCCACGTGTACGGTGATGCCGTGTGGGAGGTTTAGATCTTGCTGCAAGTTTACTTCTTCTTGTGTGCGAGTTACACGCCGGCTGAGACTCACTGCTTCTTTCTACGACGCTACCTCTGTGTTCTTCTTGTGCTCTTGTGTTTATTAGACTAAAAATAGTAATTCACTAATCACATGGTTGTTAATTAAAGTTGGAAAGAAACATGGAATGTACAAGAAAGCCATCCTTTTCTATTATTATTATTATTATTATTATTATTATTATTATTATAAGAAAATGCTTGCAACGCGGGGTAAGATCGGATGCATGTATGAGTCAATAGACCTTTTTTTTCTAATAATTATTTAGTTATTATTAGTATTTGACATGGAAAATCTAAGTGTCAAATAATTTTTTTTCCCGCATGTTTGACATGGGCTCATTGTCTGTGAGATGTTTGATAAACAGGTCCGCGTTAGGTCCCAAGTTTTGGATGTGTTTAACGTTTAGGGTGCTTCGGAAAGTCCAGCCAAGATCTGATTATATAAATACCTAGGTGTTATAGTTTAAAAAAATGTTGAACTTGGACATTCTCAAATCAATGTTTTTGTTTTACTTTGAGTTTATTATTACTTTTTTGTCCAAACCCGTATCAATGATGGCATCTTTCCATAATTGGCATGTACTTAAGTGGGTCTTACGAGGGGATTAGAATTTTGTGTCTCATATTCTCATAGATAATGTGAAATATCATTTTAGAAGAGGGACCTACAACTATATACCATATGACATTTAAGAATCCAATCCCTAAAGCCTAGAAAAAGAGTTTCCATCCAGATTGTGAATCCACACATGTTCCATGGATCCATGGCCAGCCCTGATATAGCCACGTTGGCCCCGCTCAGGAGCCTTGTTGATGCAATATTTATACACCTAGATCAAAGTTTTATATATTTTGTATTATTTATTATATACATGCGAGGCCGGCACACGTTTGCGCTCTCGGCTCGCGATAGGAAGCTGATCCCATCCGTCCCCTCTCCCTCTGCAATCTGCATTTCAAAATCAAAATACGCCAATCGCCAACAGAAACAAGGGAGTTCGGACCCTCTAAGTCTCCCACTCATGATTTTGGGAATGACAAAGATAAGAACACCCCCCATAAGCCCACCTATCCAACGTTCAAAATGAACCTTCAAATCTTACACACCATAACATTGAGTCTAAATCCTCTTATTAAAAACTCTATGCTGCCGGCTAGTGACGTGGGCGAGAATTCCTCGCTAAATCTTAATTTCATACATGTGACTAATTATGCAATTAGAACAACCTTATCATCATTAAATTAGTTTGGACCCATCATATTAAAGAAAAACTTAAATACCACTCAAGGAAGCTAAATCATTACGAACGGTTCGAATTTTCCATTAAGTGGGCCACACAGTGTGATCCAGTCCCTTCACTCATTGAAAACAGGAGTGACAGACTCAGAGGATCCCAATTCCAGGCTCCTTCACATTCTCTCTTGCACTGGTCCCCCCACCTTTCGCCCCTGTCAAAGAGAAGGAAGAGAACGGCAATTTCAAACAACAACAACAACAAACCGAAACTTGAAAACCCATCGAGGTTCAAATTCGATTGATCGATCGAGATTGGAGAGAGAGAGAGAGAGAGAATTCGATCGATCGAACGAACGAACGATCGAGATGACGATGGATCGAGAGAAGGAGAGAGAGGTGGAATTGGAGTGCGCAATGTACACGAATTGCCTGCTCCTAGGGCTCGATCCTTCGATCCTGGGCGTCGGAGCCAGCAATGGAAGCCCCCGCGTGGGCCTCTTTCGCCATTCAAACCCTAGAATGGGCGAGCAGCTCCTCTACTTCATCCTCTCGTCCCTTCGCGGCCCTGTTCAATCCGCAAAGGTACCGCCTCTCCTTCGATCCCCCAGATCTCTCTCTCTCTCTCGCTTCCTCCCTTTGCTGATCTGCGGATTTGCAGGATTTCGACAAGGTGTGGCCGATCTTCGATTCCGCGCAATCTCGCGATTTCCGCAAGGTGATTCCGTACCTGAATCCACAGATTCTGGCTGCGATTTCTCGCTCTGCTGAATGATCCGTGTTGCAGATTGTGCAGGGGATTATAACCGAGCTGGAGTCGCAGGGCGCCCTTCCGAGGAGCAATTCGAGGGTTTCTTCGCTGGCGACTTGCTGCGGGCAGAGGTTGGTTTGGTGCTTTGTATATCAAAATCTAATCTTTTTTTGTAAGTCATAGTTTGAGAGCATGAGATTGAGAAAAACAGATGAGATTTTGGTGCTGATTGAATTTCACTTGTGTTAGACAATTGAGATGGATTGAGTGTTCTAAGTTGCTAATGATATCAGATTTATGCGGTTTTTAGAGTTAGTTACTTATAAGAGCTATTTAGGTGGGAGTGGGTGAGCATCAACAGATGCCAAATAAGAGGAAGGAATGTTGGATGCACAGTGTCTTTAGTACATTTGAAACTTCACAGAGTATTGGGAAGCATTTTTTGAGTTCTTGGTGGGTTTAAAGTAAAGGTCAGCTTGATTGTGGTAGACTTGGGTTTACTGATGGGATACTATTTGTGTAAAGTAAAGGTATTTTTTGTGTTTCTCAGGCATGAGAAGTTTATATTGCATGAGTATTGGTTCCTTTGCATTCAATGTAAAATTGTAAACATAAGTTTTATATTGTTATGGCAGATTTGTTGAGCTTTTGTGGCAACTTTCTTTGCATGCTCTTCGGGAGGTCCACAAAAGAACATTTGTAGCTGATGTGGCTTCTAATCCTCTCCCTACTTCGTTGACAGATGTGTCATATACACATGCAGCCTCATTGCTTCCTGCGACGAAGGTATTTTAATAATTTGGTCACCCTTTTCTGTTTTTGTGCTTATTTGTCAAGGATAATACGTTTGACTGTTCTTAATTCATAGCTGTTGATAACTCGACTTCTTTTGAGGGACGTGTTTAGTACAAAAAGTGATTTGCAAATGAGCCTAGTTACTCTAGCCAATGAATCAATGAATAATTTTAGGGGTTGCTTGTCTTTTACACATTGAATATGAAAAATGGGATTTACATATGTAAAATTTGCATATATGAATTTTATATATGTGAAAATTACAAATGTGAAATACAGTAAGATGTTTGTTTGGATTCGGAAACACCATTTTTTACATGACATTGAATAGTTTGGATTGCATACGCAAACCTTCATATATGTTAAAACCTATGAATACCTAAGAGAGGAAACTAAACATTTTTAGATGTAATGGGTATAAAAAAGATTGGACAGTTGAGATGGAAAATTGGGGCCCACATGATTTGCAAAAATAAAAAGCCTGTAACGCATTTGATACTGCGACCTGTCCTAGGCATCTTTTGAAACTGTCACCCTCTTAATGAAATAGCTGTATAATTATTTCACACCTTTTTGAGGTTTGAAAATTTCCATATGAAAATGGCCTCATTTAAACACCATTTACAACCCATTTACTCATGTGATGTGTAAATGAGGTGTGAGCACAAGCAAATGTGGCCATGTGTAAATGAGTGCCAACAAATGACCGCATAACATGTCAATGCTGATTCATTGTTCCAAGTGACCATTTAATGACATATGAAATATTGATTGTTCTGGTGATTGAGAAGCACACCGAACTTTTATTTTATTTTATGTTTTCTGTGTTGTTTGTTTTAGATGATTGTTTAATTGTGCATTGCTTACTGATGTTCAGATATTTTAGACCTTCCGCTACCATCTCTGATGTTTTGTCCAACTTTTAATGTAAACTCTTATGGTAACAGGCTAGGATAGCACTTGAAAGGAGAAAATTTCTTAGAAATGCAAATTCTGCTGTCCATAGACAAGCTACCTGGTCAAGCTTGGCCCATGATATAACAGCTGAGTTTCGCGAGCTTTGTGCAGAAGAGGTAGATAATAACTTCTTCTCATCCCACATAATATGCTCCTTTTTGTATATCTTCCTGAGATCTTATCTATATGTTGCTAATGATTTGCAGTAATTAGAGTTATGATCACAACATTCTTCTCTCGACTTCTGCATTTCAGGCTTATTTGCAGCAAGAACTGGAAAAATTACAGGATCTGAGAAACAAAGCAAAGTTAGAAGGAGAACCATGGGATGAACGTGTCTCTGGCTCCCTAGGTCAGAACTCCCATTTGGTCTCTAAGGTAACGCGCCAATGGGAGTCCTTATTAGCTCGCAAGAGTAAGTATGAGTTACTTGTTCCAGTTTTCTTCTGTAAGATAACTTCATTAAGGATGGTTGCATCGTTTTTTGGCTGGAACACAGTTTCACTATCTCTTTCCCTCAAATTATTAGCGATTCATTAAAAACATGTGGCACACGGCTACAAGATCTGAGCCCATTATCTCGTGGGTCCCACCTTGGATGAGTCAAATCCTAATACATTATAGTAAATAGACAATCTTAGCCATTTGACTCCTTTTTCCCCTCTTGATATATAAATGGGTAAGGGAAGCTTAACTTAAGTATGATAGACGCTAGAATTAGAAAAAAAATTCTCCCTCAAAACTTTAGTTCAAGAGCTGGGATTCCCCATTCAATCAATGTGATTCTGTTACCATTTACCGGGCAATCCAAACCCCTAAAATAGACCTTGATTTTGTTCTTGACTGAGTTCAGTGGATGAAAGTCATACTGGTCTTAGTGGGCATGTTCTTTTTGTGGAATTTCTAACAAGAATTTGGTGTGTTGGGAATTCCTTGACATGATGCGATGGCTTGTCCTTGGGCATTTGCAAGAATCATTTTATGACAAGGACCAACCCTTTTGCTGGTCTGCTTCCTGTTTGAAAATCTCAATGCTCAAATCTCTTTGATATTATGGAAAACCGCCTTTCTTTACCCTTTCCTTTTGGGCTGATGCAGCCCATTTAATACCCTATCATTTTAATGGTTGACAATATGATCCTGGTCTCAGTCAAATCTTCTATCTTGGTAATATGAGATTCTTGGTTGGTTCTGTGAAGGAATGGATCAGCAAAGGACCCCACCCCATCGTGGAATAGTTACACTGCATGCTCTCGATGACCCAAAGTCTCTAGTTACAGAAGCTGTAGATAGATGGCATGTCAGAGTGTATGTGGGTGTTTGTGCCTTACAAAATTGCTGCTCAGCCATTGCACCCTACATTTGCCTCCAAGTATGTTCTTTTCTGAATCTGATGTAGTAGTTCTGATGTAGGCCAGATCCATAATTGGCCAGCTCATTGGGCCCAAGTCCAAGAAGGCCCAGTAGTGAAGATTAGTTTTTATTATTGCTAGGAGTCTTATAATTTCTAATGGAAATTAGTATTATGATTGAGTTAGAACTCTTAATTAGGATTGTTTCCAAGAATAGAATAGGGTATGAGTTTATTTAAAGGATTGTAATCCCATCTTATGGGATAGACTATTGATGTTAATGAAATTCAGAGTTTAATTTTCAATTGAGAGTTGTTGTTTGTCTTTGGTGAGGCACTTAGACATCTTCTCCTCTAGCCTTTTGGCTTGAAAATCTAAAAACTAATCTTCATTGCTAGGCCTTATTGGACTTGGGCCCCATGAGCTGGCCAATCAAAGATCTGGCCTGCATCAAGTTCCCTGGAATCCATATGTGAACATTGTTCTCATTGAAACCAGCAGAAACATCTAAACTCTAAGGAGGGGTAGAAAACATCAGCATTGGGCAAGGCTGTCATAGAAAGAAAGGAGATGTAGGCTATGGGTTTTTGATGGGACTGTCATTGGGTGATGTGAGGTGGGCTTATCTTATAGGGTAAAATCATTAAATGTGATGATTTAACTATAAGTAAAAAAATATTTACATCTCAATGCCATTGTGCTCATACTTGATGTGTGCACTTCTGGTCTGCGAGGTTTGGTTAAACACTATTTACGATGACAGTATCTATGTTTCATATTTTTTTTTCTCAACACTGAAATTCTATATCTTTCTTCTATTTACAGGTCAGCATGAAGTTCTTGCTTCAGGCCCCATTGAGGACTTAATAGCTCACCGTGAGCATAGGTAGTTATCAAAATTTTCATCTCTAGGTTTTGCGTAAACTGTCCTAGTTACTTTTTTGTTTGATGCTTTTGTCAGGTATCGCATCTCTGGATCAGCTTTGCTTGCAGCCATGGATCAAAGTTCTCATGTTCCTTATTCAGATGTATTATCTGTTCAACCTGGTGATATGACTTCACCACGTGCTGATGATGGGGAACAGATAGATGGGTCCATTGTCAATGGTAATAGGGAAAAACAGAAAAGCCGTTTAGACTCAACTCATTTTCAAGTGAATGATGAAACTCATTCTCGAATGGATGATGATAGAAGTGGAAGAATTCACCCCACAGTCGATATAGCAGAAGTTCTAAGGCGCTGGACACATGCTCTACAGCGTGTACACAAGCAGTCACTTCATCTGGTATGTGACTTTCTTCCGAAGACAAAGATGTTCTGATGCTAAGTTGCAACATGGGTATGTGTGGGGGCTGATACTGTTGTAAGGTGTCTGATTGGGCAAAACCCTATTCTTGAATTCATTCAATGTCCTAAATAAAATTTTAGTTATAAAAACATATTGCACCAATTTTACTATTAGAAGAAATGAAGAAGAAATATTTTATTGCTTAAGTTATACTTAAGAGAGTTAAAAAATAATGTGTTTAGTATTATATCAACTTACAAAATGTTATTTGAAGTAGTAATAGAAGAGTCCTAGATGAAAGTGACATTGTTTTGTTTTATACATGTCCAACATGGGTATTTTTCCCATTTCAAAGAATCCATTCAACATTGTTGAAACATGGTCCCTTTCTGATGCATGATTTGGTTGTTGATTACCATTTAATCTTTCATCACATGATCTGAAACTGAAGAAATTGCACGTTCAGCGCATGGCGTCTTTCATTTTATCAATGACTTATTCTTTCCACGTGCATCAGTCTTGTATTACCAAGTATTTGGTTAAATTTTCTGTACTGTAAGAAACGGATATCATAAACTTTCTTGTATTACCCAGAATTGTGGCCATCTTGTGTGACACCCAGTCAGAGAGATCTGTAGCGACCAAACTTCTTTATCTTTTTGCTATCCAGTTATTTTAAGTTTCTTATCACTTTTTGGATTATTAAAAAATCATATGGTTATTGTAGGCCAAGGTTAATGATGGAGAAGGTCCAGAGCTTCTTCGATCTGCATCTAATAGTGGTTGCGGTAGTCATGCTGAATCTTTGGCTGCAACACTTGCAGAGCATCGCCAACACTTAGCAAGCATACAGGTATTTGAATTGCAGCTGTAATTATAAAATTTATAGTAGTTAAAATGATCCCATGAAGTTTTGCTGTCCTGATCCATCGGTGGCAAGACTGATTGGTAGGGTTTCAAAATTGTGGGTATTGGTCATTCTTCTCTGTCTTACATTATAAATCTTAGGTAGTGTTTGGTTCGCTGGAATGAAGGTCGGAATGGAATGGCCATTCCCACGTTTGGTTCGTGAAAAAGCGGCAGAATGACCATTACTTCAGGAATCACCATTCCTTTATACAAGGGAATCACCATTCCTTTGGGGGGATAGAGGAATGGCCATTTCATTCCATTGTAATTTTCCTTTGAGTCCAAAATGCCACTTTCATAAGACTTGAGATGTCCAATCATAAGACCTAGCCTCCTTCTTCTTCGTCTCTGACCTCATTTTAGGGGTATTTTGGTCAATTTTATGTAATTTTTATAGGGGTATTTTGGTCAATTTTATGTAATTTTTATTCCATTCTTGGCATCATTCAAGCATGACCTGAGATGTCCAAGCATAAGACCTAGCCTCCTTCCTCTTCGTCTCTAACCTCTCATTCCAGGGGTATTTTGGTCAATTTTATATAATTTTTATAGGGGTATTTTGGTCAATTTTATGTAATTTTTATTCCATTACTGGCATCATTCAAGCATGCCAAACACAGGAACTAGAATGAAAATCCTATTACTGGATTGATTCCTTTGTCCAACCAAACGTTGGAATGGGAATTACTATTCCTGCCTCATTTCATTCCAGACTCATTCCAGTCTCCATTCCATTCCTACCAAAAATCATTCCAGCGAACCAAACGCTACCTTAGTAACTTTTAATGGTATGTTTATATGTATATTTATATATGCTGATGCGACTGATGTCATACTGGTATTTGAATAGTATAATCATGGTTCCTATTGTTTTTATAAAATTTATAGTAGTTAAAATTATCCATGAAGTTTTTCTGTCCTGATCTATCCGCGGCAAGATTGATTGGTAGGGTGTCAAAATTTTGAGCTGAACTTTGCCTGGTGTTCTTGGGTAACTGAGGGTTAGTTCAACTAAACCGGGTGGGTGGGTTCCTTCTTTTCAATGTATGTATCCTTTTTTTTTTTTTGTATAAAAATGAATTATTGTATCTTTAACTGCCTCTACCGTTGAATGGGTGTTAATAATGCTATTGAGTGGGTTGTTAATAATGGTGTCTCAGTTTGTTCTTAATAGAGTTCATTTGTGGTTTGCCCTTTCAACTTTCTTTTCTTTTGTGCAAGAGAAGGTTATCCCATTGAGTATTTACATATGAAGCTACTAATCTACTTGTATTTTTTAATTTGTGGGCTTGGATATTTTCTACAACTTATAATTGAAGTTGATTCCTTTGCTTTTGTTACTTGTTTTCGCTGTTCTTTCTTTTAGTTTTTTTTTTTTTTTTGGTGTATTATCTGTTTCAACTTTCCAACAAAAGAATCTCATATCAACTCTTTTTCTAACCAGTGTTACCTTTCAATCTATAAATGTATATATAAATGTATACCTTTCGATCAAATTGTTCATAGCTTAGGAACCATCTGGCCTGTGGGGAGCTTTTCATAGCTTAGGAACAGTCCAACCTATAGGGCTCACTTGCAGTGGCGGACCTAGAATTTTTGTTTGGGTGGAGGCGAACTATGGTCATTTGAAAAAAAAAAAAAAAACTTGCAATTCACTATACTCCATTTAGGAAAAGTACATGTATTTGTCCAATAAAAACAAAGGTTAATGTACTTGAATTGAAATACCTATTCCATGGAGGCATTATATGGTGCCAAGGTCGAGAAATGGAAAAGATGTGGACAAAGGGGAATGCTACTGGATACATGTGGTCTTTGGTGTCCTATGTCTTGGTGCTCCACATCCATCATTAGTGGGCTTGTTATAGCTGTGAGGAACGTGACCCATTTCATATGAGAATATTAAGAAATATGCACTAATCAGTAAGTGGCGAACAATATGTATGGTTATAAGAAAATGGCAGCAATCCAAATGCAATTAATCAAATTGGCCCAAGCAGACTATAAATTTAGGCTATTATACCCCCATAATCAATAACCCTAATCCTTAAACCCTAAATTAGTTACAAAGGACATGGCATAGGCCAAATCAAGAACAGGTGGACTATATGATTGGATGCCTGGGAGGACTATCAACAATCCATCTATTGAATTAGGGGCTGGGTTGGGCTTGCAGATTGGATGATTTTACATACCCAAAATTGGCATTTGCACTTTCTCTATATCATTACTTTGCTATCGAAAGAAACCCACTCCAGAAATTCAGCACAGTGTTAGAACTGCAGAATAAATGCATGAAAAGATATCCTTTAAAGAAATCAAAATTAAATGTATACTGGTGGGTGAAACCGCCAGCTTAAAAAGATCTCTTTAACTTTAAAACTTCATGGATGAAGAATCAATCAGACCTCTAAACATTATTATCATCATTGGCTCAAACCCATCTCGATCTCTAAACATTATTATTATCAACGGCTCAAACCCATCTCTAAGAAAACATGCAATAGCAAAGGCAAACTGGACTCAAAGATTTGTAGTGTCTTGGAGATAGGACAGCTGTATATGGGACGGTCCCCTTGGATAAGGTGGGGCATGAGCAAAGTGCTCATTGCTGGGATTTTCTTTTTTCACCTGCGGCGACCGCCCCATATACGTAATTCGTAAAACGTGGGTCTGCCATTGCTCACTTGGTAGCATGACAAATTGACAATCATTGGAAGGAGTGGGTTAGGGGTTTGAAAGGACTCCATATGACCTATGTGTCTGCAGAAAGTGGGAACCATCTAATTGAGTGAGTCACTGAGGTACTGTTTCGAGGGCTTCAAACTCATCTAAATTCTAGCTGTTTTATAAATTGGGATGGGTGCCGAAATTTGCACGATCAATTGAAGGTCTACTTGGCTTGGATGCTTTGGCTGAGTCATACGGAGTTGCATCCTAGAGCTCTGAAAGCCTAGAATACTGAAAAATGAAAAAAAAAAGGCTTTAAAATTCAATCTAAATTTTAAGGCACGTGTGTTCTAAATATTCTGAATGAAATTAAGTAGGAGGTGGTTGCATTTGATTTTCACTCACGACAGATGAACAATACTCTGATCTTCAAATGCAGAGATCTTCCACAAAATGCGGTTTTTATCTTCTAATATCAGTCTAAAAGGATCCCAAAACCGTCCAACATTTAATGAGGATTCCAATTTAGTTTTGGCAGTTCTTCCTATAGGACTCGGCTAAGGGATGATTTGGTGGTTGATTCGAATTGGCAGGTGCTAATTCCGAGTCAACTTGGACTCAGCCGATTCTTGAAACAATGCTTAAACTTTAATATATCTAAAACCTATGGCATGGACTTTGCTGAAAAACCTTTTTTCTGTAAGTTACCAAATCTCTTTCCATGTGATATTTCTCTGAGATTGATTTTGTTGATGGTCATTTGGTCTTTGGCTGTTGAGTGGTGGCGTTCCAATGATTATGCCATATGTTTGTTATTAATATATTTCTTTTCACAGATTTGAATGATTTTTAAATATGATTGTGTCCAGTTTTAGTATCATAACCATTCTCACATTCACATAGTTGTTATCGCTATCATCATCCTCGCTCATGTGCACTAAAGTTAGAAATATTTAGAAATATATAATTTTTGGTCTTATTATTTAGTCATCAGTAGAAGTGAACTCATTAAGCCAATCACAAATAGATAGGATTTGGTTTTGATGATTTTAACACTTAGTATAAAATAAAATACAAAAAGATATTACTATAAACTGTGAGTGACACTTTAATATTCGCATAGCCCCAGGAAAGTAAGCAATGCCCTTGATTACACTGATTATTACTTTACCACATTTATGGACAAGTGTTTTGCTCTTATAATTTAGCATGCTTTACATCTCTACACATACACAACAATGATCTTATTGGTTAAGTAACTGAAACTTGGGCTCTGACGACCCTCTTCCCTAGTGAACATAAGTTCAGTTGAGGGAATTCCTAATCATAGCCTTTGTGGTTTTGGTTTCAAGGGTTCCTATTCTCTCCATGAGCTTGTAACATCTGCTTTACGGTTGCCCACCCCCCCGCCCCCCACCCTCTTTTTTTTTTTAATCTGATTTGATTTGTAAGGTATCTTGATTTTTATTAAACTTGGAACCGTATAAGCCATAAGGTGTGCACCATCATTAACCTAACACATGTTTTCTAGTTGCAAACATGTTCTTCAATTTTTGTCATTCTGTAGTGGAATTTGGTTTGTTCTCTACTTCTCTTTAAAAAAAAAAAAGGGAACCATTCGCACCTAAGGCCCAAAACTTTTCTGTACAGGTTTTTATCAACCAACTAAAGGATGTTTGCCCAGCTATACAAGAATCTATATTGAAGCTCACTGAAGAAGTGAACAGCATCTCAGGCATTGTTCCTATGACCAAATATGATGGCAGATCAATGTCTCCTAGTCAAGCTCAAAGCAGTGGAAGGACAGCAGTAAGTAACCTTAAGAGATTCTGTGCTGCCAGTAATCTTTTTCATCAGGTGTTTGTAGATATACTGCATTTTCACAAACATTATGCTTGAACTGAGCAGGACAATAGTACTGATGAAGTCAATGAGGTGGCTTCAAAACTGTCATCCATTCAGCTGGAAAAGGCTGCAACCAGCCCTGCTCTGAAACTCCCACATTTATTTAGTTTAACTCCAAATTCCTCTGGAAAAGGTGCATATGCACAGAAGCGGCAAACTATAGCTCCACAGGCCCACCAGATTGAAGAAGATTTGCTGGAAGGGAAATCTTTAGACCAGGCTTTATCTAATGGTCATACGGATAATTCTACTTCAGGTCTGCACTTTTACAACCTGCTACTTGACCATATAATAAATAAATCGTCTGAAGATTCTCACAAACTCCTAATGCATAGTCTGAGGTTGTTTCTTCAGTTTCGATGCAATTGTAACTTACCATGATTGTAGACTGTTACATTCATTGGGTGATATGATGAGATAGAGATTTTTTTTTATTTCTTCTTTCTTCATTTTTCTTTTCCATCATTATTTATTTAGAGATTTTTTAAATTCTTCTTTCTTTTGTTCTTTCTTCTTTTTTATTTATTTCTATCATTATTTCTTTTTCTTTGTCAAGAAGCTTGAACTCACACACCCACCCACATTACACAATGTTCGTAAGCGGCTAAGCCCAAGCCAGGGACAAAGATTTTTTTTAATCTTTAACCTATGTATCTTACATTTTGTTGATGAAAATAACTTTAAGATGCATGAAATTATCTCAAAATTACTCATTCTATTAATTCTGGACTTCTTTAATTAAAAAGAGCATATCTTGATTAAAGTATTGAAATCATCATTTGTTTTGCGGTGTTGTATCACTGGAGCATAGTGGGTCATGTAATAATGGGACTTGAGACTCTCCTTGAACCATGGAGAGCAGTGGGTTGTGGTACAACATTTAGCCAAGCCATCTCTAAACATCCTGGCCCATTTAATTTTTGATCTGAGGACTTGGGACTCTTTCTATTCTTACAGATGCTGGTGGTTTGTATGTTCAAAACATAAGGCGATCTGTCCGTGAAGCTGCCCTCTCAGTGCAATCCACAAACTTAGAACCATCACAAGATTATAGAGATGATGTGTCAGAGCACTTTTTTGTACCTCTTTTAGGAAGCAGAAATCCCCTTGTGAGAGAGGAAACAAAATTAATTCCGAAGAAAAGCAAACGTCTGTTTGCATCCGAACCAGATACCTTTGCACTCAAGGATGGTACTTCTGATCATAGTGTGGCTGGACCCCTTGATAGCAATTTTGATGAAATACCGGATGTGTTGCAGCATTTAGATTTACTAGCAGAGTATGATAAACGAGGAAATGGCTTCTCCCTTGTAGCTGGTTCGGATCATGCAACTTCTGATACACACAGTACATTTTATGACATTGAAGATTCTCAGGATCAAGTCTTCTCGCCTCCTTTGCTAATGGACACAACATTTTTTGTAGATTCATATGAGGACTTGCTTGGTATGCTCCTCATCTTGAACACTGAATGTTCTATGTTGTTATTATTCTCAATATTCCTATTTTTCTGTACAGAAGTTGGAACTTGGAAGTGTCTTGTCACCGATGATATTGAACTATTTACAATGCCCTATGACACCTGGATACTATTAATTTCATTGCTTATTTATATGTAAGACTTACCGGTAGCGTCTTGGAGGATGTGGGTTCAAGTCATGGAAATAGCCTCTTCAAAATGAAGGCAAGGCTGTGTGCATCTTGCCCTCCCCAGACCCTTTTTTATTCATGTATAAGACATGACTAGTACAATAACCCGTGTTGAGCACGGGCACGACCCATGTGGCTGGGGTCCATCCTCCATATAAATAGTTTTAGCGTTTTTTGGTAAATAAACACAAATACATATTTGGGTGATGTAGTGGTTAGGCTTTTTGTATAGAAGGGTAAGAAGTCATGAGTTCAAATCCCTTGACTTATACATTTTTTTAGCTCTTTACAAATACTCAATAAAAAAGTCAAAATTAAAAGGAATCCGGTCAAAATTGAATCCAAAACCCTCTCTTTAATATATAATGGGATTCAGATCATATATGGGTTAGCTACATCTGAATATTTCTTTTATTACTGATTGTTGAAAATGACAAAAACGACAAAAACAAGTATATTAACTGATATATATATGTGAAATAATCTTGTGAGAACTAGTTTTCACCATTTATTTGTGAGAAGCCTAAGTGGGGCCTATCTATCACCCAATCCAAATCTTGCAATACATAGGAAACCCTTTGATAGTTACAGGCTTAAGTTTTGATCAAATCTGAATTTACTTGACTGTTGGATCGACTGTGCACCAATCTGAATGAACTATATTTGTGGGCTACAGATGAAGGGTTAGGGACATGTGATTGGAGCCAAACTTGATATATGGGGTCACATAGATCTTTCAATCCCCCTGGTCATGGAACTATGAGAACTTTTTATGGGACCTACTTGTGCGTCCCATTTGGGGATGGGACTAGGAGGGATGGAAAGATCTATGTGAGATCATCCCAAATATCAAGTTTGACCCCAATCACATGTCCCTGTCCTTTCGGATTGGTGCACAGTCTATCCAATGGTCCAGTAAATTTTGATTTGATTGAAACTTGGGGCGTGTGACTATTAGGGAGGTCCCTATGTATTGCAAGATTTGGATTGGGTGATAGATGGGCCTCACCTAGACTTCTCGCAAAAAAGCAGTGAGAACTAGTTCTCATAGGATTATTTCCCTATATATATGTATATAGGAAAGACTATAATGTATCCATCCCTCACCTTGTGGTGAGGGACAATTCATTTTTTAGATCTAACAAGGTCAAAAAGGTGTCATGATGTGTGATGGTTTTATCCTTTTGCACATCAATACTTGCTAAAAATGGAAGTGTCCTGCATAGTAGTTTTGTCCTATATATATATACATATTGGATACATCATAATATTGCCATGTACTAAATATATATATCCATGTCTCTAGTCAGTCTGGAAATCAATTGAATCTGTTGCCTACGTCCAGACCAGCAACCGTACCTTTTTCTGCATAAGAGTAGATGCCTGATACTTCATACTTCTGTTCATCAATATTGGCTTTGCAGCTTTTTGTAATCCTCAGATGGGATAATGCAGCTTTTTGTAATCCTCAGATGGGATAATGAGTAGATGCCTGATACTTCATACTTCTTCTTCTTTGTTTTTTGTTTTGTTTTGTTTTTTTTGGTAACGTTTCATTTCTTTTTTGTGGTTATATCATCAATTCCACTCTCACTGCTAGCTTGGTTGCTTCAAATATTACTTTTTGATAGGATCTATAGCATAAATGTAATCCATTCTTGCTGATTTTACCTTTTTCTTTCCTTTCAACAAAATTCTTTTGTTGCTTCTCCAGAAAGGAAAAAAAATCAGTGCCACTAATTTTATTGAAAATGGTGATATTTGAGGATACTGAGACATTTACATGAGAAACTGGTGAACCAAGAAAATATTATATATTGTGAGATCTGATATTGTTGCTCACTTACCTTTATGGGACTTTTTGGTGAGATTTACCTAAATTTATTCTTTTTTAAAATTACATATTTTAAAGCAAATCATCCATAATCATGGGTCTCTGACCATATAAACATGGGTCTCAGTGTGGATAGAGGATAAACTAGAAAGTACTTTGATTGCATTAACCTATCCTGTTTTTATCTGATTTAATTTGTGCCTTACGAGTGACCATTGTCTTTTAATCATCCATTTGGTGGTCCTTGGTTTGTTCTTTCTAGATTGGTGATTTCATACTTCAGAGGCCTGGTGATGAGCACTGCTACGATGTTTGCTTTGTGAATGGTGATATTGGAGACTCACCTTTCTGTTTAAGGGTTATCAAATTATCAATCCATTACCAATTCTTCCATGATCATCATCAGTCTATCATCATCAAAGACTTATCCTATCCCATCTATTAGAGATTGTCTTTTTGAGTTCTAGTTGTCAATGAAGGGGTACCTATCATCCCAGATTCTTCCAAATTAACTACTAATTGCATTCCAATTCTGTTTTCATGCCATGGGCTGGAAACACTTGAAATCACTCCTGACAAAATGTGTTGATCATTTTCTTAATACCAGCCAAATGGGTTCTAAGTCATTATCATTAGGCCTTAAGCAAGTGCATGCTGCTTAAATTGTGTGCTTTAGTCAATTTATGTTTATGGCATGTGCTATACTTCATTGTTGACCTCTGCTGCTGGTGCTGATAATAATAATAATAATAATAATAATAATAATCATCATCATCATCATCTTGTAATGCATTTTGCAGCACCATTATCCGAAATTGATGCTGCCATGATGGAGCGCTGAATATGAATCATCATCATCATCATTGAAGCCGTATCACAACTATCCTGAGAGTGCTGACTCCGAATATATGGATGACATTTATGCCACTGTGTTTTTGTTTGTGACAAGCAATCTCACTGGGAGCTCTGAAGCTGAAGCATTGAACAAATGGGTTTTGATCTTATTTGTTGTAAAGTAGGCTGGTTTTCTCAGGACATCTTTTCTGTGAGAGCAATTCAAATCCACCTTGTGGAGAACACTCAACTCAGTTGTTTGTAATTTTTATTATTTGGTTGCATTCATTGCAATAGGCTTCTGTTTTCTCTGCTGTGGAAGGCACTTTCTTCCTACCTATTCTTGCCGTTCTGGCTAGAAATGTAATTTGTGAGAGTTGCAGACAGATGTGATTGAACTTCCATTGTGTAATTAACCTTTACTTGGCCTCATTTGGATCCTTGGAACGTCGCCCTGTCATCAAGTCAGTGATAACTTTAATCACCTGCAATTGCTCTAGGCAAATAAGAAAACCACTGTAACTCAAAATGTGACTAAGATTATTGAAATGCATGAACTATCATTAAACTCAAATCCAGTTATTTCCACTAGGTTTGCAAAGATCCAACCGGCTGTTGGGTGCTGCTCTTGATTCAGAAAAAGTATTGCTTATAGCTGACAGCCTTTACATATTTTGCCATCTGAGCAATGGTTAGTGACAGAAATCTGGTGATACAAAAAGAAAAACTGATTATGAAAGCTGAGAATCTGCCCATGTTTCCTTGTGAAAACCTGGTGGTCATATTAAGGGAGGATAGAACATGGTCTCTGGTTTTGGAAGATTTATAGGCTGAAGGCCAAGTATGGACCATAGTTCAGAAAACTGGAAACATAGCTTGGCTCGGAAAGTTACTAGGCCAGTTTGATTCCATGACCGAACTACTCTTGACTGAGTCAGAAAGCAAATATAGTTTGAATTCCTATGGCAAGTTAAATAAGAATTTCTTTCTCAAATTATGACGGTGTTCAATGAATCAATCAAGTCTTTCTGAATTTTGCCTGAGTCAACTCAGTCTTGCTGAGTTGATCAAGGTCATGTATTGTGACTGGAGACCTTGGGATTTTAGGATGCCTTGATTTGTCAGAGCACCGAGGGTTATTTACATTCCACCCTTGCCCTTGATCATCCATTGTGTGGAGTGACTTAGGGATCATAGCTGATTGAGCAACTATGACCTTTGGTTGGCTACCTGTATATCAATTCTTTGATTGCATCCATTGATCTCCTATCTTGTGGCTGTGTGTGTGTCGATACTCTGATGTGGACCTTGAACATAGTTTTTACTTAGAGGTGACCTAGAGTTCAGTATTGGAGATGAGATTCTTTGAGGGGGACGTACGCCACCTGGTACCCCTACTTTGACACGCACCTGCATGGTACCACACTTAGGCCGGCAGACTCTGATAACTTTATTTTGGCCAGGATATGATCCCGCACATCCCTGCTGTAACTCATATGTAAGACAAGAGGGCAGCGTCACTAATTCATGTGGTACTAGCCTGCGTGGATGTGCGATTTTGATAGATGGATGAATGGTTCGTGATGGACTTTATATTCTTGCACGATCTGCGTAGTTTCCCTTTATTGTTACTCTATTGATCATTATCATCGCCTTTATTTTATTTGACACATGCATGTAGTGTTTCACATATGCTGCAGTCGTCAAGTCCTTTAGATCTGATCCTTTATATAACCTTGGTGTTGTAGGTCGTGAGCCCGATACTACTGCCCTGGAGGGAGCGGCTTTCCATGAATCATCAGTAGCTGAGGACTTCGGATAGGGGACTGGCGATCTAGAGGATCAACTAGTAGTGTGAGAGCGGCTCACATGTTTAGAGTGTTCGAGTTCTTTTTGTTAACTTAGTAATAAATTTGTGGTAACTGGCAAGTGTTTTGAGAACTTGAATATGGTAGATAGATTTGTATTTTATGATGCCTAGATGCGAACATGAGTATAGACACGGATAGGGAGATCGGGGATACGACTTTGTACTTCGAAAAATTTAGGACACGGATATGGATACGGGTGTCCTTAATTTTTTTAAAATTACAATTTAATTAATGAACTTATCATTGTTTATGTTCAATTCTAACATTATCTATGTTAAAAAGTAAGAAAACTTAAAGAAATAAATGAAATAGTGGATTTGCTAAGTAGGATATGCTAAACTTATACTCCGAAAGTATCAGTACAGTATTAGGTACCAAAATAAATATTGTATCGGTCTAATACGGATACATTAGACTTGTACAAGTGTCCGGATATCATAGCTTGTATTACTTCATTGCATTTGGCATATGTAAGGTGATACCATGACGATGGATCTATGTTGACACATTGTTTCCACTTATTTCTATAATGCTTCCACTTAAATGTTCTTTCTTTGATTGTGGAAAAGTTCTAATTTGGACCTTACTGCGGATTAAGATCCTGGATATTTGCATCGCCAACTTTGGATTTCCTTATTTTTTGGAGACCCAGAATTGGGGCTGACATGTCCTTTCCCAATTCAAGTACTAGTGCAAGTAGAGAGACATTATGAGTAATCAATCTAGGTATCCAAGCAATTCGATCCTTCAACACCGTATTGGTGGTGGAAATTGAGTTGATTAATGGGAATAAACAGCGTCTGACTAGTCCCTAAACAGCACAAATTGTTTCTTGTTTTTGCAACAGTTATCATACAGCATCACACAATTTGTGGAGAATGCAAGGTTGCTAATACTGTTATAAGGGGTTTGTTATAGTAGTGTCCAATCACTAACAGTTCAAAGAAAGTCATGTTTTTAGGAGAGCTGGAGAAATTTTGGAGGCTACTCAGCCTGCGGGATTTCAATGTTCTATGGTGCTATAGTTTTGCCAGTAGCTCCCTGATTGAACAGTTCACATTTCCAGTGAAAAACTTTCCCTATTTTTTGATCGGTGCGCTTGCCCATTTTTTTCAAAAGAAAGGAATTGAAGGGTTATGATCGGAAGCTTTTCAAAGTTTCATGACACTAATTAATTCAGTTTCTCATTGCCTGATAACACAAAAAAATTTTGTGGTTTTTCCACTTGCTACGTTATCCTTACTTTCTAAAACTTCTTTGTGAAAAATAAATGTTGGATCAGGAAACCTGCTCAGAGAGCCTGTTTTTCACCCTTGAATCTGATGGTGTTTTTAGTCTTGAAAAGAAATGCTAATTCCTGAAGTTTCTTTCTATGAAACCACAGTAGGTTTTTTTTTAACATCATGCTATTCGCTGATGCATAGGTATATGTGTTTTTTTTCTCTACACACTAATTCCAAAATAATTATCTATCCAATTATTCTATTAGTGTTCTTGTTGGAAATCTATGCCCCATGGGATGCAGGTTGCAGAGAAGGCTTTGATCCTATGGAATAATGATAATTTTGAGAGTCCTATCAAACAAAAGCAGAAGGTGATATTGCTCATTATCTTTCCTGCTCTGGTGAAAAATACTAACGCTGGAACTAGGCTGTCCAGAGCCTAATCCTAAATATTCACTAAATTCTCTCTGATCTTGATTGCAATATTTTTGAAGAGAGCTTCTTCAAGTTCCAAGAAGAAGTTAAAGAGGAGACTAGATCAGAATTCGAGACCAAATGGAAGCATTTAGAGGAGATTGCCACATCAAATATTGCAAGTAAAGAAGCTGCTCTTGTTCCCCACATTGCATTCCATCACACATCAGGCTAAGCAAGACATATTTCTAGTTCTACGCTCTCAATCCTTAAATGGGTACGACATCATGGAATGTGTAAAATGGAGTGGTGGAATGCTCTTGAATTACTCAGTGCACTCCTCATCTGTTACTAGTCATTTTCTCAAGAGCACCATACAGTGAATGACTAGCATACTTTCTGGCAATACACTATTGACTGTTTATATGTTTTTTGGAGACATGCGAGTAAGGTGTTGTTGAGCAGAAAAATGGGTATATATATATATAAATATTTTACTGAGCCACTGCAATTTTTAGAGAGAAGCCAATTCTGGTCTTTGAGTAGATGTTCTGAAGGGTGATACAGATCCTGAGTTCTCAGGCATCTATCCATTCATCCCATCAGAATTTGGTCTGAATCCGTCCCTGAAGATTGTTATTAAATCATTCTTCATTTATTATGCATTCACTTAATAGAACTTTGTTTCGTTCAAGAGTTGGAGCCTTTTCTTGTATGTGAATCATCAAGTTCTGCTTGCTAAAAATGATTATTGATACAGGTAGAGTAGCACAATAGCGGGTTGCATGACTAGTCTTATAGCTAACAAGAATTCAAATGTCTCTCTCTCTCTCTCTCTCTCTCTCTCTCTCTCTCTCTCTCTCTCTCTCACCTTGAGGCTCTGGCAACTTCCTTCCATTGGGTTGTTGGATGACATTAGGTTGGTGGATGAGATCATTTATTTCAGGAGAGGGGTTGGTTTCTTCATCAAAATGAATGAGACTGTCCTGACTTCCTTCCAAGGGGTTGGCGGATGTGAAGATCCATTTCATTACGAGAGGGGTTGGGGTTTGACTTGAGAGGATAAGATGCCATCATATTTATTCCACACATCCCCTCTGTTTTCTCCTCAATTCTTTGGATTTTGACATATCCGCCATCTCCCCAGTCTGATCCCCATGAGTTCTTCACAATCCAGTACTTGATTCCTTCACTTGTCTCTCCATACCCAACAACTGTAACTCCATGGTCAAGATCTGTTCCACAGGTGCCGGTGAACACTCCCTGCATAGGGAAAGAAAAACCATCACATTTTCAGAAATTACACATACTTGGCCTCTACCTTGTCCTGTCCTTTCTGTTAGTCGGCCAATGAGCTATAGCTCAAGTTGCCACTGGTTTAATCGTTTTGTCGGACTGATTGTTTTCTGTTTCGTGCCACTGAAATTGGAAACCACATTAGATGTGCTACTATTGTTTCAGTTTTCTATGCCCCGAAGTTCTTGCTATTTTGTTTGGACTGAAAAGTGGGAATGGAAGTATTTCAATAAAAACAATGTCATTTCCATTTTCTGCACGATTCAAATGCACTGAACGTTCATAACCATCCATTCTTAGGCTCCGATCTTGGGGTAGTGTTCAGGTACATGGTAATCATCTTACTGTAAAGGAGTAGGATTCCTACTTTCAAATAAAATTGAAACTCTAGGCCCCCAGCTTCTATTCCAACTGAAACAGGTTGATGGGCAGCAGCTTTCATCAGGGCATTGTCGTCGTTGGCCGGAACATCTTCATAACCATCAATTGTTACCACATGTGAGATCTTCTGCAAATGTAATAATGATACTCAACAAAAAGATTGAACAAAAAGAGAGTAACAGACAGCATATGCATCACTGGATCTATTCATTTGCTATGACTTGTTTCATTACCTTTGTGAGATCACATTGATTGTCACTTGCAGTGTAAGGATAGTCACCTTCCCTGCTGATGCCACCATTTTCGACAATAAATTGGAATGCATAGTCCATGAGGCCTCCATTGCATCCTTCATTCATCTTCCTATCACAGTCAACCAGTTCCTGCTCTGACAAGGGAACCAGCTCTCCTGTCCTTATCTGGTTTTTTCCTTCAACTGCGGCAATGGTGGAGAAAGCCCAGCAGCTGCCTACACTTGCCAAATTAAACAATTAAGCACCGGTTGCATCTTCAAAGATCAAGCAAATAATAGAGAACATTCTAAACAATGTTGGGTATGGAAAAGATGAGTTCATCTTAGATTATTGGTTAGATTAGATTTGGAGTATCTTAAACTAATGTCATTATCTAATTGGTTTCCTATTAATTGTGTGATTAGGTTTCCTATTTTGAGTCGGTATCTTTGGCCATAATATTATAAATAGCCATTAGCTATTCTCTATGAATTACCATAGACAATTTGGCAAGTGTAGGATCTGATTTTCTGCAAATTCCATGATCGATCATTCTAAAGCCAGTAAATTTTTGTTCCAGAAAAAAGAGTGAAATGTCAGCCGCATACCACAAGCGCCTTGGTCTTTGATGCCGGTGACAGCTCCCTTCTTCCTCCAGTCAACCGATGCTGGCAGAGGCTCACTAATGTTCCCATAAATGGATCCAGCACTTCTTCCTTCCCGTCGTTGCTGGAGCACTCTCTGCGGCGGCTGTGTGTACATCACCCGGAACTCTTCATTGCTCAAATCAGAAAACTTGTTGAGACCAAGTGTGTATGTGACATTAGTCCTTTTGTTGTGCTCATGAATGTACCTGGCATTGTTCTTAAAAATATGGAACCGCTTCAACAACTCATTGTCATTGCCCCGATCCCAATTCCCGTTCCCTGAATCGATCACATGGGGGCGATGGGTGGCGAGCCATCTCCTATAAAGTCCAAAGAGATGCAGGTCGGAGCTCACGTCTTCGTTGGTCACCCCAACAACCATGTCATGGGATGCAGAAGAGGCATGCAGAAGGCACAGGATGGCAAAGGAGATGAACCCCATGGATGTGTATGTCATATGTATGTGAATGAGAAGTTGCGGTTGTGGTTGCTTGCTACCGCTTAAATAGGAGAGGAGGCCGGGGAAGGAATATGGAATGTGGGTTTGCTTGTATGAAGAGGTTTTGAAAGAAAAGCATAGTGTTTACGGCTTCTTCACGAGAAAGGATAAGACGATTGAAAGGGAGATTGGAGCTTCTCTCTCTCTCTCTCTCTCTCTCTCTCTCTCTCTCTCTCTCTCTCTCTCTCTCTCATACACACACATCATGACAATAAGCGTTAGCAGTTGCAACTTGGAAAGGTTAGCTTGTAGAACCAACCAGCCAGCCGACTAGTTGGTTCCCGCTTGAATTAGTTGACAGGTAAGTTGAACGGCCATTCAAAAGGCAGCTCCGGATGAACACGGGTCAGGTTCAGGCTGATTAGCAAACCCAGGCTCAGACCCAAATTAGTAATAGGACACTGTACTTTGAATTGGGTCGTGGACCCTGTAACATTACCCGAGTTTAGCTAGTTTGTTCGGTGTAATTGAATTCCAAAGAATTCCAAGATTTAAAATACATATAAAGTGGTTGAAGATGTGTTTTTTTTTTTTTTTCTGTTGACAGAGGTTGTTATGGCCCGTTGGGCCGGACTAATCTCTTTGGGCTCAGGGTGAGCCGTGTAAATTCCTTGTTGTTCCAGTCTGGTAGCACAATTTAAACTTACAACCTTCGGGAGTAAACCATGGTCCTAGGCCAGTCGAGGCACCCTTAGATTATAATGTGGTTGAAGATGAAAAAGTGGAAAGTGAATGTAAAAAAATAACCATCATGGAACCTCTTCTTTTAATGGAAGTATATCTAAGGGAAGATTGGAAATGATTAACTAATCATCACCCTAGCATTTCAAATAGTAGGAAAGCCATGATTACATCTATATTGCTACCTCATTTCCTTCATCACTCACATTTGATGGAGCTCATTTCACCATAAAACCCTATGCAACCAATTCCTATCTATTATACACATACGAAGATGCCCTCAACGCCTGACTGTGCAGTTTGACCCATATAAAGGATCAGGATGCCTGGATGGCTACCAACTTATACCCTCTAAGAAAGGTCGAGAACTGGGCCCAAATTAAGTATTAATTGTTTCATACTCAATTGACAACCCCTCTAACTCACAAACTAGCCATTAATTATTTGATTTTTATCTAAATTATATTCACTATTGCTATGGTTTTCCCAAAATTTGATCCACAATGAGTCCTTTCCATCACACTTACCCCTGTAATTGGCATGCTTCCACAAGGTCCAGCAAGGGATTAGACTTTTCCTCTTAGGAGAACCATTTTAGTTTCTCCCAAAGAATTGCCTTATTCAACATCTTAAGCAGGAGAAATATTTTGACTTCTATTCCCAGGTATCCAATCCCATGTAATATATTTATATTATAATCTTTTTACATTTAATACATTTTCATTTTCATCGCATTTTAGTTCTAATACAAACTGCTCATTTCATATGTAATTTGAGTTCTCATAGTTGATATCATTTTAATTCTATTTTCAATTTAATTTTGATATCATTTCATTCATTTTTATTTTAAATTCTAATGTCACTAGGCATGGCAATGGGTTAGGTATAAACGGAGACCCGGCCTGACCCACTCTTATTAGGGGTGGATTTGGTAGTGGTGTTCTTGGTGTGAGGGCAAATTTGGGTTTTGTTTCCCCAACCCACCTAGCTTCACATATATGATATATGTGTACTTATTACTAAAGTGATAGATGAAATTTATGTGGTATGGGTGGTTTTAAGCTCGGCATTGAGATGTGTTCAATCTCCGAACTGCATGAATAAAAGTCAACCTTACTCACATAACCTTATGGGTGAACCTGTTTAACTAACCATCCAATTTGGCCAAAGCCTAATCTATTACTACTAGTTAGGTTATTTTAGTTGTACACAAAAATAAGTCAACAGTACAAAAACTTTAATTCACCAAACCGTTTGAATCAGTTTAGAAATCCCGGTCAACCTTAACCGAGTTATTAAAATGGGCTATACAGGTTACGTTCAACCCGTATTGAACCTGTTTTATTGCAGGCCGAATCAATCTTACCTCTGATAAACTTGTATGATTGGGTTATGTGAATCAGGTCGAGTTAATGGGTTTGGGCAAGATTTTGCCACCCCTTCCTCCCTTCTCTAGTTTCCTTGTTTTTGCTCATTTACATATGTAAATAATTCTTATCCATGTGTCACTTTTTTTTTTTACATATTTATTACCTATGGACTATGGTACATAAGTGTGTTGTGTAAATGAGGCCAATCATGCACCATCATATGCAAACCTTAACACGCATCAACATGTTAACACCTCTCATCACAATGGGCGTTGATACAAATTTTTACACACAGATTCTCTCATGTGTGGCCCCATTAAAAAACTTTGTTTTGTCATTCTTGTGGGCTCTATATTTATAGTCCAAATTGTTCGATTTGTTAATTGAAGTAATTATGCCTGAGAACAATTTCAAGAACTTGAAACTATTATCTTAAATCTTCATGGATTTTCAGTAAATTGTGAAAACCTCACAACCTATAGATCTAATTTTATGGACTTCCATGGGCCACAATTTACGTTCCAAGCCATTCAATACTCTTCTATTGATGGTAAACATGATCTTCCGTCTCATAACTCTTCATAGATTTTGATAAATTCGGAAGAAATCCAAATGCATCTAGAACCATTAGAGGTGCTCTTTTACTCACGTGAAAAATGGTGATTTCAACAAATACAATAGTGTGTGCCATATCTGTATAATGTGCGCATGTAACATGTGCATATATAGCATATATATATATGTAAATTGTAACAATTGCATGTGTAAAAGGCAAAGGACCCTTGAAAAAAGAATATATATATTTAAAAGATACTTGTTTTTATGAGGTTTTTTTTCCAAAAAAAATCCTTTAGAGTCGTTGTAGAACAAAAATGACCCTGAAGATTTTCATAGCTCGAAGTGGTCCTTTAGGCCTTTTTCAAATTTTTTTTTTCAATATTATTCATGAGCAGTGATATCTATGCTCAAGCATAACATACACTAAACCATTTCCACATTTCTTCTTCCTTTTCCACATCTCTTTTTCCCTTTCACTTCCTCATGTTATGTTTGAGTTTTGTCTAGGGTGAAGGGGGAAAAACTAATATACCTAAAGCAAACCGCAAATAGAGATGGGTTTCTCTCTTTTCTTCTTCTTTACTCCTCTTCATTGTCTTTTCTTTTTTTTTTTTCTATTTCAATTTTCTCTCTCTCTTTGCTTCTTAGTTTTTCCCTCCTCGACCCAATTAGAACTCAAACGGAACATAGAAATGAGGAAGGGAAATAAAAGATGAAAAAAAGGAAGAAAGAATGGAGAAATAGTTTATTGTATGTTATGTTTGAGCATAAATATTACTGCTCATGAATAATATTTAATAAAAAAAATCTAAAAGGGTTTGGGGACTACTCCGGACCATAAAAATCTTAGAAGTCCTTTTCGTTCTACAAAGACTCTAAGGAGATTTTTCCAATAAAAACTCCTACTTTTTTTTGTTTCTGAAAGCTTTTTATATTTTTGAAAGATGCTCAAGCTGATCCATGTCTTTGGACGGCCTATTAAAAGTTAAAAACATATTTATCTATTCTTGTGTACGTCATCCATGCCAAATTCGATGTAAATGACAAAAGCTTCCTAGGTGTTTCACATTGGGCGTCCCTATCTTTTATCTATACACTGATATCAATGAATTTCTCTCTGCAGATGTGATTACTCATAAGTGGTGAAAAGAAAATTAACTGCCAGCTTGCTCTGTGAATGTGGCATGCCAAAAAATCTGAGCTATTTTACTTTGCAGCGATTTGATTTTTACAGTATTTATGCACTGGTTGTCATTAAATTATATGGTCAATAAATATCAATGAAGCTTATGTTTAGCTGATCCATGCTTTTGGATCCTCAAAGGGGCCCACTTGTTATAGATTCAAATTACGCAAAAATAAATGTCCCTTGTCTGGCCAGTTTTCATTTCTATAAGAGCTGGGCCCACCACCAGATTAATAGAGTATTACACATGTTAATAAAATATTTTTTTAAAAAAATTATGTATTTTATATGTGATCAATTTGAAGGTGTGCTTAAACTTTTTTTTAAAGTATTATTTGGTTAGTGATCACAAAAGAAGGAAAGAACATTTATTTTGAGCGTTCTAGATTTTTTTTTTTTTTTTGTTCAAGAGCTACCTTATAAATTTTATAAAAGTATGGAGGATCCATATTCCATACTCCTAATCCTAATCCTAATCCTAATCCTAATCCATAGGTGCATTGTTATCTAGTGGGCCCTCCACCACCGACAATATGCCACGTGTCTGACTTAAAGAGACATGCTAGACTCTGTGATAGGCAATTGTACATGGCAACTGTAAGACTACCAAAGTGTAGACTATGTCCCAGAATAGTATAAAACTATAATGCAGATGGCCTGACCCAAGCTTCAATCAGGTGGATCACCTAGTCTGTGGAATGTTGGCTGCATATTGAACTTGTTTTGCACCCACTGTCATGTGTACCACATACAATGTTATTCACCTTCACTAATTTTTGGGCCAAGGCATTTAACTAACTAGGCATATCTCATTACCTAGCTGAAAATTGTCAAAGCTATGCTACTGGTTGATATTTGATAGCGATAAGCATTGGGTGGGCCCACCTTATTAAAGCAATACTTTAGCAGACACAACTTAAAAAGTTTAAAAATCTCAATGGCCAACTTGCAAAATCAATGGGCCTTTATTAGTGCCCACCAGAGCAGGGTCCACAGCTTAAAATGAAAAAACAGCTACAGAACTACATGGTCAATTTGGCTTTTCCATCAAGCTAAGCAACAATACAGAAAAGGGATAGATAGATATAAGCATTCTTCAAATGGCTTGGTAATTTGATAGACAGATGTCAGCCCATATTTTTTTGATTGAATCTGATCATAACAGAGCAACCCCTGTGGAAGTCACTGCCTCTAATGTCAAGTGAATCAGAACCACATACCCCATTGGATGGATCATGTGGAAAATACATGATCAAGAAAAATGGGACCCATCATCACAAATAATAATTTTCAGGAAATTATCATCCTGGGGAAATGTTTGGATACATACAATTTTGGGTCTTCCACATGATTAATGCTTATTCAAAATTTTTCACTATTTTTAAGCCTTTTTTTTTCATTTTTGGAAATTTTTTGTAACTACAGCATAATTATTAGAAAATTTTCAGGTATATATACTGATATTATAGCAATATTTCCAAAATATTGTTAATATTTTCAACAATGGCAGTCTCCATACTGGAAAATTTGTTTCCACCAACATGAAAGCAGGATAGGATCGATCATTTCTCAAATTCAATTATCTAAGTTCATCATCACAAGCCCTACCTTCTTACTTTCTATTCACCTAACCCATTCATGTGTGGTCCAGGTCTATGGGCTGACATGGCCCACCTTTGATTCAAATAACACCAACCTGACAAAATTCCGCCATTAGAGTCCTCCAAGGATACTTGCACAAAGTAGCCTTCTTGTTGATCAGCTATTAAAATAATTATGTATTTTGTTTCATTCCATGGTGTGGCCCCACAAGAATCTAGTGAGAGGTTGTTGCACCGGTAAGCATAGGGATGTTTTAAAAAAATATTCAAGAATCCAATGATAATAGTTCAAGTCAAAATGGGTACCTAGAAAGATTCTTTAAAATACAATTTATTCTACAATGTAAGCTGAGAGACAGCAATTAAAAATCCAGCATACATGCATACTGATACAGATGAGAGCTGGCTGCTGGCCAAAGACTAACGACCGAAATGTAAAACAGAGTTTTAACAAGAATGGTTCTCTGTGAATTAAGAATTTATAAACAAATATTGTGTCTGAATTCTCTTCCTTCCAATTGGTGAAAGTGCTTATTAACCTTTCTGGAGGGCCCCATTGTTTTGACAGTTTGCCTCTGGATGCCTAACAAGGGTCATAGGACCACAAGCAAGGAGAAAGATCCCTTCTCTAAGCAGCATTGGTTGAGCATTGTTGTGGTTGAGCATTGTTGTGGACCCCTATGATGCCCAATACGGCCAGGACATGGTAGGGACGCTCTAGACATGGCAATGATATGGATTTTACTTAACGAAAAGTGAAGCATGAGATAAGGCACAACACAATACATTGCTTATTTTAAAGTATTCTAGCATCACAGATGGACCCTTCTAATCCCCATTTTGTAATGTCCCATTCCTCCGCAATGGAACATTCTAAGCAGAAGAAAAGGAAAAGGATTGGCATCAGACATGCAGTAGGCCATTACAACAATTTAAACTAGCTAGTGTTTGTGTCTTTTTTTTTTTTTTTTTTTGAAACATTAGATGGGATATGGTTCCTTAAAATGAAGCAAAAAGAAAGGCCATTAGTTTGAATGACTCACAATAACAAACTGTATCTAACATGTGAAATTAATAAACCAACATGGTCATACATATCCTAGAACATGTATATAAATTGACAAAGAACATATTGACAAAGAAGAACATAGGAGCATAGGAAATACGAGTACTAAAATATTAACACAAGCATAGGAAGGGGATCAAATAGGCCTCTCCTATGTAGTTCCCGCGATGACCGGCTATGTATGGGTTGAAACTTGAAAGAATGGAGACAAACAGGGACCCCCCAAAACACTTGGGAGTTGCATCACTCTGAGAGCCAATCCTGGCCTTCCATTCCACCCATCCCTGCAATGCTAACCTTAAGGCAGACAGTCCAATCAGCATGTCACTTCCTTTGTTATAAAATAAGGCTTTGTCTTCGGTTTTCACTTCAATGACGATGGCAACCCACATGAGTTCCATATAACTCTCCCCTTCAAGCATGGGATGGGGTGGGGTGGGGGTCTTTAGAGCTTTGTTGCAAATCTTTTTTGAAGAAAAAAAATACAGTTGCACAGTATGCGTCCTAATCTCTACACTGAACCAGAGGAGATGAGTAGCCTGACTCATGGGGCGGGGTATGCTCTTGATCTTACTCTTTCTGCTGTATCCTGCTATCAACCACCCCCTTATCTACCCTTCTCGGAGAACAGCTCCTCCACCTGGTTTCCCACCTCCCTTGATGGCTACAGCCAGAATAAGAGGATCAAGAAAACATTAAGCGGGGATGAGTCCATAGGAAGCAATAACTATCTTTATAGTGGTGGTGGCAATGGTGATTGTCTTTACAAACAGCTCAACAGCCTGTCGCGGCTTCAGTTCCGTGATCACATATGGTCATATACTCAAAGGGTATTGGCAGCTGAGGCCGTGGAAGAAGCGTCCGAGACGGTGGAAGACGCGGAAGATGGCGGTGAGGAAGAGGGGAGTGGTGATGGAATGAGGCTAGTGCAACTACTCATTGCCTGTGCTGAGGCTGTTGCCTGTCGGGATAGATCACAGGCTTCAATGCTTCTGTCCGAGCTTCGCGCAAATGCCTTGGTGTTTGGAACTTCATTCCAGCGCGTTGCTTCATGCTTTGTGCAGGGCCTTACAGACAGGCTTGCACTGGTCCAGCCATTAGGGGCAGTTGGGGTCGTAGCCCCCATGGTCAGGGCTTCGGAGAAGAAGGAAGAGGCCTTACGCCTCGTCTATGAGGTATGTCCACATATTCAATTTGGCCACTTTGTGGCCAACACTTCAATATTGGAAGCCTTTGAGGGAGAGAATTTGGTTCATGTGGTGGACTTGGGCATGACCCTCGGCCTCCCACATGGCCACCAGTGGCGCAGGCTGATCCACAGCCTCGCCAACCGCGCCGGAGGCCCACCTCGCCGTGTTCGCATAACGGGTGTCGGCCCCTGTGGCGAACGCCTCCAATCCATCGGCGACGAGCTTGAGCTCTATGCTCAAGGCCTAGGAGTACACCTTGAGTTCTCTGTGGTGGAGAGCAATTTGGAGAACTTGGGAACAAATAGCTTCAAGCGGCTCGATGGTGAGGTTCTTGTGGTCAACAGCATCCTGCAGTTGCATTGTGTGGTGAAAGAGAGCCGGGGTGCTCTGAATGCGGTCCTGCAGATAATTCATGAGCTTTCGCCCAAGGTTCTAGCGCTGGTTGAGCAGGACTCTAGCCACAATGGACCATTCTTTCTTGGGAGGTTCATGGAAGCTTTGCATTACTACTCTGCTATCTTCGACTCGCTCGATGCAATGCTTCCCAAGTATGATACTAGACGCGCTAAGATGGAGCAGTTCTACTTCGCGGAGGAGATCAAGAATATAGTCAGTTGCGAGGGACCTGCGAGGGTCGAACGCCATGAAAGGGTCGACCAGTGGCGTCGGAGGATGAGCAGGGCCGGATTTCAACCTGCACCCATCAAGATGGTTGCACAGGCCAAGCAATGGATGGGGAGGAATAAGGTCTGTGAAGGTTATACTATTGCAGAAGAGAAGGGATGCTTGGTTCTTGGGTGGAAATCCAAGCCCATTGTGGCTGCTTCATGCTGGAAACGCTAGATCATAGCTACCCAATCAGCAGTTTGCACTATGAAACCAGTTAATTTACTTCAAACTGCATTTCACGGGTATTCCAGCATGAAATAGGAATGTGTGTTACCGGAATCAGTAAAATTAATCTAGCTTTCTACTGCTTTCTTGCAGAAAAAGACCTTTAGTGAGATCGGGCACTAAAAGGAGAGAAATAAAACTATGACTCTGTGACTGTTCGCTGTACAGATGAAATAAAGAGTATATTAGTCCAAGCGTGCATTCATCCTTGTAAATCATTCTTTCATTCCTTTAATGATCAACCATTCTAATATCTTTGTTCTTTGTGATTAAGCAACTGGGTTTTCCATCCAACAAGTCAAATTGATGCATATCAAAACTTTGCAACTCCTAATTTTCAGCTCAAAGTCAAAGTTTGAGAATCAATGCGGAATCTGTAAATGCCTTCTTTGCTATGGTTGCTAATGTGGTTTATGCTTTCAGTTACAAACTGAGATACTTGAGACGAAGCCAAGCTTCCCATTATACAACCACCAAATTTGTAAATTCTAATTTGATGTAGAAAATTGGTCTATGCAATTAGCAACATTTTTTTTAAAGTATTTAGGCACTAGACCATCTTCACCATCAAATGGTGCGCATGGCTTTGATGGAAGAAACAAACAGATACCAACATGGACATGGGTACAAAAATTGGGGATAAAATCATACAACTCTATATCAGAGCCAACTAGTAGCAAGTTAAAATATACATACATCCTTTCTTATACATTGTTAGACTTGGATCTAGCTAAGCACATCAAGTACACACCACACAAAAAGAAGAACAAGTAATTACACACATAAAAAACACAAAGATTTACGTAGTTCGGTCACATTGCCTACGTCCACGGACATGAAGATTTCACTATAAAGAAACCTCTCTCATATCCTCCTTACAAGATCTCTCTTTGTGTTTTCTTTGCTCTGTTGCTTTCTTGCTTGGTTACAAAAGAATACACTATGAAAGAGTATGTAAGATTGTCCTAATTAACTGGGCCCTAATGTAAACCACTCATAAGCCCAATAAGGACCTTTTGAGCCAAACCCAACAATCTTCACCTTGGTGAAAAATTGTCCAACTCTTTGAAGAATTATTGAAATGTGTTTATAACACATATACCTTATAAGAGCCCCATCCCACCATGATTGCACCCCAATGGAGATGAGGTACACCTTCACTCTTTAACAAGAAGAGAGATTGAGTTTAAGCAATGCTTGTACTTCTCTGTAGGAATTGGCTTGGTAAGCATATTAGCTGGATTATCATCTGTGTAAATTTTCTGAATGGAGATCTCACCTGTAGCAACCTAATCTTGAATTCTATGATAGATAACAGTTATGTGTTTTATCATTGTATGATATACATGATTCTTTGATAAGTATATTACACATTATTGAAAATTTATACTAAAAGCATATTTTTATGTATTTGTCTTTAATTGATTTACTTATTTGTAAAGTTTGCTTTTCCATCTTAATGAGAATTTATATGGGCAAATGGTTATATTATTATTTATTATACATAAGTGCGTCTTTTATTCTACAAAGTAGACAAATTAGTATGTAGAGTTCAGCTTATACACGGAAGACTTATTTGTCGGTTCTTATAGAATATAAGTTATTATTGTTCATAATCTAAATGGAGCTGGACACACCATCGGTACGATTGTAATATGATGTTTTAGTAAGCTTGTCTTGGCTGTGGAAAACGGTATAGTTTCAACTCGTTATGCTAGTACACTTTGTGTGTACTGAATAGGACTGCTTTTGGGTTATTATCTTTATACTGACTCTATGAGATGATTAACACCCAAATGGTTATTATGAATGCTTGTACTCTTAATCCCAATATAAATAATAGACAAGTGTATTTAGTATTTGGCATTTTGATTTACAAAAGAGTGAGACATTTTATGAGTCAATAATCTCAGTAAATTGGATGATTGCACTATGTGTGTGGTGCATATTAGTTTATTGACGGAATCTACGTCCCGTAATAGAGATTGATGATATTCCCTTGATGAAGCTTATAAGTTTTGATTACGTCAAACCTTGCAGGTAGACTTTGTATCCGACATATCAAAAAAGTTAAGTGTAAGGTCTCAAAGAATTATAAAGATATTAGTTAAATATAGGTGTCAGTAATTATTTAATCAATAAATATCTGAAATCTTAACGTAGGGAGATTAATAAATATTTCATAACAAGAAGCTCGAAATATTATTTTGAAAATAAGGACAGGAGTGCAATTATAATTCTTTAATAGACTGAATTGTAATTTATGGAACTAATATTCTAATTTGGGTCGAATTAGGATTTTTTGTGTCCATAAGAAGCCTAATCCTTATTGTCTTCTTAAGGTCCCTATTGTAACCTATAAATATGTGCTATTGCTATCTAAGAAAGACATACAAGAGAAATCTCGTTTTTTATAGCAAGGAGAATTTGCAAAAGAGGCCCACACCCTGGTGCAAGTTCAAGCATAGAGGAATACAGTAGAAAGTCTTGAAATTTTTGGGCTGCTATAAGATCAAATTAAAGAGATCTCGCATGTATGGTTCTTGAATCATCATCGTCTAAATTTATTTTCACAGTGATCTGTGTGTAATATCTAGAGATCCTGGCAGCTGCATCCCATCAACTCTGACTGTCACAGTGTAGCAAAATTGATTTCTGCTTGAAACCCATGTCATTTACCAAACCTCTCAACCAGATAGCTTTTTTAAAAGCCTCTAAAGCTGCCATGTATCTGCCTTTGTAGTGGATAATGTAGTTGTAGATTAAAGTACCAATCTCCAGCTTATCGGTTCGCTAGCAGGCGTATAAACATATTTTGTAGTGGATCTTCTCTTGTCTAGGTTCCTTGCAGAGTCAGAATCTACATATCTAACTATAAACTCGAACCCCTGTTTTCTTTCAAACAGAATTCTCAAGTCTCTGGTGCCCTTCAAGTACCTCAAAATCCACTTTACGGCATTCTAATGCTCTTTTCTTAGATTCGCCATGTACTTACTCACACAACCACTGCTTGAGCTATATTTGGTCTTGTACAAACCATGGCATACATCAAACATCCCACCGCATTTGAATACGATATCATGGACATTTCTTCAATTTTCTCATCATCACTGTAACATCATCTGGTACTTAAACTAAAGTGACTTGTAAGTAGAGTAGACACAAGCTTAGCATTTAACAGGTTGAATTTTTCAAGTACCTTTGAGATATACTTTTTCTGTGATAACCACAGCTTTCTAGCTTTTCTGTCTCTTTTAATTTCCATGCCTAACATTTTTGTGGCTACCCTCAAGTTCTTTCATGTCAAATCTTTTCTCATTTGAGATTTGAGTTGATCCACTCTTGATATGTTATTCCATGCAATTAGCATATCATCTATATAAAGCAGTAAAATAATAACAGAATTATCATCTAAGATTCTGTAATAAACACAACAATTATACTCAAATCGATGGTAGCCGATCTGCAACATGTAGGAGCCAGAACGCTTGTACAATTATCTTGGAAATTGTTTCAGCCCATACAATAATCTTTTCAATTTAGACACATGGTGTTCTCTTCCGACTTCTTTGAACCCTTCAGGTTACTCTATATAAATTGTTTCCTCCAAGTCACCGTGAAGGAAAGCTGTCTTGACATCTACTTGTTCAAACTCCATGTTGAACTGTGCTACCAATGCTAACAACACCCTGATAAAAGTGTGTTTTACAATTGGGGAAAAGATCTCATCATAATCAACCCCTTCCTTTTGTCAGTACCCCTTTGCTACTAAACATGCCTTAAACCTTGGTTCTTCATTGTTTTGTAAAGCTTCATTTCTCCTAAACACTCATTTGCAACCAACTATTATTCTATCTTTGGATTTAGAAATTAACTCCCAGATTGAATTCTTTTGGAGAGATTCCATATCATCTATCATAGCACCCATCCAATCTTGTCTTTTACTACTTTTCATAGCTTTTTGAAATGGGGTTAGATCACCACTACTAGTGATAAGAGCAAAATGTACTTCATCTTCATCTCATCCAAACCTTTGAGGTGGCTTAATGGTTCTTTTTGCCCTTCCCTGTGCTAGACTTGAAGGTTTCCGCTGAATCTCATGTTGTTCCTCACCTCCAGATGTACCAACCTTTGATGAGTTTTGAGCTTGTTCCTTGGTTGTATTCTCTGCAAGAGGATTAACTTCTGTAACTGTTTTTTCAGCACTGTACCCTTTGACTTCACTTTCATATTTCCTATTCAACATAGAAGCATCATCAAACACAACATCTCTACTGTAGATCTTTTTCTTATTTTCTGGATCCCATGGTTTGTACCCATTACACCTTTCTTAAAGCCGAGGAATATGCATTTGAGTGACTTAGAGTCTAACTTGGATTGGTCATCGCTAGGAATGTGTGTGTACGCTGGACGAGTCTAACTTCGATCGCTCATAACTAGGAATGTGTGTGTACGCTAGACAACCGAATACCTTCAATGAAGAATAGTCCACTTCTTTACCTGTCTACACTTCTTCTGTAACTTTACTGTCAAGGGGTCTTGATGGTGACCAATTAACCACATAGCATGCATGATTAACCGCTTCTGCCCAAAAAATTTTAGACAATCCTGCATGAAGTCTCATACTCATTGCTTTTTCTAAAAGTGTCATATTTATTCTTTCTGCAACTCCGTTTTGCTGAGGATTTCTTGGAATAGTGAAGTGCCTTATGATACCTTTATTTTTGCAAAACTGTAGAAACTTGCAATTTCTATATTCACTCCCATTATCTGATCTCAGATACTTGACTTTTCTATCTGTTTATTTTCTACTTCTGCTTTTCACTCTTTTAACTTGGTAAAGACTTTAGATTTCTCTTTCATAAAGTAAACTCAAGCCTAAAGAAATTAAGTTTTTCTTAAATGTTAGCACATGCCTCACATCACCCAGTGTTCTTACAACTCCATATGCTATTTTAATCTTAATGGTGTCAATTCCAATGGTCTTATAGGGTGCATCATTACCCATTAGAATACTACCACCATTACATTGCTCATAGGTATCAAACTAATCACAATTAGAGCACGTATGATAAGGACTGCCGGAATCTAAAATCTAAGCATCAGATAAATGGTTACCCTGCAAGACAAATAGAAGTCCCACTTCACTTTTTGAAGCAACGCTGGTGGAGTCATTGTTGTCAGCTTTATTCCCAACTTTATTCTTTCCATCCTTAGTGGCCTGAAATTTCCGGCAATCTTTCCTCCAGTGTCCTTTCTTTTTGCAAAAGAAGCACTCTGAATTTTTCTTGCTTCGTGATTTTGATCTGGAATTGTTTCTTCTTGATTTGCTCCTGTCATTGGATCTGCCACGTTCACTAGAGCATTCCTTTACTAGAAGTCCCTCTGCATGTGAATTAATTTTTGTTGCCTTCTTCCTTGTAGCATTGGAGATAATGTCTTGCCTAACATCTTTAAAATTGAGTGTGTCCTTTCCATGCAGCAGTGTAGTCACAAAATGATCATATGAGTCAGGAAGAGAGTTCAACAACAACAAGGACTTGTCTTCATCATCGAATTTCACATTGAGCCGCAACAAGTTATTAATCATTTTGTTAAAAGTATTCATATGCTCCAGCACATCACGACCTTCCTCCATCTTCAACCTATTTAAGTGCTCCTTGAGATGCAGCTTATTTGTGAGATTCTTTCCCATGTAAAGACTCTCTAGCTTCTCCTATAGACCTTATGTAGTCTCCTCTTCCATGACATTGTACATGATTTCATCGGAGAGATAGAATTGAATAAAGCTGACTCCCTTTTCATCAATGTCTGCCCAATCATCATCTTCTATCTTTTTAGGCTTCTTTTCTTTGCTTAACAATGCCACCTTAATACCTTGTTGAATTAAAATATTTTTCATCTTCCGCTGCCCTAAACCAAAATTTATTTTTCTATCAAAATTTTCAATTTCAAATTTAATACCTCCTGCAATAGAAGTTTCCTTTGTGGCCATTATAAATCTGAAGATGTTTAAAAAAAAAAAAAACTCACCCAAATATCTACTTGTCAAATTGCCAATCTACTCTATTCACGTTGTAGATCTCGTCGCCACAAGTCCACTGGAAAACACGAAGCTCAATTCCGAGTCCGGATGACTTCAAAAAATGCAATTGAATTCTCACATTGGATTTGGTCAAATAGGTTGTTTTAACCCTATTGCTGACGTCACTATTTCTGCAAACTACTCTGGACTGGGCTTCTGGGCTAGGTCAGGTCAGAACTGCTTGAAAACTGAGCCTGCAATGTAGACTGTGGGTTGGGCTTGGGGATGGGTCGGGTTAACCCGACCTGGACTTCTCTTAGAGATGGGTCGTCTCCTTCCTCTCGTCTCCTTCCTCTTCACATTTTCTGAAAACAGAAACGAAGGAGCAGCGTTGCTGCCTTTCTCTCTTCTCCGGCTGCGGTGGACGGATGATCGGCAGCGAGCAGTGATGGAAGCAGCGACGTGCAGCGAAGACGACGGCGATCGGTCCAGCAATCTCAGTGATGGCAGCAGCGATAGTGATTTCGGCAAGCGCAGCGGCAGCGACAATGAGATCCGGTTGTGAGCACACAAACTGCCTCTTCTCCGCAGCTGCTAAATATTCTACTGCTTTAGAAACCGGAAAAACCGATTGTCTCCACTGTTCCACTGTTGTAGAAACTGGAAATTCCAATTGTTCTGCAACCCACGTAGTTATTTCAGCAACCAATCAGAATCCGAACTTGCTGTGTGCCTGTGAGGGACAAATCCTCCAATTGCGTACACGATCCTTTCTCGAGATTCGATCAATCAAATCTCCATGATCTCAATAAGCTCTGATACCAATTTTTGGGTGTGGACCTGGATCTAGGCTAAGCACATTAACTATACACCACAAAAAAAAAAAAAAAAAGAACAAACAATCACACACATAAAAGACACAAAAATTTATATAGTTCAGTCAAATTTGTTTACGTCCATGGGCACGAAGATTTTACTATGAAGGAATCTCTCTTACACCCCCCTTACAAGATCTCTCTCAGTGTTCCCCTTGTTCTCGCTTGGTTACAAAAGAGTATACCGTAAAAGAATATATAAGATTAGCCCTAATTAATTGGGCTCTAATGTAAACCACTCATAAGCTCAATAAGGACCTTTTGAGCCATACCCAACATACATAACATAAAATTTTGTATTTGATCAGTTCAAGATATTTGTACAAGGTGTTTTATTCCTCTGTTTAGAGCATTTCTAAATCAATAATCGTTATTCACAAGCGTTTGTAACTTTTATCTTGAAAAGTACAAAAACTAATAGTTCTATATGAAATAATGAACTATTATATGATGCAATGAAGTACAGAAGGATATACTCTAACTAGTATATGAATCTCCTGAGCATATCCAGGTATCCTCTTGGATGGGTCTCATCTCATTGTTTGTCTGTGTCCTTCAAATGAACAATAAATTTTTTGGACAGTCTTGTTAGCATCATTGGTCTATGGAAGGTTCAAATAATTGATGGATTAGCATCATTGTCTAAAATGATTCACAGGGTTAAAATCATCCAAGAGGTGACTCATTGAACTTACTGGAATTTTGAAGATGGGTATTCTATGGCAAGTTCAATCTAAAGATTCAACATAGATAGGACACTAAAGTTATTCAGATTCCACATTTCTATTATTTTGTTCCTTTCTGCCAACCTGCCCCAAGTGCCGACCAGCGACTGTGACCAACCCCTGATCTCAAATCTTATATTGAGTTCTTTATACTCTATCATCATTTTCTATCAACAACCATGCATTTGTTTTCATATTTTATTTACAATGCAACAAGTGCAATGCTTGTAAAATGGATTTCGCATGAAAACGAAACCGTACATTTAAAAAGGTCTTGACTAATATATGTCCATGAGGACGATTGGAAGGAATCAATGGGATAGATTTAGAAGGAAAATTATTTGCTTTGTACTTATCTGTGACACACTTACGCGGGCATGCTGAGGTTATCTGAATCCATTGTATCTCCGCAGTTGTTCCTAGATGAGTTATGTCCCATAAATTCTTTGACGTTCCTAATCATCCAATCACTAGCCTTCAAATGAGCAGTTGAAAAGATAAAAAGGACAATGATCCATATTCAATCTGTATTCATGGATCAAACTATTAAAATCATCTCAAGTTGCAATCGGGTGGGGTGGCCCATCAAAGGTGGGGGTAAAGCCTAATAAATCTTTTAATCAGCTGGCATGGAGCATCAGTGACTATTTCTTAAGGTTCAATCTGATCATAAAGGGGGGATCTTTTGCCAATAGGGGTGTTCACAGGCCAGGAAAATAAGGCCTGGTCAACCCTAGAAACACAGACAAGTATCTGCCCCAAGCCCAGTCATTTAGTCAATCGGCCTAGGCTCAACTGGGCTTTTTATCAGTTGTAAAGATGTTCTGGCAATTGTACAATAAATTATCATTAAATCACAAGCACTCCCCCAGGTCAAGTTTGGGCTTTCTATTACTTAATCCAAGCCTGATCCAACTATTAAATGGGTCCACATCAATATGTCATATTCAAAGCCTGCCCAAAGTGGACTAGCCAGGATAGGGCCCGGCCCATGACAACTCCTATTTGCACAGTCTGCGCTGTCATGTATACCATCTGTATGGTTTAAGACTTGTGAAAATGACACAATATAGTCCAAGGGCCTGTTTGTTTATTTTTCTTCAATGTAAAGTTAAAGTCATTTCTCATTTCACCATACAACTACTCAAAAGAGTCAAATCAAAATACCACATCTCCAAAAAATTCTTTTACCTTTTTACAAAAAAAAGTCAAAAACTACTTTTTTATTCCACCAACAAATAAAAAATTTTTTACTTTTTACACAAAAAGTCAAAAGGTCACATTCACTTTTTACTAAAAAACAAAAACCAATCACTGAATTGATTTAACCCCTCTTATTTTTTTATCTTTGAAATTTATCATTCACCTCACTTCACCCCACCAGTTAAATAAACAAACGGACCCTAATGTTATGATCCTGTTAATGTATTATGACATCTTGAGGAAAATTTTCCGTAGATTAATTCTCAAGAGACTCTAATCAATTAAACAGGATGTGATAAAAATAAAGATAATTTGTTTACAACTTGGGCCAGTTGCATAAGAGGCAAGGCCCTTCTGTTTGCAGGAAATTTGAGGACTGTTTAACTGGTTGTGAATTCCGTGAATTTTGTCTTCCACGGTCCGACCCAGATTCACAATTAGGTCCTGTTTTTTTGCATTATAAATTGTTGAGAAGTAATTGGTTCCCAAAGAGCATCTCAGATTGATTTTTGCAAACCTTTTTGCAACCCATAGGCTAAGCATGGGCTTTTAGTCTTTTTTATTTAAAGGGCTAATCTTGGTTTTAGAATATGATTTCTTATATTATATCGGCCACTTTGGAACCTTCTGGGATAGAGCGTTATATGTTGTGGTAGCTTTTAGGGTGTGATATTCCTCTTTAGTGGTATAGTTCTTATATACCATCAAGCCCTTTTTGGTTTGTGATGGGCTTTTTGTATTTGGTCTTCTTCTTCTAATATAATTTATCGTTATTGATTTAAAAAAAAAAAAGAAAATATGTTGTTCATCATCATACAACTGTTAGAAGTGCTTATGCCTAGCTTAAAGTATTTCCTCATTGTTCTTTTTTCCTAGATGTGGTGGCTGGTGATCTAAACTGCCAACCTTATTGCCAGGGATGAAAATGGATGGACAATTAGGCTCGTCAGATCAAGGCGATGATCCAATCCAAGATAGGCCCTCCCAATCTGATGGGCTATCTAATGTCAAAAAGCTAAACCCTGCCGTCCATTAATAATTTAGACGCCTTTCACACCATTAGTCATCAAAATCAAACCATAAAACACTTTGTACTACAGTATGAAGAGACCATTTTCTAGCAAAGCAAATCAAAATCAAACCATATAACACTTCATACTACAATATAAATAGACCATTTTCTAGCATAGCAACAATAACACAAGACATAGTCCAAATCCCATACCCAACAATGCCAACAAGAACACACACCGATCAACCCATATCAACTTCTCTACTCTCATGCAGGAGAGAAGGCAACCACAGCCATAACAAACAAATACAAATACAATAACAGAGGATAGAAAAAGATCGTTCATGTATTTACTCCCCTAATAGGAAGAAAGAAAGGAAGAAAGCGAGAGAGATGAAGATGGTGGATGGGACTGATGGAGACATAGATGCAGATGAGCTGCCTCCGGTGCCTGGGTGGGGAGAGGGAGCTGGGCTTCCATCGTGGTGGCCACCATGCAACCCCATTGCAGAAGTACCCATCAAAACCAACATCACCAAAATTGCAATAAAAACGGCAAAAGAATCCAATCTCATTGCCATTTGAAGAAGTAAAAGAAATAAAAGAAAATCAAGTGAACGTTCGAATAGGAGAGGATACAATGCAAGTGGTTATATAGAGATGTGATGTTTGACCAAGTGTAGTTTCCATCCTGTGCAGTTCGTAGGAACTTCTCTAAAGTCAAGGGAACATGAGGCCATGAGGCATAGACTTGGCTCCGTTGGCCCCACTAGGTGGAATGATAACATAAGAATCTGTAGACTCAAACTCAGTTTCACCAGCAATTTTAGACATTAAATGGAGGATCAAAATGATTTTGGCCTTAATTTGATTCAATCAAAAAGAAGTAACAAGATTTGATTTTTAGTAGACACCTCATCCACAACTTGCACTTTGGCTTGATGGATCTTATGGACTTTACCTTCAAGCCACATGGTCCCATCTTCATTTTAGCGCATTTTGATTCGACCATCAATGTTATTACTGTGGACTGTGGTAGGTCTGAGCTGAATCCTTCAGACATGCGACAATTCTAAAATTGTAGCCAGCTCAATTGATAGGAACATTTAAAAAAAAAGGAAAAAATCAGAACATTGAAAATTCAATGGGGGTGGTCTCTAATATGCCACTGGCTTTACAGTGTGTCACGGAAGTAGCATTTTAGAGAAGTCCATGTTTGTTTGGTGGGCATTGGGAGCGACAAGTTCAAAGAGGGTTAAGAATCTAATCCAGCTTAGTGACATTTCTAGTCTGAACTGAATCCTTCAGAGATGCGCCAATTCTAAAATTGTAGCCATTTCAATTGATATATAGGAACATAAAAAAATCAGACCATTGAAAATTCAATGAGCTGGTCTCTAATATGCCACTGGCTTTACAGTTTATCACGGAAGTAGCATTTTAGAGAAGTCCATGTTTGTTTGGTGGGCATTGGGACCAACAAGTTCACAGAGGGTTAAGAATCTAATCCAGCTTAGCGACATTTCTAGTTTGTCTCATTCTAATTTGCTTGGGGCTGCTGAGGTTACATTACACCAGTTTCCAAATTGAGGCCCCATTGGATGCATGTCTGTTTTCTTATATTTGGGGCCCATACGTGGATGACCGAACTCGCCCAATCAGATTAGAGGTCTGGGATAATCCAAAACATCAATTTGGACTGTTCATCTGATTCAAATATTCTGCCCATCCAATCAGTCCCAACTAATGATAGTCTTAATTGTTCCTGGTCCTGCTGTTAATAATTCCAAGCAAATGACCCAGTTTTTATTAACAAGAGAGGTCGCATTACTTTTTCTTTCCAAGAAGGTTCTGTTTTCC
The DNA here is from genome assembly GCA_037013555.1 of Sextonia rubra. NCBI lineage: Eukaryota > Viridiplantae > Streptophyta > Magnoliopsida > Laurales > Lauraceae > Sextonia > Sextonia rubra. The sequence continues at coordinate 59,985,766 of JASUAD010000001.1, forward strand.
TAAAAGTCAGCCTATAGATAGATATTTTGTTACAGGACTTTGCTTATATTAGTAGAGGTTGACCCCGGCATAATACTTTTCCAAAGAAGTACAAGTACTTTCTCTGGTACATGTACTAATGTGCCAAGAATGGAGAAAAAAAAGGCAAAACGGCCTCAATCAGGCAGATCCAACTATAATCAGTGTCCTAAAGATCTTATTTTTGTGCATACAGGCTATCATAATTCATAAATTAGTCGGCTTGTACTAAGCCAAAATTTTCCTTTCAGTCATTTCTCAATCTAAAATGCTGCTGAATGTAAGGTTCATGTTGTAATTATTTAGCAAAAAAAAAACATACTGAAAACCCTGGTAACAGAGATTAAAATGTTGAAGCAAATGCTACAATGGCTCTATCTCCAAAAGTTTAACTAGCGAGATAAGACTCAAATGATGTACAACTTGGAAAGAATCCCTTCTCCATGTTTGTAACAGCCAAAAGCCCATCACAATCTTACAAATTGATGACACGGGACAGCTTCTAAATCCTATTCAATAAGAAGTCCCCTTGCTTGATAGTTGTCTGGTAAAGAGCATTTTTTGCATCTGGCCTCTTAGTTTCTAGGACCCCCGCAACTTTGTCGATCTTGCAATGGAGCTTCCCGGCCGCTATGAAACACGACAGTTCCCTAAAAAGTTTGAAGGATTGAACAAAGAACCTGTAAGATGATTTCAAATGAAGTGTGCAAAGTACATTGCATCACAAGTCGTGAGGGGAAGTATGCCAAACCACCAAAAACTTTTCAGCCAATGAACCTCAGATCAAATGCTACTCCACAACAAAAACTGCAAAAGTTCTCAAACTCAATTGCAAAGTGGGCCCAACTTTTTCCTTTTCGTATTAATCACATGATTCTAACTGTCCGGTTTGGAATCATTAAAATGTAAACCACATTTCTTCATTTGAAAGCCACGTTTCAGATAAAACTAGGGAGATTTATTTTATAGTCCAAGCATATGGGTCTACGTTTCTAGAAGTCCTTTTAGCAGTCAGAATTATTTTCCAATCCCCAGGCTTCCATAATGTTAAAGTTTTAAGTCTTTTCGTTCAAAGATTAATTTAACCGTGGTCATAAATCAATAGAAAACTAACTGAGAAGAAGACGAATAACAGGGTTGTCGATATATATAATGAATAGTAATATTCTCCATATATATATATATATAGAGAGAGAGAGAGAGAGAGAGAGAGTATGATGACATGAGAGAATGAAACTTTTGTGCACAGCACCAGAAAGATACTCAGAGAATGCCTGCCAGAGAGGAGAAAATGGGATAGGGAAAGGCAAGAGAGAGGGATGGGTTTTGAAGAGAGAACAGGAATGGGGTTAGGCTTTAAATATGGTTGTTTCTCACTATGGAATGACAATTGTGTTATTTTTCACCAGTGCGGTTAGATTGCGAAGTGGTTAAATTGATTTTGACTAAAACTATTGAGCTTTAAAATAGTTTTAGAAGCTTAAGGGACTAAAAACTAATTCTCAATTCTACATGACTTCTGGCTAATGAGGTCAAAATGCAGGGACTATAGAATAAGTTCCCATAAAACTATCCGAGGAATTGCATATTACCAGTATAGTGCATCTCATTATGAGCCATAAGGTGAGGAGCTTAGATTACCGAATGTTTCACCCCACCTGAATTGACGATGAAACAAGAAGAAATTAAAAACATCAAACATCAAAATGAGATGCAATACTTACAAGTCAATGAAGTGCACAGTGACACCAAATGCTGTTGCCATTGCTTCCATGGACACAATCTTATAGGATTCCAAAAATTGAGAATAGACTAGAGAGTGAACCTCTCTCATGTAATGCCGGAAATAGGGATAAAGATAGCGATCCAATTTTACTTGCTCCATCAAGCCAGCTACAAACAATAAGAGATTAAACCCAAAAAGAACAGGTTAAAATTGCAACAAAAATAAAATGATAGTGACATCCTAAGGTGCTTTGTCCAGTGGCAAGACACACTCTACATTATGGAGGAGGGAAGGGAGGTTTATGATTCAAAAGTAGTGGCAGCTGCCACTAGACACATGCACAAAAGCATGCACGCACTGGAAAAGAAAAACTACAGTATAGCAAGAACCTGATAGTACCATTGAGAGAGAGACAGAGAGGTAAATAAGATATGATCAAAGTAAATGAACAAGCAGATCAAACTCTAATCCAAATGCTCACTTTGAAACGCAAACTAGTTTTGCCAGCCCATAAGGCTATAAGCCTATAACTTAGAAATGTAACAAAAAAGAATAGAAAAGAAGGTCGAATTATTGAAGACATGCTTACCAAATGCCAAAAGGAATGATTTATGCTGACATTCATGAAGAGAACTTAGAAATTCTGAAAGATATGGGATTATTTCAATCACTGTCAGGATTTCTGGGGCATCCACCACCTGCCAAGTTTTCCATCAAGAAATGAATAGACAATAGAAAGAGTGCATATCATGTGAGAGAGAGAGAGAGTGAGAGAGAGAGAGATGCCTTCTGTTTTAGTGAAACTCTGTCCAATGAGATGATGCTGGTAAGGACTGTGTAGAAGATGAAGGTATCATAAGGGAATAGTTCATAAGTTGCAAATGTCGATATGGAATCCAGAAATAGATTTGCAGCTTTCTTGAAGTTTCTTGTGGACATGCAGTATAGACCTTCATAAACCTTGAGGAGGTTCTCCTCTCCCAATCACCACCCTCCTCAAATAAGCTGCAAATCAATATCCAGATAATTGTGAGGGAAAAGAAGTAACATCACATCATCCAAATAAGAGAGGAAACAACATTGATATCACTGTTCCATATCCCATCTATTTGGGGTTGAATTAGAGAGCAAACAATAGCTTTGATGATGAAAAGGGCCTTTCAAGGTCCTAACTCACTTCTCAGCTTTATCAATGCTTTTGGAGATAAGATCAAAATCCATACAGAAAAATCCAACTTGAGGCATGTAAAACACTAAATCCATTCTTTGACCCACAGCAACAGTTTTGCCTTCTGTTACTTTGAGCTGTTCCAGTGCTTTCTCCTGTGGCACCCAAATGATTTCAATAGATATAAATAGATACATAAAAAGGTAATCTGAATGAATTACCAACTTAATGAATATACCTTGTCACTTATTCGGATGTAAAAAAGGGATTTCGCTAAATGAGCTTCTCGTACTTCACTTTCACCTAAGTTTTCTTCAGATCAGCAATCGTGTGAAAGTGAAAAAAAAAAAAGATGATGAAATTATTGAAAACTCACTCCTTTTAAGAATAGTGGCATCCTTGGTTTGTCTCCGTAATGAATGCTAAATATTAAAGCCAGTTAACAAAATCAAAGACAACTAAAGCTTATGGAAGTCTATATTTCCATTCGCAATAAACCAAAAAAGGCAAGAGAAGGATTCAGCTACTAAGCGTTGATTGATCTCAGTCAGATCAATGAGTATAGGAGTGAATAAAAGACAAGTGAATGACATGTTTACCCCATTTATATTAAATGGTCTTGTTTACCCCTTTCTCCCACACCTTTTTCTTTTCTTTTCATTTTTCTTTTTACGATAATCCCTTTTCATTTTAGAATGAGCGATTTATAAATGAGATGCACTTCATTCATGTTATTATGTTATTTGTTCTAGAAATGAAGAGGGTGCAGTACCAAGTGTTGAATATGTATGATCAAAGAAATATAACTATAATTTAGTTTGGCTCAATTGGGCTCCATTCAGAGTTACATTCATGGGTTGCCAGCTGAATTCAGAGGCTTACAGTTTCCAATCAGCAGTAAACTGGATCAATTAAAAAAGTTAATGGTGTGCTAAGCTATCCATTGTACAGGCTTTGCCTGCTAAAGCCAACCTTGCTGCTTACTAGTGACAGGTAAAACTTGGAAGCGATAAAACTTTCCAAACAAGCAAATAGTAGTTAGTAGTGACAGATGGCCTTGTGGAAAGAGGAAGAAGAGAACTTTCTGGAAGGACATGGTTTCCAAACACAAGAATGATTCCCATCTTGCTCATGAAAGCATGTGTTAGTAGAAATAATAAGGATATGTACTCCCTTCCACCATCTCTGGCCATTTTCTTATAAATCTAAACACCCCACCCCACAATGTAAGGGACCATGTACCAATCCAAAAGCTTAAATTTATAGGCGGAAGGGCAACCCTCCACAATGTAAGATACCATGTACCAACCCAAAAGCTTAAGCTTATAGGTGGAAGGCCACATAGGTATATGAAGCTATGTCAAACCCATTACTTGGGCAATGTGGGACGTGAGGCTTTTTCCCAACACTCCCCCTCATGTGTAGGCCCAACAGATTCCATGGACGGGCCTCCCACGTGGGCTGCATGAAGGTTTTAGGTGGGCCTCTAGAATGGATCAATGCAATCAATCTCAACAATATGTGTGCAAACAATCAACTACGCAGCAAAAATTAAATCAAACCAACACATACCACATGAAAACACGATTTTTACATGAAAACTCAAATTGGGAAAAAACTACGAGTCTGAATTGGACCAATAATCAAGCATTATGAATTACCACGCAGTTACAAGACACTTATAGAAATATGAATAATTGTAGCATCAATCTCTTGTTAAAAAATCACTTTACAACAGCTGCCTGCCGTTGTCTACTACAAATCCAATTAACTAGGCATTTCAAGTTGTTAGCTTGACTTCTCAGATCTTCTATGCTTAGAAGATGATCTTCCACAAAGAGATGTAGAAGACAAGGAATTCTAGAGCTTCAACTTCAGCACAGCTCTTTTCAATGGATGCTTTAGAGAAGGTCGTCTCCAATAAGAAATCTCAATTCAGTTCCGGAGATTTGTTTCTCATAACTTAGGCCTGAGAGAGAACCCCTTTTTATAGACCCAAATTCGTGCCCCATGGTAGTCCTTCAAGTAGGAAAGCAATTGGAATTAAAAAAAAAGGAGAGTTCCACTTCAAATTGGATTTAGAAATCACAAGTCGGTGGCAACTTAAACACATAGGTCTAATCAATCAAATTAGGCCACTGCCTTGTATCTAATCGATCGGGTCATTGCTCAAATAAGAATACAACTTCAACTAGGACTTGAGTTTTGTACAATTCATGAATTAAGCCAACATACAAAATCCCTTACACTACACAAGAACAACATCGGCTCTAATACATGTAAGATATCATGCACCAACCCATAAGCTAAGATGATGGGTGAAAGGCCCAAAAAGGTATATAAACTATAAAGTCATGTCAAACCCAGTACTTAGGAGATGTGAGACATGGGTCTTTTTCCCACACCCAAGCCACTAGTAATATCCATTACCTAAATCACCAATGCAATCCGAATTACCAAAAAAAAAAAAAAAAACGAAGGGAAGTCTTAAGAAGATGGATCACCTCTCATCGAGCATTCTAATCTTGTCGTCGATGTTCGCCCGCATGGAGTGAAGAACAGCTCGGTCCATCTGCAACACGGAATCTGCAGCCCGGGTTTCGTAGAGTGGACCATGTCTGTGCAATGCAAACAGAGGAATGAAGATTAAAGGAGGGATGGCATTTTGGTAAAAAAGGGGGAAGGAAGGGTAGAACGGGAAGATAAAAATTATCATGTGCTTTGATGGAAGCAAAGATTTCATCTTTGAGAGAGGGAGTTTCTCGATGTCTGGAAGGTCAGGATGAGTGACAACGAAGAGATTGTGAGCGAGCACAAGATGTGGATCTTGCTGCTGTTGACCTTCTTGCCCTTCCATTTTCCCTCTTTTTACGTTTCTGCCACTCTCTCTCTCTCTCTGTCTGTGTCTGTGCCTGTCTCTGTGGCTCTATGGATTCGGAGGAAGAAGAGAGAGTTCTGTGTTTCTTTTCGTGGGAAAGATGGCAGGTCTGTTCAAGGATCCGGGTCCGAATCGGCCTCCGACCTGGATCCGATAGAGTGGACTAGGATCCTTGTGCTGTCAGTGTTTGTGGGGGCCCAAAAATCCTTTCTGCCCTCTTGGAACTATATGAGAAGATTTTAAATAGATGGTTAAAATAATCTAAGAAAATCCTCATATAGTCTCAATTCGATACCAAATGCTCTCAAGACCAACCTCCCTCCATCATAGCAATAATAGGCTCTTTCTCTTTAATAGGTATCCAAAACTCCAATATAGGGCGCACATGATGGTAATCCGAACGGCTCAGGATGACTAACAACCGCCTATGGTGATATATTCTCCAACATTGGTTCACAGGAGTAGGTCCCACTCCTCAAGTGAACACATAACAGAAACGTGATTGACTCGACATTTGAAGTAATGCCATATCAACCCAACTCACACTTTCAAGAACTGTGATTATATGAGGAAAAAGGAACTTCACTTTTGGGCTTTTGCATGATTTCAAAAAAGTATAGGCAAACTTTACTTAAACGAAATACGACTTTTGATTTTAGCCACTTTTTTATGGCTCTCTCTCTCTCTCTCTCTCTCTCTCTCTCTCTCTCTTTTTAAGCTCTATTTTGCATTTCTTGGTTGAAACAAGAGTAGAAGCACTAAACAAAGCCTTAAAAAACTATTTTGGTGCCTTCCAAAAATTACCAAATAAACTTGCCCTCTTCCGAAATTGAAAAGAAGAGATGATAAATGAACATCCAACTATTTGAGTTCTATCAAAGTCAAAGGTTTCATCTACATCATTACATCATTTATCCTTATCTCTTAAATGATTTTTAGATGAAGCTAATTTGGCTGTATATTTCTATACGAATTCAATTCCTTTGTAATCTATACTAACAAATGTAAAGGAAGATGATTATGAATGTGTATATTCACTTGTGCTTTTTTCTTTTTTTTTTCTTCAATCATTGATGAGTTTATAAAATCCTTTTGAAGCATTATCATGAAATATTTATTTTGCAAGTAAAATATGTAGTAAAATAATTTCCAATTGCCTTAATCTCTTACTTTTTTTTGCTGGTATGGCTCAATGGCCAAGTAAGGGAATTTCAAAGCACACACCCCGATGGGTGTTATGAGAAACTGGTTGCTTACCCCCAGGTCAACCCTCAAGTCCCTCATAATCTCTTACTTTACTATATTTGATTTTTCACAACAAATGGAAAAGTAAAGTTTTAGTACCAAAAAGTTTACTTTTACTTTATTAGATTCTAATAATTTTACTCTCTAAAAGGCAAGTAAAGTAATTACATTATTACCATTTGTTGACTTCTCATTTCAATTCTTGAAAGACAAGTAAATTGATTTTTTTTACCACTTGCTGACTTGGTGCAATCTCACGCAGCCACATTCCTTTGAGTCACACTCCTTTGCTTTATCTAATAAATACAAATGCGCATTTTTTTTTTACTGGAAAGCATACTTTACCTTACCTAACCATTATATTTTCCCCTTGTTTGACATTACTTTACCTTATGATTTTCTTGTCCCATAGTAAAAGATCCAAATTTACTAAAAATTGATTAAAATTACAAGTGACATGGACCGGCGTCTCTCTATTCTTTTGGATGGTAGAAATATGGCCCTAATGTCAAGACCTACTTGGCCACTCGATATTTCCATTCAAAAGGCAAAAAGTAATTGTACCCAGTTGCACATGGGTGCTCAGCCGGGTTGTATACTTGAAAACTCAGTTAGTTACTCTTAATTGATCTCCTAAGTCACATGAAGGACTCAGCTAATTAACACGGAGACTCAGCTGAGTAACCTCATTTTATTGATCAGATTCCATTCCACCTACAATTAATTACATGTAATAACCATTCTAACGATTTGATAGTTTTTTTTTTAATAGTTATGTGCAAACCCAATAAAATTCAATTAGTCACTGTTCAACGTACTCACAAAGGAGAGAGAGAGAGAGAGAGAGAGAGAGAGAGAGAGAGAGAGAGAGAGAGAGATTCATTGATTGACGTTTTTCTTTTATTTTCTTTTCTAAATATGACAACAATAAGGTATTTAAGAAATGAAGTACATGAACATGTATATTCAACTAAAAGGAAGAAAACCAGATATCTATGATATTACAGCCTGGTAGGGGCTTCCTCTAGAGTCACATTCAAGTACAAGGCTGATCACTAGGATAGTGTACAGTACTATGTTGCATGCCCCACTCTTGATAGGAGCAAAATTGCTATTGTATACACCTCAATCTTAACCATCAATGTAACAAATATGTCTTGGGAGCTAGGCATTCCAGTGGGATATTGTCCCAGCAGTCTAGACCTTGGCTAACACAAGCCTGTGACGTGCAAGGTTCTTAGGAGCTCCTTTGTTCCTTTTCATGATGAGCGTCCCCTTAGATATTTGAGGACCTCCTTTGTACCTTTTCATGATGAGTGTCCCGTTTGAGTTACCTCAGGACCTCCTTTATTCCATTTTATGCCATTATCTACAAAACCAATCATTTGAGATATTTAAACAGTGACATTGGAAGTAATATGCAGTTTCCTATTAGAAGATAACTAAGGGACTCACGAATCAAGGCAATAGACCTCACCTTAAAATGCATGAATTCTTAACTGGAAAGTTAGTATAAATCTGCATATCAACAACCGCAAAAAGAGCTTCAAAGGCATATAGTTTGACATATATCTCTCAAAAGAATTTAGCAAAAATAAGAAAGCAGAATAAATTTTATCTTCAAAATAATAATAATAATAATAATATTACCCCTGAAATTTGGAGGCACTACTAATGATGTCTTCCATTGAAGTGGCCCACAATCTCTTTGTTGACTCTGATTGCTCCTCATTATTGATATATGGCATCCATAAGCCTTTGGAGTAGTTGTTCAAGACCTAGCTAATTTTTGATGGATGCTTCTTGAAATCAAATCTTTTGTCATTCTGTTGCTTTAAGATAAAACCATCTTAGTCAAGAGAACCAAAGTTGCTAGATGGCTAAAAACAACAAAAGAATAAAAAGAAAAGGCTAACAAATAATTGAATACTGCAAAGCTTTCAATTGAATAGTTTTCAAACTTGCAAGTCTATGAGTAGTTGTTGTATTAGATTTTGGCATAGATTGTCATATCATGCCTGGTCTTAGAAACTATTCAACCACTTTCCTTGAGTGGAAACGTTGGTTAAATAGTGGAACATAATAAAACTGTACATCATATTAATATAATCAAGATTCTTTCCTAGAATCACAAATGACAAAATCATAGGGTTTAGAGCCTAATAATGTTTGTTGAGATGCTTAATCCCATACATATCATAACCTTAATGAGCATGATTTTTAAGGGCATTAGTGAAAACTCATGTCAAGAGTAACTATACACTTGCCTATGTGAGATTAGTCAATGAAGTTGATGATAATGGTGATGGTGGTGGAATAAATCAATAAAAAATGATCCATTTAGCTATTAGAAGGACAAGTTAAGCCATATTTCCCAAAAAGACAAGTTTACAACTAAATAAAAAAAAATTTTCAAGCCCCTGACAATTTGGACCTAATACAAAAAGAATAAATATGTAAAAGATAATCACTAGCAACATACAAAGAGAAAAAAAGAAAAAAAAAGTTGATCATATCTATATTTAAAAATCCTATAAACCTTAAAACATAAAATTTTGTTTGAAACTCTAATCTCCGTATTTCAAATCCACAATATATGTGTAACACTCCGAACCCAATTAAGTATGATTATGGCTAATCCAGTAGGTTAATAGCTAATTAATATCAAATTATTATGACTTACATAGATGTAATCTTGTTGAGTCTAATGGGACGAGTTCAGGTCAATGATAGGTAGTGGGGTTGAAGTTAACCTTAACTAGACAGTGCAAGCCTTTTTTCATAATTTTTGATTTCATGGTTTCACATTATTCATACAACTTATTGATATTATCACATGTGTTTCGTCAAGCTCGTTAACTTTTGTACTTGACTCGAATTCTTTTGACTTCGTTTATGTTAGTTGGACCCTCATTTGACTTATAATAGAAATACAATAAACACTATGGGCCTTCTTATAAACTTCAAAAAAACTTATGTATAAAAGAGCCCAACTGTACCATTCGAGCCTTTCTCTCCTTCCAATTCTTTTCTTTGCTCTCTATTGCAACATTTTTCTTCTTCTTGCCACTGTTATCTCTACCTACTCAAGGACTGCATTTGTGATTGGCAGCCTCTAGCTTCATTGTTATGCCTCTCCTTTTTCTTCCCTCCACATTAGACTCAAGGTCCTAGACGACAGTTTTCCTTACAACTCTCTCATCACTGTTTAAGGTAAGTTCACCTCTCATTTATTGATCTTTTGGGTTAATAGAGGCAGGAAGACCCTCATCTTCATTATGCACTCATTATCTCCATCATCTTTTACATGTATGTCATCTTAGGATCAAGTTCAGTGAGTATTTCTTCTCAAGTTGAATCAACAGTAAAAGAAGTGATTTGAACACAAATCTAACGCAAGTATAAACTAATTTTGGTTCAATGCATATTAATATGTTATGATTCTTGTAATTTTACTAAATCCTAATGTGCATTTAGCCTTAATGTCCTCATTCTTCTAAATTTCTCTAAATTCTACTGTATGATGAGGTTTCAGTATTGCTGATGAATTATGAGTCAAAACACCAAGTTAATATTGGAGGATGACTGAATGAAGTAGGTACATCATAGTAGAAACCAAGTTGAAAGGTTCTGAAGAGAACCGAACCTGTGTTGATTCTACTTCAGAAAATCTGAAGCTTACGGCTAAGCCGTAAATAGGTTATGGCTCAAAATCCCGAGAGCCAAAAACTTCAGTTTTCTACTATGGCTAAGCCACTGCTAAGCGGTGGAATGTGCTATGGCTAAGTTATAGATCAGTCGTGACTCAGCCGTAAATGCCATACGGCTAAACTGTAGGCTATTATATGGTTCAGCTATAGGTGCGGGTGAACAAAATTGAAGCTATGGCTCGATCATAATATAATCTATAGCTAAGTCGTAGAACAAACACGGCTAAACCAAAAGAACTCTAAACTCTATAATTAATTAGGGACACTAGGAAGACCTTGTAGGGCTTTAACTCCTGGATCCCTCTACCCTAATCACTAGCCCATTAGAACAATTAAACATCATGAAAAGTCTTGAGAGCTGAGACTTATTAATGTAGTGTGGTCCATTTGTTAAGCACCTTCCCATAGGTGTTAGTTTAAGAGACTTTGATACTTTCTATTACACAAAGTAACACAAAACAAAGACAACTATATATCAAATAATTTAAAACTACATCATCATGGATGATTAGAAATAGTGGATTACCATTCTAGGGTTGGTTTGTAAATTTCCTTGATCCTACTAACTTGAATTACATAATGCATATTGATTTCTTATTATTGCTCTCTATTATCTAAATGACTTGAAATGATCATGTTATGACTTGAAATTCTAGTTCTAAACTCTATTGATATATGGTTTTCTTCACAATTGTTGAATTGAGTAAAAAGAAATAGAATGTATATGAATCGAAACGAATTGAATGATTTACTCAAATTCAATCCCATGACTAGCACATGGTCTAGCTCTACTTAGCTTTAACCTTACGATATCCCGCAAGGTTGACTTTGGTGTAGTAGATTGTAATGGTACCACTGCAGTGTGTCTTTGGAACTTCCGAACTCCATAAACATAGAGACCCAATCGTACCTTGGCCAGGTCGTTGGTGTTTTCAATACAAAGATCCCTAAAGGGAGGATATACCAAATATAGAAGCCAAATAGTAATGTATTTCATTTATTGATCTTTACAAGTATGCCTATTTCAATGCACAATATGACTAGTATACTAAATTGCTTTCTATGATCACTCATTAATGATTTTTTCATATACAACTCATATTACCTTAATCATGCTTATATTTTGCTAAATAATCTTATTCACTCGTTGTCTTTTGGTGTCACATGCTCAGGTCCCTCTTCCTATCTTGTGAAGATAAAGGGGACTGTAAAGGAGACCTTCGAGACCCTATCAGGCCTCGACGAGTGGACAGTAGAAGCACTCTGACTGATCTCCCTTCACGGAAAGTGAAACGATTGCATTGAGTCTTGTATTTTAGATTTAGGATTTCATGACTTTGCATTAGTTTTATTTTGTATAATGGTCATGATTCCCTTTATATTGTTCATAAACTTTTTTTTCTTTTTGTAAAAACAGGTTACTTGAATAGTACCAACTTTTGTACTATTCATTGTTGGCATTGATGTTGATTATATATAGTTTCATGAATTAATATCTTAGGAATTTGGTAACCTTTAAATGCTTTGACAAATGTCTGTTACAAGCATCTCACATGTGTAAGCATATGAATATTTTTTGTATAATTTCACTTAGAGTCCAATCCAGGTGTGAATTATACTAGAATACGTATATTACATCTTGGAATTAACCATAATCCCTTGATTCTTAGGCTCCCGTTATGACAATGTGCAAAAGTTTTCAACTTGTTATTGTCGTAACCAATTTTCTTTATCCCTCAAATTCAAAATGGTACTTTCCAAACCTCAAATCTTGAAATTCTAATTTTCAATAAAAAGAAAAAAAATGAAATATATTCAAAAAACTTGTAGAGCGATTGTGTTACCTAATCCTTCCTTCCTGTAGTTTTCTCGTTTCTTATTGGAATCACTGCCATTGCCCAACACTCAGGCAACTATTGTGGCCTCTTTGAGGTTTGTGATGCCTCTTGTGCCATAACGGGCATCTTAACGCCCACATTCTTGGGTTGTGAAAAGTCCCTGCATCATTGACTGCTGTTGACAACAAATTGTGAGAAGTTTTAGATGCTAGTTTTGATTGCATCATATTAAGATAGGAAGATGAAGCTACTGGGATGGATGAGAAGAGAAAAATGAGAAATGAGAATTTTATAACTTAAAAAATATATAATGTATAATTAAGAGCTTTGAGAATATACAATTTGAGGATTCTTCCCTTCAACCTCTTTATATAGAGGAAGGTAGGCATGGGAGGAAACAGTTATTTTCAAAAGATTATGTAAAGCCCCATTTTTTTACCTATTAATTATAATTGGTTTTTACATTTTTCCCAATTACAAAAGAATTTATAAAAGTTTAGTCAAAGGAGAAACAACATGTTTTTTTATGATTTTATGGATCTATGTAAAATTATTCTTTTTCTTTAATATCTAATATGCTTATCCTTTATTAACCAACTGTTGTTTATGAAAATCCCAAAAAATCTCTTGATTTTATTTATGAAAAAGTATAAAATACGACAAAGACTCCTATTACTGCTCAAACTACTCCAACGACTCTAGAGGGGAGGCCACTTAATTTGAAATTTTAAATGTAGAAGATATATTTAAAAAGACTTTAATAGTTTCTCAACATCTGAGTTAGAACAATACCCTTCCAATACTCCATACAATATATTTTATCTTATATTATTAAAACTAAAAGGCAATTAGAAAATTCCAAAAATATCATAATAAGAGAATGGGTAAACATACAAGAAATATTACTTTATTAGTAACCTATATTATTTATTGATTACAATTATTCAACAAATGATTATTCTTTGCATGAGTTTTCTCTATATATCCCCGAGAAACGAAGTTATTTTTCTAATGACACTATGAGATTAGTTTTTGCTAATAGAACTATTCAATGATTGCAATCAAGTATTTAAAACACCTTACCAAGTCTATGTGTTTGTCGATCAAAGATGTCAAGCTGATAGGTGAAGTAGAAAATTTAAATAAAGAAATCTCTAGTAGCTGCCTCAACTAAAAAAGGAATGAAGGCACCAATTATGTTTTTAAAGACGCGAAAAGTGAATGCCAAAGGATCGAGTCATAAAAGCAAATGTAAGAGCTTTTCATTTCTTAATGCTGGAAAGAGTAATGACTAGAATTTTTAATTAGGATAATGGTGTGCTAGAGAACTCCACTAATTATATCTCAATAGAGATCATATATTGAATGTTTCAAATTGGGTTGCATAAGGAAGGAATTAATATCCAAGGTTTGACATTTTAATTGCGTGTAAAGCTATGAGAAATGGATATGGTAAATTGATACTTAAATTTCAATTTCTTACGCCTTGGATTTGTTTATATAGAGAAGAGAAGGTTCGGAAGGAAATGTTTCTTAAATGAAAATTTACATGAAGCCCTTCAATTTTGTCACGAGTAGAAGAAACGTCTCAAATTTTTTTTTCTAAAGTACTTAAATAAACTCCCTTGACTTATTGTCAAAGTAATAAATTCTTTTATTTTTTTCTTTAATATCAATTAACCTGACATAGCCATTTAAAAAAATAGAAATTACCTAAAATGATATTTTCCCAATGCTCATTTAATATTTTTATAAATGTTTCCAAAATTAAACAACATGAGAAAATAGAAAAAATATCAAAAAAGGAAAATGCCTTAAATAGTTTTAACGTTAAATTATATTTATATAACAATATGCACTATTTAAAGTTAGATTATTACTTTATTTATATATTATATATTCCTCGGTGCTAATTATTTTAAATATTTTCCATTTGAACTTTCAAGTAGTGATAAATTTCGAATTAATATTTGTTCTCAAGAAAGTGAAATTCAAAGCAATACATATTCATTTGTGAGTATGTGATGTGGATGCCTTAAGTCAAAGAAAAGAGGGGCCTACATGAGTCAAAGGTGAAAATACTTAGTCAATTGGTAGTGGCACTAATAGTAGGCATGAACACATGTCAACTTCAGGCCAGGACCACAATGCTTTTGTGCTCGACATAAGTTCAAACCCATATTGGTACCAAGATGTAAAGTTTTAAACAGACCTAAAATATATAAATTTACAAATTAATCCTACAATTTAAAGATGTATTTTATATTAATGCAAAGCCTATCATATTCTTTACTTTAATGGAGAGTCTATTACATATTTTTCATTAATCATAAATCTTGCATTAATGTAGAGTCTATCATATCTTTTACATTAATAAAAAGCCAATCATATCTTTTATTCAATATAGATCTTGACATATCTTTTATAGTAATGCAAAAAGTGATATAGGATATATCATATCTTTTATATTAATCCAAAGTCTATCATATCTTTTGCATTAATGAAGAGTATATCACATCATTTACTTGATATAGAGTATATCATATCTTTTACATTATTAAAAAATCTATCATATTTGTTATATTAATGTAGAGTCTATCATTTATTTTATATTAATGCAAATCTATGATACCTTTTGCATTATGTAAAGTCTATCATATCTTTTACATTTTTGCAAGGTCCATTGTATCTTTTACTTAATACAAAGTCTAGAAGATCTTTTATATATATTATTATAAAGTCTATCATATCTTTTATATTAATGTAGAATATATTTTACATTTTACATTAATGCAAAGTCTATCATATCTTTTACTTAATGTAGAACCTATTGTATCTTTTATAGTAATTCAAAATCTATTATATCTTTTACTTAATATAGAGTGTATAATATCTTTTACATTATTGCATGCAAAGTCTATCATATCATTTACTTAATACAGAGTCTATAATATGCTTTATTTTTTTTACATTATTGCAAAGTTTATAATATCTTTTACTCAATATAGAGTTTGGCATATCCTTTATATTTTACATTCATATAAAGTCTATCATATTCTTACTCAACGTAAAATCTATCATATCTACATTAATGAAGAGTCTATCATATCTTTTACATTAATGTAGAGTCTATCATATCTTTTATCTTGTAAACTAATCAAGAATGATTCATTAATTGACTACAATCAAATGGTCAAAAGTGGTATAGTCAATGTATTTTGTTGAATCATTTTACATACTTCAAGGGGCTCATTTAAAGAAACTTTTCTCCACTCAATCGATGGCAATAAAATTTTAAAAAATAAAACAATTTGTTAACTAATGAGATTTTTCCATCTGGATAAGTTCCATTTGGGTTTTTTTCTAGTTTATTAATTTAGAAAAAATTAACAGGATAGAACATAATTTTGATTTCCTATGGGTGAGTTCCATTTGGGCTCTTATAGTTCATTAAAATTTAGAAAAATCAACTACATCGAAAATCAACTACATCGAACATAATATTGATTTTTTATGTGAGGGATAGGAACTTAGGACCTCTCTCTCTCTCTCTCTCTCTGAGCGGAAATGAAAATCCAAGGCGAGCAAAATTCTCTCGCTGTACAAACACATCATAAAGTAGTAAACCATGAGAGAATATATCCATTAGCATTTGTCATTGACCCTCTCATGCCATATGGGCTTATAGGATTCTAAGCACAATCAAGCTTCAAAATGACTCCATGCCAATTGACATTTCTTCTTACATAAAAAGTATTTTGGAGTATTAAATACAGATGACATTAGTGGATGACAAATAGATGAATCAATAGTGGGGCTGATGGTAGATCACACATTGGGTTTTGGTTAAGTTCAGACTGCACCAAAATCTTCTACAAGTTCAAGAATACTAAACTCATAACATACTTGACTCTAATATATAAGATCAAACCGAAATTGAGACATAATATTATATACACTTCTTACAGCTTAAAATTATATTACATTAGTGGTAAGTGTGTATACATTGATATATCATTTGAGTTACTTCAAGTTTGAGTTTGATACTTAGTAGAGAGAATGAAGAATCATTATATATATTCAATTAATAAACATTAGTATGAGTGCGTGACTTGAGTGGATGAGTATTAACTATATTTTAGAATATATCAGAAGTCAAAATGGCAAAAGTCCCCATTTTATAATCATTGTTATAACACATGCATTAGCATCCCATCACTTTAAAAAGAAAAAATTATGAAAATGCAATTTATTTAAAATATGATACATTATACATTGGTAGCACTTGAATATCTAAGCCTATGGATACAAACAATGGAATTGGATTGAAACAAAAGGTAGTCCTAATTTTATTCCAATCCTACAGTTAGACATAGCTTCCATCATGAAATCCCAAACAAAAAAAAAGAGAGATATCCAAATCTAAAACTTAATGCCTTCTACCCTTCTAAGATCAATGAAAAAAAAAATCATGATCTTCACTTGCATCACCAATACATCAACAACCACTTTGGTGTCTCCAAAGATATAATTGCCACCTCCACCTCTGACTTTTAAGGCAATATAGTAGAAGACAATAGAAAGTTGTAGCCATAAAATCCAGTTGACAATAAAAGCAAGGGTTCTAATGGAGGAGACTACTGATCTTTAACTTAGCCAGATTACAGGGATGGAGCTGGCAATTATATCTTTGAAGATCCAAAGTGGTCGTGAAGGATTACATGATACAAGTCAAGATATGATTTTTTTCTACATTGATGCTAGAATGGTTTAGGACATTTGATTTGGCTGAATATTGAAAGTACACCCAAAGCTCCGAAGACTGATCTGATTTAGCTGCCAATAGAATATCATGCAATGATATTTTTATTTACCCTCCACTTGAGTTATGTAGGAAATGCCCAAAGCCAATCATATGAAATAATAAACCTCTATAAGCTCTATCTAGCCAGGGAGCAGGAAGTCTGCATCTTTACAAAAATGTCTGCTTCACCGAGCCTCTCTCCAACATGGTTCCTAAATAATTACGCCTTTGAATAGGCCAGAACTTTACCAACGTGGAATTAGGATACTTTAGGATTGCAATAGTTGCAACTACAGTTTACGGCAGGCATCGACTCTCACACATGGTCTTACACCTTTGCAGAGATCGATGCCTTTGGAAAACAATCTCGTACTTGAGTTTCAATTTCCTTTACTTTCGATCTATTTAAATAGGAGGATGGTATGGGACAAAAGCAATTCTTAAAAAATTATATGATGCCCCTTATTCTTTGTCACCAATGAAAAAGCAGTACATATATTTTGTTCAATAGCTAATAAAAGTCTCTTGCTTTTCAAATGTATTCAAATAGACCCTCATTGACTTATGGTCAAAGGAACAATTTTTCTTGATTCTGCTAATTTTCCCATTCTTTAATATTAACTTCATCTTTCATAAGTAACATATAAATTGCCTTAATCGGGATTGTTCAAATACTATCATACTTTTCTTAAAAAATTGTCAAAACTAAGAATTATGAGAAAAATTATAGAAGATCAATCAATGGTGGCACTAATAGTATAAATGAAAATAAGTAGGTTTAGGTCAAGACCACAGTGCCTTTGGTCTCAAAAACAAATTCAAACCCATAATGGTACCTAAATGTAATGTAGAAAAGATACTTAAAGTAAGACTCAATTTACAAATTAGTCTAATAAGATAAAGATATATTTTATATTAATGCAAAGATATATTTTACATTAATGCAAAATCTATCTCACATTAATGTTTTGACTACTCCACACTAGTCGATTTTCTATATTCAATTGCAAATTCCAATTTTGCTTTCTATACTAATGTGGAGAGATAAGAGACAACTATATATCTTAATTATCCTTCATATATATTTTTTAATTAAATATTATAATTAGTCATGGAAAGGAGAAACAATCAATAAAAAGGTAAACCCTAGTCCTTTTAGTTTGATATTTTGTTTCTTTTAAAGTATAGATATTGAAAGTCATGTTGTAAATTTGTGAGTTCATTAACCAAGATCAGTATATATAGATTACATTGAGTTTTTTTTTTTCAAAAAAACATACAAATACCAAAAGTCAAATGGCGATACTGTGGGTCCTTTAACAAAAATTATTAAATATATATTAATATTACATATATCTTCAACAAAAATTATGGTTAGGAAAAGACAAAATAAAAAACCTCTTAAGTCATCTAATTTGAATTAATAAATATGTATTAATGTTATGTTTATCTTCAATAAAAGAGATTAATATTGTGTTTGTCTCTTAACAATAAAAACAAATACCAGAAGTCAACACGCAAAATTTGGAGTTCTTAAATATGAATTAATCTTGTGCTCTTCTTCAATAAGATAAATAAATATAAAAACTCAGCACGCAAAGCATAGATTTGTTTAACAAGAATTAGTCAATATATATTAGATTGTGTCTACTTCAACAAAGAAGAGAAAAATACCAAAGTCAAAAGCAAAAATTTAAGTCATTTAACTGAAATTAGTAATATAAAATAATATAATGTTTATCTTCTGCAAAAGAAAAAACAAAAATTTAAGTCATTTAACTGAAATTAGTAATATATATACAATAATATAATGTTTATCTTTTGCAAAAAAATTGATATTGTGTTTATATTCCAAAAACAAAAATCTAAATCAAATAGGCAAAACTTGGAGTTTTTTTTAACAAGAATCAGTAATTGTGCATAAATATCATATTTATCTTCAATGAACAAAATAAATAGTGAAACTTAAACATGGGTTCCTTTAACCAGAATTAGTAAAAATGCATTAATATTGTCTTTATCTTCAATGCACAAATTAATATTATGTTTATCTTCCAATGAAAGAGACAAGTTCTTGAGTAATTTTCATCCCAAAACTCATCAAAAAGCATGTCAAGCCTCATCAAAATGGGTTAGATTGACAAAGGTTATCTTTAAGTTCAAGTGAAAAATCACTTGATGCAGGTCAACCCAACCCAACCTATAAAGCCCGCATATAAGAAAATCAATCTATTTAACTCAGCCAAATCTATTGAATATTAGCCGAAACCTAATTCTCAAGACTCTAAGCCTTAACCAAAATCAGTAAACATCATTAATACTGTGTTAATTTTCAAAAAATGAAAAAAAATACTAAAAGTCAAATTGCAAAACTTTGAATCATTCTAAATAGAGAAATATACATCAATATTGTATTTATATGCTAATTAAGCATATAAACGTTGAAAGTTAAAAGGCAAAACTTTAAGTCATTTGACTAGAATTAGTAAATATACATTAATTTTGTGTTTATCTTTACAAAGAAACAAATACTGAAAGTCAAAAGACAATATTACGAGTCCTTTAACTATAATTAGTAGTTAGATTAATATTGTATTTATCTTCACAGAAATATTGCCTTCATCTTCAACAAAAAGATATGAATTTATCTAACACTAAGAGTGATTACATAAGGTCAAGCACATGGTCCTACGAGATGGTGAGCTCTATATCATTTATATTGTGAACTCGAACTATAATTTGATTTTTTTTAAGTATTTATTTTCTCTGCATTTGGAGTGGGCAAATACTAACCCTTCTTTGATTTTAATCCAAAAGAAATTGTTATACACCACATTAAGTCATGATATGGACAGAAGCCAGAAATACATAGAATTTTCTTCTCGTTGCAAAGCACAACCTTAATTTTCTAATGATTCTCTCACATTGATTGCATCTTTAACTATGCAACTTTGCCGATCTTTTCTTTTTTTTTTTAACCCACTTTGTATCTAAGATGAACTTGTTCCAAGCCAAGATGAATTGTTGAGACCTTCACAGCTTTTAAAAAAGTCATCCGATTAAATGTGTGGCTATCGTGGTCCATAGAGTTTTTATGGTAAGCCACACCAATAAAAATTTTATGGTGATGGTTCTTTTCATCAGACATTGGGCCTTCTTTCCTGTATTGATCATCTATATATGTTTCTCGAACCCTCTGTTCTTAGCAATAGATCCAAGGGTATGGATTATTGGGTTTTATCTTGTATTCTGATTTACCCGAATCGGTCGTCTGGTTTACCCAAAACTGAGATTCAAGATTAGGGGTATTTTAGTCATTATGTATGAGTTTTCTTATTGGCCAAGAAAGCGGGAACTATATATATTGATGTACCGTAACCCTAGATCCTGAGGGGATTGAGATGGGATCATGATAGATGAGTTCTCTCCTCCATCACGTAAAATTGCTGTGTTCATGTGTGTGATTGCTTAATGGTGTAATTGCCTGTGTTCATCGTGATTGATCCGTAAATCGCAGATGGTTTCCGTTGCGCCACTTTTCCCAACATGGATCTCCCCTTCTCCACCTTTATGCAGTTGAATTATGGACTCCATCTGTCAAATCGGCCATCTCTTCTAACTATACCTTGGCTCATGCATGCAGCTGATGGTCTATTTAAAGGGAGGATCATTTGGATGGTACCCTGTATAAAGATTAGATGCCCAGACAATCTAAAGTTGGTAGTGTTTAACTACATGTTTCTAACCAGATTAATGGTTTTAAGTGCATTCAATCGCCCGTGGATGATCATCTTTTCTTTTCAAAGGCATAGTAATACATTTTTATCTTTTCTTTTCGTTTGAGGGAAAAGCAATGCTTCTGAAGCTTCATTATTTGTTAAAATTGGTATAAAAAAAAGATCTATAATTTGCGGCATTACAAATAATGAATTGGTTATGTTTAACCAAGCTCATCTACATAAATAGAAAAAAGAGAATCCTAAAGAAGCTTGTGAAATCTAATGTAATGTAATTCTCTAAACCTTTCCTTCTTAGCATGTACAACTAAAGACTTGAAATAGTTTTCCCAAAAAAAAAAAACTATAATGAATGTGGGACTCATCCCCTATTGTACAAATGCATCACCTTGGATCTTGCCACTGCATTTGTATACGGAAGTGGTGAATTTGTTGCTTCAAATCCTACCTGTTTGTTTAGTTAAAATCTGGAGAGTACAACTGCTATTCCAAAGTTAAGAATAACTTAGAAATCTTTCCTAAAAATAGAACAAAAAAGGAAAATAATTGTTCAGTTAAAATATAGAGAGTACAATTCCTACAGTAGATGCTTGAGCACATGTCTGATAGGGATTATTGGATAGCATGACCAGATCACAGGCTGATAGGGATTATTGGATAGCATGACCAGCTTGGTGAGGCCCAACTGGCAAAAGCATGTAGTGAAGCCCACCATTGAATTGTCTCATGGTGTTTTCAACTTTCATTCAATTTGACACTACATAATGGAATATTCCAACTAGTCCACTAGGAAATGCACACTCTCTTCACATGTTGGAGAAGAAAAAGTCGAGGCCCACCACACGTGCACGCACATTCCTCTCATAGGAGAGAATAAATGGCAATGAAATAATGTCACCACACCTAATGCAACTTGGGGCATGGTTTAAAATAACAGCCACCACGTACATCGGTTGTAGCAGTTGAGGCCGTTACACTATTTTCAAAATAGCAATGCTATGGTCAAAAATCTAGTAAAGCCAAATAATTTTAATTTATAACAATATATTTCCTATTTCTGCTCCTCAATAGCCTTTCTATAATTGTTTTTACTTTCATATGGTTCTAAATTATTTAAAAAAAACACACAAAATTTGCTGTTATACAAGATTTAAATTCTTTTACCACTTAAAAATTCACACAGCAACCGTTATGTATCACCCACTACGAAGCTTTTTGGCCATTAGCCGCTCTGCCCATCACTGCCACTATTTTTATCTTCTGCTTGGGGAACCTGACAGAACTAGTTTGACTATATGAATCTTTCCCACATGTTCAGTTTTGGACAAAAATATGATGTTACAACTAGTTGATAAGAAGGGAAATTAGCCAAAACCTTCAAATTCATTGTTTCTCTACTTTAGTCTCCTTTTAATTTTTAGGGTAAAATGAACTAACAAAAGATGAGATACAAACAAGGCCTGCAAACCATCTTTTAATGGTTCCCTCCAAATTTTTATGGTTGCATCCAAACATTTAAGCTAATATTCTAGAGGCCAACCATTATTTACATCATCTAGAGTGAAATTTGCAAAAAAAAAAAAAAAAAAAACAAGCCTTTGAATCTGAGGTAAGAAAGAATTTTCTAAAACATAGAAACAAATATTTTTAGTGTGTTTGATAGAATAATAGCTATAATATATTTGGAAACTTTGTACTTTTTGATTCATGCAAAGAGTGAGAATATGTCATGCTATTTCTTTTTTTTTTATACAATAATTATTACAATTAAACAAAACTGAAGTTCTACTATATGCTACCTAAAATATAAGCTACATATGCAAAACTGTAATCAATCGTAGAAGTATCTTCATAATGCAAGTTGATGGTCCTTAAAGAAAAAGGGTCTGGCCAAAAAAGACTTGGATTAAAGTAGTAAGGTTAGGTTTGAAAAGTGCATACTTATTTGAGGATGTGGCCATAATAGATTAAAATGGAGCAACAGAATTCAGGTAGCCGACCCCAATATAATCGAGATAGGCTTTGATGATGATGATGATGATAAAAGCATTTTAGAGAAGGAACTGATATATAAGTATACACAATATTACACTCTATCAAAGGATTTAAAAAGAAATAATAATAAAGCAACCATATCTTTCAATAATTCTTCTGCACAAATGGTGATAAAGTGGCCCACTAGTATCTTCAAACAATTTCTAAGCCTAGTCTCTCTCTCAAAAGACATTGAACCAACAAAAATATACAAGCAATGACATGAGAAAATAAGCAAAATAGAGAAGGGCTCCATGAATGTTTCATTTTCTCTCAACAAAATCAGATATTTTTCTTCCTTATTTTCAGTCAAGTTCAAGCATCTTAGGAAATCAGCAAATGAAATGGCGGATTCTTTAGCCATGCTACGGTTGGATAGGGAAACTTCTTCATTTGTTCCCACATGGTAATTTTTTGGAAGTTGTCTTTGTTCAGCATATGATTTATGACTCTTATACCTATGTATTTTTTTTTCCTTTATTGATTTCTAATATTTTTTGTACTATCTCTTATTAATAACTGTGATTGATCAGAAAAAAGAAAGAAACAAAATAAGCAGAATAGAAGAGAAAAAGGAAGAAAGATTAAGAGTTTGCAAAATGCATTTGCGCAGCCAAGATGCCAAAATTGTGGAACATCTAATAAAGAAAAATCCTTGCCAATTACATGATAGTCTTTGCAACTTAAACAAATGACAAAAAAAAAAAAAACAAAACAACCAAAATAAATAAATAACAAATATGAAAAAGAGACCATGGACTAAAGAGACAATATTCTCTTATGAAGCCCACTTAGATGCATGCATATTAATGGAAGGTAGATGGAAAGCCTCCTCATAGATAAAGGGAAATAAAAAACCAACCCCACCAAATCATCCTAAACCTTGATTCAACAGACTTAAGTTTATATGGCATCTTAACAGCAGATTTTTCGGTAATCCAAACCAAAGGTGAGTGAAGGTTCAATGAGAGTAAAATTGATCATAATGTCAGATCATATGATAACAAGAGTATCAAAGGGGCTGCACTAATGAAGGATAGCCCCATAGATCTCGTAGGAGAACATTCTCCTAGACCATAGACCATAATGTGAAAACATGTCCTCCAAAAGTCCCCTCAAGCTGAAGGATAGAGACCTATCATGCCTAGCTTATCTAATACTCCTACCATTTAATCTTGAGGTAGAGAGAGTAAATATATCTTTTTAACTGTTCCTTAGTCGTAACAAAATCAGCACTAATGCGACCTTTCGAGTTAGAAGACAATCTATTTCAATACGCTTGGTTCTCTCATAATATATTTGATTAGGAAGAAACATATAGCTGCCTGTTATCACAGAACATGCGAAATCGAAGCTTGAAACTCCCTCTCTCCCATAAGGCTCTTTACCCGTCCATTATATTGCACAAATGGTTTAGTTATGGCTCAAAACTTCAACAGTACTAGATCTAACCCCAAGATTTAATTTATTTGTATTCCACGGTTACTAGATTGCCACCCACAAAGAAACAAATCCAGAGGTAGACTGATGATCATCAAGACTCAAAAGAACCTAAACTATCTGCATCTCACTATCATCCTGATCATCAAAGCCATGTCCCAAATCCCAATTAAGTCGGCCTAACTACTCTGCACCAATAAAAAAAACAAAAACAAAAACAAAAACTTCTAGATGATCATGTCTAAAAAGCAAGATTCCTTACCTGGTGAAAGACTTGAGACATCTTCATATACAACATACTGCCCCATGATGTGAGGTATGAGGAACATGCATAAACTAACTTGCCAGCCTAACTATTGCTGACAAATTAGGCTGCACAATCATAAGATAACTTAGTCTCCCAACAAGAGACACAAGCATCCAAGAATTTTCTAAGAGTTCTCCATCATCTTAACTCCCACAAGTCTATCAATGAGTTTGACAACCCGATTTCTCATTGACCACAACAATTCCAACAACACCCATTTTCCACAACTTAAACAAATCCAACACATACTTTCTTTGGGACAAACGATCTATCGATGAGACCTAGAGATCTCAATCCCTAGGAAATACTTCAGAGGACATGAATCATTTTCGCGTCAAAACACTTTTTTAAGATAAGCATTAACTTCAGATATTGTTGTGCGCGAGTGTATTAAGGTTCGCTAATAGCTTGGCTAACTTCAGCTAATCAGGGGATGGATAGAGTTTCTCCTTGGGTAAGAATCGGAAACTATAGTGTAATTGTTTAGTTTGGGTTTAATCTTCTTACACCCAGGTTTTTGTTTTTGGCAGCTGTTGTACTGGTTTGCTTGTTATTCATAGATTGGAGATCTGTCAATTAAAGAAAAATGCTGTAGAATTGTCACATATAACAACACAAACATCTACATAGACAGAATAATAGAATAACAGTGATTGACTGATTCCTCTTCACCAGTACTAGCTAGTCAGAATTGCAATGAGTAAATCTGATCTTAAACAATGCTCCACGAAATTTCTCAAAGCTTCTGAAGACTATTCTAGGCTATTAGACAACATGATTTTTTTGCACTTGCAGACAAAAATAGGAAGTGGAAACATGTAAACCACTTCACGTAAATCTCCAAGCAGAAAAACAGACAAAACTACGAATTGGAAACATATAAACGACCTCACGTAAATCACCAATCAGAAAAACAGTTTTTACGTACAATTGATGAAGGGGCTCGTTCGAATTGAAGATAATTGGCACGGAGTAATTGTGAAACTTGGTTGTGCTCCATGTGGCATTGGAGGGTCAATGACAAGTGCTAATGGATATATTCTCTCATAGTTTATTACTATAGGATGTATCAGTCCAGCGAGAGGATTCTTCTCTCCATGAATTTTCATTTCTGCAGAGAGAGAGAGAGAGAAATCCTAAGTTCCTATCCCTCACATATTGTTAGGAGAATCTATTAGTACTCAACTCAATTATTCAATCATTAAGTAAATTGATAGTCACTCTTTGTAAATTGGTAATATCACTCCTGGCCACTAGGGATAATATTAGTCTGACAAATAATCTTAACCCTTATCAAAGATGAATAGGTTCATGGTGCAATCAAATTCTGTAGTCTGAAGTCTCAGGTCAATATCAAATTGGGACCGGCGATTCTACTTAGGATTTAGATGTTTTTGTGATGAGAGGATTGATCATAAGTAGGTCCCTCTTTGGAAACAAAAAAGGCAATGCTGGATACTGTTTACAATCTATGGTTATTATTAATCAACTAATATATGGCAATAAAACATAATTACTGGGTATTCATTTCTCATCTTTCCTTAAGTCAATTTTATTGAAAGGGAGGTTATTTGATGGTTTTTAGATATTCGCTTTTAATTCTTCATTTTTAACTACTTAAATAAACACGAAGTCTTAAAATTCCTAGGATTTCAGTTACATGAAACAAACAGGCAATTTCCAATTTTCATACTCATTACATTACCATATCGTTTCAGGCAAGATCAAAACTAGTAGAAAAGAGAAGAGGAGCTGTGGGGATTCAGATAATGAGGATGATGGGATATCAGCAAACATGTACCGTTATTTACTCCTTCCAAACGCAATGCAGTAGTAGAAATTACCATGTACCGTTATTTACTCCCAGTGAGTTTGGAGCCCAAAAAGCACTTTATTGGGCTTTATATTGTTAAAGAGATGGCCCATTAGTTATGATAGTGGGTGGGCTTCGTAGGAAACCAAGTTATCCATGTAAGAGTCAAAAAGCACTCTCTAGATGAGTTTTGTGAGAAAACAGGGAATAATAAAAAATGTGATTTTTTTTGTTTTGTTTTTGCGTCTCTCTCTCTCTTTCTCTCTCTTTCACACACACACACACTCTCTCTCACTCTCACTCACTCAAGATAGGATTTAAAGAGAAGATGATCAAAATTGGAAGGGATTGAAGATCTAATCCACTTAACTCCAATGGGCAAGGAACAATAGGTTTGCCCATTCCATTATTTGGTTTGGAGGAGTTTTGCATTCCCCTTTGGAGGTATACTCTTTTGTCTTCCGTTCTAGTTGTAATGGTTATTAATGTTATGAGATCCATTGGACTAGCTATTATTACTAGATGGGGCGCATGATATGGTCCAATCAATATGAGCATCCCTTTTTTTTAAGCCATGGGCCACCTCTTTTGTGGGACATAGCCTGAAAAACACACCAATTGAAAGATAAAATCGTCTAGATTTTGAATTTCCACGGTGTAACCTCATAGAACATCTGTCCTCTCGATCCTAAAAAACATGGCCGTTATTGGCTCTTTATCACCAGCCTCAATACAGCCCCGCCCAAACAGAAGGATGGCCCCATCAATATTATTCTATTTGGTGCTACAAGGTCTTGTCTCCCAAATTTTAGGCCATAGCACAAGATTATTGCTTGTTTCTTACTTTTAACAAGAATGTCAGTAAAACAAGGGGAAAAAGAAACAATGAAAGGAAAAAAAAGGTCAATACTCTTGGGCTTAGCTTTCCATGAGCCTGTCTAATTTGTAAACCCACACAACAGCAGAACCATTCATAGATTAAAAACTCAGAAGCTCAACGCTACTCCAAAGATCACTGACGAATAACTCAGGCGAGTTTGCCCGAGTACTACAACTCACCACCAAGTTGAATTACCTCAGTAGAGAGCAGGGTAGTCCGAATGAATAGAAGTATGGAACCAGTGAGTAATTAAGGCAGCATCACACTCACTTAAACCCAGCACAGAACCCATTTTGTCACTACATACAAACAGATTTACAAATCCATCACATGTTTCATGCTACTAAATAAATGCTGGGAAAGATTTTTCCTATGAGAATCCTGCATGATTGCCATGTGGGATTTTTGGTGAATGCCTGCTTTTGTGAAAAGCAGGGATTGAAAATCTCCCACCATCCACTTGCAAGTTGCAAGACATCCTGCAATTGAAAGTTTTTCCTACTATAACAAAGCTTAACACATTGATGTTTTCCTTGCATTTGAATTCTCCATTCACATCCATCGTTTCTTTTTTTTGTTTTCTTATTCTAGCAATTATGCGAGAGAAACACATGAATTTCACAATTCTAAATGACATACAACTGCTTTCGCATCTGATCACACAACACAATAAGATCACCATTTAAATGCATCCAGTCATTTATAAAAAAAAAATGCAAACATCTCTCAAATGATTAGTGAACCAATCACCGTGTACGATTCAATTTCTCCAAAATACTCTTCTTAAGAAGCCACGCTTTTGGACTTTCTGATCCTTATCTGTGATATTATGTGTGAAAACATTATTACATAATGAGGCATATAGGTAATAATATATAAAAGCGATTAAGCTTATCGATATTCTGACCATTTCAAATATATGTATATAAAAAGAGAAATGCCGAGGGATTTTTGGCAGATAAGGGAAGATTTTATATCACATCTTGGGTCTCTATCCTTCCAGTTCCACAGTTGCAAGGCATTTCCATAGCCAGAAGCATTAGGAACTGAAATGAGGTGGCTCGCTTCTCCATCTAGACAAGGGTGGGCCTACTTAGCATCATTCTGGGAATGTTTCATTCTGAGAATGAAGAAAATTTTGTTTGGTAGGCACTCTCCCCCTTTCTACACATCTATAAAATCTTTCCCCTCTATCTATAAAATCTTTCCCCTCTATCTCCCTCCTCTCTCTCTCACAGAATGTTTGCCAAACAAGTTTTTCTTCATTCATTCTCAGAATGAAGTTCCCAAAATGATGCCAAATAAGCCTTACAAAGAAGGTCTCCTCCTCCATCAGGTTTCCATCACCTAAATTCTGAAGGGAGTGCAGTAAGTAATCCACGTGTTGCAGGCATGGTATAAATATCAGCCGTAATGATATTTTGTACATAGCAGCCATATCATCACGGTGGCCAAAATATCGGCCAACAGACACTTTTTTCTAAAAATCCTAAAAACTCATCTATTTCACTCCTCTCTTCTCCAAAAGGGCTGTGAGCCTTCCTTGGGATTGTAATTGAGCTTCTCAAGCTTCACGACTCTCAAGTTTTACAAGATTTGAGTAGATTTCACCGTGGGAAAACACAAGGAGCCTATGGTAATATCATTGGTAAGAGATCTTTTAATCTTTGTTTTGTTTTTTTCAACAGTCAAAGTCAAAATAGCTTAAAAAATGTTTGAGGGATGTTAGATCTAGGGTTTTGGAGTAAAAAAGTGTAGATTTGAGCACTTTTGGTATCTTTTTTGAAATTTTTATTATTTAAATCCGACTTTTTTTTTTTGAAAAGTTTGTGTTTATACATGTAGAATGGGCTTATCTTGAGTTAAATTTGATGTTACCCTCTTAGTTTTGCTAAAATCTAGTGTTTTTTCGTTGAGATCTAACTTTTTTATTTTTATGATTTGGGGCTTTTTTGAAATCATTTCAATCTTCTCAAATTAATTTATTAAATGTGTATAAAATATATTTGCTTTTCTTAAAATCATTTCTATCGTAGTAGATCTACTTCAAAAATGGGTAGATCTACCAGATTTATGCCAAAAAATTTACTTTTTACTAATTATTTATTTTCAGATTTATTAATAAATTAATATTTAAATAAATGATTCTTCTAACAATATGGTTGTTTATTGATTTAGATTTAATGTATAAATGATCATGAATGTTACTTGAAACTTCGAAGTGACTATCAATTTATTTGATGATTGAATAATTGAGTTGAGTACTAGTAGATTCTTCACTTTAAATGTTGAAGTGTTTAACAATAATGGTTTAATCAAAATAGGTTGCATTATGTAAGATTTGTGATATTTGAACTTATTTTAGTATATATATGTAAATTTATTAAATTCAAAATAGGCTTAACAAGTTTCAATATAAGACAGCGATACAGGATGTTGTAACTTAGAGGGACCATTATTTTGCTTTAAAGTGTTTACAGAAAAAAAAAACATTGTTTTCTAGCATTTTAATATATTCTAGATTTTTGGGGTATTTTTCTGAATTTTTTTGGGGTCAAATAAAAATTCGCACCACGATGGACCGCAACCACGATTTTAAACCCTATTGGTTGTAGGTGTGGTCGCCACAGTGTAGCTAATGAGGCATAATGGTTGCCATATTATCCTTCTCACTTTCTGAGGCCCAGTTGGGTGGTGTTCTGTCAACGAGGCAAAAATGTTGAGGTTGAGGACTAGTTTCCGCTAAGCATATCATCTTAATCTCTGGCAGATAATAGTGGAAGGCACCTAGTTGTGTTCAGGTTTAACAATGGCTCATGGACTCATGCAACATGGTGGAAGTAGAAATGGAGTTAGCTAGACATGTTGTGAATGCATTGGCAAGCTATTTAGCTAAGGAGGATGTCAAGTGCCAGAGTTTGATTATAACTAATGAGAGCATCTCTCTTAAAAGAAAGACATCTTTCCTAGCTTTCCGGATCTTTGGCTGTTTAATTTATGGGGCTTTGGTTAGCCCTGTAGCTTGATATATATATATATATAGGAAATATTCAATTCAGAACTAGTGCTCACAATGCTTCTGTGAGAACTATTGGTGGGGCCCACCTAGCAGCCCAACCAAACCGTGCACAAACAGGAACCCCTGCTTAATAGTCACTAATCCCAAGGTTTGGCACCAATCCGAATGGAAAGGTCGAAATTTGTTTTTTAATATCCCATGTCCCTAGCCCTTTCATCTGTGGCACATAAGTTTAATTGATTCATATTAAAAAAATTTAATCCTCAATCCAACGGTCAAATTGATGGTTGCCAAATCTTAGAATTAGGGACTGCCAGGGGGGTCCCTATCTGTGCATGGTTTGGATGGTTGTTAGGTGGGCCCCATTAGTAGTTCTCACAAAAGAATGGTGGGAACTATCCCTCACTTGAATATTTTCCACACACACACATATGTATATATATATATATATGAGCACTACACAGCGCCCGGGCATTTTTTAGGAGAACCCCTCCCTCCCTCCCTCCTTGCATCCCTCCTTAGTTAAGCTAGTTGAGCCCACTGGAATGCATGATGACCATGGAAGTTCATTGGATGAAAAGCCATATGAGGCTTACCTATATACAAAATCTTGAGTCCATAAGATCATTCTAGCCTTTTGATCTATAGCTCTAAAATTTAATGGTTTAGAGTTATCATTTTTTTATGATTTCAATTTAATGGTGAGGAAAAGTTGGATGAGTGTCAACTTCAGATATGTGAACCTACATAAGGAGGTAGTGTGTATGTTGTAACACTCCGACCCGATTTGATCCGGATTAGTGGGTAATTGCGTGCGATTTTGTCGTTAAGTGTGTTTTGATTTTGCTTTTCTTTGGCTTTGAGTCTTGGAGAGATCGTTTGGGTTGAGTTGACCTGGTTTAGGTAGTTCGAGCCCTTTTTCGTAATTTTGGCTTTTGATTGACTTTGTCAGTTTTGCGTCATTCTGACGTCATCGCGTGTATTTCGTTGAGCTTGTCGATCTTCGTAACTGTCTTGTACTCGAATGATTTCGTTTGCTCTCGTTGGATCGTCAGTTGACTCAAACTGACATTTGTGTAATCTGGTTGGACTTGTTTGCAATTTGGATTCCTTTTATCTTATAAATATCCTACCTACTACAGTCTCTCTCTCTCTCGTTCTCTCTCAATTGTCTCTCTTTCTCGTTCAGCTCTCTTTCTCTCTTTCCTTCTCCTTTTCTGTTTCGTGAGGGAGGAAGAAAGGAGCCAAGTTTGTGTGTGTTTCCAGTGGACTGAGCCAAGCAACGACGTGAATTCTGTCTGTGAGGCAAGTATAAGCACAAGTAGCATGAACACCAATTGGTATTGCTTTGATTGTTTGTATTTTACTCTTCATTGTATGCATCAGTGTTGGACAGCCCTATTGAGTCAGTTTTGCTATTATCTTCCTGTTTTCAGTCAAAACGTTCGCTTTCTGTATGTCTGTAGCTGTTGCAGGAAAATGACTCCGTGCACTCACGGCTAAACCGTGAAATGTGCTACGGCTGAGCCGTGAAATGGCTTACGGCTAAGCCGAGACCCAGCCGTAACCCTAACCGTAGATTAATACAGGGTGACAATTGAAATAACTAAGAGTTGGCAAAATACTACTCTTCTACGGCCCAGCCTGATCTAAGCCGTACATTGTACTACAGCTAAGCCGTGGACCAGGATACGGCTGCGCCGTAGAGTAAATTACGGTTGAACCGTAAATGCGGATGAACAGTCCGGGGAACCTCGGCTCCGCCACAGTGCAGATTACGACTAAGCCGTAAGAGGCCTACGGCTAAGCCGTAAGGTTACCTACGGCTACACCGTATCATCCTGAGAACTGAATGAAAAGACTAGGCTTAAAAAGAAGACCATATATGACTTTCATGTTAGAATATAGCTAACCTGAACATGCCCAATGGAATGTCTGAATGACATGAATGATCTCGAGGGCTGTGAATCATTCATGCCCGTTATCCAGTTGTTTAGCACCTCCCCATGGGTGTTGGTTTAAGGGACTTCGGTGCACATTCCAGACACTGCAACACTAGACAATGGTGCATCGGACAACTTAAAACTACATCAACATACACGGTTAGAAACACTGGATAAATAGGTTAGGATTGGCTTGTAATTGACCTTAATTCGTAAAAGTACTCTGATTTGTATAGCATATTGACTTCGGTCATGCCCTCTTATGTGTTCTGCGCTGGACCTCTCGATTCTATGGGAAATGCAGCAACCCCAGAGCGAAGCCCGGGCGGGACCATTCTATTATTGTGTTTTTACCGTTGCTCCGGTGGAGTACTTGAGTCAGTGATTCTTGTTATTGGTACTCAATTGTCAGTGCTTCTTTTATTGCTTATTCGCATTCAGTATCAGTATCAGTATATGTGATGCACTTCCTATTGTTCATTTAGTGTGATATGTGAGATCTGTATGTGATATGATTGATTGATTGAGGTGCATCATCCGATTGGATTTTGATTGGTATATGGCACTACTGAGCCTCAGCCTTAGGATGCCCGACGGGGTTGACTTTGGTTTAGTTTATGTGTTTGCCTCTGCAGAGTGTTCTGTCCTGGGACTCCGGACCCCGGGAACTAGAGACCCATGCGTGCCCTGGCCCGGTCGCTGGTGTTCTCATTCCGACTGCTCTCGAAAGGGAGAATATGGCCAATATAGTAGCCACTTTGACTGTTATCTGTTTATGATTCTGCTAGCATGCTTATTCATTGCACAATTCGCTTAGTATACGAACATGCTTACTATGGATCTTGCATTGTGACTATTGCTCATTATTAGACACAATTCGTGTTATCTTCTTGTGGCTTATATTTTGCTAAGTCGTTGTATTTATGAGTTGTCTTTGGTGTCGCAGGCTCAGATCCATCTCCCGATCCTGCGTCGGTCGACCCGACTCCAGGAGAGGCTCGCGAGGCCCCCTTCGGCCTAGAGGAGTGGACTTGATCCATCCTCCAGAGTACGGTTTGCATCATTTTGTTTTTCCCCATTCTTTTGAGTCTGAGTCTAATTGGGGGATTTTTCTGTACTTGTACCGTGGGCTTGATTGATATCTGTATTTTGATTTTTGAGAGCCCTCTTTATTGTCATACGTTCTTGTCATTGTTCTTGTCATCAGTTTAATGCTTTTGTAATCCCTTATGTCTTTTGGTATGTTGTGGTATGCCTTGATACGTATAGCTTCCGCGTACATTTGTTGCACGTGTGAATGATCCCTTGTGTGTGTATGCTTGGACGAGGTCTAGGTGTACATGCACGGGAGTATGTGTGTCATTGGTTAGACTTTTTCTGACCCCCCGGTCCCTGGGCTCGGGTTGTGACATATGCAAAAGACTAGATTGACTCAACATAAGCCACATGACCAAACAAAGGAAGGGCGGAAAAGGGGGCATTTTTAAAGTTTGGGGCATTTTTGAGAATTTCCCTATATATATATGGAGAATATTCTAAGCATCCTTCCCTCATCATGTGGTGAGGGACAAATGCACATTTGAAAAGATTCATGCACAAAAGAGGAAAAGTCATTTATGGTATTATGAAAAAGTCATTTGTCCCCCACCACATGGTGAGGGAAGGATGCATACTAACATTTCTCATAAATATATATCCCATATCTATGAGAAATGTTAGTATGCATCCTTCCCTCACCATAAGGTGAGAGATGCTTACGTGGCTTTCCCTATTTCTACTTAACCATTCCTCTTTTTTCATATAGTTTTTTGCCTTTTACACATTAATATATCCAAATATGAAAATGTCCCTCACCATAGGGTGAGGGAAGGATGCATACTAATATTCCTATATATATAATATACATAGACGGAGATATATATATATATATAAAGAATGCACCTTTTAGTCTCCCAGCTGCCAACAAAGCTTCCTCTGCGATGGGTCTCCATTGCTCTGCACATGAGTAATTGATGCCCAGTCCAACGCTCAGTCCTCTCAACAGATGCACTGTCCGGAGCACAGAGAAGAGCTCCTCAGGAAACGTCTACAACAGAAGATGAAAACCACATTGGAATGCCATGAAATATGTTTTTCTCATACGAAACAATGTGTTAACAACACAGGAACCAACAATGTAATTTTAAGAACTTAAAACATGAAACCCATAAGTCCACAACAAATATATACCCATTTAGCAGCTAGATTTGCTGGAAGGATATATCTGTTTACATATGCATCTATGCTAATTGCTAACCATCACATCAAAAGTTAATCAGATTGCATAACATTATTTAACATAATGAAATGAAGATTTTTCTTTTGATACATCCTTGGCAGCATCTAACTTTATGATCCACAATAGAATATGTACATAAAAGATTGTAGTATAAATTCTCCCAGGCGTGGATTAAGCCATTGACTCAATCACTGTTTTATTTTGGACATCTTTATATTGATATCTATAATGTATGTTTCTTCAGTTCACTTGACAGCAAACATGACTGATACCAGAACTTAGACCGGTACACTACAGCTAATTTTAACTCCAATTCAAACAGAATTGGAAATTACCAACCCACCTCCAACGATAATTTGGGTTTAAAATGCCAAAATAGAAAGCATCCTACATATTTTGGTTTTTAGTTTTTGCCGCATTCCTGTGAAATCTAGTGGGAAGTGCATCCAAGTCTCCAAGGGATCCAGCAGCAGAAAACACCCTAAACAGTTGGAGTTGGGTTAGTGTGCAGATGGTGCAGTTGGTTCGGTGCACATAAGCCAAACTGATGCAAGGACAGTCTCTGGTGGCATGCGGACTGTGAGTTGGATGACTTAGACAATCAATTGGTTCACTGATGATGTCTACTTGATCACTGGGACCCTAAGTTGGTTGGTGTGGTTTAGAAATCATTTGGTGCTGTTCGGTCAGCGATCACCACTGCCCTGATGAACCAGTACAGCCAAGGAAGCATGTGCAGTGTTGTGGAGCATGTGGTGCAGCCAGCAGGTCGCTGTGGAGCTGGGTGGTCGGCGGAGGCGAACCGGCTGCATGCTGCGAGCGGTCGTTAGTTCGTAAACTAGAGCGCATGCAGCAGTGAGCACAGCATGGGCATAAGCAAGCGCACATGGCAAAGCATGCATGCAGTAGTGCATGTGTGTGTGCGCACGCACGCAGCAGAGCACATGTGCAGCAATTCTAGAAGGTGCCAGACCCACAGAGAGGATATGAAGGAGAGGAAACTCAAGTCTGAATGAGAAGAGTGGGGAAAAAAGAAGACAATCCTGCGATAATTGTGGCAGAGTCTACACAAGCATCGTAATAGCAATCAAGGATTAAAATAGCGGTTGTGATGGCAATAGTGACTAATGGCCAAAATGCTACGTAGCGGTTGTGGCGATACGTAGTGACGTAGCCGTGTGAGTTTTTTCAAAGGTAAAAAATTTTTGAATCTTGTGTTTTTTTAGTGATTTGGAACCATATAAGTGTAGAGATAACTTTAAGAAAGGCAATTGAGGAGAAGAAATAAGAAAAGCAGTTGAAGTTGCTTGGCTCTACTAAGGTTTTAGAGCATAGTGCCGTTATTCTCAAAATAGAGCAGCGGCCTCCGATAATTCTGCTGCTATGCTATTTTGAACCATGATAGTAATGAAATGTTGTGACATCTGAAACTTGTATGACAGTGACAGCTTTCTGGAGGCTCAGAGCATAAAATAACCAGATATTGGAAAGCATATGAATTAGTCACTTGATACCTGAACGGCAATTTTCTTTATCGAGGATTCTTCTGAAAACGGTGTCAACATTGTTACCCCAGGAGGAAGCTTTGTATCAAACATTGTCCGGGCCAGTTTCAGCAGTTCTTTCTGTTCATCAGCACAAGTGCTCAATGTTTGTATACCGAGCTCCCTACATAGTGAAGTTAAGTATCAACCCTAAAAATGTTTCAAGTTCAGACAGTAGAAACAAAATCATAGGCTACAACTGATTCAGAAGCTAGCCAGTTATATGGCTGTGTTCTAAGGTTAAAAAAGTAAAAAAGCAAACAATTTCCTCTTGTTATCAATCACAAGAGATTTTAGAAAACAAATCACACAAATGAGACAAAATAATATACTTGTAGCTCTCTGATGCCTTTATAGAATCATTTTCGACAATTGCAAGAATAAGACTGGCATATCCAAGCCTTAAGTTGTCTGGGAGATTCTTGACTTGCCCATAGTCTAGCAGTGCAACCTAGAATAGAATAAAATATAAGAAAAGACGAAATAAAAATGGTAGAATTTCCAAAATTAAAAAGAATAGGAGCATCAGTGATACATATTTTGAACTTGAAAAAAATGAAAAGCACGACGACTTCCTGTTATTAAGATATTAGAACTAAGAAGGAGAAAGAAAGAAAGAGTTTCTATTACAAAGGGTCAGTAGTCCATTTCACATAATAGAAAACCAATTCTAAACAACTAATTGTACTACAAATGCATTTGATCATGACATATTATAAGAGTAAAGAAGACAAAGTCTCTGCTCTAAAATGTTAATAGTGCACTTGCCTCTGCATCCTTACAAATCAGTATATTTCCAGGATGAGGGTCTGCATGGAAAAATCCACTCTTCAAGATCATTTGCCCATATGCAAGTGTCAAGTTTTTTAAAATATTCCTACAAAAACAAAAATTTTCCACAAGTGCTCTGTTATCTTTAAGGAGCTCCATACTGAAACTTTAAAAATAGTAAAAAAACACTTGGAAGAACAAACTCTTATGCCAAGTATTATTATCAATATACAAAAAAAGTGGCATCAACAGAAAAATAGTCCTAAGGAAACAATGTATTGCAAAATAAGGGCACAGATGTTTCATTCAATACAAACAGCCAAAAAAATAAATAAAAAGTCATTCAAGTTTCAAACCAAAAAAATTCAATAAATCAGAATATAAGATATGGAGTCAATGCTTCCTCACAAGTGCTGCATATAAGATATGCTTCTTAAACCAAGTATATTGCATCTAGGCCTTGATCATGTGCTAGCAAGCAGGCACATAGTTAAGTGATAAAAGTTGAGATTAAGGACTGCATCTTGACAGAATTATTTGACTGTAATCTCTTAGGTGATTTCATTAATAACAGCCATTGGCTATTTACAAGAGTACAACCTAGGAACGCTAATCAATGAAACTTACTCCAAACTTACAAATAAACCCAATGACCCAAATTTAAAAAAAAACCCAACTATTTCGTAATATTCTCAACAATAAAAACCGTTGCTTTGCCAAAATCATAAAATTTGTAAAACGTCACATTCTTCTTCAGGAAATGAACGGAAGCATGAGATATGCATTTCTATATAATTCAAACAGAATCACAAACTCATCATTACCAAAGCCTCATCCTATCCATCTATCTAAAATTATAAGATTTCATACAAATGCCTTTGACCAATGGAAAATTTTATAAAGCTAAGAAAAAGAATAGTTGAAGTCATGCATTCAATGGGGAGAAAGATGAATATTAGATAGTTGAAGTCATGCATTCAATGGGAAGAAAGATGAATATTAGATGATTCGATCATCACTATCTTCTCATGTGGGATACTTTTGGGTCACAATCTAACTGCATTTGGTCCCACTATGGTAAAAGTTATGATGACCAATGGACCTCAGAAGTACAAACTCACGGCATGAGGAAACTGCAAATACTTAGTGGGCAAGTCCACCAGCCAGATCTATGTGCCTATTGACCTGGTTGTATGTTAAAGGCACATGGCTAAAAACTTAAAGTTGTCAGAAGTAATCATGTATATGCCTTGAAAAAGCGGTTTTCTTCCTCCTACAGCTAGATTCCCCCTCCCATCACCCTCTAAATTCCTCAAGTGCGAGATGTCCTCAACCAAAAATGAAGAGAAAAGTGAGCAAATTTTTTCAAACACATACTTAGAAGTTTCAGAGAGAAGCTGGAAGGAAGAGCATCCATATACTTCAGTAGCCCTTTCCCTATTCTTACCCCCATTTGGACTTTTAAAGGATTAGAGTTGCGGACACGATGCCTGTCCAACCATCTTATACTCAAAAGAAATTTGATCCAGAGACCTTAAGAGGAATCAACTACATCTTCATGTAGCTTTTTCAATAAAAGTCCCAAAAGAAATCACCCAATGCCAGAAGAGGTGACTGCGAAGTTAAGGATATGATGCAGAGGCACCTTGTTTTGTTATGAGTAGAACCTTCCATTCATCATTTTTTCACCTGTACCACAAAAGATTGGTTTATTCTTAGTCTTGAAATTATTCAAGCTGCTTTATCCGCACAGAGATATGCAGGATTGTTCTTTCACAGTCAATTCCATGACCGTAAGAGTACAGCAGGACCTTCACGAAGTGCACAACTAAGGAGATTCAGGAATCACTTGCTTCACTTCCAAAAGAAAGTAGTGACTCTGCAGAGTTCAGTCTTGAAAGTCATCTCTCTTCCTAATCTTTAAGGCACGATTCTAGGACTCCTCCCCCCTTGGAGCCCCCCAAGCTAAATTATAATGAAAGTTCAAGGAAAAACCCAGGACTAGAGGGCTTTAGAATATAGGAGAATCATTCATGACCATGTCAGCGATACACACAACCTTTTTTGGTCTGATTGGTGTTCACAAGCTTCGATGAAGTTGAGATTTACAGTCTATTATGGAGTTAGATAGTCATCCAATGCCACCAGGTACTGGATGTAATTGAAAATGACAATAGCATTGCTCTCTTGATTGCTCGAACTTCGAAGGCTTTGTCCTCATTGGGTTATCCTAGGTAGATAAGAAAGTGGATGGAGGAATTTTTTATTGATTATCCATACTTCCCTCGTGCATATCTTTAGAAAAGCAATGGAAGGCATATTCCCTTGCTAGGAAAAAGTTAATTAGAGGATTCTTTTAAATTATGGGGACTTCTTTGCAATTATCAATAATTCATAATATGGAAAGGAAAAGCAC
This sequence comes from Sextonia rubra, assembly GCA_037013555.1. Classification (NCBI taxonomy): domain Eukaryota; kingdom Viridiplantae; phylum Streptophyta; class Magnoliopsida; order Laurales; family Lauraceae; genus Sextonia; species Sextonia rubra. Next base: position 60,025,335 of record JASUAD010000001.1, read on the forward strand.
AATCTACATGGTTGTAGTCAAACCAATCTGAGTTACAGAGAACGGTAGATTCTAAGCAGCAGAAAATCACTTCTCATAAATTGCAACTTAAATTTACAAGCACAAGACTTGCCACCGACAATAAAAGAAGAAGATCAAGGAATTCTTTCATGGAGTTCCAATGGAAATGCATTAACTTAATGTATCAAGAATTACAACATTCTAAATACACATGAATGTAACTGTAGAAAATAACTACTAACCAGTAGTGACTTCTCACATTCAAACATGAAAATGACTTCCAAAATTTGAATAGCACAACCAAATATGAAAATGACTTCCTAAATTTGAATAATACAACTAAATACTTAACACAACTATCTTCTACTTTACATAAACACTCCAACTCCTAATGCAGTCGTCCAGAAAGACAATTACTGACACTGCGATTTCAACATAAATTACAAGATAAAGAAGGCAAAGGAGACTTTCCCATTATCGATAGAAAATATGCAATTCCAAGATTTATTCACTTAAAACATGAAAGCCTAACACAAGAAATATCATCTGTTCATATCATTGGAACGACGTAATTCCAAGATGAAAACAACAACCACCAGTGCAAGAAATATCATCAACAATCAAGAAAAGAAATTAGTAGGCAAGAATATACAGTGTGAACACAAAATGAAAAGAGCAAGGAGGCTTTCATACTCTAGGATAATCTAGGATCTTACTGCTTTGCCATTGCTGCCATCTTACCACCTGGACTTATGCCTCTTTTAGCCATCTCGTTCCCAAGATTCAGAATTGGTGTTCCATCTATGAATTCCATTACTAAGACCTTCCTAATCAAGCAGAGAAACAAATGATGATTGTCTACTGATGACAATAACTTAAAAGTTTAAATACAACGCTCATTATTGCTGAGTTGGCTAATGCAAGAGACAAAGTGAAGGTTAATGTGCATGGGAAGAATTACAAGGGCATGCAGCACATTTGTTGTTTGACAAGTAAAAATGTAAAACAGAAACATACAATTTACCAACACAACATATACCAGTCTACAGAGACCAGAAAAGCAGAAATGAACATTTAAACAGATAAAAGAAATGAGGATCTGACTAGACACTGCCTCAAACCATGGAATATATTGAAGAAGGTATCCTATCCAATGCTACAAAACCACGGCAAATTGGCTAATGCAAGAGACAAAGTGAAGGTTAATGTGCATGGGAAGAATTACAAGGGCATGCAGCACATTTGTTGTTTGACAAGTAAAAATGTAAAACAGAAACATACAATTTACCAACACAACATATACCAGTCTACAGAGACCAGAAAAGCAGAAATGAACATTTAAACAGATAAAAGAAATGAGGATCTGACTAGACACTGCCTCAAACCATGGAATATATTGAAGAAGGTATCCTATCCAATGCTACAAAACCACGGCAAATTGGTATAGCATCATACAAACAAGAATGATATGCAGGACACTTCAATATGCATTAGGTATTCATTATCTGTATATGTATCGACAAGAACCCATGGCACAATGGAAGGTGTTCACTATTGCAACCTTGAGGTTGTGGATTCAAGTCATATTACGAATCTCACAAGAAAAAGTACAAAAATTTACTCAGGCATTATTTCCCATTGCCATAAGTGTCATCATAATAGTAAGGACAAAGATTAGGGCGGATCATAAATTAATCAGTGCCTACCACAGAAGATGCATGGGCCTAAAATCTGCCAGTCACATGCAGCTGAAGCCCATACTATCAGCCAGGCCAAGCTGATTGTATCTGACAAACCCAGCAGTCTCTTATCAGGACTGGGCACAGAAAAAGATGTGGGCTGGGGCCATTCAATGGCCATGGAGCCCATAGGGATCCCTTACGTAACCACATGGGGTCCACAGCCCCAAGTGTGCCCTGCAAGCACTCTGCTGCAAAGTTTTGATTGCTTTAGAACTAGTTTTATTAGGTTTTGATAGTTGACTGCAGATAGGAAGTTGTCCTATTGATTAAAGAGCCTTTAAGTAAATAGAAAGAAATGAATCAGGCTGAAATAGAGTCAAACCCTTTATGAAGGCCAGTCAGTTTAAGTATAGTATCAGTTGTATCAGATTCCTTTAATCAAACTTCTAAGGGTGTTTGTGTGTGGTCACTTCAATATTGATGACTGCCTTTGCATAAGAGCTCCCTTGGGTTACCAATTCAGCCCATTGACTGCTTTCGGCGCCATATCTCTTAGTTCTCCCAAAAGCGGCCAATCAAATTCACCATATGCTTGCAGCTCTTCACCCACCTCAATTTTAACACAAGACTGCACAGCCACTGCAGTCAGTAACTGTTACATGATCCAGATACAATTGCTGTAATTGTACACAACACAGTTGCGTCTGTCCTCACTGACAACATGATTCATGGATAATTCAAGCCTCACTTGCAGGTTTTTCTGTTTGAATCAACAGTTAATTGTTATATCATCTCCTTTGTCTTCAAGGTTGCTTTAATGCTTTCACACAGACAGTAGAAATGGATAGGTGTCTCTGCAACCCTACAGTCGCAATCCCGATGGTGACTCATAATACGTTTTGGTTTTTTGAATGATTGATGATATATATAATATACCGTAAAAAACACCAACAATATGAAGATGAAGAAGAACATCAACAATAATCATAGTGAAAATATCACTAACAATTAAAAAAATTTTAAAAAAGCAGGTAAAATAGGTAAAAATTTATTGCAGCAGCACCTTGACTTTTGCATCAATTATCAGAACAGATCAAACCATAATGAAATTTCTATTTTAAAATAATCAAACTAATTAGATAATACAAAACTTTAAGTGTGTTTTCTGCAAATAATAAAAATAAAAAAGATATCTAACATAAGAGGGTTGTTCATGATTTCTAAGCTCAAACTAAAAAAAATAAGATCATAACTGAAAAGTGAAAAGGTATGTGGAATTTTAAACAAAATAGATGCATTCTGAATTAATTTTTAAAAATAAAAGAAACACTTGTGACTTCTAAGAAAGAAATCATAAATGGAATGACTGTAAGATTATGAGATCTTTCTCACATCCAAGTCTTTAAGTTGAAAGCCTTTTCATGAATAAAGAGACAAAAGTACTAGCGAGAAACATATTTTGAAATTGCCAGTGGGGTTTAAAAGGATTGGCAATGGGTTGGCTCAGGTGCCACGTAGGTAAACATGTATGGGCTCAACCCAAACACAATCCATTCATTAAATAGGTCAAGAATGCCAACCCAAACCCAACCAGGAAGTTCAAAAGTGTCAAAACTGAAACTTAAATAACCAATTTTCAGGTTGAGTTGGCAGCTTAAAGTGCACAGAGTCGTGTCAAGTTGACAGGTTAAATACAGAGTACATAACCAACATGAATCCGATCAGATTATAAATCAATTTGGAACTGTCAAACCAACATGAATCTGATCAGTTTATTAATCAATTTGGAAATGTCAACGAAAAACAATATCCAACCCTAAATGGAAAAAGGGTCAACGCCCTAAATTACCGAGCCAGATAGAAGCTGGGTCAGCTAGTCATCAATAATAGCGACCCTTAGATGTATGTGTATTAAGGTACTTCGCAAGTCCGTTTGAATGGTGACCTTAGACCATTTCTGAGACAAGTTTAGTGGGCTCCGGTAATTTAGTTTCATTAAAAAAGAGAAAAGTGAAAACCACAAAACTTTCCTTTATTCTCCAACATGAAAAAAAAAAAAAAGAGTGACGAATGAATAAACTCAACCTTTATTTATCAAATGTGGTTGAACAGAGCATTTTTTTGTCCAACAAAAAAGATTTTTCTTAGAGTAACACATCCTCGTTTAGCTTACTACATCAGATAATTCTCACAGGTCACACTTGCAAGGACCAAATCTGTTTGTTTGTGAGGAAGAGTAAAGTAGAGTAAAATAAAATATTAGAAATTCAAATTCCCCCCTTCTTTTTCTTAAAAATTCAAATTTTCCTCTTTTTTAAAAAAAGTCAAAAAGTCATTACTAAATTACAAAAAACTCTCTACTTTTTATACAAAAAGTCAAAAAGATTCCATATCAAACAACTAAAAACAAAAAAGTCATCATAACCCAATCATATATTATTCTATCTTGGTTTTGGGTTTACTCTACTTTACTCTACCCCACAAATAAACAAGCTCCTTTTTTAGTCACATAAAGTTAGTCATTAGGCCATGCAGAGCATATTACAATAAAAAGGAAAACTGAATAAGTTTAAGAATATTGGAATGACTAATATGGCATGTTGGAACAAACTTCCATTACAACTACACAAATCATAGCTTGAGTATAAATACCTAGTCACCATGTCACGAACCACATTTGGTACCAAGACAGGAACCTTCTTGTTATTGGCTTGTAGGAAGCGTCGAATCCTATCCATAGCCTCAGCCTCTCTCAAGAAGTCAAATTCATATCCAACCTACAAAGGTAATAGCAATAGTAAAGTATAAAAATAATAACAATAACAACATAACAAGAATGATCACGATGATGAAGATGATGATAGTAACTGAAAGAGTTTTGAATTATACAAATTTAAATTGATAAACAGGCTTGATCACCTAATATGATAATGACAGTCAGTAACAGTAACAGAAATTTTCTTTGACATGTGGCAGCAAAAGAAATTGAAAGTGTATACCTGTTTCTCTATGTACCTGTTTCTCTATCTCTTTAGTGATGGAAAAAAGATCAAATTTGATATCAGTTTTTTGCAAATACAAAGCAAAGGCTTGCAAGTTACGGATATCCGTCATCATCAATTCTTGAACTCCAGGATGTTGCACCTAGAAAAGCATGCAGATTTGAAATAGTCATGACAGCCTTTTTCAAAGATGATAACAAGTCCAAAAGCAAATGTTTTTCTGTTTTCCTAACCTTCACAGCGACATCACTCTTTGAGCCTCTCACTCTTGCCCGATGTACCTGGTTTCAAGCATAAGAACCAGCAACAGGCATTTTTTATTAGTACACCAACAAAAGTACATTCTCCTTGAAGCCAAAATCAGTTTCAGCAATTCGAACAACAGAATTGTGCAGCCAAGGAATTATGCTTTATATGGTGTTGCGGGCAATTCTATCATTCTATTGTGTATGGCCTTTTTTTTTTAGTGGTGTGTTTGGCAATGATATTACTGTAGCCAAGTAGATGTTTTTGTTTACAATACAGACCATACAAGATTAAAAAATAACACATAAAAAGAAAAATATTGTTCCACCAAAAAGGATCTTTTGACATAAATAAATAAGCATACATCCACTACCAAAACTAACAAAAATACGATGGTATTAACTACCAGGATTGCCAAATAAATGCTTTTAGTTGTTTTTCCTGTCCTGGTCATTCATTAAGCTGACCCAAAAAAAAAATTATTCACATTCTATTATCAACCTATTAATTTGGAAGACCTTGTAGCCCTCATATAAGTTTGGAGTTTGGACTGTTCCATGGGGTTCTTAAGCAATATTATGTCTGCATCAGTAGGCATAATTGCCAATATTTACATAGAAGCTGATTACTGAGTGTAATGCAATCTAGCTTAGAGGTTTCATCAACTGAATTATAGGTGACAGAAACATTAAGCACAACATATAAATTGTAACAGAGCTCAAGATTAATCCTAAAGCAAAAATAATAGTAATATAAAAAGGAAACATTATATAAATATATATTAAGAAAAAAAAGAAGTTGCAGTATTTTATGCCCCTGCTGCAAGTGATTGATGCAAATCAGGAATGACACAACATAGCATCAAGAATGGAAATTCAGACGAAGACCACCACAATTCACCATCATTTGCATGTCCAAAAGTCCGTGTCCCTAAACTTGTGCATGAAATACCACAGCCTAGGACTGCAAGCCAAATGGCCAAAAGAGAAACTGCAGTTGCCAACAGCCACATGACATGAAATTCTGAAGAATCTTGACAGATATATGTGTTGAAATCTCTGTAGAGCCAACTGAAATCAACACCATCAAAATTGCAGAGGAAGTGAAACCAAGTTGTCAAAATAATTTATTTTGTTTGGAGTTCATTATTGTTTCCCTGTATAAAAAGCTTGCAATACTTTCAAATGCCTTCCAATCAAAAACCCAAAAACAAAGAAGGAAACAATTCAATAACAAAAGGTAGGAGTTTGAAAAGAGCTCATGGCACAGTTGAAGGTGCTCATTATTGCAACATTAAGGTTGTAGGTTCAAATTGAGCGGGCACATTTTTCAAGGATATGAACAACACCAAGCTGGAGAGGCGAGGTTGGAGTAAGTAAAAAAAAAATTAAGAGAAAGGAAAACAAAAATTAGGAAGAAACACACACACACACACACACACACACACACACACACACACACACACAAACCAGACATTCACTGAATCCATTTTCAATGCAGAAACCTATCCTTTGATACAGCACCATATCAAACTCAGGTATAGGCCCAACAGCTATATTTCCTTGAATCAGATTATATCACTATGCAACGGTCCCTGAGTCTAAATCTAATTGCATGAAAAACAGTGTGAAGTTGTAAAAAAAAAATCTGTGAGATGTACCTGTGCAATTGAAGCAGAACCTACAGGATTCACATCGAATCTTTCAAAAATTTCAGAGGTGCTTCTACCCAACTCCTTCTCGAGTACAAGCTGAACCACTTCAAAAGGCGTAGCTGGGGCTCTATCACACAATGTAACAAGCCTTCTCACCCATGCAGCTGGAGCCAAATCAGGCTTCCCCAGAATTTGAGCAGCCTGATTCAAATTCCATCATGAAGGACTTCCACAAAGGAATGAAGTAAAATAAATCACTCAGAAAACCTAATAGCATTCTTGTTGCACTAGAAGAAACAGTGAAACGTCCTGCTATAAAACCCATAATATTCTACTATGAGAAGAATCAATGATCCAAAACCACATTTTGGTTACATCAAGATTTCAGACCAAAAAGGGTGAAGGCAGACCTCTTCATTCTAAATTATCATTGTGTATTGAACATAAAATCATGATCTAAAATCATTTCGCTAAGAAATCCAACCACAAAAATAAAGATAAAAGTGGAAAGTACTGAGAAGAAAATTGTCCATGCCTTGATGATGATGATAATAATAATAATAATAATAATAATAATAACAATAAACCCTCCATTTTCTACACTATACATAACATAAGGTGAAGATCAGTGACACAAAATTGCATAATAGCTTCAAGTGAGATGGGTCACATCTGTTATTGCATGCGAGATTGCTAACTTGTGTTTCAAAAACTATTCTCCAAGTTTATATTGAGATGAGCATTACCAAGCAACTCAAGGGTCACCATGAAGCATCAACATATGGTTTTAGGTCACCTAGAGGAAAGGCATGGTATATTGTTAACTTTTGGTCAATGTGGAAGAACTAAGAAGAGAAATGGATGATGTCATGAGAACAAATATTCTCCCACGCAAAGCCTCATCAAACATTTGTCACTTACATCATGTGTGCAATTGCCTCAAAAATGTTTCACAGTGTCACGGTTACTTCTTTGGATACAATCAACGTCCTAACACCATTTTCCCACGGTGGTCTCCTCCACTGTCAGAAGATGGGTTTGAACTAAACTTTGGTGCTTTAGAATACAGCCATGTCTGGGGAAGAGGGGTTCAATAGGGACTCTTAATGCAGTTCTGGTGAGAAACTTTTGGGGACCTATTGGCTTTTGATCTTCATTGGTTGAGAGCTTATAACTGTAAGCTTAGTGGTGTCATGATCCATGATGCAGGGGAGGGGGCTTCGACAGGGACTCATGCACTTCTGGTGAGACACTCCTCAGGACCCATTGGCTTTTGATGTTTAATGGTTCAGAGGATGGCTGCATGCTTGGTGCCATGACTCACGAGGCAGATAGAAAGAATCTCTTCCTGCTTGCAGATGAAGGAGATCCCTCAGGTAATGGGATGGGGGAGTTTGGAAGAGCAGAACCCCATTATGGGTGAGATTAAGGATCTTATTAGAGGTAAGCTAATGTCTTTTGCCAAAAGAATTCAAACTGCTAATGGAGAGGCTGATACCCTAGTAAAGCAAGGCGTTACACGCCAATCTCTGTTCTTGTCCATCAAACTCCTTTCTAGTTCAATTTGTTAGCCCTTGGGAGCTCCCTGTCCTATGTTGTTGAATCTAATCTTGTTTCCTTGGTACAATTATTATAAAAAACTTATTATTTATTCGTTCATAACAATTCCCAAACTGAGCATAGGCCATTTCAAAGGAAAAATTGCAGTTCAATCTTGCAAAATTTTGCAACATTATAGTATCAAATTATTTCAAAATTGTTAATAGGCCACATAGTCCAAGTGCCAAGGCAGAAAGGCCACAAGATTCCACATTGAATTTCACAACAGGTTTTGAAAAAAAATGTAATTTCTATTTATCATGATCTCAAACCAGAAAGTCCCACAGTCAAAAAACCCATTTGACAAAAAACTTCAAAAAAAAAAGACAATCATTCATTTAAATAAATAAAAACCCATCACCCATACTTTGGAATTTCCACCCCCACTTCAAAGCATATCATAAAAACCAAAAACCCATATCCAAAATAGAAAGATTTAATACCTTGAGAAAGAACCCACCAAGTTCAGAACACATGGAGTACAACTTGTCAGCCGCCAGCTCATGCTGGTTCTCCCACATTTCCTCCTGCTTCTCCACCCCTTTCACGAATTTAACTCGAACCTGACAAATCTATGACCCACACACCCATAAATGATACAGAGACTGATACATAGATCGATAGAGTGAAAAAAAAAAAAAAAGAAAAAACCCACAGACAGTGACATATAGAGATAGAGAGAACCTTATATCCAGTATAGATATCTGCAGCTCGAACCCAGAACTGGAAAGAGCGTTGCCAAGGTCTGAAAGTGGTGGAGAATTTCTCATTCAAGTCATGGAGTTGAAGAAGATTCATTTTGTTGCTACCCCACATGCACTGATGAAGAAAAAATCCAAAGAAACTACCAGTATGTTGAGAATTTTCCAATCTCTTATGAATACATCAGTAGGAGAAGTAAAGGAAGAAGAAGAAGGGAAAGAAGGAAGCAAAAGAAGGAAGAGGAGAAAGAAGTAAAAGCAAGGAATTGGTAGGGAATGAAAGGAGACGTCTTTGTTGGGTTCTGTGGACGTTAATGAAAAGATTGCAAACAAGGGAATGAATGGATGGCCATTGGCCACCCTGCTTTTTGCATTGCGCATGCAATCTCATTTCTCTTTCTTAAATCTTATTACTGCATGACTCGTGAAATGAATTGTTTCCTGTGCCAGAAGAATGAATTCTTAAATCTTCTTAGTTCTCACACTTGTAGAGGACAGGTTTTATTTTATGTTTTTCCTTTTTTTTTTTTTTCTTCTTCTTCTTTTTGCTAATAGCACTGGAAAAAAATTTTGGTAAAAATATAGAGCATGTAAATTAGTGATTCAAGTTTTTTTTTTTTAAGGTAAGTACTCAGACACCCACACCCACACTCACACGAGTCCTTCACCATCAACGCTACAATGAAAAATTGACCCTGGTTGAGTGATCCAAGATTTTACTACAATGAAATCTACTTTGGATAGTATTTAAAAAAAAAATCAATTTTAGGTTTTGTTTTGTTTGCTTGGATTGAATTTCTAAATTTCACTGTAAATTGGAAAATAAAATCTTATTTTAGAGGTGAGCAATAAGGGTTATAAGGTGGAGATGCACATGTGATTTATCATATTCTCAGTTTCTTTTTTGGCTAACCACTTTCTTAGAATTTGGGTTTACCGGTGATGATTGGCCACTAGCTGACCCAAGCAAATATTTGGGTTTTGGGTGCAAATATAAGATTTTCACATGATTTTGGAAGCGGACCCAAGGTTTTTATGTGGTTTTAGAGGGGGATCAAAGATCTTCATGTGCATTTTGGGAGCAGGCTCAAGTCCAGATGGGGCATCCGCCTATAAATCTGTATACGTAAGTCCCATGCGGGTGGCTACTCAGTTTCCATCTCCCCTTGTCTCATTTTTTATTTTAATGATCATTTAAAGTAGTCACCTTTGTTTTTTTTTAATTTTGGCCACTTTTTGGAATACAATTTTTGGGTATTCCTAAATATTCGGCTCTATGGGGAAAGGAAAAAAAAAACAAAAAATAAGCCTTTAGAAATCTTCAAAGTTCCAGTTTTGATCATATGTCTCTCAATGGATTGCATGGCCAATAATAATGAAAATACAGTATGATCTTCTTGTGTGGATCACCTGTGATCATTTCAATCATCTCATGTTCAATTTTGTCGTCTCCTTAATGTTAGTGTTTATAAGCAGTCCTCGCTAAGTTAATTTTAAAAAAAACACACACACTCTCTTCAAGAATTTTTTTCCAAAGGCAGCGTTGGACTAAGTGTTTACCTATAGACTATTTAGAGGAGTGGTTCTCAGTTGGGCGTCAAAAATAGAACCCGTGCATGAAAGCATATGCTGGCCTTTTGATGCACGCAACGGTGGACCAGAATTTTCATTTAAAGGGTGCAGAACGCTAGTAGGTAGGTCAGTTTTGGGGGCAAAGTGAGGATTTTCATGTGTATTTTGAGAGTGGACCCATGATTTTTATTGAATTTTTTGAAATTGACTCATAATTTTGTATAGTATTTGAAAGCATCTTGCTGTTTGACGAGCGTGATCACACCCACCTGCCACTACCTATATCTATCCTTGGATGCAGGGATCATCATTTAGTAACGATGGAGATCTATATTCACACATGGCGCCGCATGTGGGTGCTTATAGAAAATTTTATTGGAGAGGTGGGTCATAATAAGGTTTTAAGCTATTTGCATTATAATTTAATGGGATTTTAAAAAAATCATCTTAAACCCAAAATAAACAGATTTATTAACAAATACTTCAACATGTCCGATTGGGGTTCGTACATTTTTTTTACTAATTTGCCCCTATATACTGCCCAGAAGGATATTGTTACGCTATTGTTAAAACCCTAAGCATTGCTCCTTTTCCCTTTTCTTTTTGCTCCACTCTTTGTGCCTCTTACACCAACATTCTTGTTGTCGTTATTCCATTTGCCTTTTGAAAAAGGTAAGCTACTGCTTCCACTCATTTAGAGCCATCATCCTCCTTCTTGTAATCTTTTAATCATTTCCATTTACGAATTTGCTTGTCGAAGTCATTCTTAATTGTCATTGTTCTAAGAAAATCACAATCAGATGGAAATGACCATTGGATAAGTTTTCACCACTTCTACATAACTCCAATATAGTGAAATAAAATTCTCTAGTTGTGATTTTCAATGAATGGTGACAATAAAAAACAACTTCAATCAACAAATTCACAAATGAGAATGATGAAAAGACTATAGAGAAAGGAAGAAAATGACTTTAAATGAGTGGAAACAGTAATTTGCCTTCTTCCGCGGCACAACGACAACCAGTATATAGGATTTTATGATGAGCCTAACAATATTGTTAGGGCAATATCATTAATGGGCAAATTGGTCCAAAAAAAATGAATAAGTCCAATAGCAAGTTTTCTATCTTTGTTAATAAATTCATTTAATTTGAGCTTCAGATAAAATTTTAAAAAAAACCCTAATTTAATTAAACCTAACTCAGTAATATAAATCAAATCAACTCAGCAAAACCACTAGATAAAAATTACTAATAAAGGGATTGCTTACAAGCATCAAAGTCTGCAACCCAATGAATGCGCGCCCAACAAAGAAAAACTGAAAGGTTAGCTTTGTCACTATTTAAGGCATAAGCAGGTGACAGTGTGACAACCCCTTTCCACCTCAACCAAATATTAATGTGAAACTTCAGAAAGGAACAAAAAAAATTATTTATTATAATGCCATACCAACTCACCCAACTTCAATCTTAAATATATACACCACCCTTTCTCAAAAATGGTTGTGTGAGAGAAAATTTTAATGGAATTCACTTGGATACATGTAAATTACAAGAGGATGATGTGGTGGAAAAAATCTCATTATGAATGGTTTTGGGCAAAAACTCATCTTAATTGGTTTGTCATTACCATTGATTTTGAGTCCTTAAAGTTCAACAGTTTCCTAATTTACACTTTTATGAAATTCAATCACACAATAAGTATAATTTGAATTAGTGTTAAATTAAGAAGACTGCCAATTTATGGCAGATTAGTGAGCCATAGCGGTTTGAATTGATCACAAAGGTCCCATACCCATGTGATGAAAAAAAAAGTGCTCTCTTTACAAACCGGGAGAGATTATTTAATAAATGAAGAGAATTTTATCAAAAAAATCCCTTTAAACTCCCTATAGATTAAAAAGGACCAAAAATATATGTAACCATTGCAATGGTCCCATGGGCCCTTTTTTGTTTTTTTATTTTTATTTTTTTGCTGAGCAGTGATATTTCCTCTTATTCGCATATACGAGCTTCTTCTTCCTCCTTCCTCCTCTCCTTTTTCCTTCATGATATGGTGACTTCATTATCTTGGACTTGGGTGCAAGTGGGTCTTCATTACCAAAATACCTCGGTATCATATGTACTCATTTAAATACATCATCTTCCACATCCCTTTTTTCTTTCTTTCATTTTCTTTTTTCTTCTTTCAATCTTAAGTCTCTCTTAATCATTTCATCAAACACCATACAGGCATGTCCCAAGCTGTCACACTTTCCATATATATCGTTCAAGTACCGTATAAACAGATGTCCCTCTCAGTCATTTTGCCAAACACTTTACAGGCATTGCCTAAGTATTCTAGCCCATCATCATCTCATCCCATTTCCTTTGTATCCCCTTTCTTTACCATTCTAATTCACAACATCTAAACCAACCTCAACATCTAATGTTTTTTTTTTTCAATACCATCTTCAAAATCAACCATCATTACCATCCAACGACCATCACTTGCGCGACAAACATCCAACAATAAAGTTTTTTTTCTGAATATGACATGGGCGGCGATATCCCCCATCAACTTTGAAGAAGAAGAAAAAATGAGCAGGTAAGCGGGGATATCACTGTTGGTCAAGCACGTGATTTTCCCCTGATTCTAACATAGGCAGCTATATCTCCGCTTAACTATGAAGAAGAAGAAAAAAATAAGCAGGAGAGCGGAAATATTGCCGCTGGCCAAGCACATAATTTTACATTTTGAGTTAAATGCCCATAAAGTGTTTGATGAAATGACTAAGAAGGATGTCTATTTATAGAGCACTTGAACGACGTGCATGGAAAGTGTGACAGCTTGGAGATATGCATGTACACTGTTTGATAAAATGACTGAGAGAGACTTAAGATTGAAAAGAGGAAGAAGAAACTGAAAAAAAAAAAAAGGGATATTTAAATGGGTATATATGACCAATGTATTTTGGTAATAAGCTCCCACTTGTACCGAAGTCCAAAATAATAAAGTCACCATATCATGAAGCTAAAAAGAGCAGGAGGAAAGAGGAGGAAAGAAGATGAAGAAGAAGAAGCTCATATATGCTAATGAAAAGAAATATAGCCGCTTATCAAATCCAAAAAAAAAAAAGGAGAAAAGGGCCCATGAGACCACTACGCTGGTTATATATATTTTAGGTTCTTTTTGATCTATAGGGAGTCTAAAGGGATTTTTTCGGTAAAATCCTCATAAATGAATTAACTCATTCGACACAAGATAATATAACAAAGGCTTTCTTGAAAGGAGTAAAATGTAGCCATTAAGGTAGTGCCTCAGTTGATTTGAGCTTTGGATTTGCCGCCAAGATCGTGAGTTTGACCCTCATTCCTTGGGTTATTCGAGCACTATGTATGCGACCATATATGTACTCTTAGGGAATAGTTATTGCCCATTAGAATCGGATAATGTCGGACCAGATGCCAAAGGTCCAAAGGCCGTGCTGGCGAGGGATATCTTACGTCATAAAAAAAATGAGTAAAATGTGCCGGTTATCTCATGCATGTCAAACAATGTGTGCACATAAAAAAACCAAAAAAATAATAATAATAATAAAAAACAAAAACAAAAACCAAAGGTTAAGTTTTAGTGCTCTACTGAAAACTTGTTGCAACTTTACTGAAGGGTTTTACTCCGCATAAATGGGTGTGATTTCATTTCCCACACCGCATGTCCTGCATACTCCCCCAATAGAAAATTCAAGTTACTATTGTTACTATTTAAGATATTAAAGGGCATATATTTTCACTTTCACCAATTTATTTATTTATTTTGATATCCCAACTAAGAGGGGCTGTCTTGATAAACTTAGTACATGTGAAGAGATAACCCACAAATACAAAGAGTAAACTCGTTCATGTGGAGAGTGACAAAGTCGGACATGCAAGGAGAGGAGAAACTCACACATGCAAGGAGGGGGAGGAGGTCAATATCGAAATATTAACCACCTTGCGAGACCTATTTTTCTCCTTTAATTAATATGAATGGAAGGTTGGCTTCTTAATAGTGAAAGAATGGACTTTACATAAGCCCCATTTATCAATGGAATTACAAATGTCAAATTAGACTCAGCTAAAAATAAAAGTGTCAAATCAAACCCTAAATCATCAAGTCAGCTTTTGCTTAAAAATGAAGGCAATGGTTGCCGCCTAGAGAACCATTACGTAACACCAATATTTAGAAACTGCCGCTAAGTAAAAATTTTAAAAAAATAATAAAAACTTACTCTTTTTCCATGAGAAGGTCATTTGTGTCATTCATTAAATATATTTTTCCGAAAACAATCTATACTCTCTTTTTTTTTCTCTAGTAAATACTCATAAAGGGAAGAGAATTGCATAACCACCAAGAGAGAGGGACAGAACCTAGACTGTAACAAATTATAAAATTTAAAAGCTGTTTTTAATCTTACACAACTTCAAAATATTTAGGCTATAAGTGCGAGGACTTAGAAAATAATTTTCAAAAAAAGGGAAACAAGTAAATTTCCATACCCAATTATGTTTCCTTCCCTTTTGGCAGTGATGATGTCTTACTACTTTTGAGTGGTAGAGAGGGTCCTAGCATTATCATTCATCACATCCCTGTATGGACCACAATATGGACTGTTCTATATTTTGCATAAACTCCTTTTTTAGCTTAAAAATAAAATACCTATATTTTCCACTTCCTATTTCTTGCATTTATTTCATGCTTTGTGCACAAGGACCATACAAAACTATGCAATGCATATAAGCATTGATGCATTTGATCGTCATTGCCCATTTGGCATCCATTTTTACATGATTATTTTTCAATTTATCTTCCATATTTCCAAGAAACTAAAATTATAAAATTACAATCAATAAAAATGTTATTAAATTTTTAATCCCAAGACATGCATTGGCATGCAGTAAAGTGTAAACCCTAGATTTGCTTGTATCCGAAGAAAGGTATCTGTCTTGTAACTGAAGAATGGCATTTAGTTTTTGCACTGGCTAAGCTGCTCTCTGTGAGGCTAGCAGACGTGTGCACCACTTTAGACCACGTCACATGATGGTGAACCTCATTACCCACCAAGAAATTTCGGGTTAGAGCCCTCTTTGTGGACATAATTGATGGAAGATATTCTGCCGCAGGCACTTCCATGTGCAGACCTAGAGTACTGTAGGGCCTACTTAGACCCTTCCATCAATGAAACACCTTTGATATTTCATCTCATTGGCGTAACGCTCATTTTTATACTGAACCTTCACCGACCATTGAATTGAATTGCAAAATAAGCTGACTGTTAAAATGCCATTCAACTTTAGGATATTAAGCCAAGGGCTAGGCCAATTTGATGGGCGCTGATTTTTTAGGCCCCTAAATAAATTTACATATAAGTGAGCCTGACTACATACAACTTATATGCAGTCTACTTGTGTGAGAACATTGCCCCATAATTGATAATTTAGTATGCATTATTGACCAATAAGGCCTGTACCCGAGTTGTTCACACACGACAGAAAAATCCCAGTCACCCATTCCAAACACAACATCGGCCAAAAGTTATCTGTGAAATTAAGCAAGGATCACTTTCTCTCTCTCCTTCATGCTGTACTTTGCTTAACTTCACTAATAAAGTAAACTAAAGTAAAGCCTCTATTTATTAGACACGAAAAGATGACAGTGTCGTATCAAAATATTAAAATTTAAAATTTCCCTTTTCTTCAAACAAAAAAAAATTTAAAATCAACATTTTTAAACCACTAAATGACAAAAATCTACTTTTTGTCATCTATTGTTTTACACAAAAAGTCAAAAAGACTCTTATCAAGCCACAAAAGACAAAAACACCATCAAATTATAATTAGACTTCTTTATATTTTATTCTCTTTTGATTCAAGGCTTTACGCAACTTCATTCTACAAATAAAGTTCCCAAACAGGCTCAACCTTTTCCTCTTCCTCTGCCTTATCTTTTTTCTCTTCATAAACCCTCTCCCTCTGAGAGGCAAGACAACAAACCAAAATCCCTTGAATATTTGACTAGTAGAGTGAAGTGAGGCCTCCGTTTAAGAGACATAAAAGGATATGAGGGTCATAGCAAAACTAAAAAATTCAAAATTTTCCATTCATTAAAAAAAAAAGTCAACAAAAAACATTCTCAGCATGCTAAATGATAAAAAAAAGTCATTTACCTTTTAAAAAAAAACAGTAAAAGAAGATTCGTTACCAAGCTACTAAAGACAAAAATCATTACATTAAATTTGGAACCCTTATATTTTATGCTATCTTGATTTGAGGCTTCACTTTACTTCACTTTACAATGCCATTAATGAAACAGGTCTCCCCCACTCTCACTTTTTCTCTCTCCCTAAACCCTCTACCCATCTCAAGCGAGACCAGCCAACTGAAAGTCCTAAACCCCATAACCCTTCCACCCACCTTTTCTCTCTCTAATCCCTCTAACTCTCTCAAGCAGATCAACCAACCAACCAATAGACCCAACTCTTTAAATGATAGTCTAGAACTGTAGGAAATGCCTTCCAATGAAATGATTTGAATATTTGTAGAACTAAGACACAACATATTTTTGTAGTTTTGAAATTGTAGCCAGGAAACTCCTATGTTAGTCTTTTGCTAAACTACTACGGTAGGTAGATCCATAAGACTGCTATTACTGGCAATGTATTGATATAAATTATTATCCACATAATCAAAACTAGTAAGCAATGTGGCTTGGACTCCAAAATCTACCCTTCTGTTCCCACGCCATACAGTCCAAAATGCCAATTGGGAAGGGAGATATGAAACTATTTACAACTATGAATGGGCTCCAAAATGCCATGTGGGAGGGATACATGAAACTATTTATAAGTCATACGCTGCCCTGTCCGAATCAGAGATGTCCAAAATAGAATGTCAGTGAGCTGAGGTTGTGTCTTGTATGTAGGAATTAGCGAAATATTATGTTTAAATTTCACGATACTTTCATTTTGCGAAAATTGATTGTAGGTTAAATATGGTTGTAATGCATTTTTCGTGGAAAGATAATAGTGTCGAGGGAACAACATAGTGAGTCATTTCAACACCCAAATTAGGATCGAAGACCTGTACAATTTCACCGCGATGATTGAAGATGTAAAGGAAGTATTGGAGTCGCAAAACCAACTCAAGCATGCAACCTGGTCTATTCCTATTCATTTGTTCCTTCTTCTTTCTTTCCTTCCTTTTTTTTTATTTCTTTTGTGGAAATAGTCATTGCTTCCTATGGAATATATCTAGAGAAAGTCCTGCTAGCATAATGCCGGGACTTGTAATTTCTGTGATCAAATGGAATATAGGACATGTTGCACATAGGTGTAGGTTGTGTGGACAAATGTTCCAACCATAATAAAGACTATTCCTTAGATTAGCCTTTTTTTTTTTTACTCTAGTAAATACTCACACACCCACAAACACCCCCTATCCAAGTCAGTTAATATCATCACTGCAATCAAGAATTGATCCCAAATTGTTTCTGTGGAGGGGCGGTGCCTCACCACCAAGTTACCAATGAATTGGCTTCTTAGATTAGCTAACCATAAATGTCGCTACCCGCCAAATCAAAGAGAAGAAAGTGAGCAGCAAATGTGGAAGCAGTGATCGGTTAAAGATCATTGTTTTTTAATTGAAGGGCCAGAAACATCCAATAAGGCTTATTATCTACATTGTTAATCCCTCAAGGCTCAAGCCTCTTTTGCAAAGTTGGGGCCACTGGGTCATATCTCCACACCACTTGCATCATCACAATAACAACAAAGTACCATCATCATGCTAGCATTTTCCTATCTACAATAAGGATTCTAATCATGTTCAAGAATATACTATCAAATGCAAATTCCTCACTGAAGCTAAATTACACCTTTTCTGCTCATTCAAAAAAATCTACACTACTTCTCTCATCCAAAAGGATAAATAACAAATCAAAACAGAAATTGAGCACAACAATAACAGATCAACTTCCATTGCTTCCTTCATCAAAAGGAGTAATCAGATCACATCAAATATAGCTCAAAATTGAAAACAACCAATCCTACAAAATCTCACCTCATTGAAGCTCTGCATCCAATCTCAAATTCTCAATCAAATGTCCCACAGGAGAGCAAAGGCCAGCCTCCAATTGCAAGGACCTCACCACTCCCTCTATCTGCACTAGCTCCTCATGAAACTTGGGGTTGAGCACCAAGTAAGAGAAATGCTCATCCAAAACCACCCCAAGGCACCTCACCACCACCTCCAGCGACGGAACCCACCAGCAAGCCTCCAATCCCAACAAAGACTCCGCCGATTCGCACGGCCCTGCATCTGGAAACCTCTCATACTTCCTCAGCCACTTCCCCAGATACCTCACCAGCCACAACATCTCCACCCCGCCGAGCCCCGCCACCGCGCCCGACAGCGCCAGCCCGTCAACATTCTCCGATCCAAACAGATAATGCAAGCACAATTCCTGGGTCGAAAACCCATCACAGGCAGCTGCAAGGAGAACCGCTGCCTTCGTCGCCAGCGGCGACTTCTTCTCGCCCGCCGCCTTCTCAATTGCTGAAAGGGCTTGCCTTTCCCACTCCTCCCGTACGCCGGCTAGTCCCGCATCAGTCGCCGGAGAGAGGAAATACTTCAGAATCAGAAGAAGATCAGAGGATCGAATGTCCGCCACGTGTTTGACGAAAATACAGAGCATGTCCGACCTCCTCCTCTCCACCATCTTCTCCACCAGGCGCGACCCCACTTCGCCCCCAACGACCCCATTGAGAATTAGGGTTTCCACCACCTCCCAGAGATCGATTTCGACGCAGGCATCCAAAATCAGCCCCGCGACGTCGCGATTGATCAAAAACCCTAGCTTTTCGATCGCGCAGCGAGTGAACTCGGGGTCGGAGGGGCTGAGTCCGATCGAAAGACCGATCTTTTCACTGTTCTGATCGAGGAACGAGTTGAGGAGATGGATGAACTCGGCACGGCCGAGGGAATTAGGGTTTTTGAGCTTCCGCTGCAGCTTCTTGAAGAATTTGTGGGAGAGAGAGATGATCTGGGAATCGAGATCGGAGATCTTCCATCCTTGGACGCGTTGGATGGGAAGGGGTTCGCCTTCAGCGATCTGGGGTTTTAGGAGAGGGAATATACGGTCAGGATCGAGGATGATCGGGTAGGGAGATGGGGTTTTGACGGTGGATCCGGCATCGGCCGCGGATTTGGTGATGATTTCGAGCAGCGACATGGAGGGTTTTAGAGCTTGTGGCGCCGCGGGCTAACGAAGTAGGGTTTTAGAGCTCGCAGCAGGAGTCGAAAATGCAATGGAAATTCTCAAATCAGACCTTTAGGTTTCAAAACCTTTCAAATTAGGGCCTAGTATTTTCTAGTAAGTTTCTAGTCTTTAAATTCCATGTGAATTTTAAACATAGTAATGAAACTTCACAAAAGTAAATTTCTTTTTAAGATGTAACAAAATTTCATTAAGAAGAAAATTAATACAAAGGACAAAAAATAAATAAAGAGAAAGGAGAAGGTGTAAAAGAAATACACTAATCTCAAATTCAATTACAACACACTCACCTAAAAATCCAACATGGAAAAATTCACATGTAAAGATTAAATGTAAATGTCATTACATTCCTAGTGTAAAAGACAAACGCCGGTTTGAAAAACAAGTGTAGCTGCTGGATTATAACACTTGTAAATCCTATATGCATGTATGCAGTGGCATTAATCTGCTTTTTCTATGGTAATTGAATTACTATGAATAATTTAATATCACTAGAAGTAACTATATGCATTCGCAAGCACAAGATAGAGGTAAGAATGGACCTCTTACCTTACAGGTAAGAGCGAGATAAGATAAGAGGTCCGTTTTTACCTGCCTGATTAAGGTTCAAATTTAGTCAAGCACCTTCCTTATTCAAGAGGGTCTTGTATTACCTTGCCTAAGGTCTGTCTACTTCCCTCGCCCAAGGGCTTTGGGTCTACTGTAAAAACTATGACAGTGGTAATGGTGTCAATGTGCCTGGGAACCCAATTCTGTCCCAGGAACAACCCAATTATTAACTTGTGGCCCTTTGCACAAATATGTGACCATGGACCACCCCATGGACATATATTTAACTTGGATTGTATACCAAAATCTTCTGTTGAAAAATTCACACCTGATTGGCCCAGCTAGAACCCAGCCAGATATTAACGGCATAGTCGGCCCATCTGGGGCTTAAAAAGCTTGCCAGGCTCAAGCTCACATCAAGTTCGGCCTAAGTCCCAGCCGTCGGCAACCTTGGATGATGGATTTGATTGCGAAATTGTTTTGTAACATTTACATTTATGCTGCGTCGTGGGCCTCCTCCATCCCTGACCCATTCGGAACTGGTTAGAGGTCTAAGATTGATTGGTACACACCATCTTTCAACCAGCTCGGCATGAATTTAATGATAAAAATCCCTCCTAAACACCATGTGTTAAAATGTGAGTGTGAAAAATTGAATCTGAGAGCCTCTTTGTTTCATGTAATTGAATACCTAGGATTGTATTTTCATTAGTGGTTAAAAATGAAGGACTAAACTTGAATATAAAAAATTGATCATCAAATAACCTCTCCTTTAATGAAAACCGAATGAAGGGAGAGATAGGAAATCAATACCCAACCAATAATTCAAAGCCCAGGAATGTCAAGGCCACCTTGATATTTCCTTTGTGGAGCTTGTTGAACAAGGATTACCAT
This sequence comes from Sextonia rubra, assembly GCA_037013555.1. Lineage (NCBI taxonomy): Eukaryota > Viridiplantae > Streptophyta > Magnoliopsida > Laurales > Lauraceae > Sextonia > Sextonia rubra. Next base: position 60,046,525 of record JASUAD010000001.1, read on the forward strand.
CTATGTAATTCCTATATATGTTATTCAAACAAACAGGCCTCAAGAAACATGACAAGTTACAAAGAAAAATTTAAAGAAGAATTTAAGGGTAATTCACAGATGCCGAAGGGGAAGTCAAGTTTGGATGGAGAGTCAGGTACTAGAGTATCTTACTAACTAGTTGAACTTTTAAGAAAAGATTAGATGGAGAGGAATTTTCCACAACGTGACGGGGCAGCTGAAGAGGAAGTTTGCACAAGGTGACGGGGCAGTTCAGCCTCTCTCTCTCTCTCTCTCTCTCTAAATACACTAGTACCATAAGGTTTGCTGTAAAAAAAGATGGATATGACATCTAAGTTAAGTTTGCTGTAAAATAGGATTTGGGCTACTTATTAAATATCTAAACCACTTAAAAATAAATGGAAGCACCTTTTATCAACCCTTGCAAAATTTCACTTCAGAGAAAAAGACTCCCCCCAAATTGTTCATGCAAATACCACATGATTTGTCCGTAATTTTCGGAGCCCACCTATTAAAAATGTAAACCACTTCAAATAATGCCTGTTTTCTATGGACCGTCACCGAACCTAACATTCATAGAATACGGGACAATCATCAGATTGATTATGCATAAAGCTAATAATTGTTATAGTTTTTCATTTAAGTGTATTGTCATACATCATCAATCCTAGGGCAGCTCGAAAGTCAGAACACATGGTAACCAAAATTTTTTGATATATCATACAAGAGAGAGGCATTTGTTTTGAGTAGACCTTTATAATTTGCACTGAATCCCAGCATAAAACCATATTAACTAGCAAAAGCAGAATTGGAATGGAATGGACAACCCGAAATGAGTTTTCTTAAACTGCCCCCCGCATTAAATGACAAGATGCTTTTATTGACCAAGAAAAGAGGCACTCGAGGGGGTTTCCTTCCAAAGCGTGTGGGCGTTTTGGGGCATTGCAGAAAATTTAGATAACTGAAATCCTTGATAGAGATAAAATGAGTTCCTCAGGGAATCAAATTGGGAGAATAAAAAAAAGAACACCTAACATTAATCATCACATCAGAATAAAACTGGAAGGATAAAGATGGCCCAATATTCCTGCCTGCATTTGACCCATGAGCCAAACAGACCCATCAATTTCATATGACAAACAGAACACTTTAAGCAAGAACTTAAGCTCCAGAATTGAAATGTTGCTGTATACAGGGTTAGAACCTCATTTTGAAATCGCTGTTTGTGACTGAAGACGAAATGCAAAAGCTCTCCAAGCTCACACAAATGACCACCACCCTTCCATGTCAGCCTTTCACCCTACACCAGCGTAAACTCTAGGAATCAGATTGAACACAAGAAGTTTCAATTTAACTAAATATACTACATATCAAGTCATAAATTATAGTTTACATGAGTAACATTGGACACAACTGATTCATAGAACAGCAGGTCTTCCATGTCAAAGTAATAGGCGAGTATCCAACATACCATAAGAGACTACCTCCGCATGCATCTTTGAGATCAGATTTGGGTAGGTAAGTTGGGACTGCAGCCTATTCTCTTGGTGCAATCTCTGATGAAGCCCATAAAAAAAGGATCCATAACATAGGTTTTAGAATTTTTTGCCTCCTTGCAAAAAAGCGATAGTGTCTCGGTTTCTTCTAAAGATCTTGAACAAGTGAAATCAGTTACCGGCAGGAGAGGTTAACTCCTTACCCTACCGATCAATTTCATCAGAACATGATGCAGTAATTCGGGTTTCCGGATTGTGTTTGGCTTGACATATCTGACGATTAATAAATGGGTTGTGTTCGAGTTCAGTCTACTCTTTCTACTTGATCTCAACTATCCTCAAGTAATTGAACTATGACTCATCAACCAACCAGAACCCAAACTGTCAATACAGGGTCTGATATGAATCTTTTGACTTCCAGATTGCTTTCAGGTTGACATTTTCAACCCAATTAACAAATGAGTTGGGCCAGTCAAGTCCAAACATGCTAACAATAGTGCTCAACCTGACCAACTGCCACCCCTAGTTCCAGGTGGAAGAGAAACTGCTTACAAGAGCTTTTCAAGGCACTTTCACAGAGTGATGCAGCAATGCTGCTAGAAAGCCAAAGATCAAACTGAAAAATATGACTCTATCGAGTCAATGATACTCACTCAGATTTTTCTTCAGACTCCCTGTTTGAGGTTGAATTTAGGGCTGTTAGCTTCCCGAATGATTCTTTGGCATCGCCGAAGAAGTCTTTCACTTTATCAAGTACAGTTTTCAGCTCTTCTTGTGGAGGAAGCTGAAATTGAACTACAAAACCATTAAAATAAAGCAGCTTTGTTTCTATTTTTAAAGTAAACTGAATTTATTGATGATGGAAGACTACCATAAAATAAAAAGACACTGTACACAAAATGCCTACACTACATCTTAAACTGTCGTGTGAGCAACCACTTACAAACTCATCTTCTCAATCATGATGGCCCAATTCACCATGCAATTTTGATGCACTTAATTGTTCGCAGGATAGGCTTTGCTAATTTGCCCTTAACTGGCAGAGTTGGTGGCTTTAATTATCTTATTTTCAGCCATTATTTTCATATTTACGTGGTTCTTACAGATAGAGGAGCACATAGACAAGTCCAGTATCACTTTGCTATTTTTCAATGTGACTATTCATAAATTTTCATATTGATGACAACAAAATGCAGAGGCAATGACTGAAAATTGATTTTCAGTAAAACAGTTGAAGAGCAAAATATCTTAATATTGTTAAATTTAGCGAATGTGAAAACCATGCAATACCCTTACTTTTTTGCTGAAGCACTCTTAAAAAAGAATCCAGAAATTTTAATGTCAAGTCCATCAAGGTGTAATTAGCTTAAAGCAGAAGTGAAAACCTTAAATAACCCAAATATGTTGGCTAATTGCAATAAGCACTTAATATGGTTCTTTCTCCCACTTTGTCACCTTATTCCGACTGGCAGAAATTGAAAATCTCAACAATCCTTACATCTAAATAGAGGCACTATTTATTATCAACTGGGGGAAAAAGTTACACTCACTGGACACAAGTGAGTATCTTTATCAAAACTTTAATCTCCTATTTAGAGAAATATATCATCCGATCTACTGGGAATCTGGGATGGCTTGATACAAAATTCATTAAAGACATAACCATATATATATTTATATAATCTAAGGATTTGGCTTAGGATAAATCAGAATGGAGAAACAGAATTCATGTAACCGACCCTGACATAGTTAGGACAAGGCTTTGACGATGATGATATATATGAAATTACTAAATACATAAATTTCATAGGCTAATCCAAATAACATATTACAGCGAAAAAACTAACGTTAATATGGGAGAAAGATTAAAGAAATAAATGCTTTAGCTTAGAACATGGGGGAAAAGGAAACAGAAGCTGACCTCAATGACATTTGAAGTAGAAATTGCAGCTCTCAAGTTGTTATTTTCCTGCATATTGTTCGGTCAATAGCTTAGGCACAAATTCCTAACAGAATTGCTTTTCTCATGGGTGGATTAGGAAAACAGGAGGCACTAATTTCATCAAGCATAGGATCAGAGAGAAACATTACAACAAGTTTGTAGCCATATCTAAATGCGGTAGCAGACCTCAACACGCGAAATTGCTTAAATGCTGTCTTCTGTATCTCCTTCTCATCCTGTTTAAATTAGACCACCTGACAACGTCAGTAATGCATGAGAATTAGACAACATTGACTGAAGGTGACTAAATACTATACACTGCAGCAAACTTGGAAATGGTTAATATTTAACGAAAGAACCAGTTGGTCAATATGATAAATGAGGTAAGGAATTTCAAGTATACCATTTTATCAGCTAGAACTGTGCAATGTGCGGTAGATCAAGAAGCTACTTTCATTCAAAGTAGACTCAAATTTGGTTTAGTGAGTGTCAATGGCCAACTGCATGTTTAACACTAACCATCATTTTTCCAGGGTTGAGACCAGATCATTCAAAGGCACAACATATGTAAAAATGAAATTGAACATTTGATTATAATGTGCAACTTGAAAATAATAGAAAAGACTAAGATGATGATGAAAGAAAAAGTTAATTGTTGTATAAAGCTTGAAGATGTTGATACACAGCTCGAAAGAATTAAAACACCAACTCACGGAACAAGTTTCTTTCATCAGAGTATAAAATTAGCAAGTGAAGCTTCTTATTTTAGAGAATTCAAAACGAGGCATTTGCACAATCCATGATTAAATTAGGGACCCATCAGCCATCCGTTGTCCTAAACTATGTCCCAGAAGAGACAGAGTGGGTCTTCCTAAATATGCTGATGATATGACCGTTTACTTCTTGACGAACAACAAATGGGCAGCTAAAATAAACTCTTGCTTAAACATATTTGCATCTGAATTGGATCGACAAATAAATAGATTGAAATCTGAGCTTCTCTTTATCAAAGGAACGCCCATGGCTTTGCCCCAAAGTGTTTGTAACATTTTTCATTTTTGACATCCACAGGAACAACTCCAGGAAGGTATATCTGGGTTCATTTTCAGAATTTAAGTCTAGAGGCCATTGAGAGGGCAAAGGACTCATGCAAAGAATTTAGAAGAAATAATCAGGTTAGAAGGGATCTATGATCTCCCCCAGAGGCAGAAGAGTTCTGATAGAATCAGTTACCTTGACAATTCCATTTTACTGGTTAGGCCACCAACATCTTCTATGGCAAACACGAGGATGCATTCAGCCATTACAGGGTAAATTTCCCTGGAAAGATAAGCCTTAGCATAGAACCTGGGTTCCAAATCCCAATAGCTTGGGGTAAATTTACCGGACCCATTCACGAAGGGGGGCCTGGGGAGTAGGAAATTGGAAGAAATGAACCAAGCTTCTCCAGCTCAAACAGTTTGGAGATTTTTGGAGCCCAAGAGCTCTTTGAGTTTGGCTCCTCAGTCCTCACACAAAAGTATCTTAAGGAAAATACAGACTTTGATAGCTGCAATTCATAACTACTGGTTCCCCTCTCTGGAAAGCCATGATTACAAAGAAGTCATTTTACAACATCAAAAATGGGTGGTTGGCATGAGTACCAAAATCAATATTTTCACCAACCAAATCTAAAGGGGAACGATATTGTTTTGGTGAGCATCGGTGCTCGGCAAAGGTTTTCCCATATATATAAATATATATATAGTCTGTGGACTCTAGTGCAATCTAACCTCTTGTATGCAAGAAGTTATATGAATACACAGTTCAATTTATTTGGGAATCTAGAGAAGAGAAGGTTCACATAGAAAGAGGGTTTCATTGCAATAAGAAATAAGGAAATTTTCATATAAATTGCTTCTTTCCAATTGAGGGCTCAGTGACGACAACACCAAGAATGCCCAATATGAGATGGAATCAAATGACCAATGCCCCAAAGTATGGTTTCTCTTAACGGATAACAACAATTCATCAAGATCCTGTTTCATTTCAGAAAGGGAAAGGTGTTGTAGCCTTGTAGGTTACTTTGGTATCATCAGGTATTGACTGAGAGCCCCTCTACTAAATAGGAATCAAGGGGGTGTTTTTTGGTCTTTTGTTCCACAGGAATCTGTAGGGAAAACAGAAGCAATATTTTTTTTTCCACATACAACATCAAAACCACTTTTTCTTTATAGTAAGGCAGGAGCGTCTTTCTAACAGTTCAAGTAATTCAAACATATATTTTCCTAACTATTTCACAAAGATGAGTAAGGAAACAGTAACAACTTTTATTTAATAAATAATAACAATATCGTTCTTTAGCATTACTGATTTGTGAAACTATACGGTTGGAGAAGAAACAAAAAGAATCCTCCACTTGATACTAACAAAAGTTTCAGGGTGTCAGACAATATATGATTTTAAAAACAGTATATTTATGAAAAGAGAACTTCCTGAATAGAAATTAAATCATATTAGCCCCACTACAGCCAAAATCTAGTTGCAGCACAAGATTAATAAATTTGGATATTTTTGTATGAAGCAAAAGACCAAAGAAAAAAAAACATACCCTGTAAATTACAGCTGCGAGATTTCTAGCAATTGTATCTTTGTAGATGTATTTTCCAAGAAAATTATCTTTAGCAGCAACCATAATCTTTGCAGTTGTGCCACCCGTTATAATACTAAGTGGGTACCAGAGATAAACCTATACAGAACCAAAGCATAGGTAACTACCAAAATCAAACACCAATAAGACATAGTCATTACTCGTTATTGTAATTGCTACTTATGTTGACAAGTTGAAAGCCAAAATGTGACGATCACAAATTTCTATAAAGTTCCATAAAAAATGTGAGAAACTCAACTCCGGAAATTCAATACATGTAATAGACAACTTTGACACCAAAAGGGTACATTAATACAGAAAACAGCACCAAACACTATGTTGTAGAAAATTCTCAAAAACCATATATAAATTTTTTATAAGAAGCCACAAAAATCATCACTTAAACAATGTAAAATAATTCAAAAAGACCCTGCAATCACAAGTACCCATCACAAAAGGCCCTCCAGTAAAAATGGCATCATTATATACCAATCGAAAACAGCAAAAATACACATCTAGTTAAGAAAACCCAATCACCAAAGATTAGAACCAAATATTTGTTGTAATTACAAAATATATATATATAGATATCAACAAACATAGCACAGTTGTCAGTGCAAAGGAAATTACAAATAATAATAATAATAATAATTCAAATAACATAATTATCAATATAAACAGCCAAAAAAAATCTAGTCAGTTGCACCTGTTACCCAGAGATTACACTAATTTCAGAACCATCAGCCGAGTTACTCCGAAGGCACCAAGATTTCCACATTATTCAAAAGAAATTCATTAAAATTACATAATTGGAAGCCAATAAAAAAAACAACAATGAACCCATCAATAGTCAAGCCACTGATGGTTCAGTGGTGAGGAATCTCCCTTTCCACAGGGATGACCAGGAAACTATCTCTGGCTGTTGCCTTGTTGGTTAGGGACTATGCGCAGTGAGTGTGCGTGCGTGCAAGTTAAGTATTTACTCGACCAAAAAAGAAATCAACAAAATAGAATAATAATGAAAAATCTGCATGAACAAGATATATCTAAATAACTTAATTAGCAGCATTCAAGATTCAGCGGGAAAATCACACATACCACAATAGACAAAGAAACTAAAAAAAACCAAGATAAAGTTAAAGACACTAAGAGAACCCATTTTCAAAAATTTGTGCACAATCACAGATAACCCATCAGAAAGACCCTCCAGTCACAAGTACAGAAATAACTACAAAAACCCACCACGCCAAAAGGAAGTTAGAGCTATCAATACATCAGCTACGGAACATAACAGAATTCAATTACAAAAAAGAACGTACCCAGATGAGAATCCAATTTTCAAGTAGAAAGAAAGAAAGAGATAGAATGAAATTGTGTGAGAGAGAGAGAAGTGCTGACATTAGCAGTACGAATGAAGATGACAAATTTTGGGTTGCCATCATCTTCGATTTTGGGAAGAGGAGGAGGAGGAGGTGCTCTCTGGAACTGTCTGGCCTGCATTCCTTTCTTTCCCTTGGCTTCCACCACCATAAGCCTCTGTTTCCGCTGTGCTTTGCAGCTGCTGTTGGGCTTCAAAAAGGCATCTTGGAGGGTTCTTGTGGAACTGGAGGATAGAGGAAGATGAATCAGAGCGTTAAGAGACATACCCACTTCCATTTCTGAATTCTCCAAGCCAAAAAAATGAGATTTTTCTCCCTCAGCTTACAGTTTTGCTGTATTATGATGGGCCTTGTAAGGGGACTAGGAGATAAATCATGGGAAGAAATGTCCTACTTCTAGCCACACATTTCATTGAAATTGGCACGTGCCAACGGCACACGTGTGTAAGATATTGACCATCTATCATTTTGTGTGCGAGTATACATTGGGACTAGGGATATAAGAATCAAGAAGACAAGTGAAGAAAGGAGGTGAATGTTATAAGATATGAATTATGAGTGGATGCCCATATGAGATGAGTTAGGTTTTGAATATATTATAATAGGGTTTTTCAATGAAAAAGTTATCTTGCATATAAATAAATCTCCTCCCTTAGTATTTATACACAATCTCATAATAATAATATCTCTCTTTGGTTCTTTCATTTACAACACGTTATCAGCGTATGTTCTAACGATCTTTAATGCTTAACCAAGCACTTGATCAGTCAGACGAGTCACTCTTGCAAGAGCACAAATAACATGTTACATGTAAATTACATTTTAACATGTAGCATCGGAAACTTGGTTCCAACAAGGATCTATAGTGTGTGAGGACGATGATTGGATCTCAAACGTAGATTGAGCAATGGGGATCTAAAAGGTTGATTGAGATCCATCTCTTATTCATTAGGGAGCAGTCAAAGGTTGAGATCCATCTCTGATTCATCAAGAAATAGAGATAGATTGAACTCTGTTCTCACATTAGCCACAGTCGGACAAGACACTGAAAAAGAAGAAGAAGAAAAAGATGAGCCTGGATTGCGGTGTGTGATCGATGGTCGGATTGAGTCCTCTTGGAGAGTTCAGTTGGAATCTCTATTTTGTGAAACAGAGAGGTAAAGATCAATCCCTTGATCTCGTGGGCCACACAATCTGTCAGGATCACCCTTTGCCGCCGCTGCCATCGGGCCTCCCACCACGTCGAAAGTCGTTGGAGAAACTGCTTCGTCAGTCCACAATCCACCACTGCCGAGGAAGGAGGATCCTTCCCTCCTAGTGTTTCTAATTTTACTAACAGAACCAGAACTAGAAACATAAAAAGAAGGCCTGGACAAACCAAGTTGGGTTTAGGTCAATTTAGCCTGACCCGTGGCAGAGCCCAGCCCTTGAGTAATATTCCAGACGGAGGTCGGGTCGGGTCAACTTAACTCATTTTCAAAGCCTAGCTTGCCAAAAGCACAGTACCTAATGTCATCCAGCTAACATCAGCTTGCTGACATCAGTATCACGTCAACGTCCGTACTATCAAAAACAAAATTGGCCAAATCGACGGCTAAAACTTGTTTTATCGATATTTTGGCCATCCAGAGTCCGATCAATGATCCGTTCAAACCTATGGATAGCTCGGGAGAAGATCTACACAGTGGCACCAAAAGGAGGATGATTCAATGGTTAAGTAATTTTCTCCTTATTTTATTATCTTTTATTAGTTTGATCATTATATACATGTGTTTATCTTTATCGTTTTGAGATCTATAAGTGCGTATAATTTTAGTTTGAGTAATGAATGATTCATTATTTTTATCAAAGAAAAATCATGACAGAATTGCAACTTATGAATCATAAATGGAATCAAAAGTTCTATTTATGTAATCGAAACCTAAAGTTCCAAACGATATTTAGAACCAGAAGTTCTATGTGGAATCAATAACCCGAACTTGAAGTTCTATACATTAATTTAGTTTAAGAACCAGAAATTCTTTCTAATCTGGACCAGAAGAGTTGTGTGTTATCCTAATATGAAATTGGAAGTTCTCATATTCACAATATGAACTTGAAGATTTATATTGCTAATCAAACCTGAAGTTTTGATGAAGCCGGAAGTTCAGCTCTGATTCAAACCAGAAGTTTTGATGGAATCAGAAATTTTAATTCAAACATGAAGTCTTCTATTAAAATTTGAAGTTTTGATAAAACCAGAAGTTCTAATTTAAACTTGACATTTTGATGGAATTAGAAGTTCAGTTCCGATTCAAACCTGAAGTTTTGAGGAAACCTAAAGTTTTATATTGATTAAATAACCCGGGTTATTTTAATCTAGAACTAGTAGTTCTAATCCAGACCCAAAATTTGATGAATTATTCTAATTTGGAACCAAAAGTTCTAAGATTTGAAATATAAATCTGAAGATTCATATTCATAATGAAACCTGAAGCTTTGATTTTTAAAAAATCCAAAGTAGTATAGATCGATACGAAAGTCGTGAAATCAAACCTGAAGTTTTGATAGAATCAGAAGTTCTTATTCAAACCTGAAGCTTTGGTAGAACTAGTAGTTCTAAAAACCTAAAGTTCTATCTTAAGCTTGAAGTATTGACAGAACCAGAAGCTTTAATTCCTCAGTTAAGAACCTGAAATTCTAAATTTTTAATTGGCTGATTCTTCTATATATGTTTGTTGCTGGATATTAAGAACCAAAGTTCTACTTTTTATAATTGTTATTATTAAATTGTCATTTGCACATTCAAAAAAGCTTGGCGATGCCATGAAAGAGGTAGACATAATAGTTCCTCTAGTAAAAATGAAAATAACCACCTTAAAAGAGGTAATTAACAAGGTATTTATTCTAAATTGGGAAAACCACCAAGCATAGTCTAGAAGACTTACAACTACTTTTATTCAGTTTTAGATATTTCGTTGGATGCCATGGCTTATTCTTTTATCTCCCATTTCTTATGTCTGCATATAATATTTGCTTTGAGTCGTGAATTGTTTAGCTATTTTCAAATTGTATTTTAATTATACGACTGAATAGTTATGTAAGTTTATTATTTTTTACAGTATGGATATGAAATGCATAAAACTGATGATAATATCTATTCGTTAGACAGTGCCACAAAACACACTATATTGAAAAATAAAAAGTTTTTTTCAAAGTTAGTGTTTAATTCACTCAAAGTATCAACCATAACTGGATCTGTACGAATACTTAGATGCTCTGAAAGAGTTCACATAATATTACCAAATGGTACCCATATATGCATTGAGGATGCATTATTATTATTATCATTATTATTATTATTATTATTATTTTAGCGTTTCCGAATAAAACTTGCTAGCTTCAAAAACATCAAGATAAATGGGTTCTACATATAAAAATTATAAGTGAAGGTAACATAGAATTTGTACACCATTACTGGTATTGATAACTAGAAGCTGATATTAGAGAAACTAAGTGTATTCTCCTCAGACCTTAAGGTTATATTACAAGAGAATCTCCAATATATAATCATATTTGATTATGAGCAAAACGAGAAAGTCAAGCCAAAAGTTTAAACTAAGCCTGAGGCTTAGTTATCCTAAGGCTTTAATGCTTTACATGATTGGTTAAGTCACCTTGGGGGGACTATGTTAAGGCAAACTCTTTTGAACACTCTTTAGAGTACCATTTATTAACTATCCTTTCTGCAAAAGATACAATGTGACATTTGTGAACCGATTTAATCTCCCTAATAGACTTTTTTAGGTGCTTTATGGTTTTTATTAATGCCTCCACCTGTTGGTTGGATGTTTACATATTTTTTTCAGTTTATGTCTACTTATTAGTACAAATTATTAAACTTATGGTACACTTTCCTGCGCATCCTATTAAGTTTATAAGGCTTGATATCACAGGTTCATGACCTGTATGAACACACCACGTAGATTGGGAATCTATGTTGGTTATAATTCACTCTCAATTATTAGATATTTAGAACCAATGACAGGAAATATATCCACTGCTCGTTTTACCAATTGTCATATTGATGAAACAGTCTTTCCGTATTTAGGGGGAGATAAGAGAGTTCCTAAAGAGCACCTTCTTCTTGTAGAACAACATCTAGATCTATGTACTTCACAATGTAAGAATGAAATACAAAGAATTGTGCACTTAATTACAAATGAATTCCAGTAAAAGTGACAAGGTCACATGTACCGGCTATGAACACACTTGTATGAATTAATGTCTCTACAAGACAAAAAAGAAAAATCCAAATATGGTAGCAAATGAATCTGTTACACACCAGAAGTGTGGCAAACCTATTGTAACACTCCGACCCAGTTGACCTCGTTTAGCAACTAAATAATGTTGCTTTAGTTGTTAATTGTGTTTTGCTTTTGGTTTGATTTCGTTACAGGTTATGGATAGGTAGTTTGGTTGAGTTTTACCTAGATTAGATAGACCAAGCCCTTTTCGTAATTTTAGCTTTTCTAAGACATGGTCATTTTTGCATCATCTTGGTGTCAACACGTGTCTTTCATTGAGCCCGTTAACGTTCATAACTATGTTGATTGTAACCAATGTCTTATGATTCCGTTGGACTCGGATTTGACTCGAATTGTAATTAGCCATAACCTTTGGACTTGTTTGCAAATTTGAACTTTAATCTTATCTTATATAAAGCCATTCCATCGACTCCCTTCTCACTCTCTTCTCTTCCCTCACGTTGGAGCTCCATCTCTCTCTCCCTCTTGATTCTTCTTCTCCACCGATCAAGCCAAAAGAGGATTTGTGCCTTTGACTCGTGAATTCCTCTCTTATGAGTACAGTAAGCTTTGGGATTGGTTTCTTCTTCTTCTCATCCCTTCCTGTGTGTATACGCTTATGTTTCTTTATTTCTTCCTTTCTCTTCATGCATGAGGAAGTATGTTTGTGTTTGGACTGGATGTCGACGTGAATTGAGCCTCAAGGACAACAATTGTTGTGATTGAACTCCATTAAGGCAAGTATAAGCATAAGATGTATGAACCCATGTTGATAGATGCTTAATTTTGTTAAATTCGTATTAGTTTGCATGGAAAATATGTTCACACCCCAATTTGAGTTCATTCTCCCTTTCTTTGTTGAAATTTTGCTCATTTGATGTCATTACAGGTTTTCAGTATTTGATTCAGAAATTGACCCAACGCATGCACGGTTAAGCTGTGAAATGTGTTACAGCTAAGCCGTAAAACACACTACGGCTAAGCCGTGACCTAACCGTGAACCCAACCATAGATCAATACATGGTGACACCTGAAATTAACTGAGAGTATGCAATTCGGCGACTCTTCTACGGCTCAGCCATGGCTAAGCCGTGCAGACTTCTACGGCTAAACCGTAAGAAGCTTACGGTTAAGCCGTAGGGTTTTTTATGGCTGAGCTAGCTGACATGAACAGTAGGAAAGATAGGAAAGAAAGAAGACTTGTAGGACCTTTAAAGTAGAAGGTAGGCAACTTCGACTTGCCCCACGGAACATGATAAAATGCGTGAATGATCTCGAGGGCTGCGAATCATTCATGTACGTTATCCAATTGTTAAGCACCCCCCCATGGCTGTTGGTTTAAGGGACTTTGGTGCACCATTTGATGTAATGCAACACTAGACAACAGTGCAGCGGATAACTTAAAACTAGATCATCATGCACGGTTAGAAACACTGGATAAATAGATTAGAATTGGCTAGTAAATGAACGTGATTCGACAGGCTATGATTTGCTTGCATGACATGTTGTATTTCGATCATTGATCTCCACTCTTTAGCAGGATCATTGCATGTAACGTCGAAAGTCGTACTATGTTTCCACCTTGAGTCTGTATGTATGTATGTTATTAAGCTTACACGTATAAGACACGTTCTCTGATATGCACGCAGGATATGCTTGTCACGATCTACTCAGGGTTTTCATGATTGACTCTGTATAGTCAGGCACTACTTAGCCTCAGCCTTAGGATCCCGACGGGGTGACTTTGGTGTAGTTTTCATGGCCTTGCTGCAGTAAGAAAACGTCTTGGGGAATCCGGACCCCATGAACCCGAGACCCATTTGTACCGTAGCCCGGACAACGGTGTTCTTTGCACGGATATAAGATCCCTCTTTCAGGAGCATATGGCAATGTAGTCGCCAACTAGTTATGCACACAATATGTATAAATTGATTCACATGGCATGTTTTTTTCTTGCATGACAGCTTAGTATATGAATATGCCCTGTTATGATTTTCATGATGTTCTTCATTCTATTAGACACAGCATATGTTAACTTGTTATGGCTTATACTTTGCTGAATCATTGTATTCATGAGTTGTCTTTGGTGTTGTAGGCTCAGATACCTAGACTGACCCCTCGTCGGTCAACTAGACTCCAAGTGAGGCCCCCGAGGTCCCATCAGGACTAGAGGAGTGGATGTAATCACTCCATTGAAGAGCGCCATGGACATCATTGCATGAGTCGTCATCATTTTGAGATTTGTCACGATTGGATCCTATCATGATTTGTACATGTTTATTTTGTTTCATTTTATAAAACCTTTATCTATATATGTCAGTTCTGTTTTCGTATTCTTTTCTTGCATTGTTTAGTGTGATGTTTTGATATCTACAACTTCCGCGTACATGTTTGGCACGTGTGAACCTTCCCTTGTGCGTATGCATTTAGATCAGGTCTACGTGTATAGGCATGGGAGTACATGTGTCATCGGTTTGACTTTTGCTAACCCCCGAACTCCTGGGCTCGGGTTGTGACACCTATATGTTCCAAGGACTCAGTTCCTCAGAAGAGAAGAAATAAGCAATCATATCTTAATCATACTTTAGAAGAGGTATACTGTAGAAGAGGTTTTGAAAAAATATACTCTCTCTAAAATTCCTAAAGAAGTTAATGTCCCAGAAGAGACACGAGTCCCGGAAGAAACTCTGAAAGCCCCTAAACAGGCAATGGTACCCAATAATGAAGAGATTTCTATACTTTACAATTATTCAAGAGAAAGATGTGATAGAAAGGAAATTGTCATTGATGATGTAATTACATATGTAGTAGTTACACAAATATCAAAGGAAAGATGAAGATGATGATTGGGAAATAAAACCATATTCTATAAATGAATGTCGATAAAGAAAAGATTAGCAAAAAATGGGAAAGTGCCATCAAAGAAGAGTTTGAGTCTCTCAATAGACCTAGTATATCTGGACCTATAGTATAAACCCCTAAAGTTGTAAACTTTGAGGTTACAATGGGTGTTTGTAAGGAAAATAAATGAAATTACTAGATATAAGGTAAGACTTGTGGTACAAGATTTGCTGCAGAAACTTGGGATTGAAAACATTCACAGACATATATATGAAAATCCTAAAAGGATTTTCTTTGCCTGAAGTAAAGTCAAAGAGTAAGTACTTAATACAATTAAGACGTTCTTTGTACAGCTTAAAGCATTTTAGAATAATATGGTACAATCATCTTAGTGAATGTTGATCTAAGGAAGGGTATGAAAACAATCCCGTTTACCCATGTATTTTTATAAAATACTTAAAAGGATACACAATAGTAAAAGTTTATGTAAATAACATAAATCTAATATAGACTCTAGAATAGCTCGAGAAAACTATTAACTATTGATAGGAAAATTTTGTCTCGACCTGCATATTGAGAAAAGCTCTAATGGCATATTTTATTCTTTATAAATATACTTGCCATATATAATTTTGCACCAACTTAAAGACATTGGATTGGTATCAAACAAATCATATGATATTTAAATCGAATTACTAACTTATATCTATTCTTATAGTTGCAAAGATTCAAACTTTATAGAATATGCAATTTCAAGATATCTCTCTAATCCTCATAATGGTTGATCAAAGACAGGTTATGTATTTCTTAGTGATAATGCCGTTATTTCTTGTCGTTCTATGAACTTTGTGTCACGACTCGATCCTTGGAATTGGGGTTAGAATGAGCCCCACGGAGTGTGCATACGTAATCCCGCAGCAATCCGTGCATGTGAATACATGCACGAATCACTACAAAGGAGATTTCACATGAACGTGTAGAGAAGTTTCTCCAACATGTAATTTAATTTCAATAATAAGCAGACGCCTGTGTAATACACCTGTATCGATTATAAGCAATAATAAAAGAAACATCAACTATTTCAAAAATAAGTCTAAAGTCTGTACTTAACCATCTACATCTATATGGTAACAATTACTTAAACATATATAAAATCCAGAATTATATATGTGTCTATCAAATTGTTAGGTGCAAGAATAACCATAGTACAAGCATGTCTAAGCTAAACAACTCAACAAGAAACCCATTGTTGCTTTTTGTAGGACGACTAATAAAAGACGTCGTCTTCATTGCACTCATCCACTCCCTGAGGTTCTATCGAGGTCCCTGTTGAGGAGCGTCGTTCACTGTATTGGGTTGGGTTCAGTAACTATAACACCTAGGGCAGCACTGTTAACATAACAGTAAAGCAAGTATAGAGATATATAAAACTATCATGATATATCAAATAAATTAAAGTACATATTGATTGAAAGAAAGCAATAGCGGAACACTAGGCAGATTGTGCATGAATTAAGCATGAGAAACGGATGATAAACAGGATATCATACATACTAATTGGCATTCACAAGGCTATATTCTCTCAAAAGAGAGCGTATCATCTAGAGAGAGCTATAACATATATATGGGAATTACGCCAGGGGATTAGGCTAGCTTCCCGAGAGTGCCTACAACTCCTCCATAAACGATTATAGTAATGATATAAGGGATACTCAAATTAGTCCCGTATAACCTAATAAGGGTACAAGCTAAGTGGTGCCGACTCAACGTATCAAGACCGATTCGACTTCATATCTTTCATACTTATGATCAATCATAGTGATCATCTCATATTCATATATATCAATCATACTTATCATATTATACATAAGGAGTTTCGGTCTTCAGGTCATGTTCAATAATAAGAATTGGAATTAACAATGCCTGATAATCAAAGAATGCATACTTAATTGAGCTAATAGAGCTCGGACCCTCTTAACCTTAGTTACACCCATTTCGATTCACGAACATACACTCAGTAGAAGCTCTGGACCGATTGCCTCAAGACTCACTAGGGAGAATGAGAATATGACTACATCATGTTGAGGGTAAGATTTCTTAACAATATGAATGCATTTAAATTAAGAAAGTATCAAGAAGATTTACTAGCTGACCCTATGCTAGATAATCCGTGGTTCCGAGAGTATTCAATATGATGTATTCATAAAATGTTTGGTGTCATTGTGTTACCCAAATATTGGTATTACGTTGTGTACGCAAAAGACACCTTTTCTTATGTTAACACCCATGACGCAACATCAGGAATTTGTCTGGAAAATTGAAAGGGATAAATGACAACTCTACACTCGTCTTCCTTACCATTTGATCACCATTGGGCTAATTTTAATTGAGGAAAAGGTGCTATATCTAAAACCTTACAAGGTCATTTGAAATCCCTAATATTTTAGGTCCACAGTGTTCTTGCGGCTTAACCGTACATTTGTTATGGCTTAGCCGAGTGGCTTAGCTTTTTCCTTCAAGTTCATATGCGGTTACGGCTTAACTGTATATTAGCTTACGGTTTAGCCGTGCTAAGCCTATGGCTAGGCTACGGCTGGGTTACGGCTTAGCCATAGTACGATCCACAGCTTACCTATGGGTGAACCATATAGGGAAGATGGAATTTAGGCTCTTGGAAAAGCTTGCCGTAAACTAATGTATGGCTTGGTCATGGGTGGGTTACGGCTTAGCCGTAGTTCATTCTATGGCTTAGCCGAGGATTAGCCGTAATTCAAAAGTGGGTTTTTGTGCTTTCTAGATTCTAAGATGTAGAATACTTACGGCTTAACCGTGGGCTTCACCGTAGGCTTCAGAATTCCTAGAAACAATTTCTGAAGTACGAATTCATGTACAAAACTCAACAAATTGGGTTCCAATGAGGTTTTTTTTGCTCCAAATTTTCATCTTAGGTCTTACATGCCCACATATCATTAATATTACATAGTTATACTCATTATCACCTAATCCAACATATATGTTTACTTAGTCAAGTATAGATGAGCTGTAACTTGCATTTAGAGTAATCACATCAAGAATCAACCAAGCTAGACATGCATGTAGTAATATATACCTTATACTTGCCTTATATTAGTGCTTTACTCAAAACTAACCTTTCATTTGGTTTGATGGTGGAGAAAGCTTCAATAGTAGCAAATCCTGTTACATGCAAAGATACACAAGTAGTGAATCAAGCGTAAGATGCATGCATATTGCTTATTTAACTCTTCTTGACTCTTTTGAACTCAAAGAAATGAAGGGATGGTGATGGAGTTCTTACCTGAGGAAGTTGTAGAAAAGAAGAAAAGATAGAATGGATAGATTCTAATGGGGAAGACAAATAAGTGGATGATGAGGAAGACAATGGGGCTTTGATTCTAACATGTAACAACTCTAAACTTAGATTTTCAGCTGGCATGGAGGAGGAGAAGAGAAGAGGAAGAAGTTTCAGCAATGAGAGTAGAGGGAAATGAAGGGGAACGGTGGTTGCTCCCTTGTTAACTTAATTTTTTTCTGGACTTTTATATGCAAGTCCAATTGTTTTGGGAAATTACAGTTGAAGGCAATTGGGCTTCAATTGGGTAAAGATGGTTCTGAATTGAGTTGGGCCAAACATGGAAGTTGACCCACAAAATGAAATGCTCATGACGTAATTAATGTGGTGCCAAAATGATGCAAACCATGAAACTCTAATTTACAAGAAAGTCCTTAACTACCTAAGTCAAGTTCGTACCCAACTACCTATCCAACTGAGACCCAATAAAGATTAAGAACAAGATAAATTAACACTAATATATATATATTAATAAGAAATCAAGTTTAATTAATGTAAATTATAATTACGTCGGGTCGAGACCTTATACTTTGGTAATTATTTCCTCCAACCATGCTAAGATTTTAGCACTTTCTGAAGCTAATATGGAATGTGTGTGGCTGAAATATTTAATCTAGCATGTTTGTAGTTGTTGTTAGTTACCTTTTATTGCAAGTGTCCCGAATGTTATCTATGAAGACAATGGGGCAAGTATTGAACGGATTAAAGAAGGGTACATTAAAGGAGATAAGACGAAGCACATTGTACCAAAGTTCTTTTTTACGCATGAAATTTGGAAGAACAACAAGATTGAAGTCAAGTAAGTTCGTTTAAGTAACAACATGGTTAATCAGTTTACCGAGTTTTTGCCAAAATCAATATTCTAGAAACTTGTATACGAGATTGGCATGCGTAGAGTTTATCATTAAACTATGTGAAAGGTTGTTGTGATCAGGGGAAGTAGTTAATTAGAAGGAGGCATCCTAAAGTATGCTACCCAAGACAGCTGTACGCTGTACTCTTTTTCCTTTTCTATGTTTTATCCCACTGGGTTTTCCTAGCTCAGTTTTTAACAAGGCAATATTATGCACGTCCAACACCAGTTCAATAATCTTGAAGAATGTTGTGCTCCTTTTTCTTTGCATTGGTTTTTATCCCATTGGATTTTCCTTTACAAGATTTTAATGAAGCAACTATCATTGAATAGTAGTCATTTAAGGGGGAGTATTATAAGATGTGTATTATGGATGGATGACCACATGAGATGAGTTAGATTTAGAATCTATTATAATTAGGGTTTTTCAATGAGGAGGTTATCTTGCCAATAAATAAATCTCCTCTCTTTGTATTTATATACTCTCTCATAATAATAAAATCTCTATTTGGTTCTTAGCTATAGTCATGTATTTTTAATGTAATAATAACAAGTTCAATGTTACCCCCCCCCCCCCCACCACCAAAAAAAAAAAAAAGTTCAATATGTACCTGTTTTTTCTCTTGGTAAAATGACTCACACCCTCTAAGCAGGTATCTTAGGATCAGAGATTAATCCTTGATTGCACTCCACATTTATTTCTTTAGAGGAGTGGTGCCTCACCGCTGAGCTCCAAGTGGATTGGCAAGTCCATTGTTTCCCACTTCATTGAAAGGAACTTTTTTTAAAACTTGGGAGTCTTTAGTAGCGAATACTTTTTGTCTTTCAACTTTTTACAATTTATCAAAGTATAGAGTTTTTTCTTTTTTCTTTGAACTGCATTTAACAAACAACACACATCTTTGCTGTGAGAAATTTTGGCACTTTAGTTTCTCAAGGGCCGGTTTGTTTGCATTAAAAAAAAATAAAAAACAGAAATAACCCTTTGTATTAGCTTTCAGCCCAATTTTAAATGTTCAACATTTGGTCAATGTGATGTTTTTGGGTGGATTTGCGAGTTTCAATTTAATAGGGAGTCAAACTTCCAGCCGAGTTAATCACGTCTAGTCTAGTAGTAACATGGAACATTTAGCCTATAGCTAATGCAAGGGGAACAATAACTCTTAGTGGTTTGATATTCACAAATTATGGCCCCAACTGATCGATTCATGAGTCTTACCAAAGAAGTTCTCTGACTTCTCACATTGGTGGATTCATTGTATGGACGGATATCATCATCACAACCTCGTCCTTATCCCATTTACCCTGTGAGAGAGAGGGGATCAGATCCAGCTTCTAAAATTATGTCCGGACCCAGACCAAGAAACTCGTTTGGTTCAATGGGTGGACCCAATCCTACCCTGGTTGATAGGTTTTGGCTTTGAAGTATTGCATGATCCTTTATATCCAAGTTCTTGAGATACAAAAGGAACTAAGCAGGTTAATGGCTTGGCCTATTTTGGCTTTAGCGTAGCCATTGAGCATAAGTTAACCTGAATATTTCTTTAGGAAGGCTCGCCCAATGTTTTGGTAACTGAGGCGGCGGCCTAACCACTTGGCACTAATATGCAGCCCAAATCAATTGACCCTGGTTCAGATGGTTCTGACAAATAACAATTTTAATGGAAAACAGAAAAATATCACAAACAATAATAACCATCCCAAACTATTGGTTCATACAACTTCAACAATTGTCATTTCACTGGCTTCATCTAAAGGGTTTGGGTTGTGGCCCAAACTGTCCAAGACTACACTTCCTGTCAGATTAAATCTGGCTGACGTTTCAGTTAAACTTTTAGAACACTGATTTTAAGCTCCAACTGGAGTCAAAAGTGTCTACAGGTACAAAACGGTTCCCCCTTCCATCTGCAAGTCTGCAAAGTACTACAAAAAATGCATGAGACTATTGGGTAAAGCAGGTAAGGGTTATTATCATCAGGATATCCGAACCCAATACAAAATCATGTATATCGCCAACGATCTTCTATTGATGGGCAAACTTTTCCACCTTGCTGTGCTGCAAATTGGTGCTTGCAGGCATTTCGTCCAGCAGCTGCTGTTGTATCAATTGTCGGTTTAATAAAGCCAACTTACCATTTGCATAGCTTCAGGACTAATCAGTAGATGATCAAAATTATCATAATCATGTCAATACCAGGACATTGAATAGATGCTGTGCTGCTATTTACATGGCAGGAGGGGAGGCTGCCAAAGAATTTGAAAGAACCTTTGGCAAGTATTTGGCATTCTCTCCGTACAAGGTCATTAAGCCTTATGTGGAATGCGGCCATGTGGTTGCCTTGGATGAGAGAAGAGTGGTGCTGGCGGCAAATGAATTCAATGGGGTTAAAGTCAATGGTTGTGGGATGGATTAACATGTCAGTTTCCTCAAATATGAATTAACAACCATAGCATAAAGTGCAACTGGAGAGTATTCATGACAAAATTTGTATTCAAATTTCAAGCTTCTATTGGGCCCTGATACTCAAAACATCTGGAGGGTAAAACAATCATGCAAATGCAGGTGTGAATTAGCAGTACCTTCCAAAAGGAAGTGATGAGCGAACCTGGAGCATAAACAACATACATCATGGCAAAAGATACAACAAAAAAGACGTTGGAAAGGCATAGAAATGATACATTGCTGATCTCCACCTCCAGCTCTTGGAGAAAGGAGGTTCCAAGGAACAAAACTGAGGAAAGCCCTTCTGATTTTCAATAAAAATATTCTGACAGATCATTGTTTGATTAAAGAGCATCTCTCCAGCAACAGCCCTCATATTGAAATGAATGTCCAGACACTTTGGGCAGATCAAGCATTTCATTTTGCTCATCATACCGAATCCTTTCTCAACAATAATCTCAGCGCCCAGAGCATTAAACCTAAAAGCAGATAAAACACCTCTTTGTGAATGAGATTATAAAGAATTAACAATAGAAATATGGGTTATTCATGTTGCATTATCATGAACTAAATGTTATCAAAGTCACCTTTGGGTCTGAGTTTTTGAACACACAGGGAAGCACAAACTAGTGCTTGGTAAAAGGAAGAAAGAGAATACCAATTAAGAGGGCTTTGGCTTTCGGCCAGTTTGTGAAATGCGCTTCAGATCCTGGATGCCTTTTCTCATTCCTCTATGCCATATATAAAGAAAATCAATAGATGATTCACGATGTCATAAAGGAGAGAGAAAAAAAGATTCAGTACCTTCGATATAAATAAACAAGTAAATAGAAAATAGGAAGCAGCATCAAAATAAGTATGGAGATGGCAAGGAAGAACACACTCGTCTCCTTCTGCACAGATGAAGCAAACCAGTGTAAAATGTATGACTAATTAACATATAAATCATACAACCGAAAAACTCATTACTTCTGGTACAAAAAACAGAGACACAGTAATCTTCCAGGTCATTTAATGTATGCATTCTCTCAGCCAGTGCAGTTGAGGCCTGAACTGAGCTCAGAGGCTATTTCATGTAATGCAATACATTTCTATACAAGGAGCCAGCTCATCTAGAACAACTAAGATATAATGGAAGACAGTAAATTTGACTTACTTTGGACCCTCTGGGAAATGGTTTTCGCTTTCCAGTGCAAGTGTGAGCATCACAGAATTGGTGCAAGAAAAACTCTGTCAACATAGGGAACCAAACAGTAAAATATGGAATCAATAACATTTTTAAGAAAATCATCTAAACAGCTCCACTCACTCCATCCTACCCACCCAAACACACACCAAAAATGAAAAAGTGTACCATGAAGACGACTTGCTGAAAGACCCTCACTGATGGGGAAACAATTATTAGCTAGGCTCTGCAATAAAATAAAGTAATAGAATGATATTTATCAGGTCTCGAATTCGCATATGTCCCATTGTTTGGCAATTCAATTCAAGCTAATCTGATCAGCCCTTCCATGGACAGACCATGCCCCCAAAACAACCCAGATTGGAAGATCCTAGATATTTCCTTATCGCTTTTCTTTTTTTTAATCATGGATGATCACCATTCACCACATTCTATAACAGCCTGTTTGCATGATGTTGATGGAAGCAATAGGGCTGCTCCACTGGGATATTTTTGGGCTCATTGTGTCAAGTATCCACTGTGCCCATAGCAGATCAACTGAATCAACAAATGTGTGCCTCGTTTTTCAGTTGCAAGGGTCACTGGAACCATATGGTTCCTACAGAAATACAAAATTATTGTGAATAGTGAGCAGTTATAAGAGGCAACTTCACAAAGATGGTGATTCCTCGCAGCAGCTGCAGGATTGCATTTTCTTTTTGGCAATTTGGATTCCATTGTCACGTCACAATGCAATGCACCACATAAATCTGCCAAGCAGTGACCTTGAGTCTGGATTTGACAACATTTAACAAATGTTAAATATCCATATTGACAGTTCAAACAAAAGGAGCATACGTCTCAGAGAAAAAAAATTATTATATATATTAAAGTAATCCCCCCTTTCGTGGCAGGGCGACACGTGGCGCGACCTCTTCATGAGAATGCGACATGTGGCGCAATTTAAGAACTCCATCCATATTAGGTAAACTCTATCCATAACAAATCCCTAAAATCTCTCAATTTTCCTAAAATCTCTTCTTGGTTTTCTATAAAATCTCCCCCTTCCTAATTTCTCTCATTCTCAATGAGTTTTTGAGAAGTGGGTTCCACACAATTTTTTAATCAAAGTTGCAGCAGAGGTGGGCCTCACAATCTCCCTTGAAATCTCTCTTTTTATTATTTAATCTCCTAAAAATCAGCATAATCCTTATCCCTATCATTATCTCTTTTTCTAAAATCAATCTAAATCTTTCGTGTTTAAAGAATACAATACCTTAAAATTTTCAATGCAATCCCTTACATGCAATCTCATTATAATCTATTATTGATATCCATATCATATTTAATCTTAAAGAAAAGACGGGTTCTCATACATCTCAAACGAATTTTCATACCACTCATTATATTAATTAGGTAAATTACCTTTATCTCATTTCACATGCCATTAAATTCCACTATCCAAGTGACAATTTGTGGGTCCGCAGGGTTGCCTATTAAAATCTCAATAAAGTCTAAATTGGTCAAGGCTGTTCATAAGGCCGGGCCAAGACGGGCTGGGCTGGGCCAAATAATATCCAGGCTTAGCCTAGATTTTGAACAATAGGCTTAAGCCTGGAGAAAGCCTAATTCGGGCAATAAGTATCTACCATGAGCCCATCCCACTTATAATAGTTTAAACTAGAGCCATACTGTATTATATTTTAAAAATGAAAACATTTGTTGGTTAGGATGTTTATTTCTATATTAAAGATTTCTTAGTGTCTCTTACTTGGACCAAATCGGGCTTGGGCTAAATCTCAGCTCAATTCAAAGTTTATATGTTACTTGAACTATTCGAGTAAGTTAATGCTCAAGCTCTAAAATTACTAGATCTTTCCTAAATTAATCACTTAGAATGTTACTACCAGGAGGCAAGATTTCTAAAATCTCTCTCATTCTAAATCATGTCCCATAAAACCCAGAACAACCAATAATTTGGATTAGCCTTAACATAATGATTTTAAATTTGAATTAATACTCTCACTTTATTTTAAATTTTACATAAACTAATGAATCTTTATCTCTTATCATAAAATCTTTCAATTTTATACACAACATTTATTGTGGTTAGATTGATAAAACCTTTGGAAGGTAGACAATCATATTCATTTTTATTTTGATTCCACTTGCCATGAATGGGTGGGTGTTGAAATTCAACTTTTCCATATAACAATGGAAGGAGAAAGAAAGAAAAAAAAAAAAAAAAACAGAGAACGACCAGTTCATTAGCCTATAGGTTTTACATGAGAATGTGAAGTATAGTATATGTATGGAGACACCATCAAATAACTCACCACTAAGAGTAAGTGCAATTCTGCTTTCTTTAAACACCAAAAGTTCTAATGGTTTATATATAGGAAAATATTCACCTCACCAAGGGACCGTGCATACTTCTCTATATGGCCCATGGTGGAACCCACCAAGGGATGAAAAGCTCCATGCGGGACTACCTTAGATATAAAGTTTGGCCCCAATCACATGTCCCTAACCTCTTCATCCAAAACCCACTAATTCAATCTATTCGAATGAGTGCATAGTCGATCCAACAGTTCAATAAATTCGGATTTGACCAAAATTGGTAAACGGGTTCAATTCAAGAGGGTCGTGTGTGTAGCCCATTCGGATGGACCATATAGTGGGTCCCACCTAGAGTTCTCATGAAAAAAATGGTGAGGGACATATACAAATGAATATTCTACATATATATATTTGTTTTAAATGTTAAAAAGATAGTTATACTATTTTTTTCTTCTTAATTATTTAATTTCTCTTTTCTCTCTATATCTCTCGAGGCCATGTTCATTACATTTTTTATAAGTATCAATTTTAATATGCTAATGCATATTAAGTAAAAAAGCCTTTTTAGGTATCAATTTAGGACCTTAAAAAAGCTTTGACACGACCCCAGTCCCCATACACCATACTACTAAAAATTTATCCATTCACCGTGTGTAAGATGGGCACTTGCTTTATATAATTGATTGATATGACCGTGTTTGAGATGTTAACTCTCCGAAAATCTCTCTCCCTATTCTTATTAGTCAAGCTTCATTCCTAAAATCTCTATCTCGGAATTTAATTGAAAAGTAAGTTTGAATAACTACTCCTGTTATTTCTCACTACCCATGGTATATTCTCTTCCCTCTTGATAATCTCTCTTTCCTAGGACATTTCATCATGATTTACTTTCTTTCCACTATATCAATGATCAAATGCCTTCTTGTATTTATATGTCAAAAAAAAATTCAGTTTTATTTTAGTATTGGATTTACCATCTATGGTAGTTCATCGATTAGAATGATCAATGATAAAGAGGCGTTTTTGTATTTATATGAAACATTCACTCTTATTTTACTATTGTATCAATTGTTTAAGATAGAATGATGATCTATATCACGATTGCCATTTTGTGTAATATGTGGCCTATCCATAGTCAATTTGATCCTCCACATTGTTTTCTTTTATTTTTATGTTGAGTCACTTATATGATTCCCTATTTTGGATCTCAGTTTTTTTTTTTTTTTTATACAGTGCTTCTTTCCTTCTTTTTTGTTCCATGCAACTCTTCATCCACAGTAATCTTTTACATAACACCTTAAAAAAATGTTGCCTTCTACTTGTATCTATTTATTTGTATTTTTTAGTGGATTTTTTTGTGTCTTGGCACAAACAAGAAATTTGAGATCAAGGACCTCATTAAAGCCCAAGTACGTGTGAACTATATCCATACATATCTAAGGTTATCAATTATACAATTATTTATAGTTTTTGTATGTTGCTCTTCTTAGGTTGATAGATGGGACAATAG
This sequence comes from Sextonia rubra, assembly GCA_037013555.1. Lineage (NCBI taxonomy): Eukaryota > Viridiplantae > Streptophyta > Magnoliopsida > Laurales > Lauraceae > Sextonia > Sextonia rubra. The sequence goes on from JASUAD010000001.1 coordinate 60,072,779, forward strand.
GCTCCTTTATACTTTGTTGCTAAGTTTGCAATTCATACAAAAACTAGAAAATTATACGGCTAAGGAGGATCCAATCCTAAGTCAACCATATTCGGCCAACATAAGATTTTGCTTATGTAATGTATCTCACCCACCAATATGGATTGTTTCATTTTTTAATCCTTTTTTATAGACAAGGTTAAATGACATATTTATATATTTTGGACTTCTTTTTATTTATTATATATATTTTAAAATCATTAAATTTTAATAAAATTTTCTTTTTTAGTGCTTTTTTATGCTTTCTTACTTTAACAAAAAACTACTTAACCTACTGATAATTGTTACGACAAATGGATAACACAAGAGACGTGACATATCATGTATTTAATACTACCAAATGGACTCTATAATTGAAGCAATCAACCAAAGTCAAATTCAAAAAGATTATAAATCACATTTCTTTCCCTTTTATCTTTAGGAATTTACACGTAATGTGAAATACATGGTATAGTTCCCTCACGGCCTCACCCATCATGTCTAACTACTTTATGAATGAGGGTTACAAAATTTAGAAAGTAGGGTGGAATTTAGATTTATTGATGTAAATTAGAGAGACAAACATCATCACCATCTTTAAGAATTATAATATTTAATAATTATAAATATCATATCCTATTAATAATTGACCCACCTATAATCCAAATCAAAGCCTCCTACTCCCACCTCCTTTGCAAATATAACTTTATATATTAGATAGGTTAGATTTTTTGACCGTCTCAAGTAGTTGCAACTTAATCCTATTTTGGCTTCAAATGATGGCTTAGGAGAGATTTTTGGTTTTTAACATATGTAAACATATTTACCATGTGCGATTCAACCACTCTCACATTAAATCTACAAGTGGTAATTCATATCAAGGTTAGAAGCATGTGACCAAACATTGTATATAATTTTATTCTTAAAATTTTGATATTTTAAATTTAATTTCAACTATGTATATTTTATGATTTATATAACAATATTTATCTATATTTTATTAAAATATTAAAAAATTAATAAATTTAGCTTTTTAAAATAAAATTTAATTTTTTTATGGCCCGCGTTGGGCGTGGGCCTTGAAGTGCTAGTATTAAATAAAACTAACAGCAGGTCACACTAATCAAGAATGGTCATTGCTATTTCCATCCAATACTCAAAAGGCAAGCTACCTATCCCTTTTTTTCTAAGTTAAATGGTCATTGCTATTTCCATCCAATACTCAAAAGGCAAGCTACCAATCCCTTTTTTTCTAAGTTGACACATATGTTACTAGTACCCATCAAGGAGTTGACACAAACATTAAGTACACAGTACATAGGCAAATAACCCTGTAAGAACTAGTTCTCACCATTTTTTTGTAAGAACTCTAGGTGGGGCCCAGCTATCATCTAATCCAAACCTTCCAATACATAGTGACCCCCTTGATAGCCACTCGTTGCAAGTTCGGTCAGATCCAAATTTACTAGACTGTTGGATCGACTGTGCACTAATCCAAATAGACTGAATTTGTGGGCCAAGGATGAAGGGGTTAGGGACATGTGATTAGGGCCAAACTTCATCTATGAGGTTGTCTTTTCCATCCCCCCTAGTCCCATGCCTAAATGGACCCACAAGTGGGCCCCATAAAAAAGTTCTTACGATAAGTGCGTGAGAACAGTTCTCACAGGATTAAAGCCATATATATAGCAAGAAAACAATTGTGCCAAACTACTTTTTCTGAGGTGGATAGTCATTGGAACAACAATGAAACCCATACATATTTGTAAAATGCACCTAAAATATCTACCCCAATTTAGATGGATCAGACCATTTAAGTAGGCAATATGTAAATGGCATTCGATGCTATCTCTAGTTTCTCATTTTGGTTTCAAAATTGGGCCCAAGTCCAATTGCATATTGTTACAACCCCGCCCAACTCAACATGATATTGTCTATTTTGGCCCCACATGCACGTGCGAAGACTTACTAGGCGGTCAGCCATCCCGGTACTGCTCCTGCCTAAGCATGATTAACTTCAGAGTTCTTATGGGATTTGAGGCCATACAAGTTTAAAATACGTCATGTTGAGTTAACACGGTGTTTGACTTATAAGCCCAAGAATCCGGACGTTCCCTTCCCGATGTGGGACTCATGTAATTCTATACATTGCAAACCCAGGTGTCGAAGGACACCCCTACTAGAGCCCTTGTTTAGGGGGGCCATAATTATATGGATGTAACATTCTCCCACACCGGGAGATAGAGCTGTCCTTGGCTTAGATCAATTGTCACAGCTGCACCGAACTTAGCATGATATTATCCGATTTAGCCCCACATGCATGTGCAAGGACTTTCCAGGTGGTCACCTATCCTAGTACTGCTACCCTCCTTCAAGGGGGCCACAACCGTTTGGATGTTACACATACAAAATTCTTAGATAAGAAAACTTGAATCTGCATACATCATTTAGCAGATTGAAGTGTCTGTTATGAAAATGCTGATCAAGAAACTTCTCTGCGCGAAAGCTTTTCCTACAGAACCCGCAACGCCACTCATTTATATCGTGGTGAATCTTGTGTTGTTCCTGTTCTCTGAACATGTCATTATCATGATGAAGTCTACATGATTTTGAAATTTGATACTGCTCTTGCTCCACAAAGGGCATCAGATACTGCAGAAAATATGTGGCATAAGAACAACATAATGAACTATAAAAGGGTGGGACCTAGCAACATTTTCAAGTACCTCTATGCATACCTCCTCAATAACTTTCCAGGCTGCCCTGCTCCTTTCCCTAGAACAATGCACTTCAGGACTCTGTGGCGTTTCTTGTACAAGGGTTCTGAAATATAATCCACTTAAACTTCAATTTTTCAAGAGATATTTGGTAAGAGCAGGTTGCAAAGGAAACTACTCAATCATAAACACAAATGAAGTTCCCCTAGATAATTCTAGAGGATTCAGTGTTACGCTGATTTAGCAAAGGCACAACAATATTAGGCATGAAGATAATATGACATCTATTTAGTGGCAAACAATTTATGAATGGTCAACGCAAAAAAGCCTTTCGATAGAAAGACAGAAAAATAAACTTCAATAGCTTTACCAAGAAGTTTATAGGTCAATTTGTTGGATGCCATATCCACAAGTAAGCCACAGCATGATACAAATATTTGTCACTTTTAAACATGAAAAATAAGTTTTTTGGTGCAGATTCTGAAATTCCTAGGCCATCATCAACTTGTTAATAAAGCCCCATCTATATGGAGCTGATTCTCTAAGTTCCAATTTTTTTGCTCATCCCCAAACCTATCTGAACTGAAATTCTTAGGTAATCAGTAACATGAACAAACAAGAAAAATCTGGTAAGTTATCATTAAAAGGAAAGAAAAAGAGAGAAATCCAGTAACATGTTAGCAGGAATCATATTTTACATAGCCATGTTTTACACTAGTATGAGCAAGCAAATTACCTTGCAGCAGCAGCAGCGTCTTTGTACTCCTGGAGCACAAGGATAGAAGGCTACTGTTAGGGAATAGCAAGTATTGACACTTGACAGCAAGATGGGGAATAATTCACATTATAAAGTCACGTAAAAACAAACCAAGGAACCTTTCAAAAAACCAAAAGAGAGAGAGAGAGAGAGAGGGGGGGGGGGGGGGGGGGACATGAAATATAAGAACCAAACCACATAAAATTAAAGAATGCGGTAAACAAGAATTAGTTAAGTAATACATAAAAAAAAAATTATATGGAACATTTCAAATGGATGAAGATTATCTCATCATCATCATAATCATCATTGAAGCGTTATCCCATCCATTTGGAGACTGTGTTGTGAATCCCCATTTTTCGTATTTAAAGTCACGTTCTCAGTAAATCCAATCTAACAGAAAACTGTGTACAAAAGCAAAAGTGATAACTGAGAGAATCATAGAACTAGCCACAATGTTCCCAACTGAAAAGGCTGACCTGGTGTTGTGTCAAGCTTAAACAAAGGTGGTCAAAATGTTATCCAAAAGGTCAACTATTGGCTGTGAAAGCATATTCCTGCGGACTATTCGAATGAAATGACCATAATATGCACATGCAGGACACTAAACTGTATGTTATCTTAAAGAACAGCATAGGATATTGACATAGTTTTATATACCTCTGTTTTTAATAAAAACACATGTCCTTCCTTTTCTTGTAATAGAAAAACTCTCGCAGCAATACCTTTTACTTCAAAACAAGGTTTGAGTCAACTTTATAGTTCCTTGTTTATTTTCACGGTTGCATCAAGATTTCAAATTCTCTACACTTTCCTTCTCTCTCTCTTTCTCTCTGATCTATAGTTTCAGCTACATGAAAGCAAGGTCTTATTCCCTTGCAGATTAAACTGTTACATTGAAGTAGGGGGTATCTCCATAGCTTCATAGATCACATCAATTGTACAATGAATGAAGAAAGTTAAACCATCACTCATTTTGACCCTCTTATAATGAGTGACTACCAACAAGTACAATACAAATTACAAACCATTGCTTTACTGCGATCTTCTTGTTGCACTCCATATGGGAAGGGACCCATGGTCATCAGCGCATGGCACTGAATGTACCCAAATATATATACCATTTAATCGCCACCTCTTATGCGAACCAAAACCCTATAACCCAATGCAAAGAAAGTACCCAAATGCATATGTCAATTTATTCCAACCACACAATGTGAACCAAACCCGGCCATAACACATGGCACTGAAAGTACCCAAATTAACATATCTCAATTTATTCATAACCCATAATGCAAACCCAGATCCCATAACCCCATAACAAATTTATTCCTACCTCACAATGCGATTCCCAAACCCATTCATCTAGTGGGCCTCTAAAATATCAGCTTTCACCTCCATCCTACTACTCCCAGCTCCTCATCTTAACGCAGCAGTCATTTTGACAAGTCAAAATACATGAAAGAGGTGATTATCCAGGGTGGGGCAATCGATCGATGAGAATCCATCTAATGCGAATAGAACAATGGGGCATCAGTTCATGAGCAATCCTATGGTGGGGTGATTGTGATCGGAGTGATGGTGCCTGGGGCATGCTAGATGATTGGAATTTGATGTCATCGAAGTATGATTTGCAGCATATGATCGATTTAAAAGTTCATTTGGTTGCAGATGATATACATGATGAGAAAGAGAAAGATGGAAAAGAAAAAAAACACAAAACCCTAGATGAGGAAGGAAAAAGCAAACCTGGTTGGTGTGTTGGTTGAGAGGTGGAGGAGCAGGAGAAGAGGGTTGAATGGAGAGGAAAAGGGGGAGTAGAAATAGAAGAAGAGAAGGGACCCACATCCATGTCCAGGGGAGAGCTGAAGCTGAAGCTGAATGAGCTCCTCTCCTCATCTCCGGAGATGAACCCAATTCAACGTTCGGCACTGCAGCTCTCATATGCATTATTGTTCTTCTAGCAGAGAGAGAGAGAGAGAGAGAGAGAGAGAGAGAGAGTTTTATGGATGGGCTTTTGCACTGGTGAGAAGTATAAGTGTGACGGCCAGGACCTTTTTTTGGGAGGCCACCTGTGGGTTCTATTTTGGGGTGAGACTAGAAAATGGTAATATCGATATGGTGCTTGACACTAATATCATGCTGTTAATCTCTTCGTATGTGGCCCACAAATTTATTAGATTCATATATCTAACTGTCAAGTTAATTTGGTTGGGTGTCAAATCATGAAATTAGTGACTATGAGAGTCACTCTAATTAACTTGGGAAAAGAGCAATGGCCCAGGCGGTGTAGGCTGTAGCATGCTCTTATCAAGTTTTAAATTAATTTATCATTTTGTTAACTAATTTTTTGGTAATAAACTTTATTATATTTTTAATAGGGGTGCTCTGGGCTAGCCCAGGCTGAGATTGATCCGGGTTGAGCCTGCCTTCGGCCAGTGTTGGATTGTAGTAGGGCCCAGTGAATAATTGGCCTGGGCTTGGGCCTTGTAAGAAATAGATGTAATTTAATTAAATTAGCATAAAAATTAGTAAATGGCCACAAAAACTGAAAAAAAAAAGTTTGATTCTGGCAGGCTGATTGATTAAATAGGTGGGCTCAGGCCTGACTTTTCTGGCCTACATTGGGCTTGGGCCGAGCATGAGCCAATATTTAAAAAGTTGGGTTAGGCTTGGATATGCCATAAACAACCCTAATGTTTAACTTAAGTTTGCTATAAATTTGAAATAGTTTTAGTTTCTTTCCCTAACAATCAAATGGGACTGAAATTTGAGGTAAATTTTATTTGTATTACTAGCCCTGGACCTAGTAGGTCGTTTGTTGCTCGTAAATTATTAATCACATACATTAATTATGTTAATAATCATTTATTCAATTTTACGGTGGGACTAAGACAATTTTAATAGAGAAATAGAATTTATTTAGCCAACTTCAATATGGTTGAAATAAGGTTTTGATAATAATAATGAGTGAGACGATTTTAATAATATAAAATTTTAAACTGTTTTTAGATTATTAGTAAGTGGGCATCTCCCCACACATCTCATCATCCCAGGAAGCCCATTTTGGAGACTCAAACGTCCTCGTCCCAAAGAGAAGGCCCTAAAACCCCTCTCCTTCAAAACCCTCTCACATCACCCCAGCAGCAGAAGGAAGAAGAAGGAGAAGAAGAAGAAGAAGAAGAAGAAATGGGGAAGAAAACGAAGAAACCCGGAAAGGGAAAGGAGAAGACAGAGAGGAAAACGGCAAAAGCCGAGGAGAAGAGAGCCCGCAGAGAGAGCAAGAAGCTGGCGGAGGAAGACGACATCGATGCCATCTTGGTACAATCTCTCACCTTTAATCGATCTGGGTCACTTGTTTCTCCGCAGAAATCGCCTAAAGATTCAATCTTTTCACTCCATCTGCTCTGTTTTTGCATGATAGTGTTGTTCCTCTTTGAATTTGGATGCTGTCCTTGCCTTGCAGATGAGCATTCAGAAAGAAGAAGCTAAAAAGAAGGAAGTCCATGTCGAAGAAAATGTCCCCGCGCCCTCCCCTCGATCAAACTGTTCGGTATTTTGCCTTTGAATTGCATTCACTTGATAGTTCCTATCTGACTTCTGTTGCTAGCTGAGTCATAATTGTGATTATGTGATTTGTTTGAATGCAATGTAGCATTTTCTCCCATCTGCATTCTCTGTATAGCACATTTAGTCTTAATGACAATGTTTGAAGTCTCATATTTACCATGACTGTCTAAATGATACATGTTGCAAGATATGCTTTGTGCATGATAGCACTTTCTCAGTTGCTTATTTAGTCCCCTTTTTAGTATAATCATGGGATTCCTGTACATCCAACTATTTGATACTTTGTATTTATCCCTCAATGAGTACATTAGGATAAATTTGGATACATTAGTGTGCACATTGATATTGTAAGCAATGTTAAAGATCTTAGGTTGGTACCTTTTAGGTAAGGGTCTTTAATAAACGCTCACTGCTTTCTTAAAATATATGTACACTTAAGGCTAAAACTTGTATTAGTTAGAATAATACTTTAGAATTCTCGTTTTCTTAAATTTCCAATTCTCTGACTTTTCCTTTTATTTTTGCATTAAAACAAACAAAGTTTCTTTATCAACAACCGCTTGTCCTGTTTTCTTGAGAAATACAGAACTTGGATTTTATTTTTTACTCAATTCAAAGAAAAGCTGAATGGCAGGCTAAACATTGCTGTTCTTGATTGAAAGCATTATGACATCTAGCTCTGACGACTGCTGTTTATTTCGTCTAGCTGAACATCAACCCTACAAAAGAGACGGAGTTGATTCTGTATGGGGGTGAATTCTACAATGGTAATAAGGTGAGTGTTTATATAAACTTCTGGGGTATGATGTATTTGATGTGATGGCCTTGCATGTCATGCTATTATTTATCTTCTGTTTGAAATGGTTGGAGATAACATGTTACTGATTGATAAAATTGTTGTTGAAGACATTTGTATATGGCGATCTTTATCGGTATGATGTAGAAAAAAGCGAATGGAAAGTGGTCTCCAGCCCAAATAGCCCACCACCTCGTAGCGCACATCAGGCAGTTGCTTGGAAGAACCATCTTTACATTTTTGGTGACCTAGCATTGACTTGGCTATGGATTCTTAGTTCTCCCTTTGAATGTCGTCAGTAACTCTTTTTTTGTTTCCCATGTAGGTGGTGAGTTTACTTCCCCAAATCAAGAGCGGTTCCATCACTACAAGGTAATTGCCCTCCCTCCCTCCCTCCCTCCCTCTCTCTCTTGTGAACATATCCTCTAGTTTGTTTCTTCATTCAATTATGTTGTTCGGGGCAAAGATCCTAAATCCCAATTCTAACTTTTGATTCTGTCATTTTGTTGATTGTCCGCATGAGATTGGTCTCTTCTTGTATGAATTCTTGGCGGATTACATATAAAGGAATGGCGTGAGAGGATGGGGGGTTATGATCACAAGACATAGGAGGATCTTTAAAGTTTTTAGAGAGCATCATGTTGCTGTAAAAGACCTCATGTTTTCTTTATTCTTTTCCAATACTACAGGACTTTTGGATGTTGGATTTGAAATCAAATCAATGGGAGCAACTGCTTTTGAAGGGGTGTCCAAGTGCACGCTCAGGTCATCGCATGGTATGTTTGTGACCGAATGGGCACATATCAAGTATTGACAATTTAATGTTATTTTTTGACAAAACTCTTTCATCTTTCAAAGCTTCATAACAGGTTACTTTACAACCTGACTGATATTGGTCACAAACATTCATGTCAGAAATGTGAGTTGATTATCTAAGAAAGGATAAGTGACTCGAGTGAGATGTGAATTATATCAGTTGACTTGAGTCTACTCGGTTTCAGTGGTGATTAAGTTGAACCCTGGAACTGATTTCTTGCTCATAGGTAGAAATTTTAAAGTTTTCAGGTCCAAGTTCCTCTTGCTTCCCCCCCCACCACACCCCCCCCACCAACACCAACAAACACCTGCCAAAAAAAAAAAAAAAAAAGAAACCAGAGGTTTGCGCAGTTTTTTCCCCTCATTGAACATGACATCTACTTTTTTTCCTTGAAGCATTAAATCTTTGTTGCCTATCTTAAAAAAAGGACTACTAATATTTACACCAAGATTTTCAGTGTACACGTTAGACACCTATGTTTCTTGTCCTTCATATGTAACATTTCACTCTTGAATGCGGGACTGAGACTGCCTGGCCATATGCTTCTGTGACTCAATTTTTGTTTTTTTATTTACTTATTTAGTCTTTGTATGTGACAGGTATTATACAAACACAAGATTATTGTTTTTGGTGGCTTTTATGACACTCTTAGAGAAGTGAGGTTGCTTTTTAGCCCCTTATAATCCTTTTAATCTTTTTAATGGTTTTGTCAATTTATTATTGACCTTTGTAGGCTTTAAGCCACATATTTAAGCACTAGTGCACTACTGGGTATCTAATTATGCTTCCTAAAATATTATGGTTGTATTGCTTTCTGTTCTATTTCTCCGAGTTTGTTCTATTTGCCTGAAGTTGGAAGAAGTAATTCATGCAAAAAAGGAGAAATAACTAAAGGAAAAAAAAAAAAAAGTAGGGTGAAGCCTAGAGCTATAGTCTAACACTCTAAAACTGCATGGCTATTCCTTGTTGCTTCCCAAAATCTTACAAAATTTTATCCTGGGCTTGTTTTTAATCAATATATTACCTCTTAAAATAGAAACAAAAAAATCGAAAGAAAATGAAGTAAAAGGAAGAGAGAGAGAGAGAGATGCGGGCTGCATATCAAGTATTTGTTACCTTTAGAGAGAGAGAGAGAGAGAGGCTGGTTGCATATCGTGTATTTGTTTCCTTTAATTTTTATTAGCATCAATCTTATGGGAGTCATAACTCCTGGTTGCATATTCTGTATTTGTTACCTTTATTTTTTATTAGCATCAATCTTATGGGAGTCATGACTCATAATTGCTTTTAATACAAAAATTATTTGAATTCTACCGTGGTTTCTGTTTGCCTTTTGATGAAACCCATCAGTCCTTTTAATTTATGATGCAGATACTATAATGATTTGTACATCTTTGATCTGGATCAGTTCAAAGTAAGCACTTATCTTTTCTCTAATGGTAGTTCGCTTTTTGTATGAAGAATTTTCTTCAGCTTGTAGCTTATCATGCTTATCTGATGTCACCTGTCAGTGGCAAGAAATAAAACCCACGCCTGGATGCATGTGGCCGAGTGCTAGGAGTGGTTTTCAGTTTTTTGTTTTTCAAGATGAGGTGAGTCCTTGGGGAACCTTCTTATCTTCCCTGTTTCGCTGCTGTCTTTTTTGCACTATTATGTCTTTGGTTTGTGTTCACTGTTGCAATTGTTACATGCCTCATTTTTTTTTTGTGGCTGCAGTTGATAAACTATGTAATGAGTATTCATTTAGATGTGTCACATCACACTTATAATGCATGCTTTGTACTCACAAATTGGTTTCCTGTACTGTATGGAAAGCTTATTTATCTTTTGTGGCATAACTGGGCAACTATATATCTATATATATTCTTGGGAACAAAGTTATTATTTGTTGTCTGAATTTATTTTATTTTACAGTTGATGTATGCTAACCTAATGGTTCATCTTTTATTAAATAGAAGTCTTTTCTATTCAGTATTCACACATTGGGTTAACGAGAGCCCCTCTGTGTTCTATAAGACTATAACATGGGTGAATATACTGGGCAAAATTTTAAAATTTGATGTAAGAAGAGAACTCTTGAAGAAATTCTTCATGGAAACCGTAATGATCTATAGGTTGGGGATGCAACTATTTGCTTAGAGGCGGAGTTATATTTCTTTACGTTTTAACAACCCCTCTTAACCCCAAATGAGAGGCAGGTTAATGAGACTGCTGGAGGCAACTCTATAGATGCTTTAGTACCAAATCCCATTCCATATACAGAAGTGACCATCCCTATGAAAATAAACATACTGGAAATGAGTCTATGTGGAAAATGAGGTGGAAGTTTCAAAAGTATAGTGTTCTAAATGAATTCTGCATGTGTCAGTTTCATTCATTGGGCTAATAATTATTACATTTTGATAATTTTTATTGAAGTTACTTGACTGATATATATATATATATATATATTAGTACATTGAGTTTTATGTTATTTATTTTCAGAGGAATGATTCATTGAGTCCATAATTTTTTAAGTTACAATGCTTATTGTTACATCTATACATCATACATTTATCTTCTTTTTCTATAGCTGTTCATGTCCATGGCACTAATGCAATGCTTAGGATTGTTTGATGTAATGATGATTAAAATTATGAATGACCATGAGAGTATTCATTTAATGTTGTCACTTTGCTAATCCTCTTTTAGAAGTGAGGATTACTTTCAACTGTATTTTCATTTGGTATTTTTTTTTGTTGGCATCACTCATCCTTCTTTATGGCTGTACTCATCCTTCTTTATGGCTGTGTTTCTTTGTGGTTTTCTTTTCTTCCCTCTTTATTGTTGCCTTTGTGCTATTTGCAGATATTTTTGTATGGTGGATATTCCAAAGAAGTTACATCTGATAAAAATAGCACAGAGAAAGGAATTGTTCATTCAGATATGTGGTCCCTTGATCCAAAGACCTGGGAATGGAGCAAGGTTGTAATGTTTTTGACTTTTATAACATGCTCTCTCATAATCCTAATATGCTTTGGGATCTTGTACATTTCATGATTATTTGTAGTGCTTGTTCTTACTCTTTATGTTTACCTTTCCTTGAATTTTAAGACAGGCTTTATTATTTTAATAAAATCCTTATTATCGATCTTTTGTGTGCATGTGGACATGCACACTCATGCATGTGAATTGGGTTGAGTGCTACACATACCACCCTCTCTCAATTGGCACTGGCTCCACAACGTTGGGACCATCATTCTGTTACACGAATTTTGAATGTGTTATCTATCTATCAATCTGTCTGTCTGTTTGCATGTGTGCATGTATAGATACATACACATGTAATTTCGATCCCCTAATTGGTGTATAGATACATACGCATTTAGTTTTGATTCCTTAATTGGTGTCGCCCGAGTGTGTTTTAATATCCTAATTGGTTTTGCCAGAATGGTTATACTTTAGGGCCTGCTTCTGGGTCCCCTTGTGATCATTACACCACCTCAGATGCACAACCCTCTAGATTGCTACCAGACCAATTTAACACCTGTAATGATTGATCTTACTGTTTGATTTAAGGTCTAAGGCTTTTCTTACTGTTGTCAGCGTAGGCCCACCTGAAGTCTAGGACCCAATGTCACCAGGTTGGTGCAGGTTTAAAGGGATGGGAGAGGGATAAGTTTTGTTTTTTGCTCTTTTTTTTTTTGTGGGTTTTGGTGGTTTTGGGTTTTTTTTTTGTGTGTGGGGTGGGTGGGTGGGGGGGGGGGGGGGGGGGTTGGATTTCAAAAAGGTATAAAGCTTTTGGCTCATTTTAAAAAAGGTACATGAAAATCTGAATATTTCAAATGAGTATAAAAGTTTTCCATGTAACTTTCAATCAAACCTTTTCATTTTTTTTTTTTTTGAAAATGGTAAAAATACCAATAGGACAGGTTTTTTTCCCCCCTTCTCCCTCTTTCCTTCCAAAACACATCCCATTTGCTCCATCTCACATGTTAGCTGCGACCTCAGGCGAAATACATCACATTCACCCATCGAGTGGTACCTTTGGCTTGGGAGGAATGAGGGTTGAACATGTGGGTTCGATTTGGCTTGGGTTAAGTTTGGTTTGGGTGGGTTCGGGTGTGATGTAGAAGACAAGATTTCTGATTATGTTTGGTTGCGTGAAGGTTGTTTGGCGGTGGGTAAGATGGAAAGTGGATGTGGGTCGTGGAGATGGAGTTGGAATGGGCATGGATATAAATATCGGCCGATATGAAGCGTATCGGCCGATAAATCGGGCGTAGCGCCAATGGGCGCTACGCTTTTTTAAAAAAATCTCCGTTCACATGTGTATCGGCCCGTCTCGGCCGATACGCATCCGTATCGGCCGATACGGCCGATACGGGCCGAAACAAAGTGTATCGGCCGATACGTATCGGCTGGGGGGTTTGAAACCCCCCAGCCGATATTTCTACCCACCTTTCCTTTTCAACATTTATCTTCTCCCCTCTTTTCTCCCCTTTTCACAGCTCCAAGCCCCTTTCCTTGCCTCTATTTTTCAAATCATCTAAAAAAAAATCAAAATCATCAACAAAAACATCAAAAACATCTAAAGATTAAGGTGGCATTTAAGATTCAAGCATCAAGCTCAAAAAAAGGTGAGTTTTGAAGCTTTTTTTTTCTACTTTGTGCTCTTAAAGTAGATTAGTATATTGTTTTTTTATAAAGTTTGAACATAGTTTATCTTTTATTCTTGAATGAATCTTGATGAAATTTGTTTATAACATTTTTTTTATAAGCCTTACGTTACTATTTAAGTTGACATAACTAAATAACATGAATCCATATGAAAAACATTGATTATTCATATTCTTTTCTATTGATACAGCGATACAGGATCTAATGCAATGAGGGGACCGCTACATACTCATATACTAGTTCCTTTTTTAAAACAAACACATATTCCATCATTTTCTAATATTCTGGATTTTCTGGAATTTTTTCGGATTTTTTGAAGACTTTTTTAAATCACATCGCTACGCCGCTACGTATCGCCGCTACCGCTACGTATCACCCGCTACGTATCGTTTTGGCGATGGGCTGCTACGCCCGCCGCAACTGCTATTTGCATCCTTGGGAATGGGTGTTGGGATGGTTCTGAAGTGGCTGTTTGGTTAGGGGAATAAAGTTGTAGGTGGTGTTTGTTTTGGCTTGGTGGAGGTGATGATTGGTGTTGGATGGCTGGTTGGAGATGGTAACTAGTTGGAGAAGATGAGGAAAATGGGAAACAGGTTGTTGTGATGTGGTTGCTGGGAGTGTAGTGGTTTCAATAGGGAGTTGATGGTTTCAGGTGTGTTGGATTCCGTGGAGAAAAAAGGGAGAAGGTCTGAGGAATGCTAATGGTCGCTTGGATCGTGTTAAAGTGGGCAAGTTAACAAATTCTATTTGTGGAGGAGATGGGTTTGTAAGATGAGGGTGAGATGATGATGATGAAGGCTGCAGTTGATGTAGTTAGTGGCCCTGAGACGATGATGGGAAAGAGATGAGGAAGATGGAGGATGATGGTTTGGTTGTGAAGTTGGGTTGAGTGGAGGAGATGGTGAAGGTGGGTTCTCTGTGATGGGTACAAATAGATGGTGAAGATTGTAAAGGTGATGGAGAAGATGGGTTCTCTGTGATGGGTACATTGAGATGCGATGGTGAAGATGGTAAAGGTGATGAAGAATATGAATGTACGTGGATACTGGCCCAGTTGGTGGATGATGATGGTGTAGTGTTGGGTTTGATGGCTGGTTTCACCTGGGGTAGGTGCTAACAGGTGGGAGGAAAGAGGGAGAAGATGAAAACCTGTCCTAAGGGTATTTTTTCCATTTTTATTTTTTTGAAGAAAAAGACTTGATTGAAATAAATGTGGAAAACATTTATACTCTTTTGAAACATTCAAAATTTCATGTACTGTTTTGAAAATGAGCCAAAAGTTCTATAACTTTTTTTTTTTAAATTCCTTTTTTGGGCGTGTGTGGGGTAAGTTGGGCAGTGGGGGGAGATCCATTGTATCTATCATGATCAATTATGATCCCCTTAAAAAGTCAATGAAAAGCTATTGATCTCAGGTCCGTTGGTGTTCTAATTGGGTTTGGTGGCTGTTCACAGGGATCTTTCATTTGAGGGGGAGGGGGGAATGGATGACAAAGGGGCCCAAGAGTGAACCTCACAGAGATGGCTCTCTCTGCATGCCATTGCTCCACTGATTAAACTGGTATTATAAAATAACCTCTGTAAAATATGCTATGACCAAATCTTCTAGGGCTCCAAACATGCTATGACCAGATAATCTCTGTACAGTATCTATACTATGAAAAAGTGAAATTTATTTAAGGAGATCAAGGCACAGTGAATATATATATCTATATACACTCTTATTATCATTATCATTATTATTATTGTTATTGTTGTCATTGCACTGTTTAATTATGGAAATATCCACTACATGTGGAATATATCATTAAGCAATGAAAGTTTTTTTGCATTTAATTATATTTGACTGATGCAGGCCCTAGGTTAGGGCTTGCGTGGAAGTGCCTAAGCATGTGTCCAAGGACACCTCAAATCATCAAGATGACTTCAACACACACGAGGGCGCGCCTCTCTGGGAAAACCCAATTTTATTAATCAACCAAATCTGAGAATCTTTTCTCTACAATGCCATATATATAATAAAAGCAAACTTAATGTGTAAGAAAACCTTACGCTAGTAATGGAAACTTTCCTAATAACAATTTAATTAGATAACTACTAATAAAATAACATAATCCTAATCTAATTTGAAAAGGGCTGCTGGGGCCTAGATTGCATCATTGACATAGCCAGCCAAATCTGCAACTTAGATATAAGATCATATTGTTGAGTCACTTTGACAACCTCTAGGTACATGTTTTTTTACAAAAAAAGGTACACTTTATTTTTTTCTGTTCTTGCATTGTTCCTGCTTACTTATAGGTTTGCAACCATAGATAATCTTCAATAATCATTTTTCGCCCCTTCCATTATAAATAAGAAAAAAAAAAGCTTCTTGACCTTAATGCTTTTTCCGTGGACCCTTATGTAGCTTGTACTTTGGAGTATTAGTATTTGTATGGCCGGTTCACTCTGTTATTTTATTTATTTTTATTTTTTTTTCTCTTGAGGTTTTATGTCTTATTTTATCTA
This sequence comes from Sextonia rubra, assembly GCA_037013555.1. NCBI lineage: Eukaryota > Viridiplantae > Streptophyta > Magnoliopsida > Laurales > Lauraceae > Sextonia > Sextonia rubra. Next base: position 60,088,624 of record JASUAD010000001.1, read on the forward strand.
AATGATGAAGATCCTTGATTGGTAATGGGAATTGTTGCAGGGCTGGTAGGGGAAGATTTACGAGGCTTCATGCCCAATGTTGCTAGGCTTCACACGTAGTGGCATCACAGCAGTCCCATCATAGGGAGAGCACAAAAGCACCCAAATATTCTTGTTCATTGATCATTAATTCTCAAAGATGCATTACATGTTCTTTTATATGTAAAACATAATCCTAAAACTAATCCTTACTATCTAATCATGTTCAACGGTCAAGATTAAAACGCCTATAACTTAAAGACATAAGCCATAGAAAAACCAACTTTAGGTAAACATAATACAAGAAAATGGATGGGCTGGGCCTAAAGGGTTGGTCAACCCATTGATCATGGGTCTGTCCTGTTAACAAATCACTGTACCATATCCAAGGCCCAATGCATCATAGGCCCAAAGGCCCATACTTATATGTAGTCAACTAGGATAGCTTTCATTCCTTGTATAGATGATTCTAATTAGCTTTCCTTCCTGCATAGATGATTCTAATTGTATGTAATTGATTGTGATTGAGCCTTATCTAAGGCAACTTAGATTTATAAATAGTGGATGGTTGACCCTTTGAGGGACATCCAATTCCATTTAAATTGTATCTTTATCTAATAACATGATATCAAAGCTTGTTTGTGCATAGAGAGATTAGGATCCCTCTAGTCTCTCTTTCTGATTGTTGCTGGGAGCATGTTTGGGTCTTGATTGAAAGAAGAAGGTCGGCAGACAAAAGCAAGTGGACGATCAAGGTGGGCCACACTCCATGATCTGAACTTGTAAGGAGATTCACATCCCAATGGTTGCCTGAATATTTGGGATTTTTTGGCATATTTTTCAGAATCTTTTGACGATCTTTGGTAGGCCATTTGATCGATCTTTGGTTTCCCAGTTTTTCCACTTTGTTTTCATCAGTACTGTCCATCTTTGTGCTTGGATCATTTTTGTCTTTGAAACTGGATTTGTTTGATAGAAGATTATGTCTACTATCTTTCTGTGATTTCTGAATTGGAGCATTTGATAAGTGGTGGGCCTTCTTTCCATTCTACTTGCAAAATTTTGGACGTTAATCCCTGTTTTTTTTTTTTTTTCGACTCAACATTGGGCCATTATTTGGAGATTAGATTTGTACTTTTTCATCACAGCCATCTCTTTTCTTGCTTGACTGTCTGAGTGGAGCAAACTTTGGACTGTTTGTTAGATAAGTTTGTCAAGTATCTACATCTGATTTCTGATTTGGTAGATTGCATCATTAGTGGGCCCAACTTGCCTAACTGTGCACAAAATTTGGGCCGCCTGGGCCAGTTTTTTGCATTTTTTGTTGACAGTGCAACATCTTTGCACTGCCTTGGTGATCTGCTTGTAGACTTGTTGTTTCTACAACTCCTTCCTTGGGATCTGCTTGTTTTGGATTGCTTTGGTTATAACCGTTCGATCAAGGTGATTGTTTCCTGTTTGCTGAAATTTTTCTTTCTATGACAATATGGAAAACTTTGAGTTACAATTGATAAAATTTAATGGAAGAAATTATGCTTCATGGGCATATCAGTTTGAATCGTATCTCAAAGGCAAAATGTTGTGGGGTCACATTTCTGGTTCTGTGAAAAAACCAACGGACAAAGAAAACTAGAAGAATGGGAAACCAATGAAGCATAGATTATGAGCTGGATTTTGGGATCAGTGGACTCCCAATTTTTTCTTCATCTGAAGCCCTACAAACTGCTCAAGAAATGTGGACATATCTAAAATGCATTTATCACCAAGAGAATTTAGCTCGTCAGTTTCAATTAGAACATGAGATTGTACAATATTTTCAAGGAAGTCTTAATGTCCAAGATTACTACTCTGGCTTCCTGGCTTTTTGGGTTGAGTTCATAGATATTGCATGTGCTAACATCACAGGAGAAGCTTTATCGGGTATTCAGGACATTCATAAGACTAGTCAACGGGATCGTTTCTTAATGAAACTTAGACCTGAATTTGAGAATGTCCGTTCTAATCTTATGAGCCGCCATCCATCTCCCTCCTTGGAGATATGTCTTAATGAAGCTCTTTGGGATTGATTTGGTTTAATCGAATTGGCTGGACTGCAGCAATCAACTTTTGCCGGTACTCCTCTTGAAGTAAATTCGAAATTTGCAAAGGACAATGGAGATCTTCTTCCTGATCCCTCGTTATATCATCAATTAGTTGGCAGTCTGATTTATTTAACCAATTTTTGCCCAGATATCTCTTATGCTATTAATTTTGTCAGCTAGTTCATGAATGAGCCACGTCATCTTCATTTGGTAGTTATCCGCCACATTATTTGTTACCTATTTGGTACGACTTCTCAAGCACTTTTTTTTTTTACTGCCGACTCTCCACTTAACCTTATTGCTTACTTCGATGCTAATTGGGCTGAGTGCCTAGATACCCGTTGTTCCACAATGGGTTGGTGTATGTACCTTAGAGTTGCTCTGATTTCTTGAAAGTGTAAGAAACATGACAAAGTTTCCAAATCCTCAACTGAGTCCGAATATCGAGCTATGTTTGCTGCTTGCTCTAAAATACTCTGGCTTCGTGGCCTACTTTTTGACCTCGGTTTTGCTCAAACCATGCCTACCCCTCTATATGCCGGCAACATAAGTGCTATTCGGATTATATAAAATCCAGTTTTTTATGAACACACGAAACATATTGAAGTTGACTGCCATTTCATTGGTGATGAATATGTGTGTGACGTGATTTCACTTTCCCATATTTCTTCTGCGCTACGGATTGCTGATATCTTTACCAAAGGACTTCCTCACTCACGCCATCAGTTATTATTTGCCAAATTAATGCTTGTTGATTCACCAGCTTCAATTTGAGGGGAGGTGTTAACAAATCACTATACCATATCCAAGGCCCAATATATCATAGGCCCAAAGGCCCCCATACTTTTATTTAGTCAACTAGGATAGCTTTCCTTTCTTGTATAGATGATTTTAATTAGCTTTCTTTCTTGTATAGATTTTTCTAATTGTATGTAATTGATGGTGATTGAGCCTTATCTAAGTCAATTTAGATTTACAAATAGTGGATGATCGACCCTTTGAGGGACATCCAATTCCATTCAAATTGCATCTTTATCTAATAACATGTCCTACACCAGGATTGCTAGGTGTCTGTGTCAAATAAGGCACTAGCAAGTTGGTAATAGATTTTTATGATAATTTTTAAATATTCAATTGAATCATCTTAATAATAATGAGTGTTACCTTTCACTTCAAAAGAACGAAGAATAATGCCCGATTGTACCTTTTTTTTTTTTGGAAGATGCAAGAGGTCAGAACATTCTGTTGCCATGCTATTATTATAACCTGTCAGTCTAAAGAGTTGACAAGTGTGTACTACTACATTCTATTAGACTGATGACCGGTGTTTTATACTTCAAAAACCAGTATACATGGCCATTTCTGGAATATAAGATAAGAACTACTTGGAAAATATTTTTATTAGTTTGTTAGAAAGTAGAAGGGCGGCTTGGCCCAACGGTAAAGGCTTACCGGTAGCGTCCTGGAGGACGCGGGTTCAAGTCACGGAAACAGCCTCTTCAAAAATGAAGGTAAGGCTGCGTACATCTTGCCCTCCCCAGACCCCGCTATGCGGGAGCCTCGTGCACTGGGCCGCACTTTTTTTTTTTTTTTTTAGTTTGTTAGAAAGTATTTTTATTGATTACTTGGAAAATATTGCTTTCCTTTTTGTTGTTTTTGTTGGTGTTACTTTTCATGTAATAAGTGCTCAATATTAAGACAATATAGTGATGTTAATTTCTTTTCCTAATTTTTGAGATCATAGGAAATAGATGGAGACTCTTTATTTGAATTGTTACATTGCAGTGTTGCCATCGTGTATTTTGATTTCACTAAAAAAGGGACTTTTTTTTTCATTGGTGCTGGTATTGGGATTTTATTTAATTTTATACTTGAAGATCTAAGAGTAGGTAACCAAGTGTAAATATATATATATATTTTTTTGTTCTTTCCAGCTATTTTACCGGATAGTAAAATGGCATCTCTTTGTTTGCATAATATTTGCACGTGAATGCCTCATTACCATAACCTTTTGTGGATAGCTAACCAGAAAATCTTAACAAGATGAGATCCTAATCCTCTACATTACACCTAGACTTTACCTCCACAAAACTAGCTGTTAAAGCTTATTTCATTGCCATTTTTAAGCAAACTTGAAGTTTGGGGCCTTTTGTCTGTTTCTCTATATTTTTGACAGTTACATTCCCTGAAAGAGTAACATTTCCGAATTTCAATAGGTTAAGAAAAGTGGGATGCCTCCTGGACCTCGTGCTGGGTTTTCCATGTGTGTTCATAAGAAGCGGGCTTTGCTATTTGGAGGTGTAGTGGACATGGAAGTTGAAGGTTAGTAAACTTCTTTTTCGAGAAAATGTAATAATTTATCCAAAAGTTTTGTTATCTTTTCCTGTCAACTTTTAACAATTTGTAGGATCGAAGATTTCGAATGTATTATCATTTTACTTTTATGTGGATTGAAGAGTATGGAAGATGGGTTACCTAAAATTAAAAATAACTTAGATGTAATATATTTCAATACCTAGGAACAACTATAAGAAAACATGGAAGGTTGGAGCTGGAGATACAAAAAGGATCAATGAATGTCAGTTGAGTTGACTTGGACTAAGCACCAGCCCCACGCTACAATTCCAACCCAAATGAGAAGGAAAAAGAAAAACTCACCAGCAGCGTCCCCTGGCTGAGTCTCATAGGGAAAGGTCAAAAGTAAAATTTTCTCAATTTTCTTGTTGTAAATAGATATAGGAGGTATTTAGGATCCTGTTGTACTAATTTTAGAAGATCAAAACCATATTAGTGGAAGATCGAGGCATTGTTGTTTTGGACGTGATGCTTGTCCGATTGGTTGAAAATCAAATCCAACTCCTTTTATTACTTTATTCTTTTAAATAATTTAAAACACATGAATTAAATTCATAGGACACCATTTTCAAGTTTTAAGCTTTTTTTATCACTTTTTTTTTTCAAATTTTTCTTTGTGTTTTTGAAACTCTAGGTGCCAACTCGTTCCAAGTCGGCTGAGTCGCCTTGACTTGGAAGTGAAATAGTCGGCCCAAGTCCTAGTTTTAATATGTTGATGCAAGTTGGGTAAAGTGGAGAGTTGAGACAAGCTAGCAGAGTTTTGTGGGGTCGTCTCTAAATAGAGATTTGTTCTTCTTAGGATGATAGTTAGACTTGCATTGTTTTATAAGTCGAATGTCTGTAAATGAATAAATGATGAGAAGGTAAACCACATGCTGTAGAGACATGTGCCTTTAGAAGAATGTTCAGACTGACAATAAATGATAGAATTTGGCATGGCACCGAATGATAAAAGAAATGTACAGTTGGCTCTAATAAGAGAAGGAGAAATAAATTAATGCTGTTTATGAAGGTTTGGCCACTTGCAAAGATGAAGTATCAAAGTGTTATAAATTCAAGGGACAAGGAGAAGGGAAGACCAATAAAGTCTTGGAATGAAGTTTTCAGAAAAAAAAAAAAACGTCTTGGAATGATAAAAAAAAAAGTCTTGGAATGAAATAATAAGCAGAGAGAGGCTAGCCATTCTCCTTTTCTCTTATCTGTTCTTTCCACTTGTCAACTCCAAACTACTAGGATTCACATAAAATAAATATTTTGCATGGAGGGTAGAATGATGTGAGAAGTGGTTGTTGCAACAATCTCATAGTATATGGAAGGAGCTTTTTATTTTTTTGGTTGGTTTAAGAGGCTTTCTTGCCCCGTGGGGGGGGGGGGGGGGGGGGGGGGGGGGGGGGGGTGATGCAAGCCCCAGGGTTAGGGCTTACGTAGGGGTGTCGATGCACTTGTCCAAAGACATTTCGAATCGTCAAGAAGACTTCAACACACGAGGATGCACCTCTCGGGATAAAACCCAATTCTATTAATCAATTAAGTCTGAGAATCTCTTTTTTATAATGTCATATATATAGTAAAAGCAAAATTAATGCCTGAGCAAACCCTAAGCTATTAATAGAAACTTTCCTAATAATAATGTAATTAGAAATCTATTAATAAAAATAATATAATCCTAATCAATTTGAAGAGGGACTACTTGTGGGGCCTATATTGCATCATCCTCCCCGGGTTGAAAGAAGAGTTCGTCCTCGAACTTGAGTCTGCTTTGGATTGTCTTTGTAAATGTGGTGAACATGAAGGACTTTCTTGGTGGCAGCTTTCCAGGAATTCTTCTTCGGCGGTTGTGGTTTTTCGGGATGAAGAGTAACCTGCTATGCACGAAGTATGAATGTATACGTGTTGTCGCGCATGACAAACTCACGATCATAGAGAAGAGATTTTGAATTCTCTTGAGAATGTATTAATTTGTGTGTCCTTCTATTGAGATTATACATCAATATATATATCTTTACATGCCTTTAATCTAAAGGAAAACTCACTAATGTATTTCAATTAGGAGTCTAAGTTAAGAAGGAAGACTAATTACAGCTAATTACAGTAATAGTATTCCAAGTAAAGAAGGCTCCTCTTTTCAAATGGGCTCTTTTCAGATGGGCTTTCAGATGGGCTCTTTTCAGATGGGCTTTGGGCCTATGTAACAGCGCATAGGATGAATTCCATTTTTGTCATACATCTATGGACAGCCCAATAAGATATTACCCCTATTCATAGGTATCATATCACACCAGATTCTATCTTTGTAAGTCTCACCAATGACAAAAGTAACTTTGCAAGTATGTCAAACATGCACTTGATCACCATTCATCAGCCACTTAACAAAATAAGGGCAGTTGTGCTTGTAAACTTTTAACTGGAGGTGATCAACAAAAGCTTGGGAGATAAGATTTTCACAGCTTCTGTCGTCAATAACAATTGTGCAATTTTGTCCTTGAACTGTCCCTGGGAAACGGAAGATATTTTTTCTTAACCATTTATTCTCAACAATTGGTGGAGCCTCTTTGATGACGATAAAAGCTTCGCCTATCTATCTGCATATATTTCAGCAATTTCCTCATTGTTAATATCCTTGGGATCAGTGTCATTACTCTTAGTATCATCTGGGATATTTTTATTAGCACCTTCAATCTCAATCAGATATATTTGCTTTGGACATTCTGCTGCGTGATGCCCGTGCTGTTGATAATGAAAACAAATTATCTTATTTTACCATCAGTCCTTGCAAAAATCTGTCTTGATGAACCATTGGCTTTAGCTTCTTGTAGAAATGAATTCTTTGGTGGAACCTATTTGGATTTTTGTACTTAATGATTTGCAATCCCTCGCTTTGACAGCATGTTGGATGAGCTCATTGACATTGTCAAAATGTTGGAAGGCAAGGATATGCTGAATTTGTTTGTTCTCAACCCATTGAAAAATCTATCAACAACAACATTATCATCTTCATTCAAGTCACAACGAGCTTGCAGAGTCAGAAATTCTTCAGAATAATCAACAACTGTCTTGGACCTTTGTTTTAAGTTTTGGAAGCTGAAATGTAGATCTCTCGCGTAGTTGACAGGGATGAATTTTTGCTTCAAAATATTTTTCATCTCGGTCCATGTTTCAATAGGTTCTATGTTTTGATTCCTTCTTTTTCGTTGCATTTCAGCCCTCCAAGTTGCAGCATAATTACGGAATCTAGTAGCAATCAGTGTGATTTTATGGTGCTCATTTATTGGTTTATGTGCAAAAATATTCTTTACACACACTACCAATCCATGAATTCAGCGGGCTATAATTTTTTATCATATTCGAGAATCATGAGTTTAATCCCTAAATCTTGATCAGGATTATTGACTGGTGGATTTTGTGGATTTCGAATATTGGCACCATCATCATGATTGTGATTCACACGCTGATTAATTTCTAAAATTGTCACCCTAGTTTTCAATTGTTGCAGGGTGTTTTTTATGCCATCAACTTTTGTAGAAAATTCTCTAATGGCACTAGCTAAATCTTCAAGTGAAGAAGATGAAGATTCGACCTCAACTTGCTTCTTAAGACGCATTTTTTGTTAATGCAAAATTTAAATCTAACTGACCTGATATGTAGATCTATGCTCCACAAACACACTGGTGAAGACGGATTGAAAATCAGGCTTTAGATGGGCTCGCGATCGCAAATATAATTGTCAGCCTTTGAATTGGTCAAATTGTGATTTGACTAAGATTTGATGAGGCACTAATGAGATCAGTGATGCCAACAGATATTGACTTGGATCGCTTACAGTGGCACGTGATTGAAGTCATGTGTGTGGCTACTCTAGATCCCTGCGCAAAAGGGTTATTTGAAAAACCCCATTTGTTTGGGGTCATTTGCAAATGAGAAGATGGGCTGATGGCCTTAGCAACGGCTCTGGCGACGATGGTGGAGATGGCGACGACTGCAGTTTCTGGTTCCAGGCGATGGAGACGGCAATCTAAGGGACGCTGTTAGCTCTTGACGACAACAACGAGCGGAGATCAGTAGGCAGTGGATAGCGGCTATAGTACTCTCGGTGTCAGGTATGCTCTTCTCTTATCTTCTCCTTCTTCTTTTTTTTTGTTCTTTTTTTATGTAAGAGCTTAGGATGGGTTTGGGGCTTCTGGTTTGTCGGGGAGAGGTTGTTGGGGTTTCGGGATGATGGGGTGGAGTTGAGAGGGCAAACGGTGGAGGGGGTTTTGGTCCGGCTGACGATTATGGCCAAGATTGGGTTTTGTGAATGTTTGAGTTTTTGTTGGTATTAGGCACGGTAGGGAGATGGGTGTGGCCAAAAGGAAGTTGGAGATGTGGCTCGGTGACGAGGGTTTCTGTTCAGGTAGTGGTCTCGATGGTTGGGGTTCTGGGGGTTTTTTTTTTCTTTTTTCTTTTTTTTTGGCTGGATTCTAGGTTTTGGGTCAGAGATAGTAGGTTGGGATGTGGTGTGGATTCGATTGGGGAATTAGGGTATAGGTTGGGGCTTTAATTTGGCGAAGGGTTTCGAAAAGAGGGAGGGCTATGGTGGTGACGCCAAACAGCAGGGACTGGGAGGCGTGGTGGTCGTCTGGGAGTTTGGGATTCAGTGACGGTGACAGTGGAGATGGAGCTGCAACAATGGAGATGGTAACGGTGAAGGATACGAAGATGGAAGATGGAGTTCGGCTCTAATACGAAACTGATGCAGGCCCTAGGGTTAGGGCTTGCATAGGGGTGCTGAAGCACGTGTCCAAAGACACTTCGAATCGTCAGGAAGACTTTAACACACGAGAATGCATTTCTCGAGTATAAAACCCAATTCTATTAATTAATCAAGCCTGGGAATTTCTTTTCTACAATGTCATATATATAGTAAAAGCAAACTTAATGCCTAAGCAAACTTTAAGCTATTAATAGAAACTTCCCTAATAATAATGTAATTAGAAATCTACTAATAAAATTAATATAATCCTAATCTAATTTGATGAGGGACTGCTTGTGGGGCCTAGACCAAATCGGGGCGCAGGTTGGGGGGGGGGGGGGGTTGTGTAATAGATTTTATTTTGCCAAAAACTTAAAATACTAAAGCTGACACAAAATACAATCCTTACATCAAAATTCATTCGCTAAACTATTCCCTACAACATCACAAAGAACCCTAAGTCACACAACTATCAAAGCTCTCTGCCTCCTCCACCTCGTTAGTATGATCATAATCATAGATCAAAATAGCGGCCGCTACGAAGCGTAGCGGCCGCTATATCGGCCGTAGCGGCACTACCCGCTACGCTATTTGGGTGTTAGCGCCGCTAACACCCGTAGCGGCCCGTAGCGGCCGCTACGGCAAAATAGCGGCCGCTATTTTGCCGTAGCGGCCGCTACGTAGCGGCCGCAACATGTCTGGGCTATTTAAAGCCCAGACGAACTCCTTTCCCCATTTTTCACCTTTTGCACTGCTGTCTCCATCTCTCATTTTCGTTTTCCACTGTATTTTGGTCCTACCACCCTCTTTCTTCAAATCAAAAGCAACAAGAGTCCAAAAACACATCAAGATCTACAAATCTAGAGCATTCATCTTCTTTGGAGCCAAAAAGCTTTTTTCAAAAGGTATTTTCTATGTGATTTTTTTAGATCTATGGCTCTATTCTTCTTTTCTCCTTCATGAATCTCTTGGGAATGGCTTGTAAGTGATAGATCTATGTTTCCCATAGATCAAATCCCCAATTTCTATAGTTTATTTATTTATTATTTATTTTTTATTCTCGGATTTTTTTTATTTTTTGAAAAAAAAAATTTTTTTCTTGAAAAAACACCAACCAAATCACTTGAAAATTATTCTCAAGTGTTAGATCTATGAATCCCATGAATGAATCACACTTTTTTTCTTGTTTATTTGAATTTATTTAATTTTTTATGTTCATTTTAATAGGACTTTTTGAAAAAAATAAATTTTATTTAAATTTGGCCAACTAAAATGCTTAAAATCACTCCCAAGTAGCCTAGATCTATCATTCTCATAGATCAAACCCCCATTTTTATGTGTTATTTATTCTTTTTTTATTTTTTATTTTCGGATTTTTTAATTTTTTTAAAAAAAAAATTTTTTTCTTGAAGAAACACTAACCAAATTGCTTGAAAATCACTCCCAAGTGTTAGATCAATGAATCCCATGGATGAATCACACATTCACACATTCTTTTTTTCTTTTTTTTGAATTTATTTAAGTTTTCATGTTCATAGTTCATAGTTCATACGCCATATTAATGGGATTTTTTGAAAAAAAAATATTTAAATGTGGTCAACTAAGTCATATATGCATTATGCAGGTATTTATTGTGTGCCTCAAAGTTCAACTTCTCTCATCATTTCCATTTGTGATTTGCTAAGAATTAAGATGGTGCGCGATGTAGATCCTGCATGGGCACACGGTGAAGCAGTTAATGGAAATAGGTCAAAAATAAAATGTAATTTGTGTGGTAAAATCACTAATGGGGGTATTACAAGATTCAAGCAGCACTTGGCTCATGTTTCAGGCAATGTTGCGGGATGTACAGTTGCACCAAAAGAGGTTAGAGAAGAGATGAAAAAGCTTCTAAATAAAGGAAAAGAAAGAAAAGTAGAGATCAAAGAAAAAAGAAGCCAAGAAGTTGATGATGCCCGCTATGAGGTGTTTGGAGAGCAAATTCCTTCTGATTTTGATGATGAAGGTGATGACCAAGAAATGGAAGCTGCAAGAAGAGAGTCACTTATGACGGCACAAATGGATGAAATGCGAAGAAGTACTGGTAGACAGTTTGAATCTGGGGGCTCATCTAGGGGAGGGGGGCCAGGGGACTCATCCAGGGGCAAAGGTATAGCTAGAACAATGCGTCGAGCATTCAGCACTCGACAACAGGAGGATGATATTGAGATTATTTCTTCTCGTAAAGCATTACGGACTCCTAGTAGTGCTATACCCGGTCCAATTGATCCTCTAGCACATAGAAATGAGTCAGCTAAATAGCCTAAAATCTCAAAGTTGTTTAAGGGGGCCTTGAAAAGTGCAAGAGACAGATTAGCATCAGCTACAGCAAAGTGGTTAATTCACAAGAACATACCCCCTCAAGCTGTGGATTCTCCTTACTTCCAAACTATACTAGATGTTGCAGCTACCGCTGGTCCTGGTATAACAGCACCTTCTGTCTATGATGTGGGGACCAAGTATTTAGAAATTGAGTATGAAGATATAAAGAGTTGGGTAGCTACTTTTAAAGGTATATGGGAGGAAAGGGGAGTCACAATTATGTGTGACGGATGGACGAGCAGCACACAAACACAGTTAATAAATTTTTTAGTGTACTCTGCTGCTGGGACCGTCTTTGTTAAGTCCGTTGATGCATCTGAACATATACGGACTGCAAAATATATTTTCCGCCTTATGGATAAAGTTGTTGAAAGTGTTGGTGAGGAAAATGTTGTGCAAATTGTTACAGATAATGGTGCCAATTTCAAGAAAGCCGGGCAGTTGTTAATGGAAAAGAGAAATAACTTGTTTTGGACCCCATGTGCGGCACATTGTATAGATTTAATGTTGGAGGACATTGGAAAGAGGAAAAATGTGAAAACTGTCATCATGTCTTGTAGAAGCATCACAAGATTTATCTATGATCACTCGTGGTTGTTGGCATTAATGAAGACATTCACAAATGGAAGAGCCTTGGTGCGTCCAGCTGCAACAAGGTTTGCCACCCACTTCATTGCCATGGATAGCCTTGTGCAACATAGAAATGAGTTGATTCAGATGTTTGCATCAGAACAATGGCTTAATTCAAAATGGGGAGCAGCAACGAGTGGTCCTGGCTTTGATGTCCCCAATCTTGTTAGAGATAATAAATTTTGGTCCAAAGTTAGAAATATTTTGAAGGTCTTTGAACCCTTAGTGAAAGTGTTGCGGCTTGTAAATAATGATGATAAGCCGACAATGGGTTATATTTATGAGGCAATGGATCGAGCAAAACTAGCAATACAAGAAAATTGCAGGTATTATCAAGAATTCTTGCAAATAATTGATGCTCGATGGAATGATCAATTGCACCATCCATTGCATGCTGCAGGTGAAATAAACTTTTACACTATTGGCCTATGATTTTACAAGAGTTTTACTTTTATTTTGTATTGTATAGAGATGTACTTATGCAAATTTGACATTTGAATTGTAGGATATTTTTTAAACCCTCAATTCTACTATTCGAACGAGAAACAACATACAAAAACAATTGATACCGAGTTGCGAATAGGATTGAAGGAGGTGTTGAAGAAAGTAATTCTTAATCACAATGACCAGGTTTTAGCCTTAAAAGAAGTAAGTGACATGTCATATATGAATATATGATATAACGTTTATTATAGTTTAAATGTATTGTGATTTTTACCTAAGTTTTGAGTTTTGACAAATTTAAAATGATTTGTACTTTGTATATGTTAGATTTCTATATACACAATGAGACAAGGGAGTTTTGCAGACCCGTTGGCAATTAGATCAATAACCAGCTTATATCCTGGTACAAATAGTTTTAACCTAGTCATGTACTAGTTTTAAGTTTATATATATTATTTGCCGTGGAATGGGGATTGTGGATGACTAATTGTTTATGTTCATTTTTTTTTCCAATTTCAACCGAGTGGTGGATCAATTTTGGAGAAAGTGCTCCACACTTGAGAATTGCTGCCATTCGGGTCCTTAGCCAAACAACGTCTTCATCGAATTGTGAAAGAAACTGGAGTACTTTCTCATTAATTCACACAAAATTGAGAAATCGGATAGCAATGCAGAAGCTGAACAAGCTAGTATATTGTCACTACAATTTGAAGCTGAGAGTCAGAAATAGACAAAGGAAGCAAAGGGATGATCCGAATTATTGCCCTATAAATTTGGATAATATCTTTCAGGAAGATGATCCCTTACTTCCATGGTTAGTTGATGTAGAAGATCCATTGTTAGATGGAGATGAGAATTTACACCAGGATATACGAGGAATAATGGACGAAGACGAAAGAGAAGGGGAAAGTGAGCCTCAGCCACCTACAGAAACTAGAACATCAAGGGGCATTGAACCTGAGCCCTCTCATGTAGTATCTACAGTGAGCTCTGATAGTTCGAGTTCAAGCATTGCTCCAAGTAGTGACTCTCCGTCTGGAGGAGGTAACGGGGCCGAGCCAAGTGATTCTTACTATGAAGACGAATTAAATGCTCCTGCTCAGACTGTAGATGAATTTCCAAATCCATCTCGTATGAGGTCAGGTCATGTTTATGTACGCCAAAGACCCCGTGATGGACAAGGAAATGATGGTACGAGTGCAAATGTTGAAAGGCAACAAACAGCAAAGTGGTACCCTATTTTCCATGACCCATATTCTGGGTACCAACCGTATGTCCCACCAGACTACGCACATGGTCAAGTGGAATCATCCTCACAACAATATTCAGAATCAGGGTCATTTGATCAATATCCTCATCCAAATCCAAGTCCATCCCATTTCTTTATGTTTGAGGATCCTAATGCCTACCAATATGGAGGGGAGTTGCACTATGTTGGTACAAGTGGGAGTGGTGCCAATGATAACAACTATGGGGATGAAGACAGTGATGCCAGTGTCATATATCCTGCTAGACATTCATTTTGGTGGTAGAGGTATTCCTCTAATCATTTCTTAAATCTCAACTTTATATTAACTCTCAGAGTCTAATGTCTCAACTCTTTAAATACAATGTTATTTATGACGTTATTATTTATTATGTCATTTATTGTGTTGAATGTTGATTGTTAAGTCACTGACTCTAGTGACTAATCTCTCTAAGTCTTAAATTCTTGACTCTTGAGTCTTGACTTTCAGTGTTGAATATTGATTCTTGATACCATGTGAAAAATCGGATTGATACTATTATTTTTTAATTATACAGTGAGTCAGCGATACAGGACATTATGCATTTAGGGGACCGCTACACCCCCTTATTTTAGGCTTTTTTGCAAAACAAACACATATTCTAGTTATTTACAATTTTCTGGATTTTCTAGAATTTTTTCAAAATTTTTTGATAATTTTTTTGAATCACACCGCGAACCGCTACGTAGCCCCGCTACCGCTACGTAGCGCCCGCTACGTAGCGTTTTGGCGACCGGCCGCGACGCTATCCGCTACCGCTATTTTGATCCTTGATCATAATTAATTGACCTATGAAGATTTTGTAACTCTTTTCCCTTTAGACTATCTCTTAGATTATCCTTGATCTTTTCCCAATAAACCATTCACAGACAACCTCATATCAGCATCATTTTGAAGGAAAGAGACTCCTATTGCTTTATCAACTTGAACCATCCTTTCTTCCATCCTACATCAGAGCAATTTCACTATCATTATCTTCAGATCTTTGAATATTATTATTTTAACAAGCAATCTGATCAGCTTATTTCATCTTAGCTCACAAAATATCTTCAAAAGATTGAACGATGTCCATTTTCCACTCCCGTCAGATTCCTCATATTCTTCAGTGAACTGTTTAACCATGTTCCATAATCCACGGAACTTGTTCCTTACAATGTAAGAAGCCCCTATAATGTCAACTGTTTCATGAATTTTTCTATGACCTCCTCAATAATTGATTGTCTAGAAGTCTCTTTGTTACCCTTAATAACTAACTTTGTGGAAGTACCTGCATTGACTAATGGGATTGGACTCTTGTTGGCTGTTGAGGTTTACAGCATTCCTACTATCTGTAAAGTTCTCTGCTGGATGTTTTTTGTTTGATAATCAACTTTATTATGATTTGCTTAATTTTAAAGAATGTCTAAGACAATATGTTTAGGACTTTTGATTAAATTTATAATTGCTAATTAAGAGTCAAAGATTGTTAATTACTCTTATGGTCTAATTAGAAGGTATTATCTCTAGTTTGAGAGACAGGATTATTGGCCAACACTCTATATAAATGTGGTATAGGTTCTCCAAATAAATCAATGAATGAACATCTTTCTCTCTTCCAACACTCTATATAAATGTGGTATAGGTTCTCCAAATAAATCAATGAATGTAGATCTTTCTCTCTTCCTATCTAGAGTCCGTGAAAAACCCTCTTTTAGCCTTGTGTGAAGACTCCACATCTGCAATGGGTGAAGACTTTATTGACATGGCTCCAAGATGTGTGAAGGCTCCGTGTGGACCCACCCTCCATTACCTTTCTTAATCCAACAGCTAAGATTTAACTAGTTTCATTGCATAAGAGATAGCTGAAATGAGATTGGTTGGATGGATCATGGAAATTAAAGAGTTAAAGCGTGTTTCTTCTGCAGATGTTTCCAAAAAACTGGGAGGTGACAATGTAAAGATGCACTAGGAAGGTTACAATGTTCTACCATGGAGTTCACCTCTAAGTGGGGTTAGAAATTTATTGTTAATGGGGCACATGCATTTAAGGAGATGGTAGGGGGTGGCTCTTTAGGTTTAGATCTTATATATTTTACAGGAGGCTAGTGATGTAGTGGATGTTTGCCAAAAGAGGTGGGGGGTAGATCGAGGTGATGTATTTTGAAAAAAAAAAAAAAAACCTCATGGCCTTACGTTCTTCTTCTGATTATTTTTTGCCAGTGGCTTCTGGGTGATTTAGATTTTGTTTTTGTTAATTTTTGTTTGGAGTGTTGTTGATACAGTGTACCTTTTTGTAATATATTGTTTAACTTACTATTTTTATAATTTCTCTTTGTAGTCAATTTGAATTTTTGTTTCTGAAAAGAACATGATACCAAAGCCTAATGTAGTTTGGCTTCTGTTTATTTTCTTCTAGGGCGGAGGGGAGGGTTTCTCCCATTTGGTGAATGCCATCTGGCTCCTCCGTCATTTTATTTTTTGTCGCTATAGATCTTATATACCTAAATCTTTCTTAATTTTAATACCATTGCAAAAAAGTTACTAATGTACTGAAAAAGCCATCAACTCTTTACTTGTATCCTAAATGGGAAATTGGGTTTTGAGAGCTTTGTTGAGGTTTAAATCATTATGTAAAAGGAAAAAGGTTCTTAGAATCCTCTGGATAAGTGAGAAACTATACTTAAAATGCTTTGCCAACAACAATGGAGAAGGTCAAAGAAAAATGTTGTAAATGGATGAGATGAATGAGAGAGATATTAGACTGAAGATGGCTTCCAACACCAATGAAGAAATGAAGAACTACGAAGAACTGAACTTTAAAGCAAGAGAGAGTTTTGGAGGATTCATACAAGATGTAATTGTCACAGCTATTCCCTTGAAAGGAAGTTAGATGCTAGAGGTTCATTTGACTGCATGCAGAACTAGCAAGTTCTATGGCTCGAGATGAGGGTTAAAAAAAAATGCTTAAGTAATGAAGGCAAGTTGTGTCTTGCCCTTTTTTTGCAGAAAGCAAAAATGGAAGAGAAACTTTTCATCACTCTTTATAATATTAATAAGTCAGAGGTTGCCCTCATACCTGTATCCGTAATCTTAACTTCATAAATTATGTCTCTTTTCCCTCCAACCTGTGTCATTGTCCTAATTCATATCCATATCCGAAGAGAATAGTCTCAAATTTTATTTCTTTGCTGGACTTGAACCATGTAGAGCAGTGATAGCTTTTAAGTTCGATCAACTTTCATGTCTGTTGCACATATCATCTTCTTGACAATTCTTGGTAGACCCATTGTTTGTGGTACATCTATGATGGTATCAGAGTAGACAAATATCCCTTGGCTCATGGATTGTGATTCATCATGTTTGTGTGGGGAGCTTTAAAGTGTTCAAAATTTATGGGGTCATGAAGAATATGTCAATGCAAAAGCTAACATAGATTTTGTTTTTATACAATTGAACATTTTTTCTTATGGAACATAAAAAAATGAACTCATTCTCTACCTAAATCCTATGTTTTATTTTGTATTCTCTCACAGTTGCTTGTAATTAAACTTTCATTCTGGCCTTCTATATACATGGTCATTGTTGTTGTCCTTACGTGGTTTTATATCTTGCATTGTCAGGTGATGTGCTAATGAGTTTATTTTTGAATGAGCTTTATGGCTTCCAATTAGACAGCCGTCGTTGGTATGTTACAGCCCTTTTATTAATTTTAAAGTTTGAAATCATCCATACAACTAACATATGTATTGCTAGGATGTTTCTGCCTCTTTTTTTTTTTTTTTTCCTCACCAAGAAGTTGGATTGCATCTATTTTGCTTAACACAAATTCTTATTCTTTGTTCTTTTAAGGTACCCATTGGAACTTCGAAAGGGTAAAACCTCTAAAGATAAGGTATTGCATGAAATATCAACTTCATAGTATCTTAATTATTCCATTTTATTTTCTGTCATTTCCTTGTTTTTTAAATGTTGGCAATGGCTATATTGACCTTTCATTAAGATTTGAGTCTTGAAGCCTTCTTCGTGAAGATGGCACATTGGAATCCTTTGAGTTGTTTCTGTTAAGTCATTAGAGGACAATCCTATTACCTCTTTACATAATTGTTTTTTAACTATACGTAGAAATAAGAACTTGGAAGCAATTATAATTTCTGATATTAATGTCACTTCGGGATGTTTGTTATACTTTCTGTTCAAATTTCCAAAGTATATTTGTACTTGAAACGGGGGGAGCTTTGTAATGTAGTGTTTTGTGTGGCTCTGAAAGATCTCATTTTGAAAAATTACCCCTTCTGACATTTGAGGGTAGGGTGAATTATGTCTTGCCTCCTTTCTCTCAGTCAAACATGTCATTTGTTTTTTTTTTTTTTTTTGCTTTTTTTGTTGTTGTTCTGATTGGTAACAAAGAACTATATTAATATGAAGGAAAATTTCAACCAGGCTTAGTTCAAAATAGAAACATATTACTTCTCACACTGATGTATTGGTATAAGAGATGCATACCAAACACCAACCCTAACCACGTGACACTAGCACTCAATTTCACACATGATAAATCCCTTGTTTAGCAAGACAATCCACCATCCCATTGGCCGGTCTAACATTTCACGATTTACTTCTTCATTTCAAGTGTTCATTGGTTTTCCCATTTTAATTCATTGTAACACAGTAGTTCTTCACGCGGGCTATTTCCATTCTTCCATTTACAAATCATCCTAAGAACATTCATTGATTTCCTGTCCCCTTGCATTGAGCACTAGATCTTCTCCTATATGTCATTCCTACTGTTGTTGTTTCCTTTTTCTTCAGACACTCATCTTGGATACTCAGCTTTGCGTGTATACTATGTGCTTTCTTATCTTCTCACTTATTTTTAGCCTTAAATTTAGGTCCATTTATAATTTTGTGGGTTTCAATTACCATCTTACAAATTGTCCTGATCAAAGTGGCATTGAACAATTGCACAACCCGTAGCACTGATCCTTTTGTGACCTCTTTGATGCAACCCAAATGCGTCACAGGCATAAGGTCCACAAAGGATGCTAATGATCATATACCCAGCATGAGGGGCCCTGCAGTGCTTCAAAGTGAACTAAATCCAATGTGCACCAAGCCATCAATAGGGGCAATATGTCCACGGGGCAGTCACACATACAAGTTGTCCATATCTTTCATTCTTAGCAAGTTAACTTAGTGATTGACATGTTTAGAGATTCTTAGCAAGCCATCTTAGAGACTAATTTGCTTAGAGAGCGGTAGACATTAATCTCTCTTTATTAAGAAATAATAGCAATTAGAGATTGCAATTACAGAGGATTAACATTCTTTGCATTCCAAGTCATTGACCAGAAAGTCTATTATACATGTTCTCCGATTTGAAAAAAACCAATGAAATTGTGTCTTTTCTCTCTTACCTATGGTGTTTCTTTGATCATGCTCCCTTTATGTATGATGACTCTATGGGCTGCTGATGGCGATGACACCCAATGCCGGAAGGTCAGGAAGACTGTGATGTTCTAGCCTTCCGATCCTCCACTACTCTTCCTCAGGCCCTTTTAAGGAGCTCCTAGATGTCAGAATCTATCATACTGTGGCACTAAGTGGTCTTTAGTTCTCTCTATTTTCAATTTCTTTTGCTATTCTTATACTTGGTTTGACTTTAAAGCGTTTCTCCAAATTCTAGCTTGTCATTTACTTGATGCCTTGGTTGACTAACTAGTACTTCATTGCTACTAAGACACATCATTTACTTGATTTCTTGGTTGACTAACTAGTACTTTATTGCTACTAAAAGCATGCACTATCTTCATTCTAGAATTTTCTTTCAAAAAGGCCCAGGAAGATCTTTCCTGTACCTCAACTACAACTGGGAACTCAGTCATCTCTGCACACACAATTTTTGTGCTTGTTACCACTTTGTATTAACTCAATACATGCATATGGGATGCATATCTTCCTCAATATCTGTCATATTATCTGCATTTGTTCTAAGAAATGCTGTCGTACTACACCTTTTTTAGAGAAACCTTGTGCAATTATCCCTCAGTTTTCTGGACTTCTTGTTCTGTCTCAATAGTAAATTGCTTCTACTGGGGATTTACTTGTCATGAACTCAAAGTGGTTCTTGAATTGATAGATTCTTGTCTTGGTTTTGCTCTCTGGCTCTCCCTCTCTCATAAAGTTTCATTTATACTAACCATGTGACTTAGGTTAGTATACGCTTGTTAGTTTTCACTAGTTCTTCATAAGGATAACAGGGAAAAAAAACAACTCTAATCTTCAATCTCGTCCAAATCTAGGACATTGTGGTACTTCTATATGTGAAGTTGCCAACATATGGGTATTCACATGATATTATACCAATAATACATAAGATGATTACAAAAACTTCAGGAAGCAATTTGCCATGTCTTACTAGGTTTGTTGTTTCCCAACGTACACACTTTTTCTGTTCAAAATTTTTTGAGTGGAGAGCTAGAGAGTTTCTGCAAGAATCTTGTAAAAAGTAGTATTAAGATTACCATAAAAAAAACCAGAATGGTTTAATATTTCAAATAAATTCCATAACAGTGAAAATGAATAGTATTTTCAGTTTGTGTCATGATTTTAGGAAGTCAATATCATAGCCCTGGTCATTTTATGCTTTATAGTGTTAAATGCTTGGCAAGGGGGACGTCTATAGTGGTGTATACTGGTATATGATACGATACTATTAACACCTGCTTCTGCTAGCGCATGTTTAAGGCTTTGCAGCTTACATAATATTTTTTCCAAAATGGATTGAGATGATTGGTCATGGTAGGAAGGTGGTGTAGAATGGTATCAGCTGGTGTAAACTTTAATCAAAATAGTAAAAAAAAAAAAATTTTCAAGGCAGTGTTTTCTTTTCCTCCTCTTTTTTTTTTTTTTTTTTTTTTTTTCTCTTTTTGGAACTTTAAATGTAAAGGAATTACCAACCTGAGAGTTGGTGGAGTGGCAAGCCATGGGTTTGCTCCCTATGTCATGTGTTCAAAGCTCGCCTAGATCTACCCAATGTCTGTTTGTGTGGGTTTAGTGGGCACCACATGGGGGATTAGTCCTGTTGGGTCATAGACCTCAGGGATACCCTCGAAAAAAAAGGGAAAAAAATGCACTGAAGGAATAACTGTAATCCCATTAGCTTCTGAAAGTAAATTACTTTGGTAGGCTAGTGTTTATTTAAAACAATGCTTAGTAACACTTGCTTTGATCTTCAATGAATCATCATTGCAGTCAAAAGGGACCAAGAGGTTGGACCAACCATCTAATGGACACAATATTGATATTAGTAGCAGGCAGAATGATATTCGGAAGCCTGAAGAAAACGAAGACGACAAAAATATCAAGTGTTACGATGCAGAACCTTCTCTAGAGTTTGTTGAAGATTATTCTGATTGTGTGACCAGGAATCTTACTATAGATGGTGGCGAATGTGCCAGTGTGTCTGATGGAACTCACGAAGAGGCTGTTAGTTCTGATTTGCAAACAAGCATTTCATCTGAGGTTTGGTACTCTTGTTGATGCTTATTGTGTGTCATTTGATTCTCCCTTCCTATAATTAATTTGTGAAGTTGTTGAAATTTTAGGCCGTGAAGCCTTGTGGACGTATCAATTCATGCATGGTTGTGGCTAGGGATACTCTGTACATATATGGAGGCATGATGGAAGTCAGAGATCAAGAAATTACCCTTGATGATCTTTACATGCTTAATCTTAGCAAACTTGATGAGTGGAAGCGCCTCATTCCGGTTTGTTACATTTCATTTCATGTTTAGCCAAAAAGTTATTGTTTGTCTCGTTCATGATATTTGCAAGTGTCAATATTATCATCATCATTGTCTTATCCCAACTATTTGGTTGGCTTTGCATGTTCTAATCTCTGACAAAAGAAAAGTGTTTTATACCATAGGGGTCCTAAAAATGAAACCACTCAGTCGGTAGGGGATGATTCAAGTTTGGTCAATAGTAATAAGTCACTCCGTGTACCTTTACTGTTTAGCTGTTTTCATTGTTTGATTTATTGAATTTTGAAATGAGCACCTTTTGGGCTTGTCAAACCTTTGAGCCGATGGAAAGGAATGGCTGGAAGTAGGTCAAAATTTGAGGAATGCGGCAATGTGCTGATTTCATATGTTTAGCATCCCCAGGCACTGGTTTTGTCCATTCTTTATAGCTCATTTGTTAGATCCTGCCCCATATCACTGAAACTCCATCCATTCCCCACTAAGTATAGATGGAAATTAGATCCGTATTGGGAGCTCCTCTCTCTCTCTCTCTCTCTCTCTCTCTCTCTCTCTCTCTCTCTCTCTCACGCACAGAGGTAGGATCATCTTTTTTTTAGGAGTCAACCTCAATTCATTCCAACAACTTTTCAGCCATATTTGAAATTTTAGCATACATGGAACCCACCGTTTCAGCCATTTCTTTGCCAAGGAAGCCCTTCAGGCTGTTGTAATTGCCATGATGTTTTCATCCTTATATTGGAGTGAGCATGTGTGTTCTTGTGCCTTGTGTTCATGTTCTTGCTCTGAATCTCACTGTTACAATCCGTCTGGTGCTGTAAACAATCCAAAACATATTTTATTATCATTATTGTGCTTTTCCCTTTAGTTTCAATGCAGTAGGGATACATCTTATTTGTCCTTTAGCTTGGTCTCTGTGATGAAGCAACTTGAACCCCATGGCCCATTTGGATCAGGCTAGGGGCTTAAGGCTTCTAAAATAATCAGACAGCATGCAGAAGGGGCAGCAACAGGCCCAGCAGCCACTGTTGCTT
This sequence comes from Sextonia rubra, assembly GCA_037013555.1. Classification (NCBI taxonomy): domain Eukaryota; kingdom Viridiplantae; phylum Streptophyta; class Magnoliopsida; order Laurales; family Lauraceae; genus Sextonia; species Sextonia rubra. The sequence continues at coordinate 60,111,301 of JASUAD010000001.1, forward strand.
TCTGCTAGGCTGACAGCCAGCCCCAACAGGCCCATGACCTGGCCCAGCAGGCTGGCCAGCTGGGTTGGTTGAGAATCCTACTGCTTGTGCAACTTTCACAGTTCCTTACAGGTGCTGATTCCTCCCACTTTTTACTTGTTAATTGCTTGATTGGGCAGCAGTAGCAGTGCTTATGCATGTTAAGGATGATTGTAGGGCTTCTTGTTGGAATCATATAAATAACAATAAGAGCAGCCTACACATTTTTTATTAGGCTTTTCTTCAATTTCTGCACTGCAATAGTTCTTTTTCCTGGACTTTATGCATGTGATTTCTCATGTATGCATTGTGTATCCTTATTCCTGGTTGTGCTTATCTCTGCTTTTTTGGTAATTGAAGCATAGAAGTGCGGTCTACAAATGAGACAGCCTCTTCTCTTCAAATCCATCCCAGTCAGGGTTTTTATAAGCATTTAGGGTGTATGCTTGAGCATCTCCTTGGGGTGGGGCTCCCAAAATAACTCAATACATCCTGCACCTCAAGTCTGCAGCACAGCTTGTATTCAGGGCTTACGTCTCGACATATGTGGCATATTTGGGATTTACACCCTAGATAAAGCGCTCATTTCAGCCATCCTAGATGTACACCATAGATGACACGTGGAACTCAACCCTGTTTAACTCATTAAAAGGCTTAAAATAGCCAAACTGCTGTTGTTTTCTATTTTTTTTTTCATATATCTATTTTTATGTGATCATCTGTTAAAAAAATGTTCTCATGGGGTTTATGCTCCATGTTTGAGGTTAATGCCCTTTGCTTTGGGCAAGCCTTGCCTCACCCGCAACGTTTTAAACATTGATCTGGGTAGGCCAGATCTACATCACTTTTTGCTTTTCCACTCTTTTCTCTTTTTATATTCATTTGAACTTTTGTCTTTAGAAGTTCTAATAAAAACCTTTCTCTTTTCTGTTAGAAATGCCAGAGGCATCCTTTTTTTTATTTATTTCTTCAATTCATTTTATTTTATTTTATTTTCCCAACTTCACATTATCAGGCATCTGAATCTGAATGGTTAGATATTTCTGAGGATGATGATGAGGATGATACTGAAGATGAGCAAAGTGAGAGTGGAAGTGACGGAGATGAGACAGATGAGGAAGACGATGTAGAGGTAACTTATTTCAAATTTCATATGCATATCTGCATGGCCAGTTTACTTTCCATCTCTATGTATGTGGAATCTGAATGGACACCTTTTCTGAAAATGACATAGTAAGAAACATTGGGTATTTTAGCTTTTACACAATTACGCTTATCTGTGTGTGTGTGTGTGTTTCTGTTGATTTAGTAAATGTATGTGGGGTGATGTTTAACAATGGTTTTGTTAGGTCATTTAATTCCTTTACTGGGAGTTACTGTGAATGTCTTCATTGTCTTTAGTTTAGTCCTTGTGATATTTTTAATGATCTCTGTTATGGGAAAAGGAAAAATAAGAATACTATTTCCCAAAAAAAGAGAGAAAAGAAGAGGGAGGGAGGGCTTTAATCTTACCTGAAATCAAGTAGGTTTTTAAATATATAATTTAGCTGTTACACAAATGAAAATTAGGTCCAGGTCTCTGAACTTATATATGAGTGTCGATTGACAATCCAATTTGAATTCATCTGGGCCATATCCACTGTTGGTTGGAAGAAAAAAAGTTGATACCTTTAAAACCTTAATTTTGAGGCCAAAATCTTGGATTGGGCTGCTCTTTTACCTAATGCTAACTACAATGAGACCTCATCCCCCAACTCGAATATTTGTTTTGCGTATTGGCCCCATGAAGAGGTGCTTAGCTACAGGAAATAGGCATGGTGCTTGCTTTATTATAATGACACACGCACACACATATGAAAACTTTCACCAAAAACCCATTTCTCATGTATCTATATCAAATCAGTTTTTTTGGGCTAGCCCCCCTCCAACTACCTTACTCATAAATTGGCGGTCACTTCAACTGGACACTCATATTACTATTATCCTTGGATTGAAACCTTAATTTATTTTTTATGGTTTCACTGTTGATTTATGGAGAAACTGAATTCATGTAGGTGACCCCAACATGGTTGGGATAAGGCTTTGATGATGATGATGATGATGATGGTTTCACTGTTGATCTTTGAGGCTCAAAAACTCATACATATAATTGTGATTGTGCTTATTTTTGGGACATCCCTAACCATGTACACCCCTACGAATCGGCTGGAACCCCAACCAGGTTATGATTGAAGAGATGTTAAGAGATAAAGGGCCTTATCTTTAATTTTTATTTTTTCTGTCTCTACTTAAAATTATGTTGAAATGCGGGGACCATACTGTAATTCTCATATTAGAAACAAGGTTGTGCATATCAACCTCAGTTTGCACAACCTTGCTGTTCGATTTCCTTTCTCTTGATTCTTCTATTTCATTATTCCTTCCTAGACTCTTAGTAGGCCTAAATCCTACGGTAAAAACACACACTATAGTGATGATCTCTAGAGCATTGTTCTGAAAATCGACATTGTATCTCAAATCGTTCAAGGGAATGAATTGAACTATATCGTGGATTGTATCACGAATCGGATGATTTTTTTATTTTTCTTAAAAATAAAAAAAATTCAGGGACTTTTACTGTTAAGTGCGCTTAAATACTTAATTAACGAGTTAATATTGAAATATTTGAAAATGACCTGAGAGTAATTCCTGCAGCGAGGGGGGGCTGTGAAATTACATTTATGCACACACTAACCCTGGCCACTTCTATGTCGTCTTCTTCCTTGCTGGTGGTCCTCATTCAGCATTCCCAAAAGTACTTAAAAAAAAAAAACCAAAACTATGAAACATATTAGTACTATGATGATTTGGAATGGAATGTATGAACGACTGTAATGAAATGGAATGACCTGAATGAATGAGGTGGATATAAATGTAGTTGAGTTCTTTTTGCTGGTTGTGAGTGAATGGAGTGAATGAATAGTGTAATGTTTGTAATGTAATGGAATGAATATGTGAAGGCTTTCTTTTAGTGCAGGTTATGACTGGATTCCTCATTGAGTGGATGAGATATATGAATGGATGGTAGTGTGTAGAGAAACGATCTACTTGCTAGCTGACATGGAAAATTCAAGCCTCAGATATAGGAAGGGGGAGTTGTAGGGTTCCCTAAAAAGGACAGATTTATTGCAATATCGCAACTTAAGTTGTGATATTGTGCCATAATGGCACTTCTGTCACAAGAATAAAAAAGTATTTTTGGTATGAAACACTCTGGAAATTTTTTATAATTTATTCATCTTGCAGTCAATTCCATATTTATGACGGATTTCCCATAAAAAAATTCCTATTTCAAAAGAAACAGGAAAAAAGATTTATTCATAGTTCCTCTATTTTACATCTGCAAACATCAATATAGTGATAGATAAGGCTATGATACAATCATATGAAGAACGTCATTGGCACATTAATGTATTGTATTAAAAAAACATTAACTAGTAGTATAGAATGAGTCATTGTGGGAGACATTGTTCATACTCAGTGGTCCACCTGGGAGATAATTTGATTTTGGAGAGGGGAATGGAAAGGTCTGAACATGGGTAAAGGCCCAAAGTTGGAGTGACTGGGTATTGTATGGTGTGCATATCAATGGCCCAAGATCAAGGGTGAGAAAGCACTAAAATATTTGCAACATAAAATCCAACGGTGGATAATGGATATAGTCAATATGAGTATCAAATTTAGTCTGGTGCCAATTCATGCAGGAGGGATTGGAATTACATGTTGGCCCCACATGGGCCCTCACTCTAGTTCGACGTCATTCGTGGGAATACACGAGCGTGCGTGTGCAGACCCACGTGGGCCTACGTGTTACTCTCTCCCATTTTAGTCCCTGTGCTACATCACTCATGGGAATATGTGTGTGCATGTGTATGCTTGAGTATGTGCGTGTGTATGCTTCACCCACTTTATTCCCATGAGCCATGTTGCTTATGGGACCTGGCCCTTGGTTTGAGGTATGTGCAAGCAGGCAAATAAATATGGTTGGGTATTAAATTTGATCATCTTTTACTTGAACAATATCGCGTTAGTAAAAGCTGCTGAAATTTGTGAAATAACTGCTTCCTTTTGTTCTTAGTTTTGTTGAAGTAAGCTATGCTAGTTTCATTTACTTATCTCATAGTTTATGACTGATATGCATGAGAAGACAAGGGATGATAGCGGAAGAGCTCTTGGAATGGGGGATGCTGTTGCTATAATCAAAGGTGAGGGCAAGAATCTCCGAAGGAAGGAGAAACGGGTCAGGATAGAGCAGATCAGAGCAAACCTTGGCCTTTCAGATTCACAGAGGACCCCGATGGTAATTTCTAGAAAGCTAGTTTGATTATTCTTTATTTGTATTCTGTTATTAAGTCTCATTTCATTACTGCTCATAAAAGAAAACTTTCTTGTTCATTTAGCTCATTGCTTGAATGTTCTTGATCTAACCGTTCAAAGTTCTAACATTTAATTTGTATTTGTAAACTACTGTAGGGTGCCAACTGCAGGTCTATACTAGTTTTAATGTAAAGCTGACCCCCTGAGATTAGAGTGAAATTATCCTAGTTGGAACCCTAGATTAGATTAGATCTAGGGTTCCAATGTGATATCTCTTAGAAACCGAGAAGAGAAAGAAAAGAAGGAATGAAGACAAAGAAATAGATTTCTAAAAGAAAGAGATTTCTAAGGGCAAGCAATAGAATGAATTGATCTACTAGGGTGGTCGACCATCCTATAGGATTGGATTTTAGTTTCTGAAAATTACAAAAAAGCCCCTTAAGTTTCTGGTATTTACACAAAGGTCCCCCAGTAAATTATAAATTATAACCAAGTCCTATTCTTGACCTGATAACACCCCCCCTCAAGCTGGTGCATAGATTTCACAAAATTAGTGTCACCATTTCAAAAAATATAAAAAAAGAAAAAAAAGTATGTATTGGTTTGAAGAGACTGTAGTTGTGCCCAGTATCTGATGTGCAAAATGCAAACACAACATTTGTAAATGAAGCAGAAAAGTTGCATTGGCCTTGTGTTCATGAACTTTTTGTTTTTGTTCTTCAACCTGTTATCATTTTACTCTCAAATTACTTGTGAATTCAGGTTTTCAGTTGTTTAGTTCTGCATTAATATTTTATGTATACATTTCTTCTTTTAAATCCTTTGTGTCTTTTGCTGAAGCCTGGAGAATCTCTAAGGGATTTTTACAAACGGACAAGCACTTACTGGCAAATGGCTGCACATGAGCACACTCAACATACTGGAAAGGTGAAACTTCCCTTACAAAATTAACTACTGTTATACTTTGTGGTGATAGCTACAGATAAATATTCTATTGTTTATCTATTGTAGTCAGTTGTGAGCAGAAGTTTTCTCATGACTGGTGTCTCTTAAGAAATATGATTTGTGCCATTAATCATTTATTTTAGTAAAGATGAACTGCATGAAATCTTCATCCATTCATGTTCTTGCATTGCAAACTTGATTCATTCTGTAAATTATTTTTGTCAGAATTTCAGGTAGCAGATCCTGGCATGGGCTTGATCCTAAACTTCCATTGGTAGTTCTAGTTTGGCTTTTTGTTATTTCAGTACATGAATGGCTGCTGCATTAGAGAACATTGGAATGCTAATAAAATAGCATTGGTAGTTCTTCAGGGAAGAGTGGTGATAATGCAATAATTATAGGATATTGTGCTATTTTTTGTAGGTTTTTCAAAAGAATGTAGTTGTATTTTACCTTAATTAGTCAGTTAATAAATATTTGTTTCCATTTTTCCTCCGCCAAGATTTTTCTTTACATGCAATTTTTATATCTCTCTAGTTCTCTATACAATTATTAAAATTGATTGCACACAACTGTAGGAGCTACGTAAAGATGGCTTTGATCTTGCTGAGGCTCGATTCAGGGAGCTCAAACCAATCCTTGATGAGGTGATTCTCCATTTCACCTTGAATAGTATAATGGTTCTAAAAACCTTGTATTTGACATTTCACATAAGATTAAAGGATGGTAGTTGCTTATACATGTTTTCTTCATGCACTGCAGTTGGCTGTACTAGAAGCAGAGCAGAAAGCTGAAGAGGCAGAAGCAGCAGAGACTAGTTCAAGAAAAAGAGGCAATAAGAAGAACAAGCATCAATCTTCACAAAGATAACCCCATTTGGAAATGTTCACACTCTGAAGTGTATGAACAAGTAGGAGAACCAGTTACTTGAGATGGAATCAAACACCTCTCCTTTGGTTACACTGCTGACTTAAAATGTGCCTTTTTTGTTGTAGCATGTGCTATACTGGCCTTTTTTTTTTTCTAATAAGTTTTTTTTTAACTTGAAAAAGAAGGAAGTCTTGATATATAGTTGGATTGTGGTGTGTAAGTGGCCAATGTGCTCTGCATATGTTTATACAGAATAGAAAATAATAAAAAAAAAACTCTCAAGTTATGTGGTTGAATTAAGTGTCTTCAATGCCTTTTAATCTGTATCATACGCTGCATCTTGATTTGTGGGCTTTTGGGTGTTCCTTGTCTGGTTTTATTATTTTAGCGATTTTTAAGGATTCTCTTAAATTTGTTTTTCAGATGCCAAGGACAAAAGACATTAACATGTCACTGGAGTGCCTTGACTATACTTTTGGATGGTCTTACCCCTTGCCCATGATATCGTGTGTTATGATCCGAGGGTGTGCATCTGTCATAAACTGTTCTGCATGAACCTCTACATAGTTCTTCCTTGAACCTATTTGTGATTTCTACTAGCTCATTGTTAAGTAAAAAATTGCAGGTTTGTTCCAATAAAACTTGAATATGTGCGAACTTCTTTCCTCACCATTTCTGTTAGAAAAGTAAAACCAGAGCTGCCTAAAAGCACAGATGTGATTAGGACCAGAGTCCCTTGTTCTTTCCTCTTGCAACTTGGTGGTGTTAGAGGTGACTTGGAACTGAATTTTCTTACTTCGGTTAGAACCTTTTCTTCAAAATTGGCATCCATCCTCCCATTTGAAAGCAGGAGCTTCTTCTTCCAACAGTCTTGTCACTAAAAATAGCAACGGCACAGCACAGAGACAACCTTGCAAGCAAGCTTCTCTGGGCTGGTCTTCGTCCTGGCATTGAAAGTGTTCAAAATCAGACAATGGTCATTTGCCTTTACTTCTGATCCATTGATGTCCTAAGGTCACTCTCATCAACTTGCTTCAATGGTTGTAAACATCCGCTGATAGCTAGGAAAATTACCACCTGGTCAGACATATTTCAATAGGAGTGTCTATTGTGTCGGCGTAGACTCGTTTTTAAGGATTTTCAGGTCTACCATCTCCCTTGAATTTGAAAATATGCATTTCTGCTGATTTTTGCAGATGCAACGGTACCAATTTTTCTCAGCCATACACATTCATGTGCTCCAATATAAATATGAAAATCCTCAAATATATGGATTCCTCATATATTATGTTACCAAACGTACCCTATAATCATCCTCAAATCATGCTCAAAACTCCGCTTGTTTGTGGCAACTGAGGCAGAACTGAAGAATCTACCACCTGACCGACGCTATTATCAGTGAAGAGGGGTATTGTCAATATTAAATTCCCTTTGCTACTGAGTGAGGCATTAGTAGGGGCAGTAAACATACTTTTTGACACTCCCTCTTAGGTGGACTGGGGTGGCATGCATTTCAGTGCTGGGTCAATCATCATTTGACCTTGCGACAGGTTGACCTTAACACCAGATTAGATTTCCTCCGCCAATCAATCATACAAAAGTCTCAAGGCATTAGTATAGGTAGTGGAAATACTTTTCAACAATCAAGGTATATTTTTTACCAAAAAAAGAATGGTCAAGGTATTTTGGTGATAATTAATGTCTTTTGTCATTTGCCAGAGGAAATTAAATCCAAAAGAAGCTACTTTGGAAAAAATTCATTTTTTTTTTATCTTTTGCTCTTTCGTATACTCATGGTGGCTAGCTTTTTTAGTACTTCAAAAAGAAAAAGAAAAAAAGATAAAACTACTAGATAAAAAAAAGGGACAGATCTTTCCTCATTTTGTATTTATGTCAATGAAATTTAAGAAGGTTGATTTGAAATCTTATCATTACTCTGTTGTATAAATTGATTACCCCAATCCTCTCAAATGCTTCCTTTGGCATGTGCGGGGTTGTAAAAAGGAGGGTTGAGTGAGATGTAGTCTGGCTTAGAGAAGGGGAAAAAATGCAAAAAAAAAAAAAAAAAAAAAAAAGGAAAAAGGAAAACCTAACCGTATTAAGTTAGCCTCTGAGGATAACAGCATTTAGCTCAGTTTTCTGAGATAGGACCAAGACCATGATGGACAGTGATGAAATATTGTCATTACTCTGTTCCTATTCATATGTATCTGTTGGTGCAATAGTGCATATCTGGAAAATGGTCCTTAGATAAACCATGTATAGAAAGACTCACAGGAAAACTGATATATTATAAAAAATCAACAATTTTCTTCCTGTGCAATGGTTCCATCATCCCTTTAAAATCTAAACTTGGTTCATGTTTGGGACATTATATGATGCTTAAATTTAGTGATTGTGTTTTTGCTCAATCAGCAACATTACAGGTGGGATCCACCTTTCAGAAATCTAAGCCATTTACCTCCCTTCTCTGATGACAGACCATAAATCTCAAAGTAGTAGCCTGCAAATGGACAATTATATCGAATCACCCACTTTTAATGGGGCCAAAATTCACTAATTTATGACATGGTTTGTCCAGTGTATTAAGATAGAGGTCTGGGGTGAGGTGCCTTCTGATTTTTTTTTTTAATTCTGTTGTTGTTGCATTTCCTAGTTCGTTTTTATAACCTTGAAGTCTAAAAAACAAAGGAACAGTAAATGAAGTTAAGAATATTTATTATAACTATCACAATTATAATTAAACTATAAAATTCTCTGTATGTCTCAGTGAAATTTGAGGTGGGCTCTGCTCTGATGCACACTACAAATGGTTTTACCCCTGTAGTCTGGTTGGGCAAACCTTCATGCAATAAGCCAAAATTTTTTAGTATTGTACTCCTCCCTGTGACAACAGGGTTCTCTCCTATCCTCCTAGAAACCCTGAAATAAAAAATTCGAATGTTGCAATAGAAGCAACAAATGGACCACATCCCATTGAGAAAAGCATCAGCAACGGGACCTGGATTGATGACAACATGACAGGTTACCAGTTAAAGTGTTCCTATTTTAGTTAAGCATGTTTTTTAAGTTCTCCATTCTCATACACAAAATGTAACGGTATTCTGTTAAAAAGGTTTTCAGCACAACTGTGGAAAATGCATATATAACACCAAAGAGATGTATGGATTCAGGTCTATTGAATTTGAACACATGATTATATCATAGCCCTTATTAACCAATTAGACCCTGGAAAAATGACTTTCATGTAGTAAATTGCAAAGTATACAAATTCAGATTCTTCACTTCTACGAAGTCAACATCATCATCAAAACCTTGTTTCAACCATGCAAATTCATATATTTCACTTCCACAAAGATTTCTAACAAATGAATAATTGTAACTTCATGTAAATATAGATAAGTGTACATCCTATAGAAAGGCTGAGGTCTACATATAAAAATAGAATTCATTACTCCTGTGTCATATAGTTCTCATCTTTAAGGCTACCAAATAGGGGCTTCATGTTAGATATGTCACATAATTTTTTCAATGTATAATGTATTATATTGCTCATCTATTTTACAGCTACAAAAAAGCCATATCCACATGATGTTGAAAAATCACACATCCCAACTGATTTTCACTAGGGAAATGGATTTGGTGAAGACAGAACTGCACTAGAGACAATACATTAAAGAAATGAGAGCAAGATCATTCTCCTTCATCACTGTTTCTAGAAACAGGAGTGGACAGTTTAAGCTATGAATACACCTTCACCTATTACTGGGTACTCCATCATGTCACCCTGATAATCACAATTAAACCTCAAGCCATCATACACATAGCTCTGGAGTTCAGAAATGGATGAGGCACTAAAGTCAACAAACTCCATTTCATCAAGCCAGACATTCTCAAAACGGCCATAACTTTCGAGTGAACGGTGTTGAAAGTCTTCATGTGAAGATGCTGAAAATGACCCATTCTTTAGAGTTGAGCTTTGAGGAGATCCCCAACCATTGATGCTGTGTTGAATAGGGTCATGATTCTTGGTGCTTGAGGAAGAATCGGTTAAAGGCCTTGCTCCAAATTCTAGCGGTTTTCCAATTTTATGCTCGAGTGGTGCAGAACACGAGTCAGTTAATAATCGTAATGGATATACACTTCTAACATGGCTTCTTTTGTAGTCAGTACAGAAAGGTTCTATTTCAGACGAACCTGTCACATCTGTGTCAGTAATGTAAGTTCTTCCATTAGCAGATATGGTTCTTTTCTTATGATAAACTTGGGAGTGATGTTCTTGACTATGCAACTTCAAATGAGGGTGCTCAAGATTTGGTTTGTGTTCTTCTTTTGCCTGCTGTATGAGTTGCACCACTGAACTTTTTCCACTCCAAGGCTGCTGCTGTGATATGGGGGATCCAAATGATGTGCAATCGGCATCTGGTAGTTGCACCACTGAACTTTTTCCACTCCAAGGCTGCTGCTGTGATATGGAGGATCCAAATGATGTGCAATCAGCATCTGGTACTGTGCATCCAAATGGACAAACTATGCCAGGTTGAGGGACAGAGTTTAACTTCTGAGAAACTGGCACACCAACCCTCAAAGAGCTTTTGGCTTCTGTTGCTGGCAAGAAAGATCCTATGCTCTTCTCCTTTTCCTTGCTGATATCTGGGATCACATCTTGGACAATTCTGTTAATACCGCAGTAGCCAGAGTTGGAAGGTGAATTATGTTGAGTTGTCATTGAGCTCTGGAGCCCAAATTTTCCAGGATGGTCCTCGGATCTGAAATCTGGATTAATCCCACAAAAAGAAGTGTTTGGTTCGTTTCGCTTTTGTATCCTACTCAAGTAGAGGCGATATTTCTGCACGAAGAATGTGTTTTAGAAAATTTCCAAGTTATGGATCCATCAAGAGCATTAAATTATTATTGCCATCAACATCAAACCTTGTGCCAACTACATTAAGTACTTAAGTGTAGAAAACAGGATATTGGGTGTTACTTCGGAGATAAATGTATCCATACATACATGCATACATACATATAGGTAATTTTCACCCAGTTGGTACCTCTCATGGTTGTTATGAGACATTTATCATCAATCCAACACACCTACACTAACCACCCATGAGTCAACTCCAGTCACTTCTGAGTCAAGTTGATTCTAAAAACTGCTTCTTGAGATAAAGAAAATTTTCTTTTTTTTTTGGTGATCAGTTAAAGAAAATTTTCTGTTCATTCAGTCTGGTTGATAGTTAACATAACTTGTTCCCATAGAATATATATGGTCCATGAGTTCATGCCTAAGATGCCTAGATATGGCATGGACATGAGAGGGACACACTATGGATATCGAAGGAACATGGGTTTTAAAAATAATGAAGTATCAGATATGGTACAATACGATACATTGACTATTTTGAAGTATCTATGTATCATAGATACACACTTGGAAACACTAACTTAATCCACATTTTATACTCATTCTTACATTATAATATATTTTAATTTATTATGCCTGGTTACATCTTGAGCAGATCCAATCATGTCGAGTATAATGGGTTTCCAGACTGAATGGTACATATGAAAATTCTTAAATTTCAGTCTATTAAATTAGTACAGCATAGGGTGCAGATAGGGCATGTCATGCTTTTTTGCATTGCCCTCGTAACATATCAGAGTCTAGGGTCTTAATCATCCCCCAATGAGTTAAATAAATAGCAAAGCTACAGGAAAAGAATGAGAACAAGCCTTTTGGTTTAAACTGGGAAGAAGTTTGAAGAAAATCAAATTTCAAATACTGATCTGACTATACTCAATCAAGCATGAGTTATTTTACTTAAGGAAAAGGAGTCGACTTGAGCTTGGCAATAGCAGTGCAGAATACTGGAAACCAATGTCACAGAAATTTGCTTCATTGGCATTTCAAATAACATATACTTCAAGTTCTAGGTCTTGTTGGTTTCCATTAAGCATGAATGAATTTAAGTACATAGCAAGGAACTCTTCCTAAAAATTCTACAAAACATTAAAAATCAATCTACAAAAAGATTTAAAATCAGTGTTCTAAAAGTCAGAAAAGCATCTGAACTAGTACCTTCAAATGATACATTTACAAACTTCCATTCCACAGAGTCTGATGATTCTAATCAAGCAAATAATTATGAAAGTTGAAATGAAAACTTCCTCGCAATGTTCCTTATACATGATAAATCAATAATTACACAAACAATGAGCCAGCAATCAACTGGAAAATTATACAGTAATCAATCCTGTTGGGTCAGACTGAACTTGATTTGACTACAAAACAAATCTAAAACTATTATAACATGAAAAAATATTAAGGGACCCTCTCTCTCTCTCTCTCTCTCTCTCCAGAAAGATCTGAATTATTGCATTTGCTTCATTCTAGGGCAAGAATGTGATCTATTCATTTAATAACTCATGTAAATTGTTGTAATTGATATTGAAGAAATTTGTTACCTATCTCTTTTTGTAATATTAGCTATATGAATGATCGTTTTCAGTCCAGACTATTCCATATGGTCCATCCCCATGGAAGAGTGGGGATGGAGAAGCAGAACTTGGAGAATGAAGGACACAGGGATCTAGCAGATAGGCAGCACATTCTCAGTCTACCTCTAGGACCACGACCAACAGCAATAAGCTCGCAACTTCAATTTTAGATTATATTGATGGTACTTGTTACTGATCAATAAAATAAATAAATAAATAAATAACTTGGTGAAAGTGGAGGTATGTTGTATGGGGGCTATGGCTTTATAATATGGTTTGGAGTGAACTAGCAAAGGATGAGCAAATATATTACTTTACAATCGTCATAATAATCGTAATGGTGATGTAGTCTCTTTTTTCTTTGTTTTTGTTTATTTGTTTGTTTTATTTTTCATGAACTAAAATGCACATAACCAAGGATTAGTGTATGACATCTCTATATTAGATAAAATCATAAAGAAATACATGTTTAGACCTTAAAGAGATAACAACATTAATATCCTTTATTGGTCATCACATACAACACCATCAAAGAAATGAATATCTCTCTAAATTTTATAAAAACTTCAACAAATTAAGTTTTCTGGAAACTCAGTACTGCTTCATGTATATGTCAATAACTTTCTTTGAATTATATTGCTTATGCCGAGGATGTAACAATGTCAAATCAATGTTTGGAAGAGAATTTGAATATATACATCTACCTGCAGGTGACTAGCCACATTTTCTCTTGTCAGCCCAGGAACATTCATCATATCGAGTATTTTCTTAGGACCAACCTCTGCCAAAACAAACTACTCATCACAGCGCTAAACAAGAACTGTTATTTGAATGACTAAAAAAATAGAGAAGAAAACAACAAATCTAATTGTTGATCTGTACCTACCAAGACCTGTTGATAGCTGAAGTGGTTATGGAGAAAATTAGAAAGGAGCAGGTGTAAGTCTTTCATTTTTTGAGCATACTAGACCAAATCTCAAAGTGTCGGTTGGGCCTGGACTTATATCTTGTTGGAATCAAGTTTTTGGCATTATCCTCTCAAATGACTTTATTTTAAACTTGTTAAAAGGGGTGCTGAAGGATGATGGATGCCTTAGCCAGCAAGGGATAGATAAGGAGATGCTTTTTCTTGCTTCTGACGAGTTCCCTGTCCGGTGTTTGTTTCCGCGAGGTATAATGCTGTAATACATTTGACATTTTTTTTTGGCTTGTTTTTTTTTTATTTGTTCTGTATTGTACTCTTATCTCATCTTTAATACCATTACCAGATACCATTCTAAAAATAAATAAATAAATAAAGACACAGAGAAGAAAAGTGATACATCTGTAAGTTAGTACTCACTGTCAAAGCCTATCTGATTTACGGCACTGACGAATTTCTTGTGGAGTTCCACAGACCACACCACTCTAACTTTCTTTACAGTACCAGGATTAGAACTGAATTCTTGGCCATCATTCACTTCATTTCCCATTTCTTTTCTTTTCTTTGTGCAGTTTGGATCACTGTCACTTAAGAAGAACACATCTTCAAAATCATCTAATCCATTTTTCATCATCTGAGTACCGTCATTGCCTTCATGATCATGACTTCCATTCTCTTTCCCCTCATTTATTTTCTTTCTATAAACATGTTGCCATATAATGCGAAGTTCCTTCATTCTTATAGGCTTGAGAAGATAGTCACATGCTCCATGTTGAACACCTTTCATTACCCTACTTGTCTCCCCATCTACAGACATCACTGCATAGATTCACAGAAAATATCTAGTCAATACTAGGAATTGCTTGATATAGAATTTACTAGTAATGGAAAAGCTCCATATGAATGCCAAAACTGTGGTGAAGTAATGATAGAACTAACTGATAACAGGTAGATCCATTTCAAGTCCAACATGTTCAAGGAGCTTAAAACCATCCATATCAGGCATGTTAACATCACTGATTACAATGTCAAATCTATTTTTTCTTTCACGAAGCTTGTCCAGGGCAGCTCTTGCTCTACCACATGTGGTCACTGCAATATGCAGAAGAAACAAAGGAGCTTTGTAAATTATCAAAACAGTTACAACCCAATATAGTACTGTCAAGAAGTAAACAGCAAGTGAATAAGTCAATTAACTTGACAGTATGAGATAAAAGAAAATATCAGGGAGTTTTTTTTCCTCCAAAATGGTAATTAAAACCACCTTTACTGGATTGGGTTTCCTAGTCATTACAGAATCAGCAATTTAAAATACAAAAGGTAGAATAAAATATGAAGAAGAAAAGAGGAAGAGATAATTGATAGTGTGTGTGGTGAGACTGCCAATGAGCTTCTTAGAAAGAACGAGGAAAAAATGTTATCGTAATTGATATATATATATATATATATATGAGGAGCGCTAGATAGCACCTGGGCACTTTTAAAAGTGAAAACGCCCATTTTTGGAACGAATAGGAGATTGGGAATGTGGAAAAGCAATGAATGTTACTCATAAAAATGAGAAAAAGTCACCACATGACTTTTTAAATGGGGCATTCCTGACAATATATATATATACACATGTGGATAATATTCATGTGCAAACGTCCCTAACCATTTTTTGGTGAGAACTTTAGGTGGGGCCCATCTATCATCCAATCCAAACCTTACAAACACAAGGACCTCCCTAATAATCACACGGCCCAAGTTTGCCATAGATTTGAATGGACTGGACCGTTGGATCGACTGTACACTCATCCGATTGGACTGAACTTGTGGGCCAGATATGAAAGGGTACTCTGTCTTCTAGGGAGCTTGAGTTTAATAGCTTATCGCACCATATCTTCTTGATTGATAATGAACCCATACTTGTCAGCAAAACAGTTCAATGGTTTCCCTTCAACTAATTTTTGTTAGACTAGCCAACACACTCATGGTTGAGTCTTATTGGCACTTTAGTTTCACACACATGCCTAAGGAATAATCCCTAGGTCCTCAAGTAATAAGTATCAGTCTTGACCAGTAGTCCCACATAGAATAATAATAATAATAACAACAACAACAACAAGAATAATAAATAAGTAGACTGCAAGTTTTGGGTAGCATCAAGCTATATGCAAGAGCAAAGAGCTTAGTTTCAATCAATGAACCAGAAGTCACGTTAAGAGGATATATTCTGACTCAAAAAATTGGAAACGAGAAGGAAACAAAATTAACTTATAAATAAACAAACGACCTCAACGGGCCATATCGTAGGTTGCCATCAACCTTAGATTTTCTGCTGCTAAAAAATTCAATTTGAATGAAATTATGTTTTAATAGTATCATCACTTTGTTATGAAACGAAACTTCTTTGATGTTTGACCATGAAAATAAATGCTTTCTGATTTGGTATCTCCAAGAGAATTCAACAAAAAGAATGCTATACTAGATCACTCTTACTAATGAGAGATCATTCATGAAAATTAACCATTCAAGAACTTTCTATAATTTTTTAAAAGGATTAAGGAAATAGAAGGAGAAAAAAGGTTTTCTTTAGCATTTTAATTAATTGCATTACTTCCTCCTAATTATGACTTGGGGTTGTTCTTTTTTAATTATAACTGATAAATGATTAAAAAGACTCTGACTACTAGTAACAGGGTATGCATGTTAGTTAGTGTTAAACTTTTTCTTTTTCATGTGAGCAGAGTTTGTATATTCAGCATACTGCATTCTTCTTTTCTTTCTCAGTGATATATTCTTTGGTCAATTTGAGAAGATGCTCAGCCTTGCCTTATACGAAGTATGAAGTATAGAAGAAGTCTCCATTAATGGAAAAAAATGAGAAAAAAAAAAAACAGAAAAGAAGAGAAAAGAAAAAGACTGTTAAAGGCGTGGCCCTGGATTATGGGCCTCAAATTCTTTCTGAGCCTGACAGAAGTTGCCTGAGCACCCTTTTGACTTAGGAGTGTTCTGTGAGTTGTGATATCTAGTCTTCTGAGAGACTGGTAAGGCATTGACAACGATGGCAAAGACGATGATGATGATAAGAAAACTATTATTAGTTTTAACTCAGTATAAGTTAAAAATTGTCCCTAAGAAATGGTTTGTTATTCATTCCATTGAGAGTTTCAGGTGACACCAAAAAAGACAAGACAGGATAGTGTCTTCTGCCTCATTTAGCCAAACCACTTTCTGCATAAATACTGATTTGAAGTAACAAACCACAATTGATGTTTCTAGAAATGGAATTTTCAAAAACTTCAAAGCAAAAAACAGGAATGCTTTTCACTGTCATAATTTCAAAGTAATTGCCCCCTGAGAGACACAGATAAAAATAAGATAAGATAATTTCTATTGGTGTCCATATGCGAACTTAGACATAGTTGAAGAAAGCAGAACATAATCCAATGCTACAATAGTGAGTAGTCAAATAAATAATACACATAACAGTGTTAACTGTGCTGTAAGTTCATGAACTCATAGAATTAAAGATAATTAGCAGTAGAAGTGATTGAAATTCAAGTAGTGAAAAGGAATTGAAACTGAGCTAAAAACAACCTTCATAAGAACACTTTTTGAGCATCTTTTCGAGGATTTTTAGCCATGTTGGATCGTCGTCGACGACAAGAACACGAAGGCCGGCCGGGAAACCATCCATCTCAGTCTATGAAATGGGAGGAAGGGGAAGGAAGAGAGGAAAAAAAGTGAGGGAAAGGGGGGGTCCTTCCTTTAGATGGTGCAGTCTTGTATATGAATGAGATGGCCAAGAGTATAAAGACATACATGGATTTTTTGAATTCTAAACAGAAAAAACGGGAGAACATGCTGGTAGTCTGCGGGACCACAATCCAGGGGCCATTGGCTTTAAAGCCCATCATGGATAACTTTCACTTTTTTTTTAATGAAAACTCTGTTCTGTCTTTTTTTTCACTTTATTTATTTTTAAATAAATATATCATTTAACTTATAACAGTGAACCGAGTGCAATATTTGTAGGATTAAACATAAAAACATCCAATTAAAAGCTGATTTTGAGCCACGATTTACAATATTTAATATTTGTATTGTTTCTGAGTTGAAACCTATTTGGATTCAAAGCTGAATTCATTAAAAATAGGAATCTAAATTGGAACCCAGACATAAACCTATTTATGAATCAATATATAAAATAGGTTTCAAACGTTATTATTTATGGATTAGAACATCCAAATAATTGGAGAAGCGTATACGCATTTGCATCCCTAGTCAAAGTAGGGTCCATGGCTTAAACCCAAAATCGCCATGTTAGTTTTCTGTTGGGTTGGTGGGTTGGGGAAATTTCCGCTCCTGCCCACTATGCAGCGTAGCTCATGAACGGCTGGGATCATCCATAAAATATCCGAAGGCCAAGAAATGGAGCATGAATGGATGATCCAACGGTGGTATCGCAGACCACTGAAGCGAGCCTTTGTGGTAGCGGCACAGGAGAAGTGGATGGAGACCGCGAATATTGCGCCAACGCGGCGCACGTTAGTGGTTTGGGTCTCACAACATCCATTATGTAACATTTTTCTAATTGTCTGCTTGGGAGTGGAAATGGGAATCTAGGGTGGGAAGAATAAAATCATGAATTTGCATCATTTCATCAAATTTCATTTTCTATTATTATTATTTTCCCATATTTACTCTAGCTCCGATGAGGTATCCAGGGTTCAAACCGTGGATACTAAAGATAAAAATTGAGGTTCCCAACCAATTGAGCAACCCCTTTTTTTATATTATAGTGGAGACATTTTATATTATTTATAGTTAGATGTGTAATTCTTAAGGCAATGCATGTGTGTCTGGGATTGCAATTTCTATTAATCTTAATTAGTTGGGTTTTATTATTATTATTTTGGCTTCAAGCTTAAAAATGTTACAACACTGGTATTCATATGTGATGATTTGACAATTACTGTAAAAGTGGGATCCTTGACATGTTATTTGGGTAAAAAAAAAAAATGGAAAACCCACCTTAAGTAGAGGTTTTGGGGGTGTTTGTCAATTTGATCTCTCGTCTCTGTAAAGATCTCACCATAGTTGGGGGTGTCTGAAAATTTGGCTTTTAGAAAAACATAGTGCCATTGAAAATTGCTAGCCTTCCAATCAAGGTTTTGAATTTCTCACTCTTTATTGTAGCTGTCCTTTCCATCTCCTTACAATTATACACATGTGGCTGATAATCAAGATGTGTCAAACTAGCATACCCCATTTATTTGAAGGGGGTTGGTGACAGAACCCATATACCACATAATTAAGAGATCATAACGAATGAAAACATTTGGAATTTAAGGGACGAGAAAATGGGAATGTAGAATAGCTCCTTGTAGCTTGTTCAATGGGGAATGCTTTTTCTCTAGATACCTTAAAATATTAAAAGTGGGCATTGGAATGTTTATTTTCTAATTTGCCACTTCAAAAGTGAAGAAATGATAGGATTCCCTACAATTAAGGCATATTTATGTACTTTAACAAGAAATCTTCTTTGGAATTCTGTTAAGCACCAACTTGTTATTATTTATAAAAATGCACATCTGTTGTGCACGATCCCACATTAAACATTTGATAGATTTGGATGTAGATTAGTACTGAGTGCAATATTACCAGAGTCAGATGATGCAAGCCCTTGGTTTCAAATCTTTGACATTGAATGACTATACATTATACAGCCTATGAAAGGGGTCATTCTAGAGAATTTGCCTCATTTGTGTATTAGGCCATGATTCAAAAATTATTCCAAAGACTCCTTAACAGAGCTTTTCTTTTAACCAAATGAAGTTTAATCTTCTTATCTCTCTTACTTCGGTTACTATCATGTACTTGATCTTTCCAAGCTTCCTTAATGTGATATATTTCCATGACCAAGTCCCCTCCAGAAGAGCTTTGTATTTAATAAAAGAAGGAAAAGGTTCCCAGACTATTTGAGAGAATCTATGCATTGCAAGCCTGTCGAACAAACATGAATGACCATTGTTGCCTTTGAGTCGTCCTATCAACAAATCTGGTCTTCCCATGAAACGGCAATTACTGGCACAAATGTTCCCCATATTATCAAGGTATCTCAATATTATCATAGTATTATTAGATAATCTTGATTTCCCAATTGTAGTGTGATCAAGAATTTATATTTATTTCCTAATATTTTATTTTTAAAATTACCTTAATTTGATTTTTATTTATTTTTTTGATTTCTTGATAAACCCCTCAAATTCGAATATACCAACATTTTTTTGTCTCACAATCGATATTTGTACATCTATGATAATCTATTTCTTTAGGCTTCATATTAGCAATAATTTTTCATCATAACAATTATTATGATCCAAATAGCTCTTAAGGTACTGGCTCAGTTGGTTTGAGCTTTGGGTTTGCTCTTAAGATCTTAAATTCGACTCCCACCTCTTATGTGCTTATCTAAGTAATGTGTGTACGGCTATGTATGTAATCCTCAAGGATTAGTCCGTTCTTATTAGAATCGGGTAACTCCCACACCAGCAGACAAATGTCTGAAAGTTAGGCTGGCGAAGGATACCTTAGGTCATAAAAAAAATCCAAACAAACAATTGAGGTATATTCATGAATAAATAATTTCAAATACATTTTATATACATTATAAAGTTAAACATAATTAGACGAGATAAGACTAAGATGATATTGATGTATATACTATATCATTGCTATATATGCTATTGATCAGTTTTTTTTCATTTTTCTTTTTTTTATACGACAATCCTAGAATAATGAGGGGCTCCAGCAGATTGGTGGTGGGCCATAGTTGATAACTTAATGTTGTCAATTTATGTCACGTGATGTATTTATCCCCTATGGGGAATTTTGTGGCTTTCATTTATCTAGCCATCATTTTCAATGTAATACACAAGTTGGGATTCTCTCAAACAATGACTGAGGTTCAAGTTTAATGAGTTCTTATGCATGACTCTTCAATTATTAGCGAAACTTGTGCTAAGATTTTCATTTGGTTAGATTTCAAGTATCTAGGCTTAGGTGTTTTCATTTGTTTAGATTTCAAGTATCTAGGCTTAGGCGTTTGCTTTCAGTTTGTGGAGGAATAATAAGCTTAAGAAAAAGCCATTCAAGGGCTTAAAAAGGTAATTCCCACTATGATTTTCTTTTATTAAAAATTTGCCTACAGGAAGGAAGAGTATCACTGAGACAACGAAACCCGCAAGAAAATTTTATGTAACTTATTTGTAAAGTGAGTTGCTTTGATTTGAAGTTTGAATTTGTTATCCTCCTTTGCTCTATTGACACTTCATGTAAAGATTTTTGGAACTAAAATATGGTTAAGTAATCATTAAGCCAAAGAATGGTGGATAAAATGTGATAGAATTCGAGGGTGAAAAGGCTATCAAAGAATATGCGAGAGTGAGAATTTAGTGATTACTGAAAAATTATATAGAAGATTTGATCTCATGGTAGATCGTCGCTTATGGGATTCTAAAATGAGAGATGGCCTATGTGGGTCCGCCTATGGAACAATTGGCCCTTTAATATCTAGTATCCGCTAATGAAATGACACTGACCTTAATTTGACACTTGTTTGAGTTGTTTGCGGCATTGGATTTTATATGAAAAATTTTTATTGTTTTCTCTCACTTGAATATAAAAGCATCGATATCTAAGATAATTATTATTATTTTTGGCTTACGGATATCTAAGACCATTTAAATCCAAGCATCGATATCTAAGATAATTATTATTATTTTTGGCTTATGGATATCTAAGACCATTTAAATCCAAGGAAACTCATCGCTTTTATCCATTTCATATCCATTGACTCCCCCTCGCCCATGTCTCCCTTCAATGATCTCTTAGGTGGGACATATAATTTTTTTCTCTTTCTTTTGCACCCTTGATCTTTATCCAATCTTAATGATATTTAGTCCATCACTTATCTAGGAATTGAGCTTTTCATCTCTCTTCCCCTATCCTCTTGATCTAGATGCTTTGAGGAAGCTCTTAATTTAAGGAAATATTCTTTTACAAGTACTTGCAAGTGCAATCCAGCATTGTAGGGCCCACTTTCATCAATGTAACCCCATTGATACTCTTTTCATCCCATGATCTGACATCAGGCCCACTTTTATACTTATTAAAACTTCATTCACTATTGACTCAAAAAAAATCTATTGTTAAGAGGTCATTAAACTTTAAGATTGTTAAGGCTAGGCTAATGTGGCTAGGCTGATTTTTTTTATCCGCCTTACTTATGATGAGACATTTTTATTTATCCTACTCCTCTACATAAACTTACATATAAGTGGGGCCCATGACTCATGAGCTAGACAGCATATAGCTCTTCGGGTAGGAGACTGCATATAAGAAGATGATTACTTCTCTCTTCCTTCCCTTCTCCTCATAGAAGGCAATGAGAGTACTCTTGAGAAGAATTTAAAAGAGGAGACAATCCTTTCCTTAGTGAAGCAGGAATGTTATGAAGAGTATGATGTCACGCCTGAATGAATGGGCCCCTTCCACAAGACCATAACCCCCAACCTTCCCAACCTCATATGATTGAGGTGCATGGAAGTAGCTTTGGAGGGCTGTTTCTTACAACAAGGTTCATTTAGATTTTGTTTTTCTTTTTTTTGTTTTTTTTTGGGGGGGGGGGGGGGGGGGGGGGGGGGGGGGGCACTGTGTCTACACTTTAAAAAGCCCCTTTTTTCCACCCCTCTATTTTTTGGTCATGGGGTTAATGTTGAGTCAATCTAGTCTTTTTAGATACATTACCTTCTTATGCATAATCACATGTCCAAATTTGGCACTTATCCAATTTTTTTTCACCGTTGAATTGAAATTATAATAAAATGATGCTTTTAAACCATTAATTTTTAGGGTCGGATTAAAAAGTTATGATGATCATATGTACTCAAAATTTTTTATATAAGTAGGCTTCATATAGATCTTCACATCAAATTGACTTCCATAATCATCATGAATCTCAGTGGGTCCCAACCAAGGGCGGTGTGCATTGTGTAGAGCTCCCCATATAAATATATGGAGGCCACATGTCCATATATAAAAGAATATAAAAGTTTTCAGAAATTTTGGGTTCGTTCAGCTTGCAGTTAAGCTATATCACTAGCAAGTTTGCAAACACGGACACAACCAACCCCCCACCAACCACACGCCCCCACTCCTCCACCCACCCCCCAACCCCAACTTAAGCCTCTCATTATTTGGAGCCCACTAGTGAGAATTCAAGCCATTTTTCCTCCATCAAGATTCAAGACTTCAATTAAAAAACGAGAAGAAATGCCAATAGAATTCAAGAAGCTTGGGGTATAAGACCCTTACACTGACACTAGAAAACCTAATATGAAGTCCCTTCTAAAAAGTACCAATGAAACTACTATATCAACCCCTTTCTCTGGCAAAATATTAGCCATGCCATTTGCTGATTGACAAGCATAAGAATAAGAAACTTGTGAAAGGGGTTTTTTTTTTTTTTGGGTGGCACACGGGGGGGGGGGGGGGGGGGGGGGGGGGGGGGGGTGTGTTGTGGTCTCAAGTATGTATGTGATTTCTAGATTGCAAACAATTAGGCAAAATATATACGCAGTGGAAATTAAAAGCAAATTAAACACAAGCACACATTACAAGAAGGCACGATTTTAATGTAGAAAACCTCAATGGGTAAAAAACCACTAATCCAACAAGGATCAAATATCAAACAATATTGAATAGTTACAAGATATACTCACATTCTTTTTGCACTTTAAGGATTAAGTTCTTCTTGCTGTAACTCCTTTTGCTCGTTGACATGTATTCGTCGTGCATTACTCTCCGTTTGATCAACTCACACCTTAATTACTTAAGATGGCTTCAAAACTACTATAAGCGATGTAGAAGTAACATCTCTCTTGAACAAAGCTTCAGCACTTCAACTCTCTAATGAAAGCTTTAGAGAAGAAGGGTGATCTCCAATGAAAATCTCTATTTAAAATAATGAGATATCTATTTTAGGGTTAACAGAGGAACTCTTTTTATAACCCACAATTTGTACATGATAAGAATACTCCTTATATAACTCAACTTGTTTATCTTGGTACAAATAGAAAAGAAATCTGTGTAGGTTGGTAAGATTTTTTTCACCATTTGATCTATCGGGTTCCTAATCCGATCGATTGGATACTTGTTTTGTCTGTACCAAATTCAAATTCACCCTATTTTCTAGATCCGGTCATTTATTTTATTGATCTAATGTCTTTCTCACTTCTTTAACTTTTTTTATTTCGATTTTTCTCTTCATCTCATTGGGTTACTCGAATCACAGGTCATCTAAAAGAAATATAAAATACAACGAACGGATCCAGAGTTTTGTCTAACCCATGATGTAGCTAATGTTACGTCCATGAATTTGCATAATTTAGGCATCATTTTAGATTGGATTAGGGACTTAATTAGGTTAAATGCATCATTATTCATTTAATTTCATCATTTCATGCATTTTCACCTAATTATTGGAATTTGTACAATTTTTGCACATTTTATGCATTAATTAAGAATGTTTGCAATTTTTCTCCGAAGAACCCCAGTTGGAGTAGAACTCTGTCCGGACGGGTTCCACTTCAATGTGGGCTCTTCAGTATTTGATGTGTTCAATCAGAATGTGCAGGAAATGAAATTAGTAGGACCCACAGAACCCTAGGATGATTTGGGTCCCACTGCTTGAAGATCCACACTCTTAGAGTGCATCTGCCCGTGGATCCCATCTGAAGATCAGCTAAGGCTTCCAGAAGATCTTATCTCATCCTATTGAACCAAGAAATATTCTTAGAGATAAAGTCCATTGCAAATTAAAATACAATCCCGTTTTTCTCAAAATAGCCTATCTTAAAATGATCATAACTCTCAATCCAGACGTCGGATCAGTGCAAATGACCCACCGTTGGAAAGCTCTTTCAGAGTAGATATCCGTGGAGCCCAAGATTGCACAAATCGGAGCTAAAATGAGAAAGTTATGGGCCTGAGAAGTTGCATGTACATTTTTAGACGGGATTGCAATTGCATCTACACCATTGAAGTACAACTGTTGCACATTTCTTTGTGGAGCCCATAAGAAGATCAGATAAGAATGCTGAAAGCTTCCACTTCATCTTATCTCTAAATCTCTCTCATCTAAGGAGATAAACCCAATTAACATGCAGCTGATCTTATCTCTCAATCCACCAAAAAGAGGTCCAGATTCAATGAACCCAAGGAGCTAGAAAACTATAAAAGGAGGTCATGGGAGGCTCTTCCTCATTCCCAGCCAGATTTGGAAGTCCCAGATCTCTCTCTCTCTCTTCTCCACCTCTCCCTTCCATTAATTTCTATTTTTATTTTAAAGGTATTCTGGAGCCTTGTTCCAGAAACTAGGATCTAAAAGAGAGAATTCTGAGAGACCATTGTATAAGAAGAAGGAATCAATGAAGTTATTTTTGATGTTCTTTGCAATGGTGGGCTGAGTTTCTGATTAGAGCGAAAGATGAAGCTAAGTATTTTAATGTTCTAATTTATATTTATTATTTTACTCTTTTCTGATTGTCTCTTGTTAATGTGCTTTTAAAATATAATAATAGATCTGTCTTCATGCCAAAGGCAAACCTCTGATTTGTGTTCTTAATGAATAAATTTTGATCATTTATACTTACTTTGATAGATTATGCTTAGATCTATAGTTATCTTTGATAGTCTATGCTTAGTTTGATAGGTGATACTTAGGATGTTCATTCTTTTATGAGGTGAAGGAGGTCTTGGGTATTGATTTTGTTTTTCTTAATTAAAGTTGGTTTTGGAATAGTCAAATCATCCGGATCAGAAACATTGACTTGTTTCTGATCTGAGTAATAATTGAGACAAAAGGGTAAATTAATAACATAAATTGGAATTTTAAATAATTTAGTGGATTCTGGCTGCTCTGATCTATTTCTTATCATTATTATTAATTTATTTAGTTTCTAATTTGCATATCACATTTTTTTTTATTATTGCTTTTCTTTTGAAAAAAAAAATTCAGATTGTTAATTAAAAAGTTCAAAAGTGCTCTCTGTGGGATCGACCTGTATTTGCCACTGTCTCAACAAGACAACTGTGCACTTGCAGTTTTAAGTAGATTGATTAAATTCACATCAAGTTTTTGGCGCCGTTGCCGGGGAGCCAATTCTGAATTTTTTTTTATTAAAATTTGAATTTTTTTTTTGTCATATTTAGGTTCATGAGCATACATAGGTTGCATTAGTTTGCATCATCCATACAATTGTATTTTACATCATTAGTTTTTATTTAGTTAGTTTTTCTAAAAAAATTTTTTTTTCCTGATTTTTTTTAATGATTTTTCTGATTTTCTTTTCATTTTATTGAATTTTCGGAATTTTTTTTAAGAGAAAAAAATAAAAAAAATCTTTTAATTTCGAATTTCAGTAAGTAAAAAAAAAAAAAAAACCAAATTTCTAAATTAGATTAGATAGAATTTCAGATTTTTTAGGATTAGATTAGAGTTTCTTGTATTTTTCTACTAACTTTTGAATTTTGCATTTAAATTTCTAAAGTTGTTGAGATAAGTTTGAATTTCAAATCTGAAAATTATGATTAGATAAGATTTGATTAATTTGGATAGCTTTTCATTTTGAATTCTAATCATATCTTGCAACTTGAGTAGATAGGTTTGAATTTCTAATTTTCTAGATTAGATTAGATAGGATTTTGATTTTGGTTACTAATTTGAATTTGCTTGTAATAGAGTTTGGATTAACTTTGTCATCTTTTGATTTTTTTTTAATCTCTTTTTATAGATTAGGATAAGATTGCAACTTTTAGATTAGGTTAGATAGAGTTTTATTTTTCTGATTATCTTAGGTGATAAGATTTACTAATTTTTGAATTTTCTTTGGATAGGTTGCTTGTTTCAGGAGATTTGGATAGGTTGCTTGTGGGAACAGGAAACTGCTGGATTTGCTTTTAGGCAAACAAGATTGCTCTCAAAATTCAAAATTGGAAAATCAAATTGAAGTTAAAGATAAGCTTGCAAGAAGATAAGATTGCTTGGATTGGTTGTAAGATTCTCTATCTTTAACCCACGAATCTTTATCTGCAAGTGGGCTTGTGTGATTTAAATTTCCTCAAATTGTGATTGCTTGCTTGGCACACAAACTAAATTGGACCCACACACTTAGTTAAGGGCAGGCTATCCAAACAAGATAAGGACTGGATTTCATCACTAGATCCTTGCCCACCTAAGTCTAATCATTTCACACTAGCACCTAATTTAAATTAAAATCAAGTAGCAACGAGACCATAGGACTCGAGCTCAGTAGGACGAAGACCACTGATGGTTGCACCAGTTGTGTTCTTTGACCAAAGTTGATGTCTAGAAAAGCCTTTGCTCCTGAGAGTGCGACAGCTTGTCTGTTTAGGGTACTGGTTCTTAAGCGGGTTCATCCCCACCACTCCCTGGTGGCTCACCTGGTCAACTGAGGTTTCATAAGATCGAATTGGAGGCCCACGTGTTCTCTTCAACCAGTTAGGAGCTGTCTAGTGATCTAGGATAACCCTATGAACCTTCTTGTGCTCAATGATTGTGCATGACTGCTTGTGCATCATACTAGGATTATTAGGACCTTGCATGTAGGTTAGCTTTAGTTGCCTCCTTTTGTGTAAAAAAAAATATATATATATATACTAAAACAAATTTGGCCAACCCTTTCCTCTTACATCATGGACCAATATGAATACATGAACAAGGGGGAACGCAATAATTATGATCATCCATGGAATAGTATGGCTGGATTTTTTGCATATAATGGGCAATCTAGTGGGCAAGAAATTGATAGTGATCAACCGATGAGGGCCCCACATGATTACTCATATCCGACACAATCATTCCCTCCTAATATGGACATGTGGGGAAATGGGCTTTGTGAAATGGGTAACATGTTTGATTCAAGTTGGCAAAATTACTTTCCTTATAATTGGAACAATGGGCCCATTATGGATCAAGAATATTGTCCTCACAAGTTTACTCCGGGTGGGTTGTATGAGTATCCTTCCCAGGATATGCCATATGCACCCCCATCTTCATGGTCATATGCACCACTTAATCCTCCTCCACCCAAATGGTCATATGAACCACCACCACTACCACTGGAGGAATCTTCGGAGGATTTTCTTTCTATAATCAGACAAAATACACAATCCATGGCAACCAACATCAAAGCTATAGAAAGCCTAAAAATGCAAGCCCTAGAAAGACTAAACTCAATTAGTCTACTTGGAAAAAAAATCAATGCCATCCTTAGAGGTGAAGTAGAATTTCAGAGACATGATCCAACAATTATTGCAACTCCTACGTATGTGGATCACACAAATACAAATTGGATATCTGAGGATAACAATGAGCTTGTGGATGCGGGTATGATGGGTGAGCCGGCATCTGAGCTATATGGGTCTATGACAATAATACCTCTACAGGTTACCCAAATTAATCAGGATTTTGAGGATTCAATTGTTTTGGATTGCTCATACTATGAGATTCCTCATGAGATCCCATTGGATGATCCAATTAGATGCATTATTGACAAAGAAACACTTGTCTTTGTGGAAAATGATGTGGCAATGACTGTGCAACTAGATGATATCAGTCTTAAGGAAATTACCCATCCAACTCTTGAATTCCATAAATTGCCTGAAGACGAGGAAACCCATTGTTTAGAAAAATATTTAGAACTTGAGGAAATTGACCCGATTCAGACCCCTAAGTCTAAAATTTTCACTACACATGTGGCTTTGTTTACAGTTTCAAATCAAGAGGTTGCCACTAACATTTGTGTACCCATACCAGGGGAAACTGAAAAAATTAATTTTATAGAAATATTGGCATGGGAGGACCAACCACCACCCCATTTCTCATTGCCACCTCTTTTCATAAAATTCAAAGATCCATTCTTAGGGGAGGAGGAGACATTCTTTATGGTGGTATTTTCTTCATCAAATCATAGGCAACATGTGGTTCTCATGTTCATTGAGCTCAATATTCTTATGCTTACATCCTTTTTAGTGCTTCTTGTGCTTTGTGTGAAGGAAAATTTCATTTGGGATCCGGGTGGACCCCAAGCTTTAGATCCAGTAGTGTACCTTTTTATTTTTAGTATTGTTTTTTTTTAGTAGAATAGCTTCTTTCCTTTTCATTAGGTGCTTACTTTCGCATTTCCCGCCATCATTTAATTATTCCCGATGTTATTTCATTCATTTCGATGTCGCATTCCATGTATAACATCGAGGACGATGTTTAGTTTAGGTTGGGGGGTGGGAACAAGCACACTTGTCCATTTATTTTTTTTAAAACTTTTTTTTTTCCTCAGTTTTTCCCTACTTCTCTATTTTTTTAGGTAAAATTTTTTATTTTTTTCAAATTTTATTTTATTTAGTTTTTTTTTCAGGAAAAGAATTTTTCAAAGGAATTGAAGCAAATTGAAAATATATAAGGAATCTGGAATTTTCGTACTTTTGGACGGAAGTAAAAAGAAAGTCTACTTTTTCTGAATGAAGAAGCTTATTAGAGGATTACCTAAATTTGTCCCTACTATATACACTTTACATTTCTTGAAGTTTGAATAGGAAGCTAAAGTGGTTGCTTTCAGAATTTCTCTGAGGATTCAATGAGAACCTGATATTTAGTTTACAAATATTTTCTCTCCTGGTTCATCAAAAGGAATTAATTCGGGCAAATTGAAAAAGGCTGCCTTTTGTTCGGGGATCAAAGTGCTTCTCCACGTTTCTTTGCAAAAAAAAAAAAAAAAAAGTGATGAATAATGTTTTGTGACTAGTTTGGGTTCGTAGCCTTTTTAACTCGAGCTAGTAAGCCCGTAGGGGTATATCCATACCGAGTGCCCTAAAGCCATCTGGTTTGGGAGTCATTGGCCTAACGCTTGTTACATGGGTTAATTAGAAAGCTTAAGGGACCTGGGCATTGCACAGTCACATAAGATTAAAATGGTGTGTGTTCAAAAAAAAAAAAAAAAAAGAAGAAGAAGAAAGAAAAAGAAACAAAAAAATAATAAAAAAGAAAAAAAAAAGGGGAGAAGAATGGAGAATTTTTCTGACCCTTAACAACAGTGTGAAGCCGTCATAGTAGCCTTGAGAGGAGGAATTTATTTTGGCTAGATTTTTGGGGGATCAGACGATTTAAAGAAGAATTCTGTTTAAGTGGCATTGGTGTGGAATATTCGAAACTGATAGTTATGTATACATTTTTCACCGTGCACACAAGTTTTGGTATGAATTTGATAAAGTTTATGAAAATAGAATAGTGGACTGGATTTTGAAAAGTCTAAATTCTTGATCATTCCGGATTTCGAAAGTATTCGATAGGAGTGGATTTTCTTTTGAAAAAAAAAAATTTTTTTTTTTGGCTACTTTTGAAAAAAAAGAATTTTGTGGGTATATTCACTGCAAACCCTCACGAGGCACAACTCGTCCACTAGGGGGAACCTAGGGGTTTAAGGGCTTGTTGCATATGCTAAATGCAACTGAGAGTACCAGCGAAAGTGGTTTTGTTTTCATTCTTACTTGTTTTCTTAGATTAAGTCAAAGAACTTCAAACTTTTTATTCGCAACTTTTGCTAAGGGACTAGCAAAATGC
Organism: Sextonia rubra; assembly: GCA_037013555.1. Classification (NCBI taxonomy): domain Eukaryota; kingdom Viridiplantae; phylum Streptophyta; class Magnoliopsida; order Laurales; family Lauraceae; genus Sextonia; species Sextonia rubra. Next base: position 60,141,600 of record JASUAD010000001.1, read on the forward strand.
TGGTTCGGGGGTGTGTTACGTCCATGAATTTGCACAATTTAGGCATCATTTTAGATTGGATTAGGGACTTAATTAGGTTAAATGCATCATTATTCATTTAATTTCATCATTTCATGCATTTTCACCTAATTATTGGAATTTGTACAATTTTTGCACATTTTATGCATTAATTAAGAATGTTTGCAATTTTTCTCCGAAGAACCCCAGTTGGAGTAGAACTCTGTCCGGACGGGTTCCACTTCAATGTGGGCTCTTCAGTATTTGATGTGTTCAATCAGAATGTGCAGGAAATGAAATTAGTAGGACCCACAGAACCCTAGGATGATTTGGGTCCCACTGCTTGAAGATCCACACTCTTAGAGTGCATCTGCCCGTGGATCCCATCTGAAGATCAGCTAAGGCTTCCAGAAGATCTTATCTCATCCTATTGAACCAAGAAATATTCTTAGAGATAGAGTCCATTGCAAATTAAAATACAATCCCGTTTTTCTCAAAATAGCCTATCTTAAAATGATCATAACTCTCAATCCAGACGTCGGATCAGTGCAAATGACCCACCGTTGGAAAGCTCTTTCAGAGTAGATATCCGTGGAGCCCAAGATTGCACAAATCGGAGCTAAAATGAGAAAGTTATGGGCCTGAGAAGTTGCATGTACATTTTTAGACGGGATTGCAATTGCATCTACACCATTGAAGTACAACTGTTGCACATTTCTTTGTGGAGCCCATAAGAAGATCAGATAAGAATGCTGAAAGCTTCCACTTCATCTTATCTCTAAATCTCTCTCATCTAAGGAGATAAACCCAATTAACATGCAGCTGATCTTATCTCTCAATCCACCAAAAAGAGGTCCAGATTCAATGAACCCAAGGAGCTAGAAAACTATAAAAGGAGGTCATGGGAGGCTCTTCCTCATTCCCAGCCAGATTTGGAAGTCCCAGATCTCTCTCTCTCTCTTCTCCACCTCTCCCTTCCATTAATTTCTATTTTTATTTTAAAGGTATTCTGGAGCCTTGTTCCAGAAACTAGGATCTAAAAGAGAGAATTCTGAGAGACCATTGTATAAGAAGAAGGAATCAATGAAGTTATTTTTGATGTTCTTTGCAATGGTGGGCTGAGTTTCTGATTAGAGCGAAAGATGAAGCTAAGTATTTTAATGTTCTAATTTATATTTATTATTTTACTCTTTTCTGATTGTCTCTTGTTAATGTGCTTTTAAAATATAATAATAGATCTGTCTTCATGCCAAAGGCAAACCTCTGATTTGTGTTCTTAATGAATAAATTTTGATCATTTATACTTACTTTGATAGATTATGCTTAGATCTATAGTTATCTTTGATAGTCTATGCTTAGTTTGATAGGTGATACTTAGGATGTTCATTCTTTTATGAGGTGAAGGAGGTCTTGGGTATTGATTTTGTTTTTCTTAATTAAAGTTGGTTTTGGAATAGTCAAATCATCCGGATCAGAAACATTGACTTGTTTCTGATCTGAGTAATAATTGAGACAAAAGGGTAAATTAATAACATAAATTGGAATTTTAAATAATTTAGTGGATTCTGGCTGCTCTGATCTATTTCTTATCATTATTATTAATTTATTTAGTTTCTAATTTGCATATCACATTTTTTTTATTATTGCTTTTCTTTTGAAAAAAAAAATTCAGATTGTTAATTAAAAAGTTCAAAAGTGCTCTCTGTGGGATCGACCTGTATTTGCCACTGTCTCAACAAGACAACTGTGCATTTGCAGTTTTAAGTAGATTGATTAAATTCACATCAGCTAACATACAAAAATCTTTTTAACTTGAATCAAAGAAGATAATGTCTTAATTTCGCTAAGACAAAGAAGTAAATGTCCAAGGATTCCTCTTCATCACAAACAATCAAATAGCATTACGGGAATCACCTTCCACTATTAAACCCTCCTTGGAGTGAATCCAGACAAAATCCTCAAAGCTTCCAAGATAGGTGGCACTTCCACCTCGTTTGATTATTTGACAACAACATTCTTTGAAAATATAAACAAAATCTCGCCATTATAATTAAAAAAATTGCAACCTAGAAATCATTAACAACTATTATAATCAATTACAAAAATAAATGAACTTAAAAAGCTTTAAAATTGAGATTATTTTTATATTTTGTCGCAAAATGATAACTTTAAAAAGAAAAAAAAATCATATTTCTTGATTCTTATTCAGACTAAGAAATGATTGAAGTTGTTGTTTGAAAGAACATGACCCTGTCATTGGTGGACCAATGATAAAATGCATGACATGGCCCCTTGAGCAAGTACGATTCTCTCTCACTATAAAACAGTTAAAAAAATTGATTATTATATTCACCACACATCATTATTGGAAAATCAAGAAAATATTACTCTAATTAAAATATCATCATAAAAATGGTAGTATGTGTTAAAAGGATAACAACAAATAAAAGGGAAATAAAAAGCTGGTAAAATGTTCTCATGCATGAAAGGAAGACGGGGAAAAATTACTTAGAGAGAGAAAAAAGGGTCTCTATATAAAAATATTCCTTCTAAATATATGCAAGGGAGATAGATTTGTAGAAAGTGGGCTTCAAACAAAAAGAAAAAAGAAAAAGGATTACCATATCAAAAGGTAAGAGTGAAAAAGATAATACTCTAATCTATGTCCAAAGCTAGAGTTAAGTGAATAAAAGAGGGATTAAGAGGATAGAATGTGGTAGAATCAATGCCAAACGTACCTATTTTAAGATTGGAGGAGAAGAGAATTAGAATGAAGACCGAAGGAATGGAATGAGAAGAGGAGAGAGAATTGTTTATCAGTCTCTGTTTTTCAAGTGGGAATCCCATTATATTGTGACTCCAACGGTGCACTGGTGAAATTCAAAACTACCTTGGGTCAGCTCTCATACATGTAGATGAGCTGATTAAATCAAACAAAGGTGAGCTTCTTTATGAAAAATCATATATTACATATTTAGTCGCCATCAAGATAAGTTGGTGTTTCTTTCTTCTCATCCAAACAACCATTATAATGCAGAGGGTTTGGAAAAGTAGCAGGTGTTTGTAAGTAAAAAGCAGTACATAATTATGTTTGGTAACATGGAATGAGTAAAATGATTATTCTTCATCTTCTTTATTGTCCTAAAGATGTATAACCCCAAAAAATATTTTTTTCTCCCCTATTAGTCTTGAGCAGAGTGAACCATGTCGCATGGGAAAATTTAGGCCCCATTTCATGGAAAACCAGGTATGACGCAGAAAATCATAACTGGGTTCACAAAATGAAAGCCTAGGCATAGTTTATAGTTGCTATCAGTTGAATTGGTCAGGTTGACTCGTAGTTCCTGGAGACAAGGGTTTCAGACTGATCTATAATGCGCACCAACGCTCATGTATGGATACAAGTTTGTACTCCAGTTAGACTCCTGAGGTACATCCTGGGTCAGGAAAAAAATTATGGATAATAGATGGACAAATGGCACGCATTTGGATCTTCCCAAACCAGGGCAGGTAAATAGGTTTATACATGGTGGGGGACCAAGGATTTTCGTTTAAGGGTGTAAACCTATAAAAAATTGAATTTTGGGAACAAACCAAGGATTTTCATGTGGGTTTTTGGGTTGACACAAGATTTTTATTTGGATTTTCGAAATTTTCATTATAGTTTTAGAGGCGGACCTAAGTTGAATGGGTGTGACTACCCCCACATGGATGTACTTGACTCCACCCTTGAGTATACACAATGATGGTTGATCCATTTGGGTAGTATGAGATAACTGCAAGTGACAATCAATTAAATGTAAACAAAGTTACAACAAATTAGATTAACGGGTAAACAAAGTACGCAAAATTAGTCAGAGGTCCTTAGTATGATAGAAATTGAAGGTGCAGGCCACAAGATTTTTCTCTAAGGCCATTAGTCCCTTGAGAATGGACTTATAGTATCTTGAGATTGGACTTATTCCGGCCAAAGGTCCTTAATGAGGCCAACTTATCTTTTGTCATGACTGATTTGCCCTTTTAATTGCCTTTGTGTCATGCCTTTAGCTCCTAGTTTTTAGCTCAATTTCATTTATTAGCTCATTTATCATTATTGTTTTCACCTTAGTTAATGGTCCTTTCCAAGCAAATGTTGACATTCAAATAGGAGGGATTGAAAATTGAGAGATGTCTCGGCCACATAATCTCCTTTCTTCACTAACTTATTTGTATTGTTTCTAGTCATGAGTGAGAGCTTTTGTGGACTTCTTCTTGTTTCTTATTAATGTTCCTTGTACTGAGCCTCATTCAAATATCAAATCAGACTGTTGAGGTAAGTATTAATCGTTTGTATGGTTTGATAATTTTGCGTTGTTAAAACTTTTGTATTTTAGTTTCTGAAATGATTTATTCGGTATGTAACACCTCGACCCCAAATGAGCAGGTTAGAGTTTGTTTACTTGCATGATTAGTGTCTTGCTAGAGGTTACTGTTAGGTCATTGTGTTGACCTACTCTGGGTTATGTTTGAGGTATTGGTGGTAGTTGGGTTGAGTGGATTAGGTAGCTTTAGGCCCTTTTTCGTAATTTTTTTTATTTGTTCGAGTTCATCGTTTTGATGTAAGCTTGATATTATCGCATGTCTTTCATCGTGCTTATCAGTTGTTGTAATTGCCCCGAGAGCATCCGGAGTCATTTGATGTGTTTAAGTGTTCATTTGATTCGAATTGTAAATTGTATAACTTTTGGACCTGGTTGCAAATGACTAAACTATATATATCCGTTCACCTAACCTGTTTATTGTTATCCGTTTCTTTTTCTCTCTTCCGCTTTCTTCTTTCTTCCTTCTTCTTTGTTCGTTCTTCATTCTTCGTCGCTTCTTGTCAGCAGTGTCCAGCCATGATGCTCTTCGCCAGTTCTGTGTGATTCGAGTCTAGAAATATGTGAAAACTTGGCAATCGTCGTTTACGGCAAGTATAAGCAACTATTGGCTTAATACATGTTGGTAGCTCGTGATTGGTATGATTTACTCCCCATTATTTGTAGGGTATGGATGGTTTGATGGCCCCTTTTGTTTCTTATTTCAACTGGTAGGATAGAAAAAGGTGAGAATCCCTTACGGTTAAGCTATATGCAAGCCGTGATTTAGTTGTAGCTCATACATGGCTAAGCTGTAGAGCATGCTACAACGAAGTCTGACGACTTGACAAAGGCCACACCTAAAGGTTGAGTAAGGACCATACAAAATCTTGTAGGACTTTAGTTGTGGAATTCTCACCTTTTACCTTAACTTGGAATCACTTCGAGACTGATTCCGTGCGTGTCAGACGGCTTCAGGGCTAACCGATCGGCCTCAAGCCCCGATCGGTCGAATTTTGATTCTAGATGGTATCTAACCGGTCAAACCTTTACCCCATCGGTTGGGTAAGCAACCTGCAGAAATGTAGACACTTAATTTAAATGGTTCCCCGGACCGACCATAGACCACTTGGAGATCTATAGATGGACTACACTAATGACCGAAGATATGATTATCATGAATGATCTTGGGGCTGAGATGCATTCATGAAGGTTATCCATCTGTTAAGCACCTCCACATGGGTGTTGGTTTAAGGGACTTCGATACACTTTCTCTGTACAATGAGACATCAAAGGAAGAACAACTGTGTATCGGACACCTTAGAACTACATCATCATGTACGGTTAGTGATAGTGGATAACTAAATTAGGGTTGGCTAGCAAAATGACCTCGACTTTGTTAAATTGAATTGCATAGCATATTGGAATTCAATGATTGCCCTTTATTGTCAGATATTCTTGTGCATTGTATTCTCCTGATGGTTATTGTATCGTGACTTGATATTGCTATTGAGATTGAGCAAGGTGCTAAAGATCGGTTTGTAAAACATTCCTCCTTATGCTTGCGAAAGGAATAGTTTTCACTGACCGATAAGATAATTGACTGATTGGTAAATGTCTGGCTCTACTCAGCCTCCGCCTTACGCTACCCGACGAGGTTGATATTCGGCGTAGTACTGATTGTTGCCGCTGCAGTGTGCTACCATCTTGGGGATTCCAGACCTCAAGAAACAGAGACCCATTTGGCTGATGGTGTTCTCACTACTGATTGCTCCTCATAAGGAGAATGTGCAAAATGTAGTAGCCACCTAGTTTAGTATTTTTGTTATTGACTCGCACTGGCATGTTTTATTCATTTGTACGATTGTTTAGTATACTAACATGACCTCTATTAAATCCACCTGTAATGAATTCTTGTCAGATACAACGCAACACGTATTACCTATAGATTCCTTATACTTTACTGAGTCGTTGTACTTATGTGATGTTCTTGGTGTTTCAGGTTTAGATTCCATCTCCGATCCTACGAAGGTCGGTCAGACTTCAGAAGAGATCGTAGGGACCACTTCTAGGCTAGAAAAGTGGGAATGAGTAACCCACTCCGGAGAGCGGCTCGTCAGTATTCTTGTGCATCTTGATTTCATTTCATATCATTATCTCTCCTTGTGTTTTGTAGTGTACTTGTGACTCTAATGTATATTCTATATATAGCGTTTTGCTTATGTTTTTGTCTTATTTTCTTTTGTTGTAGTATAATGTAATGATACTTGCAACTTCCGCGTACAATGTAATTGCACATGTAAATGTTCCCTTGTGTATGTACACCTCGATTAGGTTTAGGTGCAGGTACAGGGAGTACGTGTGTCCCTGATTTGGTAGATCCTAATCCCCGGTTTCTTGGGCCCGAGTTGTAACATACGTTTTGTATTGTATCAAAGCATGTTTTAGAGCATGTAAGCATGTAAGAACGTGGTGAGGACACGTTGGACTTGTGCGAATATCTAATATTCGGCTCGTTTTCTTTCGGGAATTGTTTTAGGAATTGTTGTGTGTATTTGTATTGATGTTTTACTTTTGCAGGTCATGGCATTTGGATCGGGTACGAACAATAACCATGAGGTTAATATGGTTCCCTCAGTAGGAACCAATGAATCAGCTCCCCCTCCACCGGTTAATGAAGATCGTCTGATGTCAATGCTGCAAGTGATCCAAGCGTAATCCTATGCGATGCAGGCACAAATGAAAGCCCTGCAATCTTTACAAACACAAGTATCTTCAATTGCAAAACGACAAAGCCAAGCATCTCAGCAGCCTCATGTGGAACAACAAGTAGTGTTCCAACCAAAGGAAACGGATCCCAATGCATTATATGAGAAGTTCAGAAAACGAGGAGCTACAGAATTATTTGGTAAAGAGGATGTATTACAGGCTAATGAATGGCTAGAGCACACTGAAGACTTGTTTGATACAGTGATTTGCACTAATAAACAGAAGGTCCTGCTTACTGCCTCTATGTTCTGAGGGGTGGCCAATACGTAGTGAAAGAGTGTGAAGGATCGTTATAAGGATATGCCTGGCCTAACAGTGTGGGAGACTTTCAAAAAGCAGTTTAAAAGGAAGTTCATCCCAACCCATGTGTAGAGAGCTAAGGAAGCGGAGTTCTTAGCCTTACAACAGCATCAGATGTTAGTAGCAGACTATGTACCTACCTTCATACAGTTATCTCAGTATGCCGAGGACATGATTAACACAGAAGAAAAGAAAGTGAATCGATTCATCAGTGGTCTAAACCCCATATACAGAGATCACGTGATGGCATTGCAGCGGCCAGCTACATTCAATGATGCCATAGACCGTGCTTATGCTGCGAAGGCCAATGCCCTGGAAAGAATAGCTACAGACTCCGGGAGAAATGCCTCTTTTGGTGTGAAGGGACAACCACCAAAGAAGATGAAGGGCGGACAAGAGACTTTCAGTCAGATAGTAGGAACATGTGGTTATTGTAGAGGCCGGTCACATAAGACAGAGCAATGCTGGAAAAGGACAGGAGCTTGTCTAGGATGTGGATCTATGGAACACAAGGTGGCTCAGTGTCCTAAGGCCAAGTTTCCCAAGCAGACTTGATCTTTAGCTTCTGTAACACAAGGCAAACCTCAGCAACTGCATTCGAGCCAGAAACCTCAGCACTAAACTGCCCGAGCATATGCTGCCACACTTGAGAGTGCGGAAGACACGGCCGTAGTGGAAGGTACTCTTTTGATTGAGAATGGGGAAGCCCAAGCTTTATTTGATTTGAGGTCTACGCGTTCATACGTATTACCTCACTTTGTTATGCAGCTACGGAAGTCGTTTCAGCCGCTACCGTATATGTTGGTTGTGTCCACTCCTGTAGGTAAGAGAGTGGAGTGTAGTGTATTCTACCCCCAATGTGAGGTAATGATAGAAGGTCATCAGCTCCCAATTGATTTGATTTTGTTGTCGATGTTAGATTTTGACGTCATCCTTAGGATGGATTGGTTGACGAGGTATCGTGCTTGTGTCAATTGTTACAACAAGACAATTTACTTCGACCTAGGGGATGGGTTTTGCTTTGTGGGACGCTAGAAGGATTGCCCTAAGCATGTGATTTCTGCATTCAAGGCGGAGCGAATGATATGCAAAGGGTGTGAAGGCTTCATTGCCTTTGTAACGGAGAAGAAGGAGCCAAAGAAGCTTGACGAGATTGCCGTGGTACGAAAGTTCCCGGATGTGTTTCCGGAAGAAGTACCAGAATTACCTCCCATTCGAGAAGTGGAATTTTTAATTGAACTCGTGCCTGGAACAACACCTATCAGTAAAGCTCCCTATTGTATGGCTCCTGCTGAATTGTTAGAATTGAAGAAGCAGCTACAAGAACTTCTGGATAAGGGTTTTATACATCCGAGTGTGTCACCTTAGGGTGCACCAGTGCTGTTTGTGAAGAAGAAAGATGGCACACTTCGTATGTGTATTGACTACAGGGAGCTGAACAAGGTCACGATCAAGAACAAATATCCTTTGCCGCGTAGTGATGAGTTATTTGATCAACTCTAAGGTGTAGCGTATTTCTCTAAGATTGATTTGAGATCAGGCTACCACCAACTACGAGTCAAGGAAGAGGATGTGCCAAAAAATGCCTTTAGAACGCGGTTTAATCATTTTGAATTCCTAGTGATGTCTTTTGGGTTGACTAATGCACCTGCTGCTTTTATAGCTTTGATGCATCGTGTCTTTGCTCCTTTTTTGGATCATTTTGTAGTCGTTTTCATTGATGATATCTTAATCTATTCAAAGACCGTAAAGGAGCATTCAAACCATTTGAGGAAAACCCTGCAGTTATTAAGGGAACATTGTTTATACGCCAAGTTGTCGAAATGCGACTTTTGGCTTGAGCAGGTGGCATTCCTTGGTCATATCATCTCAAGAGAAGGGTTAGTAGTGGACCCCTCAAAAGTTGACGCAGTTGTTAATTGGCCAAGGCCAACATTAGTGATCGAACTGCGAAGTTTTCTAAGACTTGCGGGATATTACAGACGATTTGTTCAGGATTTCGTAAAGATATCTGCCCCTTTGACGAAGTTGACTCAAAAAAATGTGCCATTTACCTGGACAGGTGATTGTGAAGCCAGTTTCCAGATTTTAAAGGAGAAGTTGACTACTGTTGTCACGCCCTGATCCCAGGAATTGGGGTTAGGATGGCCCCATGGGGTGTACATACGTAATCCCGTAGTAATCTGTGTATGTAAACATATACACACAAATCACTACAAGGGAGATTGTACAGGAACGTGTTGAAAAGTTTCTCCAACACGTAAATTACATTCAATAGTAAGTGAAAGCCTGTGTAATACATCTGCAATGATCAAAAGCAATAACAACCGAATTATCATAAAATTCATAAATAAGTCTGTACTTAACCATTCTCATTTACATGATAACAATTATTTAAGCATAAAAAAATCCTAAAGTGTAAACAGGCCTATCCAGTCTTAAACACTCAATAAGTATTCCGTTGTCGCTCTTCATACGACGACTAATAGAAGGCGTCATCTGCATTACACTCATCTAGTTCCCGAGGTTCAGTACCTGTAACACCAAGGGTAGCACTATTAACATGACGGTTAAACAAGCATATAGAGATACAAAAGACTATCATGCCGCATCAAATGAATTAAGAATATATAAGTATATTGATTAAAAGAAGGCAAAAATCTTACACTAGACATGTTGTACATGAGTAAGCATGTGTAAAGAATCATAAACCGAATATTACACAACTAATTGGCAACCACGTGGCCATATTTTTTCCCAAAAGAGAGCATATCATCTAGAGGAAGTGTACATATACTAGGGGATCAGACTGGCTTATTGAGGAGCGCCGACAACTCCTCCAAAGACTACTGCAGCAGCGACATATCATACCCAAACTGGTCCCGTCGAACCTAATAAGGGCATAGGCTAGTGGTGCCGACTTAACGTATCAACACCGACTCAAATTCATATCTTTTATACATCTTGGTTATACTTGTCATATCATATATACTAGGAGTTCGGTCTTGAGATTACATTCATTCATTCATTCATATCTGATAATCAATTCATGCATACTTAATTGAGCTACATTATGTTGAGGGCATGGTTTCTTAACAATATGGATGCATTTAGATTGAGTGAGCATCAAGAATAATTACTAGCCAATCCTATGCTAGATAATCCGTGATCCCGATGGCATTCAACACGATGTATTCATAAAACATCCGATGTCATTGTGTCACCAATCTTGGCGTTACATTGTGTATGCAAAGGACACCTTTTCTTATGCCAACACCCATGACGTGACATCGGGAATTCTTCCGGAAAATCGAAGGGGATGAGTGACAGCTCTACACTTGTCCACCTTTCATTTAATCACTATTAGGCTAATTTGGTTAGGAAATGGGTGCCATATCTAAAGCCCTACAAGGTCATTGGAAACTCTAATATCCTAGGTTTACAGTGCTTTTACGGCTTACCCGTATACATGTTACGGTTTAGCCGAGTGGCTCATGTTTCTTTCTTAATTCAATGCGCATTTACAGCTTGGCCGTATATTGGCCTACGGTTTAGCCGTGATAAGCTTACGGCTAGGGTTACGGCTTGGGTATGGCGTGGCCATAGCAGAGTTCACGGCGTAGCGGTGCGTGAGCCGTAGATAAATTCTGGGTTTTGGGGCTCTCTGGAAGGTTCACCGTAGACTAGCCTACGACTTGGTCACGAGGTGGTTACGGCTTAGCCGTAGTTCATTCCACGGCTTAGCTCGAGTGTTAACCGTAGTGCAATTTGGCTCTCTGGATTCCGAGCCGTAGAGATTTACGGTTTAGCCGTGGGCTTCACCGTGAGCTTCATAATTTCTGAAACTGATTCTGCAACTCGAGTTCAAGTGCAGAACTCTATCATTTGGGTTCCAATGAGGGTTCCTTATGCTTCTAAACTCCATAACAGGTCTTAGACTGTTCAACATCATTAATATTGCCTAATTATACTCATTATCACCTAATTCAACATCTATGTGTTCTTATTCAAAGGGGAAATGAGCTGTAAGTTTGAACTTTAAATGATCAATCCAAGAATCAATCAATTTAAACATACATGCAGTACCATATGTACTCCAATACTTGCCTTAACATAGTGCTTGACCCTACTCAACTCCTCCTTGGTGTGTAATTAGGGAAAATTCTCAATGGAAGGTGGGTTCTCTACATAAAAGACATGTAATTAGTGCATGTGATGTAAAGTGCATGCATGTCATGTAATTGAGTCTTCTTGACTCTAGCAGACACAAGGAAGTGAAATGGAGGTAAAACATTCACCTTAGAGACTGTAGCTTGGAAAAGATTGTGATTGCTAAGAAGGAGATGCCCAAAGGGAGAAGAAGAGGTTAGATGGATGCTATTGCCATTGCATGCAAGCTCCAAATCCTTGTTTCCAGCTCTAACGTGAAGTGGAGATGAAGAAAGGTGAAGAAAGGCGATTGGCTCCAATGAACACAGTGAGAAGAAGAAGAAGGAGACGTTGGGTTCTCCTTATAAACTCAATTTTCCTACAGTTTTTGCATGCAGGTCCACATTCTGTGGGAAAATTACAATTAAGGTCAAATGAACCTCATTTGGGCCAAGATAGATCCAAATCGAGTTGAGCTCAACATGATAGTTGATCCACAAGATGAAATGTACATGATGCAACTGTTGAGATGTCCATATGATGCAAGAACAATTAGAAAAAGGTCTTTAACTACCTAAGTAAAGTCTGAACCCCCAACTACTTATCCAACTGTGACCCACTAAAAGTTAAAGGCAAGATAAATTAAGGCCAAAATATATTAATTAATAAGAAATCGAGCTTGCTTAATTTAAATTACAATTAAGTCGGGTCAGGACCTTACAATTGTGCCCATTCTTGCTCTTTCAGATGAGGTGAAGGATTTGTTATTTATTTCGATACGTAAAGAGTGGGATTGGGATGTATTTTGATGCAGTATGGTAAGGTCATTGCTTATGGATCTCGGCAACTAAAAGAGTATGAGAAGAACTACGATACCCATGATTTGGAATTGGTAGCATTTCTCTTTGCTTTGAAATTATGGAGACACTCTCTGTATGGAGAAAAGTTCGAGGTACATTCCGATCATCACAGTTTGCAATATTTGTTCCAACAGCCTGATTTGAATATGAGACAGCGCAGGTGGTTGGAATTTATTAAGGATTATGATTTCCTGATTAAGTATTTTCCGGGAAAGGGGAATGTAGTGGTAGATGGGCTCAGTAGGAAAGCAGAACATCTCAGTGCTGTTGGGAACTCAGGGCTGTTTCTTTTTAGAGATGCCAAGGATAGACCGATAGAGGTGACTATGTTGGGTGATGTACTAATGCTGGCCAGTACAGTTACATTTCAACCTAAGATCATCCAGCAGATTAAAGACAGATAATTCGAAGACTAGCAATTGGTACGAATCAAGGATCAGATTGGAACTCGACCAGATTTTCGATTGGAGAATGGTGTTCTCTACTTTCGATCTTGCTTGTGCGTACCAGCAGTTGGGGATCTGAAAAAGAGTTTGATGACAGAAGCCCATTATGTCTGTTATGCGATGCATCCCGGGAGTATGAAGATGTACATGAGCTTAAAAGATCATTTTTGGTGGAATAATATGAAAAGAGAAATTGCGAGATTTGTCACTAGATGCCTTACGTGTCAGAAGATGAATGCTGATCATCAGAGACCCCCAGGATCACTACACCCATTGCATATACCATAATTGAAGTGGGAACACATTACGATAGACTTTGTTTTAGGGTTCTTTCCAACGAGCAAGAAGAAAAATACTATTTGGGTGATTGTAGGTAGATTGATGAAGTTAGCTTATTTTCTTCCATTCAAGAAAGGAATGACATTTTCAAAGATGGCGAAGAAGTTTGTCGATGAAATTGTCAGGTTACACTGTGCGCCAGTCTCTATTGTGTCCGACCGTGATAGCCGTTTCGTCTCTTCTTTTTGGACGGCTGTTCAGGAGATTATGGGTACAAAGTTAAGTTTCAGTACTGCATATAACCCACAGACAGACGGTCAATTAGAATGCACCATCCATACTTTAGAAGATATGTTACAAGCCAGTGTTCTTAATTTTGTGAAGGAGTGGGATCAGCATATTTCATTGTGCGAGTTTGCATATAATAACAGTTTCCACGAGAGTATTGGGATAGATCTGTATGAAGTCTTATATGGACGGAAATAGAAGTCCATTGTGTTGGGAAAAAGTGGGGACTAGAAGTTTTCATGGCCTGACGATTATTGCAGAAACCGGAGAGAAAATACAAAAGGTAATCGAGAATTTGGAGGTTGCCTGGTCTAGACAGAAAAGTTATGCAGATAGACAGAGGAAACCCTTGGAATTTCATATTGGAGACTGGGTGTTCCTGAAAATTTCCCCCATGAAAGGTACCATTCGGTTTGGACAGAAGTGCAAGCTAGCTCCAAGGTTCGTTGGCCCATTTGAAATCAAAAGCTGGACTGGGGATGTGGCGTACAAATTAGTGCTTCCTGTGGAGTTCTCAGGAGTTCACGATGTATTTCATGTGTCGATGTTATGTAAGTACATTTGAGACCCTACTCACGTTATTCGGTATGACGATGTGCAGATTCAGCCGAATGTGTCATACGTCGAGCGTCCACTTCGTATTGTGGATATGAGAGAGCGGATCCTGTGAACAAGAACAATTCGTTGGGTCAAGGTCCTCTGGGAATATCACGGTCCAGAAGAAGCCACGTGGGAACTTGAAGAATAGATAGCTCGCCAGTACCCTGAACTCTTTACGCAAGTATGTTAGTTATCATTCATAAGACTGAATGAGTCTTAGTGGGGGAGGATGTAACACCACGACCCCAAATGAGCAGGTTAGAGGTTGTTTACTTGCGTGATTAGTGTCGTGCTAGAGGTTACTATTAGGTCATTGTGTTGACCTTCTCTGGGTTATGTTTGAGGTCTTGATAGGTAGTTAGGTTGAGTTTAACCTGGATTAGGTAGCTTCAGGCCCTTTTTCATAATTTTCTTATTTGTTCGAGTTTATCGTTTTGATGTCATCTTGATGTCATCGCATGTCTTTCATCGTGCTTGTCAATTGTTGCAACTGCCTTGAGAGCATCCGGAGTCATTTGATGTGTTTAAGTGTTCATTTGATTCGAATTGTAAATTGTATAACTTTTGGACTTGGTTGCAAATGGCTAAACTATATATATATCCGTTCACCTAACCTGTTTATCGTTATCCGTGTCTTTTTCTCTCTTCCGCTTTCTTCTTTCTTCCTTCTTCTTTGTTCGTTCTTCATTCTTCGTCGCTTCTTGTCAGCAGTGTCCAGCCATGATGCTCTTCGCCAGTTCTGCGTGATTCGAGTCTAGAAATATGTGAAAACTTGGCAATCGTCGTTTAAGGCAAGTATAAGCAACTATTAGCTTAATACATGTTGGTAGCTCGTGATTGGTATGATTTACTCCCCATTATTTGTAGGGTATGGATGGTTTGATGGCCCCTTTTGTTTCTTATTTCAACTGGTAGGATAGAAAAAGGTGAGAATCCCTTACGGTTAAGCTATATGCAAGCCGTGATTTAGTTGTAGCTCATACATGGCTAAGCTGTAGAGCATGCTACGACGAAGTCTGACGACTTGACAAAGGCCACACCTAAAGGTTGAGTAAGGACCATACAAAATCTTATAGGACCTTAGTTGTGGAATTCTCACCTTTTACCTTAACTTGGAATCACTTCGAGACTGATTCCGTGCGTGTCAGACGGCTTCAGGGCTGATCGATCGGCCTCAAGCCCCGATCGGTCGAATTTTGATTCTAGATGGTATCCGACCGGTCAAACCTTTACCCCATCGGTTGGGTAAGCAACCTGCAGAAATGTAGACACTTAATTTAAATGGTTCCCCGGACCGACCATAGACCACTTGGAGATCTATAGATGGACTACACTAATGACCGAAGATATGATTATCATGAATGATCTTGGGGCTGAGATGCATTCATGAAGGTTATCCATCTGTTAAGCACCTCCACATGGGTGTTGGTTTAAGGGACTTCGATACACTTTCTCTGTACAATGAGACATCAAAGGAAGAACAACTATGTATCGGACACCTTAGAACTACATCATCATGTACGGTTAGTTATAGTGGATAACTAAATTAGGGTTGGCTAGCAAAATGACCTCGACTTTGTTAAATTGAATTGCATAGCATATTATAATTCAATGATTGCCCTCTATTGTCAGATATTCTTGTGCATTGTATTCTCCTGATGGTTATTGTATCGTGACTTGATATTGCTATTGAGATTGAGCAAGGTGCTAAAGATCGGTTTGTAAAACACTCCTCCTTATGCTTACGAAAGGAATCGTTTTCACTGAGCGATAAGATAATTGACTGATTGGTAAATGTCTGGCTCTACTCAGCCTCCGCCTTACGATACCCGACGGGGTTAACATTTGGCGTCATACTGATTGTTGCCGCTGAGTGTGCTACCGTCTTGGCGCTTCCGGATCCCAAGAAATCGAGACCCATTTGGCCGATGGTGTTCTCACTATTGATTGCTCCTCATAAGGCGAATGTGCAAAATGTAGTAGCCACCTAGTTTAGTATTTTTGTTATTGACTCGTACTGGCATATTTTATTCATTTGTACGATTGTTTAGTATACTAACATGACCTCTATTAAATCCATCTGTACTGAATTCTTGTTAGATACAACGTGTAGTACTTATAGATTCTTTATACTTCACTGAGTCGTTGTACTCAAGTGATGTTCTTGGTGTTTCAGGCTCAGATTCCATCTTCGATCCTACGAAGGTCAGTCAGACTTCGGAAGAGATCGTAGGGCCCCTTCCGGGCTAGATGAGTGGGAATGAGTAACCCACTCCGGAGAGTGGCTCGTCAGTATTCTTTTGCATTTTGATTTCATTTCATATCATTGTCTTTCCTTGTGTTTTGTAGTGTACTTGTGACTTTAATGTATATTCTATATATAGCATTTTGCTTATGTTCTTGTCTTATTTTCTTTTGTTATAGTATAATGTAATGATACTTACAGTTGTCGCGTACAATGTGATTGCACGTGTGAATGTTTCCTTATGTATGTACACCTAGATTAAATTTAGGTGCAGGTACACGGGAGTACGTGTGTCCCCGATTGGATAGATCCTAATCTCCGGTTTTTTGGGCCCGGGTTGTGACACGTTATATGTGTCTTATATTGTGCGTAGCTTTATCTAGTTATGTTATGTGTGAGTTTATAAAATGTTCATTGATATGTATGCAATTCTTCGAGGTTATCTTCATGTTTTTCAAACTATATTTGATTTTGTATTTTGTAAGTAATGATTAGAATAATTTATCCATAGGTTGCTTCCGATCCATTTTTTGTTAAGTCAGATAATATTATTTGTATTCTTTCACAAATTTAGACAACGTCATCTATTTGCTTCGTTTCTTATTCTTATTGGTTAAGTCAGATAATATTACTTGAGTTCATTCAAAAAATCAGATAATATTATATAAGTTTGTGCATTCAATCTCTTTTTCCACAATAACTTTATGTTTCTGATTTTATCTGTTTCTTTCATCTTTCAGTTCTCTCAATCGCACAATCAATCATGCTGCTTTGCAAGTTTAGTATGTTGACCACCGTCATTCCTTTCACTGAGAAGATGAGGTATGATGATTTGATTAAGCAACTTTGAATCAAGTAGAAGGATATATCGCTTGACACGATGTGTTTGACCTATGTGTTGCTCGGGCACCCAAATTGCATGATGGACAATGATTCAAGCTTGTTGAGCTTGTCCTTTTTGGCAGCTTCACTTGGAATGATCGAGTTAATGTTTTTGTATTAGATTTTTCAGAATCTAACGATGAGGATGAGGAAGATAACGGGGATGATGTGGGTGAAGATCTCATGGTAGAAGTGGATTGCGAAGGTACAAATATGGAAAAAGAACTCCTCCTATAGTTTTGTTCACACAAGGAGAAGATACTATTGCCTTCGGATTGGGCAAATGGTATTAGACATGTGGAGCAGAGGTTTGAGGGTGGAGTTTTTGAATTTCACACATAAAATGTATATAGGAAGGGTGTTCTGGATTTTTCAAGTGCTTAAATTTGAAAAAAAAGTACATCTGCCTCTATGATAAAAAATTGTGGGCCTCTCGCTATAAAATGAAATATTGAGGGACCTATCGCTAAAAGTCCCAACAAAGTACAAAGGCAACTAAATATGGTCCAAATGCGGCCATAGGCTCAAGGAGACCATGTGTCCTAATATTCGTACAATGTAATTGGTTTATGCCTAATAAATGAGGCTTCATGCGGCTGGATAACCTTAATCACCTGTAAGTGACAATTTTATTTCTTCTACACAGCAGATTACACGTAAAAAAAAGTTCAGGAAAATTAGATTTAGAGGTAAACTAAGTGCAGCGCAGCTGATTACGGGGAGCCACACAGAACTGCACCCGAATGGCAACATAAAAGAAATAGAGAAAAGATCCACTCCTAGGCTGTAGTAAGAAATAGAGAAAAGACCCACTCCTAGGTTGTAGTATCGGAAATTCCATCTAATGATGAATCCCTCTTTGGATTATGGCCCAACCCAACCTGAACCTAAGTTGCACGCAGGCAAATCAAAATCTGACCTCAATAAATCAAAACCATACTCAACCCAAGCCGGATCTAGATTGGAAATTTTCCTTCCAAGTTCTACTTGGGCTGCGTCAGAATGAAGCTAGGTTGAGTGCCAATATATACTTGTACATAGTATGTGTTATATACTAATACTATTATATTCAACTTTGTCTATATATAAATTAAGTATCTAAGTCAAAACTAGGTACCTGAGGCCCAAAATCAAAACCAGGTATCTGAGGCCCAAACCCAAGACCTGCTTTTGTTTTATGTGGGTTCCAGAATCGAGGCCTGAGACTGATCCAAATCCAAACTAGCGAATCCAAATTTCACTTTCGGTCCAGTCGGGTCTTGTGGGGCAGGGTTTGGCTTCATTGTCTTCTAGCCGAACTCTCAGAAGAATTAGATCTTATGCCCAACATCAGGCTCTGGTGGGCTTATCCAAACAGTTGAAAAAGATCCCAGAAACTAGAAAAGATAATTCTGAGGAGCAAATGAGTTTACTGACGTCTAAATGTCTCTTACCAGTATCTATGAAATATATAAGCTGGAACTTTAAAAAGGTTATAGAGATGATATGACAATGATTTGCTATTTTAACAGTACTTTCTTTTGATGAGGGCCCAAACCAAGACCAAGATGGCAATAGACTTTGTAATCTTGCACTCAAAAGCTTGTATAATTTGTCAGTTTGTTTTCATTCAATA
Organism: Sextonia rubra; assembly: GCA_037013555.1. Lineage (NCBI taxonomy): Eukaryota > Viridiplantae > Streptophyta > Magnoliopsida > Laurales > Lauraceae > Sextonia > Sextonia rubra. The sequence goes on from JASUAD010000001.1 coordinate 60,160,367, forward strand.
CCAATAATACAAGCAATTTGCGAAAAGTATAAATAATTGAATACAATGATTCAACCTACTATTTGAAGATGGCATTGGTTCAATGGATTTACTTGTGACAGCAAGGTAAGAACCAATGAATCAAAGAGCCAAGGTAGTTATAGTAAAAAGGAGCCAAGATAATAATAACTACTTGATGCAGCTAGAAGGGGCCTTGCCATCTGAAGATGCACAACTATGAACTGGATTCGTTAGAAGGCAAAGCCACTGAATGAGATGAGTTCAACATTTTTCACAAATGATTATAGAAAGAAACTCTATCTAGAAATTTTTGAGTTCTTGGTGATGACCATCAACAGTTTAATGCTGAAGCTGTAATTAGCTTGAATTTGTAAAGACTTCATAGTAATTGTTTATACATTTTTCTTGGCTTCACAGAATTCAGACGTGCAGCATGATCACTCCCAGAAGAAAAGTAACATGCTCCAATGTGTGGTTGTAGTAAATTGAAAGCTGCATTACGAAGGGAACACTCTTTTTTCCTAACCCAGATGATCAATATCCACGGGTGCCCTAAATGTAGAGAATTACTGTTGACAATCTAATCTTCCAAAACATTCGAACAGGTCTGTGGATTTGGATACACCCATATGAGGGTTAAATTTAGATATTTTATTCCATGCTTTCTTCCCTATATTTGGGGTCGACCTTGTTAATATGGCATCGACGCAAGGTGGCAATTGCTGCAAACATTAATACATAATTCTCAAGTATAACTAATACAACTTTCTTTTTCACACAATCACTCAAAACCAAGTAGCACATCATGTCTTACACTACTATGATGTTGAAGAAATTTGAGACCATATAAAACTTTCCACATTCCTCTTGAAACAAATGGGTGTGCTCATAGTTATTTGAATCCTACAATTCGTATCCTGAATTTTAAGGAAAACGATTCTTATCTTTCAAAGAATCCTATTTTAAAGTGAATCTTAGGATTTAAGTGTGAATCTTACGATTCAATAATCATTTCATCAAATCTTACGATTCAAGCGATTCAACTAACTAGGAATAGATACAACTAATAAGTTTATACTAACAATTTTTTACATGTTTCCTTTTTTATTCTTTCTTTCTTTTAGCATATATACTCTTAAAAGTTTAATTAGTTGTTAACTAAACCTCTTAAGAATTTTCGCCTCTTTGGGGAGGTTTTCGACATGAATAAAGAACATGGATTTAGTTAAAGTGTTACACTATATGTTTGGTGCTTGTCTATATCTTTTTTGTTAAAGCTTTTTTGGTTTTTTTTTCCTTCATGACCACTTTTTTTAACTTCAAAAGATATCTTATTGTATACGATTTACAGTTTGAATTTTATTTTTACTTTTATATTTTGATTTAACAACAACAATATATATATACATTTAACTATTTACATATACATTTATTATTTATTAATAAATATCATGATGTTCTTGATACGATTGTATGAGACTTATTCAGTTATTTTTCATTGTATATGTTTTAGGATTCAATTTGATTTATGGGCATGAACAATTTGCGATACGATTTCGATTTTCAAAACTATGAAAAAGCTACTATTTGTCAAGCATTGATGTTGATATAGATGAAAAATAGAAAAATTGTGGACATCTATAATCTTTCTTATTGTTTCAATATTTTTTTAAAAAAATTTCTTATCTATATTAAGAAAAGTAGAAAATATCCTCCAATTCATGATTCAATTCAATTCAACCTCTTGAATGATTCGCGATACGATTCGCGATTTGATAACTGTGAGTGTGCTCACTGTACCAATGCTGTAAAAGGATAAATTTCTCATAACCCACAAATAAAGATTAAGGTATTGGCACACTGGAGAATCAAGCATACCTGGTTTGGTGTAACCTTAAACTTGGATTAAGACTATAAAGCACTACTTTTGGCAAGGTTCATCATGTATTGAAGCCATGAGACTTCATTCAAATGCACTTGATTTTCCATAATATAGAACATTGGGTACACATACGGGCAATGGGAATTTCAGTCACCAGTTAATTATATACACCCGCAAAGAAACTCCACACTGCAGCATTTCCCCATCCCTGTTATCACTTACATGAAGAAGGATGCATTGGGCCTCTCACCTCTTTGAACCAAACACTGCCAGAAAGGGGTGGTCTCTACAACATTCTTCCAGTCAATGCACATCAGATTATATAATCATATACAAAGAAAAGACTGTCTGGGATTATGACAGGCAACTTGTCAATATAGGCATAAAAACGCCTCAGGTTCTCCTTGGACAAAGTCACTGTGTCAATCACATCGCCGCTGCTGATGAGAACCCATAGATCTTTGGAATTGACTCGCTTAAGGCAACCCCTGCAGAAGGGGCAGGATTGAGATCGTCTATTCCTATAATGTGAAAAAAGTAAAACGTCGTGAGAATTCTGGATTGTCTTCCTAGAAAAATAAGACACCAACTGAGCAGAATGGTTACAATTACCAGTCATGATAGCAGCTTATGCACATGGCATGGCCACAGTTAGGCAAGACTATCTTGCTGCAAGCTTCCATACAAATTCCACATTCATCTTCTCTCTCTGATTCCCTGTCAAAGAGCTTTCTTCTCTCCTCTGCACTTTTCCTACTTAATATTTCTTTACATTGACCGTTATGTTTAGCATCCTCCACCAGTGTTAAATCGCCTTTGAGTTGTTGGAGGGAAGGATATATAACGGCTGCAAGATTAGGAGATAAAAAACAATGATGTGTAAGGGTAGATACATAGATAGATAGACAGAGCAAATAAAAGAGTATAGACCATAGAATTCCTTAAGGTTGGCTCTCCTTTCGTGGGTAGATATTGTTGTTTTCCCATCGATGTACACCTGCTCAATTCAAGGAAGCCATCATCAAATTGCATGTTAAACAACATCTAATTTTAAGAACTGTGTCTAAAATTTGAAATACTCAATATCCATAGAAATCTATATATACACCCATTCTATTGCATTGGAATTCATATACTATACTGTCAATGAAAAGAAACTGAAAATTAAAACCGACCGACCTCATATATTAGTATATGGAGAAGACCTAAATAACTTGGAAGGGAATATGAACAGCTACAGTCCATCCACTCTATCAGAAAGAGGAACATTGATGCCAAAGGGCTGCAGGATAGTCGCATCTGAAGGCATGCCCCACCATATACTCTTGGAATGGCAGCTGCCCTGCAAACCAACTCCCCAGTGACTCAAAACTTATATCCAAATTCAGATTCAAACCAGACCTACTTCAGTTGAAAAGCTCACAATCCATCCGGCAATCACTATTCAATTTAAACACATGTACATTGAGATATAGATAGAGAAAAAAAGAAATTAATGTAGCTCCTATGAATTTTGACAGTATGGAGGGAAGTTCATATACATCCAAAAGGGAATTACATGTTCTCAAATTTAAAGGACATGATTCGAATCAAGGACAAAATTTGGCCAGATAAAAATTATGAATTCTGACAGTATAGAGCGAAGTTCATATCCAAAAGGGAATTACAAGTTCTCAAATTTAGAGGACATGATTCTATTCAAGGATAAGTTCTGCCACATAAAATCTAATAAATTCATATATAAATGCAAACTCATATTAGGCTCAATTAAGTTAAGAACCCCACAACCCATCCAGGGGCAGACCCAAATGGATGCATGTGGGGGCAGTCGCACGTATAGGACCTCTGTCTGCTTCTTAATCCATAATGATTTTCTTCCTTGGCCTTGAAAATTCACATAAAAATTCTGCAACCCCCACTAGGACCCACATGAAAATTCTGAATTTATTCCCAAAACCCAATTGGCTATTTTGATCAGCACCCCTTTTAATGAAAATCCTGGGTCCACCACTGCTCATGGCATCATGGAGGCAAACAATGGAGCTGCTGACGAACTTCCGTTGTTTTCACCATTAATAATGTAAGAGATGAGCTAATAACATAGCTGATTCCCTCGCTATGTTCGGTTTTCCCAGGTCCTATTCAAGAGGAATACCTTTAGGAGCAGAAAGTAGTATCTGGATTTACCAGAACTTTCTACTATGATGCTGGCTCAAGTTCAGACACATCCAAAACGGCCATTCAAATATCAGATGACTCAGGGGGTTCTACAGAGCATGGTGTTGGCCGTTCACAGGCTTGGTTTACTCCTAGAACCAGGCCATGAAGGATTGCAGTTTATCAGAATATTGGGTCTTTTGGGTCTGTTGTTAGTCGGTGGATCCTCTAGGAAGGAGTCTTTAAATGTTGGGTTTGTTTGGTCCAATTCCCAGCTAGGCTAATCCCTGGGTGGCTTGTTTATGGGTCATCAGACTCTTTGTTATATATGTTTTGTACAACTGTTTTTGTCTAATATATGTTATCCTTCATTTAAGCAAGAAAAAAGAAGAAGAAGAAGAAGAAGATAATCACAACTTTGAGAGTAAAATCCAAATGGGTATTCCATACAATTGACTTTTAGACCATAGGACTTGCAAAACAAAAGAGACAAAAACAGAACCCACAAAGCAGAGTTCAAGGAAGAAGGGAAAAAAAGGAAGGGTGAGAAGTTACAAAGTATTGGCATGCTGTATATCAGCTTCAAGGTCTTTGATAGAGTCTTTGTAAGATGTTCTGTTTTGCTGTCTCTGACACATCTCTCTTCCTTAGTCCTCTTTCCACAGAGAGAAGAAAAGAAGGGAGATGGAAAGGTTTGGGAAGGCAGGGTCTCTGTGGGGTGCTTTGAGATTCTTGAGTAGAAAAGGTAGAACACAAGGTCTTGAAGAATTTTGAAGGAGCACCGTTTGCTTGGAATGAAAACCTCAGCCCCACTTCAAGAAAAGCAAGGGATGCCTTCTGTTTCCCACATTTCCTTTCTTGTTGGCAAGATTTGCAGTTTCTCTGCCACATTGGCACCTTTTTTATTCGGTTAGATGGTCTACATTCCCTCCATTCTCAGGCACGTGGCACATGCTTTTCGCATCCTAACCGTTCAACTGAGAGATCCTGGATGGCCCATGGCCGATTTCATTTACAAGTGACATGAAAATATGAAATGCTTGTACGAGCTTAGCCCATTTTTTTTAGCAGCCTAACTTGGGGCCCGGGACCAGTCATCAGTCTGAAAGTTAAGCCTTAATCTCAGCTGGTTTGTGAAATGTCTTTTTGGTCTTACATATGTGGGGTTGGGCTGGGCCTACGGCAGGTCTTTATGGACAGACACCTAAGGGTTAGACTAGCCTGTTTATATTCGGCTATAACAAAGCCACTCTAGTAGGGGGTGCAAGTTGGGTCCTGCGGATCTCAAACCTGCATGACCAAACCCAACCAAAAGTGTAATTGGGTTTCGCTCGTTTGGGTTTGAGTTAGTCTTGGGCTTGGATTTTGAAACCCGCATAGAATTCGGTTGGGGTTGAGTTGGACTTTGGGTGCCTGATTCTTTTTGCCTGAGTATTCAGAGTATCTGTAAGTATAACCATATGTACATGTGATGCCAAAAACATATTATATGTGATATATTGTATACGAGGTAAACAAAGAAACTTACATGATTTCTATACTTGTATATACTATATGTTCGTGTTTCAGACCGGACCCCATCAAGGCATCGACCCAGGTCATGAACTCATGTTGCATTTGGGTGCAGAAGTTAAAATTCAGGTCAGGTCTAGGTAAGGTGTGCTTATGTTTACCTATGTACAATTTGGGTGGACTTAGGTTAAGACATTGTCTTAAATAATCTGACCCATCTGAGTTACAGCCGTAGTCCTGAACCTATCTATTGGGACCAAAAACACAGCCCATTCAAATTAGGCCTGGGCTGCCCAGTCCTCAATCATACCTTTTGTTGAATGGTCCTAGTGGTGGAGCCTTTGGTCATGGTCAGAGACAAAGTATTTTGCCTCACACTGTTCCACCTAGGGCCTAGTTAGGAAGTTGAATTCAAAACACCCCACATTGGACCATCTCTAATTTCTTATTGGGTTTTGACGGGGTGGTTGGGAATTTAGAATATTGAAATGATAGGGATTTATACCATGTCCCCTTTCTTTGGGTGCACTGTTTATATATTGACTTCTCAACTGCCCCAGCTACAGTAATATTGTATCGAGTATTGGTGAATGACACTACCATATCTTTGATTTTTTTTTTCTTCTTCATTTTATTATCACTCTTTAGCTATTTATCACAGCTGTTAAGATGTGTTAATCCCAACATACAAGTTCTTGAAGAAAATCTTGTTAAATCAATTCTACTTTGTACTATTCAATAATGTCGTTTTGAGATAATACTGGCAGGAGATGAAATTGAGGTATTTGAATCTTGTGTTTTTATTGTGATGTTGCTAGGAAGGGTGCATTTTGTTAAAAGAAAAAGTTTTTAGGGGGGCATTTGTAAATTTGCTGAAGCAACTTTGATGATGCTCTAGACGCTTTCGCCCAGGCACAATTTCTGAATGAGTGGACCAACATACTCGTGGCCTATAATTTGGTGACTAAGATCAGCAAAATGCAGTGCGTTTGCCTGCATAAGAATTAGGAAGAGAAGTAGAAACAAATTATGGAGGAAAAGGTAGTGAAGAGGAATGTATCAGAGAGAGAGAAAGAGTAGATAAGAGAAGAATCAGGATAAGAAAGGTTAGCAAATTACAAATGTATCCAAAAGTGGTCCATCGAAACCAAAATTCAAAATTCAGGCCCTCCATCTCAATGCTGGCAGGCCATTGAACATGTTTCACAATGACCAAAGAACTCTAGCAATTAGAACAGTGCCATAAAATATGATCATGTTTTCCATTTAGTGAGTGAATTGGGAATGTTGAAAACCATTTCTCACTAGCTCAGCCTTCGGACCTTTAGCCTTTAGCCCGGGGGTTAAATGATTTTGACGAGCAAAGACTATTCCATGGGGAGTATATACATGGCAATACAGATAGTAAAATCTTACATAGGTAAAGGTACTCTTCTAGAGGCCTGTCAGCAATTGCACCTACCTCTTGAATGTTACATCACCTGATGCACCCACAGCAAGCATTCTACATTGGATAAATGCTACAGCATTCATGCCTTCCACGTTCAGGGAGGGAGAGAGGAGGGAGGGAGGGGGGGTATAACAGATACATAAGAAATAATTTTATACGGAGAGCGAAATGAATAGGCAGATCTTCGCAGAACATCAACGTGTATATTAAATGGGAAAAAGAAGTGATTCATTGGAAAAGCAACAGCGCAATGAAAAACAGAGTGTCAGTGCTGATGATAACAAAATTGTTGGTTCGCTTCATTATTTTTTTTTTGGGAATGGGTTGATTTTTCTCTCATCCTGGCTAAATTTCGTTGAAAGTGTTCATACCCCTTTCTTCCAACTCTAAATGAAATCAATGGAATTGAATTCTTCACAATAATAAATAAGATTAATGAAACATGGCAATGCCATCCACAAGAGAGTCGATGTCAGGTGTTACAATGGCTCGCTTGTTGATTTCCCCTAGCATGCAGCAGTTCTTTCCTTCAGTGTCGATAGCTGCAACATCTTGGGCAAAACTGCAGTCCATGCCCGGTGTAACCTACAACCAAGACAATCTACAGCAGTGAGCTGGGCTATAATATAGTTCAAGCTAGGTGTAACCATCAATGTCTCTTGCAATGTAGTCAGTAACAAGCGAACAATTGGCATCGAGATACTGAGTCTGAATTCTTCCAAGATTGAGCAAGTAAACTTTTTTTAAAAAAAATTGTAATATTACATGCAAGTGCTGAATAGATATGAATAAGCCTAAACAAGAACTGAATGGATATGAATAAGCCTAAACTAGAACAGAAACCAATTAAAGATATAAAGCTAAAATATGTTTTTACCAGGGCTGTACCATAAGTTTCAATGGACAGCACAAAAGAACACAACATGAAGGTGAGACTTGAAAGTGGATGTAGTTTCTGTTGTTGCAGTCATATGAAATCAGTAACAGAACAACACACTTGACAAGTGAATGAAGTTTCTGTTGTTGCACAATCATATGACATAAGTAACAGAACAACACTTGAATGATCTGTTTCTGGCTTTTGCTCAGTCAAGGTATTGAATGTTGGAATCTCAGGACGACTTGGCAACCTTGACTCAAGTTGACCTGGCCAAGTCAGACAGATTTTCACTCTAGGTCCAATGACATTTGAAAAATATGAAAATAGCATAATATAGTTTTATGAATTTGAAATTTAAAAATTTGTTGTGTTTTACTTATTAATAATGAATTTCAGTTGTTATAGGTACCCACCAAAATGTGTATGTCATTCAGGAGGATGAATGATGAAGGGTGGCTTGGCCCAATAGTAAAGGCTTACCGGTAGCATTCTGAAGGATGCGGGTTCAAGTCACAGAAACTACCTCTTCAAAATGAAGGTAAGGCTTCGTATATTTTGTCCTCTCCAGACCCCGCTATGCGGGAGTCTCATACACTGGGCTGCCTTTTTTTTATTATTCAGGAGGATGAATGATACCATCAATCTTCAAATGCTTGAAACTTTCTAAAAATTATTATTTTTACCTCCTAGAATCAGTGCGAATGTCCATAAGAGACTCCTGCAACTTTTTCTAATAGAAAAAGGTAGGAATTATGGGAATTCAGGCCCAAAAATATCATAGGAATCTGGCAAGTAGAAGGCTCCGGGCTCACTTGAATCGGCACCACGATGACCAAGTTCAGTGCCAATTTTTAAAACCATGTGCTCAGCAGGTTAGGAAATAACCACTCGGACATGGTACACTTTTGTTTTAAGATTATTTCCATCCTGTTCAGTTCTGGCAGATGCTGTTTCCTCACACTTGTCAAAACCAAATATCCTGCGTCACCAGGTTGGCCCACCATGTGTACAGCCTATAGAACTGCCTTCTTTGACCTAAAATCAGGCCATTGGGAGGGCTGCATGTATGAAGAAGGGGAAAAGGTTTTGAAGCAGCTGGCAATGTTGGCATTCATCATACATGTGTGACAGATCAATTCACCAATCTAAATTTGGCCAACAAATCCACACCGTCAAGACTAACTGATGCAGTTTGGGATGTTCCAGACAGAGACGCCTCTGAAAAGAAGAAGGGAAGCATATGACAGCTCATCTTTTTTTTTTTTTGTTCTATTTTTATTTTTTAATGTCACTTGTGAGTTGGCATACTCAAGCATGTTGCTGGTTCCAGGACAATTTGGACAAAATACTCTTGTGATTTTAGAATTCTTCTCCATCGTATTTGGGGAGAATATTTGGAGCATACATGAGTAACATGACAAAAAAATACAAACAAGAACATGCTGAGAGCTTCAAGCTATGTACAAAACGTTTCTTTTTTTTTTTTCGATTCCTAATTGGATCCTTTTAATTAATGAAATTTAATGTTACTAATAAAAGAATAAAAATTGTTAAACTAATTTAGCTAGACAGGTTACAGGGGAGTTGCCTCAAAAATACTAACCAGTTAAAGTCAACATCAAAGTGACAAACTAGATATTTTTATTAATTTTTTATCAAACCATATAATTAACCTGTTAAGATATACTCACATCAAAAAGCGTATCTCCAAGCTTCATCCTCACTGCACCACTCTTGTACACCAGCATCTTTCCCATAAAACCAGCGGGCAGGTCTTCCAAACTGAAGCCTTTCTTTGAAGTGCCCTTTCTTGGTGGTGCAGTGGAGTCATCGACTTCCTCATTACCCTTCCTAGAAGCTGGATGGTTAGCAGCAGGCAGAAGTGGCAATTGAAAAAGTAACATTTGCCCTGCTTTCCTCTCCTGTCATGGTCCACAAATAGTTAAAAAAGGGTCATCTAGCTTCTATATCTAGTATTGCTAATCTCTTGCAATGTTTAGAATACTCACTGTCAAACCAAGCTCTGCAGCGTAGTTTATTTGAGTCTCACTAAAGTCTTCTGCAGCCTCACCAAACTCCTCCTCATCAAGAAGTTCTGTATACAAGACAAACAAGTTATATTCCAGTTGACAACATAAAGTAACCTGAAAACTGATTGGTTTTTTAGTCCACGTCTAAAATTACGTCACTGAGAATATACAAAAAAAAAAAGAGTAAAGATAAATCTCAAACCTACTCAGTACAGTTTTAAGGATGAACTAACATGACAGCAACAATTCTATTCATTTGAAAAAAAAAATCTATTTTCTAAATGACAGATTGGGAAATTAAAAAAAAAAAGAACAAAGATATGAACACTTTGAATCAGTTTTTTTTTCCTTTATATGAGTTTTTTGAGCTTTGACAAAAAAACTTCTTTCACAAACAAGTCAACTAAAAATTTTGATAAATTTGAAGCCGCTTAGTTCAGTTCTAAGTCGACTAGAGAAGTTCTCAGACTATGTATAGCTATATCAAACTCTTGCCTGGATTCCCCGAGTATGGTCTCCTTAGAGGAAGGGTGACAGGATAATATGAGTAGTAATCCTGCAAAAAAAAAAAAAAAGAGAAACCTAAAAAATATGAGAGAGAGAGGGAGAGAGAGAGAGAGAGAGAGAGAGAGAGAGTCCAGATATCTACCCAAGGTTCAACATATTCCTTTTGCATTTTGGAGGCAGATCCACTATCACCATCTATAGAAACAAGATTCCAGATTTGGGTGGTGAATGTCAGTTAATGAGACTAGATGGCTATTCAATTCGTCCACTTATGTAAATGAGCCTTACCAACAGGAATAGGTCTACGTATGGCTCCACTGCCACTGGGGCCTCTATCAAAGCTAGATGATTGAGCAAAAGAAGCTGTAGCTCCATGACCAAATGCAACTTGCACAGGTGCTGCTGCTTGATAAAAAATAAAATAAAATTAAAATTAAAATTAAAAACCATACACATCAAGCAGCTTAAATAAAAAAAATCCAATAAAATTTTTAAATAAAGGACAATATAGTACAAAAGAAACAAAAAGAACCATAGACCGTAAGACCAACGTAACAATGTGCCTTCCCAATGAAAAAAACAAACCAAAAGACCAAAGCAACTCCAAGATCTAAAAACTATAAAAACATCCCTAAAAAGAAAAAAGGTCCCTCATAAATAGGAAGGCAGTGGCTGCCATCCACCTGGTCACCACCTTTTAGCCATCAGATTATAATCATCTACATCCAGGCCACTTTAACTCATTTGAATAACATGCATCTAATTAAGTGTTAATATCAGCAATGTATATTAGGCCCACTTCTACATTAACTGGGCCTACACCGATCATACCATGAGAAGCCACAGGGGGTAACTTAGTAAATAGAATCAATTGTAAATATTGTCTTTCCTTTCACGTCAGATTACCATAGCTATAAATGGTTGTAATTAGAATGATTAAGACCTTAACCAAGGCAACTAGTGATTATAAAAGGGAGGAATGATCGACCCTTCTTGATCCAGTTTTCCACAATATACTAGTGTTATGCCTTCTGGCGATTGTCACAGTATCTAAGGATAAAACTAGTGGTTGCAGCAAGTGTAGTGGTCAATGGCCAAAACCCTATGTAGTCGATGATACATAGCATTGTATCGGTATGAATTTTTATTCGGTATGAATTTTTAAGTTGTAAAAAAATTCGAATGTTGTATAGTAGTCAGTTTTTGTGTCTTTTAGTGATTGGGTTTAGGAAAGGTCATTGAAGAAAAGAAATAGGGAAAATAGTGTTACAAATTAAAATTGCTTGGGCCTACTGGTCTTAAACTCTAGTGCCACTACTTTCAAAAAAGTGTAGCGGTCTCAACCGCTACGGCCGATGTAGCATAGTGGCCACTATTTTGAACCATGATACCATCAGAACCCATGCATAATCATCCATCTTTGGTCGATCCCTTGTCTTCAGAGCCAAAGGTGAATCTTGTATTCTTGGAGTTCCTAGGAGTTCCATATGATAAGGGTGCTTGTGCAAGCACAACACAGAGATGCAATGATCCAACCCATGGCCCACTTTTGATCCTTCCAATATCAGTAAGAGGCAGCATGTTGGACAACTGAAAATTCTGGGATTTCTAGAGATTTTTTTAGAATTTTTTGGGCATCAGAGGTAGGCCATTTATTGTGATCTGTGGTTTTGTGGAATTCTACACTAGTTTTCATCCAATCCGTCCAAAATCTTGGATTACAAGAATTTTTTCATGAACCTTGGTTTGAGTGATTCGTAATTAAGGAATCTTTGAAGCTCTGTGTTTTGATCATACATTGGACAAAGGTTTTGGGTCCCATGTGATCAGTCCATCACTGTCTGGAGAGGTTGCCTAACCTATTTTGGTTCAAATCTGTCATCTACTCAGAAATCTGTGGTTTTTTCAGGCTTCTATTTGTGCATCCCTGGATTTTTGTGGTTAGTTCTGATATCCTGCTATATCATTCAGTGATAAATATATATATATATATATTTGGCTTGATATGCTTTGTCAGCTATTTTATTACATACAGTGCTGTGTTTTTTGGCTGGCTGGTCCTAATACACTGCAGATTTGCATTAATTGGGTGCTGTTTCTTTTATTTGAAGATGTCTGTTGTGATGGAAAAGACTGGAACTCCCTTAATTAAATTTAATGGGAAAAGTTACAACTCATGGGCTTTCCAATTTTAGATTTACCTAAACGGTAATCAGTTGGTCATGTTGATGGATCAGATGCTAAACCCAATGATGAAAAGGCCATGACCAAATGGGATACCAATGATACCTAAATCATGAGTTGGGTTCTGCACTCTGTTGACTCAACTTATTCTGCATCTTAGACCATACAAGACTCCAAAGGACGTGGGCTTATTTGAAAAAAATTACCATAAGAAGAACTCCACAAGAAGATTTAACTTAGAACATGAGATCTCACAATATGGTCAAGGGAGTATTTCCATACAAGATTACTACTCTCAATCTGTTAGGCTATGGACTGACTACATTAAGATCATTTATGCAGATCTTTCTGGTGCCTTCTTGACTGTTATTCAAGATATCCATAAGACAAGTTGAATGGATCAATTCTTATTGAAATTGTGGTTGGAATTTGAAATTTTTGGTCCAATCTAATGAGCTGCGTCTTCACCTTCAATAGAAACATGTTTGAGTGAACTTCTATGTGAAGCACAGCTACTTGTCACATAGACTGCTTTTGCGTAGAAAGCTCCTAGTGGCTCCTAGTGGCCCTATAGATGCTGCTTATGTTGTCAGAGGGAAACTCCAAGGTCAGGATATAAGTAAAGTTCAATGTTACAGCTGCAAAAAATATGGCCATGGTCCTACCCAGTGCAACCAAAAGTCTGTATTTATTGCAAAAACAAGGACCATGTTCTCCCGAAATGTCGGAGACAATCTCAAAATCAACCACAGAAGGCCAACGTTGTGGCCATGGATGAGTCTACTTCTGCATTAGCTCCAATTGCCAACACATTTACACTAGCACCACCTGCTTCATATTCTACTTTTCTGACTCCATAATTGGTTCAACAAATGATAGTAAATGCAGTTTTTGCGCTTGGCCTTTCAAGTAAACTCAAACCTTCAATTCCCAACTGGTATAAAGACTCAGAGGCTTCTAATCATATGACTTTCCCTTTTGAAAATCTATCTCATCCAAGGAATTATGATAGAAACCTATTGACGGCGGCAATATTCCCATCACTACGGTTGGTAATGCCTCTCATTCCTTACCTTTGAATCATGTGTTACTTCATTTGCATTTAACTACAAATCTAATATCTGTTAGCCAACTCTTGGTCTTGGTTGTGTTGTGTAGGATCAGGTGTTGGGGAAGGTAATATCAAATGGGCCTAAGTGTGAATGTCTCTTTCCCTTACAGCTATCTACACAAGATAGGAATAAATTCGTGACTGCTTTGCTTTGTGATTCTAGCTCAAATAAAAGCCAATTGTGGCACAAATGATTAGGGCATTCCAACTCTAAGACATTGATGTTTTTATTAAATTCCACTTCGCTTTATGATAATGAAGTTTCTTTCAATAGCGTCTCTTTTGATTGCACTAATTGTAAGATGGGAAACAGTAAAACACTTCCTTTTTCCAATGCATGATTCTCTAGCTTTAAAGTGTTTTGATCTTGTCCACAATGACGTATGGGGTATAGCACTTGTGTCATCTCACATATAATTTAAGTATTTTGTTACTTTCATTGATGATTATTGTCGATTTACATGGATTTATTATTTCTTTTTCACTCCAAATCTGAAGGTTTTCAAAGTTTCTTGGCTTATGTTGAAAATCAATTCTTTACCTTCATTTAAACTATGCATACAAATTCTGGGGGAGAATACATCTCAAAGGAATTACGACAATTTTTTCAACAAAAGGGAATCATATCCCAAAGAACATGTCCCAACAGTCCCCTACAAAACGGAGTGTCTAAAAGAAAATACAAACATCATCTGGACCAAGGATTAAAATAGCAGTTGTGGTGAGCGTAGCAGGCAGTAGCCAAAAAAATTTGAAAAAATATCCAAAAAATTCAAAGTATCAGATAATGTTAAATTTTGATAATCTTTTCTTATAATAACTAAGATAGGAGGATGTAGCAGTCCATTAATTCATAGAAATTCCATGTCACTGAATGATTATAATATAAGAGTATTGATCTAATTTTTCCCATGCATTTCTGTCGGTTAGCTGGCTTGTAAAGAATTGGGCTTGTAAAGATTGTAAGATTATCCCAGGAGAGAGTTTGACTACGCAATATAGGCTTAGAGTTTTAGATATTTGCATTAGAAGTAAAAAGAGAGCAGTAGTAAACAAAATGGACCCTAAAACAAGGTGGAGACATTTGAAGGGGGAAAGAGCAAATATATTTAAGGACAAAATGATTGAGAAAGGAGAATGGAATATTGAAGGAGAAACTACAGTAATGTGGAATTAAATGGCTAATTGCATTAGGAATGTTGCAAATGAGGTACTTGGAGAATCAAAAGGAAAGAGATATATTAATAAAGAAACATGGTGGTGGAGTATGGAGGTTCAGGAAGTAATTCAACAAAAAAAGCATTGCTACAAAGTTTGGCAGGGGACTAAGAGTATAGAAAATTTTGAGTTGTATAAGAAGGCAAAGAAAGAAGCTAAGAAAGTAGTAAGTAGTGCAAAGTTCAAAGCATACGATAACCTCTATAATAGGTTGGGAACAAGAGAAGGAGAAAATGATATATTTAAGCTTGCAAAAATAAGAGAAAAGAAAAGTAGGGACTTAGATCATGTCAAATGTATCAAGGACAATGAGGAAAATATTTTGGTGAAGGACAACGATATTATAGAAAGGTGGAAAGAATATTTTAGTAAACTTTTAAATGAAGAATATTTGGGCGATACAAAAGTGGAGGAGGATACTTCATTACAAGAGTATACTTTTCTCCGTAGAATTAGAGGGGTGGAAGTGAAGGAAGCATTGAAGCGAATGAAGACAGGAAAGGCAACAGGCCCAGATGGTATTCCGATAGAGGTATGGAAATGCTTAGGAGAGATTGGAGTAAGTTGGTTATGTAGACTATTCAATAAGATACTTGTGACAAAGAAACTGCCGGATGAATGGAGAAGAAGCATTGTAGTACCTATATATAAGAATAAAGGAGATATACAAAATTGTACCAACTATCGAGGGATTAAACTTATGAGTCACACTATGAAGTTATGGGAGAGAATAATAGAGCAAAGACTGAGAAAAAAGACTAAGATTTCGGAAAATCAATTTGGTTTTATGCCAGGGAGATCAACTATGGAAGCTATCTTTTCACTTAGGCAATTAATGGAAAAATACCGAGCAAAGAGGAAAAATCTACATATGGTCTTTATCGATTTGGAAAAAGCCTATGATAAGGTACCGAGGAGTTTAATTTGGTGGGTCTTAAAGAAAAGGAATGTCCCAAGAGGTTACATTAAAATTTTAAAGGATATGTACGAAGGTGCAATAACAAATGTGAAAACCACATGTGGAGAAACGGGTGGATTTCCCGTGACTATAGGCTTACATCAGAGATCGTCCTTAAGCCCTTATCTCTTTGCATTAATTATGGATGAGTTAACTGTGCATATTCAAGAAGAAGTACCATGGTGTATGTTGTTCGCAGATAATATAGTATTGGTAGATGAATCAAGAGAGGGTGTAAATGCAAAGCTTAACAGATGGCGGAGGGCATTAGAATCTAAAGGCTTTAAAATAAGTCGTACAAAGACAGAATATATGGATTGCAATTTCAGTGAACATATACAAAGTGTTGAAACCACTGTCAAAATTGAAACCCATGAGATACCACGTAAAGATTCTTTTCGGTACCTAGGCTCGATGATTAGTAAGGATGGGGAGATTGACGAAGATGTGGAGCATAGGATAAGAGCTGGATGGCTGAAGTGGAGACTAGCTTCGGAAGTACTTTGTGATAAACAAATGCCAACAAAATTGAAGGGAAAATTTTACAGGACAGTGGTTAGACCAGCTATGACATATGGAGCAGAATGTTGGCCAATTAAGAAGACACATATTCATAAGATGGATGTAGCGGAAATGAGAATGCTTAGGTGGATGTGTGGTAAAACTAGGAAAGATAAAATTAGAAATGAGCGCTTTCGAGAACATTTAGGGGTAGCACCAATAGGAGATAAGATTAGAGAAACTCGTTTAAGATGGTTTGGGCATGTTGAGCGTAGGCCAGTAATGGCACCGGTGAGAAAAAGTTTGGATATACAGGTGGAGGGTCCATCAAGAGGTAGGGGTAGGCCAAAGAAAACATGGATGGAAGTCATTAATTCAGATTTGAAGAAGTTGCATTTATCGAAAGATTTAGCTCAAAATAGAACGGAATGGAGAAATAGAATTCATGTAGCCGACCCCAACATGGTTGGGATAAAGCTTTGATGATGATGATGATGATGATGATGATGATTTCTGTCGGTTAGCTATACCAAGTTATTATGCTATTTTAAATTCATAATTCAAATAATTAATTTAGCACAAGGTACATATAAATTCGACACTCGATATAGCGGCAACTATGTATTTTGATCCATGGACACAGTTTGTTCACTTCTTTTGTAATCATCTGTTGCTGCTGATTTTGGCTTCTGTTCTTTCCATAGCAGTCCATTTAATTAACACATTACTGTCTCCTCGTACTAAATATCAAACACTATATTGCATTCTTTCCACCAAACAGCCCATATACTATCACCTTTACACATTTGGATGTGTGTTTTGTTCTTCTTCCTGCAATGGAAAGGACAAAATAATCTGCCCACTTATCCCGTTGTGCATTTATAGGAATTGGGTCTCTCAAAATGTTTTTGAAAATCAATACTTTTTTTCAGGCTCATGTCAATCATGTTGGATCTGCTACCATCTCATTCCTTCCAAATTTTGATGATCATCCTTCTCCTATCATAAGACATAAACCAAATTTTGTGTATGAAAGGCATAGGTTGCAACAAGACACTATATGAGAGCCCCCTTGAAACTACTACCGAATCTACACTTGATCCAAGTGCACTTAATCGGACTTCAGCATTTCATCCAAGTCCAGCTGTCTCTCTTCGCAGACCAACTCAACCCTATTTACTCATGCCTCATTATTTGCTACCCTCCCTTCTGTTCAAATTCTTAACTCTTATTGCAAGCAATGTAGCTTGATTGTTGGCAATAGGCTATGCAGGAAGAACTTGATGCACTCAAGGATAATAACACCTGGGATATTGTGCCATGTCCTTTTGTTAAACTCATTGGGTGTAAGTGGATATACTCTGTCAAATTAAAGCCAGAAGGTTTGTTGGCATGATAGAAGGTTCGGTTAGTGGCCCTAGCCAATTGACAAGAGTATGGTCCTGATTATGAGGGGACTTTTGCTCTTGTAACCAAGACGACGATTGTTCACACCATCCTTGCAATTGCTGTTTCTAAGTCCGAGCCTCTCTATCAGATGGATGTAAATAATACCTTTATTCATGGGGATCTCAACGAGGAGGTTTATATGCTTCTTCCTTAAGGATGCACCTTCAATTCCAAAAATGACGTCACATAGTTACGTCATTCTTTATCTGGTCTTAAACAAGCACCTAGGGCTTTGACTAGAATTTTTACTAAGTCCTTATGATCCATCCAAGTTTACTCATACTACAGCTCAAGGCATTACCATCCTTCTAGTAGATGTGGATGATATATTATAATAGGCACTCATAGTGGCAGGATACACATACTTCAATCTTTGCTTTGAGACGTCTTTCATATGAAAGATTTAGGGCCATTGACATATTTCTTAGGCCTAGAAGCATGTCAGACTAAACAAGGTCTTTTTCTTCATCAACATAAATATATTAATGATATCATTAACCTTGCCGGTCCTATAGAATCAAGTCCTGTGGATACACCTTTAGAAGTGAATATTAAAATTTGTCAGAATAATAGAGATCTTTTCCCTGTGGATACACCTTTAGAAGTGAATGTTAAACTTTATTAGAATAATAGAGATCTTTTCCCTGATCCTACCATATATCATTGCTTAGTTGGGAGCCTCGTTTACTTAGCAATCACTAGACCAAATATATCTAATATTGTTAATGTGGTGAGTCAGTTCAGGACTGCTCCAAGGCTTCTTCATTTGGCTACTGTCAAGTGCATCATTTGATATATTATTGGCTCTCCAACCATGGCTTATTTCTTCCAGTTGACACACCTCTCACTCTCCCTGCTTATTATGATGTGGACTAGGCAGGCTGTACATATACTTGTCGGTCTACAACAAGATAGTGTGTTTACTTGGGTGAAGCATCACTATCCTGGAAATGAAAAAAAAAAAAAAAAGATAAAGTATATAAATCATCCACATAATCTAAAGTATATAAATCATCCACATAATCTAAGTATTGTGCTATGTCTTCGGCTAAGAAGCATGGACACGGACACGGGATACAGATACGACACGACACGGATACGCCGACACGGCATTTCTCAAAAAAGTAGGACACGGACACGTCGGGGGACACGTTAATAATATATATTAATATATATGATCATCTACTAAAAAATAATATCATTTTAACTTTTTTAATCAATTTAGCAATCAAAAAATAAAAATTCAAGTACCAACTAATAAATATATCAAATTATCAAATATCAATACAACACTAAAACATAATTCATAATCATTAAATATGAAATATCCACAGTTCCATAAAATCTATATAAAGAAAAGGGCAGATCATCTCTTTCCCCTCCCTAAAAATAAATAAATAAATAAATAAAAAGCAGAAAAGAAGCCTATCTTGAGGCCTATTCTTTAGTGAAATATTTACTTGTCTTTAGCTTGTGATATGATTAATATTTACAATTATACATTTTTCCATCGTACAAAATTGTCATATATCAAGTTTCCAAGTTTTAATAACCATATGTTAACAAAGTATCCAAGAGATATCAACCACATGTTTATTTTTTAGTCATAGACACAGGCTAAGAATTGTGAGACACGCTGCAAAAAAAGTGTCGAACAAGTGTCCGAAATTAAGATTTTTAGTTCTTAATTATAGACACGGCTAAATAGTATCGGACACGTGTCCGAGAGTGTCCGAAGAGTGTCGGTGTCCGACACGTGTCCGACACGGACACGTCAGTTTCTTAGAAGTGTCCGTGCTTCTTAGGTCTTCGGCTTGTCTTGAGATCTTCTCATTGCGTCGATTACTTTCCAAGCTTGATTCTCCTCAGACTACATCTACTCTTCTTTATGCATACGAAACCTATGCCATATGCAAAACTGAAAATTCAATCTTTCATGAACACACCAAACATAGAGAGGGGACTGTCTTTTCATTCAGAATGAATATGATCGCAATGTAATTAGCCTTCCACATGTATCCACAAAAGTCGAGCTGGCATATATCTTCATAAAAGGCCTTCCTCTGCCACGTCATGAGTTCTTTGTTCGCAAATTGTTGCTGGTTGACCAACATCAATTTGAGGGGGTATGTTAGCATCAGTCCATGTCTATTAGGCCCATTTGTACATTAACTGGGCCTTGACCCCTCGAGAACTCACATGGATGGATTTAGTCATTATAAATATTGCCTGTCCTTTTGGGTTAAATTACCATAGTTATAAATGATTGTAATAACCATTATTAAGGCATTCATCAAAGCAACTGGTGATTATTAAGGGAAGGATCAACCCTTCCGGATCCAGTTTTCCACAGTATACTTGTGTAATGCTTGTTGGCACTCAAACACATCCTAATAATATCCAATACATGTGATAGACATTTGCAAAGTAAAGTTTACCAAAAGAGGGAAAAAAACTAGAAAAGGTAAAAAGCAGAGGTGCACAAGAGAAAACTTACACTTCTTCTCAAATTTTGGTCCACTCCTTGCAACACCTTCCTAGATTGGAGAATATAGTCCAAACCAAGAAAACATGGCCCAAATGGAAAAATTTTAGACTCTGGTAATCTATCTACATCAAACAACAGAAAGCAATGATGTACATGTACCTTGAAACGCTTCAACAACTCTTGGTTCAGAGCATCATCGTCTTCACGCCTTTCACTACAAGTGTGTAAAGGGTTATTAGATGTTCAGGAAATGGCCAGAAAAACAATTTGTTAGAACTGCTATACTAAACTATGATATTACCTTTTAGTTTCAAGATTGGGAATTTTGCGAGGAGGAATTTTAGGAGCAAATTTCAACTACAGCAAGCAAACAAAGAAAAACTAGGAAGCATTAAAAGAAACAAATATCTTCAGTCAATTGTGGATGAGTGATGAAAAGGAATGAAAGCAAACCTTCTTAGGAGGACCAACTTTTGCACCAGCCGATTTGTCCCCCATTAGATGCCAACTTCCAATTTATCGAGTAGTGTTTGAAGCTATCCTCACAACAAAAGAAATGGCTGTACATGAGTTCTTTCACATGTATCATTTATAACCAAACTATTAGTATTGTTGAAGAGTATATGTGAATTCATTCACATGTGAGAATGGTACACAACATTTGCACATAAATTTTCATGATGAAAAGCTAACTTAATTGCCATGAATGTCAACACGCACATTAGATATAATGTGGTCAATAATCTGTTGTAATCTAATATTTGTAAAACAAATTACATAAAGACAGTAATACCCCATGTCATCACTCCAAATTCAATCGACTACTACTCTAACCATTTTTATGGAGACTTGTGATTATTTTTATTTGAGTTTTGAGGCACAAAGAGGTATGATACCTTGTTAATGTTCACATTAGCCAATGTATGATAGGCCTTCCATGGGCCTTAACTCAATATACATTTAAACACATGTGGGTAGACTTAATCAAGAGAACCAATTGTACATAATTAGATTCCTTTTTTGTTAGGTAGTGATTGCTGTAAATTATTATGATTAGCATAACTTAAGCTGTAAACAAGGCAAGTTTTGATAATAAAAGGGGATGAAGATCAATACCCCAAGGCAAGCAATTTATTACAAAATTTCTTGTATTACTTTCTTGCTCCTAGTTTACTTCCTGTCATGGTATCAGAGCCCAGAGTCCATCATCTCTCAGGTGGCAAGATTTTCTTCATCAATCCTTCTTTGTAGGCAGAGTTAGGGAAGGATTTAAGACTTAATTTGAGTGATAGCTTGCACTCTCGTGCAGACTAACAGATCCAGGATTTGTTCTCAGTATTCCAGATCAAATCAGAAGGTTACAGCATCTTCTGATCACATCTGATCACTTGTGGCCCACCTATGATCCTCAGGATGGTTCTCAGTATATACTCCAGTATGGTCGCCTAATATTCCTGAGTATTTTGGTGCTTTTTCAGAATTTTTTTGAAACATAGAGGTAGGTGTATTACTCTGATTTGTGGTTTTTTAGTTTTGTGCCTCTGATTTCATCACAGCCGTAGAAATTTCTTGATTGGGGATAGATTGTGCTCAAACTGCTTTTGTTAGAAGGGTATTTGCATACGTGCAAAATTATTAGCTTTGATCCTCAGTTCAGTGCATCAGTGGGTCACCCATCCCCATTCTTCCACAAATTTTCTGGTCGCCTGGGATCATTTTCTGTGTGTCGTGTGCACAACACAGTTTTTTGCTCCATTCTTGCTGGCCATTCAATGTTGGACACTGATATCTTTTTGTGAGCCAGCATTTTCTCCTATATAGCTGTGATTGTACTTACGATCTGGTTGGATTGGCTTCTCAATGTTGTTTCCTACCTTGTTGCAATGGAAAAAAGTGACATCTCTTTGATTAAATTTAATGGTAAGAACTACTCTTCTTGGGCTTTTCAACTCCAACTTTACCTTAAAGGTAAAGAGTTATGGGGTCATATTGATGGCTCCGATGTTAGGCCTTCTGAGGCAAGGGCTGATTCAAAATGGGAGACCACGGATGCTCAAATTATGAGTTGGATTCTGGGATCTATTGATTCCCAATTTATCCTTTATCTCAGACCCTACAGAACAGCCAAGGAAATGTGGGATTATCTGAAACTAATTTATCAGCAGAAAAACGCCGCACGCTGATTCCACTTGGAACATGAGATCTCCCAATTTACACAAGGGACTCTAACTATCCAAGATTACTATTCCCAATTTATTAGTTTGTAGACAGATTATTTTGAGATTATCTATGCGGACCTTTCTGGCCCCTCTTTAGTCACTATTCAAGGGATCCACAAGACAAGTCAACGGGACCGGTTTTTAATGAAATTGCGACCAGAATTTGAAACTATTAGATCCAATCTTATGAGTCGGGTGCCTTTACCCGCAATCGAAACATGTCTAAGTGAACTTCTCCGGGAAGAGCAGCGTCTTGCCACTCAAATCACACTTGGACAGAATATCTCTCGAGGGCCTATTGATGTTGCTTTTGTTGCCAGAGGAAACTTTCCCGGTCGGGATATGAGCAAAGTGCAGTGCGATAGTTGCCAAAAATATGGTCATGTTGCCACTCAGTGTCCTACCAAATTTTGTACCTACTGTAAAAAAAAGGGCCATGTTCTTCCAGAATGTCGGAAGCGACCTCAACATCAGCCTCAGACGGCTCACCTTGCTACCACCAACGCGTCTTCCAAGGCCTCCGCTGCTATGGTCAATGCATCTGCACCTACTCCTTCCCTGACTCCTGAAATGGTTCAACAGATGATTGTGAATGCCTTTTCTGCTCTCAGTGTTTTAGGTAATACCCATTCCACCTCTACTTGGTATCTTGACTCGGGGGCCTCTAATCATATGACCTTCTCCTCTGACAATTTATCTACCATAAGGCCTTATGATGGAAACCTCCGAATCAATACTGCCGATGGGGGAAGTCTTCCTATTACTGTTGTTGGTACTGTTCTACATTCCTTACCTTTGCAATCTGTTATCCGTTGGCCAACTTGTAGACAATAATTGCTCTATCTCATTTTTTCATTCTGGTTGTGTTATACAGGATCACATGTTGGGGAAAGTAATAGCGAATGGGGCCTAAGTGTGGACGTCTCTTTCCACTTCAACTTTCTACACAAGATAGGAATAAGTTTGTGGCTGCTTTTTTGTGTGCTTCTGGTTTCAATAAACACCAGTTATGGCATAATAGATTCGGGCATTCCAATTCTAAGACTTTGATGTTTTTGTTAAATTCTCCATTGTTCAAGTCTAATAAAGTTTCGCTTACTGATGTGTCGTTTGATTGCACTAGTTGTAAGATGGGTAAAAGTAAAGCTCTTTCTTTTCCATTGCATGATGCTCTTGCTTCTAAATGTTTTGATATCATTCATAGTGATGTTTGGGGAATCGCACCTGTATTGTCTCATTCTCAATTTAAATATTTTGTTACATTTATTGATGATTACAGTTGCTTTACTTGGATATATTTTTTACATTCTAAATCTGAAGTTTTTCACACCTTTCAAACTTTCCTTGCCTACGTTGAAAATAACTTTTCTGCTTCCATTAAAATCCTTCACTCGGACTCTAGTGGCGAATATACCTCAACAGAATTCCAATAATTTTTACAGGCTAAAGGGATTATATCCCAAAGAACATGTCCCTACACTCCCCAACAGAATGGAGTGTCCGAACGGAAAAACAGACATCTCCTGGACATAGTTCTCTCTCTCTTATTGGAGTCCTCTGTCCCCGCCAAATTTTGGCCCGAAGCTATTTCCACCGCTGTCCACTTGATAAATCGGTTACCTTCTCCTCGCCTTGGTAATCAAACACCATCCTTTTGTCTGTTTCAGACCCAGCCCACCTACTCTCACCTGCGCACTTTTGGATGTGTTTGTTTTCATCTTCTTCCTCCCACAGAAAGAACAAAATTATCCGCTCAATCTTCACGTTTTGCTTTCCTTAGCTATGTCACTGGTCAAAAAGGCTTTCTTTGCTTTGACCCAAAGGTTAATCGAATATGGGTTTCTCGGCATGTCATATTCTTCGAAAAACAGTAATTCTTTTGGACCCATGTTTCTTCCATGGATACTACTCCTATCTCCTTTCTTCCAGGCTTTGATAATCCTTCTTCTTCTCCGCCCGACCAACTTAAACCTCTTCTTGTGTATGAACGGCGAAGATTGCATAGAGACACCACATCGGGACTTCCTCAACCTATTACAAACTCCACAGTTGATCCAGGCACGGTTGCACCTATTCCTCTTCGGAGGTCCACTCAACCTTCCCGTCCTCCAGATCGTCTCGGCTTTACTCATGCTTCCTTACTTGCTACCCTCTCCTCTGTTCACATTCCTACCTCTTATTCCCAAGCAGTGCAGCATGATTGTTGGTTACAAGCTATGCAGGAGGAACTTGATGCACTACAGGCTAATCACACCTGGGATGTTGTGCCCTGTCCGTCTTCTATTAAACCCATTGGATGCAAATGGGTCTACTCTATTAAACTGAAGCAGGATGGTTCATCGGATCGCTATAAAGTTCGATTAGTGGCTTTGGGGAATTGACAGGAGTATAGTATTGACTATGAGGAAATATTTGCTCCCGTCGCTAAGATGACCACTGTTCACACTATTCTGGCCATTGCAGCGTCTCAGTCCTAGCTCTCTATCAGATGGATGTTAAGAATGCTTTTCTTCATGGCGACCTCCAAGAAGACGTTTATATGTGGCTTCCTCCCGGCTACCCTTGCACTTCTGCTACAGACGTTGCTAAGTTACGTCGTTCCTTATATGGTCTTAAACAAGCCCCACGAGCATGGTTTGACAAATTTCGCACTACGCCCCTATGATCCCTCGCTGTTCACTCGTTCGACAGCTCAAGGTATTACCATCCTTCTTGTCTATGTTGATGACATCATTATCACAGGGACTCATAGTGCCATGATACACAAACTCCAAATGTCCCTCCAAGATGCATTTCATATGAAAGATCTGGGTCCATTGACCTATTTCTTGGGATTGGAAGTACGGTAAACTCAAAAGGCATTTTCCTTCATCAACAAAAATATGTCTCCAATCTCATTGCCCTTGCTGGTCTGCAGTAGTCTACTCCCGTAGACACACCTTTAGAAGTGAACGTCAAGTTAAATAAGCACGATGGTGACCTTCTCCTGGATCCAACTTTCTATCGTCGTCTTGTCGGTAGCCTTGTTTATTTAACTATCACCAGACCAGATATTGCCTATGCCGTCAATGTCCTTAGTCATGAATCCGTGACATCTCCATTTGGTGGCTGTTAAACGTCTCATTCGCTATCTTCTTGGTTCTCCTACTCGTGGACTATTTTACCCCACTGGCACTCCTCTCCAACTCTCTGCTTATTCAGATGCGGATTGGGCTGGTTGTCCTAACACTCGTCATTCCACAACCGGTTGGTGTGTTTATTTGGGCGAATCCCTCATTTCGTGGAAATGCAAGAAGCAAGATAAAGTCTCAAAATCATCCACTAAGGCCGAATATCGAGCCATGTATTCTGCCTGCTCTGAGGTTCTTTGGCTTCGTGGCTTGCTTTCTAAAATTGGTTTTATGCAGCCAACTCCTACTCCCCTTTATGCTGATAATACCAGTGCCATCCGCATCGCTGCCAATCCTGTCTTTCATGAACGCACAAAGCATATCGAGGTTGACTGTCATTTTATTCGGGACGCATATGATCGAAAAGTCATTAGTCTTCCCCATGTTCCCACTGAACTAGAGCTTGCCGATATCTTCACCAAAGGTCTTCCTTGACCTCGTCATGACTTCTTAGTGCGCAAATTGTTGTTGTTTGACCAACATAAATTTGAGGGGGGATGTTAATGTTCACATTAGCCAATGTATGATAGGCCTTCCATGGGCCTTGACTCAATATACATTTAAACACGTGGGTAGACTTAGTCAAGAGAATCAATTGTACATAATTATATTCCTTTTTTGTTAGGTAGTGATTACTGTAAATTATTATGATTAGCATAACTTAAGCTGTAAACAAGGCAAGTTTTGATAATAAAAGCGGATGAAGATCAATACCCCAAGGCAAGTAATTCATTACAAAATTTCTTGTATTACTTTCTTGCTCCTAGTTTACTTCTTGTCATACCTCTTCTCGATAAAACCAAAAGAACTTGCTCCTAGAACAACTAGACACACCCAAACTTGGGTTTTTCCCTTTTCTAGTGAGTTGGACTAGTGTTTTTGAAACAAACAAAAGAAGAAAAAAGTCTAACTAAATCAGATAGGTTATGAAGGAGAAGCAGCAAATCACATATCATTATTTTAAACCATGCTCATACCTCAACTTGTTGTATGTCTTGTCATAAGCACTTCAATTTTTGTATTGGATACTTTTCTAGTATTGACTAGATAAATTTGATGAACATCAAACATGAGCCTATTAACTTGTAAAGATTTTTCATGCCATAGCACAAAGTTAGATGGTTCACATACACGTTTTGTCTGTCAAAAAGTGTAGGGCTTGGAAATTGCACATGTGACAAAAGTTGAGGAGCTGGCAGTCAACAACAGAGACAGAAGCAGAGTTCGTTTCAAAGATCTCTCAACATCTTCAAAGAAAGATACGAATTTATTCTTGACAACTTCATCAGAAAGAGAGGAAGAAAGATGGGAAAAGACGTAATGCTTTTGTGAGGTTTGGAGAGGAATGGTGGGGCAAAGAACTTTAAGGTGGTGGACAGAAGTTATGTTGATTGGTTGAAGACATTAGTGAAAGAGATCGACCAGAGATGAGAATACAAGGGCAAACAAGAAAGGATACAATAAACAGGGAAAAATCGAAAGGCCAAGGAGTTGCAGGAGGGCAGGAATGGGAAGGGATAACAAGTTGTTGAATGATGGCTGAACAAAATACTGCTTGGCTAAATGTAGTTATACTAGAGTTTTTCAAAGGGAGAATATAAAGTACAGAAGGCACAGAGAGAGAGAGAGAGAGAGAGAGAGAGAGAGAGAGAGAGAGAGAGAGAGGTCAATGGCTCGATCGTGAAGCATAACCCGAAACTTTTGAAACAATGATGCATCATAATATACAGGGAATCTCCAAACCTGAAAAAAGGCAAGAGTTCGGAGTAAAGAGTTAAAGCCATTATTCATCTATGCAAAATGGGAAAACAATTTGTCTTACTGGAACTTTCATCAAGAGTACAAGCCTCTTAAGGTTGGGCAATCAAATCTAGACATGCATGGGGCCACAAGAAGACTATGGATAAGTTGGCATGGTATCCCACTCATGAAAGGATGGAAGTACTCGAAGACAGCTCACTTTTTGGGCATAGCTGTTGCTAACAAGGATAATAAAAGTGGTCGCGGTGGATGTAGTGGGTAGTGGCCAAAATGCTATGCAGCGAGTGATACATAACGGTTGAGGTGATACAAAGCGGCATAGCGGTGTGAATCTTTTAAGTGCTAAAAAACTTTGAATCTTCTATAGCAACTAATCTTGTGTTTTTTGTAGTGATTTGGAACCATATAAGGGTAGAGAGTAGAGACAACTATGGGAAATGTTATTAAGGAGAAGAAATAGGAAAAATAGTGTTATAAATTAAAATTACTTGGCTTTACTAGTTCTAAGAGTGTAGAGCCACTATTTTCAAAATAGCATAGTGGCCTCACCTGCTATGGCTGATAATGCGGCCGCTACGTTTGAACCTTGGTTGCTAATCAACAATGCAACTCTCTCTAGCAGCATCTTGGAATGTTCAGCAGCAGGAAGTTGTTTTGGTAGATACTTAAAAATTAAAATCCTTTTGAGTTCGAGACAAGACTGAGATTTGTTTGTGGGATGCAATATAGGCAGAGAGATGCGCCTTTTTATGAAGGAACCATCCAAGATGGCTTTTCATACAGCAAGTTTTGGCCTGTCTCACAAGAAATGGGATTCGCTCTGCTGCCTTTGTTCTGCCAAATACAGGAGGAGAATATATCAAATGATAATACTACTTCTGAAGCTGAACTACTGTCCAAACTTTCTCATTAACATCTCATGTGCATGCCCCTTCCGCCACAGGCTCCAAGAATGCTTGAAATGTAGCATGCACCTGGACTACATTGGTCTTTCGGAGGATGGGAAAAAATCATAAAATCAAGAATTAATAATGGAATATTCAAGCAGAAGAAAATGATCTGTCAAATCAGGAAAGAGGAAAGATAGGATCTTTGAAAAAGAGTTTGTGAGACATGAAAGGGAGGAGTTTGTGTGGAGGCAGAAATCGCAGCTGGTTAGAAGAAGAAGAAGACAGAAACGTACAATTATACACAGTTAGATAAATGTAAGGAAGCAGAAATTGCTAACGGTCGGAAGAAGAGGACAGCAATATGCAACAAATGGTTCAAAGAAGAAGAAGAAATATGCAACTCATGGTGGCAGAAATAGCAAATTGTTTGGAGAAGAGGACAGAAACATGCAATTATACACAGTTTGGCAATGCTAAAAGGAAAAGGAGAAGAAAAGGTAGAAATTGCATATGGTTCAAAGAAGAGGACAGAAATAGAAAACGGTTCAAAGACGAGGACAGAAATATGCAATTATACACAGTTCAGCAAACACAAGAAGAAGGAGATGAGGTAAAAATTGCAAATGGTTTTGAAGAAGAAAAAAAATGCAATTATATACGCTTGACAAATGCAAATGCATGCAGAAAGGAAGAGGAGAAGGGATAGGAATTGCAAATGGTTCAAAGAAGAGGACACAAATGTCAAATGTTTCAAAGAGAAGGACAGAAATAGCAAATGGTTTTAAGGACAGAAATATGCAATTATACACAGTTCAGAAAATGCAAGAAGAAGAAGAAGAAGAAGAAGAGCAGAAATCACAAATGGCATGAAGAGGACAGAAACATGCAGTTATATTATACACATTTCGGCTATTAAGTATAAACTATAGAACGCCCCAAGAATATTAAAAGGAATAAAGGATGACTTCAAACATTTAATGAAGAGCATCTTCTACCATTCTTCACATGGGATCAACTTTACGGTGATCAAAGAAATCAAAGAGGTGATCAAAGGTATGATGGGAGGCAAGGCACTCAACCCTGATGGCTTTATTTTATGTTCATTAGGGGCCTATTTACAAAATTAGGAAGGTGATGCCTCACATTATTGGAAAGCAGAAGGCACCTCTGCTATAAGTAGAACAAATCCTTGATGGGGTTTTTGATAGCAAATGAGGAAATACATTCAAAGGATAAATAACAGAAAGAAGGTTTATGTAAAAAACTCATACAATCATGTTGACCGGGACTTTTGTAGAATGGGCTTTAGTGTAACATGGAGAGGATCAACCTTTTGATTAGAGTGTGCATGGCTGGAAATAAAGCACCTCTCTTTTGGTGGTCACCTTACTCTCATTTAGGCTTCAGTGACAAATCTTATCATGTGTTATAGATAATTCTTCAAAATCAGAGCTGCAATAAAAAAAATAAGTTGAATATGATAAAATGGGACTTTCCATGTTAAGGAAAAGAAAAAAAGAAAGCAAATTTAGGGCGAGGTGTCCAAGGAAGTGGGCTTGGGGCTGGAGAGTGGTGATGCAAGACCTAAGAAATATTGAAGGAAATGCAACTAGAGATCAAATATCCAAATAATATGCGCACTAATTAATGTAAAGTCGGCACTAGCACAAGATCATAATTAAAATTCAGCAAGAATTACTCTTTTTGATCTGCCATTTAAATCATAGTCCTGTAAGTGATTTTCCCAAGGTGTGGAGATGGATCTTTGGAAGCTAGAACTCCCAACCAATCAAGGGATTCAAGTCCAGTTAATTTCAAAGTGGAATTCAGACCTCAACAACGTATATTCCATGCAACTATTGGTTAAATCAGGGTTTAAATCTGAATGGACTGAATTAATATGGTGTTCATGCAATATGAGGGAATTTTAGGTCCAGATCAAGGGTTTACTGGAGATCGATCCATGGAGAGGGCTCAATATGGGTGATAATCAGATCCGGTGGTTGTTTAGGCTGCATCTTACTCGATTTCAGATCTGATTGCAGGGTTTTAAATGGCCAAACTTTAGATTCAGAACTGTTGAGAAGGTTTTCTTATGTTTGGCAAGTATTTGGCTAGATCCAAGAGGAGAACAATGGCTTTCTTGAAGCTAAATGCAGAAATCTAAATGGATGGGGTGGAAATCTTAACCAAAAGAAAGAAGAAGATGGAGATTACCTTGTGTGAAGAACTATTCCTTGGCCTCACACCAACTCCCCAACTAGGGAAAGAAAAGATGAAAAACTTGCATGGAAACATCCAAAGAAGCTTTCATAGGAGAAGTATTTTCTTTTCATTCATCAATAATGGCCTCCAAAGATGGAGTTACAACTTAAAGAGAAGAGAACTCAACCCTAAACATTGGATGGTTGAGATTAAATCAACTTAAAAGAAATAAAAGAAAAGAAAGAAAGGAAAAAAAAAAGACAAACAAAACAAAACAAGGGCTGTGCGTAGGGGGGACTTGCACATGGCTTGATGTGCGTAAGTGCCCTTCCTCACAAAGCCCTTAAAGCTTTATTTAAGCTGTGGGGCCCTCCACTCTACACACTTAATTAAAACTACAAACTATGGGACACTTTTCTAATAAATAACTCTACTAAAACACCTAGGGCCCTCATTAAAAATTAAAACACTTTTAAATCAGCAACAACTCTTCCCCCTTGGCACATCCTAGTGTGGGGCCTTTATCTTGAATGCCTTGGGAGGTCTTCAACGGTGTACCTTCCTCTAAATCACGATCCAATGGTGGATCTTTTAAAAGGGTAATCCATCCATAACAAGACCATGTGGCTTAATTTCTTCTTGCTCCTTGGCTTGATGCCCCAATCAAGTGGCCTTGATGAGCATGAAGTATTGCAAGTTTAGAGAGGAAATGAAATGGAGGCGTTCTAGAGAAGGGTAATCAAAGAAAAGTATAGGGGGGTTCAAGTGTGGGAAATGGGTAGAGTACCAAAAGTCAATAGGTCAAAGGAATGAACCTGGTGTTAATAAGAGGGAGTATAAGGCAATGGTGGGGAGGAGTTTTTTCTTTTTTTCTGGGGGTACATAAATTTTGAAGTGCAAAAGGGTCGCTGAGTGAGATTTTGGGATGATATATGGGACACTCTTAGATTTCCTAGGCTTCATCAATTGTCCTTGCGAGGAAGTATGAGCCACTACATCCTCATCATCCTAGGATATCCAATAACTTCAGGTCAGATGTCATAGAATTCCTGTCATCGGATAGCTTCCAAAGTTACCTATCTAAAGGGCCCAAGAATTTATGATTCTGAATCTGTAGTGCATTGCAGATCTTTTTGGCACCCAACCTAACATGTATTAATCTTTCATTTTCTTATGTACAAAAGGTTTTGATGGAGCTTTCTACACAGCACTTACAACATTAGCTTCTACATTTCTTGGAGTCAAATCCAAACACAAACATTACACTGCAACCACAACTGCTGTTGAATTCCAATTCAAGCCGATCCATGTGGAATCAAATACCTTCAAAATTAGGTGTTGAGGGTAATGTTGAATGCCATGATTAGGGGAAAGTCAGACGCACAACTTCCAGGCAAAACTTGCTAGTTAGCTGAAATTCATAAGAATCATTCTATTTGGATCACTGCTTGTTGTTTTGTTCCTCCATATGATGGTGAACTGCCACATTATTCCAGTTATCCAAACTATATACATTGTATGATCTACCTATGATAGGTCAAGATCCTAATTTCACAATATAAAATTTTAAACAGTAATGATCCTAGAACCACATGAAGTCAATTAACTTAATTTTTTTGGTGCCAGACACAGATACATAAGCAAACATGGATACAGAGAAAAGGATTGACTTTACGACTTTCCCCTTTAGGAAATCTATGATATGCTTTTCTTTAGAACATTTTTATACTAATCAAGTTATACTTGTTTACATTTCTTTCTAACATCTATATTGAACGAAAAGTTAAAAGAACTTGAAAAGCAGTATATACTAAACTTGTATTGCATAAGTAGGATTCATAAGACACATTGGGCATGCACAAGTATCCTGACATCATAGGTTCGTCCTCATATGG
Organism: Sextonia rubra; assembly: GCA_037013555.1. Taxonomy (NCBI): domain Eukaryota; kingdom Viridiplantae; phylum Streptophyta; class Magnoliopsida; order Laurales; family Lauraceae; genus Sextonia; species Sextonia rubra. The sequence continues at coordinate 60,192,834 of JASUAD010000001.1, forward strand.
ATAACTACTGTAAAAATCCAGGTTTGCAATCAGAGGGCTGCCTATGATCCCCAAACCGCTTCAAAACACAAATCTGATGTCCTGAATACTCATCCCCGGGGGCGGAAACTCCCAAGATTTGACAAACTCCATTGGATACCTTAAAAGTTTTGATTTTTATTATTTAACTTTTTCATTTGACCATCGCCAACATCACCCAAACTAAAATCCTGGGTTTGCCATTGCTCATCCCTAATTTAAGACGAACCGACTACATCAACTATTGATTAAAAAAAAAAAAAACTCTTCATCACTCTCAGACAAGGTCCCTTGGCCTCTGTCTTTCTCAATTCATATATATTAACATACACGTGCATTGTGTGAATCATAAAGACTATGAACGCTCCATCGCTAACCCGGTCCATGGGGCCCACATGATCATGGATATGAGGGGCCTACTGCAGCATGGTTGGTATATATACGTGACCAAACAATCCAAATGACGGTCTAGATCATCATCTCGCATCTTTATTTTAGATCTGGACCGTTCATCCGATCAACAGGCATCATCTATCATCATCAAATATAAGACTAAGACAAAATTCAATTTCAAAGTTTGGGGATCAATGATTAATACTATATAGAGATTATCCAATGGTGCGCATCAATAAAGGTGGAGTTTTTATCTCTTTTTGGATCGAAACATTCAAAGTAAAACCCTAAAAAACTCACCAGCCACCACAGAGAGACAGAGATGTGGGTGCCGCCGCTAAAGTACCTTCTTCTACTGCTTCTTCTTCTTCTTCTTCTTTCGATTGCTGATAGAGAGAGATGCAGAGAGGGGAGAAGAAGATTAGGGTTTGCTTTCGATGAATGAGAATGGAGGAGATGTAGAAGATTAGGGCTTGATCGATCCGAAAAAGAGAGAGAGAGAGAGAGAGAGAGAGAGATCGTAAGCTGCAACTACTGTGAAGCTTTGTATAAGAGATGAATGACAACATGAAGCGAAACCCTCCCACGTAACCACTATGTGGGGTCCACCTCTCATCAACACAAGGGACCCACCTTAGATTAATCCACTCCCTTGATAACGGCCCTTCTTCTTTAAACGACACTGATCCTTTAGTAAATTTTCATGATCTAACCCTAAAGAGCAGCCCAGTGCTCAAAATTTCCGCATAGCAAGATATGGGCAGGACAAGTTATATGTAGCCTTACGTTCATTTTGAGAGGTGAATCCGTGATTTAAACCCGCATTCCCCAGAACGCTACCGATAAGCTTTCACTGTTGGGACAAACCACCCTTCTTTCATGATCTAATCCTAAATCCTTAAAATGTATAACCATTAGCTAGCATAATGTGGCTCAATGGTTGTGAGTATTTATTAAGATATAGTTAAAGATCTAATAACTTGATATTTATTTGATAGACTGACTTCGCTTATTTTGTGGTTGAGGCAAATCCTCAAATGGAGCCCAGCTTATGTTCTGTTTGAATGGATCGCATCCTCAGATGGGTTCTGAACGATGGGTTTGCACCGATTCAAATGGAGGATTAGACGGGATGGAGGCCATTTTTTTTAATATAAAGTCGTTAGAAGCATAGGCATAGATGAATGCAAGAGATTCACTTAAGATTTTCTTAAATTCAGATCTTTCAATTGTCATATCTCTTATAGTATCTTGCAGTAGCGAGGATAGTGGGGGGCTGGGGGGGCCATGGCCCCTATGGTCAAGGACGCTAATAATGTAATATGATTAATCTGATAGGGGCCACCATCCAGCCTTGTTTGACGATCCATTGGACTAAGACAATTCTAGATACGTTATATGGAAGGCCCATTAAACTAACACAATTCCATCCACTTTATATGGAAGGCTCATTACACTAATACACAGGAACTTAGGCTTTGCTAATTAGTAGGGCCACCATCCATGATCATGGCACTAATTCCGCCAGCCACCAAAGACCCACCTGGCGAGAGCGAAGACTAGAAGAGGGACTGTCGTGGCTACCTCATGTTTGGGTCATTGCTTGTAATGGAAAACGGGAAACACAAGAGGCAAATAAAAACTGGAAACTGGGAAATTAGAAACGCAACAAGAAAGGAAAAACGAGGGAGGAAGAAGAGGGAAGAGGAGAAAAGGGGAGGAGAGGAAGAGTGCAATAGCAACAAAATCGCAGGTACATTCCTCTCATGATCACATCTTCTTCCTCTCCGATCATTCCTTTCCCCTTTATGATATTTTTTTGAAATTATCGGTCGATATAAAGGCCTAACTAATATCTTAAAAATATCGACCGATATTTACTGATATTCTAGCATTTTTCGGAGCATTATCCAATAAATGTTTTTTTTTTATTTTTTCTTTGTGCATTCTCCTTGAAATTGAAACCCATATTTTTTTTATTTGCAAAAGCACGTGCAATTTGGTGGACTTAGAGTGTGAAGGAATTGAATTCCTACAAACAAACAATAGAGGTATTTCTCTCTCTATTTCTCCCCCTTTATATTTTAATTGATTTATTTATTTGATATTCAATTTAGAATAGACCACTTAATATCTTAATTTAGTAACAATATTTAGAAATTATTAGATTTTAAGAACATATTCCATTGATTGTAGGAGGATATTTTGTATTTTTCATTAGTCATAAATGAAAAAGTCATCAAAAATTGATTCTTATTTCAAGAGAAAAAGTTTCTCTAGTTCAGAAAGCAATGTGTCATCGCCACCGGCTCCACTTATCTCTTGTGCAAAGACTTCAGTCCATGAGGCTGATACTGAAAGTCTCTCTCTAAAATCCTCAAGGCTCGAATTAGAAAAAGTTGATATCAGTTTCCTAGAACGTGATCCGGGATTGTGAAAACAAATTTGAGAATATCCTATTGATCAGCATGATGAAATTAAGCGAGCTTACATTAAAGTTGGTCCATATCAAGATCAACTTAATGAATATCCAAAATTTGGACTAGCATCTCATCGTCGTAGCTTTCAATCATCATGGTTTAAGTTGTTTCCTACTTGGTTAAAATACTCTTCGACAAAGGATGCAGCATTTTGTCTACCATGCTTTCTTTTTAACACACAACGAGGAGGTGCTCAACAAAAGACATTTACAATTGATGGATTTTCACGTTGGAAGAAAGTCAGGGATGAAAAAAATTGTGCCTTCTTGATTCATGAAGGAAAAGATCCAAAATCATTTCATAAAATAGCTGAAAGTTCTTGTCAAGATCTGAAGAATCAATATCAGCATATAGAGCAAGTTTTTGAAAAACATACCTCTCAACAAATTGAAAATAATCGATTGCGCCTTAGGACTTCAATTGATGCAGTCCGATGGCTTGTCTTTCAAGACTATGCTTTGAAAGGTCATGATGAAAGCAAAGAATCACGAAATCGGGGCACTTGTCTTGAAATGGTAAAAATTTTAGCTTCTTATAACAAAAAAGTTGCAGAAGTTGTGTTGGATAATGCTCCAAAAATGCCTTGTATACTTCGTCAAATACATAGAAAGAGATTTTGGTCATTTTAGCAGAGAAAGTCAAAAGAGACATTCGTACTGAAATTGGTGATGCAAAGTTTTGTATAATTGTTGATGAAGCTCGTGATGAATCAAATAGAGAACAAATGGCTCTTGTTTTGAGATTTATGAATAAAGATGGCTCTGTTCGAGAACGTTTTTTTTGTGTTGTTCATGTTCGAGATACTACGGCATTAACTTTAACGAATACACTTTTCTCTGTTCTCTCTCATCATAATCTTCATTACCAGAATATTCGAGGTCAAGGTTATGATAGTGCTAGTAATATGCAAGGTGAATTTAATGGATTACGAGCCTTAATTTCAAATGATTCTCCATATGCTTATTATATTCATTGTTTAGCCCATCAATTGCAATTGGCATTAGTAGTAGCAGACAGAGAAGTTATTCCCACTCATCAATTTTTTGAAAAAATTACAATTTATTGTCAATACTATTTGTGCATCCTCTAAGCGTCATGACGAATTACAAGCTGCTTAGGTTGATGAAATTGCCTGTATGATTGCTTTAGATGAAGATGAAATCGCTCCTGAAACGGGGCTAAATCAAATTGGCACTTTAAAAAGAGCAGGAGATATTCATTGGAGTTCTCATTTGAGATCCATCTCAAGCTTGATGAAAATGTACAATGCAACAACTGTAGTTCTAAACAACATCATAGATGGAGGAAATCCTTCTCAGCGTGGAGATATAGATTCAGCTCTTCAGACATTGACTTCTTTTGAATTTATCTTTATTTTACATCTTATGAGAGAAATTATGGAGATCACAAATATACTATGTCAAGCTTTGCAAAACAAGTCTCAAGATATTTTAAATGCCCTACACCTTGTCTTGACTACCAAAACACTTATTTAGAAGTTGAGAGATTATGGATGGGATGCACTTCTGATAAATGTAAAATCATTTTGTGATGGACATGGCATTGAAGTCCCAGATTTCAATGCTCGCTATATTGCAAGGAGAGGTCGAGCTCGCCATCATTATGATGTAATTACAGTTGAGGAGCATTATAGAAGAAACATTTTTTATGTTACAATAGACACAATATTTCAAGAACTACATAGCAGATTTAGCGATAATGCAATGGAGTTGCTTACTCTTAGTTGTGCATTGGATTCCAAGGATAATTACAAGTCATTCAAAATTGATGATGTTTGCACTCTTGTTAATAAGTTTTATCCTGAAGACTTCACAGAGTTCGAGAAAGAAGATCTAAGGGCCCGTTTGTTTATTTAACTGGTGGGGTGAAGTGAGGTGAATGGTAAATTTAAAAGATAAAAAAATAAGAGGGGTTAAATCAATTCAATGATTGGTTTTTGTTTTTTAGTAAAAAGTAAATGTGACTTTTTGACTTTTTGTGTAAAAAGTGAAAATTTTTTATTTGTTAGTGGAATAAAAAAGTAATTTTTTGACTTTTTTTTGTAAAAAGGTAAAAGAATTTTTTGGAGATGTGATATTTTGATTTGACTCTTTTAGGTAGTTGTGTGGTGAAATGAGAGATGACTTTAACTTTACATTGAAGGGAAATAAACAAACGGGCCCTAAAAGGCAATTAAGACATTATGAAGTTGAGTTATCTAAAAATCCATATCTACAACAACTATCAACGGTTTGTGACTTATGTCAATGGTTGGTGAAGGCAAGGAAATCAGAAATTTACTCACTTCTTCATAGATTGGTTAGACTTATACTTACTCTTCCAATTTCTACTGCAACTACAGAACGTGCATTCTCAGCAATGAATGTTATTAAAACAAGACTTCGAAACAAGATGGAAGATGATAATCTCATGAATGCTATGATTGTATATATTGGAAGAGAGATTGTTGAAAAATTTACAATGGAGTCAATCATAAATGACTTCCGTGACCTGAAGACTCGTCAGCATTATTTTAATTGATCGATTGCTTTTGTGTATTAAGAAAACTATATTTATTGTTTTGCGTATTTAAAATAAAAAAGATGTTCATTACAATTTCTGTATACTAAATTTTTTTACAAATATATTGTTGGCTTCGGCCCCCTATACTATAGAATCCTGGCTTCGCCACTGATATCTTGGGCGAGATGTTTGACCCACTCTCAACAGGATGTTCAATTGCAATATATATCACTTGGTACCTTGGGTGATGTTCCTAGCTAATTCCAGTTCACCTAATGGATGCATTATATGTTAAAGTTAATCACAATTTTCTTAATCTTGTGATGGAAAGTGTGGAGGGTCCAAATGGTTATTCGCTTGGAATCCTAGGGCCCATCACTCATATAAGTTTGAATTATTGATCCCATCTATAATGGGTCAACTCACATGAGTTTTAAAAGCATTATGTGCTAACTCATATGAGTTTTAAAAGCATAATGTGCTAAGTTTAACGATACAATGGCATAGAGACGCCCTTGCTAAGCCCAGGCTAGCATTAGAAGAAAAACATATAAGTAGTTAAATTTTGTATATAATTTTAACTTATTAAGAAGAAAATGGGAACCTAGTGCTCGAAGAGTGCAGGTTATGCACCCTCTCATTCTCTTGAATTCGTATATAGAGATTTAGGAAAGAGATTATTAGAGATGATGATCACGAGAAGATAAGGATAAGCGATTAAAAAAGAACTAATAACGATTGCCTGTGCTTAGTGTGGGCCAAAAAATAAAAAATTACATGAATTTATATGATAACAATATTAATTATAACCATATAGAGATAACAATATTAATTATTATAACAATATTAATTATAAATTACATGAATTTATGAGATAACAATAATAATTATAACCATATAGACCTATATTCATGGATATTTATATCCAATAAAAAAAACAACTAACCCAAACATAGAAAAGTCAGTCAATAATAGAAAAGTCAGTCAATAGGTAAAAACATCTTAATCGACATTGGTAATTTCAAAGCTAAATAAGAAAGAATCTACTCTTTAATTTTTTACGAAATTCTTAAGGTAAACCAAAAAAAATCAAAAAATTTAAGTTATATGAAAAGAAAAAGATAAATTTGTATTAAGAAAGATAAATATGTATTAAGATACAACAATAAACATGTATTAAGATACAAAAATCTATCAAACACACACGACAATCTAATCTCTTAAGAAAAGAAAATCTGATATGAAACTCTTACCTTGAATTTATATTTACATCACCAGTTTCTTGGAGAGGTAGCCCGTCGATGGATGGTGGGTCCAACTTTATACTGGAACATACATGAAAGAATCCAAACATGATCAGAAGATGGGCTCACTCAAGTGGGCCCAAACCCAAGAAACTCCTAGCATCGCCGAAGGGAAAACTAATTTATGGTGGGGTCCATCTCTGATGATGGTGATCTATGGCCTCATACAAGTTTTATCTCAAGTGCTCTAGATTGCTAACAACCTACAAAACAAAATTTTCAAACAAAATGAAATAGAATTTCCACAGTACAACCAAAAGCAAAAGAAATTGCAATTCAATAGTAACAAAATAATAACACAAAAGATATAGAACCCATATCTTGAAGTAAATTCCCATTAAAATAATAACATAAAGAGAAAGGATTGGGGTCATTCTACTGCACACCCACCTGTCTAATTGTCAAATCTTAACCATTGAATTGGCAGTGTGAATACAATTGGATACCCGCAATTAATTAGATTATTAAAAGAAAAAGAGATTTTCAAGCGTCTATTTTCAAGACAAACTCTTGCACAGATGATCGGGGTAATAAAATGTGATTTCAGAGTTGGGCCTCACTTATAGATTTATAGACCTTTGCATTCTTCTTTGTGTGGCCTGACTCTTTTATATGTCTGACTATTCTACACCATTCATCTGATGTGCCCTGCTAGTGCAGACAACTATTATCATGATAATTGCTCTCCTATGAGCAATCTTATATATAATCCAGCTCCAGGAGGCCCACTTGGGCTGACTTTTGATCATGTATGCCCTTTCACATAGGGATGCCCATGGATAGGGCTGGCCCAAACCCGAATTGTGCCCATCCAGATTTGGGCAGGGCTACACTTGAGATATACATGCATATACAACACCAACCAGTTGTATACATGCATATACAACACCAACCAGTTGAGATACACTCGCAATTAAGAAAACTTGCTCTGTTTGTTTCTTATATTTTAGATTTGGGGTACACTTGGGCTTTCAAAGTTCTAGAGGGGCTGGGCTTGGGCCAGCTCCTTGTGGCCCAATTCGGGGCTGGTCCAAGCTTGGAGTTACATTTTGAAGTTGGGACGGGCCAAGATATTCCTTAGCATGCGCCCATGAACACCCCTTTTCATATTCTTATCCACTCATGATTTGGCAATCGATAGATTGAATCTATAAGAAATATATGATTGAAAGAACAACAAACTTTATGGCTATTAATTCAGGGGCTATGATGATTTGACAAGGATGACATCTTTTGTTGGCTCTCATTCATGAGGAGATATTTTGATGCACGTTATTCCTACTTATCAGTAAACTTTTAAATGACTTGGACGAACTGGGCTGCTTATGAGAAATATAATAGGAGAACATTACCTTACCATCATCACCCTAATAATTACAATTTTAAGAAAGTTAGAGGTTCTAATTATATCATTACTTTGTATCCTGCATTCCTCTTTAATAATCGTTTTGGTGGAGTCTATTCTAAATTCACATAGATGCAATTTATTTACATTATATGCACCAGACAAACATACCCAAAAAATGAATTATGATGAAGTTTTAAATGAGCCTCGAATAACTTTTCGATGCCATAACTTTGCCGTTTTAACTCCGATTAATAAAATTTTGGATTCTATGGATATCTATTTAAAATGAGATTTCTAACGGTAGTTTGCTCATATTTAACGCTTGGTTTATAAGATTTGACATTTTTAAACTATGTTATCTTTAAAAAAATATTTTAATTTGTCGCTCTTTCTTCAATTTCTTTACTTTAGTGCATCTGGCATCTCATAGCATAATTCATACTAAAAGGTGTACAAAATACAACACAAATAGACCCAAGTTTTGTCCAAACCATAAATTAGCCAATACAAAAATCCTTACAAACATGTTTGAGGAAATTGGAGTAACCCATCCAGAAACTCATCGTGGACCATGTGATGAGATTGTCAATAGCCCATAAAATGTCCATCTAAGCCCCTCGTGAACTCATCTTAGACCCACCATGAACCAAATAAAAAAATCCATTTAGAAGTCCATCCAAATCCCAATCTAACTCATTCCCTTTGACAACTCCAAATTTTTACTAAACTGATATAGAATCCATAATTAAACTCATCCAAAACCCAAATCTAACTATGAGGTACCCTTCAAGAAACAATATCCAACATTTTCCGTCAAGTAAACCCTTACCTTCAATAACCAACCAAGATTCAAGAAGCCATAATAAATCTCAGATCTGACCATTCAGAACCCATCAAGAAACCTAATACTTCCATCTCGCACATTATTTTAGACACCGCAGTTGCTTAGCTGGTTAAGGATATGTATGTGTAAGTTCAAGTTCACCATCGAAAAAAAGGGAGAAAAATAAAGAAAAACCTAAGCCAAATAAATAGCAACAATTTCACCAACATTTTTATTTATCTAATTCTTCGATTTCTGTCACTCGACAATAAATTAATTTTTCTACGCTGCTCAATTTCCTCCCAAGATATTTAATTTGGCCTCTCCTTTCACCAATTTGTTTTTTTTTCCTAATGAAATTGGTCTTTGACTATCATGCTAGTGACAATTGTTTTGTTCATTTCTATTACCAGTTACATGTGCAAGGATTTCCTAGTAATTATATTTACAAATAATTAAACTACGTACAGTACAACCAATTCACCAAAGATTGAGTAGGGCCAGTAAAGCCATAAAAGAGTTTGTGTGACGCCTTTGCAACAAAATCGCTATAAGAACAAATTCTACTTCGTGCCTGAAAAGATGTATCCTTTCCAATCCATTTGCAGTTCACATTCCTTTAATCACTTTGGCGCCAATACAAAGCTGTATCCTTTCTACCAATAGTATGCAAATCACCTACAATTTGCAGGACATCCAAATAATCCTTATAGAGAAGGGTGAAGGGAATATTTGAAATAACCTTTGACAAAACTATTTCATGATCATTCCTTCTTCCAAGTCGAAGTCATTTCCAAAACCAAAATAAATGGAAAAACGTTAACATTGTTTAAGGAGTGTATATATGCTGTAGCCTGTATGTTATTACATGTTGCCAAGGAGCTTCTTGACAAATCCTGGGATGGAAGAGAATAAAACACAGTGTGTCTCACTTGCCTCTGAGTGGAAAAGATACGCACTTACAGGTGTTCTCTTTCTAGTTTCTTCATTTATTTTGAAAATTCTAGATCATTCTTCATGTGGGTTCTTTTGGAGATTTCTAAAAAAGAGAATAGTTCTCTCTTATTTTTTTATTTTTCAAACGATGACTCATCCCAAAACCTTATGGTGGGGACATTAAGCAGCTTCCAATTGGTTTACACACTAAGCATTGAAAGCATCAATCCAAACTATCAATATAACATACCATGTTGTGGATCGACCATTGATCTCATGGCCCAATGGCACAAAGGAGGCTTCAAGTCAAATGGTGGTAAGGAATAGTAATGCAAAATTGGAATGCTGGGATCTTCCAATTAATTTGAGAATTTTAAGCTTTGAACTATCTACAATAACACAAATTATTATGTGAGGACTGAACCCTCTTTGAAGGTTAGGAATTTGGCTGACTTAATCTTCTTATGATCAACTCTCATGAATTCATACTTTAATTTGACACTCATCCAAATTTTTTAAATTCACCTTCAAATTGAAGAGTTACAAATTTAATATATTTGTAACGGTCCGTAACCTAAATAGGAGTGTTAGCCTAATTAATTATATTTTTAGTTAATTAAACCTTGTTAGAGTTTAGACAAATCCATTTTAGATTAAGATTGTGTGTACGGAATTGTGTTGGATTCCGAGCTCGTTCAAGTGTAGTAGGGGGTAGTTTTCAATTTTAGAAAGTATAGAAGCCTTTTTCATAATTTATCATTTTGCGAGGTTTTGGGTTCATCGGGTAGATCGCCTAATTTTAAGACTTTAATCCTTCTACCCTATACTGAACCGAATCCGTTTAACCCTTTCAATATCCAAATCCCTTAAACTAAACCCTTTCTTGTAATTTCTATAAACATCACCTCTTTATAAACCCAAATCCAAGCTCATTTTCCTTCCTTCTCTTTTCCCCCTTTTCTCTTCTGTTTCTCCTTCTTCTCACACACCTCCCTTGCCGTTGCCTGATTTCTAGCCATTGAACCGTTAGAACGTCACTCTCATTTTCTTTCCCAAGCAATCCTCAACCTGTGGACACCATTATCATCTTCTCCCATCCACCACCAAGCTTTAGGTAAGCCTAAAACCTTCGCATTCCTAGGTTGTTATGGGTTTTGAGCTTAGGAAGTTTTTAGAGTGCTCATTATGCTCTTTTCTTTGTGTTTGTAGTATGTTTTTGGTTTTGGTGGAGTATCTTCATCGTTTGAGCTTTGTTTGGGAGTTGAGAGGGCTAGGGCATCACACAGTTCTTCCCATTTTCATCAAGGCAAGTTGATAAACATTCTCTTATAATGAAATGCATGTTTTATTGTTGATTCTAACATTATTTCTTCATTTAGATGGTTTGCCCTTCTAAGTGGAAAAATGGATATGAATGCTAGATTTAGGTGTGATGTGAATGGATGTTGGATGAAGTGATTTGAAGTGGTATTATGTATGAAAATAGAGGGGGGAAGGCCCATCTTATTGCAAGTGAGATGTGGTCCTATTATAGGAAGTGGAAATCCCAAAAATGGAGGAAACAGGGAGGCTCCAAGTATGAAATGAACCCAGGCTCGATTGATCAAACCTTGGCCCTATTGATCGGAGTTGTGTTCTAGTTAGGCACAAATAGCGACCCAATCGATCGAACCTTGGTTTGATCTATCTAATTATGGTTCTGCTTCAGGGATATTACTTGGATTACGGGCCATTGTGGTGATGTTTAATGGGTTCTTTGAGATCCATATTTATCCCACATGCGCATTATAACCTTGTTGCAATTGTGCGACTCTATTTGACCCGCATTTCGATAAACCTATTTAAATCACTAAATAAGAGGCGTATTTGGGTGTACGTACCTCGTACGGGTCACTAGATTGTTGTACGATGGACAATCTATCTTGCATTTAGTTGAAATGGAAGTTAGGGATATGCATCCTTGATATTTGACTTTAAATATCCTAAACTCACTTCAATCTTGGTTCAAGTAAGAGATGTTACATGCGTGAACGGTGACAGATTAACCAAGAGTTGTTTGGTATATACAGCTTGGCCTTTACGTTGCATCTTTGCTTGTTCTCGTGAGGTACACTCGATGTACATGTCATTCGATTGCCCTTGCATTTGGATTTGGACTGTGGAGAGGCTTGGCATTGTGGTTACTTTGTTACTAGAGGATTATTCATATTGTGTATGTTGGAATTATGATTTGAGATTAATTCCTCATTTATTGATCTGTGTTCCCCAAAAGCCAACCCCTTTCACTTTGACTTAAGAAATGAGTCTAAGCACCTCTGAGTTTTGGTTTATAAATATACTTATGCATCTTGAGGTCTATTGACAACTACAGCAGATTGATATTGAATGGGTGATCTCCGTAATTGATGGATTTGTTTGGCATCCAATATTCGTTGACAAGCTCCGCCCAATATTAACAGGATTGAACCCCTGAATTGACATTGGAATGCTTTCCAATGAATTGAAGGGTCAACCGCCCTATTGGTATGACTTATGTGCTCACTCGTATAGAATAAATTAGGATTCCTTTCTTTTTCATTACCATTATTGTATCCTCTTCATATGATCACACTATTTCTAATCACTTTCGTACTGTATGTTTATTATAATTTATGTTGTCTCCTTGCCGACTTGTTGTAGTCTAGTGATACTGTTGATGTGTATTTAATCAAATTACTTAAAATTGTAAACGTACAGTTATCTTGTTGAGACAGTGGCAAATACAAGCTGATGCCACAGGGAGCACTTTTGAACCTTTTTTTAATTAAAAATCTAAAATTTCTTTTAACTAGAAGATTGATTTAAAATAAAATTAAGAATATCAGAAACTTGATGCAATTGAAAGTAGTGAAAAATCAATAGAGAAAATAGATCAAAGCATCCAGAATCCACTAGGCAAGATAATTAACCCAATTGTGTACTTATTTTATTCTTTGTCTCAAAATAACTCAGATAAAAAACAAATCAATGTTTTTAATTCGAAAGATTTGTCTTTCATAAAAACTAATTTTTAATAAAATGAATAAAATCACTACCCAAGATCTCATTCATCTCATAAAAGAATGAAAAATTATAAGCATGACTTATCAAATTAAGCATAAATTATCAAAGGATCTTAACCGTAAGCATAATCCATCAAAATAAGCATAAATCATCAAATTATCTTTATTGGAAATCAAAACAGAGGTTGCCTAAGTCATGGAGACAGATCTATTATTCTAATAGTGCATTCATTTAAAAGAGACAAAAAAAGAACAAAATAACCATATGAATTAAAATAAAAATTTACTTAGCTTCATTTGTGTGCTTCGATCCAAATAACTAGGACTTTGCCAAGATCTTCATCAAAATTTTATTAAAAGCATTCTTGTACAATATTCACTATCTCAGAATCTCTTTTCTAAAATTCTAGTTCTTAGAACAAGGCTCCAAAAATACTTTAAAAGTAAAAATAAAAAATTAATTGGAGGAAGAGAGGTAGAGGGGAGAGGAGAGAGAGTCGCTAGAGGAGTGAGGGGAAAGAGTGGCTTAAAAAAGAGGGAGAGCTTAGAGAGAATGATCGTCCAATGACTTGGATTTATAAGGTTTGTCGCTACTATTTTTTCCTTATTTTGGTCATTCTTTGCAGCAAAAATCTACATATTTGATAAGTCTTCTCTTTGAACAACAAGTAGGCAAGATTTGACAAGGTGTGGGTTGCAGATGATGGAGTTAGACCCGTCTAGCCTTGCACACAAGTAATTTTCATTTTTGGCTAACATCTTTTGGGTTTCTTTTGGGTTTTGTTCTTTTGGGCCTAAGTTTTTAGTGGTTGTTCTTTTTGGGCCCAAGTTTCTAGTGGGCTTGTAATTAAAACGTATCTCTAACTTTTAAACTTTAACTTCAAATCTTATATCTTTTGATATGCATACGTTGTATTATATTGTAATACCAATTGTTAGATAAAGCTTCTGCAAGTATTGGTATAAGTTCAATTTCATGAACTTACCGTGGACTAAGGTCCTGTGAGGGATTGATTAGAAGCCACATATTGCCTTAAACACGAAAAATTTTAATTTTCCCCTAATCTCACGCTTTACCCGGATTATGATTTGGGGGAGTGACAATATTAGTAAAAAATTGTTAAACATTAAGGCCCTTAATTTACAATGAGACTTTTTCCAAAAAGTAATTTAGAAAGAGACGTTTACTATATTCTTTGGCTCATGCATGCCATGCATCATAGTAAGATCTAAGAAAAGAACTTAAAGGCATTCAATATGGAATCTCTAGGTTCAAAACAAATACATTAAAAAAAAATCTTTTTGAGACATGAAGTTGTCCAGAAATTCTTCTTGGGCTTGGAGAGGAATCCTTGCGATGAGAAATGCAATTGTTACGAAGATACAACACATCATTGTGATGGCAAGAGTACCAATTTCTGGTTGGACCACTGGCTTCCTCCAGTAGGTTGATTGACTGTATAGGGCTTAGGCCAATCAATGACCTAGGGTTGGGCAAAGATTTGAAAGTCAGTACCTTCATTCATGATGGCAATTGGGCTCTACCTCAAGCATAAACTCAGGAGCTTTATGGACATTTTTAACTTGATCTCTTCTTCTAGTCAACATTTTGTGGATTATAAGGATGAGATAATTTGGAATGCTGAAGAATTAGGTGACTTTACTCTCAAATCTATTTTGGCCTCTATTGGCACTAATGGTCCTCTTCTTTTTTAGACTAAACTGTTTTGATTTAAAGATATAATCAATAAGCACTCTTGCCGAACCTGGATAGCTGTGTTGAATGGTCTTAAAACAAAAATGTTATATGCTTCTAGACATATTCCTATAGCCATCAATTGCACCTTCTGTAAACATGATTTAGAGTGCAAGATTCATCTTTTCTTAAACTACAACTACAGTCGTCTAATCTAGAATTCTATCATCATCAAATTTAAATTCAACTCTCTTAATTGCAATACTATTGAAGAAGAGATTATCTCATTTATCTCTACCCGTCACCAGAGCAAGGTTGGCGATAATACTTTGGCAAAGCTTTGCTTCCCAACATTCGTATGGAACTTATGGAAAAAGAAAAACAATCAAATTTTTTGTGGCAAGAAAAGAACTTAACATATTGTATTGATGAATATTTTGAACCAAGTTAGATCTAAAGCCATCTATCCAAACTTGAAAGTTTCTCATAAGTTTGCCGTTGCCTGGAACTTGCCTTCACCTAATTCTAACTCTCAAAAGGTTCCTACTTGGATCAACAATAAAGAATTTGGAATCTGGAATTTCTTTATTTCAACTCACAAAGAGTCTTCTATTGGCTTGCTTGGAAATAGTTCGCGAGAGATCATTTGGTTTAAATCAGTCAATAGCTCTGGTTGTTTCTCTATTGCTTTTGATTTGATAAATGATGCTTCTAAGATCATTTGCCCTCTAGTAATTTTGTCTGGTAATAATTACTTAATACTTGCTATGATTTCCCCAAGTGTTCTCCATGGAAGAAAAGGTTTTTAGCAAGAAAGATTCATTGCTTCTCACTTGTACGCATTTTGTTGTCCATTAAGTGAAGACTCCAAAATTCTGAACTACTAATGCAGTACTTCTAAAAATTCAAACTTTTAACAACAATTCTTAGTTGGATTTTTTGCTCTTTTGCAGTTTTCATAAGCTTTATCATTTCTTTTTCTTTATTCTCTTATTCTAGAGAGCAAGTGAGTTAGTTGTCTCTAATTTTTCCTTTTTGTTATACATTGTACATTCTCTTTTTGAAAATATATATTCTTACCTTTTTCAAAAATAAAAAATAAAAATAAATAAAAGAAGTGCCGATCCTAGGTGAACTCACAAACAGGGATTTGGATTGACGTGAATAAATTCTAGGTACGTGGTGGTGTACAGCTCTTTTCTTAAAATAGAGTATGGAGATATGGACCATATGGTATAAATCCTCTAGTACACTTTTGGGCATTTTCTTCCATGATCGAATCAAAGGGCATGTGCTAGCTTTATCTTCTCCTTTTTCTCTCTATTCTTTTAAAAAATAAAATTTTACATTTAAGTAAAAAATTGTAAGATGTTAGCCCCCTGACTTTTCACGAATGAAATGTGGCCCTACCAAAGTATATATGGCCAGATAAGATAACCTTTGCAGAGTAAAAGGGTCATGCTTGTTTATTTGCATGAGGAATGAAATAAAATAAAATCATGCGGTGAAATCATGAGGAAAAAAAAGAAAAAAAGAAAGGGGTTTAAAGTAAAGGCACAAATGACAAAAGCAATCTTAGAAGGGCACTAAATGGAGAGAGAGAGATTTTTTTTTTCTTTTAGTGCTTTTATTCTAATCAACTCCCTCTTTTCTCTCTGTTTCTTTTTATTTTATCTTTTTTTTTTTTTCATTTCAGCCCTCATGTAATCATATAGGCTGGTGTCTTACTCAATGCACTAGTAGTGACTTTCAACATACCTCTATACATTTACCAATAAAAAAACTTTGGGATTTTACAAGTAAACATAAAATATTCCTAAACAGTATCTTTTAGATTTTTCCAGAATTTTCTCTTTCTTATTCTTATTTACTGGCTACATTATAGTTTTTTATGTTATTTTGATAAAAAAAAACATTTTATGTAAGTACATTATGATTTTTCCAAAATATTGCAAATATTTCCAACAGCCTCCATCTGATCATATTTATAGAAGGTTACCTTATGTTGAGATGTACCTCTCATGACTTGTATTGGAGCTAAATATCTAAGCACCTGGTGGAATCCACTTGGATATAGTGTGAAAGAAAGGTCTCATTGTGGATATCAGGTTGGGCAAATACTATCTCAAATCAAATTATTTTAACTATTGATTTAGGGGCCTTAAATTTCATTGGATCTTAAGTTTTAACATCTTTTATGAAACTCAATCCAATGACGAGTATAATTCAGATTAGTGCAAAATCAAGGAGAGTGTCAATTCATCAAGTTTGGTTAGCGTGAGAGGCCGGTTCAATTGATCAGTTCACATACGGTGGTTAGAGTATTACCTCTCACACAAGCCATGGGGAGTACTTCTTAGGAGAAATAGATCCTTCATACATATGCAATGTGAAGTGAAGGTTTTACAATTTTTTTTTATAACCCAAGGTATCTCCTGCCCAACCAAGCCCAGAAGCCTAATTTGGCCCTAAGCCCAATGAACATTCAATTCTTAACAGTTGAGAACTAATCCTCAGGGCCATATGCAAACCCTTATATTCACGTGTACCAGGTAAAACTATGAGTAGTGGCCAATGAGGGTGCGTGTCAAATGCTAGACCTCTCCATTTCCTGAGGACTATAGTCCTTGGCCAATTGAGCTACCACCCGTCAGTTAGTTTTACAATCAATTTTGACTGCTTCATTTTAACCTTGACTATTGTGGAGACCATATTCCTTTATAATTTGTAAGAAAAAAAATCAAATTATTAACATATAAAGTAATATGGTTTGAACTCAGAACCTCTCACCTCCAACTCTTTTAAATGTACTCTGTCACTGCACCACATAAGTTTTCTATACAAAAAATATTAGAAAATATCTTAAAATGTGAATATGAAATGAGAATGTCTAATTGACTCGAACTCTTTTTATAATGAGAACATCTTTTGTTTACACTATTAAACACACTTAAAAAAATCTCCCTAATAAGCATTTTAGTATAATGAAGAATGTGAAACTGACAGCCTCTCAACTTTTCAACTCTTCAACCCAAGGTAAGGATGGATTGTGGATAAGCGATCTTTAAAAATAAAAAATTAGTCGCATTGGCTGTTTTAGCCGTCTTAGCTATGATTTTTAATTTTGATGGCTAACATTTGATATAAGGTTATGTAATTTTTTGAGTGTCCATTTATAATCTTGGATCAGATGATTCGAAATGATTTATGAGGAGAATTTCTGACAGCCCATTATCTGGAAGGTGTCCTACTTGATGGGGCCAATGGATTTTGCCCTGCAAGGGCCACTTCATAAAATTTGAGTCCTGCACAGAAATGTTTAGGGCACCTACCTTGAGCCAGTCCAACCAGTTGGGCACCTTAGTCAGTCTAAAGCTGGTGTCAGCAAATTCAATCTTTCCATTTCAAGCCAAACTCCAGCCAGTTGAGAACCCTAGTCTTAAATGAGTTTAATCCATGACTCAAAAGCATTCTTTCAGGCTAGTACTGGCTACCCTAACTTTGAAATCTTGACTGCTTGAAATGATTGTCTTACCATGTTTTAGTAAAATAAAATTTACTTCCCATTCTCATCGTTATATTACAGTGACATTCTTATCATTATATTGATCATGTCTGAAGCACATGATTAAAAATAAAGGAAACAGGATTTAAGTCATTGTTTTCATGAATTTGTAGATGGACATTGATAGGAGTGAAATTTAGCATAATGACCAAACAAGGTGGAACAACAACTTATGGCTCATTTGTTTCATGTAATTGAATTCTAGAAAATTAATTTTTAAAGTAGTTAAAAATAAAGGAACAAACAAAGAGAGAATATAAACGACAATCAAATAATCTCATTCTTTAATGAAAATAATTAATCAAGAGGAGATTAGAAATGAAAACCTAACCATCTCTCTTGAAGTTCAAATCCTATCTAGAAAAGCCAAGGTCCCATTTACATTTCTACTTTTTACCCTTCACCGTTATCTCTTTAATAATTCATTGTTTAAGCCCATTTAAGTATGAATTCCTACGTATTAAATTTCATGCAAAACAAACAAACACTTAGCACTTGTTTATTTTGTGGAATTAATTTTTGAGAAAATTTTAAGACTTTGTATTTTACAAGTAGCTAAAAATGGAGAATCAAAGGCGCACATCAAAAGATGCCCCTTAACTAGTCTCTAAACTATTTCCATAATAATTAACTCAAGTCCTAAGAAAGTCAATATCTTATGCACACTTTCCATATATTTTATACAAATGGTCACTCCAAATTTTCGTGAAAGACCTTTTTTAAGAACTTCATGCATTTTTTTAAATATGGCCCTTCCAACAAAGATTTCGTGGGTCCACCCCGCAATGTAATTAGTTTCTATATATCTTATATCTTATGCCCCTTTATATTAATCTTTACCTTTCACCTCTGTAATAATTTTTTAGTAACTCTATCATGAAACTCATTGGACCATTAATTCTTATAATCTAATGCAAACAAACATTAATGTATAGTGTGAATACCCATGCATACAACGGACCCGATCACCAAATGTACCGGTAGACGCTCAGGGCAAAGTGAATCTGATTTTCTCTCGTATGTACACACTCAAGGCAAAAACCTGAGTACAGACTTGTTTGGATAAGCATGAATTGAGAGAGAGAGAGAGAGAGAGAGAGAGAGAGAGGTACTCACTTATACATTAGTGAGAGTGGGATACGTCAACCTCATTTGTATTTGGATAGAGATAGAGATGAATGCAAAGTCGAATCCTGGCATCACAGAGATGAGGTGGGTGGTGCATGCACATGTCCCAAATGACTGTTATTCCTTCAGGGACTCAATAAAGCTGACGACCCAACTCAACTTTCTTCTGCTCTTTTTGGATTGGGGAATAACATGCATACTATGTGGCCACCATGTCTCAGTGTAGAATCCGGACGGTGGCATGTGGAATCATCCGGATGGTCATTTGTACTACCATCTAGAATCCATCTGTGAATTTCACGATTAAACAATTTATTTTATTTCAAGTGTTAATTTTGCAAATGTTTAATTTTTGTTTGATGTGAAGAGGGAGAGAATGAAGAAAGCATGCATATTCATGATTTATTTTTTTACAACCTTGGACCTCAGAAGTCTTAACAGGTGCATTTGTGCAGAAAATTTTCACACCAAATTATACTAAATTTGCATATAGTTCCAGAACATCTCATTTTCCTGAAAAAATGTCATTGTTTTCAAAAGGGTGTGCCTGGGTAGGGAGAGAAATCTGTAATAGAAGGGAAAATTATTTTGATTTTCTTCATAGCCTATTCTTTTGACATTTGGAGCACAACAATTGAAGACTTGAAAAATGTAGTTTTGAGTCTTCATATAAGAGAAGTCTCTCATTGGGAATTCATCCTATGTTAGAAATCCATATTCTTGTAAAGTCATGCTCTCCAAAATATTCCGTTTGAGAGAGAAAATTAAAATAAAAAAAAAACCTTGTTTTATGTTGTAATTACAAAACAATTAAGATGACTCTTGAAATGCGCTCCAAATTTTATTCCCAAAATGCTAGAAGAAATCCACTAGTAAAGCTTCTTATCAAAATTTGAAGCTGCATCTGGACATGTTCATGAAACAAGGATTTTGGACCTGCTACATCAGCTTTTTGTGCTTTACCGTTTCATTTTTGCACAAATGTGCATTAAGGGTCTATTTGTTCCATGTAATTGAGTTCCTATGAAATTTATAACTCCGTGCTTCTCACATTAATAAAAAAAAATGAAGAATCAAATGGGAATATTTGAAGATGGCCCTCAAATGACCTTGAGAAATTGAATTGAGGAAACATGGGAAATGAATACTAAGCCATAATTCTAGTAATTTAAATTCTAGGAAAGTCAATTTTCAGCCACTGACGTTGCTCCCTTCTTTCCTCACCAAGGTTGCAATATCTAAGCATCTGAAGTCTCTTGTTTCAAATAATTAAGTGACTATGGAATTGAAATCAAGATATAGAACTACGCATATAGAATCCAAAAGTATTCAAATCTATAACTGGATCTTTGCATGTTTCAACTTAAGGATTTGGGTCTCGGATGATTCCATTGACATATTAGAAACATATATTGGTTTTAAGTGAACAACATAACTTGAGTTGAACACATTTGATACTATAGTTAGGTTTAATCATATACCATATAATGCCATGGTTGCAATGGCAAACATAGGATTTTCGTTTGAGTGGTGCGGGCAATGATTAATTGAAGAAGCTAATTAATAATTTTAAAGTTTTTATAGTCTAATATAAGGGGCTTCTCGAATCACTCGCGGTTGTGACTAGACCCGTGTGACAATGCTTGGGTCCACCCTTTCATGGTTGTATATTTATAAAAAGTATTTTGAAGCTCTTTTATCCAAGTAGGCCAATGCACTACGCAGATCTGGTTACACACATAGGTTTGTGGCGTGTCCAAATTTGGATCTAGATCAATATCTATAAAGGTGTGCATGCGTTATCCAACATGGTTTTGGGCTGGGAGCTGAACTACAGATCAATATCTTTACTCCCTCAAGTAATCTTTTGGTTGAGCTTATTCTCTCCTCAATTCGTTCTATGCAAACAAAGTGGTCGAAGAGGTCTCAAAATTATATGGTACCAGGCCTCATAGCATGTCTCCCAGGATACCATCCTATCCATCCCATCGAAGGCATGGTGCACTAGTCATCTCCAGTCTACCAATCCAAGGGTCGATATTATTTTCAAAAGTTCCAAATACAATGTATCATTTGACCCACGTGATGAATGGTCTACATCAGCCCCACGATTGCACATGCAAAAGCTTCGATCAAGGACACTTCACTTTCCGTCCGTAGCGAATCATATATATTAATGTCTAAATCTCATTTATGCCCCATTCAATACCGATGCCTTTTTCCTTTGGACCATCCCATTCTGTCCATATCAAAAAATGACGGGGTCCATTTCAAGAATCCTCCAAAATATCTATTAAGAACATTCTCTATATATTGTAATTTTCCAATCTAGAATTGCCATCCACCATCCCTATAGACGTGTATAAATACCCCATTCTAGGACCTCAAGTTCATCACATCAAACCCATCGACACAATCCTATCTCTATTCATATCCAAAGCTCTCTTGCCCTTGTCTCGCTCGCTAAATCATCATTCAGAGAAAACCCAGATCCAAACCTCTCCAATTTGCATTGTACCACCACTGTGAAATAGAAAAACCATCACCAACATTGTCATCTTCATCATCTCCATTTTGATTAGAATGGATAGGGTCACAAGATTGGCTTCGCAGAATGCAGTGGTGATCTTCAGTGTGAGCTCATGCTGCATGTGCCACAGCATCAAGAGGCTGTTTTGTGAACTTGGGGTGAATAGTGCCGTTTATGAGCTCGATGAGGATCCCAAAGGGAGGGAGATGGAGAGGGCGTTGGTCAGGCTATTGGGACGTAACCCACCCATTCCGGCGGTGTATATAGGCGGCCGGTTGGTGGGGTCTACCCATGAGGTCATGTCCCTTCATCTCAGCCGTTCTTTGGTCCCCCTGCTCAAAGAAGCGGGGGCGCTTTGGCTGTAACCATAACAGGAGTTTGTTTTTTACGCTATATATGTGAGAGAATAAAGTCAGAATCGTTGAAAACTCTTTTATAGAGCATATGAAGTCTTACATGTATGCAGCAGTACCATAAAGGTATTAGTTTTTGTTTCTTCCATTTTTTCTTGTGCCTTTTGATAAGGGAGATCACAAGTGGGCCAACTCACCTCATCAGTATTTTAAGCAATGATTCAATTATTTCCAAAAATAGCAAATCATTATTCATATCAAGCCGATAATTGAATCATTGCTTGTAATGCTAATGAGGGAGGTTGGCCCACTGACCTGTGATCTCCCTTATCTCCAGTGCAATGTCATCATCGTCTCCCTCTCTTTCTCCCTCTATATATATTCCATATATATCTATATAAAAGGAAAAAATGCTAATACAATTTGCATACAACATTATTTGATATATAATAATCTGTGAGGCAATGATTTTGGTTGCTATACTTAGGGGTTCAAATTGTCGGCTGATAGATAATGCATATTGGTCAGAATTACAATGTAAAAAATTTGCGTGAGTCGGCTTGTTATTGGTTTACACATTTACTTCAATATTAACAAAACGATTGGGTACAAATCCATAGTGGCTGATTTGAACGATACACCGACTTGAAAGTGGGAATCTTCATGTCTTTTGTAAAAGATCAAGGCCTTAAAATTGAAGAGCATGGATAGACACATTTGGAGATATAGAACATATGACCATGATTAAAGTGATTATCGAAGAAAACTATTATATTGTCATACCCACAAAATTGGGCCGGATCCAAATACGGTCCTAGGGGTGTGGGAATTAGAGTCAATTAAAATTTTTCTTACATAAATAATACGAGCCGCAATTGCGGGTGAATCGAAGCCCTTCGTGAGGCTATACTTAGTTATCAAGCAACCATAATCACACACCAAACTGTAATCCATAACCTGCACAGCTCAGTATCACATACAAACCATATAACAAATTCCAATAATAATTAAATCAAAGTCAAGTGCTTCGAAGCATAATAATTATGGTTGTAATTTCAAGGTAAATCAATTTAATAATTAGCTAGTGGCCCCAGACATGTAATTATTATAAAAGATAATGTTTTGATATTGTCTCTAACACTAAGACATCTTAGATGATGTTATCGGTGCTCCACTCAATAACTCTGCCATTTAGCGGAATCTCCTGCATCGCCTGACCCTTTGATTTGGTACCTGCAACGAAACCTAGACACTAAAAGTAGTAGACAAAATTGACATAATCTAATAAGAAGATAAACTGTAAGCAATGATGTTAATCAATTGAATTAAATATATTTTACATTCTACCCCAAAACACACCGAATGCAAACTCAATGGCATGAATGGACAAAAACGGGTATTTCTACTGATAAATATACAAAAGCAGTAATCCTGCAGACAGATATACAAAAATAAGTAATCTCGCAGATAAATATACAAAAGTGGGTATTTTTGCAGATAGACATACAAAAATGGGTAATCCCACAGATAGATATGCAAAAACTGGTATTTCCGTAAATATAACAAATGGCACAGCTGTGTACTATATTCCATCGTACACGCTGACCCGATGGTATACGTTCACCTCCAAACTACAGTTAGTTAAATATATATACAAATATATACGTATACTAATGCACAATGAAACCATAATTTGAAAATTCCAATTTTCGACATCCATACTATTTCAATTAAAGTGATATGATTAAACCATTTAGACGTATGTTATGTCTATATGATATTTTTCATATTTCTAAAAGTAATCTCTACACCCTCTAATAGTCTCAGCTGGTTAAGTATTCACCTTGAATCGAACTCTCCCTCAAAATGACAATATGAACCTACGATGCTAATAATCCATTACTGGTGTCTATCATGTGGTGCATCCTGTAACTCATATTCCCATCCCATGTCCAATTCAATCCTGGGTGTTCACTTAACTAAGTCTCCCTTAAGAACGAAACACATCATGTTTTCAGTCCAAATCTCATGCTGATATATTTATTAATTAATTGTCGGACATGATATCGGGTTAAGTAATCTACACCCTAAAGGTCACTTACTTAGGGTCACTTTGCCTATTGAGCAATCCTAGAGGTTGGATTCTTCAATCATGGTTAGCTAGCCTATCCTATTTCACTACCAATTTAAGTGGGAGTTATTGGGCACTAATGGCTTAGCCGTAGTTCAATTTACAACTAAGCCATAGTGAACCTACAGTTCAGCTAGTTTCTATTACGGCTTAGCCATAAATTCTCTTACGGCTTAGCTGTAAGGCATTTACGGCTCACCGTAGTGTATTAAGCCTCGTAAGGTTTGCTGTAGTGTATTAAGCCTGAAAACGACCCACTGGAATGTGAGCCATCTTAGCCTACAGATTAGCTGTAAGTGCGCAACGTCTCACCCCTTTTGGGCATTTCATCTAAACAACAACCAATCAATAGGTTTCCAGACACCATATACTCACTACCTTCATTTATAAACAATACAAATCCAAAAAGAACCATTAATAAACCCTTAGTTGCAATTATCCAATTGCCTTGGGTTGTACACAATCAAACTCAAATCTGAAGATGCAAAGGATGTTTCGAGCATGAATCCCCTCTTTAGATTGGGCTACTAATCGAATTTTACTACAAACCTACATGCAACACAACCATTCTAACCTATCAATGATGCCCTAAATGAAATAAAAGAATCTAAGGGTAATTGAAGGACAAATGCTTACCTGCATTGCAAGTGCTATCAAGATAGGAGGAGAGGAAGAAGATGAAGGGACGCTGTTGTAAGGGAGGTCCCCTCTCTCTTAGAAGTCTGTTCATCTACAGAGGCTTGGACCTGGTTGAAGGAAAGGAAATGGGGAAGAAAATGGAGGGAGAATGAAATTATCGATGGACTTTAGAGGCTTAGGGTTTTATAGAGGGTTTATTTTAATTACACAAAAGTCCTTTCTCTCTTATAAAAGGTTTCATGCAATTTCAAAGAAGGGCTTCTTTTGGCCCACACAGGTCTAAATGGTTTGAAACCCACGCCCAAGAATGTTTAATCAACACATCTCCAATGGGCTCTATACAAAACTATCATGCATGCAAGGATCCAAATATCTAAGATGGCCTATTAATCACCCATCTAACCCCTCTCAACCCGACAAGCCGATTTAACTCAAAATTAAAATTCTGGAGCCAGACACATATCTTGGATAGTCATAATTACAAGCCTGAAGTGTCTCATAGTTAGTGGCAAATCCAAAATTTTCGTTTGAGGAGTGTAGACTCAAATAGACAATTGTGTTTTGGAAACAAATGTAAAATCTTCAATTAAGTTTTGGGGTGGACGTCGAATTTTTATATAAATTTTTGAAGAAGATCTAATGGATACATTCGCCCCCACATGAATGTATATAAGTCCGCCTCCGCTCACGGCCTGTTGCCCTTAAGCTTTGTCTATAGTTAGTCTAGCCGTATTTTCTGTCTCCTTACATCACACAATTGAAACTAGCTAGGATTAATAGGTATGAACGGCCCCACACTTGAGCTAACTTGTCCCACAGTTCACATGGCACAATTTCTCCCTCTGTACTCTACTAGGCAAGGAGGGTGTATAAAGAGAAATTCTCAAGTAGTATCTCTTTAAAATTTGGAATGGAGATATGAAAAACTCCTTTTAGGTTTGTTTAAACATGAAAAAAATTTCTAAAAGCACAATCGTCTCTTGATTGGGCCTAGTGGGTTTCAAATGATCTCATCACCAACCAAAATGAGTTTGGCAATACTAGTGATCCAGTGGATCTGTGGGCAATATAATGCTAAAAGTTTGTACTGATGTCTTTAGATTTTTCAAAGCGGAGCTTTGAAATTTATATTCAGTGCACTTTGCTTGGAGAGTTTCACCCTTTGATCCTAACGCAGTAATAGTACTGGTAGTCTTTGTTTTCCTAAATTTTATATATGCTTATATTTATTAATCCGCTGCAATAGTACTTAGGGATGTGAACTGATTAGGTTTGGGACAATTCGATGGTGGGCCACAGCTGAGTAGTTTTCTCTGTACTTGGACCCAGACGAGGACCAATAATTGGACCCAATATGTTCACTTGTAGATCGATAAGATTTTGGTTTTAAAGAATAACAGATGAAGTTTTTTTTTGTAAAAACTCCCTAAGGTTTTTAGGATTCGTAAATAGGCTTTTGTGGTTTCAATATTTGTAAATAAGCCCTATTTTCTCCTTTTAATACATGTCTTATCCCCAAAATGTGTTTAACAAAAATGGGCAACAAGCATAAGGTCTATGTTGAACTTTGTATAGAAATGACAACTTCATCCGGACACCAACAAACAAAAATGAGTACATTAGTCTTTACAAAAATATTATTATTTTATTTAAAGTCCCAATGGCCTCTCTTTGAATAACTCTCTCATCCACATAAAGCGTACTAATGTATTCTGAAATTTTTATCAATCAAATGATAGGTCGTGGATGGATATTATTAATTATAACGAATTATAAGTATATGTGTTGATTATCATTATAATAAGTTTAGACTTAAAGAAATGGGCCCTGAAT
This sequence comes from Sextonia rubra, assembly GCA_037013555.1. Taxonomy (NCBI): domain Eukaryota; kingdom Viridiplantae; phylum Streptophyta; class Magnoliopsida; order Laurales; family Lauraceae; genus Sextonia; species Sextonia rubra. Next base: position 60,219,575 of record JASUAD010000001.1, read on the forward strand.
TCAAGGAATTAGATTTATGTAAGAGATGCCCTCTTCCTAATTGTAACTCTTAATGTTATAAGAGAAAAAACATAAGTCCAAACTTTTAATATTATGCATGTAGTGATAAAAGAGATAGGCAAATGTATGTATCATTTTACTTTAAAAATTTATTGTGGTTGGGGTTTACTGGATTTGAGGACACGAGAAAGGTATTAAAATAAAAATAAAAATGCAGTTGCGTATTTATGTACAGATATATAGGAGAGCAAAAGGGAGAGGATTTAAAGTGAAAAGTTTTTGAAAACTTCTTATACAATATCATTGGCACTACTCTACCTCATGGGGTAACAATGACCTGCACACAATGACTTGTGCAACAACGAAAAAAAAAAAAGAAAAAGAAAAGTCAGAATGATAAACCTTGGTTCCCAAGCAACCTACCTTTTGATGAAGTCATCTACAATTATATAAGGGGTGAGAGCAATGCTTTTCTCATCTATCACCACATTACAAGCCTCAAAAGAAAAAAAGGAAAATGAGGAGGGAGGGAAGACAACATGGAATGGTAAGGAACTACATGGTCTTACCTCCCCCATGGAATCCAAGGCCCAAGTCCAAGGTTGTCAATGAATTCACCTCCCCTCCTACTGCCGACATGTACACCAAAGTGCCGGCCAAGCCCACAAATCACTCCAAATTCACTGGCCGCTGCAGCAAACCAAGATGCGCCGGATGTCATTCACGACCCGCATGCAAGTCCATAGATAAGATTAAAGGGACCCACAAGCTCAAATCATGGGATGTAACCCTAAATCATCGGTTAATCACATGGCGTGTGGTGGATAAGGGGCTAGGATTGAATTTTGATGAAGCGAACGGCCAGATGGATGGTGATCTGGATCATGTTACCCATGATCCATCACCTGTGAGGGCAGATGAGGAGGTCAGCCTAGGTGGGACCAAAACCGACGGTGATGATATGGATTTAGATGAGGTGGGATTAGTCTTTGTTGATGATTATGAAGACTGGTGCCTTGTGGGAGAGATGTGATTGTATATGAAATGATCATTAGTTATTTGATAATAACTTCTGATCCTCTTTGTTTCCAACTGAAAACTTTTTTCCAGTGATGAAACCAATGAATGGATAGATGATCTGTCTGTACAAATGGATTAATCACTATCATTTTGTAATAAGAAGGTCGGACCCCACAAAGCAGTACTTACGTGGAACTGGAAAGTGTGGGGCCCACATCGTTGATCATCCTTTCGTAGACGGACGCTGAAGATTACATACGTGTAGTTGAGTTGTACCTTAATATAGGACATAGACACTTCTTTCACACTTGGGCATTCTTGAAAGCATTTTGGGTTGTTTTCTGTTTTCTGGTTTTTTAATTATTATTATTTGTATTGAAGAAAAGTAAATTTTTTATTTTATTTTAGAGGAAAGCATCTTGTTGATAATAAGGTCTTTTGTTTGCACTCATTTACACATCTATAACTTATAACCGTCTCATTTACACATCATTGCTTTTGTTTGCTTGTGTATAAATGAGGTGTGGAAATCGTAATGATTACACCCCTCTTTCATGCAAAAGGCGCAATACAATCCTCCTTCAGGTCATTGTGATTGGGTCATAGTTCAAAACTAATCAACATCTTTTATTTTTTATTTTTATAGTCGATTAATAGCCACCAAATTCATAATTTGAACCATTTATCTTTTTTAATTACACTGATGATCCTTGAGATGATGTTAGCTCATATAAAAAGCCTTTAAACATTTTGAAAACTTAATTTAAAACATCCAAAAAATCCCAACATATAAATCTAATTTTTTCACTTTTATTAGTCTCAATTAAATTTGAAACATTCAGTATTCTTATAGTAATGACAAACATTAGCATATTTAGCTTTACATCTTAAATCCTTATAGATTTTGAGACATTTGCTAAAAAAAACATATGTCAAAAAATCCAAATACGTCTAAAGTTGTTGGAATGTGTAAGTGTTGGTTTGACAAATATGGTAATGTCTTTCACACGTGTAATATTTATATATTATAAACCTAGTTGTATGAATGCAACCATAAACGGGATGCGAAAATCGTGCCTATAGGAGGCTATTTTACTTTTACAAGAAAAAGGAAGGTTATTTTCATGTAAAGGTTTTTAAACCTAAAAAGGTATAAAATGACAACACAATGGGGTGGCAAATAAGTTAGGTAAGGTAAAATGGTTTGGGTTGATAAAGATTGTCTATAGGTTACTCAACCCATATCTAGCCCATTAAAAAATGGATTAAAATATTTAAGCTCGCACCTTATGTGGGCCAAGGCCTACAAAACTCAGATAACCTACATCTACCACTCCTCACATGTGTCTCCTGTTCATTCTTGACTAGTTCTCATCCCTACTTTCTTCAACCTTACAAGTGGCAGAGAAATTAGGCAATGCTACAGGCTCTACAGCTCTGTTTGAGATTACTTCTTATCTTAGTAGAAAGGTTTTAATATTCATAGACATCCAAAGTCCCAACACAAACCATGCTATGATATTAGAGAAAGAAATTAACACTCTACCTATTAAGAAATTGTTACAGTATTGGCATCTATGATGGGGTCCACTTGTGTTTACATCTGGGTGGAGCCAACGCAGAGAGATATCTCTCACAAAGATAATGTTCAAATTTGATGAAATTTGAATAAAGAAAATTTGATCCAACTCTTTATCATTATTTCTCTATTGGAGTTTATCACCCATTAAGCCAAATACTATAAATGTATATGGAAGGGTGGTTGTAGACAATCTCAATACTCATATATACCCAAAAGGTCTAAATCAAATTTGTCCATCATCATCTTCTACGTCAAGTATCTATCATCATCTTCTACATCAAGCACTATAAGAAAGAAGGTTTTTAGCGATGAACAAAATTTCTTGCCAAATTAATAAAATTCATCGCTAAATACTTTTAGCCACGAATAAAAATTTATCCCCATGTTGTCGTAAAAACCTTATTTGGAAATATATTCAACGATGAATATCTGTTTGTCCCCAAATATCCAACTTTTAGGTACAATTTTATTTGTTACCCTATTGTGTTTATTGCCAAATATCCAATTTTTAGACACAAATTTGTTCATTGCCTATGGTGTTTGTTGTGATGGATCCGGATGAGGAGACTCCGTCACGTGGCCGGAGATCTATGTGCATTCCGGTGATGGGAAGCTCCGTGGATCTCTTCGCCTCTTATCTTTCCTGCGGGAATGGAGAGAATAATGATCATACCAAACCCTAGGGCTCCCTTATCCTTATATAGACAAGTCCCGAAGAGTCACACTTACTAGAGACATCTTCCACCAGAAGCCCACATCCACTGATCCGATTTGGGAGTCTTATTATGGGGCCCAGATCAAGTCTTACACTAAAGTGGGATTGCATCTCTGTTGGCATCTGCCCTGCTTGATCTGACGTGGGACCCGTGGCATGCGGGCAACACGATTTCCTACAATCTCCCACTTGGCACGAATGCCATGTACATCAAATATTTCTTAGTCCCATACGCATCACATGCCTTGCAAAAACCTCTGCAGGCAAAGCCTTGGTGAGAGCATCAGCCATCAATTCTTCTGAAGGCACATAAAAAATTTCTATATCATTCTTTTCAGCCTTCTCTCTAACAAAGTGATATTTTATTTCAACATGTTTTGATCGGCTGTTAATCTTTTGCTCATTCACCATAGAAATGGCCGACGTACTGTCTATGCTCATTGGGACAGGCTCCTTCTCATTTATTACCTCCAAATCACACAGGAAGTATTTTAACCAAAGAGCCTCCTGAACTGCTGTACTGCAAGCTATATACTCTGCTTCGGCTGTTGACATAGCCGTGGAGGTCTGTTTCTTGCTACCCCAAGAAATTGCACCTCCTCCGAGGGTAAACACATAGCCGGTTGTTGACTTTCTCTGGTCTAAATCACCGGCCCAATCAGCATCTGAGTAGCCGCGCAGTTCCAGGACTTCACCTTGATAACATAGGCGAAGATTCACTGTTCCTTTGATGTACCGCAGAATCCTCTTAACTGCATACCAATGCGGTAATCCTGGGTTACTTAGGAATCTGCTTACGAGACCCACGGCGAATGCAAGATCTGGTCTCGTACACAGCATCGCATACATGATGCTGCCCACAATTTGAGCATAAGGTTTTGATCTCATCATTTCCCTATCCTGCTCATTTGTGGGTCCTTGATCGCTTGACAATTTTGTGCTCCTGCAGATGGGAGTATCAATTGGTTTACAGTTAGCCATATCAAACCTTTTCAACACAGCTTCCAAATAGGATCTCTGTGATAAAGTCAATATCCTATTCGGACGATCACGGGTTATTTCAATGCCAAGGACATACTCTGCCTCACCCATGTCTTTCATCTCGAATCTTGACTTTAACCATTGTTTGATTTCATTTATGGCTTTCAATTTATTACTGGCGATCAAAATGTCATCCACATATAATGACAAATATAAATAACTACTCCCACTGCGTTTAATATAGAAACATGTGTCTGCACTATTGGGGACAAATCCTATTTCACATATGGCCTGATGAAATTTTCTATACCATTGTCTTGAGGCCTGTTTTAATCCATATAATGCCCTATTAAGTTTGTACACTTTGTCCTCATGACCTTGCACCACAAAACCCTCGGGTTGTTTCATATAAATTTCTTCTTCTAATTCGCCGTTCAAGAATGCTGTTTTTACATCCATCTGGTGCAATTCAAGGTCATGACATGCTACCAATGCTACTAAGGTTCGTATGGATTGGAATTTTACAACTGGAGAAAATGTCTCCTCGTAATCTATTCCTTCCACTTGTGTGAATCCCTTAGCTACTAACCGTGCTTTATATTTATCCAAGGATCCATCCTTTTTAAATTTCTTTCGAAGAACCCATTTACATCCAATGGCTTTCCGATCTTTAGGTAGATCTACCAATTTCCATACTTGGTTCTTTTCAATTGATTCCATCTCCTCTCTCATAGCCTCTAGCCAACACTGCGCATCCTGCGCTTTGACCGCTTGAGAGTAGGAGGTTGGATCCAAATCTTGCACGGTTTCTAATAAACTGCAATAATCATCTAGATATACCGGTTGTTTCCTCGCCCGAATCGGTCTGCCAACTGGCTCATCGAGTTGTTCAATCACCTCAAGTGGACCCTGGCCAGGAATTCTAGGTCCAACGTCCTCTTCGTCGGAACCCCCACTTGCTTGAACCCCCTTGCCCATAGAGATTTCATATAATTCCACACTCTGTGGTCTTACTCTAGGACTGACCGTCGGATCCTCAAGGAAAAACACATCTCGGCATTCCATGATTATCCTATTATCATGATCATACACACGATATCCTTTAGAATGTAATGGGTAGCCAACGAAAGAACAATTTTTCTTCGTTTTTGCTTGCAGTTTATGCCTTTCCTGTGGTGGTAGCAGGACGTGTACAGGGCAGCCCCAAACTCTCACATGTTCTAATTTTGGTTTGGTACCAGTCCATAACTCATATGGGGTCTTGGGCACACTCTTAGAGGGTACTCTGTTTAAAATATATTGTGCAGTATTTAATGCTTCTCCCCACAAATACAGCGGAAGACTCGCATGGCTGATCATTGATCTTACCATATCCATTAAGGTCCTATTCCTCCTCTCGGCCATGCCATTTTGCTGTGGGGTATATGGGATTGAATATTCATGAATGATTCCCTCACGTACACAATATTCTTTAAACAGTTCGGAAGTGTATTCACCCCCTCTATCAGACCTAATCCTCTTTATTTTCTTGCCCTTTTGATTTTGGACCTCAGCAGCATATGTTTGGAACATTTTTAATGCCTCATGTTTATTTTTAATGAGATACACATACCCATATCTGCTGTAATCATCAATAAATGTAATGAAATAGTCCTCTCCGGTTCTATTGTGTACATTCAATGGTCCACATATATCTGAATGAATTATGGTCAATATTTCAGAACTTCGAGTTCCTTTCGGAAATGGTTTCTTGACCATTTTTCCACTTATGCATGGTTCACATATAGGATACTCAATTTTACCTAGGTCTGGTAAAAGTCCATCTTTAACCATTCTACTGATTCTGTTTTTATTAATGTGGCCCAATCTCAAATGCCATAACATTGCCAAACCATTCATGCACACATTCACACACACAGAATAATCAGAAGTGGACTTTATTTCATTATGAAGAATATCCAGCAAATACAAATTTTCAGAAAGAAAACCATGGACTAAAACTTTACCGTGCATTCCAATAGTAACCCCATTATCTTTGAATCTAATTTCAAATCCATTCCTCGCCAACTGGCTCACAGAGATGATGCTCCTCCTCATTGCGGGAGCAAAGAAGACATCGGAGAGATAAAGGGATTTGCCGGTTGGTAAGGGAATTTTGACTTTCCCTATCCCCAACACATCACAGAATGTTTCATTCCCCATGTATATATTTTGTTCTCCGGGTTTCATTTCTTTGAATTCGATAAATACAGCCTTGGTCCTTGATATGTGTCTGGTGGCTCCAGAGTCAATCCACCAATTCTTGTCATTGGTGTCCACCATCATGGACTCAGTGACCATCTCAACATAATCTCTGTGTTCTTTGGTCACTTTACCTTGCTGGCTATTCTCACCCTTTTTCTTTCTGCATTGAGAACTAAAGTGTCCAGGCTTCCCACAATTAAAGCAAACACCATTTTTAGGCCCTTTCCGTTTTGGATTGCCTTGAAATTTCTTTTTATTTTTCACATTGGCGGTTAACGCACCGCTATAACTCTTAGTTTTAGCAACCATAGCAGAATTTGTAGGTGTTATACCACGGGCAGCCTGCCTTTGTCCTTCAGCAAGTAATTTTGCTTCAACCTCACTAAGGGTTACACCCTTTTGAAGGCTAAGGGTTTGAGATACATTCTCCCACGAAGGTGGAAGACTCATCAGCAAGTACATGATCTGAAAATCTTCGTCCATTTCTTTTCCCAAGGCTGCAAGGTTACTATGTCGGACCGACATTTTATCAATGTGATCCCTTATAGATGACCCCTCTGGCATCTTATAATTGACATATGCGCTAAATGCCTCCATCAAATGTGATTTGGAGGTTTCATCATACTTGTCCATGGCATAGTCCCAGATTTCTTTTGCTGTGGTGAAGTGCTCAAACTGTTTCACCAACTCACTGGATATGAATCCGATCAATAAATGCCTTGCTGATTTGTTATCAAAGACCCATTGCTCATGTAATTCATGGTCCTCCTTAGAGGCATCATCAGCGGGCTTAGGGACCGGATCGGATTCAATCACATAAGTTAATCCGTCAAAATGCAGCAACGCTTCCATCCGACGCTTCCACACGGCTAAGTTCTTGCCGTTAAAAATATCAGCCTTTGCAAGATCATGCAGGGCTGATTTGGAAGACATGATTTCTATTTATTTTTAATTAAAGGATGGGTTAGATATCACTGACCGTATGAGGAGAAAATACCACCCTTTTATTTGAATCACTGGATCGTCTTCCTTTTGATGCCAATGCGTAGATCTGCTCGCAAGGATTCCGTTGAAGCAAACGGATCGTCGATCTGACTCCGGATGGCCAAGATATCACAGTTTGAAGATTTAACGGTGATCCGTGTCCCTGCCTGTGTCAACCGTATGATCTCTGCGTCAGTGCTGATGTAATCACGATATCTGTACAGCACCTCTGGGCTGGATTGGATTTGGGTTGAAGCAGATCTGGTCAAATATAGATTAGGTCCGCCTGACCCACTTGTTGCAGAAAAAGAACAGTAGTTTTCCGCCTTGATTTGCACGCAGCCCGAGAAGAACAGTGGTCGCTGACCCTATTGCAGTGGCGCACCTTTTTTTTTTTTTATTGTGTTGAAGCCGATCGCCCACCCACTTGTGATTTCCTTTCAGAAAAGATAATCAAAACTCCAAAGATAATCGTGTAAAGACAACACAAACAGAGATGTACAGTGACGTTGCTTTTCAAAACTCAACGTCTAAACTCCAAAGCATAATAACAGCAGCCGAAACGTGTCACGTTGAAACGTCGTCTGTATGTATTGTAGAATAAGACAAGAATGGACCTTGTGATTTTCGATTCGCGTGCACTTAAAAGAACGTTGGAAGTAGTCTCTTCTTCCTCCTCGAGCGCGTTGCAGAAACGAGAAGGGAACTGAGAGTTACGAATCTGGAGAACACCAGATCTCCTCTAATCCACGGTGATTCTGCAAAATCTGAACCGGTAGAATGCACTGCACCGGGCTCTGATACCAACTGATGGATCCGGATGAGGAGACTCCGTCACGTGGCCGGAGATCTATGTGCGTTCCGGTGATGGGAAGCTCCGTGGATCTCTTCGCCTCTTATCTTTCCTGCGGGAATGGAGAGAATAATGATCATACCAAACCCTAGGGCTCCCTTATCCTTATATAGACAAGTCCCGAAGAGTCACACTTACTAGAGACATCTTCCACCAGAAGCCCACATCCACTGATCCGATTTGGGAGTCTTATTATGGGGCCCAGATCAAGTCTTACACTAAAGTGGGATTGCATCTCTGTTGGCATCTGCCCTGCTTGATCTGACGTGGGACCCGTGGCATGCGGGCCACACGATTTCCTACATGTTGTACATTTGAAAACCATGATTAATCATTCGATGATGATAAAATTCATCACCGAAAATAGACAATCAATTAAGAACAAAAGTTTGTCTTCAAATGTCCAACCTTTAGGCACGAATGTATTCATTGCCAAAAATAAATAATGAGTGACGAGCAAAGGTTGTCCCAAAAAATCCAACCTTTAAGCATGAAATTATTTGTCCCCCAAAAATAGTTAATCAGTGAAGGGTTTATCCCTAAACGTCTATTCTTTAGGCACGAGTTTATTTATCACCTTATATGGTGGTCATCACGCATTTAAAAACCATGGTTGACCATTTAGCGGTGATGGGATTCCTCGCCGAAAATAAACAATTAGCAATAACAATTCTCATTCACATCATTACAACAATTTGCATTCACATCATAACCACAACCATTTGCATTGACATCATTACAAAATAAAAAATAAAATACATTCATCCAAATATCCATCTAAGTATCCATTCAAATATAAAAAGTAATACAAAACAAATGTCTAAATAGTAATTTGAACATCCATCCAAATACTAGAAAAAAAAAACCCTCATCAACAACAGTCCATGCCTACTCCATTGTCAATCTATAAGCAAAGTAAAAACAAAAAATAAAAAAATAGAGTGTTATAAGAAGTATTACCTATATGAAGTTTAGGTAATATGTTCACAGCTTTGATATTTGAGATACCTTTGATATAAAAATAGTATCATGTAACTCTGTTTATCATCTTAAATTATATATATAGTGAATCTCTGAGAACGTTTGAGAGATCCTTGTTTGGAAAGAAAACTTATCAGTTCCCCAGGGCTAATCAAGGAAGCTTTATTTGTCGTGCCTTATGGGGGCTGTCTTTGCTACTGCAGTGCCCATCCTTTTTAAGTTAAGAAAAGATAGAACAAATGTAGACAAGTATCATGAATAACATTGGATTTTTGGTTGGTGAAAGAAGACTTGGTCTAGGGACCATGACTTTGATTCACACCTGAATCTAAATGGACCCACAGAGAAAAGGCCCAAGGCCCCATCGGGATGAGTGATATCATGAATATATATATATATATATATATGTATATATCATAAAGGAACTTTGATCTCCTCTTTTTTTCACTACTAGAGTTCTCACTTAAAAATTCCACGACCTGATAGAATTTTTCATAAATAAGATTCTATCATGGAGATGGCATAAGCACACAACAAAATATTACTCATAGTTTGCATGAAACAATTTAGACTAGACAATTGAAAATCAATATATTTACATGTTTTCCTTGACCAAAGTAATGCAAAGGGAATTGGATGAAGTTTCTAGTGGTGGGCTGGTAATGATCAACATTACACATATTTATCTACATTAATAATAAAATATCTCCTCAATCACAACAGCTAACGACTACCTTCTACGGTTTATAGGTTAAAAGATGAAGCAATAAATAACCAATCAAATCTAAACCAGATTTGAGAACCTAAAGAGATAGACTCCACAAATCAAACTATCAAGGAGATCAAAATCTTCGCTGGACAAATTATGAGAAGGAACAATCCTCTGCAGTAAACAACATTTAGAAAAACAAATTATGGCTATCATTACCATTGTAATCATTTTGTGGTTTGAATACAAAGCTTATCCTTCACTTACAATTCCAACTCTAGTGAACTTAATGTACACCAGAGCTTTTGTTTATGATTCTTAAAATCTTTGTAATCATCATTTTCTGAAGAAAATTCAAAAGACCTACTATTCTGTTCTGTTTGCTTTTATTAGTTTCTTAAAATCCATATCCCAATGCAAATAGAAAATGGTGTTGTGTATAGTTTTTAAGCTTTCTACAAGAAACCATCATTACTTGGCATATATTTCTCCATTCGCACCATCTGATTTTAAAATTTACATATCATGAACCCACAAAAAATCGAAGACCTAAGTACAACTCAAAACATGGTTTGGATAGCACAAAGCATAACTTGTAGCATGAACATGATTAATAGGGTCTCATCCTATCATCTATATGATTCAAAATATGATGAGCACCTTAAACAGCATAGGCACTAGGTCACATGGAGAAAATTCAATGGTTTTCCTATAAAGGAGGGTTGATTGGAAAATACACCAAAAATCCAATATAGATGTGAAGGTACAAAAGTCTATTATTTTACTGGAAAAGAACTCAATTAAATTTTACCAATAAACTGGTTTCACTGCATGATAAAATAAAGTAAGATTCAGATCCCCTAAAGTTAGTCAGATCCTCTAAAGTTAGGCAGATTTGGCCTTAAGGTGTTGGATACAACAAGAGTATGGATATTACAAGTAGAACATTAAGATAGGTAGCAGAACCATAGAATAAAAAACAACTGGAATGGATTGGTTAAAATCTAAGAAGCACGAATGCGGACGCAGGACACAAATACGACACGATACAGATACACTGACACGATATTTTTCAAAAAAGTAGAATACAGATATGTCGGGGACAGATTAATAATATATATTAATTTATATATATAATCATCTACTAAAAAAATAATATCATTTTAAATTTTAATCAATTTAGCAATCAAAAAATAAAAATTAAAGTACCAACTAACAAACATATCAAATTACCAAATATCAATACAACACTAAAACATAATTCATAATCATTAAATATGAAATATCCATAGTTCCATAAAATTCATACAAAGAAAAAGACAGATCATCTGTTTCCCCTCCCTCAAAAAAAAAAAAAAAAAGCAAAAAAGAAGCTAACCTTAAGGCCTATTCTTTAGTGAATATTTATTTGTCTTTTGCTTATAATATGATTAATATTTACAATCATACATTTTTCATGGTATAAAATTATTAAATATCAAGTTTACAAATTCTAGTAACTAGATATTAACAAAGTGTCCAAAAAATATCAGCCACATTTTTATTTTTTAGTTATAGACAGAGACTAGGAATTATGGGATATGTTGCAAAAAGAGTATCGGACAAATTTCTGAAATTAAAATTTTTAGTTCTTAATTATGGACATAGCTAAAATAGTATCGGACACGTATCTGAGAGTGTCTGAGGAGTGTCGGTGTCTGACACGTATCCGACATGGATACGTCACTTTCTTAAAAGTGTCTGCGCTTCTTAGGTTAAAATAGATTCTATACAATCTAAACCATTTAAATTAAATCTCAAAGGTCCTAAAGCATACTTGAAGCATGGATCTCACTCTTAGGGTAACCATTCTTGCATTAGAACACAAAGAAGATACAACAAAATCCTAGAATCTAGCATATTGGAAGTCAAGGAATCGAAAACTCAACTACTAGGGTAATATGGTAAGGATACTTGCATTAAAAGACGATCAAAGTTGAACACTTAAATGGTGGATGATGAATATGATGGTGCTAATCCATGATAATTCTATGCATGAAATAATGATAATGATCATAGACCCACATCAAATCATAGTCAATGTGTTGTGCAAGTTTAAAATCCAAGAGAATACTCACAAATGCAGCGATATCTTGGCATTTTGCTCTGCTCGGATGGCAAACTAGAGATAAAATCAATGAAAAAGGAGAAAAGAAAAACTCATTTGGAGTTTTTAAAACTAAAAAAAGATAACATTATATTCAATTGCTTGGTAACAGTATCTTCTTGATTGTTGAAAGTGAGTCGAAGAAATCTGGATGAGATGGTTTCCCCTTGATGCAAAGGCATTGTGTGTTGTTAGGAATGCATATGTTTTAAAAGGTAAAAAATTGTTCTGTAAGAAAGAAGAAACAAAAGATTATTAAACACAATATTGAAAAATTATCAAACAAGGCTTTCAAGTTTTCAGAGGCAACAACTCTGCAAATTCTTTAAGTTCAAATATTTAAGCTTCCAAGTGTTGGGAGACAACTACTTTAAAATTTTTTTAACTTTCATGAGTTTTAACTGTTGGGAGGCAGCCGCCAGGATCCCTTAATATTGCGTCTAGATTACTGTGGAAACAACTTTAAATAATGATGATTCAAGAACCATACCTGCAAGATCTCTCTGATTTGATATCGGTCTTACAGCAACATGAAAATCTTAAGAACTTCTACTGTTTTTCTCTATGCCTGAACTCGCACCGGGTATAAGCCTCTTTTCCGAATTGTCTTTGTTCTAAAAAACGAGATTTCTCTTATTATATTTCCTAAAGAATAATAGCTAACATTTATAGGCTACAATAGGGGCCTTAAGAAGGAAATAAAGAATAAGCTTCTTATGGAAATAAAAAACCCTAATTCAACTCAAATTAAAATCCTAGCTTATAAATTACAATTCAGTCCACTAGAAAATTATAATTGCACTCCTGTCCTTATTTTCAAAATAATATTTCGAGCTTTTTGTTATTAAATGCTCATTAATCTCCTCACATTAAGATTTCAGATATCTATCGATTAAATAATTACTGACATCTAGATTTAATTGATATCTTTGTAATTCCTCAAGACCTTACACTTCACTTATTTGATACGTCGGACACAAAGTTCACCTACAGGTTTGACATAATCAAAACTTGTAAACTTCATCAAGAGGATATCATCAATTCCTATTACGGGATGTGGATTACATCAATAAACTAATATCCACTATACACGTAGTGTAGTCATCGAATTTACTGAGATTATTGACCGATAAAAGGTCTCACTCCTTTGTAAATGAAAATGCCAAATACTAAATGTAAGGTCCAAACCCGAGTTAATCATGATTTACCCTAATTAATCTTATTTTGCTCTAATTAATCTTGTTTTGTCTTTATTAGGCTAACTGAGCCCAAATCTCAAGAGGTTTGGGTCATGGATAGGTAGCTGGGTCGGGTTCGAATCTTATTAGGTAGTCCAGGACCTTTTGTATTTTAGCATTTTCATGGTTTTGTATCATTAATGCATCATATTAGTTGCACTGGCTAAGTTTTATCTTGTGGGACATCTTTCTTGTTTAGCCCAATTCTATTCGGATTCATTTCAGCCCATTTAAGCCCAAGTGACTCAACTTGAAAATCCAAGAAACTAGTAGGGCTTATTTGCAATTTTTAGAATTCCACTCTTTTAAATACTCAAACTCATCGTTCTTCTTCTTTTTCTTCTTTTCCCTCATTCGGCTGTAGCAAGAGTCTTCTTCTTCTCCTCTCTTCTTCCATCACCATCTTCCTCATCTTGCCTCCAATCTTGGGTAGTAGAGGGCCTACATGCAACGACATTGAGGTTCTTCTTCTTCTTCATCACTCTTCTTGCTCTTTTCTCTGGAAACTAAAGATTCATCTCTTTCCTCTTGCTTGTAGAAGACTTAAGGTAAGGAAACCCCATCTCCAGTAAAGTCATTGGGTTCATTGGGGGGCAAGGAAACCCAAGGATTTGGCATGCATGCATCTCATGCTTTTGTATTTCCATGCATGTTCTAAATCTTCTTCCTAAGAGAGCTTTTTGTACCTCTACACCAAGGAGTAGATTGATTTGAGTAAAGCATCATGCATAAGGCAAGTATAAGAATACATTTTCTTTACATGCATGGTTGATTTCTTGATCCTTGATATCTTCTTGTGATTTGCCTTACAGCTTCTATAATCTTTAATGGATAATGCATGGAATTGATTCATGATTTTGATGATTTTGGGATGAATAAAATGATAGTGGTCATTTAGGGAACCTAAAAATGTGGAATGGAAGCCTCTATTTTGATTTGAATATAAGTGGAATAAAAGAATGGAAGAAAAAATCAATTGGGGAACTGAACACACTCATAACAGAGTGCTTGAGGGCCGACCGGTCGGTCCTGAAGCTCGATCGGTCAAATTGCCTCCCTGGGTAATCTGACCGGTCGGCCAATCTGCTCAATCGGTCAAATTGCCTCTTTGGGTAATCCGACCGGTCGGCCAATCTGCCCGACCAATCGAATTTCGTTTCTAGATATGGTTTGACCGGTCGAACCAATACTCGATTGGACAGGTAAGCCTAACCTTTAGATTATAGGAATGTGTTTCAAAAATGAATTTCATGCTTGACAATGGACTTTCTATAGTCTACGGAATAGCCTAATGATGGGTTACACCCTTTAGCCTTAGAAAGAGACCGAGATATCCACCTACCCTTACTATAGGTTATAGGTTTAACCCAAGATCATTTACGACCATAGAAGTGAGATCCTTTGCAACACCAAACCAGCCCAACGGTAACTAAATATGGAGAAGGAAGAGCGTTGAGCTGTCACTCATTCCCTCTTGATTCTCCGGTTAGTTTTCAATGTCACATCATATGTGTTGGCATAAGATGAAGTGTCCTTTCCATAATTATAAAGTAACACCGAGAATGGTAACACAATGATACCGAACGTCTTATGAATACACCGTATTGAATGACCTTAGAAACCCGGACTATCTAGCATAGGGTTGGCTAGTAACTATCTTTAATAACCTCAATCTAATTGCATTCATATTGATAACAACCTTGACCTCAACATGATAGTTCATATCAGTATGCATTACTGATGATCAGTATTCTACTTAGTTGTGATTCCATGATTAGTATTTTCATCAAAGCTGAAATACATTTCCGTATAAGTATAAACAGATCAGTATACGATGAGTATGGGTTCCAAATTAATGTCGACATACTTGGAGTCGGCACCACTTAGCTTATATCCCATAGGAGGATCGACAGGACCAAATGAGAGTATTTTATCAGTTATCTACTGCCATAATTATCAGAAGAGTAAGTCGACACTCTTAGGGTAACTAGTCGGTTTTGACCCGATCTCTAGTGATTTCCCACAGATTAGTATACTCTCTTACTAGAGAGGAGGTAGCAATGTGGTTGCCATTTGGTATGCTATGCTTTTTATTCATGATTCACTATTCATGCTTACTCATATGCATAAGTACCTAGATTCCGATGTTGCTCTCTTTTAATCATTGCGTCATTTTAATTCAATTGTTATATCGTGTTAAGCCTATGTATCTTTATCTTTGCTTAACTGTCATGTTAACAAGGTTACCATGATGTTACAAGTACAGAATCCGTTGCCAGTCTGACACTCAGCGCGCTCCCAGAGGGAACCCCAGCGTTACCTCCGGATGTGAACTAGTGGAACAAGGAAGATATCTTTTCTTGATCCTCCTCAACGGAGCCAAACAAGAATACTTTGGGTTGATTTAGCTTAGCCATGGATTGGCTTAGGGTTCATATTGACATTTGATATTTTATATTATTTATGAATTTTTCATGCCTTATACATGCACTCGGGATAATTAACAGACTTTGTTTTATTAATGAACTGAAGTGAATGTTTTATTGATGCCTATGATATGTACAGGTGAATTCTCCAGGTTTCCGCTTAAATATAGTATACTTATTAATACGTGTTTACGGATCTTCCTCACACGTACCTGTTGGATTACCCTTGTGACAGTTTGTACGTGTCTTGTTATGGCACGATTGTCATGGGTGCGTATGTTACGCCTCGGAATCCACAATAAATCCCCAATTCTCGGGTTCAGGGTGTGACACTCAATTATGTGTTCATTATTTATATCAAGATTAAGAGTACAAGCACTCATAATAACCATTAGTATATTAATCATCTTACATAGTTAGTATAAAGACAATAAACCAAAAAACGGTCTTGTTCAATACACACAAAAGGTACTGGTATAACGAGTGGAAACTAAACCATTTCCCACAGCCAAAGCAAGCCTGCTAAAACATCACACTATAATCGTACCGATTGTGTATCCAACTTCATTTAGATTGTAAACAATAATAACTTATATTTTATAAGAACCGATAAATAAGTCTTCCGTATGTAAGCTGAACCATCCACACTAACTTATTTACTTTATAGAATAAAAGACACGCACATACATAATAAATAACAATGCAACTATTTGCCCATACAAATTCTCATTAAATAAGTCAGTCAAAGACAAATACATAAAAGTATGCTTTTAGTATAAATTTCCAGTACTAACAATTTTCTTTTATAATTTTTGAATTTATGTTGAATAGATTTAGAAATAAGCAGTCGGCGAGTATATTTTAACAAGTTAAAATAATTAGAATAATGTCTAATTGCTGTACAAAATTAGTATGGAAAGACCTTCATGTGTATATAAAAAGTACATGACTAATAAGTAATAGTGCACATTCATAAGAAAACCTAAAAAAAAATAAAGAAAGAAATAATGAATCCAACAAAATAATAGAATGGGCCTTTTCTTGTGCATACGTCCCTTATGGATTTTTTGTGCACACTCTTTGGTAGGGCCCACTATGGACCATACCAAGGGATGATACTGGGGGGGTTGAAAAGATCTATGTGAAAGCACCATATATATCAAATTTGGCACCAATCACATATTCCTAACCCCTTCATCCATTGCTCACAAATTCATTCCATTCGGATTTGTGCACAATCAATCCAACGGTCCAATAAATTTGGATCCGACCAAAACTTGGCGCGAGTTGCTATCATGGGGTCCCATGTGTGTTGCAAGGTTTGGATTGAGTGATAGATGGGCCCCGCCTAGAGTTCTCACAAAAAAAAAATGGTGAGGGACGGATGCGTACGAAGATTCTCCATAATGGAAACCCAATTTTTATAGTGTTTTCATTACAATTGACCCAACCTAATAACATTAGAACAGAAGTGATTTAGAAATAGATGATACCTGAATATGACAGAATTTGCATTCAAAGCAAGAAAAAAAATGCCTATACTCATCACTTAACAGCTAAAAAAATACCCTAGCAGTAGTATTAAGAATATGATGCTTTATATCCATCTCTTCAAAAACAAAGCACCTAGCAACGTACTCAAGTACTGTGGATACAATCCTAGGAAAAAATCTGCCCCAAGGAACTATACTTTCATATCATTCAAATAATTGTTGTACGAGCTGTAGGCACTGTGACTACATTGAATATATGAGTTAGTTGAACAATCACTTTTGAAAATAGAGGAAGACTGGAAAATTAGTTAATAAAAGATAAACATACAACTACTGTACAAAAAAAAATACAAAATCCTCATGAACATATCAGTGAAACAACAACGGACCTATCATATTTCTACTCTTATAGTAAGTAAAGAAAAAAAAAGGGAGTTGACTAAAATTAAATAGACCATGTTGAACTAATAAAACAGGTTTCAATTAAATTCTAAATGCATGATGGACATGACTACTTGCGTCAGAATACCTTCTTCCCCAGTAGTGGAGCCCAAACAACCTACAAAAGATTTTACCATGTAAGATGTTCGTTCAATAGCAAAAGTTTCTAAACTAATTCAGAAGAAGTTTGAACATAGAGATCTCAAGCACACACCTTATAGAGTCAAAGTAAGAAGCCCTTCCAAGAAATTATTAGCGACATTGGGAAGCCGCCTATATTATTTATCCCGTCTTTCCTTATCCAACCTCTTAGTGTTGTTTTAACACAATGAAGAAAAAGGACTGGAAAACATCCTTTTAAAATGTTAAACAACTAAAGAGTCTTTACAATAGTTTCTAGTAGGGTAAATACCCAAATCTAAATTAATGCACTGATGTGAGGATGGAAGTAAAATTAAAATCAATTCACAGCAATCAGGCAATAAAAAATTATAAATAAAAAGAGAATTCGGATTTTAGTGATACACAGTAAACATAATCATCAACCAGATACTAAAATAATCAGAAAATTGTGTTTATATTCCAAACCAACAAGATTTCTCTATAATTTTTTAACGAAGATGTGATTCCACCTTAATTAAAAAAATTGGAACCACCAAAACCAATGGTTTTATTGTAGGAAAAAAAGGGAAAAGGATCATAAATGATTCATTATCATTTTCTCTTCTCAGTGAAGATTTATTTCTTAATGGCTAAAATCTACATGACCTTTTCTTATCAGTACTTGGCTAAATTTAATGACACAATCTAATAATACTTTAATTGATGCTTCATCCAAAGGATCCATCTGGAGTGGAAGTTTTACTTGTTCTTCGTACATCTCTGTTGCCAAAGCACTAGCAATTCATGGATTTTGACGCATGAGAGGGTCGTTGCCAACAAGACCATTGGCAGTGCCATTTAAAAGTGGTCCCTCTCTCCGCTATTGGTGCTGCTGCTGCTGGTGTTGTTGCTACTACTACTGCCTCTGTAAAAGAAGCTGCATATGCATCTACTCCTGCTGCTGCTGTAGTTGCTGGTACTGTGGTTGCTGCTGCTGCTGCTGTTTCCGTGCTTTGATTAACTGCGTTTGCCATTGAACCCAGATCCCACAAACCAGTTATAAATGTATCTTTTTATCATAAACAGACTTCTATTGTAACACCACACCCATCTATATTGATGATAATTCAGTTTGTAGACCAAAGTCACTAGTTTTCCTATATACCTCCTCAAAGAATAGAATTTCCATCAGAACAAAAATACAACAGAAGTAAAACAAAGGAATTACATCCAAAATTTAGAATAGTGTAACTAGAGCTCAAGATAGAACAAAGTCTGATGTTCTGAGCACAGCATGTAAGATTGATCAATCAAGCAAATAATAACACTGAAATCTACTGAGAAAACAAATATTGCGACTGTAATTTTATTGTTTCAAATCTTGTGTATTCCAAAACAGTGACTTTTAAATAAAAAAAAACTACAAAACAGCTCCACAAACTCATCTATTCTCATTACACTTCTAAAAAATCATATCTTCCCGGTAACAGAACCTACTCATAGCCCTTTAATGTTCTCCATTTCAAAAAGGTACCTTAATCAATTCAAAACAAACAATTTATGAAGAACAAAATGTAAGATCATGTTAGCGAAAGAGAAGAAATAACCCACCTCTATGTAAGAAGCAGCAACCTCAGAGTGCTTCTCATTTGTCCTGGCAATGAAGATATCCCAAAATACAGACTACCACTCAGAGAAAACCGCCCGGTGCATCGATGGCGGATAGCCCACATCAATCACAATATAAAAAAGCATTCCAGAATATCAACATAAAAAAAAAAAAAACACCCAAATCTAGAAAGAGGAAGAAGATGCTTCTCTCCATTGAATTATATTTAAAATCATACCAACGAGATGCGAAGACACTTTCCCTTCAGCTTGGAAGGCCTTGGCTGTTGCCTGCAAATTCCTCTTCACCAAATAATCATAAATGTATACATCCAACCTGTTTTAAACAAACCCATTAGAAACTTCTAAGTAAGAGCACATAAATTCAGGGCTAAAAAACGCACAAACGCCTAAATCTAAATGAGACACATCAGAAAAAGGAACAATAGACAATAGAAGGAGAAAATGCCCAATCACAGAGGAAAAGAAACCAAATATGAATGATAGGAAAACAAACAATATCAAGTAAAACAAATACAAGAAGACCCAACAAAGAAAACTGCTAAAAACAAAACCCTAGAAGCACCCATATGAGAAACCCACCTCAAAAAGTAGCAAAACCAACAATAATAGTAGGGAAAGCAGGAACAAGCAATTAATTGAATAGAACCCAATAAAAATCACCAAGCAAAGCCCAACCCCAGCACTTCAAAATTGGATCTTTACCCCAAAAACATAAGCATCAAAAGCCACCACATTAAACTTCAGTTAGTAAAGTAGATGATACATTTTGTAGAGAAAATCCAAAGATGGAAGAATCCACAAGAGTGTTAGTTAGAATCAAGAAAACAAACTGTCAAGATCATATGATTTGAAACATTTTCCATGCATGGCCCATCAATGATGCAAGCTTACCTCCAAACTCAGTGGGTTTTCAAAGGATCTAAAATGGTATTTTTAGGGTTTTAAAGCGAGAGAGAAGATCTAATGTGGAAGCAATAGGCTACAAAAAACTAAAGAGAAGAAAAGGGATTGGGTACAGATACACGCCATTGCCTTTTGCCGCTAAAGTGTCTTGCCCTTTTCTTCTCTGTCTCAGTTTCTTCTCTTCTCTAGACTTCTCCTTCATTTCTGAAATGTGAGCAGCGAAGAGAAGCAATGGGAGAATCCGACGAGAGAAATGGAGATAAGAGGTGAAAGGAGTAAGAAGAGCGTATTGTAGAGGGCGCGAAAGGAAATGAGGGATGGAAGGTTGTTTTTTTAAGGAATGATACTTGGCCCCCAACACAAGCTATGAATGGATTGGATGCAAGTGAGAAATTTGGAACAAACACTTGAAATTTGTCAAAACCTATCATACACAAGCATTTGGCAACGAATTGTAGTTGTTTGTAAAAAGGAAAAAATTAGCGTGAATTTGGCCTTTTAAGGCAGGAATTCTTCGAGACGAGAATAGGAGACAAATTATTAGTTTTGTCGCACAAAAGGTAATATTTAGTGAAGAAGAACGAGTTTGATTGTCACTAAATTTTGTCATAGATGATACATTTTCTTATAGTGAAGGGAGTCCATTGCCTTATGATAATAACGAGTGAATCATACATAATTGACTTCTCATTGACAAGCATGAATCTTTGCATCTAGAGCTTGATTTAAATTAATGCTATCTTTATCACATTTGTAGCGAACCTACTATAATAGATCAGCACTTCCGCAATGCCTAAACCTATCATACACTTGCATAGTAAAGTATCTCATGATGTGAATGTTCATCCTCTTCAATCGTTAATACTTTTCATTCCCAAACTCCCTCAGAAAAAGGAGGGAAAAAGTCACATTCAAACCATAGCTCTCTACACCCAGCTAGACCCAAAAAAAGAAAGAAAAAAAAAAAGATCACCGTAACCTGTAGTCAACTATTCGAACCTCAAAAGAAAATCCCCATTCCTTTAAAACCCTTCCTCTTTCTATCCTCTCCAATCCTTCCTCTTTCTATCTCACCATTAATCAATCTCAATCCCCTTCATTCTATTGCCTTAGATTAACATACAGTGGCCCCCATGTGCCTCAACATTGATTGCTCGCAAACATGAAAGATTACAACACTTGGTCGGAGATCTAAGTGCGTAGTAGTGGTTGATAGTCTCTGTAGCCTCCTCTTTCTAAATGTTTATATATGCAAAATTTTGACCTCTCATCTCCGTTAGATAGACAATCTAGATTACATACCCTTAACTAGAGGCAGGTCCTCTAATCCTTTTACAAGTCTCCTACTGGGTTCTTTGGCTATAGCACCGTGAAAAAGCACCGCCCAACCCCTATGTGGGGGCAGCACTAATTTTACTCTCGTCAAATATTTATCCACTTTTAGATTGAATTTAAATATATATATATTCTTAAAGGACCACTAAATTTTATGACTATTCATTTTCTCCTAACAAAACATTACACCAAATTATTGCAAACATGGCCAGTTTTATTTTAAAAAAAAAAATCTAGGGTCGCTTTCCTTTTTCTTATATTGAGAGTAGGGGGGACTTCTATTAAAAGCGAAGGAAGACCCACAACTTTCTCATCAAACTGTGTCGTGTGCTCCAACTAGCTGATTAGGAACGGATATTGGTTAATCGTTCAGACACAAAATATCAGTTTTTTTTTTGTTTAAGTCTACAACAATTGTTGATAAAAGAAAAAGAAAAAAAGGAAAATAACTTAATTAAGACTAAATGAACTTTAGGATATTTTGCAGTCTTCTAATCATTTTGAGTTGATTAAGTTTGATTTTGTTTCGAGGGATTTTAATATGGCAGCTCATTAGTTGGCCAAACTTAGTTTAGTTAGCAATGCCAATATCTAATAATGTGTGCATTTCTTTTCGCTTAATTATAAGAATAGTTTCTTCCTACACTAAAAATGTTAACAACAAATCAACATAGATTATATCTTTCACAATGACAACTCTCCCATACTTTGTTCTACTTTGTTCTGCCACAAACAAGGGATAAAGATCACATGCAGGGAATTGATCTTCATAAATCATAATCATCAATTAAGTCCCACAAACCCCACATTATTGAAACCACATTTCATCACCATAAATATTGCTTCCACTCTGGCCAATCTCTTCGTCGACTATGCAGACGATGAATCCGCCTCAACATCATCTTCCATCTCACCATCCACTTCATCCCAATTCCGGGTGGTCAAATGATCCAGTATCCTGGTCGCCGATCCTCCAATGTTAATTAATCCAACTCGTTTCTTCACTCCCTGCCTAGGGATCAACTGATGGTCAAGTGCCAAATCAGAAGATTTGAGCTTGTGGGTCCCCTTGGCCTTTTCTTTAGACCTACACGTGGGGTGCGTGTGGCATTCCGTACACCTCGGTGTCCCACATTTGCTGGTGAATTTTGAGTGATTGGTTGGCTTCACCGGCACCTTAGTGTAGCGGCCGAAGGTTGGCAGCGAGGCGAGCTCATTGATGACCTTGGACTTGGGTCTTGAGTTCATTGGAGGTGGTAGGACAATGCAGGTCCTCACCATCCCATGCTGCCTTCCCTCTCTCTTCATTTTCTTCTTCTCTTTTGGAGGCCTAATTACAGAGTGTCTGATGAGAGACGTCCTCATCTGACCAACTCCATATATAGTCCTTAGCTGACTTGGTGAATGGGTGCAAGAAGCTTGGGGATCAAGGCAGTGAAGTGGGGGCAAGAAGCTTGGGGACCAAGGCAAGGCCCCTTGGCCATATAGGCCTTGGGGGGCAAGTCATTGTACTGTCTATCTGTATGTCTATTAAACAATTGAGGCATTATTAACACGTGGGACGGCGTACCGTTGACTACTGCAAGGTGCTGTGACTTGAGTTTGAAAGCAGTTCTACTTGACATCATTGGTTGTAATTTGTGTTTGCAGGCCAGGATTGTCTCTGAGGTGGTAAATTTGAAAACGTTTGGATGAGTTGTATAGCTAGTTCCTCGTCAGTTGGGCCCCCTATGTGTACGGTAAATTCACTTCACCAATAAAATATGGGTAAAATACCATTTCAAAAAACAGTAAACGAGAAGGAACGTATCAAAAATATCACATTTCAAAAATTTCTTCTTCGGTTTACTTTAAAAAGTCAAAAAATAATATTCGCAAACTACTAAATAACAAAAAACCATGTATGTTTTACATAAAAAATAAAAAGATGAACTTCTCAAGCCACTAAAAATAAAAAATTAGTATATTATGATTACATCCCATTATACTTTATGTCACCACATTTTACTACATCGTATATCCAAACATACTTTACTTTACACAAATCTACTTAAATGGGCATATGTATCTACATTTAAAAAGCTCATATATGGTTGAGTTCACCTGTGAATGTCTTTCATGGGCCCTCCTTGGACACTCTCTTATGGGATTCAACTATGACCAAGGTTAATGGGCGGTAAAGAGCCAAAAGATCTGGATAGGACCTACATATGTGTAGAATTTCAACTTTGTTAGATAATTCTAACAAATTCTAACCTTCAATCAAACCCAAGTTCAATTATTTTAGAAGGCATGCATCTTTTTTAGATTCCAATCCAAGGGTGTGTAATAATTAGGTGATTATCTAATTGGGGCTCTTGGCAATTCATAGGTTTCATGAGTGTAAGGGAGTTTGATTGATAGTAGTCGGCCCCACTTGTTTAAAAAAACAGGGTCCTCATTCTATCTCTCAAGACAGGCTTCCTCACATGAACCCCAGCTACTGTTTTTTAATATTTTTATTGATGACAAATACACAAAAAATTTGGTGAAATGTTTAGTCTTTATTGAGCACGAGATAATCTAAATCAAACCTGGTTCAATCATATCCTTCATAGAGCAGCTCAGGCATGAGACAGATTGAGTGCGAGTCTGGTGAGTATGGATTCACCTGACTCGTGGAACACCTAACCTGTTGACAATGATCGACATTTACCAGGTCCCAGAGGTTCTGTCCGAACAGGATATTTACTCTGAGTTCTCCCTAACAAGGCAATGAGCTAACCCATTAACTTCTTTGGCGTAGAAAATTTTCTTTTATAGTTTGTCATGGTCGGGGAAAGTGATTTCTCTGCCGCGGAGGTGGTAAAAGAAATGGCCATGGATGATTTAGGGGGTGTAAGAAGAGAAATGAGCAACTTGATTATATTAGCACAATTTTTAGCCATGCATGACATGTGATTATTGTATAATCAATGGTAAATACATGAGTAGTAAGCCTAAGAGGGTAAGATTTCTCATAAGTGGGCCTAGGTTGGTCCAAACGGGCTAGGAATGATCTGGCCATTCCTAATAATTTTTTAAAAATAAAGGTGGGGTCCATAATCCAACGATATGAAAGACAGTTCACTGACTAATTTAACCATTAAATATGTCATTATGGAGCATACATAGTAAAAACATTCCTTCATTTATCATCCTCTTCATTCCATTTGATTGGAGGGATGACTCGCAATGCCCAATCATGCTAACTTCTGTAGATGGCCAATAAACAAACCTTCTTTTTACTACACAGAGCTCTCTCCTTTGATGAGGCTCCACCTACATGCTACAAGCAGTGGCAGAACTAGGAAATATGCACTTAAAAAAAAGTTCTTAGTATCATATGCATATATAAAAAAAAGCATATAGTTGCCATAGCAATAGGATTTTTTCAAAGGTTCTGAGGAGCAACTATGGAGGAGATGCATATGTGAAAAGCCATAAATTTTTCATTTAATAGCAGGGGATTTTATAAAATTTCTTAGGAAGTCATGGTTTCCCCTTGCCACAAGTTAAATTGCCCCTTTTTAGATTTTGTTTTTTAAGAATAATGACTTCTGAAAATATTGATAGTAACAATATTATGCAAAAACATATCATGTGGTGGGGCTTGCTAGTCTACAGCATCAAATGATAGAGAGTTTGTTGGGTTAACCATCTATATGAAGAGCTAATATCATTAGATCTACAAAGCAAAATTGAACAAGTTGCTATCATTAATTATCTTTGATTAGATGTTAAAGAATGATCAACCATGTTCTTATCTTAATCAAGTTACACTTTAGGGGGATTCAGTAGTAGGTCCCTATATATATTTCCAACGTTGGTTATGTTTAATATATTTTCCTTTGCCATATTAGATATCTGATTTAAAATATAGATCCTGACAAAATGACAACAATAACCCTAAATCTATTATCCCTTCTTTTCAACTCATCAATCCCCATCCAAAGTGAAATAAAGAGAAAGAGGAAAAAAAAAAAAAACAAAAGCAAAAGAGAGAGAGAGAGATCGTCAATCCCCAACCAAAGTGAAATAGAGAGAAAAGAGAGAGAGAGAGAGAGAGAGAGGGAGGACGGATGTGCTGGGGCAACGCACGCAGCAACAACAACCGCGTTGATTTAGTCCAGAGGCCTTCTTTTTGGTCATCAACAGAGCACCAAAATGAGCCTAGGTTCTGTAGACTTTCATTGGATTGCTTAATTGCTTCTCCTCGATTGAGAAGAAGACGCAAAGAGGGTGGCCACGCATCAGTCACGTATCGGTGACTCGTTTGGCATATTTTTTGTTGACAGAAACTAATAGAAGAGGAGATGAAAAAAAAGCACTTGTCATCCCTCTTGACAAGTGGAAAGAGAGATTAAAAAAGAAAAGCAAAACTTTGGTTGCTGGTCACCTTCTCTTTCAAAGAAGAGAAAGAGTCGATCTCGGGTCTTAGACGTTGTTGTTCTCTCCACATCACCGGAGATGTTTCCCCGGAGTGCACCGCCATTGCTGGAGCAGTGCCCTGAAGTCACCGTTCACCATTGTCAGTCAATAACAGGTGTGTACGTGCAGAGTGCGAGCAAAACTTATCCACACACACAATTTCTCACAAGTTTCCGCTGTGAGGACATCAAAATCCCACATATTATGATACATGAATTTGTGAAAGCTTGTAGCAAATGGAAACAGAGATTCAATAATATATATGCAATACGAGGTATAAAATCGGAATGAGTCAACAAAATTGGTATTTCATTCATTAGCATTCAATATTTACACAAAGACATGATTTCATCAGTTTCCAAAGGAAGGCCACCAAAAGCCATACATCCAAAACCCCGAAAAAAGTGACATACTAACCAAACCCAAAATGTTATCGAAGCTCCATTCCTAATTGGTGCCTAAAGGACATCTTGGGTGCACCACTCTAATCTTGACCGCGGCTCCTCAAACGCTTTCGCGCACTCCGTCTCAAAGGTAACTAGCTCTAAACCTAAGCACTAAAAGGTGAATTGGTTCAAATATGACAATCTGGCAGGTGACTGAGTTAAACTATAATATTAATACTAAAAAGAAATTCTTAATTAAATTTAACAAAGCATGTGGAAGATAAGTGAGGTACTGAACAGTAATGACAAGTACAAGAACAACGTAAAGAACTAAGCAAGAGTAAAATAAATAATCTGAAACAAGGATAATATAACTGCAAAGTGGTAAATCAAATGAAGCTAAAATCTCCCCGGCACACACGATGAAGGAGAGCACGCACAATATCACAATAGCTACGAAATATCATATGTATAACCCGCCATATAGCAGGGCCTATACACAATCACGGATCAACCATGGATCTGACACTAGCATGATATGCCAATCTGCAGATGGTCCATAATAATAATAAAGGACCCCAACTTGATGGATCAGGTCGTATAGGTACCTAAGCTTATAGTGCCAACATGCGAGTCCAAGGGTGCAAGATAAACGAAGAAGATGGGCCACTCTCATAGAACACGCACAATATATGAGGAAATATGATCACGATATCAACGGTCGGTAGCCCTTTCTGAGTGCAAGACCGACAAATAAGGTACGATAAAAAAAATTCAAGTAAAACAAGTGTTTCCTTGAAATTCAGAATATGATGAGCTCAAAATCTTAAAATTAGGTTCAAAATGGTAGAACAGATCCATTTTCGGCAAAAGGGGTGTTTTTTTTTTAAACGAATCCTAATTGGAAAAAACAAGTTAAACTGGAAGGTTTTAGTTGAAAATATGTTCACACTAGGTTTTTAGTCCAAAAATATTCGGGCAGCATTCTAGCTTGGAATGAGAGGCCCGAAACGGAAGAAATAAAGGCTGTGGATCCAATGTAAGGGGATGGACTCGGCACATCAACGCACTTCTGCCAATACTAAAAAACACCATAACCTAGGATCCAGTCAATCCTTGAGGATCAAACGAACACGAGTGCACGAAGCGCTCGGGGTATGACTTAAGGGTTCCTAAAACTCAATGAATTTTATTTAAATCTGGTTCATAAATAAGATGGTCAAATCATGAATAAAGAAATGAACAATAGTTTCACAACTAGCATAGGAAATGATGACCAATGGGAGTAACCAAAAATATAGAATCATGTTTCAATCATGGAACCATTACAAGTGTCATTCCATTTTTTTTTAGGTCACGCATACCATCGACAAGGCTAGACTTTAATGTCCATTCCACATGCATTTAGGAACCAAATGTCAAACTAATATAACCAATTGGTGCTTCCAAGTTTGATCGACATTACAAGTGTCTAAGTGCATGGATTCGAACTAAAAAAAAGTCTAACTCGTGTCTCCCGGATGATGTTCCAATGGGTAATCCACCTATTCATCATTTTAGGATAAGTTCGGTCTCCACCTCAAGGGTTTAGGGATACCTTTGAACAAGTTTACATGTTTACTGTAAAATATACCAAACAAGTTAAGGACTTAAGTGGCTAATTAGGAGCGAATTGGTTGGCCAATCATTCATTTTTTATGTGCACTCTCGATCCTCAAAGAGTCATAAAATGCTGAGGGGAAAAGCCTTGAAAAGACTTCCCAAAAATCTCTCCTAAAAAAGGTGTAAACACCCCCTTTCAATGGGGTGCCCCTGAGCCACTCGATCAATGGCTCTAGTTCAGTGTCCGAACATGCTCAGTCACTGCACCAAGGCTTCAATTGGTCACTGCCCAACTGGGTACAGCTAATTGCACAACTGAGGATTGTTTTCAGTCACTCATCTTGGCTCTCTTCTACACACTTGAGAGCATTCCTTTCATCGTCTTTGAGCCACTTTTTGAGCCATCAAATCTCTCCTAATGAAGCCTTAAATCCATGCCCAAAGCTACATAAAATTGAATTAATTTATAAGATAATCAAATGAAAAACACAAGTTGAAAATAAAAAATTGAATCAATTTGCACACAGTCTATAACAGTCCAAGTCAATTACTTGCCTTGGATTGGGACTCCTAAAAACACCTTAATTCTCTCTAAAATAGCTGGAACCGCTTCCTAAAACAAAACCCGAAAACAATCCAAAAAAATTACACATAAACACCCAAAATTGGAAAACAAGGAAGGAAGGAAGAAACCTTTTTTGCATATACCATAAAGAGATTCTCTAGGATTTGCTATGGTAGGATGCAAAGGTTGGAAACCTCCTCATAACTGTATGTGCTCAGACCAGCAAAGTAACAGTAAAGAGAGAGAGACTTCTACACTTCCATAAGCATGAAAATAGGGTCCTTGTGAAGGTGGGAAAGTGGAGAGCAAGCTGGTGGCTTGGTTTTTTGATTTGATGCAGCTTGGAGCTTTTTTGAGGGAAAAAAGCAGGAAAAGGAGGAAGTGGAGCTGTTGTTGGACATTTCTGGAAGGCTGGTAGTCGAATCTAGGAGGAGAAAGAAGAATGGGGCTGGGTTCTTATTTATTAGTGGGTATGTGGGGCCCACAACTAAGTAGATCTTCTAATGCAGATTTGAATACTTGGCAAGCTTCAAATGGAAAAGGTCAAAGAACAAAAGTTGCTTGAAATTAAAGCTAGTTTTCAATGAACCTAAGTTTGACCAAATCGGAATTTTCTGCGTAAGCTTGACTTTTCAGCATTGACCAAATTGCCCCTACTTGTATGGAATTCACTGAAAGTGGATTTTCCGGGCTCCAAATGGCTATGAGTTGAACATGAAAGTTGTTTGGAATGATGTTTTTGGTCTAACGAGCTCATAATTGGAATTTTACAGAATTTGCAAATAACCCCCAATCTCACACAAAATTACAAAGGGGTCCTTAATGTGCTCCAACTAAATTCAATGGCTCTCAAACTCCCCAAAGCTATTGAAAACTCATTATAGCCCACAAACTAAATCAAATAATACCTAATCTCAATTGAAACTCTAATAATCACAATAATTAATAATAAATATGCAATTAACGAGGCGGGATCTTACAGTCGACGACGAAGGAAGAATAGAGAAGGGGCTGGGGTTCTTGTTGCATAAACAAGGAAGGAGGAGGAGAAGGGTCTAGGATCTGGCATGTTCAAATAGAGTTAATCAAAATTTAATCTGTTGAGTTCATTCTCCATCTCTCTCTCTTCTTCTCTCTTTTTTTATTTTCAACAAATTTATCTATTGAGTTCAACAGATTTTATCTGTTTCATTCTAAAAAATATTAAATTGATTTTAACAGATTTTATCTACTTAGTTTAACAGATTTTATCAATTGTGTTTGATAGAAAAATATTAAACAGTTTAACATATTTTACATCTCTTTCTATTTTTACATGTAGATTTTATCTATTAGGTCTCTCTTTTAGATTTTATTTGTTGGTTCTCCCCCTCTCTTCCTATTCAAACATAAATTTTATTTGTTGGATCTCTCTTTTTTATTTCAACAACAGATAGATTTTATCTATTAAATCTCTCTCTCGGATTTTATTTGTTGCTTCTCTCCCTTTCTTAGATTTTATCTATTAGGTCTCACTCTTAGATTTTATCTGTTGGTTTTCCCTCTCTTAAATTTTATCTATTGACTCTATCTCTCTCTAATTGTTTTTATTTGTTGGTTCACCCCTTCTTTTAGATTTTATCTATTGGGTCTCTCTATTAGATTTTATCTGTTAGTTCTCCCCATGTATTAGATTTTATCTATTGGTTCTACTTTTTCTTCTAACAGATAGATTTTATCTATTGAGTTCAATGATTGTAACACTCCGACCCAGCCTAACCCCGTTTAGTAGCTTATTAATGTTGCCTTAGCTGTTAATTGTGTTTTGCTTTTATTTTTGCTTCGTCGCGGGTCATGGATAGGTAGTTGCGTTGAGTTTAACCTGGGTTAGGTAAACCAAGCCATTTTTCATAATTTTAGCTTGTATAAGACATCATCATTCGCACATCATCCTGCCGTCAACACGTGTCTTTCGTTAAGCTCGTTAACTTCTGTAACTACGTCATTTGCAAAAGATGTCGTATGTTTCCGTTGGACCCGGATTTGACTCGAACTGTAAATTGTCTTATGCTTTGGACTTTCTTGTAATGTTTCCTTTAATCTTATCTAATATAAGGTAAGCCACCGACTTACCTCTCTCACTCTCTTCTCTTATCTCACGTTGAAGTCTCTCTCTCCCTCTCTCTCTCGATTTTTCCTCTTTCTCTTCTCCTTAAATAAGCCAAGCTAGAAGGAGGAATTTGTGCACTCCTACCCTTCACGTCTTCTTGTGGGTGGAGAAAAGGTAAGCTTTAAGTTGGGTCTTCATCTTTATCTTCTTCTTCTCGTCACTTATTGTGTGCATGCTCTCACGTTTCTTTCTTTCTTCCTTCTCTACATTCATGGGGGATTAGGTTTGTCTTTGGACGTGAATTGAGCCCAAGGACAACAGGTTGTGTGTTAGAACTCAAGTGAGGCAAATATAAGCATAATATGTATGAATCCATGTTGATATATGCTTGAGTTGAATGATTCTCATGAACTTGCATGTAAAGTCTGTTTACAGCCCAATTTGAGTTCTGTTTCCTCTTTGAGACGTATTTTTGCTGTTTTGGTGCATTTTCAGTGATTCTGCAACAGCTTCAGAAATCGACCCAATGCATCCATGGCTAAGCCATGAAGTGTGCTACGGCTAAGCCGTAAGCCCCACCGTGACCTAGCCGTAGAACAGTACATGGGTGTCTTAAAAATAACTGAGAGTATGCAAATCTGTAGCTCTTTTACGGCCAGGCCACGACTAAGCCGTGAAGCCTTTTACGGCTAAGTCGTAAGGTCGCCCACGACTGAGCTGGAAGATTTGAACTAGTGAGAAGATAGGAAAGAAATGAGACCCTGTAGGACCTTTGAAATAGAAGGTAGGCAACCTCAACTTGCCCAACAGAGTATGATACATGCGTGAATGATCTCGAGGGCTGCGAGTCATTCATGTGCGTTATCCAGCTGTTAAACACCTCCCCATGGGTGTTGGTTTAAGGGACTCAGTGCAACTGATGATACAATGCAACACTAGACAACAGTGCATCGAATGTCTTAAAACTACATCATCATGCACAGTTAGAAACACTGGATAACTAGATTAGGGTTGGATAGTAAATAAACTTGATTCAATAATAATTGCTTGCATGGCATCTCGTATTACAATACTTGATCTCCACTCTTCAGTATGATTGATTTCTTATATTTAAGCATCGAATTGTTGGCTTCCTTACTCTGTTTCCAGCACCTTGAGTATATACATATGTTATTAAGCTTGTATGTATAAGACATATTCTGGAGTATGCATGTATGCTATGCTTGTCACGATATGCACGATCTACTCAAGGTTTAGTATATGATTGACTCTGTATGGTCAGGCACTACTCAGCTTCAGCCTTAAGATCCCGACGGGGTGAATTTGGTGTAGTTATATGGCCTTACTGCATTACGGACACGTCTTAGAGAATCCAGACCCTAGGAACCCGAGACCCATTCGTACCCTGGCCTGGTCGATAGTGTTCTCAGCACAGATATAAGATCCCTACTTTGAGAGCATCTGGTAAATGTAGTAGCTAATTAGTTAGGTACACAACATGTATACCTTGATTCTAGTGGCATACTTTATTCAATGCACAATTGCCTAGTTCACGAACTTGACATGTTATGATTTGCATCATGTTATTTATTCTATTAGATTTAACATGTGTTAACTTATTATGGCTTATACTTTGTTGAATCGTCGTATTCACAATTGTCCTTGGTGTTGTAGGCTCAGATACCCTGACCGACCCCTCATCGGTCAACCAGACTCCAAGGGAGGCCCCCGAGGTCCCATCTGAACTAGAGGAGTGGTTGTAATCACTCAATCGGAGAGCAGCATGGATGCATTTGCATATTGGTCCTCCATATTTTGAGATTTGACACATTTGATCTCTTCAAGAGTTGTATACATGTATTTTGATTCATTTTGTAAAACGTTAATCTATAGCTCCTCTTTTGTTCATATTTACTCTGTTCTCGTATTTCTTGTGTTATGTTTGATACCTACAGCTTCTGCGTACATGTATGGCACATGTGAATCCTTCCTTGTGCGTGTGCATTTAGACTAGGTCTAAGTGTATAGGTACGGGAGTACATGTGTCATCGGTTAGGCTTTCACTAACCCCCGATCTCCTGGGCTTGGTTGTTGCAATGATTGAGGATCTTTTGAAAATAAATAAATTCATCTGTTGGTTCTTTTTAGGTTATGGGATTCATTCTCTCTCTATTTCTTCTTCTCTCTTTATTCCGATATATTTTATTAATTGCCTTCAATAGATTTTAACTGTTTTGTTTAATAGAATTTATCTGTCCTTTTTTTTTGTTTTTCAACAAATAGATAAATTCATCTGTCTGCACCCTCTCATCCCTTCCCCTTCACACATGCGTGCACATGCACTCTCTCTCTCTCTCTCTCAATGTATTAAACAGTTGAATTCATACTTGGATATTGGAAAACAAGTAAATTCATCTGTTTTTTTTTTAATTATGTCATCAACAGGTGAAATCATCTATTTATACAATAGTGAAATTTTCATTGTTGTGAGAACAGATAAATTTATTTGTTCGAAAATAGATAGATTTATATGTTTATTCAACAAAAATTTTGTACAGCAACACTTTTGGAGAAAATTTCAAACAAATGTATTATTATGTTTTGACCCATTCATCTCCTCTCTCCCTCTTACTTTTTTCTGTTTCAACATAAAAAGCAATCAATATCTTAAAACTCAAGTCAAAATCAAACATAGATGAATTGACACTTGACTAATAGTAAACAAATGAATTCATCTGAACAGATCAATGTTCATATGAATTCATCTATTTCATCATATAGTAAAAAAACATCAAACAGATAAATTCTTTTTCTTTAAGGAATTAAATATTCAATATGGATCATGTTTCATAGATTTCAAAAAAAGGATTCAGGATATATAAATTTTATTACAATTGGATAAATATAATAAAAGTTATAGAATTTTAAAGCTTGCAAAAAGAAAAAAAAACAAGTGACGTCATTGTTAGTTAACATCAATACAATTACAACAGAAGAAGGCTATTTTAGTTACTTTTGGTCCTAAATGCTAACTAAAAAGGCCTAATGCAATACTAAATTATTTCAGCTGGATTTTGTGGGTTAAGCAAAATGTAGCTGAAGTTAATGTGAAATGAAATCATTTATAAGGACCCCCTCTAAAGATGCCTAAACTTTAATAGATCCATGGACCCATTCATTTATGACGCTAAGTGTAGGGTGAACTGTTAGGATACATGAAAGAAAATTGTTGTTGATCTTAATCTTCCAAAATAGATGGTAGTAATAATGCTCTTGAAGCTGAACTTAAGGACTATGACAAGAGCTTAATTGCCTTATAACTCTGCAACTATAGCGAACAGAAAATAAAAAAGGAAAAAACTTAACAGTAAAACAAACATAATTATTTCTTTCACAAGCACAGCTCTCCAAGACAAGACATTGTCATTGATCTATATCCTAGCTTGATGGTTTAGACCTTTGGTTGAACGCATCTAGTTTACATGTGGCTCAAAAACTAAAAAAAAAAGGTGTAATTAGTCCCTAGTATGACAAAAATTGAAGGCGCATCTACCAACTTTTTCTCTAAGGCTTGTAGTTCGTACCAATTGGACTTATTCTAGGTAGAGGTCTCTAATAAGGCCAGCTCATCTTTTCTATGATTGATTATCCATTCAACAAATACTTATATCTTTTATGTTCAAAAACTTCAAAATTCCACAACTTTTGTTTATGATATTTATTTTTGAAAAAAATGATATATTTAGAACCTACTCAACAAGACCTTTCAAATAAGACCCATGTTACATATGAAATTCTGTAAAAAAAAATGTCAAAATTTATCTGAAAAACTTAGATAAATCAAAGCTCATATATATTGTTATCTAAGTTTGTGGAGAAACTGTGATAATATTACATGTCTAAGTTTCAGATTCTAACATAAAACTTAAATAACTGTTATCTAAGTTTGTGGAGAAATTCAAATAATATTATCTATTTGAGTTTCAGATTCTCAACACAAAACTAATATAATATTATTAGAGTTTGTAGAGAAACTCAGATAATATCAAAACTTAAATAAACTATTACCTAAATTTGTGGAGTACAGATTCTCAAAACAAAACTCAGATAATATTATCTGAGTTTATGGGCAATATTATCTGAGTTTGTAGAGCTTACCCATATCCAACTCTTGGTTTGCAAGATATGGCCTTTTAAAATAATGTTATCCTCATAAAAATATTTTAATTTGTTGATTTTTTTTCGATTTTTTTTTCACTTCAGTGCATCCGGCGACTCATACTACAATCTAAACTATAAACATATAAACTACAACCCATATATATATATCTCTAAGTTTTGTCCAGCATATAAATTAGCTAATACAAAAATTCTTACAACATTTATGGGTACGAAGTCATTATTATATCTATATATATGTCTATTAAATAATGGGGAATTATGAGTCTTTGGATTTGAGAGCTTTGTGGTTTGGTCGAAGTTTCAGTTTGTTAAAATGGAGCTGTTTTGGTCCAATGGCTCATTGGATGAAACAATGATCCAGTACGATGTTGCATTTTTCTTGACTATCCAACCATCGGTGATGATGGATCTAACGGTAATACTGGTCCCTCTGCATCTGCCCAGGTTGTGTTTTAGGTGCCCCATTGAACTGATTTGACCACAATCCGACATGTTTCTGTCCTCAATTTTGTCATTAACTGTGTACCCATTTGATGTTTTGTATTTATCCAGTCGACACTATCGTCCACACTCCATCAAATGGGATTCTGTCGATGATCAATTTCTATTTCAATCCTCAATGACCACTTGGCTAAGTTCATTCCAGGGCCTGAATATAGGAAGGGCCTGAATATGGGAAGGGTTTGGCCATACGGAAGCCCCCTATTTACCTATGAGGTCTCAAATCCAAGATCGATCTAGCCAAGTTACTACAAGGCTGTAGGGCCCATTTTTATATATATAAGAGAATTTTCATATGCATCTGTTCTTTACCATTTTTTTCGTAAGAACTCTAGGTGGAGCCCATCTATCACTTAATTCAAATCTTGCAATACACATGGGACCCTATGATAGCAACTCGACCCAAGTTCTGGTCGAATCTAAATTTATTGGACTGTTGGATTGATTATACTGTTAGGATGGTTGGTGCAGTACCCCTGTGAAGACTTGTATGCCCAGCATTTGAACCCTGGGTCGTGTCTTGTTTTTCAGCTGTGCCCAGATCATTAGCAAATTAAATGCTTGGCGCATTCTCTTTGAATTGTAGAAACTAAGTGGGCCATTTTCATTGGCCCCTTGGTAAAGAGGGAACTAGGCCGGAACCATTTAGTTCCAGACCAAGATCATGGTGCTTCGACAACAGCCACTGGCCTAAAGGACAGACCCTCTGTAGTCTACGGTGGTGCAGATTTAGGACAAGCCTAGCCCTAGTTCCATCTTATCAGTGGGAGTGGCTGGCAACCAGGTATCCAATTCTTATCTGCAGTATTTGTCCTAAAATAATCGGGTTCGAAGCTTATTTTAGATTTTGATTCACCAGTACAGGTCTGAAAACCAATTTAGGCTATGATTGAGGGGAAAAAAAAACATCGTACCCATTTTGTGGGGTCAGGATACCTGAAAATGCTGATATGGGGAGGCTACAAACTTTCTCCACGGCAAAAGCATGATCCAATTCTAGAAAAGGAGAGATGGATAGAATCCCACTGATCATAAAATCCAACTTGGGGATTAGTGGACTCCCTTAGTCATGTCTTTGTCGTCCTGGATAAAGTTCTAATCTTATTGTCCATGGCTCCATGTCCATCCAATGAAAAAGAAGTGGTTCTGGAGTACTGTCAGGAGAATTATAATTGGTGGAGTTGGTGGAGTTGGAATGGGAGAAACTAAAGGTAGCCTAGCAACTGGTCATCCTAGTTCTGGAGATTGAACTCCTAACAATTGCTTGTTCTTGTTTTACTACTGATTATTTAAATGAATTGAAAGTGATATCCTCTTATCTTGTGGAGATTCTATACACAGTGCTCAATCACTTAATATTTTTATTGGTTTGCTTGCTTATAAAGTAGGTGAGACATCCAAATGTCTCATGGACTCTCCTTATTACCATGTTCAGATGATCTTAGTTTTGAAAATAGATCTTATCCAAACAAATGCCTCGGTCAACGGTAAAGATCATCCAACCACGGTGACAGGTGGGATTCATTCTGCATTCCATCTCGGGAGTTTTTCTTTGGCCTTTTCTTTCTAAGTTCGCAATAGTTGGGCCGTGATATTGACAATTATTAATGAAAACTGCGATTGGCCGCTGCAATTAGAAAATCCATTGGAACCGTTTGTTTCATGTAATTAAATGCTTAGAAAGTCTAGGCATCTTTTTTTTTTAATAAGTGGCTAAAGATGAAAAAGGCATAAGTAAATATCTAAAAATGATCAACAAATCACTTACTCATTACTGAAAATTGAATGAAATGAAGATGAGAAATAAATACCTACCTATCACCCTAATAATTCAAATAGTGAAAAAGTTAAAGTCTCATCTAAATAATGGAGAAGTTAAAGTCACATCTACATGGGTACCTCATATCATTCTCATCCATCTCTTTCATAATTCTTGTAAGGAGCTCACGTCACCATGAATTCCTATATATATTATGTTGGCAAAGAGGCACATTAATTTTGGATCATGATTTATTATAGATTAGATCATCTTCTCATGTGATCAAAATTATATAACCCATTTGCAATTGGGATCACAAAGCTCACACGCCCCTCCTTTCTCTCTCTCTGTGTAACGTCCCACATTGTTTATGAGGCTGTCAGAGCCTGGGCATAAATGTAATTGATCCCCCTTTAACCCACGAGATGCATTTTGATGCAGGTGCTCTCGCCGAGGAATAAAGCCGTGCGGGATCTTTTTGAATCGTTAAAGGCGAATAAAGACCCAAAGCGGACAATATCTCGTATAAAGCTGGGGATGTTACAATATGGTATCAAAGCCGATGATGGCTCTCCTCTGAGGGTGGAGGATATAACGTCCCACAGCGCTTATGAGGCCATAAGAACCTGAGCATATATGTGATTGATCCCCCTTTAACCTACAAGGCGCGTTTTGGTGTGAGTGCGCTGCCTAGGAATAAAGTTGGGCAGGGTCTCCTTGAATCATTAAAAGCGACCAAAGGCCCAAAGCAGACAATATCTCATGTGCGGCCGAAGGCGTTACAGTATGGTATCAGAGCCGATGATGGCTCTCCTCTGAGGGTGGGAGATGTAATATCCCACATCGCTTATGAAGCCGTCAAAGCTTAGGCATATATGTAATTGATCCCCCTTTAAACCACTAGATGCATTTTGGTGCGAGTGCACCTACTTAGGAATAAAGCCGTGCGGGGTCCTCTTAAATCGTTAAAGGCGAACAAGGCCGAAAGCAGACAATATCTCATGTGGGGCAGAGGGTGTTACACTCTCTCTCTCTCTCTCTCTCTCACAAGAATCTAAATTGCTATGACCTTGACTTTAGATCAAAAGGGTGTGGTGATCGATCTTTAGTTGCAAGATTGGTTTCAGGATGCATTTTATACGCATGATTGTCAATCCTGTCATCCTAGAAGTTCATTTTAGGATTGGTATTGATGGGTGAAGTGCCGACCCTGTGTCAACAACTGCCTTTGGACCGCGCCCCAACACCACTGTAGAATGAAGGTAACGTTGTGCCAATTCTTGATATGTATTACCGGATCCTATGATTGGTCTCTTCATCTTATTTTGCAAGCCATCATGTCTATTGTCAAAGATTTTGAGGCAGTTGACTTCTCCTGTATTCTTAGGAGACTAGACTCAGTTGCTCACAATTTTGTGAAATATTCCTACTCTTCATGTTTGGGGTAGGGAGTGCTGGGTCCTAATTTTTGTTTTGTATTTTTTCTTTTTGTAAAACATCTAAATTATTGTAAAAATAACCTCCTCATGTAGTCTATACTTCTCAAAGGAGTCAGATTAGGGTTAACCCACATAACCTTAATTCACAAAAAGGATTAACTCATATAGTTTTTAAAATGATGTTGGGCTTGGGGCAAGTATTAACAAATGGGCCAAGAAATATTACTTGTTTCAATGCATGGTCTATGAAAATGTTAATGGATCATGGCCCAACCTTTTACATACGAAAAAAAAACCAAGTAATGGGCCTCATATTTTTCTTGAGCTGAACTTGCGCTTGCGGTTCACTTTTACAAGACAGACCGGGTCATCTTGGAATACTTGGGTTGTGAGTTACGGAACCTTCACCTATGACCGACCCATATCTTCTACGAGTCTGGTTCAGTAGGTCAAATATATGTTGGGTTAATAAGTCGGGCAAGTTTTGCCTCCCAACAAATACAGACATGTATTTTGATGACTATGTAATGGATTTTTTTTCTTTACCAAAAAAAATTGTAATTCACACGAATATTTGAACCATGGGACTTTGAAAACTAAATCCTCTCTAGAGTCATCCTCATATTAAAAATTCTATCCCAAATTCCGTGACAAACTTTCTTTGACTTTCAATAGAAAATTTAGTGGAATGATAGTTACATTATTATTCAAATTTTGTCTAATAGCGACGGCAAAGACAATGAGAGTGGGAGGTTTGAACGTCTTCCACAGCTGTGCCGAAAGTCAGCCACAAAAGCCAGGTTGTTTATGATTGATCACATGAACCGTAATAAATGACTACTTTCCTAACAAACATCTCATTCTGGGAGATAGTTCTGGATTTCCTTTGATTGACATTGGGACTCTTTGCAGTCTAGGTACTTGTATAGTACGGCTGAGGATGAAGGCAGAAAATTGCTCCAAATGGGCTCTATCCTACCACGTATGGCATAGTTTTGATCAACCCATTGATACTTTCCTTATCTTTCTTTATCATCATTATTATCATCAACATCATCATTATTATATTATTAT
Source organism: Sextonia rubra (assembly GCA_037013555.1). Lineage (NCBI taxonomy): Eukaryota > Viridiplantae > Streptophyta > Magnoliopsida > Laurales > Lauraceae > Sextonia > Sextonia rubra. Next base: position 60,259,406 of record JASUAD010000001.1, read on the forward strand.
TATTATTATTATTAGGGGGTTCATTTTTTATTAAATGATCAGGGTGAGCCATATTACAAAAGAATACAAAACAATAAGAAACCTCGGACAATCAAAGTAAAAAAGAAAGAACAATGGTATAAAAGAATTATATGGACAAAAAAGGAAAAGTATTGCAAGGTAAAACCAACAGAGGGAATTCTAGATATTAGAACGGATAGAGTTTAAAGCCCACATTTCTTAATGGGTCAAGTTTGCTACGGATTTTACCTTTACCAATTGTTGGACTGAATCCCAACATAATGTTATATTTTAGAGACCGTTAGATTTTGTTGCTATTAAACAAAAGGTCAGAATAATTTCCAAGGTAGATAATTTTCATGATGAGACCTCTTTATCCCATCTTCTTCACTAATAGCCATGAATCTAGGTAGACCCCATGAGTTGGATGGTATGTAATAACACGCGGTCTGCAGAGAGGAAAAAAATTCTCCAGGATGTAAATGGGTTAAATTAGTTTGATTAACCGGACCTGGTGTATCAGATTTATCAGCTTTTGGAAGGGTATGATTCATGTTGAGATCCACCTCAAAAATGACGTCAAAAGGAAAGAATAATTTATGAAGGAGCCTAAAAAGAGGACTTAGTTGATGAGTTCAACTTATAATCCTAGACGTATTTTTACTTCTTTGAAGTCAGGTGGGTCCATAGCACTTTGGGATGGACTATAGGTTACCCTGATCATATCATTGTAGCCATTGATTTCAACATCTGTAAGTTTTTTTGGTAAGCCAAATGAGGGGCTGGGACCTATATACAGACACCAATAGAGCACTAATACACAAGTCAAACATATGAGATAATGGACTCACACATGTGAAAGACACACATGCTACTCACACATTCAATGTAACGGGGGCTCGTATATGAGAAAACACAATATAACTCGTACATGTGAAGTGATAAAACTCACACATGTAAAAAGATGGGAGGTGAAGTTGAACCAAAGACCTCCTAGTAAGAACCAACACTCTTTACCACTAAAGTAAGTAACTATTCTTTTAGGGCATGTTTGGAAAAGGGGTAGTGTAAAGTAAGGTATAGTAAATTGAAAATCGAGAAAGAATAATATATGATTGAGTTATGATGACTTTTTATTTTTAGTTGTTTGATTTATTTTTAACTTTTTATATAAAAAGTAGAGATTTTGTTTATAGTTTAGTGATGACTTCTTAACTTTTTCTGAAAAAAGATGAGGAAAGTTTGAATTTTTTTTTAAAAGAAGGGGGAAGTTTTGAATTTTTAAAATTTAATTGTATTCTATTTCACCCTATCCCTTTACCAAAAGTGCCCTTAAGTAAAAGACTATATGTTAGCCTGATCAGATCATTGTAGTCATTGATGTCAACACCTGAAAATTAAGTATTACTGTCACACAATCCAACAGGAAACAGAGTAACAACAGTGCCCAATTTTGACCATTGATAAATTATGGAATAATGTGGGTGATGAAGGATGGAAATCATCACAAGTGCTCCCTGTCTGCTAATACAACAAAAAAAGAAAAAAAAGAAAAAAGAAAAAAGAAAAAAGAAAAAAAGAAGTGTATTTATGGAGTGAGATTTTTTTAAAATGTGCCTTCTATTAATATAAATCAATGGTGGGGTATACAGAGTTAGTTAGTGTAAGTAAAGGTTTTTAAATGCAGTAATAGGGTGCCTTTGTGCATGGGGGTATTTCGCAAAAAAGATTGTATTTATAATCCATGTAGTTTACTATTTCATATTCAGTGCAATAAATAAATATATATGTTCATGAAAAAGGAAATATATATATATTGAACCAATTTTCTTCTATAGTGAAGGATTTCTATTCCCCCAATGGAGGAGGAAGATTGCAGAGTCCTCTCTCCCATGAACATAAAAATATGTTGTGGATGAAGTCATCTATCACACAAACAAGTCCTAAACCTTCCACCTACTCATCTAGTCTACACATGTCATGCATACACAGTAATGCATTATAATGGTGATGCTCTGTGGATGGAGGTGGGCCTGAGAACTTTGCTATTTTTTTTATGACCCATGACATCTCTTATTAACTCAGCCTTCGGGACTTTGGCTTTTGGCCTTTTTGCCTGGGGTGACCTATATTCTTTGAGAACTTTGCCATTTAGGTGATCATAAACATGCCTAACTGCCATTATAGAGGTGGCTCAGTTGGTTTGACCCTTGTATTTACTCCTAAGTCTGAAGTTCGGCTCTCGCCCTTTGTATTATTCAGGTACTAAGTGTGCGGACATATATATACCGCTTAGGGAATAAACCTTACTTATTAGAATTAGGTAAACTTTGGGTGTGAGGCCAAAGGTCCTAAAGCTGAGTTAGTGAGGGATACCTAAACCATGAAAAGATGAAATAAAAAGCCAAGCCAATGGACATGTAATGGCTATTGCATACATTTAGTGCGTGTTTCTGCATCACTGGGGAAGAGAAAATCTTCATTTCAACAATACTTGCTTTCTGACGAGACGAGGTAGAAATATCGAATCCTCCCTAGCGATCAAAAATAACATAAAATGGGGGATCCCCCCTTCGTTTTCATCATTGCATAAAAAATTTGGCTTATTGTCGGCATTCCTTTTAGTGGAAAATCCCGTCTCACAAAATGCCTCCTTAGGGCACATTAGGTGAACATCCGTGTTGATGAGAGAATTTTATTGTTTCAAAGAATTAGGGGTGTAACAAAAAACTGAAAAACTATCTAACTAAATCAAACAAAATCGAACCACAGTTAATAACCGTGCTTCATGGTTCGGTTGCGGTTACAGTTATTAAAATAAAAAAATCATGCTTCACAATTTAATTTTGGTTTTTTGTCTTGACTCACGGTTATTAACAGAATCGAACCGTAACATATGATTCGATTAATTGCACGCGGTTAACCGAACTGTAACATATAGTACAGTTAACCATGTACAGTTAACCAAACTGTTACACCTTTAAGTTATAATTTTAGATTACTTTCAAATGTTGATCTTTTATCACAGAACTTCCACAACCATCCGATATTCAAATCCTTTTTTAGTACAGTTAACCATAACCGAACTGTCTAATATAGTTAACTGTTGTTCGATTTTTTAAGGTACGATTATAGTTACGGTTTTTAAAAACTGAAAATCAACGGTTTGGTTTGGTTAACAGTTTTTTCAAAATGCATGATTAACAAACCATTACATCCCTCCAAAAAATCCCTCCTGAAGCCTGGAATCATTCCATCCTTCGGGAAAAAAAAAACTAGATTTAGCAAAAGAAAGAATTTCTAGGGAAGAGACCTTTAGAAATCAACGGTTTGAAATGTTTTGGCCAATATATCATGATCCATAAAGCGCCATGTTATGAAATTTAGTTCCATAGCCCTTCTAGGCCTCTAGATCGGATCTAATAATCTAGATTTTTCAAAAGGAGACAACAAGAATCTATGTTTGAAACATTGATCACAGTCTTAAAATATCATCACATCTAAGAAGAATCAATGGCTGAAAATTCATCCCATAGCCATTTTGGGGGTGCTTCTCACATCTAACGGTTCAGATCATGCACGGGAGGCCCACCCACTTATCAGAATGAAACAACGAACTAGATGTAATCCACACCACGAGCACTGTTCATCCAATCGTTTTGGCGGGGGGTGTGGTTTCCATAGAAGGGCGGAAAGCATTTCCCTTAGGGGGATGAAAGGCAGTAGCCTAATTGGGTCTGGTCAGGGTAATAACACAGTTCAGCCCTGAATTACTCAAAAAGGGACCTGTACCTTTCACCTGCACCCGGACTGAAAAGGGTCTTCATATATGTTACCAGACCCACACTCCAAATTTAAATTGAAGATGCTGTGAACTCTAAGCATGAATGGAGAACCAAATACAGGCGTTTGCTTGCATTGACTGGTGCGCCCCACCCTAAGGTCACGTTTACAATGTGTCTGTGGGATTGAAAGATCCTTATGTGACTTTTAAATATGTACCAAATCGAAAGTCCACTATAATCGTAACTCTTTGATCCACTCTCAAATTTGATGGCTTTATAAAGCGTTGTTTGTTTAGTGTCAATTTTGAGGCTTTTGACAATCAGATTTTAAGATTCTTAGGTACCTAAAAAATTGAGCTTTGCATGGTTGCTCCCATGGAAATAATCTCCAAGGGAGCATTTCTGCATATTTATATCCATAAAAGAAAAAAAGACACCATTGCAATGTTGGAGAGCATTCGATTCTAGATATAAAGCCCATGAACTTTTTTATTTTGTTTTTTTTTGGAAGATAAGCCAATGAGCTTGAAAAGGACTCAGTGCAAACTAGAATCTTATTTATGCGCATCCAATCAAATGCAAACCCAAATTAAAAGTGGGTCTAGGCAATGGGTCAGGTTGGATGTGGTCTAGCACTAAAGTAAAATGAGTCTAGGCCTTAACTTCAACCTGACCTGTTTTTTAATTGAGTTTAAAATGTTAACCCAACCAGTCCTAAACTTAAAAAAATCCACACAAGCTCTTAATTAACAATCCAAGTTTCTACAATAAAGTGGCTTGGGCTTTTGTTAGGTTGGTGCGCTAAAACGGACTACCTACTTTATTTTTTAGAGTAACAATAGGCATTTTACTAGAGATTTCTATTCTATCAATTTACCCATAACCGTGATTCTTGCTAAAGCATGTGCTTGGGGTTGGGTGCAGGGTGGATGATTTCAAAACGGACTCCTAATTGATTAAATAGAGAAGATCATCCAAGATTTTGTGAACCCTATTCCAATTCCAGTAGCCCAAACTCAAATCGTGGAATAACAAATATGACCCAACCTGAAACCCAATTCATCATTTATTAATAGGTGGAAAATTATGCTCCCCAACCAACCCCAAAATAATAATAAAAAAAATGAATCTAAAGCTAAAATCCCAAGGCTAATTTAAGGTCAGGTGGGGCCTGCCACCTAATTTTGAACCATGACCTAGTTAAAAGTGGATCAGAGCCATTGACTTGAATAGTCTGGGCAGTGGGCAGGTGCATAATGAATGAGCAGCCAAAAAGGACTCTTATTCTATGGCGGACCAACATGGTTTAAAGCTGGCCAATCCAAGGGGTAAAGGAAAGGCCACCGGATGCCAACAAGCAATCAAAGGCACTGAGGGTGAAAATTTCAAGGAGAGGTGGAGAAAACACCACCCACTTTTTTTTATTGTGCTGTTCTGGTGAGGAATGGATATTAGGTTCTCAAATTCCAACTCCACTGGGCCCCACAGCCTCATCAGCTACTGCAATATATGTATTGATTTCATTGTTTGTCCCAGAAGCTCATGACTCTGGCAACCTAATATTTTAGCCTTTTCTTCTTCCTAGTGCATGTCTTTATCTCCTTCTCTGTTATCTGTTCTTTCTTTGTACATCCTCTCCCCATAATCTTTCCTCTTCTCAATTCTTTGATAAAACTTAGGAAGAACAAAAAAGGTGGGGGTGGAAGATGATGCAAAACCAGTTTCCTAGATCATCTTACAGAGAATACCTTAAAGGCCTTGAAGCAGATATTCAACATGCCAATACCCTGTGAGTCTTCTTCCTCTTTTTTTTTTTTTTTTCTCTTGAATTGGGCTTGTGGCTTATGGGTGCTGTAACAATTTTCATCTGCTAGAGCTTACTAAAAAAAAAAAATTACAAGAAGAACCCATTTGCATGTTAGTGTTTCTTGTTTCCCTTATGGAATATTTTAAGTTGTAGGAGTTATTTGTGGTTTTGGGTTTGTAATTGAATTAGGCTTTGGTCTTTACTTAAAAAGATGGGTTTTGGGTTTTGGGGTTTTGGGTTTTCAGGGCAGCTGCAATTCCAAGAGCTTATGGTGGGGCATGCCTTCAGATGAGATTATCTTACAGCCCTTTGGCGCCCTTATTGGTCTTTCTTATGCAGTGGATGGACTGTACCTGTTCATATTCTCTTCCTGGTTATTTAAACCTTCTCCATGTACTAATATACAAGGTTTGTTGTTTCTTTTCTCTCTGGGTTTTGCTTTTGGTTGGTTTTTATATGCTTCAGTGTGAATTTGAAGAAAATAGAAGAGTTGATTGTATGGGTTTTGGTGATTTCTGTTGTTCTAAATTTCCTAACTTAGGGTTAGGATATATCTGAGGTTCTATCTTATTGTATAGTCTAATGGTAGAACATTTTATGCTGACCCCAGTTTTATGGGTCCAAAACTATGATGGTGATGATGATTACAATGGAAGTTCATAACTTGGGCTGTTTTGGAGATATTTATCTGTTTTGTGGGTTTGGCAGGTGTATGTTGATGGTGAGACGACGATATCATCCTATGAAAGGAAGGCCAGCATTAGAGAATTCTATTGTATATACCTGAACTCAGTTGTTCTATTGTTAATCAGTATGTGTTGAATGGCCCGATTTTGCATATATCTTATGTAAGTGTATCCTATTTGTTCTCTCTTTTGATTCTTGCAGCTGTTATATATCCTTCTCTACAACAGCTAGAAGCTGATTTGACAGAATTAGAAGACACAAAGCAGAGAGGTCGATATATGGAAATGTTCAGTAGAAAGAGAGTGGAAGAGAGGAGAAAGGTTCCTGAAAAGGATTCCGATAGAGAAGACGAGTGTGGCATTTGTATGGAAGTCTGCACCAAGATAGTCCTGCCTACCTGCAACCATGCTATGTGCATAAGCTGCTACAGAGACTGGTAACAATATACCCTGTATTCACTTTCTTCATATATCCAATATGTTCCTCTGTGACTGTTGAATCATGTTGTTGTTGTTGTTTTTGTTTTTCTTTTTTTCATTGAATTCTATTTTGTCTTTCAAATTACAGGAAAACGAGATCGCAATCCTGTCCCTTTTGTAGGGGTAGCCTCAAGAGGATTAATTCTAGAGATTTGTGGGTTCTCACTAGTAATGGTGATGTGGTTGACACAGCAACTGTGGCTAAGGAGAACCTGAAGCGCTTCTATGTCTATATTGACAACCTGCCTCTGATAATTCCTGATACCCTGTTTGTGGTTTATTATGATTATGTAATCTGATCAGCGGAGATGGGAAGATTGTTGTACATAACAAGCTTAAGCCGACCATCACTTATTGAGAGAGTCCGGTAAAGAAATTTCTCATGCGTATATCAAATGTTTCCATGTCAGTTGTGCAGCAGTCAACAATTCCTATGTAAGTCCAAAATAATTGTTCATAATGAAATTTCCATTTTTGAACCCGTGAACCTTTGAAGTTTATACTTGTCCAAACGATGGGAAAAAGTAACAACCAAGCAAATTGATGCTTGGGGAAGGAGTCCAACTAAGAAAATGTTGTGCTGAATGAGTAGCACAAACCAGGTCAATATGCATGGATTTGCTCTTTGTTAACTAAATGATTTATTTTAATCAGTACCAAGTTAATGCATGCAAGCTTGAAGTTTATACTTGTCCAAATCATGGGAAAAAGTAACAACCAAGCAAATTGATGCTTGGGGAAGGAGGCGAACTAAGAAAATGTTGTGCTGAATGAGTAGCACAAACCAGGTCAATATGCATGGATTTGCTTTCTGTTAAACTAAATGTTATATTTTTATCAGTATCTAGTTAACCCATGCAAGCATGGGACTTGGTTTAAAAGAATAAAGAGGAAATAGAGGTATATTTTTGTTGATTCTATCGAGTCATGGCTGCCATTTTAGGAGGTACTGTGAGGATTTGTTATGCATCATAGTCATGGTTTCCAGTACGCCAAATTCTTTCATTTTCTCTTGTCATCAATTAATTTTTAATTGTATCTATAATTTGTAGCCGTTAAAACCTTTTTTATTTATAGAAAGGATAGAAGTATGTTCATCATTGTATCTTGAACACCTCATCAAGATTGTGGCATTGAGTCTTTTTGATGACAAAGTTGTCTAAATTCTTACTTCAGTTCTTTCATGCAAATTGTCTCGAGCTTGTGTTTTTGCTAGTTTTGGCATGTCTCTTAGTTTTGGGTATGCATGGGTCAAGAATAATCTTTGGCACTGATATGCGTGGGAGTACTCAGTCATATCCTGTTGAAATAAAAAAGTGCTAATTAGAAAACTCAGTCATCAGACTCATGATAAATGGTGAATTGATTTGCGTCTCATTTTGATTTTGTGGGGTTCACTTAAGTAGAGAATCCACTGTGTAGTACTATGTTGTGTTACGGCTTTGGAAGTTCTCATCTTGCACCCATTTACTGTTGTGATTCTCTTTTTGTTGATCCGTCTTATCAGTACTCTGTTACCCTTTAATAGATTACTATAGCTGATGTACATTTTCATGTTTTCTTTCCTAATATGATTTTACTTTCTGTTGCTTTTGATTAGAAAGGAAGCGGAAAAAGAAAGAAGAAAGGGTTGTTGCTAACTGTGGTATGAAGCAGGGAATGTTCTATTATCCTTTTAGGATGTGCTGCACAATCTTACATGCAGATACATGATAAAAAAAAATTAACTATTGTATAGCTTGTTTGAAGAGAGAGAGAGAGAGAGAGAGAGAGAGAGAGAGAGAGAGAGAGAGAGAGAGAGAGAGAGAGAGAGAGAGAAAAGGGGGGGGGTACAAGTTAATAACTAGCCATTGTAGTTATCAAATTCATTTTGAAGACAGTATTCACCATTTGATTTGAGTTACTGGAGATCATAGAAGATTTTTGGAATCCTTCAAGACAGCTAAATGATTGGAAAAGGTGATAGAACAGAAACATACATGTCTTGGGTGGTCAATGCTGAATAATTATAATGGTGATTCATGCATTTGCTGCAAAACTTAAAAAACTATTTTGAAGCCAAACAGTGCCATCCAGACATTCATTACAAAAAATGTAGAACATGCGACTCTTCTGCATTATCTGCTCGCGTCATCTATACATTTGTGCATAGGCTTCTTAATTTTCCTCATAGAACAGTCTTTTCACTGTAGGCGTTGAACTGTGGAAGGGCATTTAGATGTTTGAGAGTTGGGGAATAATGAAAAAATGGCCCATCTTTTTTTGGTACCTGGGCTGGGTCCCATAAGAGAGCCCGCACACGTGGTAACAAAAGCTCACCAAGTGGGAACAAAAGCTTGCACACACAGGAACATAAGCCCACACATGTGGGAAGGGAAGCTTTCACTGCAGGAAAGGTGGGGTGCCCAAACCCTGGGCACCCAGGTAAGTAGTGCTGTTCCTTACCATAAGGAGCCATTCTTGGAAAAATGGCCAGTTGAAGTCTCATTTGGACATGGTGACCAAGGAGTCATCCCACTGCTGGAGACCATACCGGTCGAAAACCCCTTTCAGTAGCTAGAACAGGCTGAAAATCTATCTGAAAATGACAAAAACTTACTTAAAAAGACTTAAATGCGAAACCAAATTTTAATATCCAAAATTGAAGCTGAGTTGAAGGTGAGTCTTGTTCTCTTGATGGAAACAGGGATGATTGCAGTGTATCAGAAAGAGTGTTGATGCATATTATGGTTCCCTGGAAGAGTTGATTATCAATAAGATCAATGTCTTGGGAGATGATTATGGTAAAAACAGAGGGGAGTCTTGTTCTCTCGATGGAAACAGGGATGATTGAAGTGTATCAGAAAGAGTGTTGATTCATATTATGGTCCCCCTAGAAGAGGTGATTATCAATAAGATCAATGTCTTGGGAGATGAATATGGTAAAAACAGACGGTGTCACTATTTGCTGCAGTAAGTGTAGTGACATTTACCAAGAGGAGCCTCTGGTTATTTGTACTTGCATTCTGTTTTTGAAGCAGCATAACTGAATATACAAAGGAAGTAACTAATAAGAATTTGTGAACTATCGGATACTTGTACAAGCCCAGCGTATCCGTATTAGCCGATAGGATACTTGTATTGGTTCCCAATATGGGACCGATATTTCTAGGGTATAAGTTTAGCATATCCTATTGAGGAAGTCCATCATTGCATATAGTTTTTTAAAATTTCTTACTTCTCAACATAGAAAATATTAGAAGGGAACCTAAGTAATGATAATTTCATTAATTCAAACATGATCTAAAGGAAAAATTAGGACATCCGTATCTGTATTTGTATTCGTGTCTTAGATTTCCAAATATGCATAGTCGTTTCTCCGATCCGTACCCATATCCATATGTGGGCATCATAGTTTATGAAAAAGCTTGAATGGTGATAAATCTCTTTAAGCCACTATAGTATCTCAATTGATAGAATTTCTAGTTCTGCGGTGAATGCATTTTAGGTGCAATTACTGATTCAAGTTTTTTGGAAGAAGCTGGTAAGTCAAATAGCTGTTAACTATGACCCTTTTGAGAATAGCTCCTTACCCGAGTTTTAAGGAGCACCTGGCTGAGCTGCGTACATTGCCTTTTTCTGCCTGTGCTGGTTCCCTTCTCACATGTGTGTGCTTTTTTTTCACGTGAGCGCGGACTCTCTCTTGGGTCGTAGACTCCTTGGCTTGGGTTAAAAAAAAATTTTGGATATTTTGGAAGGTTAGGCAAAGTATGTTAGATACCTATGTAATCCTCTGTCGGTGATCAGCCCAATCAATGATACGTTTGAGCGAAGATAAGTAGAAATGAAAATCTGAGATGATGGATCCTCTTTATTATAACATCCAGTATTTTGATTGGATGAGAGTAAGTGTGGAACTTGGCAACAAGAAATTGAATATAGAGTAGTTAGTTCCAGATTCTGGAATTTTCTGAGTGAGATTCTGATGTGCGATAGAAGACGGTTTTTGGAGGCATTCTTCATATATGTAAAACAATCAATTTTGATTTATGTATGTGTTTGGAGAGTCGTATCTTTTGTCTTGCTTTTTGGAATGCAGTCCTTGGACTTGTGTCTGCATTGTGTTCTTAACAAAATGTATTCCACGAGTTGTCCCCACTATTCATTGGTCCCCTTTTTCTGATACATTTTGTTGCGTGTGGTTGATAATCGATATCATGAAATCCCTTCTGGTTCATAATCCAAATATCATTGCCATTATCAGAAATGAGTACAGTAGCCCCTTTACCATGGTTAAAGATGAGACTCTTATAATTTTATATGTTCTCTTTACGAGTGTGTAGTGTTAAGGCACCAGTGAACTCTTGGGATGGTTCTTTTAATGATTTATTAAGTGAAAGTTTGAAGACCCCAGATATGTTCTGGATTCAAAGGTCCTAACCACCTGATTTTTGACCTTATTTTATGCAGACTGAGCCTTTGCTGAGTCTTTACCTTAGCTTTCAACTCGTAGGTTACTGATTGAAAGAGTTGTTAACTAATAATTTTGTAAGAGATTTATCAATGAGTTCCCCATCTCATCATAGTCCTCTTCCCCGCTATATATATATATACACACAAACACATGCATACATATATAGACAAAACTACTATGCATATATATAGGAGATAAGAAAATTTTAATACTAGGGTGAAGCAATAAATGTTACTTTTAAAAAGAGAAAAAGTCTCTATATGACTTGTCCCTCATTGAAAGATAGAAAGAGGGCATAAATGCCCCCTTTTAAATGGGACTTTCTTGAGAATTTATTATATATCTATATGGATAAAACTACTATGCATCTTTCCCTCACATAATGGTGAGGGATACTTCCTTTTTTGAAAAACTATTAATATGCAAAAAACAAAACCATCAAACCTCATGATACCTTTTTTTACCTTATTAGGTCTAAAAATGAAATTGTCCCTCACCATAGTGTGAGAGACAGATGCACAAAAGTCTTTTCACACACACACACATATATATATAGAGAGAGAGAGAGAGAGAGAGAGAGAGAGAGAGAGATGCTCTGGTCGGCTGAAAACGGATGCTCCGGTTGGGTTGGCTGAAAACGGAAAATGGTTTCCAGATTTGTTCAACAAGCAAGATGCCCTGCTGGTAGCGCCTTCCATCTCTCGCTGGACTCCAGTATTCAGAAAGCCATCGAGCAAGTGCTTTCAGGCCGATGAGAATTTCAATGTGAGCTCGTATTTTCTGACGACTGTTACAGTAAGGCCTGTTAGGACTCTCGAATCAGTTATATCGAATGCAGGAGATTAATACCTTGTGCAACAACCCAGATGAGTAGGCATCCAATGGGTTTTCTTTCTTGGGAGGGAAGAACATATTAGGAACTAACATATCTGTAGCTTGAGAATTTTTACACCAGCCAAAGGCTTTCTACCTGCTCACTGATTAAGACTTCTTTATACAAAGCAAATACGTCCTAACCACTAATAGTTTGCCTTATTTTTTGTTCAAAACTGTTGTGATGATCACATTAAATACAGTCCATTCACTTTCTTCTCATGTTCCCATTACACTGAATGAAGTCTTGTCTGCAGTTGCCGTCAAACCAGCCTTTGACCAAACGCTTAGAGGATCTTTGGCACTCGGTTCGCTACACACAGGTGGACAAAGAACAAAGCAACTGCGACTCATAGGTTACTTAGATTAATAGATAATCCATAAACATGAACCATCCATTTACGTGCAAACCGAGTTACATGTACTTGGTTTACAAAGATCCAAACTGACCTTATTGTGGGGTTCATTGACACTGGCGGACCCAGGATTTTTGTTTGATGGGTGCGGACGATGGTCAATTGAAAAGGCCAAAATCATTATTTTGTTCTATCTTTTCACATTTGCAATGACAAAAGATAAAATAAATTCCATCAAAATCAATACAAACATACTCATTATTTTGTTGTACTTCATCACATGTATTGAATTCTCATAGCAGCGAACATGTCATGGAACAGACATAGTTTTCAGTTCAAATAGTTAATGGATTCAGATCGGTCATGACTATAGATACGCAAACTACTTATATCAAATTAAACACCTTGTAGCACAAAAATATAAGCATTCATATAGGCATTTCTTCTCCTCTACTTCTCACATTTTTATTCTTTACTTCCTTCTCTTGTTCCTTCCCTTTTACTGTTTTTTCTTGGTTTCAAAAAACCCCATCTCTTTCCTTTATGCCCATTTCAACAAATCCCAATTTCAAAGACCTCTCATTCATTTCCATCCCTCAAAGAGGGACTTCTCCCTCCCTCTTTCCTTTCAAGCAAGACCTTCAATGAGTTTGGCTGTCATTGAAAATAAAAATGATCTAATTCAAAATAAATCAGGTTAGTTGTCTTCAACATCTCTATTTCATTAAAAAGACTTCTCCTTAAAATTAAATAAATAACTAGAAATAAAAAGATGATTTCTTCTAACAAAGCCTTCTCCAGTAAAATGCCAACGAGAGAGAAGTGGCAAGTGGAGAACCTGATGGTCATATGCATTGAAAACTAGCAATATAGATGTCTCATTGAATTTGTGGCAGATTCACTCGTCTATATTATTTTAATCTTCGTTCCACATCAACACTATATAAATGATCACTTCATTTGGAGTTGGCCACCAAACTGATTGTCAGATCAACGAACTCAGAATCATAAATCCAACCATTGGAAACGCCCAATGAACCTTACTTAGTTACACTTTCACTACTGTCACTATAAAAAGCTCTAAAGCACCAGTTTTGACAAGTGACAACTGAAGCACCAACAAAATCATAATTTTTAAATGCTTCTTTCTGATTACGTTTCAATTTGTTTCGTACAACTGTAAATCTTCAATGAAGGCTCTGGCCACCTGTACATACTGTGGGTCCTACGAAGATAGACGCTTCGGATTCTCCGACCACAGTGACAGGTGCAAATTCAGTCCAGCAGCAATGAACCTAGGCTCATCCATTGCGTGACGAATCCATGGCCTTGTCCACTCTCTCCCAAATATAAATACATACCTACTCTCAGTCTCAGTCTCACACATGTTTACAAAACCTTATTTACAACACACACCAAAATCTCTCTCTCTCTCACGAAGAGATTGTTATCTTCAAAAGTACTGCAGAGATCTGTTTTTGGTGCTATCGATACCTAGATAAAGAAAAATACAGAGGGAGAGAGAGAGAGAGAGAAAAGAATAAAAGGTTTGGAATAGAAGGGATCTATCCTTTCTCTAATCCCTTTCTACCCTTTTGTTTTCTCCTGCACACCCAACACAAACAAACAACAAAAGCTCCGTCTATCCATTCCTTTCCTTTCCTTTCTCCTCTCCTCTCTTTATTATCATTAAAAACCGCAGAGAGAGAGAGAGAGAGAGAGAGAGAGAGAGAGAGAGAGAGAGAGAGAGAGAGAGAGAGAAGGAAGAGATTGATTGGAGATGAAGAAGGAAGGGGTTGCTAATAAGCGAGTGATTAAAAACTAAGCAAGTACGGAATATGATTAAGAACAAAAGTACTACTCATTCATCTCTGGCTTGTATATAGGATAAGTTACAGAGTTCCTCAATTATGACATGGTTAACTGTCAACCACCCTACAAAGAGACAGGCAAATGCAACGAGGACCAAGTCAAGATTCACGTCTTTTACTCTCTAGCAATTGGTCAAACGAAGGTCGACAGTAGCCACGACGGAGGAGCAAGTGGGCCACTGCCCCATACATGGCCTCGGTGAGGTGGACCCCATCCCAGTTCACATATTTGGTGGGGTCCTCGCAGACTGAGGCAGAAGGAGAGCCACAGGTGGCGAACGGCTGGAAGTTATAAGGCGGGCCACCGGACCCACAACAAGTCATCAATGTCTCCTTCAACCCGAAACTGGCGGGGTTCATCATTACCGTTCGATGGGCCCCCTCATAATCGGCATAAGAGATGAAGGCCTGAGGGTACTGCTTTCTGAGCTCTTGTATTTTAGATTGCAGGACTGAGTTGTGGGTTTGGATCACCTGGTTTCCGCTTGCGGAGCAGCCGAGGGAATCGCGGTCATTGGCCGGGGTCAGGAACAGTGTGAGGGGCAGGCAGCCGGCTAAGGGCAACCCTTGAACCACAATGTATTTTGCACCCTTCTGTAGCAATGCCTGAATTCAAGGACACATGAAAAACATTATTTCCAGTGACCATAGTTTCAGCTAATTAGACATTTGTATGAGATGCAATTTACACCTTGCTGGTTGTGTGAATTGCATAATTGAAATTTGACTGTAGATCAGGTGGGAGGCATCTAGAGTGGGCCATACCTGAGTCTTACTTTTTTTTTTTTTTTCAAAGTGAGTGGGTGTATTATGTGAATTAATTATAGTTGGCCAAATATCTCAAAATGAATTGGTTTATGTTGCTCTTTATATTGGGATTCAGTGCAACGGGTGACAATGATTGATCAGAGTCAAATTGCTGTGAACACTAGCCTGTTTGGAAACTCTTATGCGTTTGAAATCTAGCTGTTTGAATTAGACGCTTTTACAAATAGACAATTGATATGTTTGATTCATTATATATATATATATATATAATACTTTATTCAATAAAAAATAGAAAAAATGTCATATAAAAAAAATTGTCCAGGCAAACTTTCCACATAACAAAAGTTATATATATATATATATATGAGCTTTGATCCTATGAAAACTACTCCCATGCACCTATCACGAGAACTTTTTATGGAGCCTACTTGTGAGTCTCATTTGGGGATTGGACTAGGCAGATGAAAAGATTTACGTGGGATCACTCCACATATCAAGTTTGACCCCAATTATATATTCCTAATCCCTTTATTCGTGGCCCACAAATTTAGTCTTTTCGGATTGGTGCACGGTCAATAAAACAATCAAGTAAATTCGAATTTGAGCGAATCTGGGGTAAGTGACTATCAGAGGGGGTCCTTATGTATTGCAATGTTTGAATTGGATAATAGATGGGCCTAACGTAGAGTTCTCATAGAAAAATATGGGAACTAGTTCTTATAGAATTATTTCCCTATATATATATATATGAGCCTTGATCCTACGAGAACAGTTTTCACATGCCTACTGTGAAAACTTTTTATAGGACTCACTTATGAGTCTTATTTGGGGACAAAACCAGGGGGATGGAAAGATCTATTTTTGACCAACCCACACATAAGTTTAGCTCCAATCATAGGTAGCTAACCCCTTCATCTGTGCCCCACAAATTTAGTCTATTTAGATTTGAGCACAATTGATTCAACAGTCTAATAAATACAAATTTCACCAAAACTTGGGGTATATGGCTATCAAAGGGTTCCATATGTATTGTATGGTTTGATAGATGACTCTCACCTAGAGATCTCACAATAAATGATGAGAACTAGTTCTCATAGGATTATTTCCTTAATACAATCAGAAATTCACTCAAACTTTTTAAATAGTCTGAAGCACTCAAATGCTTGATTTAATTAATTTAGTTAAAAAGACCAAAAAGTAAACTTATCAAATGACACCTAAGTCATTGAAGTAGGTTTGTATGTACACAATAAGAAACATTGGTCACCTTAATAATATTGTGAAACAATATTTTCTTAACTATATTATGATATTTTCAAAATAGTGTGAAAATTGAAGTTTATTTCTAACGGGGACGTATAATATTCATGAATGTCGAAAAATTAATTTATATTTCATCAATTCTTTTATAATATTTTGAAGAAATACTAAAATTTTTAATTATCCCACCATTTTTCCAAGAGACAAACCTCCCAAAAATGATATTTGTTAAAATGGGTGGGTGCCAAGTTTTACAGTTCAATGTGCCAATGGGTTCTTTGATTGCTAATAAAAAGTCTCCTCATTTATAGTTATCAACCAACTCATCTTAAATCAATTCCAATGTTCTTATTTCTGTCTACCAACCACCTAAATTCTCAACAACCCCGAGATAACTCAGCTGGCACGGTTTTTGAGTTGTGCTTAGACGGATATGACTTCTCGAACCAACGAACCGTGTCTCTTCCGGAGGAACTTTCATATCTGTTACCAATTATACCGGACAAGAAGACATCAAACAGCTGATCAGGGACCTACTCCAATGCCTAGGTTTTTAAGGCTTTCCCTGCCAACTTCACTATATAAGGGAGCTTCCTCATAATTGGTATACAAATGTATAATTGGGACTAGTCCTCTGCCTTTTGCCATGGGATAGAAAATTGAGCCATATATGTAAGAGATTTATATACAAATATTACATATGTGAAATACATTTTCATGATTATCAAAATTATCATCTCAAAATGTACATAGAATTAGTTCAAAACGTTTGTATTTCTGGGAAGTTTTTCACAATTTTTCAAAATTTATATGGATTAAAGGCATGAAATGAAATATCTTACAATTAAGTAGACCATTAATGAAGATGAATGGCTTGGATTGCTAATTTGGGACACAATTCTGTCTGGGCAGATGCCCCTCTGCAACTTGTACTAGTGCTTCTCATTTACCTATGTTAACCACCTACCATCTCATCATGTATGTGAGATGTTGAAAATACGTAATCTTATTTGTGCACCATTTTTACACTTTTCAGCCATCACGTTTCACGTTTGTAAATGAGCATAAATAAATGTGATCATGTGCATGATTTAATATGTAATATGATTCCATCCAAATGAACATCATGAGCTCCACCTTGGATTCAATATAAATCAGGTAGTGCACAATGGAACTTGCATTTCAGGACCTTTCAACGATTTGATCAAAACAGACCGTTAGGTTCAAGCGGTGAAAATCTTATCTATGAGTAATTGAATCTATCTAATTACTAAAACCTTTTAATCTACCAAGTCATTCGCCAAGCTACAATCAGACCTTTTTCTCAATAAAAGATCTTTACCGTCGAAATTAGATGGCCACTGTGATGCAGCAAGTACGATCCTACGGTTAGTTCTGAACATTTGATCAGTGTGCACATGTCAAAATGCAAGTATCTTTTTTTGAGATTTTTTCCTTCGAAATTCAAAATGCAAGTATCTCTACTTCTCTGTAGAATATGATACAAAAGAAAACCTACCATTCAGATTCCCCCAGTTCGGTCTTAAATCGTCAAAACAAGTCAGCAAAATGACATGGTACCTCTAAATTTTAAGTACTTAAGGGACTATTTGTTTGCATTAAAATATATAAGAATTCAATAAATATGAAGTTTTTTTAGTAACTCAATTAAAGGGGCTAGAACACGAAGGAAGAAAGCCCGCTCACATGGAAAAGGAAGCTACACATGCAGTAAGAAAGCTCGTAAAAGTGAAAAGGGAGCCCGCACTGGTGGAAAGAGGTGGTTTACCCTAGGTTCGAGAATGTACATCTCTTGACACATTAGTATTAAGAGGTTGTTCTTAATATGAAATTTTTTTAAAGCGGTTAAAAATGAAGATCAAAAGTTTTATTTCAAGAAATGAGCATCAACAAAGGTTTTATTTTCAAAACTGAGCATCAAAGGTTTTATTTTCTTTTGAGAATGGCTCCTTACCACTGAAGTTCTCACTGGATTATTTAGAGGTTCAAACATAAGTATGCCCTCATTCCCGCATTTATAGTGTACTTTCCCATTGGAGTAGCCGCCTGTGTGTGCACTGTGCAGGGTCTCTCTTGGGTCCAGCCCCCTTGCTAGAGTGCCAAAAAAATTTCTTTTTATGAAAAAGGATTCAAAGGAAGAAGAGTAATCAATACCTAGCCTGGTCTTTATTTTTAACGCCTTTAAATGAAATCCTATATATTGAGTTCTTATATGTTTTAATGCAAACAAACAAGACCTAAATCAATACGAGTCACCAACCCCAATAAAATTATCATTCATATGGACTCCACAAAGTGGATTGCACCTTTCTAGTTTTCTGTTGTGGATTAATCCCTTATTTATGATAAAATTTTAAAATCATACCTGTACAAACGCTGTGACTTCCCCCACTGCGAGTGCTCGAATGGTGCTGCTCGGCACTGTGGATGCAATAGTATAAGCATAGTCATTGACACCGATCTCCCCCACCCAAAACAGTGCATCCTTCATAGCCATAATGCACTCAGGCGATTTAGCCTCTCTACACCCCCTCTCTTCTAAAAACTTGTTAAACCAAATTAATTCAGTGCCCAATGACTGAGGGGTGATGTTCAATGTAACATTGTTCTTGACAAAGAAGTCGTGATCGATCGCTGTAGATCCAGCAACCGCAAAATTGACACCATGGGTGAAGTTGGCGTGGCGATTGAGATATGGTGGCAAGAAAGGTAAGGATAGAGCATTGGCAAGGAAGTCGATGACAAGCCGGCCATCGGAGTACCGGTTTGTTGGGTGGTGAAAGTAGGTGCTGCCATAGGGGGAGTTGGACACTTGGCGGAAGAATTGGGGCCCCGTGGCTGAATGGGTGTTACCCGTATCTGTAAACGAGTCCCCAAAGGCATAGATCTTTGAAAAGTAACCACCATAAGTGGCATTTCGAGCAGCATTCGCGAAAGATGCAATAAAGACGAGGCAGACAATTGGTAGTAGTAAGGCATAAGAAGCGTGGCACAACATTGTTTTAAGAGTATCAGTGCTTCTAAAAGAAAAGAGTATCAGTGCTTAGAGCTTGCCGCTCTTGGGTTCTTTCTCAACTTTTATTGGGAGTACTGAGATGTGTTTCTAGTTTTATATACTCTCGTGAGTTCGGAGAAAATGACCCAAGATAATTGTTGGTTTTAGTGCCTGCTTCAATGGGTAGTTGAGATGTATTCTCAGTTTCATCCAACTTACCTGAACTAGTTAGGTACTTCCTACCTAGCAGAAATTAAGTGTGCCATTGAAGGGAAGAAACTTTGGATATGAATGGTGTCCTCAAGACCTTCATGAGATGCACTGATTGGGACCCTTTTAAATGATTCGACAACTTGGGAGGTGGGAGACGTGTGTCTGTCATTATGTGCAGGTAGGAATGATATTAATCGGATAGTCATGGGAGGCAGATGGGCTGCTTTCTAAGTAGTTGTAATGCCCTCAATTGAAGAGTAATGACGTGGCAACTTTTCCTCCGCGTCATTTATTTCATTGGATTGTTAAAAGGTCAATGAATTAATTGTAAGTCTGACTGACCGCTGTGTCTGTTAGTCACCGTCGACAGAAATGGAGAAGTGGGAGTGGATGGGCTGCGTCGGCATGCATCTGGCTCGATCGTGATCAGCATGCGGCTTGATATGGACTAATGACTGTTATTGATGCTTGGGATGAGCTTGGGTTTAATATTCTGATATAACAAGATGGGTCCAGAGGCTTGTTTCTCAAGTAGTTTGACATAGAGAAAACAAGGAAGGATAATTGTCCTCGTCAAACTCACGACAAAACCTTGAATCCATAGAAAGAAATTAGGAAACACCCTTCTCACTAAACGTTACTAAAGACAGTAAAGATATCCCAAATTACGAAGCCCTCTAACCTTCCACAAAGAAATCAAACCCACAAGGAAATCAAACACCCCCCCCCCCCCCCCCACACACACACACACACACAAAACAAAAAACTTAGCATTTAATCTACTGTAAATAGTATGTTTTATACATAAATTGCATTTCAAACTTCAAATCAGCCTCATTTTTCTTAAAACCCCCTTCGATAGTTCATAACTTTTGAAATGAGTACTTGTGCATTATGAGACAATATTTAGATCAAAAGTTATGTCTATGTGAAGTTGAAGTTATGTCTCATGATTCTCTTGTTCAACGTCACAGTTCCTAGCCCACTTCCATCTAAGAAATTAGATAAAAAATTCTAATAATCTCATATCATATATGGCGATTGTTGTGGGGGTTCTCTCTGCATTTTTTCTTTTCTTCTTCTTCTTCTTCTTCTCCTTCTTTTTGCAATAGATGATGTAGCACTTCCTTTTTAAACTCATTAACCTAACAGGTAAAAGAAGGGACAATCTAAACAATGAAAAAGAGAGATAGTTTGGATCATTGCTAGTTGTTCTACCAAAGAGCTTTAAATGAAGAGGTGAAAATGAAACTCCTCTTATCTACTAATCAACATTTTCATTGCCTTAAATTCAATTGCTAACAATGTCCAATTAATTTTGATTTTTTAGATTAAGCTAGCTAGCATGAACAACATGTTACCTATCTATTTTTTGAGGGAAAAGAGAAGAAAATGCGAGGATAATCCCTACTAGAATATTTGCTGATGGGCTGTGCTCTTTAGGGGTCATTTGTTATTTTCACATATCATGTGAAAATGCTTTATATAGGTAAATGACTCACATGTAAGTCATTTGTATATGCAATTGACTCACATGTGAAATACATTCAATCGTTTGTCATTTTCACACTTCTTCATATATAAATTAAAAGTAATTCAACGGTTCACCATATATCATTATATTTTTGCCACTTTTTATGATTTATCACAAATATCTTAAAATATATAGAAAAGGACTACATCTCTAAGCCAAAAAAGGCATTCTAGAGAGTTTGGACAGTTTAGATCATCAAGATGGGGCCCATAAAATTAAAAATTTCAGATTTTTATTGTTAGATCTTTTTGTAAATATCTCAAACTATATTATGATCCAACGGTTGAAAATTCGTCTTATGGCCATTTTTAGTCTTCACAAGAGTTTCAATGGCTCTGATTTATATTAGGGGGCCCACAGGAGTCAAAAAATAAAGAAAGGTAGACTGGGTTCAACCACAAGTTCAATCACGTCCAACGGTCTCAACCGTTTTGATCATATCTCAAGCTGTATGATGATCCAACAGCGAAAAATTGATCTCATGGCCATTTTTAGTCTTCACAAGAGTTTCAACAATTCCGATATACATTAGGAGGCCCATAGGAGTCAAAAAATAAGAAAGGCGGACTAAATTCATCACGGTTTTAGTCACATCCAACGGTATGAACTCTTTTGATCATATCTCAAGTTGTATAATGATCCAACGGCTAAAAATTGCTGTCTGAGCCAGTTTTGACCTTTAGAAGAGCTTAGACGGTTTAGATTTCTATTTTAAGGCTCACAAAATTTAAAAAAATGCAAAAGGTTGAGTGCCATGTATGGTTAGTGTTCACCCGCCTGGTAACAGTAACATGTGTAATGTTTTCACACTTGTTGAAGTGTGAAAATTTTTACTTGATTTTCAAGCCATTTTTATACCATTTTCACATATACTTTACACATCTCATGCCTAAATGAGTGAAGACAAACGTGATGGTGTTTAACCATTACACATGTGGTTCATTTACCTATGTAAATCACCCAAAACAAACAGCCCCTTAGATATTTTAAGCCAGTGGGCTAACCATTTTTAGCAACAAAAGTACAAAACAATGAGGTGGGCTTCTTTTATTTCTATATTCATTCATTGGAGTGAGTCTTTGACATGAATGGTAGGTTTGCTCTCTCAAAAAAGAAGCCGTGTTGTGAATAAAGGTGTAAATGCATTAGTTATGAATAAAGAGGCTTGTTGAGCGGCTTTTAATGCCACAGAATTATAGAAATTTAATTAATATCTGTATTCCCATAATTTCTACTTTATCTGTCTTGAGAGGAAATCGTCCCATTTATACATTGAACACCAACCACATTATTTAAAAGCTAAACTAACTAAAACTCGCTAACAATTAAATCTGATCTATAAGAAAAGAGTTTTATTTTTAACCGAATCACCTCACCTCATTACTCATTCATCATCTCAACCAATGTTTTCTTTTTTATTCTTTTTTATATGTTCGCCTATTGGTGAGGACTACCAACTTAGAGACCTAAGAATTAATCTATGTGCATGTGTGTAATACCTAAGTACCAATGTCCCTACCAATATTTAATGACAAAATTACCTTTAAATGAGTAATACATAGAAGAATGATAACATCACGATCTTTTTCCTTGGAAAATGTCCACCTCTTATGGAACTCATTTAAATGCATAACAATCAAATGTAGTGAGTTAATAGATAGACCTTTTTTTAACGTAGAGGACTCAAATTCTCGCACTCATAATCACTCTCTCATCTACTCGACATGTTGAGCAACAAGACAGATGAGTTGATAGATAGGTTGGTATGTGATTTATGATAATGTACAATGTCAGGCCACCCTCAAGATAACTAACATGGGACTTCACGATGTTGGTGGAAAGGGTTAGAAACCTTCACTTCGTGAAAAGTTAACGACTTAGTAAGGGTGGATTTCAATGTGAAGACTTCAACACTCGGTTGGAGATCATGTATTTGCATTTCGGTGATTGGAAAGTTTCACATATTTCTCTTTTCCAGATCCGTCAATAAGTGTTAGAGCTGGGCCACAGGATTTTCTACAAATAATACAATGGGGAGATCAACGTTATCAAGGATTCCTATTGATTCCTTTTCCATGGTGCTCCAAAAATGCGATTCCCACCTATCTCATGGCAAATGGTTTTTCTTGAAGTTGAATAAAGTTTCTCAATTTTTTAAGCACCCATCAAACCATGGAAATAGAACTGTAAAAAGTTAGAGCCTTTTCCTTTCTATGATTCATAAATGTTCCATCACTGAGCAAAGAATACACAACCCAGTTTTTATCACCACTTCTATGTGCTTAGGATCAATTTAGCATCGTTTCAATCTATATTAAGAATATTTCTATTTTAAAAATGAATTATGATGAAATGTTCTTGTGAAAGTGGCTGATTTGTGGATTTGATTTTGATCGACATCTATTAATTTTGATTGGATGGAAATGGGTAGGCTATGGTTAATACTTTGGTAACCCGAACTGGAATTGAATGACAATTTTTTTGCCCGTGACTAGTATGGATCAGGTTGGTCTTCCTAATGGATAATTTTCTTTCAAACCCGTGACTTAAATAACAAAACGCCAACTACCACCTATGTTACTATAACTTTCCATTGAAAGCTCTGCTAAGTAATATGTTAGTTAAATATAAACATTGTGGGGCGAGCCGAGCAAAATCCAAAATACAAACTCACCCCAAATCAGGCATGGGTTACAGAAACCTACACCCACCGACTAACTCATCACCACATCCGCCCCTGAAATTTCAAATTCAAACGAGGTTTCTTTTTTTTAGGCCCATAAATTTCGGGTGGGTGGAGAGAGTGGAAAGCTGAGAGCATCTTGGAAATTTAAAAGAGTTTGTTTTAGGAAAAGACTTTGAAAAGGATTAGAGTCTGGAAACAGGTACTAGACAAATGTGTTAGTGGAATAAAGGCCTTCTTTAGCAGATACAAATAGAGCTAGTAAAACTCAGCTTGATCCGCCAACCCGGTCCAACTTAACCTGTTTTTTACCCGTCTAACCCAACCGGTTTGAAATACGGGTCGGGGTTAGGGTTAAGGTTTACCAACCCGTATAAAAATGGGTTGGGTTAGAGCTGACCCGCCTAACCCGCCCTAACCCATTTAGATTTTGCTAAATTATCATGACTTTCTAATTTTTATGAGACTTTTTTTTATTCATGTGAGCTATAAATTATGTACTCTTAATCTTTTGTGGAAGAGTTATGTAAAATTTTAAAAATTAGAATATAAAACTTATTTTTTATTTGAAAATTTGATGTTTTTGTAGTTGAAATATTGATATGTTTTTTTTATTTTTATGTTGGCATATAAATTTATCTCTAAAATATTGATATGAATGAAAAATAATATCGTTGATGAGTCTTATACTTATACTCAAATATGGAATTCTAAAATTGAACAAAAATTGAAAAGGGATTATCTCAAATTCACAATAAATAGGCTAGAAAATATTTATAGAGTCTCCATTTTTTACAACTTGAAAATTGATAAATTATAAATTCATGCTCAATGCAACATTTTAAACGAATCTAGATGTAAGGAGAGCTTTACAAATGAGATTGGGCCACATTAAATCAGTTAAAACATATACAGAATGGGAATTAAATATATTAGGTTGGTCAACTCGACCCAACCCGCATCAAATTCTAGTTAGGCTGGGCGAGTTGGGTTGACCCACCATGGGTGCGAGTTGAAGGTTTTCAATTCGTTTTAAAAATCGAGCTGAGTTAAAGTTGAAACCAACAAATTCAGGTTCGAGTTAACCCAATCCGAATTTGGTCAACTTAGACCTAGCAAACGGGTCGAGTTGGCCAAAAATGTAAAAAACATACAAGAAAAGGAACATGCATGCTGAAAAAATGTAAAAGGAAATTTTAACAATAATAGAAATATTTATTTTTTATTTTTCATTTATAATTGTAAACACATCAATTTATCTTTTCCGTCAACTTCCCATTAATAACGCAATGTAAAACCCAAATTTAAAATAGTGCTGACAATTTTCAGAGACCATAGCGTTCCAACAATATTTGTTACATCAATAGTTGAAACTATTGAAGAGTGGGCTTCACCTGATCGGAAATGTTGAAAAGTATTTATGCTGTCTCTACCAATACCTTAAGATTTCGGTAGCAATGGTTAGATGAAGAAATTTAATATGATATCAAAGCCAACCCATCGTGAGTTCAAAACCTAGGAGGAAAGACTCGACGCTGAAAAAATGTAAAAATACAAGAAAAGCAACATGCATGCTGAAAAAATGTAAAAGGAAATTTTACTGATAATATATATATTTATTTTTTATTTTTCGTTTATAATTGTATACACATCAATTTATCTTTTCCATCAACTTCCCATTAATAACCCAATGTAAAACCCAAATCTAAAATAGTACTAACAATTTCTAGAGACGATAGCTTTCCAACAGTATTTGTTACATCAATAGTTGAAGCTATTGAAGAGTGGGCTCCACCTGATGGAAAATATTGAAAAGCATTTATGCTGCCTCTACCAATACCTTGAGGGTTTAGTAGCAATGGTTAGCTGAAAAAATTTAATATAGTATCAGAGTCAACCCATCATGAGTTCAAAATCCTAGGAGGAACAACTCGGCACTAAAAAATTGTATATCACCAAAAGTGCACTGACCACTGGGGAATGTTGAAAAGTATTTCTGCTGTCCCTGCCAACACCTCAAAATTTTAGTAGTAATAGTTAGCTGAAAAAATTTAATAAAAGCAACTATTTTTGGATCCAAACCTCACACGACATTACATTTTATTGCCTCTCAAAGTAAAATTCCCTCTAAAACCTTTGCATATGTTTTACCATGACGTTCACACGAGCACTAATGGTCAAAACTAAAATTACAGAGATAAAGGGTTCAGTCGAAATAAATTTTAGGAACTGACCTTTCCTAAGCCTGAGACAGGACTCACCTGAGGTCACTGTGATCAGCATCAAAACCACTCCCACTCAGGAGAAGCTAGAGAAAGACACTCAGACGATCTGACTTATCGGACGTTGTAGCCAACTCTTACTACAATCATATACGCGGGGACTAACTGCTATTAATGCAAAACTTGGGCCGTTTCATAGAAGGGAATTGTTCACTGTGAGTGCTTTGCAATTGTTTGATCTTACAACGGCTCAGCTGTATTGGGAAAAATGCTGGTACTAGAGCTCATGGATTTTGAGTTGTTTTAATTTTAACTAGCAATACAGGGCTGTGCCCAACACAGGCCAAAAAAGCCAAAATACCTAATGATATAATAAATAAAGAAAAATATAAAATATATAAATATATTATTTAACATTTTGAAATTCACTATGTCAAATTCTATAAAAAAGAAAAAGGAAAAAAAATGTGCAATGAATTAAGATAAATTACAAATCAATCATGTAAATTTTTTAGTTGAAGTTGTTGATTTAAAAGAGTATAAATCTTAAACCAATAACAAATCTCTATATCCTATATTGATTTGGGATACTAATGAAATAATATAAAATGAAGCGATATATGAACTCAAGATAAATCTTAAATCTTAAATAAAAGATATAAGTATTTGAAACAAATGGTCAATAGGAAAGAAAAATCCTAAAGCCATGATTGTAGCTAGCAATGAGAGGAAAAAAAAAGAACAATGTAGTCATTATAATGATATTTAAATAATAATAACAATAATAATAATTATTATTATTATATAATCATAAGAGAAAATTAATAAATTTTAAATAGGTTTCAAGACTCTGAATGATGTAAAAACCAAACAAAAAAAAATAAATTTAGTAAAAATTCTTCCTTAGATTTTCTATTACTAAACTATAAAAAAAAGGTAAGAAAGACAAATCTAGTGGCACAAACGCTGGCCACTTAATTTTGGTTTACTATTCTCTTCTTATATAGTAGTGTTGTTGCTTATTCAACTAAGAAAGAATTAAAATAGAAATTTCAATATCTAATTATCTCAACTATGTTACAGTAGCTAATGAAATGGAACTAATCCCCAACTTATATGACACATGCTGATAAAAAAATTGCCCATCAAGCTCGCCCACATACTTGAACATTGCATTAATGATATATTTCCAATACATGAAAAATAAGTAAAGAGAAGATTTTGATGAGAAAATCACTTACTACACACCACCCCTCTTAGGGGTGATCCTGAGTTAGGCCAACCCGAGCTTGACGAGCTTAGATATGTAATTAGAGCCCTTTTAATAATTGGATTGATATTAAATTAAGTGATAGAAAGACCAAAAGTCGGCCTAACCTGTGTAATGAATGCATATAATTTAATTTAATTAATACAAACAATTACTCAAATAGCCACATAATTGATTAAAAAAACCTAATTTAGCTTAGCAGGCTTGGGCCTGACTCTTATAGCTAATGTTGGGCTTGACCCATGCCTAGGCCAATCATTCTAAAATTGGGCTGAGACTGGATATGCATTAGCCTAGCCCAGCTCATCCCATAAACACCTCTACTACCCCACTTGTTCATAGATGGAATGCATACTACATCAGTGGGCTCCACCCTTCCTTGCATATATTGTAGATGGATAAGAGAGAGAGAAATTAGGAAGGGACTTCTGAAAAACAAAGAGAGATTTTAGGAAAATTGAGAGATTTTAGAGATTTGACATAGATAGAATTTAGTTTATATAGATGGACTGCGCCACGTGTCGCTCTCCCACGAAATGGGGTATTGTTATAATATATATAATAAATTTAGGAAAATTGAGAGATTTTAGAGATTTGGCATATATATAGTTTAGTTAATATAGATAGAATTCTTAAATAGAGCTATGTAATAAATTTAGGAAAACTGAGAGATTTTAGAGATTTGACATAGATAGAGTTTAGTTAATATAGATGAAATTCTTAAATTGCGCCACGTGTTGCCTTACGCCATGTGTCGCTCTTCCACAAAAGGGGGTATTGTTATAATATATATAATAATTGTTCGCAAATTTTAGAATTGTGGTAGAGGTGTCTTTGGTTGAGTTTAATATAATGTGTTTTGTGGCTTTTGGCTTTCCAAAAACCCACAACCTAAAGAAACTAATTTGGATATTAGTATTTTGAAGTACTTGCTAAAATCTAAAAGCCAAAACTCTGCGCCCACTTCACTTTCACTTTTAGCACCCGTTTGGTAATTAAGTTGTAAAGTGGATTTAAAGTGAATGGTTGCTTTTAAAAGATAAAAACGGAAGAGGATCTTATAAAAATGCAGAATGTTTGATTTCCTTCCACATAACAATAAAATAAAAAAAGTAATGGAATGTTTGATTACTAGACTCTAATCCAAGATCTATTTAAGGTCATAAATGGACCTGTGTAATTTACAAATATTATTAGAAAAAACAAGTAAAACCTGTTGGTGGAACCATGTCGATATCCTCTTTGAGAATTCCATGTAAAAAAACTCATTTTTCACACATAACTCATGAAGAAATAATTCTCCCAATAGTGATTGGAGTTTTTTTTTAAACGAAATATAGAAACAAGTTCCCTGTGCCTGGGGCGAACTTTGTGTTTTGGTTGGGGGGGTGGGGGGTGTGCTCGCCATGGCCCCTCCTTTGTAATGGTTATCCTCCAACGGATGGACCCTCCAATATTATCAAAATTAAATACTATGAATATAATTTGGGTTTCCAAAAAAATGAACTAAAGAATAACTAATTTTAGGGGGAAAATTGGATGAAAGAAGAAAGGAAAGGAAAAGAAGAAAAAAAATAAAAAGAAGGAATTAGAGATAGATTGGAAATTATCTACCCAAATATACAGTCGTCATTACCGCTAACATACCTTGATTTGATATCGTGATAATTTAATCGGAGAGAGTTGCAGAGTTTGAATTGTTGAGGCTTAGAGGTTTTAAAAGGTTTGGAACTGTTGTTGCTTCATCATAACTATGAGAAGAAGGTTGAAAAAGCAACTCTTTTTTCATTTTATACATTTATAATTATAAATGCATTATTTCTCTCTAAATCATTTTTTCTTTTCAGTGTTGAAGCTCATACTTGAAAGTTAACTCATTCAACATTACTTCCTATTTATGTTTTTACTAATACAAAAAACTTTAAATTGATTGGAATTATACCCACCATTGGTAAAGAAACTTTTTTTCTTTTTCAATGTTTGATTTTAATTATTATCAGTCTAAATAGCTTGGATTTCAAATATGGGTCATTACCATTGATTACCTTTTGGTTCTTATGTAAAAGTACAATAATCCAGTTTCATAATGATTTTCTTTTGATTTATGCATTTATAATTGTTATTGTACTAATCATTAGTGCTTTACTATGCCTTTTCAATCAATAGGCCTCAACCCTAAGGTGTAGCTCAGCTGGCCTATGACCATTGTTTGCTCCTAGAGGTTGCAGGTTTGAATTGTGTTACCACATTGCGGATAAATGGGATTTACTTTGCTCCCCATGGCCTTAAAGGGATTAGTCCAGTCTAACGGATCAAGACAACCTCCGCTAGCAAAAAAAAAAAAAAAATCAATGCGGCTCATTATTGAAATCTAACCAGTTCAAAATTACTTCCTAATTATGTTGTATTATCATGAGAAATTTTATTTTAATTGGAGCTATATCCACTATAGATAAAGAAAGTTGGCCCCCCCATAAAAAATTCTTGCTTCCGCCCTTGTCCGTGTGAAAACTCTTTTCTCTTTTTTAACTTCATTAGTCACTTACAACCTTTCCCAATAGCAGTCTTCTCATAAAGGTGGATGATATTGAAGCTCTAGCTAGCTATCTTGAGAGAGTTATAAATGATTTGTCATTTAGAGGTATGATAAGTCATTCTTGAAAGTGACTCGTTGAGTACGTTAAGGCTCTAAGTTCATCTTCTTCTAACCTGTCAAAATAAGGTTTTGTGTTTGATAAGGTTCAAGTGTTGCTAAAATGTTTCAATAGATATGAAGTGACTCACGTGTATAGGGAGGATAACGAAGTGTCGTACAAACTAGCTAAACATACCAAATATATTGGCGATATGATAGTTTGATGATATTCTCCTACAGATTTTGTTAGACAACCTATTTTAGTTAACTAAATAATATAATTTTTTTTAGTAAAAAGGATTGATTTTCCATAAAAAAAAAAAAGAAAATAGCGGTCCTCTCATAAACAACGCCACAATATTAGTCTTCTCACAAACGACACGACACCAAAACCATTTGAAAACGCTTCTATTGATTTTCATGTCTTATTTTTTAAGTGAATGGAGGATAGCCTTTATATAGTTTTAATCTTAACAATAGAGGAATAGGATATATCCACATGTCTCTTCCAGAACCTCCTAGTCTTCTATATTCCTTTCATTCATCCTATTCTAGAATACGCCATTCATTTTCTCCCACCCATCCAACCATGAGTGTTCTACCACTTCAAGCGCTCTTGCAGTACAAGTCAGTAAATTTAGAAAGACTCAACCCCGGTATTCCAATCTCATCGCGCCCCATGTGGCCATGAGCCCATGACAATCTACTCTTCCAAGAAATCTATATATCTGCTCAAAGTTAAAAGTGCCAACATACCGGGTAACTAGTGGTGGACTTAGAGTTTTCATGTAAAAGGATGCATACCCAAATATACAAGGGAAGAAATACAGAATTTCCACGTAGATTTTGAGAGCAAATGTAAAATTTTTATGTAATTTCTTAATGTACAATAAGAACTTTTATTATGAGTTTAGAAGGTTCAATGGGTGCGGCTGCCTCCTCATAGATGCATGTAGGTCGCCCCTGGATTTAACCATACATAGCCATGTTTATGGCCCTCACCCAAATAAAAGGGCCCAACCCTTTGCCACCCCTAGTTTGTACTATAATTTCTCTTTTGCAAAATGTTTTAACATTCCATGTTGGTGGAATCGTTAACTAATTGTAACATTTTTTAGATAAGATGTGAAGTAGGAAATTCAACAAAGCATGGTCATTAAAAAAGGAGGATTTTATGAAAAAAAATCCCATATATGTTCGTTACACACAATCAAATTTTTATTGAGTGCGTGCACTAATCAGGTCCCTTAGTCCTAGTTTTGCGCAAATATATATATTGTATGTAGCCTCATTTAGCCCTACATGCAAAAGAAAAAAAGAAGTTTTTGCAGTGAAGAAAGGAAGAAGAACAGAGGAGAAAGAAAGAAAGAAAAGAGAAAGGAAGAAGAAGAACTCTTTTTTTTTTTTTTTGTATGTGCTACTGAGTGACGCTCACTCAGCAGCACATACAAGCGTCACTCAACAGCACATAAAAGAAAATCGAGTTCTTTTTCTTCCTTTCTTTTCTTCTTACTTTATTCCTTCCTTTCTTCTTCTCTCTCTTCTTCTTCCTATCTCCCGCTCTTCTTCTTCCTTTCCCCTCTCTTCTTCTTCCTTTCTTCCTCTCTCTCTTCTTCTTCCTTTCTCCTCTTTTCCCCTTCCTTTCTTCCTCTCTCTCTTCGTCTTCCTTTTTCCTTTCTTATTCTCTTCTTGTTCCTTTTTTCTTCTTTTTTTCTTTTCTGCAGAAACTCAGTTTATTTCTTCTTTCTTTTCTTTTTTGTAAACGTCACTCAATCTAACATGCCAAAAATAGATATATACACACAAAATCAGGCCTAGGGACCCGATTAGTGTAGGTACTCAGTAAAGGTCTGATCATGTGTAACAAACATTTATGGAGTTTTTTTACATAAAATCCAAAAACTGCAAACAGACCCCACAGCCACAACTACCACTATAAAGAAATAAAAGAGAGTAAACGTTCTTTCATTTTGTAATATAATGCCATAAAAATATTATTTGATAGACTGTCACCCATATGGCTATATTATTAAACATAAGGGATTAAACCAGCCGGGTTGTCCAGGTCAGGTCCATGGTATATCAACACCCAAATCTGAATTAATAGGGATACATACCCAACTTGGGTCCAGATTATAGGTCTGGTATCCATAAATGAATCTACATTAAAGGCCTCAACCTGAACTAGGACCTTAATATTGTTGGCCAAGTGGGTCGAGACCAAGTGGGTTTAGTATCTGAGGTGGTTTCCCTAATTATATTAGGAATTTCTTGTTTGGTTAAATAGCAGTTTCTTAATAGGTTAGGACTTTCCATTTTTCTAAAATAGAGTTTTTGGGGGATAAGGAATTGATGATTATATATATATGATGTAAGCTGTAACCCTGGAGAGAAGCTGAAAGAGGTTGAAATTCCAAGGCTGTGGTTTTACAGATTGGAGGAGAACCTAATGGAAATTGGATTCCCGTGGATGTAGGCATCTTTGCCGAACCACATAAATCTCTTGTCTTCTTGTGTGGTTGATTGTTAATCTTGGTTGCTTACACACACACGCGCACAATAAGTGGTATCAGAGCGTAGAAGTTTTGCGGGGAAGATCATCAGGAAGAAGAGAGATCAGCTGTGATCTCTGCTGGGCCACACACGCGCACAACAAGTGACCGTGGTTTCGGGTTGGGTCCGACCCAACCCGTGGAGATAAAGCCAACAGAACAGTTCAAGTTCCGGTTTGGGTCATGTTAGGTTGACCTAGCTAGTTTGAAGCAAAGCCTAGCAGCACAGGTTACGGTTTAGGTCAGGTCGACCTAAACCCAGTAGCAGTCGGTCCGCTGACGACGTCAGCAGAGTGACATCAGCCTACGTCATCGGACACCCGGTCAAAGGACAGAGTTGACCAGATTGACAGCAGAATTTTATTTATGTGATATCTTGATCATCTGAAGTCCGATCGAAGATTTGTCTGCGCCTATGGACTCGTTTCGAGCAGATCTACATAATTGTGGAAGAGATTGGCTGTTTGACGGTCAACAAGGATTTTGACCAAATCGGAAGCGCAGAAAACGATTTTTGCAATATCGGAGCCATCCGGAGTCGGATTTCAGATCCATTTCTTCTAGCGTGCTTGTAGTAACGAGATCTATAGTTTGGTGTAGGAGTTTAAGTCAGTGTTAGTTGATTGTTTTTTCCTGATGCTTAATTTAATTAAGATGAAGAACAACATTATCAACACTATCATGGTTAAGCTCAACCATTCCAATTAGTTGATCTGGAAACCGAAAATGGAGGATATTCTTTATTCTAAAAACCTTCATGATCCCGTTAAGGGAGATAATGCCGACCAAAAGATATGCAAGATGTTAAATGGAATAAATTGCATAGAAAGCGATTGATCACATTAAACAATGGGTTGATAATAGTATATTTCACCATGTGTATAATGAAACTAATGCGAATACCCTTTGGAAAAAGTTAGAAGTAATGTATGATAAAAAGACCACAGTGAATAAAACCTTCTTGATCAGAAAGCTTGTGAACATGAAATTCAAGGATGGTGGTCAGATCGAAGATCACATCAATGAGTTCCAAAGTGTGGTAAATCAGTTAGCCACTATGAAGATAGTCCTTGATGATAAGATACAAGCTTTGTTGCTTCTGAGTTCTTTGCCAGATACATGGGAGACATTGTTTTTTTTCTTGAGCAACTCTACTCCAGATGGTGTGTTATGTATGAATTAGGTTACAAGTAGTTTACAGAATGAAGAAACTAGAAGGAAATCTGCAGGGACAGATAATGCACAGGCATTTGTTACTAAGAACATGGGGAGGAGTAAGAGTAGAGAACCAAAGGAGGGTCATGGCAAGTCTAGAGGTGAATCACAGTCTAAGTCTAGTAGTGAATCATAGAGCAAGAAAACGTCTATAAAATGCTTTTTCTGTGGCAAGATGGGCCACGTCAGGAAAAATTGCTTTGCCATGAAGGAACAGAAAGGAACCAACAATGGAAAGAAGAATGACAGTGATAACACTATAGCTACTTTGGAACAGGAAGTAGTGGTACTCGCTGGCGATGATGATAAGTGTTTGAGTATTGCAGATGGTCAGGTTAAATGAGTTGTTGATACAGCAACATCCTACCATGCTACTCCTTGCAGGGAGATGTTCACAATGTACAAAGCAGGTGACTTTGATACTGTGAAGATGGGCAACACGAGTCATTCAGAGGTTATTGGTATCGGTGATGTCTGCATTAAAACCAATATTGGTTGCAGAATGACGTTGAAAGATGTGCGACATGTTCCTGATCTGCGGTTGAATCTGATTTCTGAGATTGCATTAGATCGTGCAGGTTATGAGAATTACTTTGGAAATGGCAGATGGAAGCTCACTCGAGGGTCTCTTGTTATTGCTAGAGGAAAAGTGGGTAATACGCGTTATAAAACACAAGTAAAGTTGTGTAAAGGTGAGTTACATACAGTTCAAGACAGTTCTTCTCTGAATCTATAGCATAAGAGGCTTGATCATATGAGTAAGAAAGGCTTGCAGATGTTGGCAAAGAAGGATTTAATTCCTTACTCCAAAGATATATCCCTTAACCCTTGTGATTATTGTTTGTATGGTAAACAACATAGGGTTGCTTTCTCTTCGACATTAAAATTGAAATCAAATGTGTTGGATTTGGTATATTCTGATGTTTGTAGTCCCATGGAGGTAGAATCATTGGGTGGCAATAAGTTCTTTATCACGTTTATCGATGATGCATCCAGGAAAGTCTGAGTTTATCCGTTGAAATCAAAGGATCAAATGTTATAGGTTTTACAACAGTTTCATGTCAAGGTTGAAAGAGAAACAGGTAAACTCTTGAAGTGTCTCCACACAGATAATGTGGGAGAGTACACATCCAACCAGTTTAGATGCTATTGCTTAAAGTATGGCATACGACATGAAAAGATAGTTCTTGGTACTCCACAGCACAATGGTGTGGTAGAGAGAATGAACCGCACTATTCTTGAGAAGATGAGATGCATGATAAGATTAGCACGGTTGCCTAAGTCATTCTGGAATGAAGCCGTTCTAACTGTCGTTGATCTGATTAATAGATCTTTTTCAGTTCATTTGAATTATGATCTTCCAAAGAGAAGATGGATAGGTAAAAATGTTTCCTATTCACACTTAAAAGTGTTTGAGTGTAAAGCATTTGTACATGTACCAAAGGAGCAGCGTTCCAAGTTGGATAATAAGGCAGTGAGTTGCATCTTTCTTGACTATGGTGGAGATGAGTTTGGCTACAGGTTATGGGATCCAGAGAAGAGGAAAATTATTAGAAGTAAGGATGTGGTTTTCCTTGAAAACCAGTTTTTTGAAAATGTTGAGAAGATTGATAAGTCTTCTGAGAAAGTTGATGGAGTGGTTGATCTCACACCAACTCCTTCTCCGATGCAGACTACAGGTGGAAAAGGTGGACAAAACGATCCGGATCGTGATAAGGCACAGGGGTTGCCAGATGATGAGGGTGTTGAGCAGGGGGAGCTGCAGTCTCCTCGATTGAAAACCACGGAACCTCAAGTTAGGAGGTCTACACAAGAGCGTCAACCATCAACTGGGTATCCTGCATCCGAATATGTTTTATTTACTAATGAGGGGGAGCCAGAGAGCTTCCGAAAAGCAATAACTCATGCTGATAAGGATGAGTGGATGAAGGCTATGCAAGATGAGATGAGTTTTTTAAAGAAAAACAAGACATTAGATGGTGCAACTTCCTAAAGATAGGAATGTTCTGAAAAACAAATGGGTGTTCAAGCTGAAAAAGGATGAGAATGGAAAACTGGTGAAGCACAAAGCACGGTTAGTGGTAAAAGGCTTCCCACAAACGAAGGGTATCGACTTCAGTGATGTTTTCTCTCCTGTTGTGAAAATGACTTCTGTCAGAGTCGTCTTGGGTCTAGCCGCAAGCATGGAACTTGAGCTTGAACAAATGGACTTGAAGACCGCATTTCTTCACGGTAACTTGAAAGAAGAAATCTACATGACTCAGCCAGAGGGGTTTGAGGTAGAAAAAAAAGAACAGATGGTTTGCAAGTTGAAGAAGAGTCTCTACGGGCTGAGGCAAGCATCGAGACAGTGGTACAAAAAGTTTGATTCATTCATGTTGAGTCATGGGTACCGGAGGATAGCTGCAGATCATTGTGTCTATGTTCGTCGATTTATCGATGGCAGGTTCATCATCCTTCTTTTATATGTAAATAATATGTTGATAGTTGGACATGATAGCAAGTTGATTGCCAAGTTAAAAGAGGAGATGTCAAAGTCGTTTGACATCAAAGACTTGGGTCCCGCACGAACGATATTAGGCATGCAAATACATCATGATAGGAGTTCCAAACAACTGCGGTTGTCACAGAAAAAATAAGTTGAACGAGTACTCGAGCGATTCAACATGAAGAATGCTAAGCCTATTAGCATACCTTTAGCTAGTCACTTCAAACTAAGCAAGCACTTGTGTCTTACTACAGATAATGAAAAGGAACGGATGGCATGTGTTCCTTACTCCTCTGCTATGGGGAGTCTCATGTATGCCATGGTTTGTACACAGCCAGACATTGCTCATGCTGTAAGTTTAGTGAGTAGATTTCTTTCTAACCCTAGAAAAGAGCATTGGGAAGCAGTGAAGTGGATCTTTAGATATTTGAGAGGTACTTCTAAGGTGTGCTTGTGTTTCAGAGGTTCAAAACCAGTGGTGGAAGGTTATACTGATGCTGATTTTGCAGGCGATCTTGATCGTCAGTTGTCGATTTCTGGTTATTTGTTTACTTTCATAGGGGGAGCTATCTCCTGGCAATCGAAGTTGCAGAAGTGTATAGCACAGTCTACAACTGAAACGGAATACATAACTACTAATGAAACCGGGAGAGAGATGCTTTGGTTGAAGAGATTCCTTCAAGAACTAGGTTTAAAGCAAGAAGAATATATAGTTTACTGCGATAGTCAGAGTGCTATAGATTTCAGTGAGAAAGCTACATATCATGGTCGCATGAAGCATGTTGATATCAAGTACCATTGAATTCGTGAGGTGATTGAGAAGAACTTCATGAAGTTGAAAAAGATTCACTCGGACAAGAATCCCTCAGACATGATGACAAAAGTTGTGTCTAAAGAAAAGTTGGAGCTATGTTCAAAGTTGGCAGGGCTGAACTCCCAGTAAGGGGTTCAGGGCATCTTCCCCATGGTCTGGAGGGGGAGATTGTTAGCCAAGTGGGTTCAGACCAAGTGGGTTCAGTATCTGGGGTAGTTTTCCTAATTATATTAGGAATTTTCTGTTTGGTTAAACAGCAGTTTCTTAATAGATTAGGATTTTTCTTTTTTCTAAGATAGAGTTTTTGGAGGATAAGGAATTGATGATTATATATATGATGTAATCTGTAACCCTGGAGAGAGGCTGAAAGAGGTTAAGATTCCAAGGCTGTGGTTTCACAGATTGGAAGAGAACCTAGTGGAAATTGGTTTCCCGTAGATATAGGCATCTTTGCCGAACCACATAAATCTCTTGTCTTCTTGTGTGATTAATTATTAATCTTGATTGTTTACGCACACACGTCCACAACAAATATAGCCTGAGAACTAGGGCCAAATTGATGCCCAATTACTTATAAAATACTAATATACATAAATTTTATTAATTAACAAAATAAACTTCCTATACAGAAGTATGTATTAATATATGACTGTAACATCAATATTCAGAGTCCTCGGGTATAAAATCCACGGACTAAAATGGATCCAAATGTCTGCTGGATTTCATCTCTTACACCATGAAGTCATTTTCACTTCGAGACTCAGTAACAATATGCACCTTCAAATCAAAAAATATAAACACAAGAAGCGCTAATAATAATTACAATCTAATTCTGTTAATTCAACATTCCCTTTCAATGATGATAATAACCATCATCATTAGCAGACCTCATTCTATCAAAATGGGGTATCCGGGGCCTCTCCTGAACCAACTGACTGTATCAATGGACACAGTTCTTACTCTTGATCAATTGATGAAATGAGGGTTGACAGTAACTTTGATTAAAGAAGAGATCAGCAAGCTAGCTGTACATAGCCTCAGTGAGGTGCACCCCATCCCAGTTAATGTACTTGCTAGGATCAGTGCACGGGGTAGTCGCGCCAGGGAATCCACACGTCGATTTCATATCAAAATTGAATGGCCCACCCCCAAATCCACAACAGGCCTTGAAGGGCTCTTGGAAGCCATTCTTGCGGGGATTCTTCTGAACGTAGAGGTAGGCATAGAAGAAATCTGCATATAGGACCATAACACCGGGGTTCTGCTTCCTGAATTGGTCAAGGTTCTCTACGAGGAGCTTGTTGTGGAGAGCGACGTTTTGGTTGGACGCTGCAATGCATCCAGCGTCATCTTTGGGCATGTACTCGGTTCCAGCCATGGTAGCAGCCATGCATCCGGTGGGTGGCATCCCTTGAACTATGATATATTTTGCTCCCTTAGCCACCGCTCCCTGCCAATGGATGGAGGAAGTATGATAACTCATTTAGACCTTTAAATGAGATTGTTTGAGAAAGTTTATTTAAATATTAAATCAGACTTTAGACCTTTTGTATCTTTTTCAAAATGGTAATCTTTTTCAAGAAAACAACAATGTTTTAAGCAAAGACATAGCTTTTATTTGTTTTTTGCCTTTATGACAAATTTAACCATATAACTTTTACTTTATGATAAATTTTTTTGACTACTTTTTGTTTATCACAAGTTTGTTTGCTCTTCTTTTACTATATAACAAATTTGTTTTCTTTTTCTTGGTTGATCACAATCTAGTTGTGAAACTGTTGAATTGAAACAATTTCTATTTCAAGGAGATGAATGGGCTCCAATCCAAACAGTTCAGAGTTTCCAAACAGACGTTAACCTTGTTTGTTAGCAATTAAGGGTTGCTTATGTGCGTACTCAAATATAGATGTAGACTCAAACGTTTAGTTTAGAAGCTTTTAAAGGGTTAATAAAAATACAAAAAAGAAAGAAAGAAGTCACCAAAAGAATACTAAAGAAGGAAAAGTGTTCCTCAATACCCAATTACCCCAAGAACCCAAATTAAAAAAAAAAGAAGGAAATATGAAAAAAAAAAAAAGTAGAACCCAAATTACCCCCAATTACCAAATTATTCTTTTTGGATTATCTAATTATCCTCTTGAATATTTTCATTTTTCCATGTAAACTCATAATATTTTCATTCATATTTGCATTTAGTGGCGGACCTAGGATTTTTATATGAGTGGGGCAAAAAATTGAAGAATTTTTTCATTATTCTCCAATACATTATGTTTGATTTAAAAGAAAAACAATTGATCAAACTTGATTAAATTGCCATGTCCCTTCTAGCAATTGGTTGTAAGAAATATCTCTACTAAGTCCTAATCACAAGCAAAGCAAAACAAAATATTCTACTATACCTTAGTAACCAAAAAAAAAAAGTAAAATAAAATATTTGTCTTGTAGATTTTATCCTTTAAAATCCTTACAGTTATGACTTATTTTTCTTGAGAAATCCAATGTCACTAGTAATTGCTTGGTTTATGGTTTACAACTAGAGTAAGCTGAATTTATCTCATACAGTTAGCACATTCAAGTTCCAGTCACAATTGCCTCTAGCCAAGCTTGCACACATTGTATATGGATAAAAGCCAATCCAAACAAACGGAAACCAAGCACAGTCAGTTTGAGCCCTAACTAACATTCCTTACTTGACTGCTGTCATCACCAGAGAGAAAGCCTAACGGGCAACTGAAATTTGTGCTAAAGGGGACGATGAGGCAAGCCGGAAAGACGAGGTAGGGTTTTGATCTACAGATGTTTCACTGATTTAGGAATAAGGTTTGAATGAAATTGAAGGAGTTGTCAATATTGACATGGAGCTATTAGGTCATGGGGTGGTTTGGGATTAGGCCCCAACTAGTGTGTGACCATTGTGGCCCATGGAACTTGAAGGGACTCCAACATTTTTCCTAGGGCGGCCGCACCCACTACCTATAAGGTGGGTCCACCCCTGCTTGCATTGTGGTTAAAATTCTAAGCAACATAATAGATTTGCATGAGTTCATGGTATGTGTTCATTTGAGTCTCATCCATATCATGATAATTTTCTATGTAAAATTATTATTTTTAATTTATTAATTTTCTTTTTGTAGGAAATACAAAGAGAGGCCCACATTGGATAAGCTGTGTCTCCCAAAGTTTTTTTTTTTAAATATTGTGGCTCCTAAAGGAGAAATTCCTCCCTTTGTCCTTAAATATAAAAAGCTATCAGGAAATGCCAGTTTTTAGATTATATCATAATATTTTATAAATATCAAGAAAATTGAAAATGCTGAAATAAAGAAAATGATAAGTTATGATAAAATAAAATAAAATAATAAACAAAAAATATATATATATATAACTAGCAGTTTTAAAATACTCTGTGCTTTAGTTTCTAAATAAATTTTTTATTTTCATGTACATTTTCCCCAACACATGCCAAGAAAACCCTTAAATAAAATATCCAACCCTTTCCAAGGAAGATAGACATTTGTGACATAATATTCAATAGTGGTTGCAATACAATGACTTTTATGCACATTCACACAATCATACTCTTTTATTTTTTTCTAGAATTTAATTTTTTTTCTTTTTTTGGGATCTATAGATTTTTCAATTGGTTCTTGAAGGTATTTTTTTCCCCTCTACATAGTTTTCATAAACTTTCATTTATTTTTATCTGTCGTCACTGCTGCACCATTGTTTAGATTTTTAAATTTATTCTCATAAGCTTTTTGTTCAAACGTTGCCAAAAAAGGGTCCATTTGCTTGCTTGGAATTAAAATCCTAGGAGTTCTAATAAACATAGTCCAAAAATTCACTAAAATTGAAGAAACAAAGGTTAAGTTCCAATTCCATAAGTGGTGGTCAAGTAAACTTTCATCTAAAGGAAAATGAATTTATAAAGGAAGATGAAAAATAAATACTCAACCTTTAGCAAAGTAAATCAAATCCAAAGAAAGTTATAGTTTCATATGCATGTCTACCTAGTTCAAATCTTTTACCCCTCACCTTTTTAGTATACCTTTTGTTGAAACACATTTTACAATGAATTCTTAGGAATTCAAAATAAATGCAAAAAATTCCTCGTAAACAGTGGTAAATCCCCACATCTATTATTATAATGTTTACTTTGTTACCGATCCTTTTAAATTTTCTTCTAAGTGATGCTTTTCATTGCTATTAGAGTTCATTTTGCTCAATCACATATCTAAGATATTCATATGAAAACAAACTTGTGTGTTCTTTATTTGCAAGTTATTATCAAGCCATTTCCCTCACAATAACTACCCCGTATTTACATTAGTCAACAACACTCACTAGCTATAATTTAACACTCATTCAACTGTTACTTGATGATTGATTATTAGAACATCAACATCTTTTTTTTCTTTTTTTTAATGATAGATATTTGATACTCACACACCCGCCCATACACACTAACCGTAGTTCCTCCCAACAGCGTTACAACTAGTAATTGATTCTTAGTTGTTTATGTGAAAGGGAGGTGGCGCATCAGCACAAAGCCACCCATGGATAGTGAGGGATCGAAATTTATAGTAATTACAA
This sequence comes from Sextonia rubra, assembly GCA_037013555.1. Lineage (NCBI taxonomy): Eukaryota > Viridiplantae > Streptophyta > Magnoliopsida > Laurales > Lauraceae > Sextonia > Sextonia rubra. The sequence continues at coordinate 60,300,980 of JASUAD010000001.1, forward strand.
TTTGATTAAGCTTATTTTGGGGACATCCATGATTCATAAGGACATTACCTTCAGCAATTTCATGGTGTTGGCAACTGTCATTTCTCTAACACGTTCAGGGGGGAAAGAGGAGCCATAAATACAAGTGTAATCGTTGGCACCAATCTCACCCACCCAAAAGAGTGCGTTCTCCATCATCTTTTTGCAGTCATTCATCGATTTACCCTTGCACTTCACCTGCTCCACGAAATCGTCGAACCAATCCAACTGAGTTTGCAATGATTCAAGTGCATTGTTGAATGTTACCTGGTTAAATATCCTATTCGAGATGTAGAACTGATCGTCAATGGAGGTTCCACCAGCAACTGCAAAGTTGACGCCATGGGAGAAGTCCGCACTTTTGTTGCGATAGGGAGGAAGAAGGGGGAGCCCAAGAGTCTTGGCGAGGAAGTCGACGACCAATCGGCCATCAGAGAATCGATTTGTAGGGCGATGGAAGTATGTCATGCCATAAGGAGGCTCAGATACATGGGCAAAGGTCTTTCGGTCTTTGGAGGAGTGGGTGTTTCAGGTATCCGTGATCGAGTCTCAGAAGGAGTAGATCTTTGAGAAACATCCTGCGTATTTTGCAGATGAACAAGGATAGAAACAAAGGGAAAGAAGGAAGAAGAAGAAAGCGAAATGAACACGAGAGGACATTGTTTTCATGCTGCAAGGAAGAGCCCCCTTTCCGCTTATTGTTTGTGGGAATCTTACTTCACGCTATTGATTAAAAGGGTGGTTGACCAGTCAACTCATGAAAGTTGACCATTGACCGCAAGAATCCCTCAAAGAGAGGAGTGAACAATAAAGGATAAATTTCATTCGGTGGTGTACCAGGCAATACGGGTTTGCTGCTGGGGACATCAATGAGAGTCGGGTCTGGCTCTGGCTCTGGGTCAGTCATCCCTACGCTAGATTGAGAATTAACAAATCTGGTATCTAGTCAGGTCTGGGTCCAAGTAGGGTCCCCAACGCAAAAACCTACAGGTAGATGCAATGGAAGTGCCAGGTTGAAAACCGGATCCGTATCCAAGTTGGGTCTCATGAAGGAGAGAGAATTTTCTGTAATGTATATACATATTTGATTGGATATGGATACGATATTCGACCAAATAATTAAAAAAAATGTTTAGTTCATGTATAGAACCCCAATTGGGATCTGGGTAATGGCCCCACAGGTTTGGAAGAAAATGGGCCCATACCGACCCGAATATTACTGGGTTCCAGAAATGGATCCAAGCTCTGAGAGAGAGAGAGAGAGAGAGAGAGAGAGAGAGAGAGAGAGAGAGAGAGAGAGAGAGAGAGAGAGAGAGAGAATTTAATGAACCCAGGTTCGTTTAGAATTCAATCATAGAATAGAACCCATCAGGGAAATTTTTTTTTTTTTTTTGGTAAGGGAATAGAAACCATCAGTTAAAGAAACGGATTGCGTGGTACCCCACATCGGATGAAGGGCTTCTAAAATGAATTGAAAGAATATCAATGAAAGGCAGTGCAGCCTGTGCGGACCAAGCCGTAACTGGGTGAGATGAGGAAAATGTGGACACTGATGAAATGAGTTTGAAAACATAGACAGCAGAAGAAGTAACTCTCAATCCCATCTTGCAAGAAATGCTCTACCGATAAAGTCAAGCCAGAGATCCCATTAAGAAGGCCATCTTCTAAATACCATTAATTTAAAAGGAGAGTTAAAAAAGGGACTTGGATATTTAAAATGAAGGGACTCATGAAAGCAATTATAAAAGGGCTCTAAGTCCCTCTCTGCACACACAGCTGTGTTGTGTGAATTCCATCCCTTTCACCTATAAGAGAGTGAGGAGGAGTTGAATTGACCCACATAAGATCTTGCATATAGATATTATATTTGAATTTCTTAAGAGGCGGATCCATTCATCTTCAAAAACATTTATAGGGCATGTTTGTTTACATACTCTTTCCATAGATAGAGGAAATTGTTACATCAGAAAAATTCATAAAAACGAATTTTATAGATTCAAGCTGTAGATAACCCTTCTTAGTCTATGCCCCAGCAGAAACATGAGAATTCCAACATCATGCAATAAATTTTTAGGTAATAAAATTGATTCCTAAGAAATGTTTGACAGAACTATTAAATATGAGAAGCACCAAGCATTTAAAAAAAAGGAACATAAAATGTACTCGTAGTCTTGTACCTTGGACCATGCATAAAAGTGCAAGGATGTAAGCTTACCAAAATTAGGTTGATCCATATGGATATTCAGGCTATGACTCTGATCTATATAAGACCCACGGTCAGCAGCCTTGTCAACCAGTGTCCTTTGCTTGATCTCCCTGCACACAGTCCTGGTGTTATACAGAATATTATATATTGCAAGCAAAAAGGAAAAAATGAGAAAATTTTCAACTATGGTAGCAACAGTTCTCACTTGTAAATAGCTTTCAAGTCATCTGGAACTTCTGGGTTAAGTCATGAAGAAGGTGTTTATTAACTACAACAAATTCACCGCTCAAAAATATATATGCATTAGAATTAGATACATAAAAATGCTCCTTAGAAGGCATTTATAGCATCCATGGAAGGAAGCACACCTCAGAATTCTAGGACTGTATATGGTGGACACCGCGTAGCATCCATGTCGAGCTAAAGAATTCCCTGCGCATTGTTATTAATTGCCATCTAAGAAGAAACACGAAGACTAGATTCCAGGATAGATCACTTGGTATAATGCAAATCATCATGTGAGCACCAAAACCACGAGACAAGCTTCTTCAATATATTGTGTGTTTTTGCAAGTCATGCTCCTAAGACACCAGTTTTCTTATCTTTCTTTTCCAAATACAGAATGAAACTGGACTTCTAATATGAGCTAACGCACGGATACATGCATATAAAACGAAAACGTGTTCTCACAACTATACAAGTCTGCAAATGGACGGTAAAAAAAGGGAAGAAAGAAGACACCTGACTCCTACATAATTTCAAACCCTTGCCCTTGTTACCATTACAAACATTGCAAAGCACAGTGATATACACTATCCTTTCTTCCTATGTTTGTTTTTTCCCGTCTGTTTTCACCACCGCACTGAGAGAAAAGCAGCACTTGGGTGTACTTCAATTTAGTAGAACGTGGCGGCTTGACCATTAGGCAAAAAAAGCCATTGCATTAGGCCCTTTCAAAAAATAAAACCCTAAAAAAAGTAGTTGCCATCCTTATTTTCCCAAAAAAGAAGGTCTCATAAAAATAATTAAAATAACTGACATCATTTTTAAATTTCAAAAAAAAAATCGTCATCCTTTTTGTTTCTCCCTAAAAAATAAAACTCCATAAAAGTAGTTAAAGTAACCTTCATTTTTTTTTTACATTCCAAGAAATGCAACTGCTATCTTCTCACATCAAGGAAAAAAAAACCCTAAAGTCACTTTTTACTATTCAGAAGTTGTTTCCATTAACAGAAAAAAGAAAACCCCAAAATTACTGCAAGCAAGAAATCCCGTTTCTATTCTAAAAATCCTCCAGTTTATATATCTCTTCCCTACATTTGTGTTACTTGAAATCCATAGAAGACAACTTCAAATATAATTTGGTTTTTTTTTCTTTTTCATATTAAAGAAGCTACATCAAATTCAAAAGTAATCCGCATCCATAATATTTGTGGCTAGCACTGATAAATCTCTAAATCAAGTTCTATTATTCTATGGTTTTAGAATGTTTTTAATCTCAACTTATATTATATATTTATTATAGTTAGTGCTCATTTTATTTGTAAAATATTATTAGTTATAATTTTTAAATAATAAATATGCTCATTAGAAAAATATTGACAATACGTATAACTGTTGCTTCTACAGATTGAAGTTTTTTAAAATTAAAATTAATAAAATTTTACATGAGATCAACAATATCATAAGAAAGATTAAGTAGATTGCCTATACTATCAATTGAAAAAGATATATTAGCAAAACTTGAGTATAAAAACTTAATTAGTAATTTTGCATTACAAAAAGCTAGAAAAATAAATTTTAAATAAAATATTTACAGTAGTATTAAAAATAAAAAAATCTTATTTAGCATTGTCACTTTAAGTCTCAAATTGTTTCATGCCCTTGTAATCATTACAACATTGTGAAGCGCAGTGATATACAATTCCCTTTTCTTCCTACCTAATTTGTTTTCCCCCACCGCCTGGGAGAAAAGCAATACTTTGGTGTACTTCAATTTAGTCGGGTATGCTTTGCCAAGATAGCCTTAGGTTTGTAAAAGATAAGACAATATCTTTGATTGTCCTGTCCAAATTAATGAAGGGTGGCCATGTCCAGAATATAACAATATCTTGAGAAAAACAAAATAATATGAAGTTAGAAAAGGTTTGAGCTGAAACCATGGGAGAAATAAGGCAAGAATGGTTGTTAGAGAACTATCACAGAATCACTAAAATCCAAACGCTCGTGATCAAGGTTTCCTTAAGTGTTTTCAGTCAACAAAATTTTCATCTTTTTAGAGTTGGTCTTACCATTGACCATGTTTTAAATGTTTGTTTTTTTTTTTTTTTTGCTCCTTGAAATTTATATTTTGTAATAATCATGTATTTTGAACCTGATCAATCTTAGAGTCAAATCTGACTAGAAAGCAATTTGACTAGTCTAGGGAGCTTTAATGTTAAGCATATTAGATTTTATAAATGAGCCGATGTAGACCAAATCTCTGCACATATGTATATCCTCTTAATTTTTCAAATGTCCACAAATGCCACCTTAATTTAGATTACCAATAAATGGGAATGCCATAGCCCTTTGTATTGGTTTGAGGAAAATTTCACTTTACTCAGATATCGGTCCACCATTAGATTGATCATGCTTAATTATATGTTAAGAAAGGGGATTTATCACTCTCTCTTTTTTCATATGATCAATCTAGGCCTACGTACAAGGATTAAGATTTGGCCCTATGTGTATACATGGGGATAATGACTTTGGGCGGTCTAGATTTTGAACTTGAGCCTTGCTGATAAAATATGTACCTGCCAAAAGGGGTACTGTTTTCATGTCGACTTTCATTTAAAAAGATAAATTTGAATGAAATATACAATAAAAATGGGACTTTTAAGAAAAATTAACATTAAACATTAATTAATTGGCTTTTCGAAGAAAAATCATAAAAAGATGAGGGAGTTATTAGTACCTTTTTTTTATGAAATTAGTAGATGATATTCTCAACCCATTTTATGCTATCATAAATGTCCCTCATACAAAAAACCCAAAACCTCTTATTCTCAAACCTTTCACCTCATCTCCTTCCCTTCACCACTGCCCCACCTGACAAAGTAAAACTTAGAGCATATTTAGTATAATGTAATTGAGATGTTCCTAGTTCTCATTAGATGTCCCTCTCTCCCTCTCCCGCACAATCTTTGCTAGACACTAAATTAAAAATCGTATAAGAATAAAGCTACCATCTACTGCCTCATTATCCCTTATATTCATATCACTCATTTCTTTAGGCAATCTATCACCTCCAATCATATTTTCATTGTCGATTCTCACACCAGCTGTAGGCACCACACTCATTAATGCCATGTGTTTCCAAGGAACCGGGTAGATTAAATTTCAAAGCCTCACAAAATCTCCCTTCACCTATATGAAGCGAAGTCCTTCACCTACTAAAAACGAAGTGAAATAAACTTTTTAAGTTATTAAATTTTTACTAAAGAATTGAATATATAGTGCTAGTAGATGGTTTTATATACCTAAGATTTTACAAATAATCAACTGAAGGGGTCAGTGGGTTCCTCATCATAGAAAATTAAAGAAAATAAAAAGAAAGCCTGCTGGGGGTTTAAAAATGAGCGGTATGGTCTAGTCTGGTCTGACACAGCCCAACTAGGTTTTTATCGTTTGGTGGGTCACCATGGCCTATTGACCGGGTTGACCATGCTAGCCCAGCACGGCATGACCTAGAGACTAGGTCATGCTAGGCTAAGGGACATTGGGCCTTGTCATGACAAGGCACAACCCAGCATGGTCCAACACAATATTTATTTTTATACAAATTAAATATAAAACTAAAAATAATTAAAAATTTGCTCTTCATTTGTAAATTAGGATCGATATTTGCATATTTATTCTACTAGTTTCAACTTTGACTCAAGTTGGAAACCCTAAAAGTTCATGTCTCCTTCAATATATATAAAAAGAATTAAAAACTTAAAAAAAATTAGGAGGGGCATGTGAGTTGGCCCATGGGCAACATGGCTCAACCCATTTGGGGCATGGCATAGCACGACCTGACATAAATGGTGCCATGGGCCGTGCTAGGTAGAACCATAGTCAAGCTAGGGCACAACACAGGCATGACTGCGTTGGCCAATCAACAAACCGTGCTGTCCATTTTACACCCTAAGAGTTTACACACTAGGGAAGAGCGTCGCATTGATAGGAATTGAAACTTATGTGCACTAAAGGTGAGAAATGGAATTGCTAACCATCTAAGACACTAGTCTTGTTTCACTTGACCCAAACCCTTTTGTGTTTTTTTTAATCCCACCAATATTCTCTGTTCAATCTCTCAGTCAAACCAATGAAGCAACCTATTTCCACCCGGCCTCCCACTTGATGTCAACTGGGAGATCGGGTGAAGAGGGGCAAAAGGGGGGTGGGGTGAGATTAAACGGCTCCCTCCACCAGAGCCGCCGATCATAGCCGAGGGGGGGGGGGGAAGAGAGGAGGAGAAGGTGAATGAAGAGAGAAGGGGGGTATTTGGGTGATTTTACTTCCTTTTTTTTTTTTTTAAAGGGATGAGTGATGAGAGTCCTTTTTGAGTTTAAATAGTAAGTCCCTTTCTTTTAATCCCACCAATATTTTTTGCCCATGCTGCTTAAAGCTATAAAAAAAAAATGTTTGGGCCGGTGTTCATAGGCCAGCCCCATTCTTCTTTGGGCCAATTTAGGCCTTGGATACAAATGCTCAAGTGGGTATTGATATATAATCTGAGCACATAACATTTGGGCCAAGCTTCGATTAAGTGATAAAAAAACTACGGTCCGTCCTAAATAAGGAATGCTTGTAATTTACTATTTAATTTATCAAAATAATTGTTAGAAACCCAAACAAGTAACAAAAAGAGCATCCCATTCCAATTTATTAACTGGGTAGGCTAATGCTAAGACACTCACAGCCTGTGTTAGGCTTGGTCTGTATATCGGCCCCACCTATCAACCTAGAAAATAATAATAATAATAATAATAATAATAATAAAACAAAAACAAAAACAAAACCAAAGACGAATAACGAATAACGGTTTGCATTGTATGAAACCGGGGGCCTGCATGCACCAAAATCATCGCCTAAAGACCCGTTCCGTACTCTGTTGCCATGTTTTCCCATCTCTTCTTCTTCCCCCCATTTTCTTCTCTACCTTTTGTTTTCTCTTCTTCGTCTTTTTGTTTCTCTGCCTCGCTCTCTCTCTCTCTCTCCCTTGGGCCTCTGAAATCCGAACCCTCTCCTGCGATCTTTCTTCCATGGCATCGGTAACATCTCCAACTGTCATGTCCACCACATTTGTTTGTTGTAACTTTCCTCCTGACTTGCCTTTGATTTAGTTTTGATGTTTGGATATTTTGAATTTGGAATTCGGGGTTGTTGTTGACGAGATTGAGGTGGGTTTTGGCTTTTAGATCCCCTGATGGAAATTCATGGGCCCCATTATTGAAGCCAAACCATTGAAATGAAGTAATTCACTCGTATTACTTTGGGCTAAATTTCAGTCAGCCTTCAGTATCACATTCGTTTTCTTCTTATCTTCTATTAATCAGAAACGGATCCTTTTTTTTTATTTATTTAAAAGACGTGATACCCTTCAACCCCACGTCACAAACATTGTAGAGCCTAGGGGTGTATAAAAAATCCATCAATCCGTTAAACCGATTTGATCCATGGTTTTTTAATCGATCCAATGGTTAATGAATTGGTGGCGGATTGAAAAAATCCTAATCCGTTAATAATGGATTGGTGACTAATTTTACCATTAATCCGTGGATTTAAACCGATCCAATCCGTTGAAATAAAAATATATATTTATTTTTTTATAAAAAGTATTAAAAGACAATAATTTCTTCTAGAAGGTTTAAATGTTTTGTGTAGTAAGCATTGCAAAATATCTTCTAAAAGGTTTAAATGTTTTGTGTGTTTTATTTTATCCTTTTGTTAAAATTTTAAAAACTATATGAAATTGGTAATACAATTCTCTTTAAGTTATAAGAGTGGGATTCAGTTAAAAAATTGATTTGATATATGCTAGCCAATCATTTATGCTTTTAAAGTATTCAAAATTTAGGATTTTTGTTTAAGGATTTTATTTATGGTATCTACTTGTTTATCTTTCTATTATTATCTGTATTCTGCATTATATATCTGGTGATGTGACAGTTATCTTATACCATAATCACCTTGTGGGAGCCCATAGAATGGTTGAATGTGTCCTTTTTTAACCTCTTCAAAATTTGGTTTATTCAAGACATTTTATAAAATGAATATATCCAACGTGTTGATTTTAACAATGACTTTATCTAATAATTTGATAATGGTCACGTAGAAAGGATAGAGACGAGCTACCTATAATCAAGTTTTACTAATAGGCTACCTACAACTTTTACTTCTATTTTTATTTTATATTATTGCAAAAGAATTCATATCATGGACTCTATCAACGGATTGAACGGTTTTAACCGATCCGAACCGTTGATCCATGGTTCGGTTCGAATCACTTTTAAAGGGCAACGGATCGGTGATGGATTATAAAACCGTCGACTCGTAGGTAATGGTTTGATGACGAATTTGACTCAGTCCGATCCAATTTGAACCATGTACACACCTAGTACGACCCAACAATAAAAACCCAGATACATGACTCCACCTATAAACACCATGTATCGGTTAAGACACTCGAAGAGGATTCAAACTTAGGAGCTCTAGAACAAATACAATCCTTAAATGTTTCGTACTGATTGTTCAATAAATGATCATATATGCAGCAGGACAAGGGTCGACCATTGCCCAAGTTTGGGGAGTGGGATGTGAACAATCCAGCCTCGGCCGAAGGATTTACTGTTATATTCAGCAGGGCTAGAGATGAGAAAAAGACAAATGGGAATTCAAGGGGGCCAACACCAAAGAAAAATAAACCAGATGTTCACCATGAGGGTCCCTCAAAAAGTGTATAGTTCTTCTACCTTCTAAAACTCATTCAGGGTGATGCTTGATTTTGATGAAGAATCTTTTATGCCTGATGCATGTCTTGTTTTTCTTCTTGTTATATGCTTTTTGACTCTTTGAGGTTTCTTTGAATCTGATTATGATTTTGTTGGTTTAATGATCCAGAGGAAGTGGTTTTGCTGCGGCTAAAGTTTGAAGCGTCTGGAGCCATGACATTGGTGGACCAATCATTCAAAACGGTACAATGAATCTTGCCAGTGCCGGGTCTTTCATAAGGCCACCTTGGTTCTCTAGTCATGTTAATGGAAGTAGGGAATTTCTGGGTGTTCTTTTGTTAAACCCATACTTCTCATTCTGGATGTATGTAATCTAACAGAAAATGAAGAAAAGCAGTTGCTTTATATTAAAAGAGATGCATAACAATTTTTGTGTTTGGTAGCTAGGTTAGGTGGAGTCGGCTATATGAATGCTGTTTTTTCATTTGGAACTAAATTATATAGTTAAGTAGCAAAAATTAATATTAAACTGGAATGAGGTTAAAAAAAACCAACAATTATGCTTTTGTGGGGACAGTTAGAGGAACCAAAATTGCTAGCAAAATGGGAAGAGTTTATAAAACTCTCAAGATTTGTGACTCTCAAGATTTGTCCAAACAATATTTGTTCATGGCTTGATCTTAGAGTTGTAAACTTTGAAGAAAAATGTCTTTTCTAGTTTGTCAAGATTCGTCCAAACAATATTTGTCCGTAGCTTGATCTTAAGTTGGCAATTTTGGGGAAAAAAAGTACAAATAATGTAATATTGCTTTTTTTTTTTGTTAAAGAGTAAATTATTCACTTTAAGGAAAAATTGGAAACAAGTAAATAAGGAAAACAACACTGAAAATCTGACTAGATCAACAGGGCCAGTCAGGTAAAGAGTCCAAATAATATAATATTGCTTAATTGACAAGGGTAGATGGGAGTGATTGGACATAAATAAAAATAACCTTATGTGCTATGAGTAAAATAAGTTGGATTTGCCCTGAAATCCAAGTTTATACCATAAACCAAATGGGATCCATGTGGCCACTTGGAGCCGTGTAGGCCTGCGCCATGGTGTGGTTGTTTTGTTCGTCCAGAAAGATTAATCTTACATTCTGCTCCTTGGTCTAAACACACATTTCTAATTTGCTTCTCTTTTGAATGTGTCAGAAAAATTGGCTCTCTTGTATTTAAGGTAGACACCAAATGCGCATTTCTGTTCTATAAAACGCAAGTGCGGCTTTTTTTTTTTTTTTGGATTTTGAGCAATTTGTGAAATGTATATACATAAGATCTAACCTATAAACTTTTTTCCTCTCAGCATCCAACCTATGAATCTATAGGTCATGATTTTTTATTGAAATCATTAACATTCTCAAATTAATGATAATTATTAATACGTTCTGTTTCATAACCTTTAAATTTTAATGGGTTTTGAGAATTTTCGTAACATATCCAAATAAACTAAATACATTTAAACGGTTGAATATATTCTCTCTTTTTTTCTTTTTTTTCTTTTTTTTTTTTTTGTTATAGTGCTGAATGTGCTCATTTACTAATGTAAAAAGTGAAAATGATAATTTGAGAAGCATGATAAAGTGCTGAAAGTTCCCTAATTCCGAATTATGATTTTGTAGGTTAAGGAAGAAAAAGGAAAAGATATGCTAGAGCAAGATATTAAGAGAGACTGGGAGATAGAGAATGAGAGAGTCAGAGAGATAAATTAGATGAATACCTAGTGATGTGAGGGGCAGCTACGGTGCGATGAGGATAATGCCGGGGATGGAGAAGGTTTTAGACAGAGGATTTTGGAGTTGGGAAGGGAGGTGGGGGCTGGGCCTGACGTGCCTTAGGGCCATAATGGACTTTTTTCAATTTTTTGGGGTGGGCAAAGCCCATTACAAGTATGTCCGCCCCGTGCTAAGATGCCAAAAGAGAGAAGGCAAGATTTATAAGGCTGCATCTCGTTGAATTTTCATGAGACTGGAGTTGTTGTTATTATTATTATTATTATTATTATTATTATTATTATTATTATTATTATTATTGTTGTTGTTGTTGTTGTTGTTGTTGTTATTGTTTTTCTACCTATCTTTCGAGGTGGTGAGAAGTGACATTTTATCATTTCAATATTGTTGTGCTATTGAGTGAAATGCTACAACAAAATTTCAGGATAACAGGCGTGTAAGTGCGACTAAACATTGCTTCTTGTTTCCATTCTAATTTTATTGGATGTACCTGAAGGGACTTCTTCTTCTCCATTTAGTAGAAGTGTGCGAATGTTCCCATGGAGGGATGCCGAAGGGACCGCTAGTTTTACTTGTACGCCAAGGGATCCGGGGTCTTTAAATTTAAAGTAATCCAACATAGCAAAAATGAAAAAACAAAAACTATTCCATGATGGAAGACGCTACAAAGCAAGGAACACATGTTTGATACTGGTGGGGACTGGTGATAGCACCACAGCTAGTCGTCTTCCAGCATTTGTGATGCTCTTTTCATTTGTAAATTCAAAAGAAATATATGGGGGGAATAGAGGGCTAGCTTTTTTAATAAGGCACTCGCTCTAATAACTCTCACAAAAAAATCCTTTACTTTCTATATTCAGGCTACTGAGCCAACCAAGCCAAAAAGAAACAGGTCCAAAAACATGCAACCATATGGCATCATTTTTTTCCTTTTTTCTTTTTTTCTGTTTCTTTTTTTTTTTTTTTGTCTTAGAGTTTTTTTCAAATTTGACCTTTCAAAATGCTTGGATCTTTCCAATTGAGGGCAACTTTGAAGAATTTAAATATCCCATTATAGAATTCCAATTGGTATCCCTAATCTGAATTTACAAATGCTCAAAGATCATTGAGAATTTTTCTTTCACTAAATGGGAGACTCAAAACTCATGAACTCATGTACATAACCAATTGAGTTATAGCTTTTTTTTATTTTTTTTATTTTTTTGGTAAATAACCAATCCAGTTATAGTTGAAGATAAAAACTGCTAGGCATTTTGAACAATGAATATAAAAGAATTTTGTGGGTCAAAAGGTTTTTCAACTCACTAGTCAAATAGATATCCAAATGCGGTAGAGAGAGAACCATTGACATACTGTAACAAATTCCCATCAACAAAGAATTCCAGAAAACACTTAGCAAACAAGTGCCCTTTAATGTAGATCCAAATCCAAATCCAAATCCAAATCCTCCATTTTATTGGGTCGAACCATAGCTTCAGAATCATATATTGCAGCCATAATATACAACCGTAAAACCCAATTTCATTCAAGTCCATGCAATCTCATGCTCATTGTGCTAAATTGAGGCAGTTTGAAATCACTGGTCCAAAACAATATACATATATAGAGAGAAAGGAAGATTATTATGAATCTATTCCTCGTATTATAGTGAGGGACACCTTCTTTTTTCAACCTCACAAGGTCAAAAAGGTATATTAGGTGAGATGGTTTTACCATTTTGCACATTAATACTTTCAAAAATGGAAGTGTCTTTCACCATATTAATATTTTCATATTCCCATTGAGAGATGGGACTAGAGGAATGGAAAGATTTATGTGAGGCCACCCCAAATATTGAATTTGGCCCCAATTATATATCCATAACCCTTCATCGATAGCCTACAAATTCAATCCATTCGAATTACTGCACAGTCAATCCAACGGTCTAATAAGTTTGAATTTCGCCGAAACTTGAAAGTGTGACTATAGAGAGGTCCCTATATTGCAAGATTTGATTAAATAATAGATGTATTTCACCTAGAGTGCTTAACAAAAAAAAAATAGCAAAAACTAATTCTCACAGTATTATTTCCCATATTTATTTAATTCTCTGGTTCAAACAACAGACATTAGACATTCCTCTGTCTCATCTGGGTCTTTGGGTACTGGGGCTATTTCAATTCCTGCCCGAAAAGAGTTCCCAATCATCCAAACGGGACTTTGAAATTAGGGTTTTTCAGTTGTTCTCCCATCATGATATACTAAACCCATGTGGCCCCCAAATCCGATTCCTAGAATCGGAATCCGGTTCCCAGTTTTCCGCAACCCTCCCGTTTCCCCACTCCAATACATTTCCAGAAGAACACCACCTCTCTCCAAAACCCTAGCCCAGCATATGGGGAGCCAAGGAAAAAGACCATTTTGCCCCTTCTGCTCCAAACCCTCTCGTCTCTGCCTCTGCAACCGCTTCAAGAACAACCCACTCGACAACTCGATCTCCATCACCATCCTCCAACACAGCCACGAGAAAAACCATGCCCTCAATTCGACCCGAATCGCCTTGTTGGGTCTCAAGAACGTCATCGTAGCTCCGGTCTCCGATGTCCACTTCCAAGCCCAGTTCGTTATTCGGTCGATTCGGAACGACCCAAGTTACAGTTCGGCCGAAAGTGCAGTAGCTAGACCGGAATGCGGAGCGGGTGAGGTTGGTTTTCGCTTGGGGGAGCGGAATTTGAGTGAAAGTTTTGATTTTTCAATGACCCAGAAAGCAGCTGGGGAATTAGGGTCTGGAATGTCTGTTGTTGGGCCTGATTTGGAGAATCAGGTGCATGGAAACAATGTGGAAGATGTTGGTTTTGATGGGATTGTAGATTCTTTGAAAGCCCAGAAAGGATTTGTAGAATTGGAGCCCGGAACGTCGGTTGTTGGCTCTGATTTGGAGAATCAGGGACATGGAAACGAGTTGGGAGATGCTAGTTTGGACTCTGGTGCATCTTGGGTTGTTTCTGATTTGGAGAATCGGAGGAAGAGAAATCCTCTGAAACTTGGTGGCTTTGATTGTATTGCGGTTTCTTTGAAAACCCAGAAAAAAATCGCTGAATCGGGTTCTGATGCATTTGGCACTGGGATTGTCGATGGTTTGGAGATGCAGAGAGATATTGTAGATTGTTTGAAAACCCAGAAAGCAGTGGGGGAGCCTACTGCTGAATTAGAACTTGGGTTCTGTAAAAACAAAGAAGGAAACTGCAGGGGCGAGGAGGAGAAGGCCTATACTGATTATAGTGCTAATGCCAATGCTGCGGACGCTAGTCGCAGTTTGGTGAACGATTGGAAGGACCACGTACGCCGTGATTTTGGTGGTGTTTTAGATTCCTTAAAGACCCAGGACTCAGGTGCAGTATCAGACTCTCAAAATGGTGTTCTTGTTTCCGGATTGGAGAACTGTAACTGTCATAGCAACTTGCAATGTCATCAAACACATGATTGGAGTCCATGTTTTGAGAAGATAACAGTGTCTCAAATGGAGAAGAATGGTACCGATATGCAAAGCAGTAAAAAGAAAATAGTCTTAGAATTAGATGCCAAAACTGGCAATGCTGCCATGGTTGAAAGAGAGAGCCTCGCAACTGGTCTAGAATATGGGAACTATGGCCAAAAACTCTCGGTGAAACTAGATTTTCAGCAAGTTCCAGTCACCCTAACAAGTGACACTTCAGTTTCTGCAACAGATAGAGAAGCAATCCTAAATGCTGAGAGTGTGATTCCGGATTTGCTGCGGGATGAGAACAGCCCAAAAGGCCCAGCTTATGATCTTTTGGGACGATATCCAACAGGTGAAGAAGTTCTCATCACTGCCACCATTACTAAACCTGGTATTGAAAACGCTTCTGGAAATCTTGATTTTAATAAACTTTCAACCTCTCCAAAAGGAAAATATTTTATCTCTAATGGGTTTATTGTTAAAAAGTTACATCAAAAGCAATTAGGTGATAGAATGGATTTTGAGGAGTTTGAAATCACCATTCCACCAGGATCCGCACTCCTCTTTCCTAGCAAGAAAGCGATCAGTATGGATGCTGTTAACTTTGAGGTGAAGCATTTGATCGTTCTAGATGGCACTTGGGCCAAGGCAAAGCGGATGTATCATGAAAATCCATGGCTGAACCTATTGCCGCATCTGAAGTTGGATCAAAGGGAGATGAGTTTGTACAGCGAAGTGAGGCTTCAGCCACAGGCTGGGTGCTTGTCTACAATAGAGAGCATTGTATATGCCTTGAAGGCACTAGGTGATGATAGTGTTGGTTTGGATGATCTCTTGGATGTCTTTGAGTCAATGGTTGTAGATCAGAGGCGTTGCAAAGTAGAGCGGCTGAGCAAATTATCTTCGGCGTGAAGGTTCTTAATGTGATTCATTAATTTTTATTTCATACACTCCACAGTCATAACCACATTGAATTTTGGGAGTACAGAAGAAAGGTGATGATTTACCATTACCTGATTTCATGGCATTGTGGTGTTGTTGACCTTGTAACTGAATTCTTTGAAAGATCTGGCTACTGCCTGAGATTTTGTTGCTAACTAGAACCCCATTTATGATTTCCTACCATTGAGGAGTGGGCAGTAATAAATTTCCCCTTTGCAGGCACCAAAAGGGAAATGATTCTTTCATCTGTTACTTCTAATATTGGTTTCAATTTCATAATGAATTTATGTTCTCACGGCTTATCCAATTTAAGTCTCTGTGGATAGCTATGGCTTGTATGATTTAGTTTAAAAGATTACTATACATTTGTTCAAAGTTATTCTGATGCATGTTCCTCCTGTACCAATTCTATGGTCACTTTATGCCATTTATCATACTTCAGTTGGGAATTTAGTTTTGAATGATAGCTTGGTTGTTTGCATGGATTCAAAAAAGATGGAATTGCTTTGGCCACATGAAGAAGAATCATTTCAAATATATATATATATATATATGAAGAAGAATCATATACATGTAGCTTGTTTCGTGATTCTGTCATGTGTGCCAATGATTCATTTCATCCTGTTGAGCTAATGCACCATGGACTAGGGCTGTCAATCGGCCCTCTATAATCATACTCCTTTGAAAGCCCACAAAATGAGGGTTTTTGTTTTTCTTAAAATACCCGATGGCTGCGCTAAGAAAAAATATTTGCAATCCTGCCAATTTAAGGACCTAGCTTGGAGAAATCTAGAATATTTTTATATGTGAAATTGTTTGAGCATATGTGGATTTACTTGAGCTTAATTTTCAAGTGATTCATATGTGGGTTCTTATGTGATTTTAATATAATTTTATTTATACTATTCTTATGTGATTTTCATCTTATTCTTATGTGTTTTTTTTCGCCATAATGGCTCATCTATATCCAGTTGTTGTATGTGTGGGTTTACTTGCCCATTTATGTGGGTATATTTCATCATATTCTTATGTGATTCTTATGTGGGTTCTTAATCGCATGAGATAACGTCTCTTTGGTTATTGCCTCCGATGTTTTGTTAGTATTCAAATTCAACTCTGATGGGCCACTGCTAGAACAAATAAAGTGGTACAAAATCCCAATGGCATGCTATAAAGAGAGATTGAAGGCCTTTTTTTTTCTTTTTTTATATATATAATCCATTTGTTTGTTCTACTGTTAATTCATCAGAATTCAACACAATGCATCCTATCAAGGGCCTAAGGTTAATGAGATTTTTTTTCTCTCTCTTGTTTGTTGATGAGTTAGAAGGATAAGATTCACTGATACCATCAAATAGTCTTCTCTCTCTCTCTCTCTCTCTCTCTCTCTCTCTCTCTCGTTGAGCAAATAGTTTTCTTTTGGATAGTAAATGATTGCTTAACTAGCAGCATTCTACATCAGATCGTAGTGAAGTGAGATTTTTATATCCTGTATTATTCTTGTTGCATTGCATTGACGACCAAAGCTCAGATTAAATAGGGTTAACATTACATTTACACTAAATATCTAGTGACTAAATTTTCTTGTCCTCAGACAGGAAGTGTAGGTCCTTTGAGTTTGGTCTGCCCTGAGCCCAACCCACATTTGATTGGGGAAACCCCGGGCCAGGCCCTTTGGCAGCCTACCATGTCTATGGATTAACTCTGTACCTGAAATGACACAGATCATGAGATTGTTCTCACTTAAAATATAAACCATTGTGAAGTTGTTGAATAGTGGATATACTCACTCCGCCCTATAGTACAATATATTGATATTCTACACAAAAAAAAAAAAAAATCAACCTTTTCATTTTTAGGAAAATGATTTTGTGCTCTTCTCCATTCCATATTCGTTACTCTACTTTTATTACAGTCTATGGAACATTAACAAAGTTGGGGATGTTTTCCTCCATGTTTCTTATTTTAAAATATGGATTTAAAATAAACATTAACTGCTCATGATATTCAAAATAAACTAGCAAGTTTGCGAGAGTTGAAACAAAAATAATGGATTGCAAAATACTTCAATGAATGAATGTAGTCGAGTCTTGATGTCACAAGAGAAAAAGTGAAGGGCAATTGATTTGAAAAAATAAAGTTTATGGTATAAAATGTTTTATGGCATTACATGTATTTGAGGATACTTTTGAAGGTATAGGGATATTTGAGGATTTTTTTTTTCCGTAAAAACCCCTTTCTTAAATGTCATCTTTTATAGGCACTTTATTGGAAAGTTACCTCTCAAGAAAAACATGCACATGTACAATGTGCCAAAAATCTAAAACCAAACCCAGCTCATTGTGGGCCGAGCACGTCCTAAATTTAATGTAGCCCAGCTTATAAGCACCCTGCATTTAACATGGATAAGAGGGTTTGGATGGACCATATATGGTCCTCATTCTTAGGAATCTGAATTTTTTTCTTTTAATTACTACCTTTTTTTTTTCCAATAATTAATGATAACAATGATGATGATGATCTTTCTTATGCCAACATGTACCAAAAATATACTATTACTAAATATTAACTAGCCAGATCACTAGGCTGAAATGATACACTATTTTGATTATGTATCATATTGCCAATAAGTTCATGGGCATTTGAGAACATCTCCTTACCTTATGTAAGGAGTGCATGTTCTCATTGGGAGGTTTTGGATTCAAACTTAGCCTCCCCCCTTTTTGCATATTAAAGAGTTTAAATTACCTCACATGTGTGAGTTGTATATGTTGCCATTACCTCTCATATGTGAGTTGTGTCTCACCTTACTTGTGTGAATTTTTGAGTCCCAGCCCCTCAGCTAAGTTACCAAAAAGAAAAAAGTTAATGGCATGTTAATCTTTCTCAAAAGCCTTTCAGGGTGTTTTAAACATTTTAAAGTTAAGGTTACATAATAATCACTCAAAGGGCGAAGTTCTTTCCCATGGGGAATGCAGCCAATGGCACGTTTAGTTTACAAGCCTTTTCCACATAATGAGGAAATTGCCACAAACAATTTGAGGCCCACTTGGGCCCGGATTTGGACATAGCAATCCCTTTGACACTCTTGTTCATGATTTGACACCCAGCCTAATTTTGTACTCATCCAACTTTATTTCACCATTGGATTGACTCTCGAAAACATTCATGGTTAAGACACTGGCAGTTAAATCAATGACTAAGACAATCTGATGGGGATGATAATTTTGCTACCCACCCCACTTTCAGACATGCATCTAAATGGCCATAAAAGCTTGACCGCATATAAGCAATGTGAAGTCTGTTTGTAGCAGCACATTTTCAAGGGTGTTAGGTGCTTGATTCATGGTGAGTGGTGTTAACAGCCCTCATTAAGTTAATTATTTTTAATATGTCAAAAGTACTGCTATTTTTATGAATTGATCATATCGGCCAATATGCACTGGTTGTCTGAACAATATGCATACTACTGTCGAAACACAGCACTGTACTCAGCATTGGCCAGCCAATATTTTTAGCATGGGATGCCAACAGGTTGGGCGGGTGTGGTAAACTGGTCAAAGAGTGACTGACCCCCCTTGGCATCACATAACTCTCGACAGGAAGCAAAATGGACATTCATCCAAAGCAATGTTTACAAACACACACACAATCATATAGAAACAATTGCTCTCAACCATCCACCATGGTTAAGGTTAACATCCACTCTGCAAAAGCTTATTCTTTCTGGTATTAACAGTGCAAGTGCTTAGATAGATTAAAATCAAAAGGGAGATTGAAACAGGGGCCTGAAACAAAAACGTGGATATCTTTTTCAAGCCCCCATTGGGAATAAATAAAAAGAAAAATGAAATCCCTGATCCTGTGAACTTGATGAACAGGTTCGAAAGACAAAAGTAAGATGAACGGCAAATGTAAGATGGGACTCCACTTTGTTGCATATAGTTGACAGACAACATAGCTGTAAGTTATTTACACAGCTGAATCAGAGCATCTGTGCGATCTTCATGTAGGCACTCTGTCCTCTCAAGAGGGTAGACTTAGTCTAAAGGAGTTTGATTTGATGTAGATGTGGCTGGAGAACCAGGACCATAATTTATTGGATGATCATACTTGCATGCAGCGCCAAACTTGCAAATTCCATACCGGCTGTAATGCGTACAGATCACTTGATCCTGAACAACAAAAGGAAGCAAGAACAAATGCTTCAAGAACCCAAGAAAAACATGTACACTTTTATATTGATGCAAAAAAAAAAAAGATGTCACAATGCAATCCCAATTACAATGATTTCCTAAACCAATTTTACCCTAAAGGAATGAGCACGTGTGTTCACACCATTGGTTCAGATGCCTCCTATATTATTACCTTAAAACATCTCAGAGAGAAGCTCCTAAAAAGGGGCCAAAGGCAGAATCTCTTACAGGGCAAAATGGGACTTTTGCAAGAATGCTAGGGTTTGAGAGCCATTGCAAATTTTGATGGGTGTAATTAACGAAATGAGAAGTGGAAGAGTTCACTTACAGGTCTCAAAGGGAGGCCCATGGAACTGAGAACACATGTTGCAGGAGATTTTGAGATCCGAGACTTTGGATGATGATACCTGCATGCCGATTTAAATTTACAATTCCCAGTTTTCATGTAGAACTGGCACTCCTGTTGTCCTGGTCTCTCAGGGAATTCTTCTACCATTGGGTGATGTTGACGAGTAGAGCTATCAGCTCTCTTTGTCAGGTCAATCATCGCTGAAGCTGAAGGTGGCCTTAAATTTCTTTCTGGGGGATACAGTGCACTCCCTGGACCCTAAACATTCCAAACAAAGTAGCACCAAAATAACAGAAAAAAAAAATCAATAAACATAGATCAAGAAAAAACACAGATCTTTCTACCAAAAAATAAAAGCAAAAGCACAGATTGATCATCAATTTTTAACATAA
Source organism: Sextonia rubra (assembly GCA_037013555.1). Taxonomy (NCBI): domain Eukaryota; kingdom Viridiplantae; phylum Streptophyta; class Magnoliopsida; order Laurales; family Lauraceae; genus Sextonia; species Sextonia rubra. Next base: position 60,321,301 of record JASUAD010000001.1, read on the forward strand.
AACTGATGCACAACAGAAAACAGAAACACACAAGCAGTTGTATGACAAGTTACAGATCACAAATGGTTCTCATGGAAAGATAGTTCATTTAAAGAGCACACATCAGTACATTCTTATTGCCAAAGTCGCCTACACTTATTTGTGTCATATATTACTTCTGTATCAGTCCTGTGTAACACAACACTATGAAGAACATGGGGGCTAAACTTTGATTGAGAAATGGTCTGCAAATGGCAATCTAAAAAGCAAAATGGATCAACAGAAAAAATAAATTTACATGTCAAAGATCAAATTCTTGAATTTGAATGTGCTAGTTTGCAATGAGGTCAGCACTCCCGCTTTGGTGGCCAGGTATTTCCAATTGTTCAAAAAAAAAAAAAAAAGGTTCCTCGCAAATCCTAGTCAAATGCAAATTAAGGAACCAGATTTAAAAATCAAGAAGCTACTGAAACTAGCATAAGCTTCAAAATTTGAAGCAACAAAAAGATATTCATTGAAATTGAAGCTCCCTGAGTTCAGATGGTCATTTCTAAGGAGAGTTAACTTGGGCTTCTGTGTGTTCTAAACTTATAGAATTAGCTAGTAGTGCTTGATGATTTTATTTGCATCTGATGCAAACTAGAAAGGTGAACCTCTCTAATTGATAATCTAAAACTACTAATGTCAAAGACACAAGAATGAGAATTCTACAAATGCAGTATGTTGTCACACGCTCATGGCTTAAGGCGCAAAGTGGCAGGGTTTGATGCTTCCTAGAGTCGCATGAGCATTGTCATCGTCCAAGTTGTAGGACACACAAGTGACTGGGTGGATGGATAAATTTTGAAGAGTCAATGGAAATCTTGTAGATTCCAAAAGATTCTGGGAGACTCTGGGATAGTCATGAGTTGCATATAGTTAGTTATATAGGACTTTCTTGTAAATTATGGAATCATGTAGAGTTAACTGGAAGTTTCCAGAGTAGAATCTAGGAGGTTCCTTATCTGCGGGATTAGTGATGTGGATAGATGTTAGCCATTTCTATATAAGAAGAATAAATAGGGATTTCGGCATCCAGTTGGAATTAAATGAATGTGGTGTTGGATGTCTTCATTGGTGGCAAGCCACGGTTAATCTCTATTGTGGACATGTCCTCATAATCCTCCGTTAATGGTTCTATAATCATAGTCACAGATGTCCCTGATGAACAAATTTACCAACCAACATATAAACACCAAACAGTGACATCCTTTTGCAAAACCTACAAAAATTATGCATGACTCTCATATCCCCAAAAGGCAAAGGCATTTCCCGTAATTTCCATATTGCAACTGAACCCAGTTGTGGCCTATGATACCCAGATACTTGTACAGGCCCAAATTATCTGTGTCAAAAAGATATGAAACTCATATTGGTACCCCATACTGTACCAATACTTCTAAGGCACAAGTTTAGCATATCCTACCCACCAAGTCCATTATTTCATGTAGTTCATTGATTTTTCTTAGTTCTAAACATTAAAAAAAAAGTTAGAAAAGAATGTATATAATGATAATTTCACCACTTCAAAAGTGAACTAAAGAAAAAATAAGGACACTTGTATCCATATCCTTGTCCTGGATTTCCGGAGTCATATCCCAAAACGGTATCCAAAACCTTACCCATATTTGTATCCACATCTGTGCATCAGGGGTGTAGTAGCAAGTGAGCAAGGACTGCCTAGTGCTTTCCTTGAAAGCGATGCATAACAACTGCCCCTGTTTCTATGCGAAAATAGGCAACAGTTGCCAGGTCCTCAAGGGCAGGTGTGGATCAAGCTCACCCAAAAGAGAAGATTAGCATCTTGTATTGTTCAAACCTTAATAAGGATGAGTGTTAGAGTTGATAGATACTAAAAAGGAGAGAATCAACATAGCTTGCTTACAAGAGACCAAGTGCATGCTAGTGAAGTCTAAGGACCTATGCAAAGATCTTAAATTTTTATAAGCAGGAAAGAGCAATATAAAAAATAGGGTAAGCAATAGTTCTTATAATTGATTGAGACCTAGGAGAAGATTGTATAGGTTAAGAGAGAATGATATGGTTTGTTTTCTTGTTTTCTTTTCTTTTCTTGTATTTTTTTCCGCTATTAGCTATTAAAATGAGTTGAAAGGACGTAAAAGGAGTGGGCTTAAAACACAATTTCTAAAGATTTGAACACACTAATTCATGTTCTACATGTAAGAACACACAGATCCATAACAACCGGAAAACTTAAATAACAGCTAAGAGCATTAGAAACTTGGTTAAAGGAGAAGCAGAAACTGTAATATGAAAAACTTATGAAGGTTTGCTAGCACATTGAGCCTTGGCAAATGTATCCAAAGTAAAAGATGCATCTATATTCTATCAGTTCATAACATAAGACACAAAAACAACAGTTTCATTACAGACCATATAACGTACACCGAACTAGGCAGACAATGAGACATGACTGCTGTAGATGAAGGTCATCACATAACTCACCATGAATCCATTCCATTCTGGATTTGGATGTACAATATGAGGTGGTGGCAACATAACTGGCACATAAGGTGGTGGAGATGCTTCCATATAAGGCACTCGTTCATTTGAGGTTCTACACCATGCTATCGGAAGTGATGGTGATGCTCTAGATGCATGTAATGTCACAGAACTATCACTGTGATATACTGGAAGAGGATCACATCCTCCCACAGCAGTAGGATCAGGATGATGAAACCTACAGTTGGTTGCAAATTTGCAGGAACCAGTACGCATGTAAAAGGGGCACTCCTTCTCTCCCTGTGAAGAAAACAAGGATCACGTTACAAAGAGAATTTTCCATAAGATCAATAAAAATGAAAAAAAATGTATTTTCCAACGTGTCTGCCTTCTAGGGTGCGAAAAATATGTTGTAAACAATAGGCAAATAATATGTTAAGGGTGACAGAATTACTGGTCGCATTGGCAGCCCCAAAAAGTTTAGCTCCACCAGCTCTTCCACTCCAGCTTTTTCTCTTGGGTGATTGTATCTACATGCTTTTCCAAACTTACAACCACCTGTCTTTAGGTAATACTGTAATATCCAAGTTTATTGCAATACACAAAATAAGACACAACACCAAGAAAATTCATATGAAAGGACAGAAGGAAATATCATCCACAATTTCCTCTTAGACACTACCCAGAAAAGTAACCCTTGGACAAAGTAACCAAGAAATTAAAATCTTCATTATGAAATTTAACCATGCAAAGCCCCAGTTGCCATTGCCACTTTTCACCAAAGAAACTAAAATCACAACTATAAGATTAAACAAGCGACACTTACGCATTCCTCCACCATGTGACTTGTCTAGGCATATCCTGGTACCAAGTTCAGAAAAAGGTGGGCTCACATCACACAAGCAATTGATGATAAATCTTGCTTAACCATATTTTCAGACTAACCTGAAGTTTGAACAAAAGTAGCACTAGGCCTACCCCACATTAGTGGGATAAGATTATAGCTGATATGATATACTGATGCATTCCAGTTTCAGTTAGAGGGTTCAAATTTCTGGACTTGTTTGGCATGACAAGAGCTTTTGGCAGTTCTTTTGGAAGAGGGGGCAATATAGATCATAATTTAAGAAGTGCCGATGTCTATGACTTATTTGGAATCTTGAAGGAAGTTGTCATAAATTTTGGGGTGTCCCATCCCTTTGGAAGATATCTTTCAACGTGGGAAAGGAAAAGTTGTTGTCCTGTGTTCATGAAGCCATGAGAAGCTCCAACTTAGACCCAGGTGAGTGCATTAGAGAGGCGTTGGCTTGATGCTCGGGGTATCAGGAATCAAATGAAAATTTGGAAAGTAAGCTGTACCCAACCATATCATCAAGCTCAACTATGGTTCTTGTTCAACAATCTTAGCTCGACAGTCATGGAATAAGGGGGTTACCCCTACAAATTACAGGGGTGTAAAAGCATGACACCCTAAAGTAATCTCAGGACCAGTCAAGATTTACATTTTCATGGAAGCAAAATTCCATATCTCAAATAAAGGATAAATATGCCGCCAATATATTGATTCTTCTGGCATTACTAAAGGTGGGTTTAAAGAATTTATTTGTTGAATTTCAAACAATGGAACTTATCTATGGTTTCAACAAATTGGGGTGAAAAGGATAAAATCATAAATCACTGCAAGATCCGAGATCACTTTCACCCACTCTTCCATTTACAGAAACTCATAGGTAGACTCAATCCCTCAGTAATAAGAGAGTGCTCTGAATTCTTAACCTATTGGATGTTTCTTCTTTTCAGTCCAAACCTCTTCATAAACAAATTTCCATTATCAATAACAAGAACAATCATGTAACATTAGCTTCCATTTAGATATAATAGGTAATGTGCCTTTAGATCATGTATGGTATGAGATGAATAAAAAAATCTTCAATTCCTTAGACTCTTCCCATCAAACATGCAGGGATATTAGCAACATTAACCAGCTTTAAGACAAGATATCTAAAAATATATTTCAATGAGGGAAAAAAGTAACTTTGGCCAAGATGTATAAATCAGGGCATGGTAGAAAAGTATCACTATTATTTCATTGTAAGCACACCTGGGTCCTGTTTGGATGCACCCTGCATTCGATTTACTGGTAAATCTAATTACCTATAATTCTAACAAAAAGCCTTGTAACATCAAAAACTGCTGAGCACAAGAAGAGTTATTTAACATGGAATAACCTCTATAGGCATTATGACACAAGCCTATTATATTTCTGTAAGATATCATTAGCAAAATGGTATTGGTGAAAAGGCCATTGCTAGATTTCATTCACATAGCTGATGGAATACTTTGATCAGTCTACTTGCAACCATTATACATAGATTTCCATTTTCATCCATTTATGAGGGCTTCCTTTGGTTGATATTCAACAACATGCCCTTTTCTAAATGATGGTGAAATAGCAAATTACATTTAAACATAATACAGAGAGTAGCATTAAGCTTCATGAGACATCAAACAGCAACACTCTCCTTCCTTCAAAGTTGCCAAGACCAAATGTCTATGCTCAAGTGACAAACTCAACAAGAAGAAGCACGCAGCTGTACAACAAGAACAGTCACTGTAGAGTGATTTTGCATTTCATTTTTCCCCCATACTGAACTCTATGCACGTGTCTCATTACTAATAAAAATAGCGATAAATGAACAGACTCAGCTTGCACTAGTTGGTTAAGGAAAATGGGAAAAAAAAAATAGTTACCCAGATATGCATTGCAATATCAATTCCAACAGTTGATGAAGAGCATAAACAGTTCAAATGGAAAACCAGTAAGACAGATATTGACGGTGACAACCCATTGTGAACTGTAGGAAAATGCAAACCTTGCACTCCGGCTGTCCTTCCCTCTCAGGGAACTCTTCATTCTCATGTTCATTCTCCTCCTCTTTGCCATCTTCGGTCTCCCCTTTTTCCTTTTCCTTCCCCTCATCTCTTTCATTTTCCTTGTCATTCCTCCACCGTTCCATACCAACCTAAAAAGGAAATATCCAAATCCCCAAACGATGAAAGACGAGCATAACCCAGAAACCTTCAAATGATACCACTCCACCAAACAAAAGAAAATAAAAAATAATAATAATAATCTGCCAATTTAGTAAACATCTGATCACCACAAATATCAACAATAGAAATTATTATTATTATTAATATCATTATCATTATTATTTAGGATTTCTCATCATTGATGGATTTCAGCACTTATTTAGCACTCAGTGGCCTATTTTGTATAGAAAGAATAGGATCCCACAGTAAAGGAGGTTGCATCAAAGGATTGTTTCAGTGTAAAGGAATGATGACAGTCTAAAGTGCAGATAAAGATGGGTCCATCACTTTCTTAGGATTTAATTTACTCCAGTGGTAATCATTTCCTATCAAATGCAAGATCCATCTGATGGGCCCTTGAATATCTCAACCCTTTTAAGTCCTTCACTCTTAACCCCTCCACTAGAAATCCACCGCCCAATAAACCTAGAGAATCAGTAACGATTTAAACAAATCACCCCACTTCACTTCCAAAAATTAGCATCTTACAAACACAAAAACATCTCCCAAATCAAAAATTAATGAAAAGGAGCTCACCCCACCAAGCAAACCTGCACCCATTCCAAAAATCCAACAATCACATCTATATAAAAAAAAAAAAAAAAACACAGTATGCAATTGAATGGCTGAGAAGTAAGAACCCCAGATGGAGATTTCTTCAGAAGCACAAATAATCAAAGTTAGTGAAGTCACAGTACCCGGCTCTTCTGTCTAGGTGGGTGATTGAACCTGCAATGCGATCCGAACTTACACGTGCCAGTGCGAAGATAGAACGGGCAATCCGGCTCATCGGGTCTTACAGGATACTGAAATCTTCCATCCTTGTTCTCCTCTTTTGGGTCAGATTCCTTCTCATCTTCTTGCTCTCGTTCTCGTTCCTCCTCGTTCAAATCAGAATCTTTCTCCTCCTCCTCTTCCTCCTCCTCCTCCTCCCGTTTCAAATCAGAATCTTCCTCCTCCTCCTCCTTCTCCTCCTCTTTTGGAGGAGATTCTAATTCCGTACAATGTGAGTTCTCTTCTAACCCTAGATCTTGAAGTTCCTGGTTCAAACCTGCTATAGCTGGATCAATGGAGGGAGAAGGAGCTATAGATTGAAGCCCTAACCCTAATTCCTCTCCCAGTTTCGGCGGATCGCCCTCCTCGGATCCTCCTCCCATGAGCACTATTTCAAAAGCCCCAAACGCGAGAAAAAAAAAAATTCAAGTTTTCAAAACCCTAAAAGTGGAGAAGAGATCAAGAGAGGGGACTGTTTTGCAGCAGAGTGGAGATAAAAAAAAAAGTAGGGGACAGGGACAATTTTCACATTAAATGTTTGTGTGGAATTCCAATATGAGAAAGACAAAACATAGAAAACAAGACTTTATTTTTATTTTATATATATATATAATTTTTTTTTTCACTGTGTGATTCCTAATTCCTAACTTAGTTAGGTTATCATTGCCACCTGCACAATTTAATGGCTAATAGATTAAGATCATGTTATTATTGTGCTGCAGAGATTAATGCAATAAGTGGATTGGGTATAATAGTAGATATGGATTTGGAAGAAAAAAATTGCTAGGGTAAAGAAGTTTGGAGATACGTATATTTTGCAAACCAGTAGTGCCTTTACACCCCAAGTAAAATTAGAGGCAACACTTTTGGAGAGACAAATTGAAGAAAAATTTTCCTAGAGCTATAATTAGAGTAGGTATGACTAATGAAGTAAAATGTTAGCCATTTAAGACCCCAATGACAAAATGAGCATAGCGAATATGGAGACGTTGTTCTTTCAATAATTTGAAGACCTAACTTATTCTTTAAATATATATATATATGAAAATGTTGAGTTAAACCTGTGATGAAAGTAGGAAATGTAAAATATAAAATAAGCTTCTGAGAGTACAATTAGGAATAACATCAATAAGTGATAAAATAAGAAAAACTTATTTATGAGAGTTTGAACATATCAAATGCAAGCAAGATAAATGCCGAAAAGGCAAAGTCTTTCCATGCACATCGATGGCCAAATAGGCCAAAGAGCACATTGATGCCATAGGGGATTTATCCAGCTCCCCTTGTGCCGGAATGAATTTATCCAGCCCAAAGGACTGGGTCCCATCCAAAAATAAAAAGAAAGTGCATTGATGGAAGCAATTAAAAATATATCCAAATTAGTGCTACTTATCCAAAGATTTGGTTCAAGATACATCACAATGAATAAACAACATTCATATAACCAACTTCAATATAGTTGGAAGAGGCTTTGATGATGATGAGATTAAGAACATAAATCAATAGTAAATAGATTGAGGGCACTTTTGTATAATACATTTTCCTTGAAAAACCGAAAAACATTTCAATATTTGGTGGATTTTCTTTTTCACATTTTGATGTGGATAGTTCTCTTCGAAGGCAAACTGTCATTTTTATCTCAAGTTTTCTTCAATTCCCAAGAATAACATTCCCAAGAGGAATTGAGATTATATGAGTAGAGTGTAAAACCACCCCTCCAGCCACCGTGGGGGTTTTACTCAGGGGATCCGGGCTCTTCCAAGAGAAGAGGTTTACAAAGGCAGAGCACTAGCGGAGGTAGATCTAAGGCAGAGCATCTTGTGGTACTTCCGTTTCACCGGACCCCGTACAAACGTTTGTCACTCAGCTTTTTCACTTTCAACATACTTTGAAAGATAAGATTTGGGCCACCCCTGTGCTGGGTTTAACTCAAATATTAAGGGCTTGTTTGGCATCGTTCCTTCGGGACACTCCTGCATTTCCATGACCTAAAACACGCATACCACTATATAAAAGAATGTGTCAATACAAATTTCATTAAAAAAAAAAAAAAAACGTTTCTCACATAGTTTGGTACTCGAAAGTAGACAAATAGGCTCAAACCATCAAGACATACACTTCACAAGAAAAGATTATATCACATAGACATGTTAGGGACCCCACCTTTCATGTGCCTCATATGCAGATAAAAAGCCCCACATCTGTGCACAGTAATCACTATCCAAAAGAAGGAATGCAAAACATGCCGATCATGATACACTTAAAAATAAATTTTAAAAAATCAATGCTTCTGTTATAATCAACTGTAAGCCCACTTGGTAATTACGTTAAATAAACCAGGCCGGAGCTCGTCGCCCATGTGACCTACAAATCCACCAGAATGAAACAAAGTACTGATCCTTAGTCCCTCCAGTCATTTGCTGAGAGGGCATCATCGTCCACCTTTATTTGAGGATGGTAATCTGTCTCCGAGAAAAATAAATACTGGATTGTTCCCAGCCATTGCTGTCCTTGATGAAAATGAATGGGCCTAATCAATGCCCAGGAAATGCTGTTCTAAAACAGAAAAAATACAGAGAATCGCTAAACTACCCTTGTCTCCTTCCTATCAATGATAATTAGTTCCATCAGCCATGCAATTGACGACCTTCAGATCAAAAAATCATGTCTTTGACTTCACTGAATGACCCGTCTTCCGCTTGTGGCGGCTGAAATCCGAAACAAAACGAAAGGTCTGCCCGCACCCCGCTTCACGACACACGTAAGGGCGGGCACCTGTATGCACCCTTAAGTGCTCTGTTCGCGCCCACGCCCACTTGAATGCCTTCTTGCACCCCTTCCATGTGCACTTGAGAGGGCGGTCATCGATGTGGACTCGATGGTGTTGCACCAGATACTTGTGCGAGAATAGCTTCTTCCCACACCCCTTCACTGAACAGATGTTGCGCTTGTGCAACATCAATTCCTGCTTGGTGCGAAATCCCATGGAACACCCCTCAACAACACAGTGATACTGTTCATCTTTTACAGTTACCTCATTATTGCTAGGAGTTTTCTTTGCTTTCTTCTTCCTGGCATGCATCTCACCAGCAGGTTTCAGTTTGACTTCTTTCAGTTTGGCCTTGATGTCTTTGAGCGTCGATGGTCTTCTGAGACGCGTGCCTGGTCCTCCTTCAATCTCATCTTTGAAATGTGAATCATTACAACCCATCTCAGCATGTTTCACACTGCTCCTAAGAGTCATTCTAGAAACTGATGATGGATTCCCTGGCGAACTTTCTGGGACACCAAGGGTGTTTTCCACATCAGGATAATTGGGTGTCTTGCAATCAACATTTTCAAATGGCCTTCTCCTTTTCTTGCCAGCTTTTGTTGCAACATTGGCTATGCTCTGTACAAGGTTACCTTCCGGAAGCATCAGTATCTCATCCTGCCTGATTTCTGTTTCCATCTCGAGCTTCTGATCTGTATCCTGAATGTAGTGGAGGCCTCCTACAGGCTCTTGCTCTGGGCACCCATTATTGGCCAGATAGGGATGAACCTGGTTTGACATCCAAACCTTGCCACACCACCTTCCAGCGACAACTATTTTCTTCTGCCTGCCAGTCCGCCTTGACAAAGCATTTGGGTTTGTTGGGGAGTTCAGCAAACTACGACCAAATGCCTTGTATAAGACTGGATTGTAGGGCATCTGTTTGCTGTAGAGGGGCGATTTGCTGAGGTTGGCACTGTGATAGAGATTGACACCCATCTTGACAGCCCAATCGCCATTCCCGACTATATCTTCCTCATCAGCCAAAGCTGATCGAATTTTTTCTCTGTCATCATTGGTTGCCTCCCTGAAGTAGACATCCTTCCAGCAGTAACTGACTTCCAATTCTTTCGCCAATGATTTTGCTTGAGCTTCTAACTTGGGATAGTCTGCAGAGATTTCATTAAAAATAATACATGAAATGTGATTAGAACAGTCTATAATAACCATACCATAGTTTGTCCAACTTAGATGAAGTGACAACTTATCAATGACCATCGAGACTCAAAAAGTGGATCTATCCCCAGATGAGTGTCAACTTGGGGTGGACGCCCGATCGGGTTGGATTGATCATAGGGAGCCCAATGGGTTTTTCAATTATGTAGGATGGGAACAGACACAAAAACAAAATTTACCTATATAAACCACTTTTACTCTACAAATATGGCCCACCTATGATCAATCCAAAGCCCTTACCTCCTCTTCCCCTCACCCAAACACCCTCCCCTTATTGACAACTAATCTGGCAATTATGCAATGCTAAATTGAATCATGATAAATTAAAAAGAAAAAAAAAAAACTGCATTATAAAACCCCTGAAAACTTTGAGGGCTTAAACCAAGGTTTGGAACATCTTATCGCAATGATACTTGGCCAATTCCAAATCCACATCATACACTTCCATTTCCAAACCCCCTTGATTGATGTGCATTGTAATACCCGAGGTTTGGGATTTTGGGCTTGTTTTAAATATTAAATTGTTCATTGCATTGGTGGGACCTATTACCATTCAGTTATTGTTAGGATGAGTTATTTGATTTGAACATTGTGCATAAGAGTGATGGGACCCATACCTTGCTAACAATATTATTAGTTGAGTGGAGAAAAGAGGGACTATTGTTGCACGACACTTCCATCCCAAAAGAAGTGTTGCACAGAACTTTCAATGGGAGAGGAAGTCTTGTACATGACTACTACCAAGAAAAGGGGGAACGGCTATATAATCTGGGGAATCTCATATTAGCTTCATCCTATCTCCTTCAAAAGCCTAAGAGAGAATCTAAGAAAAAGGTGACTGCTTGGGCTCCAGGAAAGAACTTGGAATCTCACGAAAGAGAAGGTGATAAGCCGGATAACAGTTGACAGATGTCCTCTCAGCCACACATCATGAACATCTACAAAAGGTGAGTGAATCTTCTACTTGAATGTTGTTACAATGTGTGTGACAAATCTAGGATTTGAAAGTTCTATTATCGGTGCTGTGAATGTGAAAACATCTGATAAATATGAGCAGTAGTGCATATGGATAATCTTCTTGCACAGAGCTTCAATGAGGGATGGATAGGAGAGTTGAGTACATGCAATAATAATCTATTTTTCAATAAGGATTAAAACTTCTGTTGCTATATTGTTTCATGAATTCATGACTGAATGTAGAAGGGACTGACGACCCTGTATTCAGTGGTTGTGTACTAAACTGCATGACCAAACCAATAGCCATGGATGCTAGAAATCTTTGTAACTACAATGGAGGAAGGATAATGGAGCCTACACAGTTCGGATTTCCTTTGTAAGATGCAAAACCAGAGTTAAAATCTAGATTTCTACACTCCTAGGCCATCTGGGATACCTTTTGGGGCATGGAGTAGTGGGCCCAGGTGGGCCACATGATGAAAAGTCAGCAACATGGATCTTAGAGAAGACCCATGGGCAACCTCAGTGATGTTGGACCTTAGAGGATTGTGCCCTGTATGGCCCACCATCTGATGGCCTAAATAGGACTTGGCGTGAAAGGGATTTAATGAATTGGGTCTCTGCTGAGTCATGTTTGTTTTAAGGAATTAGACTACAGCCTTATTCTTCTGAAAATTACAAAAGGAACTTTAACATTTTAATAAACAAATTGTTTAGGAAATATGTAGGACTGATGATGACTTTATGTATCCTATGGTCTATCTTTTCTTCAATAATATTATGATATGAGACGTTTTTTCTGAAATTGATGAAATGCCACAGTATATGGGCTAGTTATACACTAACTAATGTTACAGAAAGCTATATGTATTTGTTATGATTAAATATTATGTATGATTATAAATTGTGAAAAGGGATTGGATAAGGGAATGGACATGCTCTGTACTACTAGCACGGTACAAATTGGTGGGTTTGTACTCGGAAACTGAGATTATGAGTTATGGGATCATGGGCTCCCGTTACAATTGTTGCAACCATCCTGAATTGCGGGTCATGGGTTGTGGAGGTCCATGAGAAAATGGGTCCTATGGGACGCCAGTTGATGAGATGTGACATCTCAAGATTTGTGTTATGCCAAGATGGCGTGATCATGTGGATTGGGTGTGAGGAATGAGGATGTAGTTCAGAGATGTAACCTGTGATGGATTTTTATTCAATAAGTTGAATTATTTATTGCTTATTGGTGATTATTTTTCCATTGATGCTATTATGTTAATTGAAGATTTATGCTAGAGTAGGAAATTCATTCACCAGTTTATACTGATGTTGGGTTGCCCCCTTCAAGTAACAGAGTTACGGGTGAACCGGAGAATGACAAAGATCAACCCGAAGTGTTTAGCATGCATGACTAAGGAGAGCATTACATCAATATTCAATAGTTTAGAGAAATAAATAGTAATGAATATTTTACTGTTTCTTAGTTAGATGAAAGATTTTATTATGGGAATTGCTAGATACTCGAGACTTTATTCGTTGATTATTTAATTGGTTTGATTATTTGAAAGACAATTTTAATAAATGATGCTTTTGCCTTATGTGTTTTGTTTGATTTAAGCATGTGGGTTGTATGCAAATACATTATAACTTAGATTCCGACAGGGGCCCAAAATTTTAGACACTAGACCAGGCTTATACACTGACCATCTTGTGGGGCCCATTTGATTGCATGCCAATGACGGGAGGATTGGAAGGTAGACAAATGGTTTGGGACCAAAGCTTCCAACCTAACAAAATCATCACATATTCACAGCTGCATTCTAAGCTTGAAACATTAATAGTTGGTGTACAAAAAACAGGGTGTTTTAATCCAACAGTGAAAAACAATCAAATGACTGTTGATCTAGGGTACATGCCATTCAGTTGATTATAGGAGGACTGCACAATCAGGGGTCATATAGCTTATACAAAGAGCATCACTATTTTGAAATTTTCAATATTGAGTAACTTTAAAATAATAATCAAACCCAAACTCTAAGCTGAAACTGTTTTGTAGGAGCTGCCTAGATGTAAGGCAATGATGATGTAGTGTTGGGTTCAACTGTGAGGTCTTATCACGGATTAAAGGTGGATCGAAAATCAACTTGACTAATGATCCTAAATTCCAGACCATCCACAAAGACCTTTCAACCCAAACCCGACCTTGTGATTGACATGATTCCAAATGAGCCCACAAGACAGTCCTAAATTTGAAATGAGGCCAGTTTCAGTCACATATTTGTCTATTCTCCTATCCAACAGTATATACACAATTGTGCATCTTGTGGCGCCCAACTAGTCAACTATTATCAATCCACCCTCCTCAGACTCAAAATAACAATGGAAACCCACTGCATATCCCTCCTACCATGTGATTAGCACACATCAGTGGCCACACAACTGTTTCAGAGCTATATGGAGACAAGTTCACAGGAAAATAGATGCCTAAATGCATAGATAATTATATATTTATATTTATATTTGTATTTATGTATGCGTAAGTTTGCGAGCACAAGTCAAAAGGGAGCACAATAAAGACTTGGGAAGTAGCCCACGCTACAAGATAGTTTGTTGGGTGTGGAAGAACATAGCCCTAAAAAAGGGATGAGTTAAGGATTAGACCTCACAGAGCTGACCTCAAATGGAATGGATAAGACTAATGACGATGACAACAATGATGGTGCTACACATGCCACTTCAATGATTAATTTCAACTAAAGTAATATTTACTACTGGATTGAACAAACCATCCTTTCATCGGTCATGCTTTTGGGCCATTGCTACCTTAATCAGATGAATGACTTTACAGGCAGCAATAATCCAGCATAAGACTTTCCATCCCTTTCCCCATGCTTCGATGCATTCCACACGAGCCGATGCAGTAGGAATCTGCTAGTTGAGTTCTTCTCCACTTATCTGTATTTAGTGCTAAATTCTGTGTCACTACACTAGTTAAACATGTCAATTCCCATCACTTCATTCCACATCATTATCAGCCTCACCCCTTTTCTAGTTCACTGTGCATGAAATATTATATATTTGTGTTCATGAGCAGTTTCTGGTCTCCATTATTAATATACAAACCATCTCAAAGACATCCTTCTCCTTGATTAGGACCAGCCCAAGGAGAATTTCCCAAAATGAGGATAACAAAACCTTCTCCTTTGTTGAAATGGAATCAAGGGAAGATGATAAATGAATACCCAGCCAGCCATCACACTAGTAATTCAGTACATTGGAAAGTGAACGTCCATCTACATCTCCACCTTATACCCTTCACCCCTCACCTTTCAATGAAAACAAACAGGCCCCTAAAACTCAACACTGTACTACCATGGAAATCAAAATTCAATCTCACATAAGTGCTTTTCATAACCAAGTGGTATCCAACATTCTGTTATAGAAAACTAAAGAAAACAAAAGCTTTCTTCAAAGAACAGTAAGTTCATTAGTTCAAAGTTAAAACCAAAACTTCTTAGCCCCCATAATATAGCATATGGCTCCTAGCCCTTTTCTTAAGGTATAATGAGCATTTTCTTGAGAAGACTGTGAATGACAAGGAGCTAATCATAGCATGGACAACATTAAAAGCCAAGGCAGAAGTAAAAATAACTATAATAACAATAATAAACTGAAATATTATTGTCTTGATTATATGGAATTATCTAATGCCGCATATCAAAACAAGAATTTTGGCCCTTCATAGTACTGTAAAAAGTCCCAGACCTAGTTCTACAATAAATCTATCAGCAATATGAAACACAAACCTAATGAGGTCCCTGCCAAATTTTGTACAAAAGAATATTAATGGAGAAGTTTTAAGGTATCCAAGTTACACGATACCATAATGCCAAAATCTTGCCATAATGCCAAAATCTTGCTTACGTTTGAAATTTTCATTTTACCTTATCAGTTTTATTAGTTTCTTTACCAACTCTTGGTCAACCATTTGGAAAGCTATGACAGGAAAAATCTGAATACCAGGGAAATGAATCTGGCAAATACAAGGATATATGAAAGGAAGGATGAGGCAATGTGACAGAAAAGAGAATATTTGTTTGATGTAATTCACTACAAACATGCACAAACTATACCAGAACTTACCTGGATGACAAAGAAGCAACATATGCACTCCACCTATGGTACGAAGTTGCTTTTCTACCTCCACCGCATGCTCTAGGCAAAATATATGCATTCTGGAAGAATCCTTGTCAGATCTTTGGATAATTGATTTGCTTCCGTCCTTCCATGAGCTATCAATATCACTGAACTGTGTCGTTCCATTGAGATTTCCAGTCGCAGCACCATTTGAAATGCATGCTCGACTGCTACCATCTGATTCCTTGTGACCTACTTTGCCAGAGTTTATGACTTGAGATGTTATCATTCTCCCTGGTGTTACCATTGGCTTTCTACTTGTGCTGGCTAACCCCCATGGCCTCACAGAAACTACATTTCCCAATGATGTCCCAGGGGAGCAATCAGGAGTTTGTGGACATCTATCCTTGACACTAGAAATTCTAGTAGGAGCTTCTTCTTCCATTGTGGGTATCATCGATGGGTGACAAAGAACCCCAACTCCTCTAGTTTGACAGTTTCTCTCAAATGAAAGCACTTCCATATCCTCAGTACATGCCAGAGGAAGACCCTCCAAATCATCTTCATTGGAAAAAACAGACGTCTTAGGATGCCCAACTGCTTCCTCTTCAGAGTCTGATGAATCCCTGTAGGCAGTAGCTAATAGATCAAGGGAGGAAATGCTTTGTGCTATGGTATTCGAAGTTGGTACAAGCATTTGAACTGGGGCTTGGGCTGGATAGTCTGCAGCCTGAACAAAGATATCATATAAACCACCATTACCATCCTTCTCCATCCGCCCTGTACAAAAACATGGTTCGAAAAATAATTAAAGCACAAGGTAGACCAGTGAGTCAGATTTTAAGTAATTAAAATTCTATTCATTTAAAGATATAGATAGTACTGCAAATGGCAGCAGTCATTTAGGTTGCAACAATTCACCTTCCTCACCATACAAGCTGTGTAACTAGGATTTGGAAAACCAGGTTGATGCACACCGCACAGTAACATGGAGATGCCTGTTGATATTTATAAAGATCGTACTTTTTAAATTATCTTTTTTTTAGTTTTTACATAAAACTACTAAAGATACTAATATCCAAAAAAAAAAAAAAAAAACTGAATGAATGAATTCTCTGAGTCTGACACACAGATGCAGAAAGGCATATCTGTGTCCAGATTCCAGAGGACTGTATATGAGTATACCATATAGATTTGCCCTTGGGGATTCAATCTTCAGTCCTATTAAAATAACAACACAGCATATCTCTAATGCCACAAGAAAACATATAATCCAGTTCCCAAATCTAGCTATATGAGAACCATCTTCTGGAGCCCACCTGAATGCATGTCATTCATGGTAGGGATGCAAATCACTTGGGTTTGGCTCAAGTCCATTGGTGAGCTATGTCCAAGACCCAAACCTGATTAATATGGACCTAGACTTGGACATGAATCTAATAGCCCAAAATAGACTTCAAAACCAAACTTGAAACCTTATTTTCTTTTCAGATTGGTAACATGAATCAAATCCACAACTTCTTGGTTATAAGGATGAGAAAACTTCCAAGTGTGCTGCGGGGGCCTCTGACACCTCAGTCAAAGCCTAAATGCACTAAGATATTTTACACAACAGACACAAACACATGCATGCACAATCAAACACTTGAGAGAGACTCGAACACTGAGAGAGACTCGAACACACAAACAAGAGACTCAAACCTGCGAACTTTTGCTCACAAGACTAAGCAGTTAACAATTGTCTTGCAAGAGAGACTCAAACCTGTAAACTTTTGTTTACAAGACTAACCACTTGCCAATTGTGTTGCAGTCAGTTATATCATATATAAAAATAACAGTATGACATTTATTAATAAATAATTTAATATATTTATATTAAATTATATATCACTCATGAACATGGATGTTCAGGTATGGACCTGACTGGAGACAGGCCCAGATACATTCCTTTATTTTCAGATCAGTTCCTTTGGGTAACTAGGTAATCAAAGGTCCATTGTGTAACAGTCCATTTAGTGTCATATTGCGGTGAGTGCCAATTCATCGGGTTATAGTTGTTAAGAGCAACAGTGATGACTTATTTGTCATTCTTGAGATATTGTGGACTGTTTCATAAATACTCAAAAAATTGGGGGTTTCTTGCAAATAAAAATATAGAAATCTATAAATTGGTGGTGGTCACTCTGACCTAAGCAACACCCCCATGGCTATCATTTGATTCAATTCCCTCCCTTTACCTCTGGTTTTTCCGTTTCATTTGTTTAGGGTTTAGGGAATTTTAGTTTTATCGGATAACCTAGAGGTTACTAGACTGATTAGTTTTACAATAGTGGCTGTGAATGCTAGAAGGGGGTGCAGGGGTGTTGGGGGTCTGTAGAATGATTGTAGGTTAGCCCACATGGACTCTACAAGTTGGTCTCATATGGCATATGGCTATATGATGGCATCACAGCACATAACAGTAAAGAAACCAATCAGAAATGTAAATCAAATGTGAATTTGAGTTGACATCTTACGCATAGATTTCAGAAATGAAAGAAAAAAAAAAAAAAAGAACAATGAGTGCTGGCATTTCCATCCTCAGGTCACATAGCTGGGTATACCCCAACGCATGCATGGTTTAATGCAAAATCAACCTCAAAGATAATAGTAGCAGCCTACCTGAAAAGGTATCCAAATTGTAATTCTCTATAATGCAATCAGCATCATGTGGTTGATCACTAGTTACTCTCAACCCAATGCTCTGATCACCGAAGAAATTGCAGTCAGCAGACATGAGGTGCCTAGCTGCTGCTTCTCTGGGCTGAATGACAGCCACACATGCAAAGCTCAAAATTCCACATGTCACACAAGGGAACAGTCCTTGATCTAACAACCCATTTACTTTGGATATACCTTCTTTCTCACTTTCCGAGTGACAAGAGTCTGTCGAAGCATACAAATAATCACTTGCACACTGGCCATATTTTACAGAGGAAAATTTCTTCCCTTGGAATAAACCATTTGAATGCATGTACCCCATATTCTTCTCTAGCACAGCATCTTCACAAAGTAAACTTCCTGAAGCTTCCATTGCTTCCTGCTGACTACATAAACCAAGTGAAGGCTTTGCTTTTAGCATTATTTGAGACCCAAGTCGCGAATTTGAGCAAAAAGTTATGCCTGAAGAATCATGTGGAAGAAGCACACAAGAATATCCTTTTTCCAAAAGAACATTAAGCAGGTCATTATTTTCTATTGCATTTTGCACAAATAGCTCTTTGATAATAATTTCTCCTTCACCTCTCTTCTTATCTTTTAATCTAGAGCTCCGTGGTTCATCACTGTTGCTCAACGGTACCCTGAAAAAGAAACCAATATCATATTGAAATCAAGATGACAGAAAAGAACAGCACCACTGCAACTCTAACTGAATTGGAAACATCAACCATATAATGTAACCATTACAGACACTGATGCAACAAGTAAAGAAAGAAGTTTACGCTAAATTTGGATGTATAAGTGAATTTTTATTGCAACAAGCTGTTCTATCATGTGTAAGAACAAAATACCAGGTGACTTTTGGGATGCAGTACATAGTTTCATTATGTGTAAGATAGTTTCATTATGTGTAAGACCAAACTACCAAATAAATCTCTTAGAATTTACAGAGGAAATCGGTACCAAACAACAACGTCACCTACTTTCACGTAGGACATGAATGCAACTGCAATCCAGGTGTGAATTCCTAAAAATGAGTACTAATATGGGTTATCACAATTGGGAAATTTTCAAATAAATGAACCTCTTTTATGGAAATTCTATAGTGTATCCAAATGCAGTCTGAGTTCAACATTTCAATAAGAACAGGAAATGATGAGTGTAAGTTCACTATTCAAAAACAAAAATAAAAGTTCACTATTTAAAAAAACTAAAAAGACAAATCAACAAATCAGAAAAAATAAAAGGTTTCGCAGAAAATTGTCATTTAGAGAGATCTGAAATAGAACCCATTCATCTGTTGAAAAATACTGTCCCTTTGAGGGTCGACTGATGCTGTATATAAAGGGCCTGATTGCCCTAATTACATCCTAATTAGTATCTAATCAAATCTCAGATCCTGAAATGTAGCTAATCAACTAAAATTGTACATGTGTGCTTTGACTAATGTTAAAATACAATAACTGGGCCTTAATGGGCCTGCTTCGATTGACACCCCCTCTCAAATTGATGCCGGGGAGTCATAAAGCAGCAATTTGGAGACAAGAAATTGATGCCGAGGCCGAGGAAGGCCCTTCGTGAAGATATCGGCAAACTGAAATTCTGTAGAGACATGAGGAAGACGAATGACATCACGCTTATATGCATCTCGAATAAAGTGGCAGTCAACTTCGATATGTTTGGTGCGTTCATGAAATACAGGATTTTCAGTGATTCGGATGGCCCCAGTATTATCAGCATGCAAAGGAGTAGGAGATGTTGGAGCGAACCCGAGTTCCGATAGAAGTCCCCGTAACCATAAAATCTCAGAACAAGCAGATGACATCGCCCTATATTCAGCTTCTGTGGAAGATCGGGACACACGTTCTTGTTTCTTGCATTTCTAAGAAACGAGAGAAGTGCCAAGGTACATGCACCAACCAGTAGTAGAACGGCGTGTGTCTGGACAGCCTGCCCAGTCAGCATCCGCATAAGCGGTCAGATGAAGAGGATTATCCTTTGGATAATATAAACCACGAGGGATAGTTTTTAACAGATAGCGAAGAATGCGCTTCACAGCTGTCAAATGAAGATGTCTAGGAGCGGTCATGAACTGGCTCACTAGATGAACGGCATAGGAGATGTCAGGTCTAGTGATGGTGAGATAGACAAGACTTCCCACTAGACGCCGGTAGGTGTGAGGATCAGGAAGAAGATCGCCATCATCCTTACTTAACTTGAGATTGACCTCGACAGGCGTATCGACAGGGGAAGAATCATGGAGGTCAGCCAACTCGATAAGATCTGATGTGTATTTGTGTTGATTAACAAATAGACCTTTGGGAGATTGATGCACTTCTAAGCCCAAGAAATAATGCAAGGGGCCCAAATCCTTCATACAGAAGGAATCCTTGAGAGAAGCCTGGAGGGATTTGATCATACCATCATCTGTGCCAGTGATAATGATATCGTCAACATATACGAAAAGCACAGTAACACCAGTAGAGGAGTGGCATAAAAAGAGAGATGGATCATAAGAACTTGGGGTAAAACCACTCTCGCATAAACGACCCTTGAAGGTCTCGAACCATGCCCGAGGAGCTTGCTTGAGACCATAAAGCGATTTGCGCAGGCGACAGACACTCCTCCTAGAGGGAGAGGGGACACCTTGTGGTATCCTCATATAGACTTCTTCTTGCAGATCCCCATGGAGAAAAGCATTTTTGACATCCATTTGGTATAAAGGCCAGGATTTAGAGGCAGCAATGGCGAGAAGTAACCGAACAGAAGTCATTTTTGCCACAGGTGCAAACGTTTCCTCATAGTCAATGCCATACTCTTGTCTGTTTCCGAGTGCTACAAGTCTAGCTTTGTGTCTATCCAAGGAACCATCAGATTTAAGCTTGATCGAGTAGATCCACTTGCAACCGATAGGTTTAACTCCGGAAGGACAATCCACAATATCCCAGGTGTGATTCTGATCCAATGCATCTAATTCTGCCTGCATAGCCTGGTTCCAGCAATCTTGTTGGACAGCCTGCAAATAAGAACTTAGGATAGAGATAGAAGAGAGAGTGGTCATCAAGGAAGTATGGGTAAATCCATACCTATCAGGCGGTCGAGAAGTTCTGGAGGAGCGACGTAAAGGAGGAGTAGTTGTGGAACTAGGTGTCGGTGGAGGATCAGGGGGAGGACCATCTGCAGTGGGAGGTTTCTCCCGACGGTGGTAGACAAAAGCAGGATTAAACCGAGTAACAGAGGTTTGATCCGAAAAACCTGGTAAGAGAGCTGGGGAAGAGGGATGAGGACTGTCCATGTGAGTGGGGAAGAAATATTGATTTTCAAAGAAAATAACATTCCGAGAAATCCTGATACGACGACCAATGGGATCATAACAAACAAAACCTTTTTGATTAGTGGCATAACCCAAAAAAGCACACCTGTGAGATTGTGCTGTGAGTTTCGTTCTTTCTGTGGGAGGTAAATGAACAAAGCAAACACAGCCAAAGGTATGTAAGTGATCAAACACAGGATGATGACCAAACAGTTTAAAATGAGGCGTTAAATGGCCAATGGTAGGGGATGGAATGCGGTTTATGAGATAAACAGCCGTGGTGAGAGCTTCAGTCCAAAAACGAGGGGGAACGGATGCTTCAATCAAAAGAGTTCTAGTGACATCAAGAAGATGTCTGTTTTTCCGTTCCGCAACCCCATTTTGTTGGGGAGTATACGGACAGGTACGTTGAGAAATGATTCCTTTATTGTTTAAAAAGGATTGAAAATCCTTGGAAACATACTCCCCCCCTTAGTCTGAGCGCAAAGTTTTAATGCATTTAGAGAATTGGTTTGCAACATATTGAACAAAAATTTTAAATGCAGTAAGAACATCAGACTTCGAATGTAATAAATAAATCCAAGTAAATCTACTGTAGTCATCAATGAATGTGACAAAGTACTTGAAATGACTATGTGAAATTGTCGGAGCAATGCCCCAAACATCACTGTGAATTAAGTCAAAACATGAAGTGCTCCGTGTGTCAGAGATTGGAAAAGGTAAAGTTTTACTCTTTCCTAATTTACAAGCATCACAGTCAAAAGAAGCAGAATCAATAGGTGTATTTATTAATCCAGAGTGAAATAAAGTAGACATTGTAGAAGCATTCGGATGACCAAGTCTATTATGCCACAATCGAGAATTATTCTGAATGAAAAAACAAAATAACTGATGCAAAGGTTTATCATGAATAAATGAAGACACTGGTAAAGGAAAAAGTCTGCCACGCTTAGGCCCCCTTGCGATCACTTCCCCCGACTCCTGGTCCTGCACAACACAACCAGCAGAAGAAAAAGAGACATTGTAATTATTTTCAACAAGTTGACCCACAGAAACCAAATTGGTAGCAAGATGAGGTGAAACTAAAACATTGGTTAAGGGTAAGGGGCCAGGGGTATCACCAACAGAGGTGATGGGAAGATGATCTCCGTTGGCAGCTTGAACCGTAAGATGACCAGTATAAGGAACTACATTGTGCAATTGTAGAGGTGAAGAGGACATGTGGTTACTGGCACCAGAATCTAAATACCATGTATTAGAAAGAGATGACCCAGTACCTGCGATGTGCATGGATGCCAAGGCATTGATAATCATTTGGTTGACCATCTCAGGGGTGAGAGGAGCTGGGGATGCAGATGGTGTGGAGGAATCAGGTTGTGAGGAAGAATCAGACGGCAGAGCACTGAATTCAGAGGAGGCACATCGTGGAGTGGTGACTGTGTAAGCACTAGGAGCGGATGACACTGTGTAAGGATTAGAGGCTGAGGGCACAGAGTTGCGGAAAGTAGAATTGCGACCCTTCTTCCGGCATTCATCAATGACATGACCAGTGGCCTTACAATATCGGCAGATCTTGACCGTGCATTGATTAGCATAGTAACCATATTTCTTGCAGTTATGGCACTGAACTTTACTGATATCCCGGGAAGAGCGTCTGGTGTGAGCAATATAGGCAAGCGGAGCCTCAACAGCCCGTTGTTGTTCCATAGTAGATTTAGTGACGAGACGTTGTTCCTCCCGTAGAAGCTCCTGAAGACAGTCATCCAGGCTAGGAAGTGAAGCCCTGCTCATCAAGTTGGATCTAACTGGCTCAAACTCCAGACGAAGTTTCATAAGAAACTGATCCCGATGACTACTTTGCTGTAAGCGAGATAGTTCAGGGAGAAGAGCTTCAGACACCGAGGCATACTTAATTTCATCGTATTCGGACCACAGTCGGCGAAAGCCATTGTAATACTCCTGAACAGATTGTGTGCCTTGACTATATTGAGAAATATCAAGTTCCAATTGAAATTGACGAGCAGCAGTGCCTTGTTGATAGATCTTTTGAAGATAGTCTCACATTTCACAGGCTGTTTTGCAAGGTCTGAGGTTGAGGATAAACTGTGGGTCAACTGAGCTCAGTAACCAGGTTTTGATTTTAGCATCCTTAGTTTTCCAAGCTAAAATCTTCTTGTCATCTGCCTTGGGTTGAGGTTCAGATCCGTCAATGTGGGCCCAGAGTTCCTTTCCTTCTAAGTAAATTTGAAAGTGGAAGGCCCATGAGGTATAATTCTTTCCATCAAACTTAACCAGGGTGATGTCAGATTTGTCCATGAGTAACAAGCAATCAATCCAGAAAGCAGTAAACAGCCAAAATGGTAGTAATAGCAGTAACTAGATCAATCAGCAATAATGGCACTAACGAGCAGTAGTATCAACCCAAATAAACAACCAGAATGATGAATTACTAGCAGATCAGCAGAGGGATGAGCAATCAGCAGCAAGATACAGTGCCCAGAAGGACTAGGGCACAAAAAAAATAGTCCAGAACAATCCCCAGAAGGCATACAACAACCTGTGCACTAACACAGTGCACAGAATGACCCAGACGACCCTGTCGTCACTAGGTAGATCTGCACGTGGGTCCCACCAAATGATCTGCTGGCAGATCTGACGATGAGGATGGGTTCACAACCAATTTCCGCAACTATTGGAAGTGGTCTTGGGCAAAACAAATCCAGATCCAGGATTTTGGACAGCCGACAGTAAAACAAGTGGGAAAAACTGAATTTTCAAAAAAAAAGGTAGAAGACCTACTTCTGATGATCAATAAATCTTGAAAAAATCTTCATAAACAAGAAGAAATTCAGGCGACCAAGAGGGAAGAAGCCGCTGAGATTGGTGATGTTGATCACAAGTGGGCCACGCCTGATCAGAGATGATCAGAGATGATTTGAGAGGATCCAGCTGAAGAAGATGATCACAGATGGCTTCCAAGACTTGGAAGATGACTCAGGAGACAATCAGATGATTGATCTGCTCTGATACCATGTCATTTAGAGAGATCTGAAATAGAACCCATTCATCTGTTGAAAAATACTGTCCCTTTGAGGGTCGACTGATGCTGTATATAAAGGGCCTGATTGCCCTAATTACATCCTAATTAGTATCTAATCAAATCTCAGATCCTGAAATGTAGCTAATCAACTAAAATTGTACATGTGTGCTTTGACTAATGTTAAAATACAATAACTGGGCCTTAATGGGCCTGCTTCGATTGACAAAAATAACAGGTACATAAAGGTTGGACTGAAGAGAGAGAAACATCTGGCTTTGTAAGCCGTAGCAGAAGTTCATAAAGCTTGAATCTTAAGAGTCATGAAAAGTATCTAAAGGGCATTTAATTTTTCCTCCTGCCCAAAACCTAACCTCTTGCTAGCAAAAGAGGAACCCTTAAGAGGAAGAGGAGAGACATAGGCCTAACATTCCTTCCCAGAAACGATAAAGCAGTGCCAACCTTCCAAAATCAAAGTGCCAAAAGAGGATGATCGGGACACATAAAAAGAATGTAGATATCCGAATTATAAAATTTCCCCCACTAACCAGTCCTGCCAAAGCCATGAGGCATTACTAGAGGAAACAGAAATACTTTTCAACACTCCCCCTGAGGTGGAACCCAGTCAGCGCACATTACGTGACACACATATTTCAGCGCCGAGTTATTCCACTGAGGATATAAACTCATGACCTGTTGGCTCTAATGCTATATTAAATTTCCTTTGTATTAAATTTCCTTTGCTAACAGATCCTACCAAAACCTCAAGGCATTAGTTGGGGCAGTGGAAATACTTTTCAATGAGAATCATATGCGCCCTCATTTGAAAAAGAAATAGAACAAATATGAGATAATATGAAACTTCAATTTTACCTAGATATGAACTCATTACTGTCAAATGGAATGCCAAAACCATAATAATTTCGACTATTGCTCAATTATTACCTATTAAAAACAACATAATAAATGGGTACTTTTTTATCAGTAGAAAAATGGGGACATTTGAGAGCAAACCAATTAAAACTCTTCACACATCTAGCAAGTAGATAGAGATGGATGAATATGTGCAGATGGCGAGAGCACAAACCTTGAAAACATTGTTAGAGCAAGTGCATAGAGCAGCTGGAAATGAGAAACCATGGGTGGATAGTTGATTGAAGCCCTACGAATTGCGGCTTCTTTGGCCACCCTCAGCCATGCAGGTGTCGCAATATTTGCTGCCTCTCCACAGTTATATCCTATTTTGCAAATTAAAAATTAAGGAAAACGCCTTCTAGACAACAAGTTGGAAATGTATTAAGAAAGTAAATTCTTGATATGCATCAAAGGATGGGCCCTTTTCCATTAAAGGTTACCATACAAATGCAAGCCTTTTTTGTTTATTATACAGTGATCAAATAGTAGCCAGAAAGCGAGAATGATAAAAATAAAGTATTCACAAGGAATATTTCTTAACTAAAACAGAAACACAGAACCAAGAGATTTCTGTAGTTGTAAATTTAGACATAACCTTCAGGTGCATAAACAAAATTTCCAAGCACTAGACTCCAATGCAGAACTTCCATAAGAAAATTTGTGGCTGACTCATCCAAGATACATGTGGGTTAAATACATGATACATGCCAATCCAAACCATGCAACTCTCAAGTTGCCAACCAATACACCCAAAATGCCTAGGCATTAACGGTGTGGCAAACAAACTACTTAACACCTCCCCTCAAGCAGGACACCGCCCGAACTCAAAGTACATGCCTGCACAAGGCCTTGTGCAAATGCGCCCACAAACAAAACACGGCATGGGGCCTATTTTGCCCCACATGGATTCAAACCCAGGAAGTGTTGGCTTTGATACCATCTCAAGTTGCGAACCAATACACCCATATGCCTAGGGGCTAAAGATGCGGCAAACAAACCACTTAACAACAACTTGGGAAACCTTTTGTAGTGAGTGTAGAGAACAAACTGATAATGTGCTCCTACATGACACAATAATAGTGTACGATAACATTCTGCAATAGAGATGGTATGGATTGGTTAACACCAAAAACAAGATAAAGATATTTGAAAGAAATGGTGTATACCACATTGTGTGGTAATTCGTAGAGCCCTCTATTTATAATACTCAAGGAGGCAATCATGGCTAATTACAATACCATGATTACAGAAAATCAAATCTAATCAGATATACGTTATAATCTACAATTATCCAAATGATATCCTACAGTTATATACACTGAGAGAGTGCAGAATGGTCTGGTACACAATCATGCCATGCATGAGCACATTGGCTCTCTACAGAGAGAGTATATCCCAAGAATCGCAATGATCACAGACATCAGTCTTTACCATCCATCAGCAGCCATTAATAGACAGTTATAAAACTCGTCATAATTCCGTCAGTGAACACAAATGGCCAGGATTGAATCTTTATGCTACCACTGCTTATATCCACAAGTGGACAGAAATTTTGAACAGAATGACTTTGTCTGCATGTTTTCCACACTTTCGGTGGATGGGAAAGAGGCAAACTTATGTTTCATGAAAGCAGTCAAAGGAATCACCCTCTTTTTTTTTTTTTTTTTTATTTTTTATAAATGTACTACCTCAATTGTTAACAACTAGATATAGAAATTACCAATGTCTTATGTAACAGCAAATTGTGCAAGAATAGTTAGGTAAAGGCATAGGAGCTTATTTATAGTTCACAATGCTGCCTATTCCATCCCAAATTATCCACCAAAAATATAACATATCCAGTCCCATTATTTCTGGTACTGACATTCTTTGTTTAGGGAGGAGTATCTTTGCCATTTTCAAGTATTTGTACATCTAGTTTGTAGATGTAATGATGATTTTGATCAAGTACTTCATTTATTGCAAACCATGCAGGCAGTGCAATGGTAAGGCACCTCTTACCTAGATGAGACATGGGTTAAATAAATATACTTAAAACCCTCCTCCCACTATTTCTGAGTTCTTAATGAGCCACATCAGACTAACAAAAAAAATCACAGTTAAGCCATTCAAAAATATATACATATATACAGTCCATCAAATCCTCAATTTTTGAACAGCTTTCCTGAATGTAAATGTTCTAGGGTTTACATATGCACATGATTGTTGTTATAATTGAAATTGTAAAGGATTAATTATGGAAAAAATTGAGACTGAATAGTTGTCTATTAATTTGATCTCCTTAAGTCATTAAGGAAGCAAAATTGGAGATCAAAATCCATGAGCCATTCATGAATTCACAGTCAGTAGTTAATGCATCCAATTTTCCTCGAATTTTTTCTTTTTTTTTCCTCTGACAGGATATGGATGCCCCTAGGTGTTACAAGGTAGTTCATCATGGTGTGATCTCTTCATGGTTTTTCTTTGCCAACCAATTTTATTTCTCAAATTGAAACTGAAAAGATTGGACTGTTTTCTTGAGAAAAAATGAGATGAATGAGATGAATGACTGTCTCATTAACTTTCTTGAAGGTTGCACACAAAGCCAAGTCCAAATACCATAAAGGTGGACTAGTTGGGTAAATTTCAAACAAACCAAAGGAAGAGACAGAGGATACCCTTGATGTTTAAAATCGTCAAGCAGGTCAACCACACCAAATACCAAGTCACTGTTAATTGGGAAGCCCAACCAGTTTGTGTATATGAAGGAGTTGAAGATACTTGATAAACGGTAAACAAAACAGTTTGTCAGAATTAAGTCCGTTCCTTCTAAGAAAAACAATGTAAGAAATCTTAGTTAACCACTCAAAATCTCAGTTAACCACTCAAGGCAGTGGATGAAAAAGTTGATATCATGCTTGATGAACAATATCAACCTGAGATCTTTAGGTTTAGTCCTCTCACTGTACTAATAAAATTAGTTGCCATTGAAACGAACATAAGAACTTTGGATGATACATATACATGACAATGTTTTCTGGGGTTTTGGAGGGGTTGTTTATGAAAATGATTATAGGATTTCTTTTTTTCCTTTTATTTTCTTTTCCTTTTTTTTTTTTTTTTGTTGTTTTTTGGATCTCTAACAAGATATGATTAGAGGATTTCCTCTCACTTGAGACACAGGACAACTCAGAAGAAGAGAAACAGAAAAGTACTCTGCCTCAATTTGTTTGTCCAATCTGAAAGTTCAAAAATATAAATAAAATAAAAGTAAGGTCTCACCATGGCTGAACCCTGAATGATAAGCTCTTGGGAAAGTGACTACAAAGTCTCCGGCATTTTGGACCAACCTGATTTACAAGTGAGCAACAATAATGACATGATAACCATAACATCAAGTTTATGGCAACCAACATAACCAATGAAAAGAAACCTGAAGAGCATTTAATAGAAGGTAGAATGTTAAGTAGAAGGTCACCTGCAGCAAGGTATTCCAGCAGCAATAAGTACTTCTGGAGACATTACAGTGGTTTTCTCACCAAGTGTAGCGAAAGTGACTGCAGCATTATGTGATCATCAACTATTTGATCATATGAATTAAAGCTAAAATAAATTATTCTCTGGGTATCTACTGATACAGGCATTTAATAAGGTACTTTGTTACAAAACAAAGTGCATTTTGAACTCCAAGCAATACCAGCAGCAGCAGCAGCTTGGTCCAAATAATTAGTAAATACAAAAAACATGAAGACAAAGGAAAATTGAAATAATATCGGAGAACATTGAAAGGAAGAGACTGAAAACCATAACCACTACAAAAGGCTAGAAAAACACTCAAACAAATGCACAGAATTTACGAAATTGAGGACAAGCTCCATAACAACCACAAGAATATGAAAATCACAGAAAAGGGACAAAATAATATATGTGAGACAAGTTGGGTAAAATCACCTGCCACATTAGCTACGAGAACAGTCTAACAGTATATTGACTAAAAATAATAGAAGAAAGGCAGGACATAATAATAAAATCAACTAATTGACCACAACTACAACATAAGCTTGAGAACTAAACAAATATTTAGAAATAAAAAATATAAAAAAATATATTCATGCGGCCAGAAAGAATTATAGTGAAATCAAATGGAGGATTGAAATGCAAATCAGAACCTATCCCTCATCTTAAAACAGGAGACACTTAAAAGAACAGCAGAACCACTAGATGGCCAAGAAAATCAGGTGCAGGGGATTAATTATAAGACATGACTTCCCACCCACAGCATAGATGTGATTATGAGGCAGAAATAAAAGAACATGAAAGTAGTAAAAACAGCAACAGTACCAATAATGATTATTGATTAATGACTATTTAACGAATTCTTACAGATGGGACTATGGAGATGAGCATGGAGAGAAACTCATTGGTGATCTTCAGTGGAATCTAGTAGGTGTCACATCCCTCTATCATCAATTTATTTCTCATAATTTGTGGAATGCTACTCAAGATGCCAATCAATTGGCCAAAGAAAAGGCCAACTGCTCTGCCCCATTTAGGAAATATCATCATCAAAACCTTGTCCTGTTAATGTAGAGTCTGAAAGAAGACATAATTGGGGCCCATATTGGGCATCATAATTGGGTTGGGCCAAATTGAATGATGGGACTATGGGGCAGACAGTTGTGTATAATCCTTTTGGTAATTTATTGAGATGGGAAGATAGGATAGTTTATGTGCATATAATCTACTGGATTAAAATTCCTTATTAACCCTCATCTCCTTGTAACAAATCTCCTATAAAGGGGGTTGGTGCCATCACATTGAGATGCAAGAATTTTCACAAACTGCCCTCTGTTTTCTTTACTTTTCAGGGTCCACTCAAAGAGTTCTCCTATAAATAACCTCGCTTAAAAGAAATGGGGAAAAAAAGTGAGACCACAAAACCAACCTAGAATTGCGAACAAGAACGAATGGTCTCCATCTTTCTCTCAGTGTGTACATGTGTAAGAATGAGAAATATTCTCTACCTAACATGATACTTTCTATACATTTGCACCCTTTCACTAGGTAATGATATACATACTCATCTTCTTCAAGAAACTCAACTACATAGGTTTGTATTTGTTAGTATTGTTCTTCCAGTAAACCCTATTCAATGTCATGCTCTCAATTAGTCAATTAATCCCAAAACAAATGGCATGTCCTCACTGCTTCATCCAAGGTCTTGCATGGCCTCCCCTCTGTTTACCTTCAACTTGTAACCCTTTGATTCATCTCACAGGGCAGGGGTGAAGTCTATGGTCTTCTGAAAATGCATCCAAACCATCTTAAAAAAAGTTCTTCATTTTTTCATCTCAATTGTTATTATCTGAAAATTACTTCCCATGTATTCATTTCAGGTTCAATCCCTCCTAGAAATTCTTTAAGCTTATGCATGTCAGCCACATGAACTTAGCTTCTACATGTTTCTTCATTGCCAAACATTGAGGTTCATATAACGCACTAGGCCAACCTGCTATACTATAAAATCCTTTTAATTGAAGCAACATGTGTTGATCTCTAAACACTTTGCTAGCTTGTCTCTATTTAGCAAAGATCAAAATAGCGGTAGCAATAGCAGCCAGCCACCAAAACACTACCTAGTGGGCCATACGTAACAGTTGCAGCAATACGTAGTAGTATTGGCGGTGTGAATTTTTTAAGTGGTCAAAAAATTTCAAACCCTAAGTGGCAGCCAATCTTGTGTACCTTTTAGTAATATGGAATCATAAAATGGTAGAGACAAATTTAGAAAAGGCTATTAAGGAGAAGAATTAGAAAACACCATTTTTAAATGAAAACTGCTTGCCTTGGCTAGGTTATATAGCGTAACAGCAGTATTTTCAATTTAGCATAGCGCCCATGACCGCTACGCTTTATATATCAGCTTCTTAGTAGATATTTTGTTCCATGCTACTTAAGCCACATTGTATTTATTACACCATAATCTCACCCAAAACCTAAAATTTGTTCCATGATGACTCCTGCACAGTGAAACCTATCACACTATGGTGCTAAGTTGTTCTCAAAATTGACTTCCCCAACTTCTCTACTCTTGGACCCACTAAACTTGCACTTGATATATTCCGTCTGAAGAAGTAACAAGAAATATCCACTTGATAAGGAAAAAACAGAGCTGACGAAATTCCTGAAAGAGTAAAATGCATAACGGACGAGGAAATGCAGTACTCTTACAAAACTACAGAGTGTATAATTCCCACGGATAGAGCAAGAAGGCACTACACGCAACTACGATGAGTCGCAACAGTGTGCAGTACCTAAGAACTAGAATGCAATATTGTCACCCAAAAGTGGCAGTCATATGATAATAAACACAAGAATAAACAATGTCCCACTCGCAAAAACTAAAAACAATAGGCAAACTACTGAGCTAAAGAGTAACATTTGCAATGCCATTAAAAATAAAAAATAAAAATAAAAATAAAAATAAAAATAAAACAGAGGAACCCAATTCAATCCCCACAAAAAGAAATTTACAAGAAACAAGCTACATTACCAAATACTACTCCAGCCCACCTAGTAAGCAATAGTGATGAGACAACAAGCAGTAACAGAGAATGACTAAAATACGAAAAACGGAAAATCCAAATAGAAGAAAATGCATAGCCCATTTTAGGAGAAACAGGGGAAAATGCAGTTACAATTCACAAACAGAATTGAGAAAAGAACGAAACACAATTCGTTGTCACTAAACGTGGTAGAAATCAATGTAAAGACATTTTTGGTCAAGCAGCATGGAACTCACCCACAGGATTAACTTCCCCTCCATACCCCTCCACCCTCACCACCTCCTCAAATGCCACTGCAGCATCCCTGGGCACCCCATACCACGTCTTCGCGGCCCCCATATGCAGGTAATTCAAGCTATGGAGATCATGATCCTCCACATGCCAAGCAAACCAGCTAAACATCATCCCCACATAAACCATAGGATTAGTCACCCCTGCTATCTCCTCCTTCATGTACCTCAACAGAGAACCTTTGGCCCTCGCCGCCCGCTGCATATTCCACGCAGTCTCCCCCACCGTCATGGCCGCGCCCACCCCCGCGGGTTCCCCTGCCACCCCAAACGCCGACCCGGGCATGTCATTGGCATACTCCACCGTAAATGGCTTATCCACAGTGGCCTTCCAGAACAAGCTCTCAGTCTCCAGAGCAGAAAGACCCCTTTTCGCATTCTTCTTCAAATGGGTCTTCTCGAATTGCTTCGCTTTCGCCTCGAACTGCTGCAGAGTGTAGGATTCCCCGCTCTGCCACACGGGTCTCTGCACGGGGCGCTGGCGGCGGGGGCAGAATCCGATCTGCTGCTGGCGGGTGGTGAATGTGGGCTGTTTTTCGGGGTTCTGGGCCGCAAGGGAGCGGTTGAGGTTGGTGATTGCAGCCTTCTTGGGCGGCGCCGGGAGGGGGGGCACAATCTTGCAGATGCCATATTTGGAGGCCTCCTTCTCGATCTTGAGGATGTAGGAGATTGGGTCTTTGAATTCCGCCACAGTTGGGTGGTACTCCGGTGCCAGAGGCAAGGATTTCAGCCATGGAAGGATATCTGGAGATGGGTCTGTTGCAGATGCTGCCATTACAGTGACACAGAGTTGAAGCTTTCATTTGATGTGTTTCATACTAGTATAAAAAAAAATGCATAACAGACTTTTCATAAAAAAAAAACAAAAAAAGTAGAGAGAGAAGAAGAGAATCTTGTTTTTTCAAAAAAAAAATTTTTTTTTGGAATTTCTTCTTTGTTTTCTCTTTTTATCTTCTCCCTTCCCCTTTTGGGGTTTTGGTTCTCTTTCTTATCTTCTCCTTGAGAGAAGAAAGTAACAACATAAAAAAATTGCAAAATAAAAAAATGGTGAAGAGAAGAAGAACAGAGAGAAACAGAGAAGCAAGTGGGGAGGGGGGGGAGTAGAACAGAGTAAGGTAAGGTTCTTATGCACATAAAGAGTGAAGTGAAGATGTAAAATACCATTGGCACATAAAATAAATGCACCATACCATTCCATTCGGATGGATGTAGTTGAAGGGACACTCTGGAGGACTGAAAACCGTCCCCTTGGTCCATCTTTATACTTTTGTTTTGAGTGCTGTTGTGATTAGATTTAGAATCCAACCAACATTGAGGCCCACATGTGCAATTTTTGTATTGGGTGTGCTTGGATATACACAAAAACATTGCATCTCAAAAACCAGTAACAAGAAAGAATTCTTTTCTTTCAAAAAAAAAAGTTTTTTCAATATTTTCTCTACATCTCCGCTTGTAAAAAAATACTTTCTATAATATAAAAATTTTTTGAAATTTTTTCAGATAGAAATTCTATCACGTCTCAGCCTTTCACCCTTTTTTAAAGTGAGTGTGATTATCTAGATAATGATATGATGAGTGGTGCTGGCGACGGTGGTGGGTGGGGATGATGATAATGGTGATGGTGGTGTTGATGATGGTGTGTAATGGTGATCATGATGATAAAGGTGGTGTTAGTGATGCAATGGTGACAACAATGACCACCATGAGGATGAGATGGGATGGTGTTAACGAGGATGATGATGACGACAATGACACAGCAACAACCGTGAAGATGATGATAATGATGATGGTTATGATGGTGGTCATGATAATGTTGATGACGGCGCGCGGTAGTTATGGTGATGAAGATCATGATGGTGATGGTGTCCAAGTTTTCTCCAATGATTAAAAAAGGTGGCAAAGTATACTCAAGCAATTTGGATTTCAAATGTGGTGATAAATTACACAAAAATGAAAGCATTATATATGTATAATTAATCTAAATATGACATTTACTCTCATCAAATACATTAAGATATTGTTGTTTTGATCATTTTTACATATATTATAATTTGTAGCGTGTACTAAACAACTTAATTTAAACTTTTTTGTATTCTTCAAAAATCGACAAGCATAAAAAAATATTATAATATTTGAATATTACACTAATCCATTCAATCCTATTTTATATTAAGAATATTTAAATATGTAAATATTTATTCAATAGCCATCCAAGGGAAACAATAGAATTTTCATATAAGTGACTAGATCTCAAACCCTTCTCAAGACTTATTAGCCACATTTTTTTTTATTTTAACATTTTAGAAAGCGGTTTAATGATTCAAACTACAAAAGCTATAATGGATTCAGGCTTTATTTAAAAATATTAAGCACCAGTCCAACATTTGGACCCATTCTTATTTCAAGTTAAGTTTTGATCCCTTGTAAAACCAAAATAAAATTTAGGCATGGGCTTAGGTCCAAAGATATCATGAATAAGGAGCTCAATTTTGAATGCAATGACCACTTAATTTGGTACCAATGTCTAATAAGTGCGAAATTAATAGCCACACAAAAAAATTTTCACCTTGCTAAAAAAAAAAGAGTGCGACATTGATAGACAAGTATGTTGCATCCATGTATAACCATTTGGGTTGGGGCGAACCCTTATTTGGGCCTTGCAATAAGTTAAGGTCCCTATCAAGGAAAAAATATACTACACCAAGCATAAGCTTTCTTTCTGGATTTATATCTTTCATGTTTGACAATAAGAAAAGTATGAAGAAAATATTATTTTCTTTCAAAAGATGAAGATTTTCTCCTACACATTTCCACTCTAGAAAATTTTTTGGAAGCAAATACTCTCTCCAAAAGCCAGCTTAAAAAAATCCCTCACCTCTTTCCCTCACCGAAGGAGTTTACTATCTTAGACAATGACAAAGATAGTGGTGGCAGCAATAGAGACAATGGTGGTGGTGATGATGATGTTGTGGTGGTAATGTTAGTACTAATTGAAGATGATGATGATGATGATGGCAACAGTGAGGGTGATGGTGATGCCGATAATCGCGATAGTGGTGGTAATCATGGTGATCTCTTCTTGCTACATTATCAAGGAGAGTTTTAAATCCAATCAGAGTAATTCTTATAATTAGATTGGTGGAGGTGTAAAGCATATGATGTGAATTTTTCTTTTGAACCATGTGTTATAATGTTAAGCTTTTTGTGGGGAATAGGGCTAATTAGAGAGATTTTAGCTTAGTGATAGAATAGGGCGGCCGGCAAAGTAAACTTTAGCTGTTTGTATTTCAAATGATGGCCTCATTGATGATATGATGTTGATGATGACAGAGATGATGACGATGATGATGTTAGGGATGATGGTGGTGCCAATGGTGATGAAAACAACAATGTTGTTTAGGATAATTTGTTGATAATGGTACAACAAAGGTGGTGGCGATGGTGTCCCACCTTATTATACTATCAGTGAAAGTTTTACTTCAATTAAAGTTATTTCCACCATCAGTTGATGGGATCTAAAGCAAATGGTTTGAATTTTTATTTTAATCATGACTTAAAAACATAATCAATCTTATGTTGGGGCAAGTTCCTGTGATAAAAAAAATGTGCAAAAAAGTGAATTTGAGGATTTGGATTTCAAATGCAGGGCTTATTTGTTGGACAAGAACATACAAATTACCTAGAAATGAATTTCTTTTAGGAGATTAATTCAAGACTCTACTCTAATAAAAAAAAACTCTAAAATGATTTTATGATTCCAAAACTTTTCGGTTTAAAACATGTTGCATTTTTTAAAGACCTTTAGGCATTAAAAAATTATAAAATTTTAATATTATAATATTTTTATTTTGTAATATTTTGTTATTGTGATATCTAAATCTATATAGATTTTATTATGTAGATATACAAACTTCCGCTAAAGTATAACCCAATAAAAATTCAAGCCTTTAACAAGCCAACTCTAATTATGCCCATAGCAAATTAGAGGAGTTACATAAAACACAAATACTACCAAAATTCAAATTAGTTGAGCCAATGAGCTCTAGTCGAGTCAAATCGTATAATCTCTAGCTGAAATTCGGTATGTACGCTAATTAAGGCCGCTCAGCCTCAACATAGTTACCATATGAGCTGAAGTTGAATTGAAAAATGAGTTGAGAGCTTATTTAGATTCCTAGCTCCCTACCCATAACACTAGCAGAAAATTGTTTAAGTTGGAAGATTTTTAAGGAAACATGGCCCATGCGATGGTCTCTTGCATTTAGGGCACATTTGTGTGTCTACAATTTTTTTTTTATGGAAAAACTTGCCTTTGCTGATAACCAAATCCAACAACACCCAACCCCAATTGGAAGCTTTTATTTATTTATTTATTTTGGATATTCACATAAAATTGAACTACTTTTGACATTTTTACTGTTGAAAAGTTATTTGCATCAAACAGTGAAAGACGGTGTCTGCAGAAATTCTTAGACGTCTGAAAAAATACATTACACAAACATGCTTTTAATGATATAAATGAAAATAGCTACTATCATTCACTAGGTAAAATTGTATATCATCTAATTGAGAGAATATACATATGCGATACACATCATTTTTACACATATTCAGCATATCTTGAGAGCTATTTTTTGGAGTTTGTATAAGAAAGTTTTTGTTTCATATTTATTGGTTATCGATGCATATCACCATTGCAATATGTTGAGGTGCCAATGCACTTATACAACAATGTAGATAAAACAATGATAATTGGTATAGATTAAATATTTTAGTCATCATCAGCTTAGAGGAAGAAAATCAATGAGATAGAACAGAAGCAGCAAAATTAGAGATTTAAATGATCATGACCATCAAACTGATGCTCTCGTGAAGGTATAATGAGGTGTAGACAAACGAGGTTAAGATCTGATTACAGGAGTCTAATCCAAATAAATAAATAATAACAAAAACTAGAGGAATTGATCCAAGCGCAAGAGAACAAGAGGCATGATAGCAAATCGTGGCCAATGACAGAAGATGATGAGAGATAATAATATTCAGACTTTTTTTTATAGGCAATGAAAATTTTATTAAAAGAAGAAGAAAACAAGTACAAAAATAAAGATGCTCTATGAAAGAGATAGGGAAATAAGATAGTATAAAAGAAATTAAAAAACATAAAAATTGAAAAACAAATTACACAATTGAGATAAATAAATCAGAAGACTTAGCCACCTATAATTTTGGAAGAGAACCTACAAAACTATTAGTTGATCGCCCAACATATTCAAACATCCTAACACTTGTTTGAGAAATGTGGGCCCACCTTTGCATAACCAATCCGGTCACATTAGGCCCGCTAACTTATATGCAATTTGCCCACTTCAGCCAGAGTATAACAACTTATTTTGATTAACCATATATGAAAAATACTATTATATAAAGTAGAGGATGTGATGTGAATGGATTGAATCAAATAAAAATAGTGTCATAGTACAGCATCAATTTTGTATATTGTTCTCAAAAAGATTAACCTTGCATGTAGATGGTATAGAGTTTTACAAGTATTACGCCCCATACATTGGCTTATTCATGGGTGGGCCATAAAAATGAAAAAGACTTAGATGATGACTGGTAGGTCCTACTATTAACTATATTACCATTTGTCTTGCATCCTGTACTATTCTACCTATCTTGTTGGTGGACCATTTTCCAATATCAATGTCAATTATGACATTCAGTTTAGGAATTTTTATCAAAAAACTAATTCTAAATTTAGATTATACCAATTGATTAAGAAATGTTTTAAAAATTCTAATTTAGAGTTCATACTCCATCAAAAGACAAATATGCCCTTAGCTTTGATCGAATTGTATTTGTGCAGAGTTTTTCACTTACGGCTAAGCCCTACGGTTAAGCCATAGTACATTTACGGCTGAACCATAGGTCATTTTACGGGTGGACTGTATTTGAGTAGTATCTTTTCATTTACGGCTAAGCTTTACGGTTAAACCGTAGTACATTTACGGCTGAGCCGTAATGCATTATGGCTAAGCCATAGAACTCAAAGACCACAATCCAGAGAGTAATTTTTAGATATTTTTGGTTTAAAGCTGAAGAGGAAAAAAAGCAAGGAAAGAGAGATGAAAGGAAAAAAATGAGAAAAGAATGAGAAGAAGAAGGGGATGGAGTGAGATGACAGTAGGAAGAAAAGAAAGATGACTTACGAGAGGAGAAAAGAAACAAAACAAAAATTAAAAGACTAGGCATAAAGATGAGAAAAATAGAAGGGTTAAGAGCATAAGAAAACAGAGAGAGAGAGAGAGAGAGAGAGAGTACGAGAAAACAAAAAGAGTGAGAGAGAGGACCGAGAGGAATGCAAGAAAAAAAACACGAGAGGGTGAAGAGATTGTCAGAATAGAAATAGAGATTAAAGGGAAAGAAAATAAAAAAGAAGAAGAAGAAGAAGAAAAACATCAAGAAGAAGGCATGCTAATGAAAGAAGAAGGAGGAGGAGGAAGAGGGCATACCAGTTCTGCAGAAAGGAAAATAAATAAGAGAAGAAGAATAAGAAAAAGGATAGGACGCTGATGGTGATACTGTCGTAGGGTAAGAAATAAAGACTCTAACAAAATCTTAAGATGGAGAAGAGAAGATGGAGAAGAGACGGAAGAAAATATTTGTAAGGTTTTGTACGCCTAACAATATCGTCAGTTGATGGCATATTTGTCTTTTGATGGAATATGAACTCCAAATTGAATTTTTTCTAATCTTTCTTAATGAAATCGTATAATCTAAATTTAGGATTAATTTTTTCATAAAAATCCCTTCAGTTTATGTTACATGATATAAATATACTTCTTTCATTGTACGGATAGTTAAGTTCAGACTTATACTGCAATACAATTTTAGCCTTTGAAAGACACATTTGAGCAATATAAGATTCACTCCAACCCATTCATATCACATTTTCATGAATTGAATCTAATCTTAAATCTCACCTTATCAAGCACATACACCTTTAGATTTTATCATCATCATAAACAAATAGAGAAACATGATGTTTGATTTCACACATGTAAATCTAATGACATCTACATTAGTCTAATGAAGGTGAAACAAACATTAATTCTATAAAAAAAATGACAGGTGATACTAGTAATTGGATCATCAAAGATAGTGCGCAAATAAGCCAAATAGGTTTCAGCAAAAGAAAAAAAAAGCCAAATAGATGGCTATCTTATGGTCAATATTGTATTGCAATAATGATCTAATCATTTGACAACCAGTGAGGCTCTTCACACGTTACTAATAATCATTAATAAGAGTTCAAGACTCCCCCTCCATCAATGATGTTCTCAGTTAATAAGAGTATTTTTGAGTTGCACAAGTGGTGCCCCTGAATATTCACCTAAGAGGAGACTACCTACTATTCATATGTAGTTTGTCTCAATGGGGCCTACATAGATCTCCTTACATCAGCTATCCCTTTCATCGCTAGCTGTCCTTCGTGAATGGAACCGAGTCCAATTTGGCACTCCTATGACCTTTATTCAATTTTGGATTGAACTTGAAACAAAAATTATACTGTTAAAAGATGGATGAACCTTGAATCTATTAAACCAAGGGTTAGGTAAGGATGATGTGATGAGTCTAGTAGTATATGGATGTGTGCTCCACTTGACTACACATCTATATGGGTCCCACCTCTGGAAGTCCAAAGTAATTAAAGACTCCTCTTTATTTTGGTATTTAGAAATCTTATTTGACTTGGAAACTAATAGTTTATTTACTACTAAAGTTATTAATAAGAGGACTATCCTTATTAAGTTAGGAGTTCTATGATGAGAAGAGAATTATCACAAATATCTATAAATATATAAAAGTTTAGGATAACTTGCTTCACTTAAAAAGATTATTGCTTAACTTTTTCATCACTTACATGCATGGAGGAGAAGTAAAAGTAGAAACCCCCGTACGAAGGTTTGTTCTTCTTCACATGCTCAGCATACAATGGAGTCAAGTACGCATATGATTTATATATTGTATTATTCATATTTGGTCCATTAAAGATGATCTATCCTAGGACCTATACCCTTAATTTGAAACATGCTGATTGGACAAACATGTTGTCCCTTACATTAAGTTATTTAGAATTGAATATAGCCATAAAATAACCTAAACCTCTTGTGCCCACAGAATCGAGATTTACTATTGAAAAAACGAAATATGAAAAGTGGATGTGGATAAGATCTAATAAAATAAGCCAGAAAATCTTCAATATCAAATAGCATTTGAGGGTCCATCAACATTAAAGAACATACGAAGGATTACATCAAAGCTGCAAAGAAACAATTTGAGGTGGCTGATAAGGCACTCAAATCATCATTGATATCCCAATCAACAAATATTAATCACGATTGGGTCAAAGGCATAAGAGAACAAATTTTAACCATGACTAATATTGCAGCTAAATTCAAGGAAGTTAATTTGATTGTTTCAGATGAGTATCTAGTTCAATTCATATTAGATTTAAGCAAGATGTAAACCTAACTCAGATACCAACTGTTAGACTTTACCATGATCATAGGATTATCTTTAATGGATCAAATCTGAATAATACAATATATAAATTACGTATGTGCCTAGTTCCATCATATGTTGAACATGTGAAGAACAACAAGCATTCGCACACGGGGTTTTGCAACTAATTTCTACTTCTCCTTAATGAGTGTAAGTGATGAGAGAGTCAACCAATAATGTCTTCAATTGAAGCAAGTTACCATAAACCCATATTTTATAAATCTCTATAATACTTTTATTCCAATCATGAAACTCCTAATTTGAATTATCCCTCTTATTAGTAATTTGAATAGAAAGTAAACTATTAGTTTCTAAGTCTAGTAGGATTTCTAAAT
This sequence comes from Sextonia rubra, assembly GCA_037013555.1. Classification (NCBI taxonomy): domain Eukaryota; kingdom Viridiplantae; phylum Streptophyta; class Magnoliopsida; order Laurales; family Lauraceae; genus Sextonia; species Sextonia rubra. The sequence goes on from JASUAD010000001.1 coordinate 60,362,428, forward strand.
ACTAAAATAAAAAAGAGTATTTAATTGCTTTGAACTTATAGAGGTGGGACCCATGTATGAGGATGTGGTCAAGTAGACCACATAGGAGAATTTGGTTTTTTCTTTTTATTATCATTGATTAGCTTTTCAATCACCCATGCCCCCAATTGCAGTTAATCCAAGATCGTCTCTCACATTTATTGACAAGGAGGACATGGATGATAAAATGTTGAAGGCCTACTAAGAGAAGGATTAAGGCAAATAAAAGTAGTAAAGATATATAAATTTGAAAAGGTACAACTAATCCAAAAAATTATGTAAAGATAGATAGGAATAGTGAAACAGATTCATGCAGCCCTGACCCCATTATTGTTGAGATAAAGCTTTAATGACGACTACAACGGTGATAATAAGAATTTGCTCAACCTAGTATAAAATGCATTCATAAAACTATTTAACTTTAAGGCCCTAAGACTATGAGTTATACCATTGTGATTGGAATTGCATCTATTGGGTGTGCTTTTTATAAGCAAACAAACTTGGGTCTATTATATTTTAGTGGTCCTTAAAACAAATCTTTCTAAAAATGATTTTTAATTTTTGAAAATCTTCTATTTATAAAAGTCTCCATTAAGAAAATGAAGTAAAAGGATATTTCTTTTTTGAACCGTTAAGCCATTATAAGAAAGTTTTGACTTGTGATCTACTAAATATAAGGTAGAGCCTCCATTTAGTAATTTCTAAACCTTCACTTCCATGTACAACTGCAAACAATAAAAACATACAAAGCACCTGATAGAAGGTATTCGGATATTTTAGCATGCATGCATGCATGTAGAGTTCCAATAATTGGGTGTTTCCTAAGGATAAAAGGTCCACTGTAGCCTTTCTTTTAAATAAAATGATGTAAAAAATGGATATTACTTTTAACGTTTTCGAAGGTGTTCTAGATGTAAATAAAATCCATGCCATCAAAAAAATAAGATCCTTTTTTCATCAGGTTGGGTTAGTTAAAAGAGTTCTATTCAAAGGTCATCACTTTTGAAATTTAACCTTGATGCATATGTGAATATTGTATAATTAATGGAAAAAATATAAAATTTTAATAGGGTTGGATGATACAAAAGGGCCAACCCACTAAAGGATTAGTGTTTTCCTCTTCTTGGAGACAGCCAAGGATGGATCCCTAATATATTAGAAGTTTTGAAGAAGACAATACTATAAAAAAGTAAAATAACAAAAAAAAGAGAAATCGCTACCGAGTCTGTTAAAAAAAGTGTCATGCGCTTGTGTTTGTTTTTTAAAGGTTGAAGGATGATTTCTCTATTTTTCTCAAGTATGAATCTCCGATGCTTAATCATTACAAAAGCATGTAGAATAATACAAACCAAATATAAGTGTATACCTGGTGCCATAGGATTAGATGGATGACTAGGATGCTGAAAATAGGATGTATAGAACAATCGGTCTTGATCGCAGCTCAGGTCTTCTCCTTCCTCTCTCTTGTGCTTCGGCGGTAGCTTCTCACACAGCCTCTTCGCTATGCGTTAAATAATAGGGGAAAGTAAAGCTAACCCTTACATTTATTAGCATTAGTGGACTCTAGGGTGGAACCGCCACAATGTATCATTGCGCTACGTTGAACAACTTAACACTAACGCATGAGTGGGCCAACCTTCTTGAAATCCAAACCGTTCGTACTCTTACACCTCTTGTCTTGGCTCCTCCTGCGGGTTCATTGCATATAGAATGAGGCCCATTGTTGGATGTAAAACATTTGATCAATCTAACATTGTGCTTTACTTAGTTTGGTATGAAACTTTGGTAATTTGGCCGAGACTACAATATAGACATAGGGCCCATGCCAACACACCCTCTCATGGTGAGAGTATTGCCTATTATTCTTTGTCAATTAGAGAGAAAGAGAGGGGATTGCCTTTTTTACAACGAAGAACTTGCCGACCCCACTTGCAATTGATCATTGGTCAGATACACAACAATAACAACTAGCATTGTGCATCGGATAAGGCCTATTATTCTTTGTCAATTGGAGAGAGCGGATTTTCCCAAATCATCTCTCAAACACAATAAGAAAATCCTATTAATAGAGAGAATTTAGGAGATCTCCCTTGCTCTCTGTCCCTTTTCCTTAATAAAATTGGAGTCTGAATTCCACACTTTTTTGTGAAATTACATGAGATGATTTCTTCACCATTTTCTTTTCTTGCCCTTTCCTCTTCAACACACATAAAAAAAAAGATTATTCTATATGGTTCTTGGATTTTGGATCACGACAACTAAAATGTATAACTGGTTTGTGTATCAGTAATGGAGCCCACTTTGTGTGGTCTAGTGCTTTTGAATCACTTGATGACTAACTTGAAGATAACACATGGACATTTGAGTATGAAAATATCTTGAATTTCAATAAAGTAGCCCCCATTCCACTCCTTATGTATGAAGTTGTCCTTATTAAGGTTGCGCCAAAAATTACGAGTGTAGTGAACATTTATAATTTTATTTATCAATGTATAAATATATGCTATATGACACTAAATTCTCAGTGGGAGCAAGTTTGAACATTTGGAGACCCAAGGGCCTCAAAATCCCTTTTCTAGTCCCATAAGAGCACAAGAGTGGAATTTAATCCTTAGGACTCATAATAGAATTAGATAAAAATGGGCAGGTTAACTCGAGTTGTCCACATGTTGAAGCAACAAGTATTTGGCCCATTTTCAAAAAATGGAAAGTCAAATTAGATGTCATTCAAACTGATCCATGGCATAACCGCATACAATGTTGGTGAAAGATTTAGCTCAATCCAATCCAACTCAACTTGTAGTAATTTGGCCCAGCCCAACCCACTAAGTATTTAAGTTATATTTGAGTATGGTTGTAAGAAAAAAAAGCATGAAGCACACATGCACACACCAAAAAAAAAAAAAATCACCATGTCATTTAAATTGGTTTATATATAGGGGTAAACCCTAACCTAATCTAATTCAAGAAGTTATGTGGGTTATGTGACATCCTTTTCTCGACCAATTTTTACTATGAATTAGATTTATTTGCCGTTGACCAATCTATATAGGATGTAAGTTAATTGCGGCCCAATTATGGGTTAGGTTGGCACATTAAGTCAAATTTTACAACCCATAAGTTGATGAAGTAAAAGGGGAACAAAGAGCAAATAAAAAAGAGCAATGCTATGGACACAAAGGCTTGTATGAGAAAAAAAAAAAAAAAACACACACACACACACACACACACACAAAGGAACGTGATTGGGCTTCCTTCAATTTCAATTTCAATATAAGATCATGACAATATTAATAAGGAAAGTGAGGATGGTTTCCCTTTTTTACACTCTCTTTCCAACTTTATCCCTTTTCTCTCCCTCTCTCCCTTCCCCAACAAATTTTATAATAGTAGGGCATCTTCACCAATTGAAATGCTTTTGATTGGGACTTTGGCTGAGTTTTACTCAATTCTTAGTTGAGCGCACTTTGAGTGGAACTCATATAAAACATAGGATTAAAAATTAAAAAATACATTTATTTTATGTATTAAGGGGCAACTTTATGCTTAAAATCAATTTCGATCTAACATGAAAAAGACAACTTTTCATACCTTTCAATTAAAATAAAGCACAATAAATTTCTCTTGCGACCACAATTTTATACATCCATTGCCTATGATATAAAATTATATTTCTTTAGCTATAAATAAATCAGATTAAGAAAATCAAATTTCTGTCTAATATTTTGACAGTTTTTTAGTGGCGTGGGTATCCAAAGGTCTTTGATTCAATGGGACCAATTCCCTAGGTGGTGCCCACTAAACCCATACAAATGTGTACAAGGAATTCTGGAGCGGCTCAGAGTAGAAGATTGGCAAATACGAAATTATGTTATGTTCTCAAAAAATATTTTTGAATTGAATAAAAAGAAGTATTGAAAAAATTAGAATTACTAGATTTTTGTTGGATTAGACTTATTTTAATTTAAGGTATATAATTTGGATAAAAATCAAGCTTGTAGGTTTTAGTATAAGGTTAGATTAAACCCAAAAGTTGAACTGAATCTTGTCAAAAGATTAAATATTTTACTCAATTAAAAGGTATAAAAGTAACTTAAAACTTTTGTGAATGGTTCCAAAATTTTGGATTGAAATAGACTAACACTCTTTTATTCATATTTTTATACAAGCTAAATCCTAACGGGGGGCTAACTCATATTAGAATTAAAGTTTGTCATGTTCCATAAAAAAAAATGAAGATATACATTTGAATGGTTCATGCTTTCAATTGGAAAGGCCCGTAGAAGAGTCATGTAGTTGGAAATTTCATCCAAAAAATCCCCTTAAACCCTGGGTAGAAAAAAAAAGTCCTCAAATTTTTTATGCACCGGATTGATGGTAGAGGCCCTTTTTGAGGTTTTTTTTTCTTTTGTTTTCTTCTCATTTGTTCGTTTTTGTTTTTTTTTTTTCGTTTTTTTTGGCCAATGCAGGAATAGCGTTGCTCATTGTTCCATCTTCTTCTCCACTTTCCATGTCCACTCTTCACCCATTCACCTTGCTTTCTCAAGTCATCTCCAGCCCAATAACTTGGTGAGTCTATCACGTGGCCTACAATGCTTAAGCCCAAGTTACTAGTAGTGACATACATAGTTTATTACACACCAGACTTATATCTCATTTATAAGCGATGTGGGATGCGGTGTTACAATCTACCCCCTTAAGGCCACACGTCGTCGTGTAGATCCATCTAGCTTCACCAGGTGATGTGGGATTGACCACACTCGTGTCCCCTGCCGATTCTCCTATCCTGACTTACAGGCTCGCGCACCTTGGTTCTGTCCTGATCTTGGGCTTTCCCAGCAGGATTGGGGGTCCCAGATTTCCTGCTGGTGGTAGGCTCTGATATTATTTGTCAAGACCTGAGTAGCCCACTGGCCCAATAACTTGGTGAGCCTATCACATGGCAAAAAACGCTTAAGCCAAAGTTACTAGTAGTAACATACATAGTTCATTATATGTTAGACTCATATTTTAATCATAACGATATAAGATGAGGTGTTACACAAACCATCCCTCTCATTTTCAATTATCCTTTAAAAACAAAACTTGACACAAGCAAACCTCTAGATGTAGCTTTGAAGCGTAAGTTATTGTTAAGAAACATAGGCACATGAAATCCTTTCTTGGTCCAGACAACTGTCTAAATATCTAAAAGAGGGCTTTTTGTATCATACAAATCCAAACATTTGATATATCCTTTAGTTGTGTTCTTACAAACTAGAGACGAAGTAAACCTAATTGCTACTAACTAAAGGAGGAAGAAGAAAACAGGAATAAGAGACGATATCGCTACTCGTGGGCGAATGAGTGGTGATATCATCGTTGCTATTTCCCTCACAAGTTTTTGATTTTTGGGCAAACTAGCGACGAAATGACCGTTCTCATATTTCCATTCTAAAATCTATATTGCATTTTATTTGCTCTAAAATATCGAGAGTGTTTGATTGGTTTTCTTTTTTTTATTACATAGTTCATTTCCCCCATTTTTATTTTTTGGATTCTAAAGCATTGATTCTTATTAAAACTTTCAAAGATTTGTTTCAAATTTGTCAAATTTATTTGTTTGTTTCAATGAGATATTCATCTTTCGTGAAAGATATGAACAATAGGAAGCTCTAAGTGCGAATCAATCTTGTCAAAGCTTGACAGCGGTCACAAACATGGGCGAACAAGAATATGACATGAGCAATGATATCACTCATTGCTCAAAAAAAAAAAAGGAAAAAAGAAAAAAGGTGGGGAGGGTCTTTATGGGCCATATTGAAATTTAGGAGTCTTTTTAGTCTTCACCCACTTTAAGGGGACTTTATGGTAAAATATCCTACTAATTTGCTTTAAAGAGTATGAGAGGAGAAGAGCATAGTTGAAAATGAGTGACGAAAAAAAAAAGACTTGATAAAATTTCTTATTTGTAAGTCTCTTATGATTGAAGCGTAGGGGATAGGACTAGCAGTCTTGTTTGAAAAAAATGACACCTTGAAGCTAGGATCCTCATTTCATTATTAGCATTTTTTAAGAAATAAGAGGACAAAACTGTTGGCCGAGTGGGCCTAGACCAATTAGATTCAGTGTCTTGAGTAATTCCCCTAATTGTATTGAGAATTTTCCGTTTGTTAAACAGTATTTTCTTAATAGGATTATGACTTTCTTTTATTTAAGAATAAAGTTATTAGGGGATAAGGAAGTGATGATTATATATATGATGTAATCTGTAACCCTAAACATATGCTGAGATTTCAATACTGTGGATTCACAGATTGGAGGAGAATTTAGTGAAAATTGGTTTCTCGTGGACGTAGGCATCTTTGTGAAACCACGTAAATCTCTTGTCTGTCTTGTATGGTTGATTGTTGATCTTAGTTACTTATGCACACATGAGTACAATGGTGGTGTCATATTCACAACAATTAATATTAGAGCCTAGGTGTACATCTTCAGGTTTATGAGCGAGGTAAAGATCACAGGATGCTACGATCATTGTTTTAGAGCTTGGGTTTTCCAAGGCTGAATTGTTCGTGTTCGATTGATTGAAAAAGGGCTGTGTGGTAAGGGAGTGATAGGGTTCTCTGTTCTTTGGTTGCTGTAGAAGCCAAAGATGAAAGAGATAAACAGATTTGGCGGTCTCCTTGTTTGATGTTGTTTGGAGAGATTTGAATAAAGAGAGATCTTGAGTGGGCCACTTGTTTGATTGCTCTCTGTTGTAGGGTGTTATGAAGATCTCTTAGGTTCTCTTTGTTGGGCCACACTAATTGGAAGAATAGAAGAGAGGAAGGTTTTTGGGGCTATTTTCGTAGGGATTGAGAGGAAGAACGCTCCTGGCTGTGGTTCTCGCTGTTGATGCTGCTACTGCATGCCGGAGTCATCTCTTGCAACACGCACTACCAGCCCTTATCATCGCTGCTCGCCTAATCAGAGGAAGGAGAATGGGGGGGCTCTCGGATTACTGCCTCACTGCAGTGACGGCCATTGCCAAAACTGCCAGTCACCGCTGCCGATCCACTTCATCGGAGAAGAAAAAAAGGCTCCCGGCCTCTCGTGTCTGGAGAGGGCTGAGCCCTTCTCCTATCTCTGTTGCAGAACAGATATCGAAGAAGAAGAAGAAGGTCCTTTGGGCCTAGATTCTCCAGGTTGCGTCAGTACAGGTTGAGTTAAACCTAACTAGTGAGGCCAGGTCCACTACAACTAGTGGTTACGTCAGTTCAAGTCGGGTTAGGTCCACCTGAACCCGTGTGTAGAGCCCAGTTTAGTAGCCAGTGCAGTGCTGACATTAGTATACGTATAGTCAAAGCCTGTTTGACTGGATCAAATGCAGAAGTTTGTTTTTGTGATATCTTGATTAGTGGACGTCCGATTGGAGATCCGTTTGCGCGTACAGACTCGTTTTGAGCAGATATTCGCGTTTATGGAAGAAGATTGCTTATTTGAGGGTCAATCGAAGAGTTTGACCAATTGGATTGTAGCAGACTATTTCTACGATATTAGAGCCATTCAGAGTCAGATTGAGACCCATTTCTTCCTAACCATTTGGAGTTGAATTTCAGATCCGTTTCTTTTAGCATGCTCATTGTGACGAGATCCACAACTTGGTGTAAAAATCTTGAAAAGAGAAGATTGTTGCTCCCCACTCGCCTAAACCAGAGAAATCTGGATCTGTATACCTTGCCAGGAGACGTCCTGTCTTGATTATAGAAAGAAGAAGGAGTTTTAAGCAGTACTAACTTCTTTCTGTGGAGAAGATTTGAACAGATGTGGGTTCAAGTCAGAATCAGTTTACTTGACCTGGTTGTTGTTGCAAACCCAATAGTAGAAATTGTCGGCCTAGTTGCAAAGGGTTTGCAGAGTCAAACAAAGTTGTTCGTTTGGGATTCACATGTTTTTGTATCACATGTGATGCCATTCATCTCGCCAAATCCAAGCCAATGAAGAAGCACCAAGGGGGAGCTGATGCATGCTCATATCAGCAGTTTTCGAACATGTGTTTGATTGGTCGGAGGCTAGGTCAAATAGAGTTTTTGACCGCTTAGAGGCGGAGATTGTTCTGCAATTATGGAGTTATCTGGACTCATATTCTCGATCTGTTTTGCTTGTATGCTTGTGGTGATTGGATCTTCATAGTGATGTTGAAAATGGGGTAGGATAGTGAGCGATTTAGATATCGATATCACTCAGATTCGTCAATGGATTCGAGCTTAAAGTTCGAGGTGGAGTTTGACGAGAAGATGAACTTTGCTCAAAGTTCATATGCTAATTTAATATATCAAAGTGTTGAAAGAAGAAGACTGCATTGTCGGTGTAGTGACGTATCATTTAGCAAGGTACTTGAAGACATTGCGAGTTTTATCTCTTGGTGGCTCGAGTTGTGTGGAATCTAAGCCAAAGTGGAGATTGTTGGGTTAATATCTTGTATTTCAGTTTACCAGGATGAGTCCACTAGGTTAGCTAGTGACTGCTTTAAGGTCAATGGTATTTTGGTAATTGTATAGAGGATTTCTTGGTGGCCAAGAAAGCGGTGATTATATGTGTGGAGATTATATGTGTGTATAGTTTGTAACCCTAAATCTTGTGTTGAAGAGATGTGAGAATTCTTTTGCCTGTGGTGTTCTCACACAATGTAGGAGAGACGATATAAAAGGGTGAGAGTCTCTGTATACTTTACTTGTTATAGTGAAGATGGTTATCTCTGTGCTATGGATGTAGCCCTCTTTGGGTGAACTACGTAAATCTCTATGTCTTTTCTTATATGGTTGCTTTTTTGTTGATCTTGTAATTCATGTATGTGCACAACATGTGATATCAAAATCACAACAAAAACAACCCAAGTGAGAGTGAGAAATGAGAGAAGGTGGCTTGGTGCAGCCTCAAGGTGATTTGGGGGGGGGGGGGGGGCGCTCAAGGTGACCGAAAGTAGACCTCAAATGAGAGGACCCTCAAGTGAGAAAAGGTGGGTGACCGAAAGTAGACCTCAAATGAGAGGACCGTTACGTGGGAAAAGAGGGGGAAAGGGGGTGGGGCGGCCTCATGGTGATTGAAAGTTGACCTCAAATGAGAGGATCATAAGGGGTGGGTTGGTTGGTCAAGGCGATTGAAAGTAGACCTCAAATGAGAGGGGGGTGATCAAGGTAATTGGAAGTAGACCTCAATTGAGAGGACAAGTAGACCTTAAACGTGAGGACCAGCCGGTGAGAAAAGGTGATCGGAAGTAGCTTCAAATGAGAGGACCCGCAAGTGAAAAAAGGTGGTCTCTTGAGGATTTAAACCTCAGAGTGGATGTCTCTCCTGCTGAAAAACCCAAAATTGAAAATCCTCAAAAGAGCCATCGGAAACCTTGTATGTGATCGCTTTGATAGTGTGCTAGGAGTGAGATACGGTTTTATCCGTTGATATGGTGGGACATACAATGACTGGCCCCCCATCAGCGGCCAAGCGCCGCACGGCTCTTCACTGAATTAAATAGTCCAGTGGATCACCAAACTGCACTTTTCCAAGCTCAGTCAAATTTCGAGATTTTCCATGAGGAAGAAAAGTCCAAGAAAGCCAAGCCTAGGCAGAGAAAAGTGAAAGCGGAGTCCAGTTCGCATATTGCATAAAAAGATCCGATCTTTCACTCCTCTTCGTGTTCAATTCATGAACACGAAGAAACCCAATGGCTTGCGCCATCGATGGAGGCTGTCCGAGCGATTATATATCAATTGCAATAGCCTTCATATGCTTAATCCTGTAAAACTCCTATCCCCCTTCCTTCCCACTAGTCACTAATTCATAGTCATTGTATTAATCATTTCTAACAATCATCAGTAATGCATCTTTCTGGTTGTATTGATAGTGATTCTCGGTATCTAGTGTTTTGAGTTCAAACAGTACTCTTGATTGTTAGTATATTTTGGGTGGGGCTGCTTTTCTCTATTAATCACTTTTTTTTTTTGCATGAAATGGTGAGGTTCTAAACAGGGGTTGGTTGATTTTGTTGTTCTCTTTGATGGGTTTTCATTTTTGAGTCTTGGTGCTTGGGAATCAGAGTCTTGTGTATGGAGACTTGGTTTGTTTTTGTTAGTGGGTCTTTCTTAGAATGCCTGGGTAGGCCCTTTGGTGGGTTTCATTGCTTCATGCTTCTTATTTATCATTTGCTAATTTTTTTAAAAATTTGTTTTTTTTATGGACCCGGGCTGGTTGTTCTTTGAATAAAGGCCAAGAGAGTTTGAATTGGTATATAGATTTTATTTATTTTTTTATTTTTTGTTGCTTGCTCTTGTGGCATTTGAAAGTGGTGGAATGAGGTTTAATGTCTAGTTCTACAAATGATGTAGTTGGGATACATGTTTCCAGGAATGGAAGGCTGTGAGCCTGTTTAGATGCTTTCAGTTCATCCAAACAACTTCTCTTCTTATTTGTATAATCGTCCCAAATAGAATTTGAAGGGCTTTTTGTATGTTTCTGGTTCTTTTTTTTTTTTATTCGGTAGGAGTGGCTTGTTGGGTTGTGCCTATTTTTCTTTGAGTTTACGTGAGTTCATCTTGTTTTGCTTCATCTTAGCTGTGGGTCTATCCATGTTTTTTGCGAGTAGTTGATAGTGGGTCTCTGTTATATTGAAAGTGATCAAGTTTCTAATGGGCTTTCTCTGAAGGCTGTTTGGTACCAAGACTTTTATCTATTAATTAAATAATTTTTTTTGTTACACGTTAATGTAAAATCTTGTGGTTTGTTACTTAGTACTTGTTGAGTAGCTCTCTGTCAATTGCAGTTCCTTATTAATGTACAAATCAATCTAACATGAAGGGAGGTTCTCAAATTCTTGAAGATCATTATATTACTAACTTCCATATGCTTTGGTGGTGAAGCTGGACCTTTTTAAATTGATATGGATGATAATGGACCCCTATTACCTAACTATCAAAAAGGTTGACCCAAAAGGGGTAGACTAGAGTGCACCTTACTACAGGCTTAAACATTTACATACCTAATGTACTTATGAGATCCAATAAAGTTTCCATTTCTTCTAAGTAGAATGCTTTCATGTTGTTGATATTACCGTGACAATGAACTTATCTCAAATTGGAAACTTTTTGCAGAGAATTTATTATAGTTTTATGCATGAGATGTATTTAGCTTAGTTTCTTTTGAGTAATCTTTTCTTTTTCAGAAAATTTAAGATTATTATGATTTTTGATTTGTTGGTGAGTTGGTTTTTGCTGACAGGCTTTTCCTTAAAGCAACATTCCCCTTTCTGGCTTACAAGATTCCTAGAACAAAATCTAGTGGCATCTGGCTACTTCTTCTCCAAATTTTTGCCAGTGTCACTTTTCTTTTGTCACTAGTGGTATGTTTGGCATGAATTTTGAAACCATTGCATGCAGCATATTTTCTCTTCAACCATGGCTGTGGTTTTCATACAATCTTTATTAGTGAAAATTTACAAAATGGATTCAGATGTTTCTCAGTTATATCAAGTTCGAACGCAGGCATTGGTGGCGATCATGCTATATATGGGCAGGTTAGAACTGCCTTCTGCTTCTGTTTTCTTGTTATACCTTTCATGGAGGCACATTGATACTGTGTTAAGAGTATGGGATCTTTGCTTGGAAGGTGCCACCACTTGACAAACATTTGACTCTATTTAAGCCATCCAGAATTGAATGTGGGCCTCACTGAGGACTGGGTGTGGCCTTTTGCTTGTCCCCTTGCAAGGATTATTAAAATGAAAACATGTCAACAGTCTCATGCCTATTATCAGTGATTCTGATTGCTTGTTCGATCTGATTTTGGCATTAGGCCCAGTTATAACGGATTCCATGATTTGGATGTTTTGATTCATGCACATGTATGCCATGTGTAGAGTAGGAATCTATTTGTGTTTGGGTCATCAGTCTCTTATCATCATCATCAAAGCCTTATCTCAACCATATTAGGGTCGGTTAAATGAATTCTGTTTCTTCTCAGAATTTATGTTTGGATTGTGACAAAATTTTATGCTGGCTGTCAACCTACCTAACAAAACCCTCCCTTTACCCTGGCTTAGGACCGGCAGTAAAAACTAGAGGAGTTTTTGATTATTAATGCTTATCCTTTTGATGTTAACTCATTTCCAATTGATGCATGATTATTTGAATTAAAGTCTATCTGAATTGAACTATGTTTCCAGTGTGGGTTGAAGGTCCATTTGGGTTTGGTTTGCTGATGTGCTGTCGCATTGTACAGGCTTTCCAACTGTATTACCTCTTTGTCAAGTAAGTTATCCTTGTACAGCTTTCATATCCTTGAAACTTTTTTCCTGCCTTTTCTCTATTTGTGTGCAACTTTCTGCCATGCTGTGTTTATAACATCAAAGCTTGCAATAATTTTGATGCAATATTATTTTTTTTGTCGATATCAATTTTATTGTTGATATTTTTTTCCCGTTTTTCTGCAATTGGTATTTTAGGCGGCGTTTACCACCAATCAGGTCTCGAATTTTACTTCCATTGATTCTTTCGCCCTGGATTGGCACAGCAGCAGGTAAGTTATTTATGTATTATATGTCAATTTATTGTTGTCACATTGGATTACCGTTGTTTTTTGTTGCAACTTTTTTTTGTTTTTTGGAATGTTGACTTTTTATTATAGAAGTGCTGTATAGAGTATAAGAAAATCCTATTAAAGCCCTGAAGACCACTAATGCAAAAGAGGCACTAAAATGCCAAAGCAAAAAACCAGAATTGCACGAAGACCAAACCTAGAAGGTCAAGATATGAGGTCCCTTAGTGACGAAATCTTCTCACTGTCCTGTAACTCCCTTCTTAGCGAGGGCATCCTCCAATGAATTAGCAATTAGCATCTCTCATGATGTAGAAGAAGGAAGCATATATTTGCCTTGCTAAGTCCTGAATCTCATCTGGCATGTCAGATAACCTCCAGGGAGGATTGCATCTACCTGAAGCCCACCTGATCCCATAAAGAGAATCATCTTCCACATGGAGGTTTGGAGCATTAAGATGCACAACTTCCTGAAGCCCACTTCTCAGAGCAGGGACATTTTCTTCATTAAGTTTGCAAATGCCTGCCGGACTGGAGAAGGAAAAGATGCTAGAAGCGGAGCAATCACACATATGCAACTGATACTTGCAATATCCAGCTTGACCTCTGAGGAGGTGGAGACCATTTAGCTGCCAAAGCAGAATAACAGAGACGAGAGAAAGCCACCTCCTCCCAGTTTCTCAAAATAGAATAAATGGAGAAGTCTTGAAACTGAGGAACAAAATTCAACCACAAGGAACTTCATCTTATCCTGTTGGTATCTTAAAAAGATAACTTCCCTTCAAGACAACGAAAATTGGAAGAAACTGCAAAGCCAAAGGTCTACTGCCCACCTAGGTATCCAATCAGAATCTCCTCTATTACATGGAACCATCTTGATGACTGTACAATCAATGAGGAACAGATACATAGACTTCAAAGAAGTACCTACAGGAAATGAATCTCTTGCTATGATCAATTATAATCTTAAATCCTAATCTCTTCTAGTCATGTCCTAATCTCACACCTGCTTGAATTCCTCAGTTATGAGTGCAGCACACAACTGGAGCGGAAGCTCAGTGCTCCTTACTAATTAGTATGGTGCTGTTTTTTCATTTCAAAAAGGAACAAGAAATTTACATACAGCATTAAGGGTTCAGAATATATCACCTAGTAACAAAGAAAAATAAGCTGCATAAAACGAGGAAATGAAACAAAACATAGCTTAAGTTTCTTTGTCAATCCTCGACAATCTGGCATTGGAGGGATCTTCAATCAGTCAAGGAAGCCTTTCTATCGAACATCGCAGGAAGGACTGTCAGGAGAATCCTGTTTCTGGATCAACAGAATTTAAGAATCCAAGTGATGTCCTTGTGAAATTGTTTTAGGTCCATTTTCATTTACCATTGGCATCTTTAGGCTTTCTCACCATGCAATCTTAGTATCTAACGAAGCCCTCTGGCTTCAACAACATATATGAAATGAAAAGAACATGGCATATATATGGAGAATCTTCATGCGCATCTGTCCCTTGCCATTTTTTCGTGAGAACTTTAGGGGGGGCCCATCTATCACCCAATCCAAACCTTGCAATACATATGGGACCCCTTGATTGACACACACCCCAAGTTTCGGTCAGAACTGAATTTATTGGACTGTTGGATTGATTCTGCACCGATCTGAGTGGACCGGGTTTGTAGGCCATAGACGAAGGAGTTAGGGACATGTGATTGGGGCCAAACTTGATATGTGGGTTGCTCCCGCATTGATCTTTCTATCCTCCCAGTCTCATCCCTCGGTGGGGTCCATAGTGGGACTTATAGAGGAGTGTGTGCGAAATGTCCGTGAGAGACGTATCCATAAGAAGACTCCCCATGGACAGAAAGCAGTCGACTGGGATCATTCAATGCAACAGTATGAATACGATACCAAGGCAAACCCATGGAAATATCCCTTTCTCAAAGAAAAATATATGATTGGAAAGAAACCTTTTGATCTATGATGCCTAGATACGACATGAATACGGCAAGGACATTCCATAGATATAGTATGGACACAGATTTTACAAGTAAAAACTGTAGTATCGGATACGGTACTACACAACAAGTTGCCCATTTCGAAGTGTCTGTGCATCATAGCTTTTGATGTCAAAAAGTTCCAAAAAAGTTTCTAGTATTCTTAGAAAAATATATTTCATCAGCCGAAGGAACCTTAACTAGTTACTTCTTTGAGTGGACTATCAGAATTAAGAAATAGTGCATTGATGATACTCTACCTTTTTTTGGGCTTTACAAGAGACTCAAACTCACACATGCACTACACTGTGTCCCTAACCATCTGAAAAACTTCTTTTTTTTTTTTTTTGGTTATAACCGAACAATATTTATAGATGATGGTACTGTACGTTTATTTTAGTGCATTATGTTTTTCTTTTTGCTAGACTTAATTGATTGAATAAAGCATGTGTTGTGGAATTTAATAAAGGGGCCTACTTTCTGTTATTGAACATGTTGTTTCTTGCATTTTTTTTTTAAATGAAATTTTGCTTGAAAACATATAATTTATTTTGACTTTTTAAATTGCATGAATCCTGATGTTTGGTTCTAATTCATGATTTTTTTTTTTTTTACTCACAAATGCTTGTTTGTAATGGAACTCCGTGTCTTCTATCATATAGCTATTCAAATAGGGCAACCGCTGACTTTTCGCTGCCATATGGGAGATCGGTGGGTCATACCAATTATATGTCTTCACACTTTGTATATTCTTGCATTGGTTGGAATTACATGGACAATCAGACATATCGAGTTCAGGTTTCAAGAATTCAAAGACCTTTTACTGGGCATAGTTACATCTTCCACCTGTATAGGTATTATTTTTTCCTTTTCTTTGTCAATTTAGTTCTCCATTATGCCTTCCAATGTGCCTTTGATTTGTTTACATGCAAAGTTTTATGCATGAACACTACGAGCTTAAATTTTGTTAGGATGTGCTGTGAGGTTAGATGGGCAATGGTTTAATCTATTATGTGGGTACAAATGGCTGCCTTTTATGAGGTTCAAATCACTTGGTGAAAACTGCTCTACTTTAGTGGTTTCTTGTTCAAACTGTTTCTCTTGTTCAATCGAGTTCAAATCCCCAATTCTGATGCTTTTCATTTTTGTAAATCTTTTTTTGATGAAAATACATATTCCATTAGTGTATCAAATTTCTTTTCCATGATACATGACAATAAATACCATGGTCTAGAAGTCAACCCTTGTTAAAGGTGAGACAACTCGGTGTCCGTACTCAGTTTGGGTTGGGCCAGCCACAAGTCTGATTGTATACTGGTCTTCATGACAGTTGTTTATAATCACCATATTAATAATATTTTTTAAGTATATGAAATAACCACTTTCAAGAATTTCCAAGTAGTTTATTTATTTATTTATTTTTTGATAATTCTATATTTTCCCAAAAGGATGTACAATGAACAAAGAATGGAATGTAGGGCAGCCTTGCCAAACTGATGCTCCTATGGAATGGCCTAATATTTCCTAGCTTAAGAATGGTCTAGCCTAGGCAGTGGCAATGGTGGAGTAAGGGGTGGACGGGGGGCGGGGGGTGGGGCTGCGGTGGGTGCAAGGGTTGGGGTTGGGGTTTTGTTGGTTTTGACGGGTTTGTGTTGTGGGGGGGGGGGGGGGGGGGGGGGGGCGGAGACCACCAAATGCTCCTTTCTCAACTTCCAGTTACGAGACTTTGTGTCTTCTTTTTTTACAAGGACAACAAATAAAACACAATAATTATCCCACTTGCTTTAAAAAGAGAGAGGAGCATTTAATTACCTACAGCAGTGGAGCTAGCTGGAGCCGGATAGACTATTTTTTTTTTCTAGTTAGAAAGCATGATCGATTGGCTTGTATAGACTGTAGGGTTATTTTAGGAGAGAGTTTAACCACACAACATAGCTAGTAGTTTTAAATATTTGAATTAAAAGTCAAAAAAGAGACAGTGAGCAAGGAGTGCAACTTTAGTGGGCATATACAAACAGCTGGAACTACTGTAAGAATTGAAGCTTAAGAGATATTACATAGAGATTCTTTCTGGTACCATGGCTCTATAATTAGTAATGATGGGAGATTGATGTAGATGTTGAACATATGATACAAATGGGATCACTGAAGTGGAGACTTACTTTTGGAGTGCTTTGTGATAGACGAATGCTAACAAAATTAAAGGAAATATTTTATAGTATGGTGATTAGACCAGCTATGACTTATGGGGTAGAATGTTGGTCAATTAAGAAGCAGTATATCTATAAAATGAAGGTAGCAGAGATGTAAATGTTGAGGTAGATGTGGTAAAATAAGAAAAGATAAAATTAGAAATGAGCACTTTCGAGAGTATTTAGGGCAGCATCAATAGGGGATAAGATTAAAAAAACCTGTTTGAGATGGTTTGGGCATGTTGGACGTATGCCGGTAATGGCGTGGTGAGAAAAAGTTTGGCTGTTTAGGTGGATGACCTACCAAGATGAAGGGGTAAGTCGAAGAAAACGTGGATGAAGGTAATAAAATCAGATTTGAAGAAGTTTAATTTATTTGAGAATTTGGCTCATAATAAGTTAGCTTGGAGAAACATAATTCATGTAGCCGATGATGCTTTGATGATGATGATGATGATGAGAGGGTTAGTAAATAAAATATGCCCTAAAACAAGGTGGGAGATTTGAAAGGAGAAAGAGCAACAATATTTAAGGATAAAGTGATTAAATAGGGAGAATAGAATTTTGAGGGAGAAAATACAGAGATGTAGAATCAAATGGTTAATTGTATTAGGAAGGTTTCTAAAGAGCTCCTTGAAGAGTCAATTGGGAAAAAGACACTATATTAAGAAACTTGGTGGTAGAGTGTAGAGGTTTAGTAAGCTATTTGAAAGAAAAGACGATACAAAGTTTGGCAAGGGATTAGGAATATGAAAAACTATGAAGTGTATAAGAAGGCAAAGAAAGAAACTAAGAAAGTTCTAAGCATTGCAAAGTTCAAAGCATTGATGACCTATGTAATAGGTTAGGAATAAGAGAAGAGAGAATGATATTTTTAATCTTGCAAAAAAAGGGGGGAAAGGAAAATTGGAGACTTAGATCATGTCAAATGTCTTAAAAACAATGAACAAAAGGTTCGCTCTATCCCAACCACAACTACTGCCTTCCATGGCCTCTGTTACACACTTGGTGACATCAATATGAATCCCAGCCAAGCATCCAAACCTGTTGAATATCACAAGCTAGATGAGCCGATTGATCAATCACACCATTTGGAGTATGGTACCGTCCATGTCGCCATGGTCGTTGATTTGGGATCATTTGCGTTGAGAGGAGAGCAAGCGACTAGGGTTCATAGATTAGGGGTTGAAGGATTGTAAAATGGAAAAAAGTAAACCCTAGAAACTAGGTGGTTTTTACTAACAGTAGACTCCTACATTCATGTAATGGAAAAATGGTCGCTAGAGGTAATATCTTAGGGCAAAATCATTGCTATGTCTTGTTTGAGAAGAGTGCATAACACTACTCTTTAAACTTTCCTATCAAAAACAACAAAGTGGTGGCGGAATAGTAATAAGAACTGAATTCTTAGGATGAAATAATTGTCATTTTTCTAAAAGCATTCCTTGAGAGACAAGTCACATCTGCTGTACCCTCTCTCTCTCTCTCTCTCTCTCTCTCTCTCTCTCTCTCTCTCTCTCTCACATGGATGCATAGATCTTTTTTCAAACAGGCCAGGTCCCGGGTGGATGGGTTGGAACCATTATGGTTCTGGAACTGAACCTGTTTAGCTTCCGGACAAGAACGATGTTCTGAAACCAGACCCATTTATTAATTGGGAACAAAATCTGGTTCCAAACCTGGTTTATAATGGGTTAGAACCTTTGGTAGGTAGATAATCAGATATCCATTTGCATCCCTAGACGTCACAATGTTTTGTTCCAATATGAGTTGGTTCCACCATAAGACTCAACATATGATTTTCGATGCCTATGCGTAATCTTAAGTCGGGGCCAAAACTTCTATTGGACTAAAACTTTGGAGATGTTCCATAAAAGGGGAGAGAATTCATTTTGAGCAGTTCTGATTTTAAATAAGAGGGCCCCACTATGGATTTTCAGCCCCTCACACATTGGTTGTGGTGATGATTGAGAAGTGACTTGGAACCCAAAGGCACCCATTAGATCAAGCAATATTGTATTCATTGTTTGAGTAGCTCCTTTTGGTTTGGCTAGTTATCAGATGGCATGATCAAAACAATTTAAATGTTCTTGGTTTCAGCCTATTCATTGAGTGTGCATTTTTTAATGTCATCCATTAGCATATAGCTTTCATTTGTGGGGCTTACCTTTCCTTCATCTATTCCACTCGTACTGCATGTCTCCATTTGTGTAAGAGCTAACTTAAATTTCACTTTGGCCCTAGTAATATATACTGCAAGATATCATATTTGGAAACATATAGACATATTTTACATGTCTAATTGAGACAAGTATATATCACTTAAGTTTGTGTGAAATTTAGCATTTACAATGTGGGTTCACCTTTTGTAATTGTAACAATGTGATCCACCTTTAAAAATTATAGCGTGGTGCTCACTTTTAGAAATTAGAATATGACGCCCACATTTGTAAGATTTACAATGAGGTTCCACCTTTATAGAATTTATAATGTGGGCCCACTTTTTTGTGATTGTGACCATGTGACCCACCTTTAAAAATTACAAAGTGGGGCCACCTTATTTGAGATTGCGAACATGGGGCCTACCTTGAGGATGAGTGACATGATTTGGAGTGCTCTCTAAATGGGCTTGTTTAGATGGTAAGAGATAAGTAGGAAACAATTGCATCAGCAAATTGTTTTTAAAAAAACAAAGTTTTTTTGTTCCAACTTTCCTATACTAGCGGGTTAAGATTTTGGAATTCCTTCTAGTGAGTTCAAAATTAGGAACAATGACTTACACCTACCAAACATATTTTCCATGATATCATCTCATGGGAACATGGGAACATTCAAATGGCACGTGCCAAACACACCCTAAGGGACCCTCAGGCTTTTGGACTTATTAGTATTTTCTGGGAAACTTGACCATTAATATAAAATACCATGAGTACTCGGGAATAGTGTGCATAGAAGATCATGTTTGATGCTCAAATGCAGAACAATATTAATATTATGGTTAAATAGTTTCATCCTGACATATTTCTTTGTTTTCATCTGATCAAATGTTAAAAAAAAGGAACAAAAAGTGATTGCTTTTGAAATTGATGGCTCAAATTGTGGTATCTTATATCTTTATGATTGTGGAGAATTGTTTGGTGATGCTAGTGCACAAATGCATACAAATTATTTATCTAATAGGTAATATTGACACATCAAACTAAGTATCTAATGAAGGGGGAGGTCAACTTGGGATGAAAGATTCTGTTTTGCTGCTGCAATTCTCCAGTAAGAGTGTTGGCCTTGTCAATATATAATGTAGAGAAATGTGAAAAAGAGACGTATACATTTCAAACAATATCTTTGTTAATTACATTTGTTTGGGTGCTATCCACATGTTCATTTAAATTGTATCTGGAGCACAGATGCGACGCATATTGATCAATCCATTCTTAGCTGTTTGACCTTTCAAATTGTGTATTGTCATAAAATGGTATTACCCTAAAACCTTGAACCTTTATAGATTATTTAGGTATCATAAAATGGAGGAAAATGCATCAATTGAACAACCGCAGAAAAGTGTATTTTCAGTGAAAAAATTGGAAAAGGGAATTTAAGCACCCAATTGGAAAACTCTTATAAAAAAATACAATGTAAATATCAAATACAAGTGCGGAAGCAATAAGAGTTCAATAGAGCAAAATCAACACTGCAATGAATATAGAATTAATTCCAACAAATTAACTGCTCAAGTAATGATAATCAATCTAAATATCATACATTCTGCTCATACCTCCCATAGCATGCAAATCGAATATAAAAGCAGTAAAGAGATGTAGACACAGTTTTATAGTAGCTCGGTCTCCTGAGCTGCATCCACTCTCAAGAGCACCACACCCAATGGTCTCTTGGTTTCCACTATGTGAGGTTTTCAAGAGGTGCATCTCAAACTCATCCAACCTAATTTTATTAGGGTGGTTTGATCACACAGGTCTACTCCACCATCCTTTTATTATAGAAGTTCGATCACAAAGGTCTACTTCTATGATCTATTTAATTGGAGAGGTTTGATCACGAATATCCACTGCTCTTTACAAATTTAATAAAGAAAAGAATAAAATCAAGCGCTAACAAGGGTAAATATTACTTTGAAGATTGCATTTGATGCCAAAATCTGAAATCCAGACTTTAGCTTTGTTGCCTCGGTAGCAGATGCTCCTTGGCACTTGATGATCTCCCAATATAGCACAACCAAGTAGATTTGGAGGTTCTAGATCTAGGGTAATGGAAGATGATCCTAAGATTTGGACAACCTAGATCTATAACTCTTCCACCAAATTCTCTATAATGAGCTTGAATGCTCAATATGATTTTCTTATAAAGGATTTTTTTTTTGCTAAAAGGCAAATGTATTAAAAAAAGGGGAAAGATACAAGGGCAATAGCGCCCCCAAAAGAAAAAAATCATGTAGACATAGACAGAGTAGCCAAAATAGAGGAACAAGGAAAACATGAAGGAGCTTAGCAAACCTTAGAGGAACAAGGAAAACATGAAGGAGCTTAACAACCCTTAAATAATACTAAAATCACCCCCCAAACTCCCCCACCCAACCCACAAAAAAAAAAAAAAAAAAGAGCAGCGCATTAAGAGATAGCCTCTGAATGTCATTTGAGAGGGAGAATAAGGAGTTTGAAAGGTGTTTAGAAAGGCATCTCTTGGCCCAGCTGAAAGAAACAGACCTGTCATTGTAGATTGTCTCATTTCTACAATACCAAATTGTAAGGATGGTGTGGTAGAAAACCAAAGTTGCCCATTGCTTGGAAGTTGTGGTGTTCCTTCCCGCAAACAAAGTGGGCGAAATGTAGGAAGCTGAGAGTGGATTGGATGTAAAGGTGGAGAGGGCTGAAATGGGCCAGTTCCATTGACTTGAAGCAAAAGAGCAGGTGAAGAAGAGGTGATGATTTGTTTCTTCATGTCTTCCACATAAAGTACATCTAGATGCAGGACTTACAACAACAGTCTTTGCCCGGTTTTGGGATGGCGTTTTCCAATGAAGAAGCCTCTAAACTATACAAGAAACATTTGGCCTGGCTAGTCTATTCCAAGTCAAGGCTGACAGTGGGACTTTAGCTGCCCTTGTTTTAATCAGGTTCTAGGTGATTGAGATAGTAAAATTGCTAGAGGGTCTTCCATTCCGGTCTTCCAGATGAGCAAGTCTCTTCTATAAAGGACAGTGGTGGGTGAAGGTTTCAAAGCCTGAGGATTGTTTTAGTGGCTTGCACGAGTTTTCTCTCTGAGCTTTCAAAATGGTTGTGTGGTTAGGTCCAGATTTGATGCAGGCCAGATCTATGATTGACTAATCTAGTATTCCGAACGCGAGTAAGGTGTGAAGATCGATTAACTAATCTAGTTATTGATCATGACAGTACTATCAATTTTGTGGCACAATATGTAATTGACAAACTCAATTGGCCTACAGAGAATCTTCCAATGCCTTACGAAGTTACATGGTCTAATGCTTCTGTCATTACTGTAACTCACAGATGTTTAGTATCTTTCAAGATTGGTGTATATGAAGATAAAATTTGGTGTGATGTAATTCCCATGAATATCAATCATATTCTTTTGGGACAACCATGGCTTCTTAATCGGAAAGTGCAATATGACAAAGAGAAGAATATTTATTCTTTCTATTGGAAAGGACAATATGTTGACCTTGTTCCATTACAATCAACAACATCTTCATCTACTTCATCACCATCAATTAAAGAGTCACAAGATGAACACAAGAAAGAAACAAATTCCACTGACGATGTTGAAAAGCCCATTCATGGAAAGGAAGATCTTATTGTAACTTCAAATGAGAAGCAAGAGATAAAGCAAGATAATGTACAAGCAGACAGTAATCATCCAATGAATCTGATTGCCACATCGGGTGACAAATCAATTACCCCAGTGGTTTCGCAAGAAGATATGTCCACATTAATTGACGTGCACCATATTGATTTCATCTTCAGAGATCAACTAATGTCAATCAACAATTATGCTATCTTATTACAGAGTCTACTATTAAAGCATAAAATGGTCAGATCACACTGTCAATGCAACCATCAACAGACACATCGCCTCCAACCTACTTCTGAGTGGAATAGAAGATTCGATCCAGCTTTCAAGGCATATTATCAACCTGATGCTCAATCAGCGACACAGAAGTTTGTTCGAATAATTTTCGACCCAGGTGGATATTTACAGAACTCGAGGACGAGTTCTCCTCCAAGCAGGGGAGAACTGATGCAGGCCAGATCTATGATTGACCAGGCCATTGGACCCAAGATCAATACAGCCTAATAGATTAAAGTAGATTATATTAATAGTAGTTGTTTATTTGATATTTGGCAAGTCCAGTTGGATTTGATTTAGGACTTCTTATTTGTTTAGAATTAGGAATTTCCTTTCTTAGAGAATTTTATAGTTATAAATAAGGTTGTAATCTCTTCAAGAGATATAGATTTTGATATTGAATAAAGCTTTGGGCATTGGTTCTCAGTTGAGAGAGTTATTTGTCTTTGGTGAGACACCTAGACAATTTATCCCTAAGCCTTTTGGCTTGGAGATTAGCCCGTTGGCTAATCTTCTTCTCCTGCGCTGCTTCAAGATTTGGAGTCATGTATTTATAGATTTTGAGCTTTGATCGGGGTAAAACTTTTGGTTGCCTAAGGTGCCAAAGCAAGGAACACAATTCATGGACAACAGCTAGTTTGACTTAGATCTAGATGTGCCTTGGCTGACCAAGGAAAGGTTGGTCCCCTGAGACCCTTCGAGCATTAAAAAAAAAAGCTCTCTAGGAAATAGACTAAGGAAAAGCTTCGGTCCACCAAATGGGTCTTTCGGTCAGCTGACACAACCATCATCGGCCCCCCCAGACCATCAAAGCTCAAAATCGAGCTCTTTGGAAATTAAACTAAAGCAAGGTCTTGGGCTCTCGAAGGGGCCTCTCTGTCCACCGAGCTAAAGGGGATTTGTCGTCCAAAGAACTTGAGAAGCCTCTAAAAGAAAGGCATTCTCCTGGCCACTTAGACTAAACAAAAATTGAACCAAATTCACGAAGGGTCTTAGGGCTTGTTTCTTGATATATACTAACGTCTAATTTTACCTGTTGGTAGGCATATATTGAAATATGACTGGGAATCGTGGTCTTCTGAACTTGATCTGACTTGAGTCTTCTCTAGAGGCAACTTCATGGACTAGTCTCTGAATTGACAACCCCAGATTCAACTCTGACACTAGCGAAACGTACATTGGTGACATACATCTATTTCTATGCTTGAGACAAAGAAATAGATTCTGTGAAGAAGGCACTAAATGTGTTGACAAGGTCTAAGAAGGGAGAGAAAAAATTTACTCACTTGGAAGTAGTCATTCATTTCAGACTTGTGCCTTTTGGCATTCCATTTAAGAGGGGTACAGTTCCCCTGAATTCTTAACAAGCCAATGAATCTTTCAAATTGTTCTGTTGTGCTGCATCAAACTTTTCCATTCTAATTTGTATTATTAAAGAGGGTTCATTTCACCTGAATTCAAAGTAACCAAACAAATCCTTTATATTTGAGTTACATTGTTTCAAAGCATATTTTCTGCTGTTTTGCTTCTTCAAATCTTTCCATTCTGATATTGTTTTTATTTTTTATTTTTTGCAGGAATCTGGGTTACGTCTTATGTTTTGAATGAAATCCACGATCAAACTCCACCTGTTCAAGTTGTCTCGAGATTTTTGTTGTTGGTTTCGGTATGTATTGTTTGACCATGCTGATATTCTCTGCAGATTGATGATAATTAATACATGACCATGACTTCAATACGTTGCTGTCTATTATCCTTGTTGCATTGTTATTGGGACTGAAGTTAAATTTAAGCATGCATATGAGACAAGATTCTTAATGGAATTGAGTTACATTTATATGAGACAGGATTCTTAATGGAATTGAGTTAACTGCGTCAATAATTGACTTGAACTAAATGTGTACCATTAAGTCTGTTTGATTTTATAGATATTGTAACTTACAAAATTCAACTACTGTAAATGAGATCCCATAGTACAGTCTGAAGGTGCTCATTGTTGCAATGACAGGGTGATTGATGGGTTTTGAGTCACGTCATCACCTTTAAAAAACAATTGAGTCATGTCACAGCGTTGAAAAACAATCACTAAATGCAACAGTCTACCAGAAATTGTGTGACATAAACATATACTAAGTATCACCATTAACTTGGATTGCTTGACACTGCAGCTCCCCCTGTATGCTTGATACTATTCAACACCACTACTACGTGCTTGTTCTGAGAATTGGGAATTTTACGAATGGACTACTTGACAACTTGATTGGGCTCAGCTAGCTGATGAACCAAGTTAGACTAACAAATTTTTAGTATCAAGATTTGGCACATGTCATGCTGTAAGTCCTGTTGAACTTGTGAGTTGGCTGAGGCTCGGTTAGTTGACAAGTCTAGTCAGCAGGACAACTTGCCACTTTCAACGCTCGGCCCTTAGTCATGTTGCAAGGCTAGCAAACTCGTGTGACTGTTTGGACTCACTTGCCCATTTATTTCACCTGGCTAGCTGTTGGCACGTGTTTTTTAAGAGTAGGAAAGGAGGTTCAGAGGTTTAATTACATATTCTATTTAGTACAGGATGCTGTATTTAGTAGAAGCTGAAGTTTGTTGCCTATCATGTGAAGCTTAACTGACTGGAAGAAATGATAAGTTGTAGATTATTTCAGTGAGACTGTATTCTGTGATCTACTCCATTGAACACCATTTATTATAGAGTGTGACAGGAGGTTTAAAGTCCATATTATCTACAATGCAAGATGCTGTATTCACTAGTAAGTTAGGAAGGTTTGTGTTAAGTTGTGGAAATTGTTTTTTCAGTAGACTCGTATTTATACATGCTTATTTCCAAAGATAATCAAACAAAAAAGGAAGTAAAATCTAAGATCAAAGAAAATTCTAATTAGTATAGATATTAGTCTTATCTAAAAGGTAATAACCTAAAGACTGGGAAGTAAAATTTAATAGATATTTAGGAAAATAAAAACTGAATAAGTATTCGCAATAAACTTGGGCATGATGGACTGTGAGGAGTTTTGCTTGGTGTTAGAGCTTAGTCCTCTACGGTGGGCTTCCTCTTGGTCTGCATCATTCTCTCTCACATCCTTGAATTGAACTCTTCATTGACTATGGGGAGAATTATTTGTCTTCCTGTAACACTTGTGAAAAATTCTCGCTCTTAAGCTTGCATTTGGATAGTACATTTGCAAAATCATTTTAATTTTTTTTTAATCCAGCCTATCCAATGAGTTTTAATCCAGTGTCTTCTGATTAGATTATGGATGAAATGAGGATGGAATTCGCAAAAATGGCCTTTGATCAAATGGATCTTCAGGGTAGGGGATCTGTTCACACCAGGCTATGATGAAAACAGCAATAGGATGTCTCATGATGTCTCTTATGTTTGATTTGGAGCTGTTGGAATTAGATTTGGATTCAACATTAAATATAGTGTGATTTATTATCACCTTTCTACACATCAAAAGATAAGGGTGATTTCAACTTCTTGACACATTGAAGACTGGGCCTTCCTCAAAATTATCTACAGTTTGTCAATTATTGCATTGAATATAAATTCTTCATGTTGTTAAAATCTCATCTTTTTTGTCTGGACACCCATCACAAATAAGTGAATGAATAAATGTGAAAGTCAGTGGTTTTGACTAATCAACACAATCTTGAGGATGTACTAATATCTAATGAGTCTAGATATCATGTATTACTTTACCCCATCGATTTTACCTTGGAAGAAGGGGCAATAAATTTTTGCAGAATCTTGCCTGTTGGGTCCATGGTGTTTTCCATTTCTCATAATCTTTCCATGAATATTGGTGAACCTCTTATCTCTCACCGGCGAATTATTTGCTCTGATACCTACTAATGTACCAAAATTATTATTATTATTATTTATCAGTAACAAAAAACTTTCATTAAAAGGAGAAAAAACAATGGAAAGAAAGGAAAAGCAATAAAAGGTTCAAGAGTATTGTACCCCATACACAATAGAACTACATAATTAAACCCTCCCAAGGAGACACCCTCCCAACTAATTTACGATGTAGCACAGTGACAATTGGATCTGAGGATGTTGCTAATGTCAGTAGGAGGTTACACTGTTGATTGATAACTGAGGAATCCTCAACCAAGCCAAGCCTCGTGCTTGATGATAATTCCATAGTAAAGAGAAAACTTCGTAAATAAAGTCAATCTTGAAGCTATCTTTTCATTAGAATTTACTAGAACTTAATACATGCTTATTGCTGAAGGGTAGTCAAACAAAAATGGAAACAAAATGTAAGAGAAATGTACTGAAAGGTATTAATTGATTTGTGAATAAATTTAGCATGATGGGCTTTGATGAATTGGGTCTGGGCCTTCATGTTGATCTGCATCAGTTCAGATAATGATTTGGTCTGCTAATTTTGGTTAAACACATACACATGATAATGATAATGAATCTGGATGATTTATCATGACATTTCAATTTGGATTTTTTAGGATATTTCTTTTACCTTTTTACTATGAATGGAGAATACTTATTACCCATATCAACAGTTCAGATGAATGGTATTTGTGGTTGAGATGAGCTGTTTTCCGAAATACTCAAGAAATTGTGTAAGAAACAGAGAGTTAACTAGGTTGGGTTTACATTCTAAACTGCATTGATAAATGATCAGGTCTTTTTGGGACTCAACCTGTTTTTTTGAAGATTAACATGATCCAAGCCTCAGTCAGCCTGATCCATTTCCACCTTAGTGTCAATGTCCAAGTTTCTTTGTATGCAGTTAATAAATAATGAATCCTTATTGTTTGGACTTTGAGTTATGGACTATAGTACATAAGAATTTGCTAGCAGCTACTCATCTCATTGAAAGAATTTGATCAGTCAAAACATCAAATTGGTTCAAAATCTCATGTTTTGGATTACATTGGGCTCTATTTACCAGAATGGGAGTCAGAGAGTTTTGGGTCCTGTTTGCTACAGATTTAAATCTGGAAGGATTTTACCTTTATGGGCAATTTTAGCCAGTGGTCTTTGACAAGAAAGAAAACACTATACTTTCTTTGACCCTTCTTACTTTGAGTGCAAATGAACTCTCACCGGAAGAAGTCTTGCATGTAATCAGGGTCCACTTAATTTGTTAGGCCTTTTAAATTTTCAGGTTGCATCCTATTCACCTTTTGAGCTGATTGCTCTGAAGAGCAGAGGCCTTATCTTATTCACAGTTGTACCTTTTTTTTTTTTCGCAATACTCACAGTTGTACCTTGGCCGAAGAAACCCTTTTGCTTATCAAAGCCTCTGTTTTTATTTTTTAAACCATTATGGAGGTGAAGTGTCTCTACTTGTTTTTCAAGTATTCCTATTTTCAGATGGAAACCTACAATGTGAGAGACTTAAATTTTTCATGCTATGTTCTGGTTGTTTATAACTACAATGGTTTCAGGACCCAAAAAGTTCTGCCCTATATTGTGGACAGTTTTCTTCTCTCTCTGGCACAGAATTTGATAGGCCCACAAGTGGTCCCACCCAAAAATAGTTTAGGAATTTTTTATTTTTATTAGTCTTTGTGGAGATGTGTTTGAACTTTGAAATGTCAGTGGGCACGTGCTTTGGCACCCACGCAAGCCCTAACCCTAGGGCCTGCATCTCTCTCGCTCTCTCTCTCACACACACACACACGCACACACACACACACCTGCGCCCACCCACCTTGTCCCCTCTCCCTTTTCTTTTTGAATGGTAGAGCCTTAACTATTTCCCTAATAGACGTGGTGATTTTTTTGTATTTTTTATTTTTTATATGATACTGTTTGTGTCGACCCCAACATTGTTGGGACAAGGCTTTGATGATGATGATGATGATGATGATATCATACATCCTCTCCTAAGTTCTTCACATCTATTTCTTACATCCCCAAGGTTGTTCTTGTTCTGCCCAGGCGAGCATTCTTGTACTTACTTTCTTTTCAATATCACCATCTCAACCTTTGCTGTCCCAAATGAGCTTGAGAAGAAGGGAGGCCCATGAATTTGGGACAATGGGCCAGGCTTTAGGCATACCAGATAGTGGACAACTCTTACCAAGAGTGACAGCAGTGGATATAGATATGAATGAACCTTTGGATAAACTTCTGCTGAATAAAAGATTCCGTCATTCTTTCATGGCTTTTGCAGACAGGTTTGCGCTCTTTCTCAACTTAAGATATTGGGGTTTGCTAATTCCACATGCCCACCTATTTGTGTTGTCGGCATGTGCAGTTGAGAAATATCATCCTCTTGAGCAAAGTTTGGAACTTATCATCATTAAGTATTTTAGTTGCATGAAGGGAGATGCATAATACTGTTATATTTGTAATTACAGTTGTCTGGCTGGAGAGAGCGTACATTTTTACGATGAAGTCTACGAGTTCAGCAAAATACCCGTTGATGACACTGTGAGAAGGGTGTACATGGCACGCCACATCATCGAGAAGTACATACAGAGAGGTATGTTATTCCAAAAATCGTATTATACAATTGTTTCATCAAATTTTCAGCAAAATCTTGTTCCAATTTTTATCTGACAAAATATGATTAGATTTACCACTGACAGTCATGAAATGTGTTGTCTTTAGTACTTCCTTACCGAAAAAAAAAAAAAAAAGCCATGGGTGGTCTAGTTTTCTGGCATTCCAATTGCAATCAATATACAATCTCAATATTGTTAGAATTAGGAAAATGCTACCAGTGATGATAATATCACGATCTAACCAAAAAAGGATTCAGCTGACACACTTTCCTATTCGTATTGCTCTGGACCCCCCACTGTTTTGTCAGCATATTCAAGTCACTTAACAGTTTGGATATGTCCAAAATTTTAAATGCATTTATAGCAAACTTTTGTTCTTGCTTGATCACTTCTTCTCTCTTTCTTATCATCTTGGTCCTGTCTAACGAATCCATTCTTTAGGACTTGAATATGCTTATTGGTTATCAAAACATGCAATTAACAGGTTCAGATATGGAGGTTAATATATCTCATAGAACCCGTGAGGAAATTCTTAGCACTACCGACCTTGCCCATTCCAATCTATTTAATTGTGCCACAAGCGAGCTGTTGCAGTTGATGAAAATGGTATGCTATCTGCACAGAATTGATGATAGAAGCCTTTCTTTTCGTGTCTCTTTGCGGTAATGATTTTGTCACTGTTTTCCTATTTATGAAGAATTTGTTGCAAGATTATTGGTCATCATTGTTCTTTGTAAAATTCAAAGAAGAATTGAGGCCAAAACCAGAAGACAATGAATGTATGGAGCGTGTTGTGGGGTGGGACTACTCTCCTAGACTGAGTATTGTTCGTGGTGCTGATGATCCCTTTCACCAAGAGCATCCACAGAAGGGTTCCCTGCCCGAAATGTGATAATCATGAACTGCATTTGTTGAAATGATCTTCCATAGTCCAAAAGAAATCAGTTGAAGGAGCTAGAATGCCAATGTTAGGGAAATGATGCAGCACAGATATGGCTCGAGTATTTCTTCTGCGAATTGCATTGAAGTTTTGGACATGAATGTGAAACAAGTATGTTACCTCTTTTGATGTATCATAGCATTATTTGGGGGAGCACGGTGTATACTACGGGAACAGTGACAGACCTTTCTCCTACACACAATAATGGATGTTAAAAAACAATCCATCCCAAAATTTAGGGTGATGAGGGAATATAATTGCCGTTAATACTATTACTCAACTTTGTTCTGAGGACTAACGCCGAGCCCATGAGATCAATAATTCTGAACACTGAACCATGTAAGGCCAATATGAGTACTGGATTTTTTCTGTGATTAATCTACCTCCCTAGCCCAGCTGTAAAACCTTGTCACACTTAAATGTGAAGCAGAGCTCAAGATACATGAGACAAAGCTATGTTGATGACAATGATGACGATGGCTGCACCATGAACCCAATTGCTCATCGCATCAATGAAGGAAGAAGATACCAGTAAGTAAATACCATAGAAGTGGAATTTCCAGGAACAACCGGGATATCCTTGAAGAACCACCTAAGCTTTGGGGTCCATGTGGCACTCTCTGATCAATCTGAACCCCCACACTAGCAACTTACCCATGGATCAGCACTCACTAAAACCTGATGTTCATCTGGGTTTTGCAGGCTCTTGGATTGATCATTCAGAATTTAGCAACCAACTGTATTTAATGGCTAGGATTTGGAGAGTCTTTAAGTATGCAAAAATGTACCCTCAAGTTCAGATTACCAGTTTTAATGAGGTTGGTCATAACGAGGCGTTTCAAACCATTGGGATAGTGTGTTATTTAAATATCCCTTAAATTTGTTTATTTCGAGCATTCCTGACTTTTCCCCATGAGTTGGTGGCTTTTGAGAGTGCTTGAGCTGGGAGCTCCTGATTGCAATTTGAGCAAGTCTGAACAGTTTCCTTTTAATTGGTAAAGATGACCCAAACCCACAACTTCAAGTTTGCAACAGCAAACAGCTTTCATTGTACCACAGCCTCTTATACGGAATTAGTCTAGACATGTCTATATCATGGCTGATTCAAATGGATAATTTGAACAAATAGAGACTTGCAAAACATCAATTTCCAGGAATGCAAGAGATTCTTTAGGAACTTTCTCAAGCCAAAAATGTCTGAAAATGGGTGTTTTCCTTTTAGGCTAGCTTTACTTAAATCTATGTACGCGAGGTAGGGTCGGAGCATCTCTCAACGTGTTCACTGTCCCCATCATTAGCTACATGAATGAATTTTGTTTCTCTATTCCCCGATCCATCATATTGCACTATGTGTCTTCACCCAACTCTATCATTTAGTTTCCATATAGAGCTCTAAAACCATTCTTCTTAGTCATGCTGGCTAAAGAGCATGCGGGAGAACGACTGCTGATGGGTCGGGCTGATTGCTTGCATCGGAGTATTGGTCAGTGTTTTCGTGAAAAAGGTCCAAAACTTACTGATATGGTTAAACTAAACAAGATTTGGGAATAAAAGTGTCATCTTACATTGAATTTTTATGCCTGTTCAGGCAATGGTGTAAGGACACAGCGCCTGGACTTCAGCTACTGAAATCTAACATATGACACAGCTATTTTTTCTCTTTAATTTTTATTATGTAGGTATCGCGAGGTCTTTCACCCAATGGGACTAATAGCATGTGTGGCATCCGCTAAACCTACACAAATGCACACCAGCAAATTTGGGGTGATTTTGAATACAAGATGTAGGGAGCAAACTTACACCATAAGCGACTCCACCAACTCCTAGGTGGATAACATATAACACTCTTCTAATAGAACTTTCGGTAAATAAAAGACACTAATATAATCACATCAAAAAATGGGTGAGTGTAGAGGTGTGAAATGGGCTGTGCAGGCGGAAAATGGTTGTCCCAGCCATGCCAAGGCCAGGCCGTACATCGGTAGGGCCTCAGCCCTGAATTAGAATCGCTCGGGCACGAGCCTATTGTGCCGTGCCATATCCAAGCCAGCCAAGGGGCTTCATTGTATATTATTTTTTAAAATTTTTTTATAGTTGTCATTAAAACTTGTATGTGACCATAAATATCATATTGAAACTTGTATTAGATGATATTAGATTTTAGATTTCACTCATTGACACTTGTATGAGTCCATAAATACCACATTGACGCTTGTACAATGCCAAAAATATCACATATTAAAAATTGTATTACTCAGTTTTTAAATCATGATGTCATAAGCAGGCCTTTTTAAATGCATCCACTATCTCGGCCAGAGCCCACATCTGTAAGTCTACCCACCCTCCAATGAACACATAAATCTGAGCTCTACCATGCTATCCTACGGGCCTGGGCACCCTTAGCCTAGTAAAGCCCGTTCATTGGGCTATAGGCCGCCGCATGTTGACCAGCATGTGTGCTGGGCTTGCGTGGCCTGACCCATTTTACTTCTCTAGGTGGATGGTGAAATAAAGTAATTAGATCTTTCTAACCCAAGGTGACCTTTCTGATAGCCTTGCATTTTTAAACTCTACGTTCCAAGGACGTTATCACGCCAAACAACAGACTCTAGGTTGGAAATTCAAATTCCTGGTTCTTAAATGACCAAATGTGCTATAAATGCACACCAGTCTCGTATCTATTACGTTTCAAGAATGTGGTGAAATCCACCAGCTTCAAACTTGACAAAGAGATGACCAAGTTAGATTTAACGCCCATTGTCCAGCTCTTGCCTGATTGTTAGCCATCATCATTTGATCATTTCCATTGGATAGAATTCAACAAGAATAACTCGGCTTGTCACAGGCTATTATTACTCTACCACCTTAAAAAGCAAATGACCCAAATCAGTAATAACAATCACATGTAAAAGAATGCTGACGCTTCAATTCTCAGCCAAATAAAATAGGACTTCTTCATGCATATCACTACTTTGGTATTGTGCCAGTAGCAGAAATATCATTAGTTCCAGTAGCTGAAACATCAGTAGTGTAGGGGCTTCATGTAAATCACTCTTTCATGCAAATCATTAGTAGTGATAAAAACCCATAGCAGTGCTATAACCTGATCATTCCATTTTGGTTAAGGGGCATGCACAAGACATAGAATGCGCCATCCCAAACGTCACTTTGGACGAAGAGATTGTAGACAACAGATCACACCCCCCTTGTCTGACATGGTAGCAGAATTTTATTATCTTGATAATGGAATAATCCAAGCTAATCACAATTTTTATATATATTATAACTTATGTAACATACTTGTTACTAAACAACGGGTAAGGCCTGGCTTGGTCAGGCCCTTGCTTGGTTCGCAAGGTTGACAACTTTTAAAAATTGAGCCCTATACCTTACCGTCTTTTAGGACAAGAATAAAAGCCCTTGCTTTTGCAAACTTTAGTGGGTGGATGCCCTCACCAAAGGGCTAGATTGACAAACATAACATTGACTTTTTTTGTTTTAGGCAAAGAACCCTAACATTGGCTTAACTGATTGGAGAGGTTGCACTTCTTCATATGTATATATTCTTTTCACTTTCATCCTTTAACTTCTTCAGCTCACCCCTTCTCTTTAATGGACTATTGATCTAGGCAGAGAAACTTTTATTCAAGGGTGTTTTTTTTTTTTTTTTATTAAACCCCAACCAAAGGGGTTGAATCCCATGAGAGAGCCCACATAGATAGGAACAAAAGCTCACACATATGGGAAAGAAAGCTTGCACAGGTGAGAATATAAGCCTCACACATGTGGGAAAAAAAAACCCACATTGCGGGGAAAGGTGGCATGTCTAAGGTCCAAATCCACTTGAGTAAGGAGCTGTTCTCTTCAAGGACGTTGTTTACCTACATTAAACATGTGCAAATCATCTCAAATGAGTCACTTTTGATTAACACTGGCCTTTTTTTTTGGTAGAAAATGTTGGCCTTAAATACTCTCGAAAGAGTTGATTTCTAATTCCATTTTTTTCTAATTCTACTACATAACCATCTTAACATTCTCATCTTAAACAGGGAGCTCTTATTTGAATGTCTCTATATACAGATACACACATATCCATACTTTGGACAAGCTCATGCCAAACTTTCTTTCGCAAACTTATTAAAAAACCTGAAGTACCCCCTTAATGTATCCGAATCCTAACCTTTTTTTTCGTGTTTTTATTTTTACAGCCAAAATTTTGGGGTATCATCGCTGCATAATAAAGATGGATTATCCTTCTAAATTATCCTGTACTACATTTTTTCCCTCTTCAATGACCATGGCCGGGGAAATGTGCAAAGATATGAAAGCGTACCCTGTGAGTGTGGCATGAGGATTTCGTGAAGGAAGAAAAAACCTAAAACATGCACAAAGCATGATTTGAGAATCTGTTTAATATTGAAGTCTTACCCGCATTATTAACAT
This sequence comes from Sextonia rubra, assembly GCA_037013555.1. Classification (NCBI taxonomy): domain Eukaryota; kingdom Viridiplantae; phylum Streptophyta; class Magnoliopsida; order Laurales; family Lauraceae; genus Sextonia; species Sextonia rubra. Next base: position 60,397,158 of record JASUAD010000001.1, read on the forward strand.
ATCGAAATCATTAATATTAATAAACTTAAACGGAGCTTTCATGATACTGGAACTTCTCCATGTATCAATATCAACCTTGTGGGGCCCGCTTTGGCCACCTGAATGTTGGGTCACAGCCCCATTGGTGAAATTTATTAGAGGAGACTATGGAGAAAAAAAAAACACTTTAATGGGCCACTAAACAAAAAATGCTCTAATAATGTTTATGATATAGAAAAGGTTTCCACTATTTTTTCAAAGAAATTCGTGGAGCGACGACCTTGTCATTCTACAGAATATATTTTTTACTCTTCTTCTTCCCCATTTCTCCTTTTTGCACCTCGTCCTCTTCTGTTTCTTCTCTCAATCTAACCAGATCCAATCCACCTCCCCCATCATCCTCTCTTTGTTTTTGTTTCTCCTTTCTTCCTCTTCCTTTTGTTTCCCATCTAATAGAGGAGTGCCTATCTATAGGTACTCAACATGGTGATGGTGGAGTAGATGACAAGGATGATGATGGCGAGTGGCTCAAGGAGTTTGTAGTCCTACTTGAAGGCGGAGACGTGTAAGCGGAGGGCGTCAGGAGAGGTTGATGGGGGCGGAGAAGTAGGAAGTCCAGGAGCGAGTGAGGCCGGTGGCACTAACAAGGCTCTTGATGAAGATGTTGCCAGAGGTGATGAATGTGACAAAGTTGCCAAGCTTGACTCGAAGGTATCAGAACGACCCCTAGGCGAGCGAGATCTTGACGGTGAACTCGGAGGTAGGAGGAAGACCATCTACTTCACTTCACTTCTCAGAGGCATTTCATCGATCACCTTGCGCACACCATTTGATCTCAAATTTAGGGCCCTTGGAGGCTTGTGCAGCTTTGAAGAGAGAATGGAAGGTAGTGATCAAGGTATTGGTCCTCTTCTACGCTGTCGAGATCCCAGCCCACAGGTCATTCTCCTAGCTCCGAGTCGAGCTCGGCAACTTTGTCGCCTTCATCATTGTCTACAACATCATCATCAAGAGCCTTGTTAGTGCCGCCGGTCTCGCCCGCTCCTAGACCTCCTACTTCTCAACCCTCATCAACCTCCAACCAGATGCGCTCCACTTCCATGTCTTAGACTTCAAGGACGGCTACAACCTCCTTGACTCACTCTTCGTTGTCGTCCTCATCAATTGCTCTACCATATCCATGTTGGGTACCTATAGATGGGCACTTGTTAGTTGGCTGGGAAACCGAAGGAGGAGGAAGAGAGGAGAAACAAGAAGAAAAAAAAGAAACATAAACAAGGGGAGATGATGGGGGAAGTGGATTGGATTTGGTTGAATTGGGAAAAGAAGAAATAGGAGAGGAACATGTGCAAAGAAGAGGAATGAGGAAGAAGAAGAAATAAAAATATATTTTCTGAAGTAACAACGTTGTCACTAGGATGGCAATGGGTTGGATTTAAACCGGGACATGCCCCGCCCCCGCTCCTATTAGGGGGTTTGGTAGTGTGTTGGTCAGGGTTAGGTTGGATATAGTTTTTCATGCATTAACCCAAGTTGGGTTCAGGGCGGGCTTCGATTTTCAGGTGTAGTAACCTGGCCCACCTTGTATATCTTTACTTTATACATTTCTTCATGCATTTACTATTATCATATGAGAGTAAGTAGTGTAAGTGGCAATGAGGATGGATATTGTACTAGTAGTCATGGGTTTAAATCACTATCACACATTCATGGGCAGGTTTGCTGTGACTATTATAACCCGGGTTTGTTACATTAGCAACACCAATCAGGTCGGGTTTGGATTTACTTAGATTGAAACCCACCCGCCCCATTGCCATCCCTAGTCACTTCAAGAATCTCTTTAAAGAAATAGCGGAAAAGGCCCCTGGGTGATTTTTATCTATCATAAATGCTGTTGGGGTGTTTTTTGTTTAGTGGCGTGTTAAATAAAAACTGATAAATTTCTAGAAAAACAAAAATTCTGGACTTCATATTTTTTAAAGATATTATCTGACTAATTCTGTGTGTATTAGTCCTCACGCCATTATCACTTATATATTTAACCAGAATAGATGTTGACTTCGACCTTCCAGAATATATTTACACGATCGATACGAAATTTGTGCTATTTTACAGACATGAGTTATTTTATAGAATTGAGTGTGTGTACAAAACCATACACCACTATTTTATTTATTTTATTTTATTGTTTAGAGGTTGTAAATTAGAATATAGGATTTTAAAGTAAAAATGTGACTTCCATGCGCCACTCGTGAAAGCAGGGATAATATTCCTAGTGTGATGTGTGACGGTTCTTGATCCAACCCTCCAACCTGACCCAAACTCAAGCAATTGAGGGCTCCAGTTCACATTTTCTGACCCAATCAATAAACCGTTACAATGGAGATCGAGGTCATCATTTTTGTTCAACCTGTTTACTTGAACTCAACCACACCCAAGTAATCTTGCCACGACAACCTAGCAACCTAGACTGTTCATGACGGGCTTCCCTTAACATTTCAACTCAGATTGATAAATGGACCCGGTTTAGGTTTGAGACGGGCCTTGGGGGTTTGTAGTGGCCATGCCCCCACAAACTTCCTGAAAATTTTGTTCTCTTTCACATATGGCTTCTTCTTCTTCTTCTTCTTCTTCTTCTTCTTCTTCTTTTAATAGTACCATTGCGATGCCTAGAAAGGATAGGTGCTTTAAAAGAGATTGAATTGATCCATGGTGGACCTGATCACATGTATGAGCTCGGAGGTTTTGCCTCATTTTTTTCGTTTTTTGCTAGATTTATTTTTTGCTAAAGCGAAATATTCACCTGCATAACGGCCATATATACATAGACATTCCCATCCAACGGTGAAGGAGGCGTGGGGCCCATCAGAAGAGCGGGGCCTCTTGAATTTGAAGGTGTGGAATGTGACAAATGTCACACGTCCATACGTGAGAAGCACCACAAATAAAAATTATTGAATGTCAATCATTTTACATGAGAAACAACCCTATGGACTATTTGGATGCATTGGAGGTGGTTAAAAACAGTGAAGGTGATCGAGGGTGGCTTATTCATCCGATAATTTTGAACTTCTTAACTTGTGGTAAAAGCCGTGCATCCTTTGAGGTCTTGCTTGTCAAGACAAAGGTCAAGCCCAACCCAACGGCTCAGGTCGATCCATAAGGTCAATCTAGTCCAAAAAAATCTTACTGCAGATTTCCAATGATTCTTGTATATCACTGACCAAGTGTACATTCCATTTGTAGCCCATCCATTTAGCATCTTAGATATGGTCAATTTTTTTGACAATAGATATGGTCAGTTTTAATCATAGTAGGATATGTATTATAAAATGAGAATACATGCAAAGGAAATACACCATCTGAATTAGGTATGGTCAATTGTAATCATAGCAGGATTTGTATTTAAAAAGAGAATACATGCAAAGGAAATATACACTGGCCATCTCTGAAAATCTATTTTCTTTACATTATACTATTGCGAAGTTACATTGCTCACCCCCAGGGGCTTCAACAAACAGGTTTGTCCACTTTCTTACTACACTTGGGCAATCTGATTTAAACATGTTTTGGTACGGTGGTGATGCCTCGCTGTTGTGTGCTATGTTGTTATTTGGTCTTTGTTTTGTTGGGTGGCTGTTTGTGTCAAAAATTTTTTTTTTTTTATTATATGTTAAAGAGGATGATTCACTGAAACAAACGGCAACAACAACAGCAAGACAACCAAAAATAAACAAGACCAAGACAGACCCATGACAGCACCAAGAGCAACCACGACACACAAACAAACAGAAGCAAACCATCCTAAACAACTACAAAAACCTAATAACACAACCACCAAGACCAAAAAAAAAAAAAAAAAGACCTTCCATTGTCTAGCATATTAGAAAACAGCCCCTGCAAAGACTCCAAAATCTATTTGATTTACAGCTGATGATGCTTCATAGATCTCAATCTGAATAGTCTGCACATATGAATGAAGGCATGCTAGAGGAACTGAATTGAACCAGACGCTCTTGACTGGGACTCTTAATCTTGAGAGCACCTATATGGTTGGTTTCCTTCTCTTTTGCTAAAAGACACTCTCCATAAGGGAATAACTTTCAGAATAGTGAACCTGTTTCTAATAAGTCATAAGATTTCATGGAAGATTTGTGCCTTCTTTTAGAGCATGCTCGTGTAGCCATTTTTCATGAAAAAATGTGAGGATTGGGAAATGGTTTTTCGTACTACAGTAAAATCTATGTTTGATGCTACAGCTTTTTCTACGAAAAATAAATTTCTATTTTTGGGGTGGAGTAGAGGGACATTTCAGAAACAGAACCTATTTTGGTGGCCCTTGTACAAATGTGCCCTTCAATTATTAAATTGTTAATATGATTCGCAGCACAAATTCTAACACCATCGAGGTGAGAGAAAAATTTCTGCCTCTAATAGCCCATTTGCTTTAGTTTGAGAGGCATAGGCGGTCACAACATAGTTTGATTTTGAGGAGCAGACTGATTTTAGGAGAACTAATCGACCTGCTGGACTTAGAGTGATCCCTTTTCAACTACTTATTTTTTGGTGAATTTTACCTAAGATGCCATTCGATTGGATTGAGTTTGAATTTTTAATTATTGAAATTGACGAACCTAAGCAAGCCATTTGTCTATAATTATTATATATTAAAGCAGAGAATTTTGGATTTAATTTTGACTGTAATTTTCATTTTGACTGAAAATTTTTTTTGGTAACTTAGTTGAGGGGCTGGGACTCGTATATAAACACTGATGCCAACACAACTCATAGACACACAACTTATACATGTAAGGTTTAGGGGGACTCACACATGAGAAAACACAACAAAACTCGTACATGTTACAACTCACATATGCAAAGAGGAGGAGGTGAGAATTGAACTTGAGCTCTTAGTAAGAACCAATACTCCTTACCACAAGGGTAAGGAGCTGAAGTTATATTCAGTTTTTACGATTGAAGCATGTACTGTCATTTTATCTCATACACTCCCCCATTTTTGCAACTCCCATCCATCCCACTTTTAACAAACTTCTACTAAACATGCACTAACTCACTTGGAAATGTACAATTATATCTATTTATGTGCTCCTTTATTTTGCTAAATTACACAGGCAATGTTGGATTTAGAAAGTTGGAAGCACGAAGTGCACCATTTGTTTTTTTTTTTATGGTCTACACTATATTTGATTTATGAATTTGAAATGATGTCTAAATGATGAATATGAAATGATGTCTAAATTTATGAATGCTTAATTTACAATATACACTGTTTATTTTCTCGTCTACGGTTGTTTAATATGAATTGAATGTGCATACCAGTGCTAATCAAGGGCTGGATTTAGGGAAGACAATACATTAAAACAAATATAATTTTTTTGGTGTGTTTGTGTCGTTTAATTGTTGTCCTTTGCTTTCTTAATGACACTGTCTCCTATTAAACAAAAAAAAAAAAAAAAAGGCTACAAAGAATATACCATTGATTACAGATGGATGTACTTAAACCATCCAATGCCGGCCGTGTAGAACTAAATGGCAAGCTTAAATTCCTTCACCTGTAATCGTAAAGGCACCATCTGAGTTTGTTGGATCATCATAAAAAGGTGAGAAAAGTCCCAAATGCAATTATTTTATGCCCTCGTCCAACCATTCATCATTGCATGAGAGTGGGCCTTCGTGGTCCCACTTATTAAGTGTTCTCGTAGATTAAATGTTCTGGGCTCCTCAACACTACCTCCCATGTGGAACCCTATGGACATGCATTTTTTAGCGTCCAGTCATGCCTCTTGGAATTTGAATTTGCAATCAATTGGCTTTAATACTGTATTAAACTTTCTAAGCTAATAATTCCTATTAAAACCTAACTTATACAATTAAGAGCAAACCTATCTCTAACAACCAAACTAATTTCCTTATAAATAAATAAAAAAAACGACCAAACTAATCTTTATGTAACATGATCCTTTCCTAGATGACATGATCCTTTCATAGATGATTTATTATTGTTGAAATTAAAAATAAAAGCCATTTGATCTTTAAAAAACTAAATGAAGATATTTTGCAAAAATGATCATATCTTCTTAGAGATTATCGTCCATCCATAGATTTATCATTGTTGCAACCCGCTTCTGTTGAGTCTACCGGTGATGGTAGTCCACTAGATCATATTTGGTGAAATCTCTTCTAGAAGTTTTGATTATGCATATTGATGGAGATAGAAATTTGATGAAGATGACAATATCGTAACGCTTGAGTAGGGGAGGATGCCGATCTTTTTCATGATGATAATTGCATAAGCGTATGCCCGGCTTCATCGCAAGTTCATTGCTAGGCCCTAGCTCTGACGCCATATAGACTTTTAAAGAAATAAATTCATTGCATAAACCAACTGTGTTAGCCAATTGAGAATTGATCTTAATTTACACAATGAAAAGCAAATCTGATCAACAATTATTCAAAGTTTAAATTGCCTAATCTCAAACAACTAAACAAATCTTTATGCAAGATACCAATCTCTAACACTGATGTACCTCCATATGATATTATTAACTTTATTTTTCTTAAATGAATACACAAAAATCCATAGTCAAATGGCTAGCTCGAATAAGAGAATATAATTAGAAGGATATACAATAGATATGCAGATGTGATTTTGACGTTCTTAATATTTATTTAAGATTATTAGGTATTCATTTCCCATCTCCCCCTATTCATGTTCCTGTAAGTGAAAACTATTAAATGGACTAATAATTCATACAAATTCAATTACATAAAACAAATAGGCCCTTACAAATTTGCAATTATAAAATGCTTAGGACTCTATCGATTGTATGGAACTTAATACATATAAATCCATGATCAAATAGGCTTCGATAAAAAGATAATTGGACATGAGAGTGGTGAAAAAAAAAGAAGGGATATAGATCATAAGGCATCTCCCTATCCACAAATACAATCTGTCAATCCCTGGGTCCATTGTATAGGAATTTGGATAGCGTGAGTGTGTGGTAATGAGTATGTATGAAGAAAAAATAAAATTATAAATTAAAAAATAGAGATATAGATGGGCCTTAACTTTCTAAGGATTTGGACTTCAAAGATGATGCGTGGGTGTTCCTCATTTCAATTACAAAGAAAATTATTTGAAGGTCACATTCTAGTTTGAACCTTTTTAGAAGGGTCTCGATGTCCCGAACTCACACACACTAACACAAGTTCTTATCCTACAAGTCAAAAGTTAGGAACCATTGGATACTTGCCTTTTCTTCTTTAATTTTATGCATTTTTTAAATTCTTAAGAATACAAAAACTCAAAATGGATGGAACCGGTTAATCAATGTGGGCCCACTTGTAAATGGTAATTTACAGCTTCTGTTGAGAGCAGTCAGCTGATTCACGATATAACCACCAAAGCTTTACAAAATACATTACATTTAATCCATCACCCAGCACGCGTGTGGCGTCCACAGACAAATACTCACATAGACAAGAGGAATGAGAAGCATGTGAAGTTGATTGAGGGTCTCTGGAAAATCACTCTAATTAATAAAAAAAAATGGTTGCTGAAATATCACTCTAATAAGCCCTGGGCTGATTATCTTAGCCTTCCATTTTAATGGGAAAGGAAAGATTGAAGTATTTCACTGAAAACTCTTTCTTTAACTGTTTATTGTCCATTTCATAGACTTGGGTAGTTTGCCTTTTGCAGTAATAGTAATTTCTACCAAAAAAACAAGAGTATAAGAAAAATCAGTTTAACATATGCAAATATTACATATGTAATTGCAATATATGCAAATGTTGTATATGTAAAACGCACACATTACCATATTTTTCAGAATAATTGTTTCACGTGAGTAAAAGAGACATTCAACATTTTTAAATGCATGTATTTTCATTTTTTTGAATGATTTTAAAAACTTTATTGTGTAATTTTCTTTTTGTGCCCAAATTCCTAGCATTCCTCGAGTAAGGGAAAATTCCTTACTATTGTGAGTAGGCACATCAGCGTAACATGATCCTTTCGATTTCCTATTTACCATAAATAAGATTTGACTTACTCTTTGGACATATGATATAAGGCTTTGCCAATATGAAGGTTAAAATGAAAAATAAAAATTTCACCATTCAATTAATTTGATTTTGAAAAATTAAAAAATAGTATGACAAAAATACAGTTAAACATGAAAAACCCCTACAAATATCTAAGTCTCTTTTAACACTAACTAATATTTGTCTTCAGTTTTCAAAAGCTTACCAACCCTGGAGGTAGCTTAGCAGGAGTCAGATAATGATTTGCTCTTAAAGGTTGTGGAATTGAAATGTACTATAACACTGTGATTACAGGGGATTTACCTATATTTTCTTATGCCCAAAGGGCTTAATCTAGCTCAAAGGGTTCTGAGTTAGGACACTCTCCATTATAATAAAAAAAAGCCCACTAAGTTGGAGGAAAATGTATTCTTCGATATTCTAAAATCTGCCTTTTATCAAAGGCGCTTAAATTAAAAAAATATATAGCACAGAATGATCAAATAGCTTGCCCTATATTTGAAAATAATTACTCACCCTTGACCCAATTAAATCAAATCTAAGAAACGTAACAGCCTCATCTACCATTTCACCCCCAACTCTCCACAGCTTAGATATGAGTCAAATGCGGGTCAAATGTAGGGTAAAATTATATTATCCTACTCAAGTGTGCCAATTTTTATGCAACTTGACTAGCTGGCCATTATTATTATTATTTTGCTAAGTTGGACTACGGGTGAGGAGTGGTAATTTAAACTTGAAAACCAACGATCAATCCGTATGTTTGTGATAAACTAAAGTGTAAATACCACTCAATCAACCTTCAATGCAAGTGTTCCATTAATCAACATTTTTCAAAAAAGACAATAAACTTGCAATAAAAGGTTCCATCTGTCATTTGTGTTGGTTGAGATCTCCGTCTTTCAATTGTCCCTTCCTCCAATCCATCTATTTATATATCGTTATCAACTTCTCAACTCTCGACGTCTTCACACAAAGAAAACGAAGAAGACATGGACCTCTCCGCCTTCCTCCACGACCTCCAATCCCAACCCGCCTGGCTCCTCCTCCCCACAGCTCTTGGCCTCCTCTCTATCTTCAACCTCATCACCTCCCTCCTCAAAACGCTCTACATCTTCCTCTTCAGACCCCCCAAGAACCTCCTCCTCTACGGCTCATGGGCCCTCGTCACTGGCTGTACTGACGGCATCGGAAAGAGCCTCGCCTTCGAACTGGCCCACAAGGGTCTCCACCTTATCCTCCTCGGTCGCAACCCAGACAAGCTCAAGCAGATCTCGACCGAAATCCAGGCAAGATTCAAGCAGACCCAGATCAGGACCGTCGTTGTAGACCTGGCGGGAGATCTGACGGTCGGGATTGAGAGGGTCAGAGAGGAGATAGAGGGGTTGGACGTGGGGTTGTTGATAAACTGTGCAGGGTGTGGAGATCGGCTGAGGAGGTTTCATGAGGTTGATGAGGAGTCGTTGAAGAGTTTACTGAAGGTTAATGTGGAGGGGTTGACAAAGGTTTGTGTTATTGTCTGGATTAAATTAATTTCACACTTGTGGAGGTGCTTTTTATGGAAAGTGAAAATCATTTTCTAACGTAAAAAGTTAATAAAATTTTGTTTGGGGTGGCTGTTTTTTTTCTTTTAAATAAAAATTTTTTTATTTATTTATTTATTTATTCACTATCTATAGAAGCATATTTTGATGAAATGTAAAAAAATGTTTTTCACGAAATGTGAACAAGGGTATGAAATGGGTTTTCCACCAAATGAGGGAAGAGGTCGTTCATATAACCTGGTTTCGTGGGGCGCGTGTTAGGGGCAGAGCCAAGAACATTCTTGGGTTGGAGGTCACGTTGGACCTTGGTCTCCTCCTAAAATCCAATAAGAATTCTAAATTTATTCCCAAAATTCAAATAAAAATTTTGGGACTTCTCCTAAAATGCCTTGTTAAAATGAAAATCCTACGTGTGCCACAAAAGAATGATTTATTAGTGGAAATATATTGTTTGATTGTGAAATGTAGGTTTTTGAAATTTGTGCAGGTAACCCAAGTGGTGTTGAGGGGGATGTTGGAGAGGAAGAAAGGAGCAATTGTGAATATCGGATCAGGTTCTTCCGTTTTGAGGCCGACTCTGCCGTTATTTGTTGTTTATGCCTCTACAAAAGCGTATGTCTCTTCATCATATTCTTCTTCTTCTTTCTTTATTTTCTGAGTATTCGGTTGTTATTAGATTGTAATGTCTGGTAGTGGTACGATTATATGCAATCCCGTTCTTATCGGAATACGATTTTGGACGTTACGGCAGGAAAACCTAAAATGTTTGGTTTTTCGCCGAAATATCGGTGTTTAAGAAGTATCGGTCATATCGCCCGGTACAAAAAGGTTTAGAGTATTGCTTGCACCGTTTTTCACTTTCAAGATATAATTTAAAATGCAACGCCTCTTATGTAACAGGATTTTGGATATAGACTTCTCCTACCTATCGGTTTTGCATGTGTTTAGTGTGAACTTAAATAATTCTCACGATCATTATATTCTTATAATTTTAGTTAAGTTGGGGACACTCCAAAAGGAATTATATAAAAATTGAAGAATTTTAATTTTTTATTTTATAATTATTTTCTATTTTTTATTTTATCACTAAATAGGATATAAATCTAGTGGACTACGTCTAATTGAGTGCCGGCCATATAGAGGTTTTAGCTTTTAAATTTAGGAAAAATTTTATAATAGTATAAGACTTTTAGCCCATTTCTTTAAAAAAAATACATAAAGATTTTAATATTCCAAGAGAGTATAGAAGTCTTCCATGTTTCTTCCCATAAACCCTCACAATAAAACTCTTTTTAAAAATTAAAAAAATAACCTTATGCCAGTTTTAATATTTTTCTTTAATAATCTTTTTTTCTCTTTACTAATAAAATAACCCCAAGACTTATAATTTTTCTGTTCTTTTTTATTTATTAATATTTTGTTATGAAAGGAAAAGATCCTAAATTGCATTACACCAAAATATCTGCTAATGCCTAATGATTACACCATTGGCTGCCGTGTCAAATTTTAGGATTCAAAATCATGGCCAATACTGATAAGAAAAACCAAGATTTAAGTCTAGTATTGAGATTTTATGAATAAAAATCCAACGGCCAATCAGATCTTCCCACGTCATCAGTAGGGTTTTTATTTCTGATGGAGCCTCATATCTCTATTGGACGTACAAAAGTATAAAGAAATGTAAAAAATATATAGTATAGAAATTATAATAGAGAGACGTAAGATTGGATCTCAAGTACATTTTATGTTTCGAACTAAAGCTGTAGCAAAATGTTAATGCATGTACATTGCTTCCTACTATTAATTTCTGTTCTATTCTGAAATTCAATCTCTCATCTCCTACATCTTCCTACAGCTTTTTGGGAGACAAGAAAAATAGGCTTTTCTTATGCTAGTCAAATGCTTGATGTAACCAAATATTTAATAAAAAAATGCCAATGCACTCTTAGTTAAGTGGTCTTGGCACCTTAGTACTACTCATATAAGCCTAGGAATTAATCTGCGGGTCATCCTGTTTAGAGTATCACTCCTGAGAAGCCTATTTTGGCAGAAAAAAAAATCTATTAAAGCTTTAGGACATTTAATATTATGAAGTTTCAGATGGGTCAACCTTGTCACTGTTTTCAGTAAAACAATGTCTATTTTCAGTAAAGCATTTATATCCCATCTCTCATCTACTCTGACATCCTGTTCAGAAAAATTTATGAGAAAAGGTCACCGTAAATTCTACCAGCTTTTCGAATGTGATCTTGGCGTACAACACCAGATAATGAAGCGGGATGGGAAGGAAAAATGTGCACTTTATCTAATTTTGGACTTCTCAAGGGCATGAATCATGTGTAATTTCATTGTAGGACGTAATCCGATCCTGGTGGGCATGGGCTGAGTTATCCATGTTAAATTCATGACAATCTCAATTTGCATTTGTTTCTTTCACAAGGAAACAACATCATGGTAAGGGTGTCAATGTGATTCTTAGGTGGGCAAGTTATTTCACAGGCTATGTGCCACTCGCCCATCCAGTAAAAAGGTAAAACATCTGCCAGACGAGTGAATGTTTGGTATTTTATTTAACATGCCGTGCATGGTTATATTAGTGTTATCCTTAACTGAATAGAGTATGGATAGGATTTAGTTTTTTTTTTTGTTTTTAGTTTTATTTTTTTGATATCGAGGGTAAGAAAGTAGACCTCAAAGAGGTAAGAAGACTAGAAGAGCACTCAGGAGAGGTAATACAAGGACCTTTTGTAAGGAAAAGGTACTTGGTCAGGCAAGTACGAACTACCTTTCTTATGAGTGGGGTAAAAGGTCATTCCTTAGATTTAGCGTTTGTTTCTATTATTTTAGGAGTATAATTTTTTTTAGGATATTGAGAAAATGACATTAAATTGGATAATGAGACTCTCAAATACTCTATCAAAATGGTGTAAGCCCTAGATCAAAAGAATAAGCACAAGTTTAAGGGCACAATTAGTAAACATCAATGGGAAGGATTCCTCATAATTTTCCTCACTTTCGTGGAACATTGGAAAAGTCATATTTGGTAAAGTGAGAAAAATTATCAAGAGGAGTCCTCGCTTCCTCATATCTAATTATTCCTTAGATTCGATGTCCCCCCAATCCGAATTTGGAAGTCTGCGTGATGAAATGTGCAGCATAGGAGAACAGGACGATACTTTAGTATAGGTTTCTTTCTTTCTTAGTTTGTTTGTTTTTTTTTTTTTTAATTTTCAAGGTCCTACAATCAATATCCAACTGTTAATCATCTTTAAAGGCACAAAATGAGTGGAAGAACAAATATTAGTTGTTGATTTGTCATAAATTTGGAGATATTTTTTAAAAAATTTTTCTAGACCATTGGATCGCAATTTCTAGATTTTTGTGGCGCCCTTTTGCAAATTCTAAACCATGAATTTTCTTTAGGAGGTAAAATTAGTTGTGCCATTAAATTTGGCAATAGCTTCATTATGGATCATGAGATAATGGAAAAAAAAGAAAAAGAAAAAACTCTAGGCCATTGATCTACACAACGCAAAAAAAGGGGCTTTTTTTTGGCAATTCATTGTTTCAAATTCTTGCATCTTGTGGGCTCGAAAATCATAATTTGAACTATACATTATTTTCGAAAGACCAGACATGGGTAGGTGTTTAGATTTCTGTTGCAAATCCCTCATGAATTTTGAGGTATTTGTGAAAAATATCTAGACTCTAAAACTATATTTTATTCTTGTGAGCCTCATTTGCATGATCCGACTTGTTCAAATTCTCTAAAGAATACAAAATGCCTTTGGCTGGTCGGGGGGAGAGGGGTAGGAGTGGGTTGGTTTTATGCTCAGTCATTGATTTTTCATAAATTATGAGAAATTTGAAAAAGAAAAAAAAAGTGTAACTGTTGGATCACACATTGAATTTGTTTGCATCATAAATCCTATATGGGGATAGCTGGGTTCTTGGTGAACAAAATGTTTACCAACGGTGCCCTTAAGAGAAATTAATTGGATACCGTGTGGTTGGCTTGCATTTGTGATGACATACACAAACCATTGTGGAGATAATGAAAGGGTTTCAAGACTTCCATTTTTAATTATGAAATGAGTATTATTAGTTGCAATTAAAATAATAGATAGAAAAAAGTACTCCTCTATAAACACCATGTATGGAACAATGTGGGGCCAGTCATAAGAAATGGCGGGCATAAAATAGAGATCCCTCCTGATAGTCACCAATTCCTAGGTTTTGGACACATACAAATGTATTAGAATCTTGAATCAATTGTTTTTTTACTTTTTATTTTTCATACGAACCCATTTAATTTGTGGGCAACAGATCACGAAGTCAAAGATATGAGATAATTTGATGAGCCTATTATGGGGTGGATTATTCCCTCCCCAAATTTGACAGCCATCCAACCTTGCTCACTGTTTAACAGTAGTTCAAAACAGTTATTATCTTAAATTAGTTCCATCTTCCAGCACAAAGATTGCCAATTTGCCATGGCGCCTGAATTCATTGCCTTCTTTCGTCCCACCATAAAAAAATCCTCTTTGTACAGTTTGAGAAAGTTAGCAAATTATTTACGTCACTGCCTAGATTCTGCTGATCACAGGGACCAACACGGACTTGAATGGGTCAGCTACATCTCTCTGAAACAGTCTCCCTCCTTTCGTTAATTGCTTTCAATTCAAGTTTTTATGGCGCTAACTGACTCATCCCGCTGCCTACGGTACGGTCAAGGATGGAAAGTCATTGGCTTTAAATTTTGTAGCAGTCGGTTTGGCTGTCATCAAACATCAAACATGAGTGTCCTTGCGCCATGTTTGTTTTATTTACAGATGAAGCAAGGTTAATTGGTTAGGTAAAGGTGCAATTTTACTTCTTGATAAAGTGAAACTGTTTTTTTGTTTTCATGAAGTAAATGACCTGATGTGAAATGAGAAGTTAATAAGTGGTTAACCGCTTGTGTTTTGCACGGTAATGGCTTTTTGGAGACTTATAAATTAAATGTACATTTATTTTTATTTCAATAAAATCTTATTTTTCCACTTATTGTGACTAGGGCTGTCAATCCGGCCCTTTAGAGAGGGGGCCCGGCCCGACCCGACCGGCAAAAGCCCTCAAAATGAGGACTTATTTTTTTATCTAAAGCCCGAGGGTATGGTAGGGCTTTATTTTTAAAAGCTCGCATCTAGAGGGCTGAGCTTAGACTTGATTAATCAAGCCCGAGGGGGCCCGACTCAGCCCGCTGTTTATTAAATTTTAATATAAAATATATAATATACACAAGCCTTTTGGGCCTGTTAAACTTTTTGACAAAAGCCATGTCCATGCTACAGCCAAGTGTTTTCCACTTTTCACTTTGTGAGAAATTATCAAAATACCTAGCCAATAGTCATAAAACAGTAACATTTGAAGAGTATTTTTGTCTTTTAAAAGATAAAGCCCTAAATGTCATCGTATATAAGCAACTCCCTCTTATCGACAAAGGTAAAAAGAAAAAGCCCTAAACGCTCTTATACCCTAAACGCTACCACTAATGCCTTAAAAAAAAGTTTTTAACTTCGTCATGCTGCTTTTTGCATTGCATTGCCGGTCCCCAGCTTAGACAAAGGAGGAGAGTTTGTATAAGGTTGGTTGGTAGTGGTGGTATAGGATGTTGCATATAAAAGATTTATTTCCATTAAAAAAAAATTTCCCTTTCTTTTGGCCCTGGCTCAGCATAGGCCCGGCCCTAGCCCTTGAGGGTTGGGTAAGGGCCTAAAAACTATAAGCCCGCCGTAAAAGTCGAGGGCCTTTGCTCAGTTAGGCCCGGCCCGCATATGTGAGGGTAGGATAAGGGCTTACCTAAGCCCGGCCCGGGCCCAGCCCTATGACAGCCCTAGTTGTGACCAGCTAAACATGTTTAAATAAAATCTTGGCGTTTGAAATTAATTTAATGAGCCAAACTTGTTTTGATCAATGTAGATCTTCACAAAATGGAGCACATGCGAGTGGACCTTCTTCCACTGCTGAGTGATCAACCTTCTGTAATCAATTCCATGGCGGATAAATTACAGATGACCATGTTTAGGTTTAGTTTTTTGCCTGAGGAGTTTTGAAAAGTCATCCTCAACAATGAATATCAATTTGATGTTTTGAGTTATCCAATCTAAGACAATGGAACTTTATGATTTTCATCCGTACATATACATACCTACACGCTTGGGCTCAATTCAAGTGCTTGAGTCCTCTGCATGAGCCCAATCCTACTCCACACAACATCTAAGCAAACCCTTAGTCTGAATTCAAACAAGTCGATGAAGCTTCTCACCAATGAATGTGATAACTTTGCAGGTACATTGAGCAATTTACAAGAGGCCTCTATGTAGAGTACAAGAGGAAAGGGATCGATGTGCAGTGTCAGGTATGAAAACTTTAACATGTCCTGAGCCCCATGAAATGTACAATTTCCTTCCAGGAGCCAAATTGTAGGAGTGTGTCAAACTTTATGGATGTGGTCAAATGGGTAGCACTTGCTACAATGGGTACAATCAAGTATGGCACATGAACTAAGTTGGGCCGGCTGAAGTATGTCCATGCCCAGCCTGTTTGGTTGTTGGACCTTAATTTAGGACCACCCCGAGGCTTAGGGCACAGCCGACGGTGTTGATCTGATTATGTTAAAATTGTCAGGCTCGACTAGACCATGTACAAGTACTGGAGGACTGAAATATGAAGAGCCAACCCATTTAACTACCGGGCTGAAAATCAACTACTCTTATCAAGCCCAATGTAGTTTAGCCTGTTGGAATATTTTTGCTGCTAGTTCCTTCCTTTTCTTTGCCTTTTCCGGTGCATCATAATATAGTGTTCCTTAATTATCTAATTGTGAATCACGATTAACCGAGGGAGACCTCTGAGGTCATCCTCTTAAGTCTGTTAGCAGGGCCCACTTATGAATTCATGGTTGTAATATTTGTTAGAGTCACATACTTCAAATTGTAAGAATCTCATGTGGATGTGGAAAAGGAGGCCCACAAGCGGAGAAACCCACATAAATGGGAAGGGAACCCACATATGTGGGAAGAGGTACCCGAAGGTCAAACTTTGGATAGCTAACTGATAGCTGCCGCTCCTTATCGCTCGGGTAAAGACCATGAGACCCAATTGTTTCTTCAAATGGGCTTCCACTTGAATATCCAAAATTGAGGATTAAATAATCTCCTCTTTAATAAAAAATGATTCAAAAGGAGATTGAAAATGAAGATCCATCCATCACCTTAGTAATTCAAATTGTACGAAGAATGTCAATATCACCTTATATCCTTAATTCTTGGATAGTTGTCTAGCCATCCGCAGCCCCATCTTAGACTGCCTGCCGAGCAACCTTACCTGATTGCTTTTGTTGCCCTGTTTTGCTTTTCTGTTTTGGCTTGCTGCTTGGTCTCCTAAAGTCTTCTCTTTTTTGGTTTTACGGATTCTCTTGTGGGCTTCAGCCTCTTTACATTTTGGGGGGCTTGTTTTTTGTCCAGTCCCTTTTCTCTCTATACAAATCTTTTGCACCACAGCAAAAGGGAAAAAAAAAAAAATCCTATGCGAACAAACGGGCCCTTATGGCCTGTTTGGATGAACAAAAAGGTGGATAGAACTTTCAATAGTTGAAATTTATGTTGCTGAGTTTTCTTCACATGTTTTTAACTCATGTTTTCTCCAAAACCAGTTGGGTCCTTAAAGTTTGAATAGGGCCAACCCCGTATAGTAATTTTTCAATGTGGACATGGGGAGGATTCTGAACTGTGTAATTGGTATCTTCATCAAATGATTCTGAACTGGTTAAGGATGGTAATTCCTGAGTTGAACTACCAACCTAATCCATACCTATCGGTTAGGATCTTGATTCTTTAGTCAATTAATTTTGGGTTGAGTCCAGAATTGCGATTTGACATCTTTTGACCTTATCCAACCTGAATCAACCTATGAACTTAGGCTCTACGTTGGCCCATTTAACTTCCAGTCGAATTTTAAGAAACATTTTCACCTGAAAATGGATCACTTTAGACTTAGCCTATACATGTTACAAAATCACTCAAACTCATATGATTAGACCCTACCTGACCCATTAGAACTCCTAGTAAAAGTAGCACTTGGATTTCTAACACTTGGGAAATTGGGATGGGCTAGAAAACCATGTCTTTAAAACTAGGGAAAACAATGGGTCTGCTTTCATGTGGGCCAGCGGAAATACATATCCGCACTGACTCAACCACATCATACTCAACTAGACTAATGATAAGTTTAAGATATATATTACCAAACCCACCTCATGATAGAAAATGGCGGGCTGGAGTATGATACCCATTTATCCTTCTAAGTTTTATTCTTTCAAAAGACATTAAAACATATTTAAGAAGAAAATTTTTTTAATGGGGCGACAAAGTTGAAGCATCTAAAACCCAAAGATGCCCCAAATCCAACTTGCGTCATAATCTAAAAATCTATACCCACGCTAAACCTGAGGCAACCAAGGTGGTCACACCGATCTAATCAAACCCATTGCCATCCTACCTCTGGATTTCAATCATCTGTTATGATTGACTGTGGTTTCTTTTCTCAATGCAGATCCCATTGTATGTGGCAACAAAAATGGTCCCCTTCATGAGAATGTCCTTCTTCATCCCATCTCCTGATGCATATGCTAAAGCTGCTGTACGGTGGATTGGCTATGAACCCCTCTGCATGCCTTACTGGACCCATTACGTTCAATGGTGTTTCTTTTCTCTCTTACCGGACACACCCGGTCTTGCTTGGCTTGTGAGAAATAGTACTGGTCCTAGAAGGAAAATGAAAGGCTCTAAGAAAGAATGATAGGGAATTGTGTGTCGTCAAACTAGTCACTCACCTCAAAAGAGAGGACATGATATCATACCTCACTACTATTCTCGTTCTTCTTAGTTCTAACATTAACAACTGTTCTCAGAAAGCAACTACTTGTGCAACGACCTTCCAATGTTATTTTGACTTTGGATTTATATTTTGGAAATGAATGATTGTTATTGAATTGGATTCTTCTTTTAAGGATGGCATTAGTTGCATTATACATGTCTACCCAATGAAGAGGATAACCATACTTTAATTGTGGAAAAATATAATTGGGTCCAGATCCTCTGTGACATCTATTACATGGCCACGGTATAACTCATTATTGAAATTCCAACTCAGGGCACAAATAAAGATATCTGGACCATTAAATGTAAATCCCATCCTCTCCGTTGGCACACCGCAAAGTTTTACTTTAAAATGAGTGGGTCTTCCCCTCCAATTGAGCACATTATGAGAACGTGATTGTGTTGATGTGGTGTTAAGCACGTTTACATAGTTCTCAATTGGACAGTGAGACTCACTCATCTTGAACCGGAACTAAAAGGTATACGAGTGAATATGATGAAATTAATTGTTAACGGTAGTGATTATATCTATGCGGGTCCTAAGATGGAGTTTCAAGAATGTGTTCTCCGGTTCTTGAATAATAGTTGTGACAGAGGATCCAGATTCAATATAATTGTTTTAATAATTATGGTATTGGCTTGTAGGTATTGGTTCTGAGGTTTTTTTTATATGCAATATTGGTGTTTATTGTTTATTCCTTGGTGACTTAGAATTGGGCATTGTTCGGAATTTCTCTCCCTAACCCACATCCTCCTTTCTTTTAGTGCGAGCTTACATCCCTTTTCTTCTCTCTCTCTCCCTCTTTAAAACTCTCTTTTCTCATGTCATTTCAGTTCTTCTTTGTGGTAGCAGTCAATTTTTGTTTCCATGGGTGTAGTACGGGAACTAGCAAATTTGAAGAGGCAAGGGGGCTGCTCTAATCTTCCCTACAACACGTGTGAGGAATCTTGCATTCTTACCAAGAGAAAATCAAAACCTTGTCTATTAAGGAAAATGTGTCTACTAAATGAAGAAAAGTGGAGATTCACGGAAAATCAAAAGAACTTTTCTCACCATCACATGATCCTCTATGCCCACAAAAACAAAGCGAGACATTCATCCCATATTGAAGGAAAAAAAAAAAGGGGGCAGTTTGAAGAAATAAACAATTTAGTCCCCTTTGGCTTCCTCTTTATCGGTTGTTCCCTGTTGCTTCATCCTTTGTTTTGATGCAGGCCTTCAAAAGTCTCATTTGAGACAAATTCAAAGGCTTTACATGTGTCTGCCAATTAAACATCTGTAACTGCTAAAAAAAGGAAGGAAATAAACAAATAATTTTCATCTTAGTATGATTTGGTCACATTGTAAAATCTGATTATGCATAATTAATAAAAATATTATAAAAAAATATGTTTTATGCACAATCAATGCCTTATATCATATTGAAATTTGGCGAGGACCAACATGAGGAGTCAGCATTTATTTTTAAGGGTTTAAATTTTAATAGGCGGAGTCCAGAGTCTACTTCTATATCAAACTTATCTTAGTTCTCTGTTTGTTATTAGATCTATATATAATATTATATATCTGAACTCCATAATCTGTTTATTAACATGTGTCAAAGAATAAAGTAAAAATTAAGGCGGGGAAAGTAAAAACACTTTTTAAATTTTTTTTATAACAAAGTTTACTTCTCTCCATATTATCACACTTGATTGGTTGTGAAGGCTTGTCAAAGGGCAGGGCCGAGCAGGGCATTGGTTTGTCCTAGCTCTACCCTCAATATATGCAAGGCCGGGCTTGGGCTGGCCATAGCCCTCAAGAGCCTGTTCCACCTAGGCCTTTACCTTACCCTTCAGGGCCAAGGCCAGATTAGAGCCGGGCCCAGGGTTTGAAAACAAGAATTGCATTTTTAAAATATTTTGGTATTATCATCAAGCATTGAGTGTTAATCTAACATTCACCCTTATTTATTTGGACTTAGGATTGACCATGGTTGCAATAAAGCAAGCGTGGCGGAGTTTTAAAAATTTTGAATGACTGATGGCAAATTAAAAATTAGTTTATATAATAATATCTTTTAATACTACATCTAATGATATAAAATGACACATCAAATAATACTTAATAAATCTTCTGATGATATATTAAATAATATAAAATAACACTTCCGATGATACTTAATAATATTTGTAATGAAACTTATTTTATATGCAAAAGGTATTGTATATGTTAATTAATTTAAACAATGATACTTGATAATATCTTCAAAATTTAATAATTTAGTCCTCTTTCAATATAACTAATAAATCTACTAATGCATCACTATCGGCGTATTCACTATTACTATGTTCCTTGGCACATAATCAATCATGTGCACAAATTACAGCATCTATTGTCATTGATTTTAAATAAGTCCTATGTGGGCTTAATGTGTTTTGTCCTGTGCTAAAGACATGCTTAAAAGTAATTGTGAAAATAGAAATAGCTAAAATATCACGAGCCATATTTATTAAAATTGGATACTTCATTAAATTTCTTTTCCACCAATCTAATACATTTAATATTGTAAATTATTCTCTAGGGTCTTCCAACTAATTATCTAATTTTGGTTTTCTTTTATTGCTATTTTTTTATCTTCACCATATAATGGCATGTTACTTGGTTTAACTTCATTTTCTGAACTAGATTTATTATCTAATTTCAAAAAATTTCTAAAAAAGTTTAAGAGTTTCATTTGTATGCATTCTTATATATTTATTTAATGCACATAATTTGCTAAAAACAATTAGACTATATGTATAATTATAAGGAGTTGTTCAGACTATATATTTAATTATATATTTTTTAAAATGAAGGAAAAAAATATAAGGACATGCCGGGCCTGATATTGTCTTAACCCAGCCCTCAAAATTAGAGGACCTGTAAAATTTTGTCTTAGCTCAATCTTAGGGCTTTTTGAAAAAACATAAAAACACTTAGTTGAAGGGCTTTTTAGGAGCTAGGTAGGATGGGGCTACTTGTCGAAGGGCCAAATTGACAAGCTTAGTTGTGATTGACAAATTGAGAGCATGTAGGATGTATTTGGAAGCAGGATAAGGGGGGATAAGTGGAGGAGATAAGCAACTTTTTGAATCCTATCCCACTTATCCCTTTTTTGTTTACATTTTTAGTGTATGAGATTATATTATCGTAGTCCCAATGCTACAGTGAATTAATATCTAATATGGGGCTTAGATAATCCCACCTGGAAGGTGGGATAACTTGGGTTGGCTTTAAAGGGAGGTGGGATTATATTTTTTAAGTCTTTTTTGTCCCTTATCTCCCATTTATCCGGACACAACCAAATACGAGATTGGATTGATCTTTGAAATAAATGGAATCTCATCTAATATAATAATACCATTGGATGGATTTGGATGGTATTAACTATCTAATCCTACAAAAAATTTATCCCGCTTCCAAACACATCCGTGTAAAATTAGAGTCTAGATCCTTTGGGACGGACAGTGCATGGAAGGGCTAATTGGTCGCCCCATGCTGACCTTGGGATTTTCTTGTATAATCACAATTCGAAGAATAAAGGGTTGGTAGTCTCAAGTCACTTCTCAACTTTACTTTTCTCCTTCAATGAACAACAGTTATATATAAAGAGAATTTCTCCTTTCGCAAGGGAACATAAGAGAGCGACAAATGGTATCCCTAAAATAAATCTAATTCTATTACTTTGAGTTTAAAAAAAGTCATATCTGATTAGAATTCGATACATATCAGCTGCCCAGAAAATCATCCTAAAGTTTTGGTCAAATCCTCCCAAGGGCTTCAATACATTTAGCAAAATCTTCCGCCTTAGCATATACATCTACGTTTTCTAAATTCAGTTGGAAAGTAATCGGCATTGGAATTGAACGAGTTTGAATGAGCTACAATTTAGGGAAGACAACCACTTCTTAATTGTATGATAAAAAGTTGAAATTCCCAAATTGGTAGGTATATTAAATGGGACCATGTCCATATCGACCTGGTAATTCATCAACGTCACTCACCCGGTAGCACTCCAACTCCGCACGAAGAGTTGAAAAAAACAAAAAACCCCTATCTTTTCCTATATCATTTAAATCTTGACTATGTTTAAGGGTTTCATAATGGTGTATGATGAGTTCGGTACCCACTTAGATTTGGAGTTATGATGATGAGGACCTTATTAATATGGGACAGGCCAAAACTACTTATTGTATTTGTCTTGGAAGTTCTCAAATGCACTAAGATTAAATTAGAACCCATGTTAACTATTATATTTACATGTCGGTATAAATTGGTTACTTGATTCTATGAAGAGCGTTATGTCAACTAGTCTTGTCCAACTCTATCGAGTTTTGCACACTGATCAATCTATTTTTCTTGTCTAATGAGAGGGTCCTACAGTGACTACGACCCCAGATTGCATCAGTTAGGAACTTAAATAATGATTTAATGATTAGGATGCTAAGAAATTTTTGTATTAACAAAAATAATGATTTAATGATTAGGATGCTGAAAATTTTTTGTATTAACAAAAGTAGAATGGATCTGTGGGCCCAGGTGGAACACATGATGAAAAATTAACACTATAGCTCTTGAAGAGGAGCTAGGGGCGACCGAGAAAATTTGAGACCCCTGATGAGTGGGCCATTATTGGCCCATCATATGATGGTCTCAAAATTATCTTAGGAGTGAAACGTGAGACCTTGTGTAGATTACAAGTCAACCAGTTAATCCAAGTAAATTATTGCATGGACCTTAATCAGATTCAAATTCACACATTTGACCATTGACCATACCTAGTAATTAAATTACGCAAATAGACGTGAGTACAATTATTATCATTGTTGTTGTTGTTGTTAGAACTTGGGTTACAACACTATACCTTAAAGATGTACATGCAAGGAAGGGTGAGGCCCACTTATGTAGTATGCATTGTATCCATGGACAAGTGGGATAGTAGGGGTATTCATAGGACCGGCTGGGCTAGGCTAACGCATATCCAGTCTTAGTCAAACTTTAGAATTACTACCCAGGCCCGAACCAAGCCCAACACAAGCTGTAAGAGTTAACTCCATGCTTGCCAGCCTGAATTGAGATTTTTTTAAATCAATTATGTGGCCATTTAAGTAATTTTTTGTATTAATTAAATTAAATTATATGCATTCCTTACACAAGTCAGGCCGGGCTTTGGGCTTTCTATCACTTAATTCAAGACCAGCCCTAGGCGTGCTCTAGCTGGCCCGGCCCAAGATTACCCGAAAGTGGGGTGGTGTGTAGCAAGTGATTATTTTCATCAAAATTCTCTTTTTACTTATTTTTCATATATTGGAAATGTATCATTAATGCAGTATTCAAGTATGTGGATGAGTTTGATGGACATTTTTTTTATATAAATGTGTGTCATATCAGTTGGAGATTACTTCCATTTCATTTGCTACTGTAGCATATTTGCGGAAATTAAAAATTGAAATTTCTATTTTAATTCTTTCTTAGTTGAATAAGCAACAACGCTACTATATAAGCAAAGGAGTTAACCAAAATCAAGTGGTCAGGGTTTGTACCACTAGTTGTGTCTGTTACTTTTTTTTCTTTTTTTTTTTGAAGTATGGTTTAGTAATAGAAATTTTAAAGAAGCTTTACTGAACTTTTATTTTTTTTTTGGTTTACAGCATTTAAAATCTTAAAACCTACTTAAAATTTATTTATTTTCTCTCACAATGCTATAATAATAATTATTATTATGAGTATTACTATTATTATTTAAATATCATTATAATGACTATAATGTTTTTTTTTCTCTCATTACCAGCTGCAGTCATGGCTTAGGTATTTCGCTTTCCTATTGACCATTTATTTAAAACACTTTTATCTTTTATTTAAGATTTGGGATTTATTTTGACTTCATATATCGCCTCATTTTATATCATTTCATTAGGATCCCAAATCAATATAGCATATAGTGATTTATTATTGGTTTACGATTTTAACCATACTCTTATAGCTCATCAACTCTGACTAAGAAACTTATATGATTGATTTGTAATTTACGTGAATTCATTGCACCTTTTTTCTTTTTTATAGAATTTAATATAGAGAATTTTAAAATGTTTAATAATAAATCTATATATTTTATATTTGCTTTATTTGTTATAAAATTAGGTATTTCGGCTTTTTTGGCCCATGTTGGGCATGAGCCTTGCATCGCTAATTTAGTTAAAACATCACACCACCTCACTTTTTTCATCAAACCAAATTGAAGTAAAAAACAGTCACCCTACATTTACTCCTCCCTTACTGCACCTTTGGCTAAACTAATAGGTTGGAGCTCTCGCCTTTCTATTGTTTCCTTTTGTGCTTTTCAATGTGGGCCACCGCTAACCATAATTATTATATATATTAAATCTAAAAAAACAGAGGCCTATGAAGGGTGCCACGTTAGCACCCTCTTTTTTCTTTTTTTCTAGAGCGGCATGTCTACTCTACAAAATTACACGTTGCATGGCTTCCCTAAAATCTCTTTTTCATTAGGTGAAGCCATCCTAAAATCTCTCCTCCACAATTTCAAAATCTCTTTCTCATTCCCTAAAATCTCTCTTCCTCATTCCCCTAAAATTTATTCTTTATTCCCTAAAATCTCTCCCTCTACGTTTTAAAACAATCCCCAAAATCTATCCTTCCACCCTCTCTCTCTCTCTCTCTTTCTCTCATTTATCCTTTCCTATTTTGAGAACAAGCATAAGTTTGATAAAGATCAGTTAGATTATGGCTGCTTGACAACGCTTTTTCAAGATATATATTAGAAATGCTCTCTCCCTTATTGTAACCTCACTTTTTCTTTTTTGTGTTTAGTTTTCTTATACAAGAAGATTCGTTGATTGTGGTAACTGAAGAAGATTACGGCCAGTGTTATTCACTTCACTGTATCTCCTTCTACAATAATGGCAACCCGTTTTACGAGTTCGATAGATCGGGGCCATTTTACTTCATGAGCAGCACGGCTGGCCACTACAGGAATGGCCATAAGATGATCATCGGAATCTTGGGCCATGAAGTACCACTTCCCGACCAGGATGCGCCCCCCCTCCCCCCCCCCCCCCCCACCCCACACACACACACACACACACACAAACACAACACCCCCCATCTAGCCCACTTGAACCCAATGCTGCTATTCCAATAGCAGGGGTTTCTTACATTTTGATTGCATCACAGTTTGTTATGGTGTTTCTTGGGTTTATCTTCCATCATAGCTATTATGATTATGTTCATGTTATTGATGGTAGGTACTGAAAAGGAAAGTGCAGGGAACGAACAGAAAGCTTCTTGTATACTAACATGACACTTAAAAAAAAACCACGTGGGACCTATGCCTTTTTGGTAGTTATGAGTGGGATGTTATTCTTGGTTGAGCATTGGTATTTTCTTTATTATTTGTTTTATACATTTTTAATTGTTTATTTTCAAGTTCTCACTTTCATTTAGTGTCAAATACTGTTTGTTTGATTGGAATGCAATTACTTAGTATTCTATTTTTCTCTTCTTTTTTTTTAGTGCAAGTGCAAAGGTTCAAACATAAATATGATAAGTCCATTCTATTTTTTTTTGAAATAATCGATATTTATTCATTTTGATCTTCGGTTTGACTTTACATTCAATATAAGGAGTTTGACCAATTATTCGATAGATATTGTATTATGATATTTGTCTAAAATTCATAAACTGGCTTTTGTTGCTATTGGACTGAATCCATTTGACTACAAAGAGATGCTTCAAAGAATGCTGGTGGTTTGTTTTTTCCCCTTACTTTTTTATGGAAAGTCGAAAACTAATTAAAGGATTAATTAATATTTTTTATATTATTTTTTTCTGGAAATCATCTCAGTTATACTAACACCCCACATTATGTCCCTAATAGATTGAGCTCCAACGGGATATAGTTTTTTTTCTTTTCCTTTTCCGGTTTTTTTCATCTTTGAATGGTATAGTTTTTAACCTTTTGCTTTCATTTGATTTTCTTTCTTTTTTATTAGTGATTTCAACCCATGCCTTTTTTTATATTTACAAAGCTTTCATAGGTACGATATTATAGTTTTTATATCAAAATGAAATAAAAGATATCTAATTTTATTAATTTTTTCCATCTGTGCCTTTTTATATGGTTATTTTTATACCTTATCCTAAGGGCAGTGAACCCAAAAGAGCCCACACAAATGGGGAGAGGAAATCATGGGAAGGAGAGCCCATACAAGTTATATATATATATATAATTTCACCTTGCTTTGTTAGTTAACAAAATTTATGTTTTTCTTTTCTTCATTTCCTTTATCCTCTTTTATATAATTTGACAAAACTATCAAATAAGCCCACTTTTGTATCAATAGGGTCTCTTAATTTACTCTTCAATTAAAGAATGCCACTAAATAACAATTATAATCCTTATTTTTAGGAATATAGCTAAATAAATGTAGATCATATCATTCTTTTTTCTTGAAATAAGTATCACTGGCCCAACTTTTTTATCTCTTCATCAATAAGGCAGCAAAAGCTGGATACTAACATCTTTCTAAAAATCATTATTAAAATACTAAATATCAAAAAGTTATTAGAAAGAGAAAAACTATGGTGGACTTTGACGTAAACAATATTTATTATTATTATTATTGTTTTGGACGCAGGACTTTATTGTTAGTCTTTTACACATAGCAATTAAACCAGAAATAGCTCCCACCAAAAATGCAAAGAAGGGATGGCCAATGTTTAGAGAAGCTGGATCTTTCTCATGGATGAGTCGGGCTAAATATTGTGGTATACAAGGCATGTTTATTACATATAGAAATTGTATCCAATCTTAGGTAAACCAGACATGGTCCCTCGAAATATATTATGTGTTTGTGCTTATATATAGGAAATCCTAATGAGCATCACTTGTGAGGACCCCCTTTTTACCAACACATGAGGTGGTTACAGTCAATCCCATTCCGACCCCCTCACAATCACATTCAATCGTGGATTGACACAAGCTCAGATTGGCATAGCTCCATGCGTCAGTCAGATTTTTCGATCCCCCTTGTGCTATAATAGTATTTTTGGGATGCGAGAACCTATAATCAATCCAATCCCCTCATATTCACCACCATTCTTTGAATTGGTACAACTCCATATTTGACACTAAATCAAATGTTACTCAATGTGGGATTAAAAAGAGAGAGAGAGAGAGAGAGAGAGAGAGAGAGAGATGACCATAAGTCGTCCATGGTGGTTTGGTTTGTGACACGAGTAGACATGTCATCAATTGTGATTTGGTTGTCACCAGGGTCGCTACATTATTTTGAAAATAATCGCGTTACGGTTTAAAACCTAATAAAGCTAAGCAATTTTAATTTTAAATATTATTTTTTTTCTATCCTAAATTGCTTCCACCCTTATATGGTTTCAAATAAATAAATAAATAAGATTGGATGTCACACAAGATTCAATTTTGTTTTGATCACTTAAAAGCTTTACCCCGCTACACTGTTACATAGCACCATAACCACTATGTATCACACTTTACGTAGTGTTACAGCCACTAGTTGTTACGCCCACCGCTACTCTGATCCTTAGTTGTGACACAGGCGGACCTTACATTCTCAATTTAAATCAAATATGCCACACCCCATCACCTATGTATCACTTTGTCACGTTTTTCTTTATGAGCCCTAATTTTGTGATAACTATTTTCATACACTTACCGTGAAAACTTTTTATATGAGTCCCATTTGTGGATGAGACCGGGGGGATCGAAAGATCTATGTGGGAGCACCTCAAATATTAATTTTGACCTCCAATCACATGTTGCTAACCCTTTCATCATTGGCCCATAAATCTAATTTATTCGGATTGGTGCACAGTTGATCCAACAGTCCAGTAAATTTGGATTTGACCAAAACTTGAGGCGTGTGACTCTTAGGGGAGTCTAGATGTATTGCAAGATTTGAATTGGGTGGTTAATAGGCCCTTCCTAGAATTCTCACAAAAAAAAAATGTAAGAACTAGTCTCACAAGATTATTTCCATTGTCTTTGTTAATGCTAGTATGCATCATTCCCTCACTATTCATGCTATAAAACTCTTTGGGCGTTTTTACTAAAAAATGTCCCTTTTTTAGCATATGAGATTTTAACACTTGTCGTGAAGATTTTATTAAAATAAGCTATCCCTTACTTTTTGCTTTGCACTTGTAAGGTAATATTTTTATTGGACATGTCGAAATGAGCATAAACTCTCTTTATTTAGTGAGGAGCTTTTGAGAATTCCTCTCTCTTTCTCTCTCTATATATATAGGGCTTTGATTTTATAAGAACTATTCGTACGTACTTACCGTGAGAACTTTTAATTGGATCCCATTTGGGGATAAGACCAGGGGGATGAAAAGATCTATGTGGGACCATTTCAAATATCAAGTTTGGCCTTAATCCATGCCCTTAAACCCTTAATCTGTGGCACACGAATTCATTCCATTCAGATTGGTGCACAATGAATCCAATGGCCCAGTAAATTTGAATTTGATCAAAATTTGGAGTGTGTAATTATCAAGGGGGTCCATGTGTATTGCAAGGTTTGGATTGGATGATAAATGGGTTCCATCTACAGTTCTCACAAAAGAATGGTGAGAACTAGTTCTCATTAGGTTATTTTCCATATATATATATTATAAATAATAATTCTGTACAAACTTTCCTTATAATCTTATAGTGCAAGCTATCACGTAGAGTTCACTCCGGATCCCATAAATCATGGTATAATAAGGGCTCGAGAGATCTAAATATCTTTATTTTGTTCTCTCTGGATGGGTAATATCTTTCTTTTTAAATATAACTTATTGTTAGCGATAAAAAAAATTATGTAAATCTTCATAAATACACAATTGTTGTTACTCTTGCCAAGATGTTTTGTGGTAATGTTAAAACAATGAGATGACGACCCACTCTTTCACATAAGTAGAAAAATAAGAAACAATGATAAATCAGTTGATGGTACTTAGATATATTCATAAAAGATAATATTCAAATACATACATACTTCACAAAAATAGTGACTGATATTTCTTTTTTGGACATTATTAATGTGTAAAAAGATAAAACTATAACACATTATGATGCCTTTTTAACCTTATTAGATCTAAAAAAGGCACACGAATATAGTACCATATCATCTTTTTTGTGGTCTTTCTGGTAATTAAAATTTTTGGACATATCCCTAAAGTGCAATAATGTGGGCAATTCGGGACAATGATGGGCTGAAGATCCCGACTCAAAGGCAGAAGAGTATTTTACTTAAAACAATTTTATAATAAATATCCAAAAACATGTCAGGTGCGTGATGGGTCATTGACAAGGCTGACGTGCTGGGTGAATAAAGATGATTGTCAATTGGCCTGTCCTTCCTTACTTTGGTGGGCCTCGTATCTTATATTCTTACCTCAGCGGTAAAAGCATTAATATTTATTAATTTTTACTGGGTGCCGGTTATCTCTTCTCATTAAAGGACTCTTTTACTTTATTGGAAGTCTACTTCCTTTATATTCATACAGCCTCTCTCATCTTTGATAAACTCACAATCATAGAGAAGAGATTTTAAATTTTCTTGAGAATGTATTAATTTGTGTGTCCTTCTATTGAGATTATATATCAATATATATATCTTTACATGCCTTTAATCTAGGCTCTAAGAAAGGAAAACTCACTAATTTACATCAATTAGGATTCTAAGTTAAGAAGGAAGACTAATTACAGTTAATTACCTTTAATCTAGGCTCTAAGAAAGGAAAACTCACTAATTTACATCAATTAGGATTCTAAGTTAAGAAGGAAGACTAATTACAGCTAATTACCGTTAATCTAGGCTTTAAGAAAGGAAAACTCACTAATTTATATCAATTAGGATTCTAAGTTAAGAAGGAAGACTAATTATAGCTAATTACAGCAATAGTATTCCAAGTAAAAAACGCTCCTCTTTTCAGATGGGCTCTTTTCAGATGGGCTTTCAGATGGGCTCTTTTCAGATGGGCTTTGGGCCTATGTAACACCCCCCCTCAAATTGATGTGGGAGAATCGACAAGCATCAATTTGGAAACCAAGAACTGATGGCGTGGTCGTGAAAGGCCTTTGGTGAGAATATCAGCAAGTTGAAGTTCAGTGAAGACATGTGGCAGGCTGATGACATCACGTTTAAGCTCATCACGGATGAAGTGACAATCAACCTCGATGTGTTTAGTACGTTCATGAAAAACCGAATTTTCAGTAATCCGAATAGCACTGGTATTATCCGTATAGAGGGGGGGTAGCTTCTGCTGCTGGAAAACCAATGTCAGAAAGCAAACCACGGAGCCAAAGAATTTCGGAGCATGCAGCAGACATGGTGCGGTACTCTGCCTCAGTAGAGGATTTGGAAACTTTGTCATGTTTCTTGCATTTCCCAGAAATGAGACTATCACCTAAAAACATGCACCATCCAATTGTCGATCTGCGAGTATCCGGACAACCAGCCCAATCAGCATCTGAATAAGCTTTGAGAATTAGAGGATTGTTGGATGGAAAAAACAACCCACGAGTTGGTGTGCGAATAAGGTACCGAATGATGCGGCGAACAGCAGCCAGATGAAGGTAACGAGGAGCAGTTATGAACTGACTCATCAGGTTGACCGCATAAGAGATATCGGGTCGAGTGATCGTGAGGTAGATCAAGCTACCAACCAACTGGCGATAGGCAGTAGGATCGGAAAGAAGATCACCTTCGTCGCGACTGAGTTTGATATTCAGTTCTACTGGCGTATCAACAGGAGCAGAAGCAGTAAGACCAGCCAAGGCGATGAGATCAATAGTGTATTTGTGATGATGGAGAACGATACCTTTAGGTGATTGATGAACTTCAAGACCAAGGAAATAGTGGAGAGGGCCAAGATCCTTCATTTTAAATGACTCATAAAGAGACGCTTGGAGCTTCTGAATCATTCCGGCATTAGGACCGGTAATGACGATGTCATCAATATAGACAAGGAGTATTGTGATCCTGGATGGAGCATGATGTAAAAACATAGAAGGATCATACGGGCTTGGATGAAAATCCAAGCAGAGAAGAACAGCTTGAAATTTCTCAAACCATGCGCGATGAGCTTGTTTCAAACCATAGAGGGAGCGATGAAGTTTAGCAACCATACCGGGGCCGGAGGAGCATCCCTGAGGCAATCGCATATAAACATCTTCTTTGAGATCACCATGGAGAAACGCATTTTTGACATCCATTTGATAGAGAGGCCAAGATTGAGATGCAGCAACAGCAAGAATAGTGCAGACGGTGGTCATCTTGGCAACCGGAGCAAAGGTCTCATCATAATCAATGCCATATTCCTGCCGATTGCCAAGAGCAACAAGACGCGCCTTGTAGCGATCTAAAGATCCATCAAATTTTAATTTGAGAGAAAAAACCTACTTACAGCCAATAGGTTTGACACCCACAGGAGATGGTACAAAATCCCACGTATGATTTTGTGCTAACGCATCCAATTCATCTTGCATAGCCTTTTTCCAACACGGAACCTGCACAGCCTGAGAATATGATTGTGGAATGGAAGAAGAAGACAAAGTGGCCATTAAGGAAGTATGGGAGAAGCCATTACGGTCTGGCGGGACCGAAATCCGAGTGGAGCGACGCAGTGAAGTATGGCCGGAGCCGGATGCCGGAGGAAGATCAGGAGGGGGATCACTAGTATGCGCTGTGCTGTTCCGTCTGTGATACACAAAATTAGGATTAAAACGAACAACTGAAGAGTCTTCAGAAAAACCAGGTAATGACATAAAAGAGGAGTCAGGAGGATCAAAGTGTTTTTGAAAAAAATATTGATGTTCAAAGAAGACGACATTCTTAGAGATACGGAACCGACGAGTGTGAGGATCATAGCAAAGGAACCCTTTTTGGAAGGGTGCATAACCTAAAAACACACACTGAGCTGATTGTGCCGTGAGTTTTGTCCTTTCAGAATGAGGAAAGTGCATAAAACAAATGGAGCAAAAAACATGAAGATCATTATAGGATGGAGCAGTCTTGTACAAACGGTAATATGGGCTTTGATTCTCAATGGAGGTTGATGGCATATGATTGATAAGATGAGCTGATGTAGCCAGTGCCTCAACCCAAAAACGAGTAGGAACCGAGTATTCCAGAAGAAGGGAACGAGTGACATCAAGAAGATGTCTATTTTTCCGTTCAGCGACTCCATTCTGCTGGGGAGGATAAGAACAAGATCTTTGAGAAATAATGCCTTTGGTTTGCAAAAACTGTTGAAAATCAGAGGACATATATTCCCCGCCAGAATCAGTTCGCAAGATTTTAATGCAGGTGGAAAATTGATTTTCAACATAAGCCAAAAAAATTTGAAAAACATGAAAAACATCAGATTTGGAATGCAGAAAGTAGATCCATGTGAACGGACTAAAATCATCAATAAAAGTCACAAAATATTTATAGTTAGCGTGGGAAAGAGCGGGAGCAATTCCCCATACATCACTATGAACTAAATCAAAACACTGAGAAGTGTGAGAAGTGGATTGAGGAAACGGAAGTGTTTTACTCTTTCCCATTTTACAAGTAGCACAATCAAAAGGCACAAAAGAAGATAAACGAAGAGATTTATTTAATAAACCAGAATTGAACATAAGGGACAAAGCCTTGGAATTAGGATGTCCGAGTCTATTATGCCACAAGTGGCAATTATCTCTAAGAGAAAAACAAAATACATTATTGGCAAATTGATTCCTAGAAATTTGAGAAAGATCCAGTGGA
The DNA here is from genome assembly GCA_037013555.1 of Sextonia rubra. Classification (NCBI taxonomy): domain Eukaryota; kingdom Viridiplantae; phylum Streptophyta; class Magnoliopsida; order Laurales; family Lauraceae; genus Sextonia; species Sextonia rubra. Next base: position 60,430,495 of record JASUAD010000001.1, read on the forward strand.
AACAAGCGTCCACACTTAGGCCCCCTCACGATCTCCTTCCCGGACATCTGGTCTTGCACAACACAACCAGAAGAAGAAAAAGAGATGTTACAATTATTTTCAACAAGTTGTCCAACTGATAATGGTTGGAAGTTAAATTAGGACAAAGATAAATATTTCTCAATGGGATGGAACTAGGGATATCGCCAATGGCAGTAATGGAAACATGTCCTCCATCAGCAGTTTGTATTTGAAGAGGGCCAGTGTAACTTGTCATATTGGAGAGAGGAGTGTGGGAATAAGTCATATGATTAGACGCCCCGGAATCAAGAAACTAAGTGAAAGATGAAGGAGACTTACCTGATAGACCAAAAGCAGAGAGGGCATTGATAATCATTTGTTGAACCAATTCAGGAGTGAGAGAGGAGGAGGAGGACCCAGGCTGTGGGGTTGCAGATGTAGGAACAGGCATAACCGAGGAAGCCACATAAGTATGCGGAGTCTGAGACGGTGGAGTAGGATACTGCGATGCTGGAGACTGTGGAGTCTGATATTGTGTTGACTGACGTGGAAGACGGCGATGACATTCAGAGATGATATGTCCCGACTTTTTACAGTAACTGCAGACTTTTTGTTTGCATTGAGAGGCAACGTGCCCAAATTTCTGACAACTGTAGCATTGGGTTTTGCTTAAGTCTTGAGGCTGAGAAGTTTTATGTGCCGAAAACGCGACTGAATAGGTTTCAGTCTTTTGTTGCGCTATATGAGCCGAGGTCGTAAGGCGCTGCTCTTCGCGTAAGAGCTCATTCAAGCATACATCCAAGGAAGGTAGGGGCGACCGATTCATCAGAGCAGATCGGACACTTTCAAATTCATGCCGTAGTTTCATCAAAAATTGATCTCGCTGACTAGATGCCTGAAGGTCTTGAATTACCGCCAACACATTGTCAGCCACATCTGCATATTTAATACTATCGTATTCCGACCACAGTGTACGGAAACCTGAATAGTAATCTTGTACTGACAAAGTCCCTTGGGTATATTCAGCAATAGCACATTCAAGATGGAACTGTCGCGCAGAGTTTTCTTGATGGTATACTTTTTTCAAATACACCCACATGGCTTTAGAAGTGGGGTAAGGCTTGAGATTAATTATCAAATGAGGCTCAATCGATCCCAGAATCCAGGATTTGATTTTGGCATCTTTTGTCTGCTAAGAGGAGATCTTTTTTTCATCCTCAGTGGGTTTATGGTCAGCACCAGAAACAAAACCCCACAATTCCTTAGCTTCGAAGTAGGTTTGGAATTGAAAAGACCATGCAGGGTAATTTTGTCCAGTGAATTTGATCAAAGTAACCTCAGATTTGTCCATCTCAATGTTAGATTAAAATTGATTTTGGCCAAAAGAGAACAACAGGAAAGTAGTACATCCTTGATTTTAGGGGAAAAGGTAGCATGTGGACCCCACCAAGTGATCTCGAGACAGATCAAAGACAGGGGATGGAAGGATAGTCAAATTTTGCTACTGCTGGAAGAGGTCTCACTCAAACCGGATCAAAATCTACAATTTTGAATGGCTAAGATGAAATCTGTTGGACAAAACTGAAATACTAAAAGAGATGAGATGGCCTACCTCTGATGATCGAAAAAATCTGAAAAAATGTCCAAGAATTTCAGGATGAGTGGTCGACCAGGATGGGAGGGTCTGCTGATACTGCAGTGTTGATCAGAGGTGGGCCCTTGATGACTTGCTCCAAGTTGCTGTCGTGAATGGTTCCCAGAACCTAAATCTGTCTTCTGATTTCTCTGCTGAATTAAACAAACGTCCACAAGGCTCTGAATCAACTGTCGATCAAGATAAAATGATGTCTGTGATGAACTTGGGCTGATCTGTGGTGGGCCACAGCGATCAGATTTCAAGATGTAGATGAAAAACTATGTAACATGCACGAACAATCAACGACAGGATGCCAATGACTGTTATCACCAAGATTCTACAAACCAGTTGAAGAAGAAGATTAGAAGAGAAGAGCACTGTAGATCAGGGCTCTGATACCATGACAAACTCACGATCATAGAGAAGAGATTTTGAATTCTCTTGATAATGTATTAATTTGTGTGTCCTTCTATTGAGATTATACATCAATATATATATCTTTACATGCCTTTAATCTAGGCTCTAAGAAAGGAAAACTCAATAATTTACATCAATTAGGATTCTAAGTTAAGAAGTAAGACTAATTACAGCTAATTACCTTTAATCTAGGCTGTAAGAAAGGAAAACTCACTAATTTACATCAATAAGGATTATAAGTTAAAAAGGAAGACTAATTACAGCTAATTACCTTTAATCTAGGCTCTAAGAAAGGAAAACTCACTAATTTATATCAATTAGGATTCTAAGTTAAGAAGGAAGACTAATTACAGCTAATTACAGCAATAATATTCCAAGTAAAGAACGCTCCTCTTTTCAGATGGGCTCTTTTCATATGGGCTTTGGGCCTATGTAACAATCTTTCCACCAGTTTACTTCTCCCACCTTCTAAGCTCGGTAAAAACAAAATAAAAGTAACACGCATTAGGACAATGTGTGGGAACAGAAGGATTTACTGCTTGGTTTTGAACACTTTCACTATGATGGGTACCATGCTAAATTTAGATTTCTGCAGCTACGCACTAATGTAGGTCACATATCAATTCATTCCTTGGAGTTGGATGACCAAAAGCGGGTCACACAGGATATGGGGCTTGAGTTTGATATGCAATCGCACGTTTAAAGTACAGGGCTCATTCATTTTCACATCTCAATCTAATTAAAGCCCTCAGATCCCGATTTGGACCCAAAATAATGTCGTCGACCCTGACTCTCAGTGAGACCCCTACATTCGCAAGCTATTTCTATAAATGCCCACCTCTCTTGAAGTGGGTTTTTTTTATTTTTTTTATTTTTATGACCTAAGTATCTTTTGCCGATCCAGTCTTTAGGCCTTTGGCCTCTGGACTAGGGGTTATCAATTTTGATGAATAAAAACTATTTTCTAAGGGATACATATACAGCCGCACATATAGTATAGGCACAAATTATTAAATTCCTTCTCACACTTTGGCTGAGGATTCAATTCATGGATTTGATACCCGATCTTATTTCACTTGCTGAAATTTCGATCCCTGGGTTTGATGCCCGATCTTATTCCACTTCATGTTCTCACTCTTCACATTTGCGGATTTTCTCTCCTCACATCTGTGAGTATCACTGTCTCACTCTCCATGTGTGTGGATTTTCTCATATGCAGGAAATAAAAGCATACACCGACAGTGGGCATTTTATTTTAGGAACAATGCCCGGTCGCTGTATATGGTTGCTCATATGCAGGATTACCTAAATTGCTATGCCAATACCACTATACAATCTAAAATATGGATCAAATGATCGAGATCCGGAGTTGGTACTCAATTAGCTGCGATATCAATTAGTTTATATGATTTCAGTTATAGCATTTAACTTGTCAATGGAGTATTTATTATTTCAAACTTAATTTATAAATTTAAAAGATAGCTCCAGATTCCAAAAAAGAAAGTTTTGTAAAAAAAAAACATGCGAGGGAATGAGAACTCACACATGTAAGAACACACATACTTGCATAAGGCAAACTGTGTATTATGTTTTATCTTACACTCCGTGAATGAGATCATTGACACAAGGCAAACTGCATATTTAGGTTAGGCGGATACCTTTCAAAATCCTACACCTCTCACTTCAGCTCATGGGCCGAACTAGTTAGAGAGTGAGTGGGGCCATGAAATTTGAAAATGTCCTACTATTATTTAAATTTTTTGTTTTTTAATATTGGCCACCCAAATATTTAGGAAAACACCCTAAGGTTGTGGATATTTTTAGTTTTATTTTTTCCTATATTGCCCCCTCTCCCGAAGAATGTTTATTTTTATTATAGCTCATCCAAGGTAATTTTTCTAGTCCTGGTTCAGCTCCATCCCTTTCCCTTTTATTACTCATCCTTTTATGTTGTTCTAAGATGGAAACCATCTTATCGTTTGGGGAACCTCTCCACATGTAAATTACTATATACAACCCAAACCAACCCCCACCAATATCCTCGTATACTTGAAAATTTAGGAAAAAAAAATCATCAGTTGTGTTTGGTATTGTAGCATACCATGCTAAAAAAGTCCTAAGGTCATTTGAGTCCTTTAGTTGGCCGGAATTCAGAAATCCCTAAGAAAAACAAGCATTAGAAAACTTTTGTCACTACCTCAAAAAGCGCTACAAATGAACGACTATTGTTTTTCTTTTAAGATAGAATAATCATTTACTAAAAACAATGGCTAATGATTGTAGGAATACGTCCCCAAAAAAGCGACAGTTTAAGGCCATCATATTATACAACTATTATGGACTGTAGTTACATTTTTTAAAATTATTATCTTTTTTAATTTTTAGGAAACAATGGTCTAGCCAATATGATTATACTTCAATTAAGGTAATATATAACGCTAGATTTAATTATAATTTAAAAATAAGATAAAAATTTGATCGAAGTTCCTATTTACAGATTTATATAAAGATTGAACCAACAGTCCATATTATTCTGGATTCCTCACATCTACAAATGGAACTTGCACCCCATATGCTAAAGCTCGAATCTCATTTTTTGTGAATTATTTCATTTAAAACTATTCAGTAAAGTAAAAGCATAATTAAAGTAATACGCGTTATATCTAAAAAATCATTAACATGTGATTATAAAGGGCAATTTAGTACATTAGGCAGGTTGTGCAATTAAATAATTGTGCTATAAGAATTAATTAACAGAAATACTTTACTATTTGGCTACTACATTTATCATATCCTCCCTCTAGGGATCTTTACATTAGGAACACCATTGATCGGGCCAGGGTACAAATAAGTCTTTTCATATATGAATTCCGGAAGCTCCAAAGCACACTGCAGCGGCATCATTCATTACTACACCAATGTCAACCTTGTCGGATTTTATAAGACTGAGGCTGAGTAGAGGCAAACCCTTTCGATTCATTCATATAACTGAATTTGAGTTAATCATGCAATTCATTCATTAAGAACAATACCAAACCGTATACATTCAATTCATTCATTCAATTCGTTCTTCTCAATTTAATGTCGATTTTAATATAAAATGTAAATTAAGAAACAGCTCAAATAGAACCAATTTAGACATGATTATTTCAATTCAGAATTATTATTGGAATAAGAGAACACAATAACAGTAATCCAATATGCTATGAATTCAATTTAATAGAATTAATGTAGTTTTACTAGCCAATTCTAATCTAGTCATCCATTGTTTCTAATCATGTATGATGATGTAGTTTTAAATTATCCGATCTACGGTTGTCTTTCTTTTGGTGTCACATTGTGTAAAGAGTGTGTATCGAAGTCCCTTAAACCAACACCCGTGGGGATGTGTTTAACAATGAACAACATGATATGAATAAGTCTCAGCCTTTAAGACTTTTCATAATGTTCAATTATTCCATTAGACCAGTTAATAGGGTAAAGGGATTCAGAAACTAAGCCCTTACAAGGCCTTGCACAGTACCTACTTAACCTTAAGTTTTAATGACTTTACGGCTTAACCGTGGGTATTCTACAGTTTAGCCATAGTTACCCAAAAGTTTCTACGCATTTACGGTTGAACAATTTTTTGTTCTATGCTTAGCCATATTTGGCCTATGGCTAAGTCAGAGCTTAGCTACGGCTTAGCGATAGTACATTATACGACTTAGCTATAAAAGAAAACTAAAACTTAAGCTCTCTGGATTTTGAGAGTAACTTTCTTACGGCTTAACTGTAAGCTTCAAATTTCCTGAAGCAAATCAATATAGTACCTCTTCTTTTCAGAACCATTCCATTTAGTTTCCACTACGATAGTTCCTACTTTATTCAGTCATTCTACTAAATAAATCAACCTAGTGTTTTGATTCCTAATTCATCAAAAGTATTACAGATCTCATTCGTTTTAGTAGGAATTAGAGAAATTTAAAATAACGAAGATATTAGGGTTGAATGCACATTAAGGTTCAGTAAATCTATAAGGATCATAATATACCAACATGCATTCAAACCAAAATTTGCTTATACTTGCCTTGGTTAATAAATTCTATTCACTATTCTTGTTTTGGCTCAGTAAAGTAGTCAACCTAGCTCTTGAACTTACAATGATATGCATGTTATAGATGATGAAGAGGATTAGTGCATGTTAAAGATGACGGTTTTCTAGCCTACATTAACCCAAAAGATCAATGAATGAAAGGTGATCTTCCCCTACGTAGTGATGAGAGAGCTGTAAGGGAAATTGTTGTGTAGGAGCTTGAGTCTAATACAGAGGAAAGGTATAAGAGAAGAACAATAATGAAACTAAAGGCTGCCAATTATACATGCAATCCTTGAGCAGATCGAGATCACAATAACAAGAAGAAGAAAAGCGTTGGAACAGAAAGTAGAGAAAAGAGCTGGAATGAGAGAAAAGCACGACGATACAATTGAGCTCTTATATATAGAATAATTTTTGAAGTTTATAAGAAAGTCCATATTCCTTGAAGTAATTTCAGTTTAGGTCAAATGAAGTCTCAACTATCACAGACAAAGTCAAATATATACGAGTAAAGTACGGAAGTTAACAAGCTCAACGAGACAAACACAATGATGTCAATATGATGCATGTATGATGTAAAACTATGAAATCAAAAATTACGAAAAAGGGCTTCCATCTAACTAGTTAAGTTAAACTCGACCCAAGTACCTATCCATGGCCTAAATATGACCCAATAAGACAAAATAGTTAAATCCATCGTAATAATATGTTAAGCATCATTATTTAAGCTAAACCCATGGTCATTAGCTAATAACTTACTTAATTAGTTGCTAAACATACTTAATTAAAATCGAAGTGTTACACATTGAGAACATGACTTGTTTGTGTAGGATGTGGGATTTGAGTGGGACTCCCTATAAACATGCAATAGCATGTGTTTGCCTTGCTCAGGAACAATAAGAAGACTACATTCATTTATGCTATAGCAAAGATAATTATCTAAAGGCTTACAGCAATATGATACACCCTGTACTTGACATGCATGATTGGGTAGAAAGTGGAATGGAAGCAATTGCTCCACCTCAATATAAAAAATTTACAAGCATGCCTAAGAAAATGTCACAACCTGAGCCCAAGAATTCGGGTATTAGGGTTAAACCCAAATAGTGACACACTTACTCCCGTGCAATTTACACCTGGATCAGAGTCTGAATGGAATTACATAAGGGATATTCACATGCTTACACATGTGAGGTGCTGAACGAATGTATCTGTCTAAGCATTTAACACGCGGAAACCTGTCAATATTGCCTATAATTTTTTTTCTTCACTTTTCATTGAACAGTTCAAACATCATTACAACCATAAAACAGTTCAAATCTTAAATATTTAAGAACATAAGATTCTTATATTAATCCTACACTTTAACTGTACAACCCAAATGTAATATGCACATGTATGCAACTAGATCAAAGACAAACGTTCTATGTAGAGAAAGTACAAAGAAGCAAAGACATACGTATTAAGATCAAGTTACGCAAATAACACTCTACATGGATGCAATTATATGCATATTCTAAAAGTCCCAATATATACGTTTCTAAGATATAAATGAGTCGCTTTCGGCATATGAATCAGGCAAGAATCTTCTGCTATCCATTCGTTACTGCCTGAAGGAACCGCTGCTGTCTCCTTCTTTGACTCATGGGTTTGTTAGACTGGGTTCGGGATCTGGACCTGTAACACCAATAAACAACTCGTAAATAAGATTATTCAACAAAGTATAAGCATAATTCAGGGAATACACATTGTGTCTAAAAGAGTTAATAACAAGTGATCAATAGAGGCCAATTCAGTATACTAGGCAAGTTGTGCATTTGACATAAGCATGCTGTAAGAATCAATAAGTGAAAATACATACTATTTGGCTACTATATTTGTCATATCCTCCTTTTAGGGATCTTTACGCTAAGAACACCATCGACCGAATGATGGTATGAATAGGTTGTTTCATACATGGAGTTTGGAAGCTCCAAAAAGCACACTGTAGGGCCATCGTTCGTGTTGCACCAAAGTCAACCTCGCCGAGTATCATAAGGCTGAAGCTGAGAAGAGCTAAACCATTTCGATTCATATAATTGAATTAGAGTAAATCATACCATTCGTTTCATTGAAAATCATATATTATACGTTTAATTCGTTCGTACTCAATTCAACGCTGACAATAGGGAAACATATATCAATAACATTTCACGTAAAATCCATTCATGTTATGAGCATTCAATAATCATTCCAATAATGGAGGGCAATGTCAATATAACATGTATATCAAGAATAATTCAAATAAAATCAATTGAGACGGGATCATTCAATTCAAAATCAATATTGGAATGATAAAAGTCAATATCAATAAGCCAATATGCTATACAATTTAATTTAATTTAATAGAATCAAAGTAGTTTTACTAGTCAGCCCTAATCTAATCATCCATTGTTTCTAACCTGCTTGATGATATAGTTTTAAGTTATCTGATATACAGTTGTCTCCTTTTGGTGTTACATTATGTAGGAAAAGTGTATCGAAATCTCTTAAACTAACACCCATGGGAAGGTGCTTAACAAAAGGATAACATCATATAAATAAGTCTCAGCCTTCAAGACTTTTCATGATCTTTCATTATTCCATTGAGCCAGTTAATGAGGTAAAGGGATCTAGAAGCTAAGGCCTTACAAGGTCATGTAGCAGTACCTACTTAATCTTAATTTTCAATCGCTTTATGGCCTAGCCGTGGGTGACTTACGGCTTAGCCGTAAAATGCACTACGGTTTAGGTGTGGCTACTCAGATTTTCCTCCGCATTCATGGCTTAATCGTATCTTTTCTTGCGGCTTAGCCGTACTTAATCTACGCTTGAGCCACTGTGTGGCTATGGCTTAACCGTAGCACATTTCACGGCTTAGCTATAGAAGAAAAACTGAGCTTTTTGCTCTTTGGATTCTGAGCCGTAACATATTTACGGCTTAGCTGTAAGCTTCAGGTTTTCAAATATTCCTTTAGTTACAGAATTCAGTCCTCAACCTATAACACTGGGTAGTCTACAATTGAACCCTCGTAATGGACTTATTTGCTCTACATACCAATATCCATTGTTATTCATACTTCATCATGCATTAACAGAAGCTCATCATGCAGTAGGAAATTTGGATGAATGAGGATAGAGGGCTGGAACATAACATTAGGATGCAGTAGAAGAACAAGAATCATAAACTACCAACATGTATTCAACCAAAATTAGTTTATACTTGCCTTTGATTTCAAGTTCCCCTACTTCTCCTCCTCTTAACTCAGTTGAGAGAAAGAACCCACTATTCTTGGCCTAAAATGACATGCATGTAAGAAAAGATGAAGAAGCTAAGTGCATGTTTGAGAAAAGAGTCTTTTTGACTCTCTGAACGCAAAAACTCTACATATTAGGTAGTGCTCTTGCCTTAGTGAACAATTAGGAAAAAGAATAGCTTGAATCATTCACTTCATCGAGTGAGGAGGGCTAGAAGATAATGGGAATGGGAGAGGAGAGCTCCATATTATACACACAGGCTGTAAAACCTTCGATTGTAAACAGAAATGGTGATGAAGAGATAAAGTGCAGAGGAACAAAAAGATGCAGTTATTGGAAGAGAGGAAGGGACAAATGAAATGGTTATTGAAGCCCATTCTAGCATATATATATATATAACTTAAGGTTTATAACAAAATCCTTTTATAAACGGTTATTACAATTTAAGTCATTTGAGGCTACAACTAAGTCAAATGAAGTATAATGCATTTAAGTCAAGTACGAAAGTTGACGAGCTCGACAAGACAATCGTGATGGTGTCAAGATGATGCATGTTTGACATAAAACCATGAAATCTAAAATGATGAAAAAGGGCTTTCATCTATCTAGGTAAGGTCAAACCCAACCCAACTACCTATCCATGACCTGAGCTTGACCCACTGGACTAAAATAGTTGAGTTAAGATAAAACCACATTAATTACCTAGTAATCACAATTTGGTACTTGCTAATCATGCTTAGTTCAGGTTGGAGTGTTATAGAAAATGAGGAGGGATTCGGATAAAATGCATAATTCTCTAGAGTTTTCAGAAGAGCAAAGGTTATGAGTTGCAACAGATACTTGCAAAAGAACCACAATGCCAAGTTTTGTAAGGGACCAGTGCATCTTAAATCCAGGCTATTTACGTAGTCATCACAGCAGATCCCTTCATCACAGCTCCAATCTTCTCCATAGTAGCCTAAGACTTCACTTAAGGGATCATCACAGGCCAAACATGCCTCATAGCCAACCCCTACCACATGTTCAATACTATCTAATAGTAAGACAGCATCTAGGGTGAAGACTACCTGGCACTTCATTTTCTCATAAAATTATTAAGATGAATCCAAACTGAACATGTTATTTCTTCGAGGAAGAAACAAGGGAGTGTCACAGCCCAAGCATGCTTTACAGCCAATCCCTACCACTTGTTCAGTCCCATCCAGCAACGGGACACCACCTAGGGTGAAGACTACCTATTACTTCATTTTCTCATGCAATTATTTAGATGAATTCAAACTGAACATGTTGTTTTTTCTTCAGAGTAGAGGCAAGGGAGCATCACAGCCCAGGCATGCCTTAGAACCAATCCCTGCCACTTATTCAGTCCCATCCAGTAGCATCAGGAGATCACCTAGGGTTTAAGGTAGAGGCAGAAAAGCTTCAAACTCGAGTTTTTCATCACAGCCAACTCTTGTCGTTCCAGTTGCAATATCAATGCCAAAGCCTACCTCATAACCAACTCCCTTAGTATCATCAACCAGTGGCAAAGGAGGGAAGGCACAACCAGCCCATCAAAAGGCAGAGGTAGAGGGAGGATTGGAGCAAATACAAATAGCTTAGTGCATATGAGGTAGGGGCTATTTGATTTTCAATTTAGAGTTTTTTCAGTTTGACATGTGAACTATTTTTAAGACTGCTATGTAATTGATAATGGGTAGAAATGTGTAAGACAGAGGATTAGAAAACTTATAATTAATTTGGGTCTTATATGAACTATCTTTTGTGGACAAAGGACTAGAAATCTCATGTTCTAATATTATATTAGAAAACTTGTAATTGATATGGGTCTTTTGTGGAATTATCTTATACATATTTAGTGGTAAGAGATCCACAATTGCACTAGATGCTCAAGTCAGAGTAAAATTCCACTGGGTGCTCAAGTGAGAGAAAATTTTGTTTTTTCGTTGAAAACAAGTATTCATTTAGTGTTAAGAGACTCATAACAGAGCAAAATTCCATTAGGTGCTCATGTGAGAGCAAAGTTGTTTTTTTGTTAAAAGTAAGTATTTATTTAGTATTAAAAGACTCACAACAAAGTGAAATCCCACTGTGTGCTCAAGTGAGAGCAAAATTTATTTTCTCATTGAAACCAGTTGAGGCCACTACTTCTTCTTAGTATTCATGTACATAATCAAAATACACACATGGATATCCATTAAAGGGACTCAAGTTCACATTACTTAATATATGACTGAATTGTATTTCAAAATATACATACATTTCAAAATAGGATTACACAAACTTAAGATAATTCCAACCCATCTATAGGGACCCAATCTATAATCGGTAACACATGAACAACACTGGCCCATTTCCAACATAGGTTCCAATCAACATACGCACATAACGTCTTTCCCTCCCACGAGTTGACTTGAGTTCCCTTTTCAACACTTCAATTTTATTAATTAGCTTCTACATAAGCTACATTTCCCCATCAATCGATTCAAAGGACCCATAGCTTGTTGGATCTAAGATTTCAAAAAAATAATAATAAATAAAACAAAACAAACCATGCCATGGTTCAGTGTAGATCAAATAACCCAAAAAAAAAATAATAATAATAAACCAAATAAATTAAACATAACAAAACATACCCCATATAGTATGTAACCAAGAAACCTCCTAACCATGTTGCGTTGTGCCCGTGAAGTTCTTAAAGCAGCTCTATGGCCGTAAAAACAATAACAAACATCACCATAACAATAAAAATGAGAGCTTTCACCATGAGATTATTGATGAAAATGAAAGTTTTGAGGGGATGCCATTTAATATAGATGCTCTGGTATTCAGAGCTAAAAAACAATGGTGGTGGTTGCTAATTTATGTTAAAAAGAAGACTAAAGGGCAAATCCATCATTTTCTTAATTCATTTTGGGCAGGTAAGCTCTCGCCCCTAACCAAAGCCACGAATTCATTGGATGTAACGGATTCTGTTACGTTTGCACTTTAATTTGAAGTTAAGATAGGTTTAGTGTAAAGTTTTAAAGTTCGAAGAGGGCCATATACTATTTTCCAAAAAAAAAAAAATCCTTTTAGATTAAATGAATAAAAAAAATCCCTCAATATCGAGGATATAAGTTATTCTCAAATTTTACTCAATTAAAATGTGTTCTATCATTGAATTGATTATTAGTCTTGAAAGGATTTTAGTATGTTAGCTAAATTCATAGAATAGACAAAACTTAAGTTCTAGTCGAAGTTGTATTTCTATTTATTTTTAGACAATGAGTTTGAAGAGGCAACAGAGTCCCAAAAAAGCTGAAACGAAGAAAAGTCCAAAAACAAACTGAAACTAGGCTGCTCGATTGATGAGCATGGGTCCGATCAATCGGATTCAAGGTAGTGTCCAGATTCGTTCGATCAGACTACTACCCGATGATTGGACCTGCATGGAAATTGTACCAACTTGCAAATTTCTAAGTTCGATTTTAGTGGATCTTTCCTGATTTATGACAGCTCTTTTCTTGATTGGATTATATTTATGAGGCACGAATTCAGGGTTATGAAAAGGGTTTTCTCTCAAACCTATGGAATGGAATATAGATCTTTTGTTCTGAGATAGAGACTACTTATTAGAGATTACCTTCTCTGGAGTTTTTTATTGGAGAGTTGAAAGGTTGTAGTTTTACTATATAGATCCTTGTCTTTTACATCTCTGAGTATAAAAGATTGTTGAAAAGAGTCAAATACAATATCTAGAAGGTGCCTAGGTGCTTGAATCTATAATAATAAATTGTAGGGAGTTGTTGCAACGGAGTGTTGTGCAAGGAGAATCACAAGTCCTTAGGTTGCTTAAGAACTAGATAAGGGTTGTAAGTATATCTCTTGTAACTATAATATAATTCATTGTGCTTGATTTTTTATTATGGTTTTTCCCTGATTTGGGTTTTCACGTAAAAATCGTGTTTTCTAGTGGGGTGTGCTTGTGTCTAATTGATTTCTACTGTGTCGTCATTTGCTTGCACATATAGTATTAAGATTGATAGCTTTAATCCATTCTAGAGGCTCTCCTAAAACCTTTCAATTGGTATCAGAGTAAGTTATACTAATTTGTTGTGCTTAATGTTAAGAAATATCTAGAATGATGCTTACTTAAGAAAGCACATCCACTGTGAAGCCTCCATTGTTTTATGGTTTATATTATGCTTATTAGAAACAAAGGATTATTTGGTTCCTCAAGTCCATTGATAATAATGTGTTGGATATTATTGAGGATGGTTATTCAAAATCCATAATTACTACTATGGGCAAATAGTTGCTAAACCTAAAGCCTAATGAACTAAAGATGAAAACCATTCCTCCAACTACAATAATAAGGCCATGAATGGTATTTATAATGGAGTGTCTGCTAATGAGTTTCATAGGATTTCAGCATGCAAAACTGCAAAAGAAACATGAGATATTTTGCAAACTATATATAAGGGTACTAATACTGTCAAGTAAGCAAAATTGTAATGGTTAAATAAATCTTTTGAAACTATTGTAATAGAAAAAGATAAGACTTTCAATCAGTTCTATGTTAGGCTACATGACATTATCAATTCTATTTTCAATTTAGGGGAAGAAATCCCTGAAAGTAAAATTGTCAAGAAGATTCTAACATCTCTTACTTCAAAGTTTGATTCAAAAGTGGATGCTATTAAGGAAAATAAGAATTTAAAAACCCTCATTGTGAATTAGTTTATTGGAAATCTTCAAATTTTCAAAGAAAACTGTTTGGATATGGAAAAATCAGTGAATAATAACGGTTTAGCTTTTAAAGCTTCTAGAAAATTAGTGGAGAAACTTGAAAAGAAAATAAAGACAGATTTGGATTCTAACGATGACATCACTAAGTTAATGATTCATTTTTAAAAACTCATGAAGGCTAAGAAAGCTAAGTGGAAGGGATCAAAATCTGAGAAAAAGATGGCGTTAACCAAGACCCAAGTGTTTTGATTGTCAAGGATATCATCATTATGCTTATGACTGTCATAGCAGGAAAAATAATCCGAAGCACAAAGTTCTGAAAACTTATAATCCGAAGCACAAAGTTCTGAAAACTTAGGATGATGATTCTTCATAAGAAGAGAAAGATCCTGAACCTGATCCTAAAGATATTGTGGATGGGAAATTTATGGCTAGATCCACCATGTTTGATGATAGTTCTGTTGTAGAGAATGCTAATTATGGAATTTTAGATGAAGAAGATGATTATGAAACAAAATATGGAATTTTGCTGAAAAAGTCTAGACAGAACAACAAGTTATTTGAAAAAGATCTTAAATGAAAGAAGATATTTATATTTCTTAAGAAAAAATTAGAAGATGCAAAATCAAATGTTCATCTTTTGGAAGGATAAAAAAACTGCAACGCTAATAAGTTGACTACTGAGAATCACAAATATGCTTCACTAAAAGATTATTTTTAAAAGTTTGAGGAAGAGTTTGAAACCTTGAAGATAGACTTGAAGACTATTACGGCTGAAAAAGAAAACTTGGCTGGCAAAATGAAGATTGGATTGTTTGAGTTGAATTCTACAAAACTTCTCTGAATAAGATGAATACTGATTCGAAGATACTTAAAGACATCTTTTGTGTTTAGAAGCTGCCTAATGACAAGCATGATCTTGGTTTCAATGATGATGCATCTACTTCGAATTTTAAAGATCAATAAATCTGTTTTTGTTAGATGTGTTGCACATACTACTTCACATGTTGCACACAATCATAATGTAATGAGTAGTTTAAAAAAGAAGAATGTGTCATGTTCTGCACGTTTATCCATTTGTCATCACTGTGGGATTAAAGGATACATTCATCCCCATTATAAGAAGCTACATGTTTTACCAAAATATAAGCAATAGTGGAAATAATTGTTTGAATCAAAGGTCAAGACAACAACACTTTGGGTTAGGAAGTCTGATTTGCCTATAAAAGTTATTCAGACTGTACTGAAACATCAAACTACACAAGTGTGGGTGGCTACATGCAAATAACCCTGATTATGATGGTTAAGCTCCTGCCCCCAGTGCTACTACGAAAATACAATTGAGGGGGAGCTACTACTGAATCCAAATTGACAAATCTAATGCATGATGATCATTAATATTGTTAGAAACAAAGGGGGTAGGTATTACATTCAGGGAGAGACAATTCCAAGTCAAGATGTTGATAATTCAGATGTATGGAGACAAACAAAGACAATAGATCTGCAAATGTGCTGATGGTAAAATTTTTTTTACTAAACATTCAAGATATTTTAGGTAAATCAAATTGTATTGTTCTAAAGAGTTTTATCTATAAATTGCCAAATGGGGAGATTGAAAGGATTTTAGTATGTTGGCTAAATTCATGGATTGAACAAAACTCAAGTTCTAGTCAAAGTTGTATTTCTATTTATTTTTAGACAATGAGTTTGAAAACGGCAACAAAGTTCCGGAAGAGCCAAAATGAAGAAAAATTCAAAAAAAAAAAAAAAACTAAAACTAGGTTACCTAGTCGATTGAGTATGGGTCTAATCGATCGAATTCAAGGCAATATCTAAATTCGATCGATTGGACTACTACCCAATCGATCGGACCTGGGCGAAAATTCCATCAACTCAAGAATTTCTAAATCCGATTTTAGTGGATCTTTCTTGATTTGTGCCGACACCTTTCCTAATTGAGTTATACTTATGAGGCATGAATTTGGGGTTATAAAAAATGGTTCTTTCTCAACCCTATAAAATGGAACACAGATGTCCCATTCTCAGATAGAGACTGCTTATTAGAGATTACCTTCTTTGGAGTTTTTCATTAGAAAGTTGAAGGGCTGTAGTTCTACTCTGGAGATTTTTATCTTCTACATCTTTGACCGTAGAAGATTGTTAAAAAGAGTCAAGTACAACATCTAGAAGGTGTCTAAGTGCTTAGATCTATGATAGAAAATGATAGAGAATCGTTGCAGTGGAGTGTTGTGTAAGGATAATCACAAGTCCTTAGGTTATACGAGAATTAGATAAGGTTATGAGTATATCTCTTGTAAATGCTTAATTTTTAATCATAGTTTTTTTTTCAGTTTGGGTTTTCACGTAAAAATCGTGTTTTCTTGTAGTATGTGCTTGTATTTGATTTATTTTTCGTTGTGTAGTTGTTTGTTTACACTCATAGTATTGAGATTAATCACGTTAATTCATTCTAGAGGCTCCCCCCAAACCCTTCAAGTCTTGTAGGATTGATGATTGAGAGATCCTGTGTTAAAAGAAGTGGAACTCCATAGTGGGGCCCACTTATTTAAATTCAAGCCGTCCAAAAACAAATGCTTCCTGCTAGAGGGCATCATCAAATCTCACTCAATCTCTCACCATTGAGGTGGTAGCCTTTGGGTATCTGGATTTCATAGCCAAAGATCATCTCATTGTGGTCCATTCTATGTACTTCTCTACCATCAAATATGGCCCACCTATCAACCATCAGAACCTATCTCCGGTGGGTCCCATCCTACAAGAAACATGTCCCACCCAAAGATCTTCTCTCTTTCTCTCTCTAGAGCACTGTAGACGAAGCGGTCACTTGTCTCACAGTTACATCTCCCTCTCATATATACGAGGCAGAGTCTCTGCAAGATTGCAACCCTAATACTCCCGCTTTCTTCTTTCCTTCTTCAATGGCGAAAGGCAGCTGTTCTTCTTCTGCCCCAGCAGCTGCTGCGGCCGCTACTCTCCCATCTGTAGATTTTCCAGTCTTCGTAGACACCAATCTCGACACCCATCTCGCCATGGTAGTCACAGCTCAAGATACCGTTGCAGATTTCAAAAGTAAGCTCAAAGGCCTCTCTGATTCTTGAATGATTCGGTTCTATTCGTTTTTGGGTTGTTCCCTTTTGTGGGTCTCGTTGTTTTTTGCTTTTTAGGATGGATTGAAACATACCCATTTGTTCCTGAACTATGATTGACGTCTTTTCCTTCTTGGGCATGTTGTTGTGATGTTTCTGATGAAAGAATCCGGTTTTTTGTTTGGGTTTTTAGGAATTTGTGATTTGGTTTTTGCTGTTTTAGTTTAGAGTCTCAAGCAAGTTGTATTGCGCGCTATGGGCTTATCCGTGAGCTTTCGGATTGAATAGGTTCCTGCGCAAGGACTTGTGATGATTATGCTTCTTCTTGGTTGAGAATTTTTGTTTGGAAAAAAGAAAAAAAACAGAATACCAATCTTGTGAAATTTTCATCTGATTCTTCTTTCTAGAGAGTAAGATGTTAATGGATTTGCCCATTGATGTAATTTACATTACAAACTATGTGCAGGAAAAATATTGGATGAACACCCTCGTTGCTTTCCTGATCTTGGTCAGATTACCATCCATGCAATGAAGGTATGCGTGATAATAATTCTCCATTTAAGTGGCGAGTAAACTGAGGCTTGTTGTTATGAACATGTAATCGTAAACATGATGGAAAATCTATGCTCCGTGTTCATACTTTGTTGCACTTCAATGACATTAAGCAGTGTTCATCATAAACTTAATCCTTCATCAGTCATCAAGCATGAATTTGACTGGTTAATATACACTTTTATTTATTGTTTTTACTTAATAACAGGGTGTTTTGGGTTTTCTGATCCTAGCAGGTTTGGCGCAGGTCGTGCTTTTATCACCTTTCGGATGCAATGCTTGTTAGAAGTGCTTTTCCTGGGAGTAAAAGAGCTTGGTTTGTTCATTTGGATGCTTGTTCTACATGTTCGACAAACAATGAAAGGGGGCCGACAGAAACATTCGAGAGATCAGAGAATGGTGGGCAACTACAGAAATCTCAGTTACCTTGCTTGGAAACTGGGCCTAGCAATTTATCTGATGGTCAGGCAGTGCAAACTTCTAGTCCTGCTGTAAATAGATCTTCCGTTGACAAGAATATTCTTCAACCTGATTCTAACACTATATTAGTAAGTAATTTTCACAAGGCCACATCATGTGATCCTGTTGCAAATGTGCCATCTGTTCCTGAGGGGTTGTCACTACCTCAAGTTGGAAGCAGTACTGTTGAAAACCCATCGGCTATCTCCAATCACCAAGACAGGGATGCATCAAAAATTTCTACTCCAGAAGCAAATGATTTGAATTCTGAATTGGGTGCATCTCTTCACACTGTAAAAGGATTGGGCCATAAAGTGCCGGAAGATTTTGAACTAGTTAATGTCAGAAATGAAGTCTTGGAAATGCAAAATCCATCACAAGATGATGTCATGACTGATCAAAGAGAAGATGTTGGAAATGAAATCTTGGGAATGCATGGTCCATCGAAAGATGATGTCTTGACTGATCAAAGAGTAGATGTTGGAAGTGAAATCTTGGAAGCGCATAATCCATCAAAAGATGATGTCATGACTGATCAAAGAGAAGATGTCGGAAATGAAGTCTTGGGAACGCTTAATCCATCAAAAGATGATGTCTTGAATGATCAAAGAGAAGATGCTGGAAGTGAAGTCTTGGAAACGCATAATCCATCAAAAGATGATGTCACGACTGCTCAAAGAGAAGATTCTCTCAGAGACAAGGAAACTAGAGCTATTAATGATGAAGATAGATCTCAGCTCACGGATAATTATCAATCTAAGAATAGCAGTGGAGATTTACAGCCTGAAGACAATTCTAGAGAAAATATGCAAATTAAAATGAAGAAGCGTGGGAAGAGAAAGGAAAATGATGTTATTGTAGAACCTGCTGAAAATCCTTCAGAGGATGTTATAGCTGATGCAGGCCATGCTGAGGGCAGTAAAATCCCTGAAACTGATGAACCTGACAAACTCTCCTCACTAGATGCTTCCCAGGAGACACTTAAGCCTATAGAAACTCTTACTGGAGTTACTGCAGCGTCTCTTGTTGGCGATGTTGATGCAAGTGAAATGGGTGGTAGTAAGGTGGAAAGCCAAGGGGATGATGTTGCGGTGCATGCAGTAGTATCGGGGGATAAAAAACCGAAAAAGTCCAGGAAGCGTCGTGCAACTCGTTTGAACCCATCTGTAGTTGGAGAGCATGAAAATGTCACGGGACATATTGCACCCTCAGCATCTGAGAGTGCCTTACCTGGTGATGACCTGTTTGGCATTCATCAACATTTTGCAATCGGAAAGGGGGATAATGATTTGCCAATGATCAAAGAGCTTCAAACAATGGCATCAGAAGCCAAAGGTTGTGAAGATGGAGTTGACTCTTTGAAGTTGCAAGAAGCCACCAAAGCTACAGAAGTGAGTCATTCTGGAGGGAAAAAAGGAACGAAGCCGAAGGGAAGTAGAGCTCTCGCTGCGAAGAGTCATGCTCTGCATTCAAGCATTGAATGTGATAATGATACAATAGAGCTTGCTTCTCAGAAGTCCAATTTGCATGGACTGGATGATAAAAATCTTAACAGTAGGCAGCATGGTATTGGTGAAACCAAGGAGGTAGAATATGCCTCATCTCAGACCAATAAGAAAGAAGCATTGAAAACTAGTCAAGCTGACAGTGTGAATGGAAATGAGGTCTGCCCCGCAAAACTAGATCCGATGTCTCGAACTGATGATACCTCAGATTTTAAAGATGAGAAGGGGAAAAGGAAGTCTAAGAAGATTCAGTCAAATGCAAAGAGTTTCCATGACCCATCTTTAGTCAAAGAGCATGAAAATGTCACAGGAGATATTGCACCCTCAGTATTTGTGAGTGCCTTAACTGGTGATGACCTGTTTGGCATTCATGAACCGGTTGCAATCGGAAAGGGGGATAATGATTTGCCAATGATCAAAGAGCTTAAAACAATGACATCAGAAGCCAAAAGCTGTGAAGATGGAGTTGACTCTTTGAAGTTGCCAGAAGCCTCCGAAGCTACAGAAATGAGTGGTTCTGGAGGGAAGAAAGGAACGAGGCCAAAGAGAAGTAGAGCTTCTGCTGCGAAGAGCCGTACTTCGCATTCAAGTGTTGAATGTGTTAATGATACAATCGAGCTTGCTTCTCAGAAGAATCTTAGCAGTAGGCAGCATGGTATTGGTGAAACTGAGGTAGAACATGCCTCATCTCAGACCAATAAGAAAGAAGCATCGAAAACTAGTCAAGCTGACAGTGTGAATGGAAACGATGTCTGCCCTGCAAAATTAGATCCAATGTCTACAACTGAAAATACTTTGGATTTAAAAGATGAGAAAGGGAAAAGGAAGTCAAAGAGGATCCGGTCAAATGCAAAGAGTTTCCATGACCCATCAATGGAACTTCGAGCTGGTGCAGACAACACCTTGGGTGATGGAGAAAATTATGCTATCCATCAGACTGATGAAAACAAGAAAGACGAAGCCC
Source organism: Sextonia rubra (assembly GCA_037013555.1). Classification (NCBI taxonomy): domain Eukaryota; kingdom Viridiplantae; phylum Streptophyta; class Magnoliopsida; order Laurales; family Lauraceae; genus Sextonia; species Sextonia rubra. Next base: position 60,451,220 of record JASUAD010000001.1, read on the forward strand.
TGCCTACGAACTCTGAAAACAAAAAAGAGGACATTGAATCGCCTAGAAAAAGGAAAAAACTGAAATCAGATAAAACTTGTTCAAAGAATCAATTAGCAGGATCCATGTTGGAAGAAGAGGACAATAGTATTAAGATTAAATCTTCCGAGCCAGTCAAGACCCTTGAACCATCAATGGAACTACAAGATGGTGCACACAGCACCTCAGGTGATGGAGAGAATCTTGCTATCCATCAGACTGATGAAAACAGGAGAGAAGAAGCCTTGCCTACAAACTCTGGTAACAAGAAAGAGGATACTGCCATGCCTCGAAAAAGTAAAAAACTGAAGTCAGATAAAACAAGTTCAAAGAGTCAATTAGCAGGATCCATGTTGGAAGAAGAGGACAATGGTGTTAAGTCTAAATCTTCCGAGCCAGTCAATACCCCTAGGTTTGAATCTTCTCTAAATGGCTCTCTAGGTGAAGCTAACAAGCATGAAATTAACTTCAAAGAGTTGTTTGTGCCTAGAGCAGCCGAATCAGGGGATATTGCAAAAGAGCTTGCAGCTACAAGAAAACCACATGAGAGAACTAGGAAGCAGGACAGAAAATCTAATGTGGAAGATCCTTCCTTCCATTTAGAACATCACTGGCCATCATCCAAGGGTGAGAAGGACAAAGATGTTCACCATCATGATAATGGGACTTCAGTAGTTGCTGGTGATGTTGAGAAAACTCAACCCGACCATCGATGTGATCATTCTTTTGCTGGCCCAAATGGAAACAAAGCCATGAAATCAAAGATCGATGTTGCATCTGCTGCTCATGGTTCATCAAAAGTTAGTCGCAAAACCTCCCAGCAAAAAAATAATGCTAGTGGAGCTGCATCGAGTGTCGGTACTGACTGTTCAGAGGAAACAATTTACGTTAGCAAATTGGGTAAGAAGCGTCCATCACGGTCGAACCAATATTATGTGGCTGTTAACAAAGTCCCAGATAAGAAATTAGGGGAGGTTTTGAGCAAATCTGATGGAGAGAAGAGCTCGTTGGCTACCTTGGATTCAATTTTTGGGAATGTGAGTGGTAAGAGTTCTGAAGATGAAGGTGGAAAAATTGATTCAGATGCTACCACTGACATTTCTACAGATTATTCATCCTCATCTGCTTCTTCAGATGGAGAAGACAAAAGAAGGCCATCAAATACTCCAGCATTTAAGAAAAGGGCACATATGGAGTCACCAGGAACTGGTATATAAGTTTCTATTCTGATAGGCAGTCATTTTATTAAAAGATAAGAATTTTAGTTTGTGTAATTGGTACCGATCTTTTGTATATGGGGTTCTTGTCATCAGTTACATTGATCTTGGCCATGAGGTTCTTGTCTTGGTTTTTACTGATTTGTTGGGTTCTCTATATGCCCAGGCCAAAGTTTTTTTGGCCAATGTCAACACATCTTCTAGGAAAGGATAAAAACGTACTTGATTAAAAAGAAGAAAATTTTAAGATACAATTATTTATCAGTTTAAAATGGTTGTTTGAATGGTTTATCAGTTTACAATATTGGACTTGACTAAAAAAGTTCATGCTGCAATGGACTGCGGGGACTGCAAACCACGACTCAACGCCACGTCGTATCATTTTCTCAAGGTCAACTGTGACCTGCAACACGACTGCGATTTTCATCCATGGTTTCTACTCTCAATACCCTTGTTCTTATAACGAAATTTCGCTACTGATAAAAAAGAAAATATATTTGCATTCTGTAGACTCTTCATTAACTCAAAACAATCTTGAGGCCATCATTGTGCTTGCACTAACCATAAGCTGTTTTTTACTCCTTTCACCTGTCAAGCATATTCAAGAGCATATCTGATATTTTCTGAAATTTCATGGTCAAGAGTGTGATATCCGATAGACAAGTTAAACTTAATCTGACCATATTGTTTTGAACTTTGAACGCCTTTTCATACTTTGAACGTCTTTTCATAAAGGAGAATCTTCATACGCATCCGTCCCTCACCATTTTTTTCGTGAGAACTTTAGGTGGGGCTCATCTATCACTCAATCCAAACCTTGCAACATACATGGGACCTCATGATAGCAACTCACCCCAACTTTTGATCAGATTCGGATTTATTGGACCGTTTGATCGACTATACACCAATCCGAACGGAATGAATTTGTGAGCCATGGATGAAGCGGTTAGGGATATGTGATTGGGACCAAATTTGATATGTAGGGTGCTTTCACATAGACCTTTCCAACCCTCCCAGTCTCATCCCTTGGTGGGGTCTACAGTGGGCCCCACCAAAGAGTGTGTATGAAAAGTCTATGAGGGACGTATGCACAGGAAAAGGCTTATTTCATAAATTCTCAATATTTTGTGTTTTCTATAAAATTAGGTATAATCACATCTTATTCTGTATATTATGGATTGATTTTATTTCCGTGAGGAGCTAATTTCGATTCTACTTAATTGTTATCACAGGAGCATCAATTGCACATGGTGGAAAGAACAAGAAAATTGGTGGCAGCAACATTGCTTTGTCACAGTAAGTAGAATTTTCTAAATATGATAATTTTTTATACAAACTGTCGGTGGTGGCAAATCTCTGGATTTTGGTGCATTAACAATCATTCCGTGATATATCACTCATGACATAGAAGCATATACTTATGTAGTTATATTATGGTGTTTATGCATCAAGATCCCAACAGACTGCAATTCCCAACAGTATGAGGCAAGTTGGAATAAAGTCAAGTTAGTGCAACACTTAGAAACTGTAATTTAACTGTTGCTTCCAGGTAGATTGAATTGGAGCTCCATTTTATGTTTCTGCCATCCTTTTGTGTTGTTTGGAATGTTATTACGTGTATCGTTTTGGGCACTGCTTCATGTGCCAACATGTCAACATTGTTGATGTCACTATCAAACCTTACCCTACCTGGCTTTGTGAGTTCTAGTTTCCTTACTCAACCCTATTTTTAAAGCCTTGTTCCATGTTACTCAAAATCCGGCTAGTCTTTTCTCACTGCATTCTTGGTCTTTAACTACTATGAATGCCCTGGCGCAGCCCCGGATCTTAGGTTGGATGTAGAACAATCTTCCGAAGGATTGTTCTAAAGAAGGACTCAAGCTTTAGGGCACAATAGAACTCACGATGAAAACCATCAAGAGAGAGAAATGTCATTGTAAACTGAATTTAATTGAATAAAGCAAGTCTAATACAATGTGATGCTCCTTCTTATACAGGAACGGCTGTTGCTAAACTAGGAAATACTAATCCCACACAATCATAACTTACTAAATTAAATTAAAGAAATCTTAACTAATCACTAATTACTAATTTAACTAAGGATAGGAATCTTTGAGGAGATCAACGATCAATTGGGCCTGCGGGTCTGTGATCTGGCTGGATCTAGGATCGGTCTACATCAACTCTCCCGGGTTTAGAAAAACTTGACGCCGGCGAGTTGGGCACTTGATATCTCTCTTAAAGATCAAAATTGATGCGCTGGAAGTTAGTAGCTGTAATCCACGTAGCGTCGGAGAGAGGATGATTCCGCTAGCGAACATAAAACTTTTGGTAACTTCCTTGACATGTAGAAACGATTTGATCATCAAGGACATCAATAATTTCATCAGTAGGTGGGAGATTAACTGGTACTGAAATAAGCTGCTTTTCATTATCTCCCTCAGCATCATGACCATGGTAGAAAGTAAGATCTTCTACATTGAATGAAGAACTAACGCTTACATTAGGAGGAATGTTGAGAACATAGGCGTTGGGGCCAATCTTTTGAAGAATCTTGAAAGGACCGGAGTTACGAGGGTGTAACTTCTTATTAGCTTTAGATGGCAACCTTTCCGGTCGAATATACACCATAACCATATTTCCTTCATTAAATTCAACAAATCAACGTTGTTTATCGACTTGCTGTTTGTAAACATCGTTGTTGGCAGATATATGACAACGTACTTAATTGTGCACTTGTTGCATGTGTTGGAAGAATTGTTCAGCATCTGCACTAACTCTTGCATCAACTTGCAATGGCATAAGATCAACAGGAAGTCGCGGACGAACTCCTGAAACAGCTTCACATGATGAAATTCCAGCTGATCGATTGACACAGTTATTGTATGTAAATTCTGCCGTAGGTAACAAAAAAACTTACTATGAATGTTCAATCAACATTGCATTGTTTCTATCCAACCACCCACCTTGCATATTGGTGGATGCAGTGCACCCCACATGCCAACCAATTGTACGTGATCATATCTCTAATATGATTACTTATAGGATGACCCAACTCTTTTGTTTACCTGATGTTTTGTTTCACGTAAACATATCCTGTTATGCTGTCATCTGGTGGTTCATTGATTTGTGTGAAATGATAGTCAGTAATATAAGAATTTCATGAGGTAGCGAGCAGTCTAGGAGGAATCCGCCTGAAATAATGTTTACAGTTTTAAAATTTTGGATTTCAGATCCATAAGCTTCACTGTTTGCTGTATTTTTTATTTCATTATCTGCATGCACTGCTGGGTAGTCATGATATGTGATTTGCTGCCTTTTGTTTACTTTCATCTTTGAACCTTACAGAGGTTTGCATTACTTAACATTTGGTTTCCAATCTGTAAATTATTGACACATTTTCAACGACAGTCAGACTGTTCCTAGCTTAGGAACTATCCACCCTGTAGGGCCCACCAGCCACCTCACTCGCCCAAGGGTCCCAAATTTGTCACTCATTGGTACAGATCTGGGTCCTCAATTCAAAATAGATCAATCTCTCAAGAGATTGATCAAATGCTAAGTTGGATTCAGTCACTAGGGCACACATACAACAATGGTAAACACCATTACTAAAGAGAAACTCATAGATAACTTGATCTATAATAATCATAAGTAATTACAAGAGTGTGTGTGCGTGTGTGTGGATAACTTGATTTATAATAAGAATAAGTAATTACAAGTAGAAGTGTGTGTGTGTGTGTGTAAGGAGTGAGATGGCCTTAGCAGTAAGACTTTCTGAATAAAATAGAAATTAGCTAATCCTAATCAAACAAGAAATAGAATTAGATATAGTCTCCAATTAAACAAGCAATGAAAATAAAAATACGATAAATATAGGTCGCCACTGTAGTTCTTGGTCAATGTTGGACTTGTGGATTGAACCGAATAGACCTGGTTGGCTTATGGGTCAATGGGTCAGCCCAACTAACTTATTGGGCTTGATCCATTCTGCATTAGTTATTCCTGGCTTGAAAAAACTCAACTCCAGCAAGTTAATAGATTGACAATACTAGTATAGATCTGAATTGAGATGCTGGAAATCTGTAGTAGTATTATTAGTAGCATTGGAGATCAGACAGTTCTTCCATGGGCCTAGGAATTTCTGCAATCCTCTTTGTCGAGTAGAAACAAGCTGATCATTGAGAACAATCATTTTATTAGCAGGTGGAGGTATAGCTGGTAAGGCAAGGGCTTGTTCTTCAAAGTTTTCATCATTATCGTGCCCACGGTAGAGTTTTAGATCTAAACATTGTTGGACTGATGCTAAGATCTGATGGTAATTCCCTATTGTATGCATTAAAACTACGCTTCTTCAAGACTTTGAATGGACCTGCATTAAGTGGATGTAATTTTTTATTAGCTGCTAGTGGTAACCATGGGGGTCCTAGCTGGCCCCCATCAAGTATGTCTTTCACCATATGGTGAGGGATGGATGCACATGACTGTCAATATATAGCTAAGTCTTCCTGTGAGCACAATGTTCGCTGTCACCTTATGATCCATCCAAACCATCCATATGTATATGTGTATCTCCTCTGTGTGTGGGTGTGGGTGTGTGCGTGCTTGTCCAATTTGCATTTTCAATAACCCCATCATAACTCCCTAGTTAATTGAACTAACTTTTGTTACCTGCATTAACCCTTTGAGCAGATCGGTTGATACTGGTGCGAAGAGCAGGTCAATTGGGATGCTCTTGAGAAAATCGAGCAGCTATAGGAAAGCCAAGGTAACTGCTGCTCAATCTAGGCTCGAGGACACTGACAGCCAACCTGTTGATATGGTACCGGACAGTCAGGTTGCCCATGATTACCCTGAAGTACGCCTATCCCAATAGGCAGCAACTTTACATGAGTCAATTGCCTTGCATTGCAGTTTTGTGCCAGTTAGCAGCTTTACTTCATAGAGGTTTTGGTATCATCTTCATTACTACAACATAGTTTCAATGTTGTTCAATTTTGTCTGGGGGTGATGGGTCTATTTTGAACATTTATGTTATCCTGGACTAGCACCATGTGTCTTGGTTTCTCTCTCTTTTACTAGGAAGTTTCTTTTGTTAGACCATGACTTATCTTTTTGGCGGTGTGAAGACTTGAATCTCGAGTTTAGGTTTTGTTGATGGTGTACATGATCTTGTGAAGCTGGTAAATTATCAGGTCGCAAGCCTCGATGAACTGTATGATTTCTTACCCTTTATTTCTCTTAATAAAAGTTTCAGACATATGGTTGAATATGACATTCATCACTGTGGATGATTAGAATGGAAACCATTGTAAATGGAGATTGTTAGAATGTATTCCAATATCTTTTGAGAGTGTCTTGGTTTCAATGTGCTAATCACTCCAACCCTTTGGATCACTTGAATCTGCTGCATGGGCTGCGATGCATGGTACCCGAGGCTATGGAACTGTACATTTTCTAGGGCTCTTTCAAGTTATACTAACAATGAGATGTTCGTGTCTCATTTGTAGGTGGAGTGATGATGAGGTTTACCCACTGCACATCTGAGACTCATGGTTTGTTTGATACAGAAACCCTTGTAATAAGCCCTACAGTGAATGATGTCTGAAAGATCTCTCTGAGTGGGGGAAGATCATAACCTATTGGTGGTGGGCCTATAAATGCTGTCAGATTGCAGCAATGCTCCACATTCAGCAAGAGCCACAAGATCGTACGGCTTGGACAACGTAATGCCAAACGATCTTTAAGTATATTTTGTTGATTGTGGGGCTCATGATTAGCTCAACCAAAGAGTGTATTTTGTTGATTGATGGTAAATAAGGATGTACACTTGGCATCTGGGCATCTGATCTACCTATTCAGTCTGCGTTAATTGAAAGGGTGCAGGGAGCTTTTTATTTACAATGGATCAAAAGCTGATCAAGAGTTATGAATCACGGATTCATATCTTACTGAGTGGTGAGGTGTGGGATGGGTAAAGCCTGATTTCTATATATCCTGGCCCATATGAACAGTCAATGTGTACTAGACTTACTCGTCTTCGGCCCATGACTAATTTATAGATCTAAACTGAAAATCAAGTTGGGCCTGGGCTCAGGCCTTGGGTACTCTACTCATTAAGGCTTGGTGCCCAATTAATATATATTCTGAGCAGTTTAACATGGGCCATATACTCTGTTACCGGTTAGCCAAACCACTTTATAGTGGGGTGGAATGTTGACCCGTAAATGGATTGGAAATTGGTGATATGTAGTCCAACTCATTTGGCTTACTAGACAATATCAACGGCTGTGGGGGAGGTTAAGGTCTCACCATGATCAGGCAAAAGATCATACCTCTCAAATCATCCTAGCAGAAAAGAAAAGCTTAAAACTATAGGGCCTTTTTTAAATTAAAAAAATAGATCCTATGATGATTAAAGTTCAAATGAGTTTCAAAATAGGACTAATACAAGATCATTATGAGGGAACTATCTTCCTCCTGTTCGATGAGCCATGCAATTCATTTGGATTGGTGCTGTTCTGATGGCAAGATCTAGTGAAAGTTGGGCACGGGATATTGATAAAATGTGGCTCCGAGTAGGCCCCATAGAGTGAGTACTCATGCAGTAGAAATTTTGTAGCACATGACGTCACTTACTGATTTGTTAGGCTGCGTTAGGTAGGACTTAATAAAAAGGCTTTTGGGGCTTTCGGCTTTCCAAAAGCCCAAAAGCTATAAAAAAATCAAATGGATATTGGCCTTTCTAAATTAGTTCGGAACCATTAGTTGCAACGAAACATTTTTTTTTTTTTTTAATTTCTTCTGCTTTTGGATTTGCCTTTGTGATCTTTCTTATAATCTTAATGCATTTCAATAATTTTCGAGGGATCACAACCTATTAATGCCATCTATTCTTCTAAGATATAAGCATATATTTTGGGGCTTTTCATTAGATAGCATCAACTCATGTTGTCTAGGCCCACCTAGATGACGAGACATAACAGTCACATGATGGGTTGAAGTGGTAATATAATTCAAGCCCAATGAATTTTCTTAAATGCTGCATGATTTAAGAGCCTCAAAGCTTGGCACTACTTTAACTCGTGAGAAGGCATTAGGACAACCTATGCTTGATTGAAACTCTCTTTGTGCTCCTATAATGAATTGTCACTCATTCCAATTTGATAATGATATTACCATTATTAAATTTCTACAATAAATTATTCAAAAACAATTTAAAAGCCTTTACTAATGTGGACTCTCCAAAGGCTGGGCTTATAAAATTCTTTAGGCTAATCTTTATGATTATAAAAATCTAAATCACTTCATTTTTTATTTCTTTTTTCTTTACTTTAAGAATGTATTCTTTGTGAGTAATGCAGTTGTGACCTCACAATCTGTGTCAAATGTCCTGTGGGCTTGGAGATGCAGGAAATCGTTGAGGCTCCAAGAAACGCCCACTTTTGAAAAAAAATCTAAATAGCTCAAAAAACAATAAATAAAAATCCTAGGAGTTGAGCCTACTGTTAATTGATTGAGCATAGAAACTGAAATTTCTACGATGCTCCAAAAATACGAGTTTTTATGGACCGATATATAGTCTTTGCTCATTAGAATTGGATAACCTTGAGTCAGAGGCAAAAAGTTTAAAGGTTAGACTGGCGAGGAATATCTTGAATCATCACAAAAAAAAAAAAAAAAAAAAAGACCGACATATAGACCTACAATCGCCATAGGTGCCTATTGAACCTGAGATTGCTATTGAAATACAAATGAAAATATTGGTCTAATTTTCAAAACCCACATGAAAAATTATGGGTCTGCTCCCAAAGCTCATATGAAAATTCTGAGTTTACAATCAAACCAATTATCTATTTGGGCCTATTTGGGCCCACCTCTTCAAGTGAAAATTTAGGTCCGCCACTGACTATTGTACATACCACCTCGACAAAAGTGGTTACCACTACCAACCAAGTGCTGCATATTTTACATATGATAACCATTGCATTGACTCAAATATTTTATACACCGATATTAAGCAATTTGTCAATACTAAGTCAAGAAAGATTAATTTCTGTAAACCTTCATTGTGGATTGGTTAATAATTCTCTAATTTAATTATTTTAAATCTCCATCAACAAGTGATCAGAAACTATACAAACTTCATAGTTTGAGATCCTTGAGTAGCAGTGCCAGAACACATGAGATTGTAATTGGAATGTTGTAAGAATTTTCACTCTAAACATTAAAAAAATTCCATTAACTTCCCACAATAAAGAGTAGCGATCTTATCCACGCAAAATAGTATATCCCATGGAGAGCGAGCATTCACAATTGCAATCTAAATTCTAGGCTTTGATTGTTTTTTTTTTTTTTTTTTAAAGAAACTTGGATTACATGAAGAGAGATGAGTGAGGCATGAACAGAGAAAGGAAAAAAACATGCATTACAAAATATTGGACAAACAAATAAAAACTTGAAATACCTTAAACATGCATGAGAAATTTTTCTTGAAACATGTTTCATGTCATGGAATCCAAAACCTTCGAGTAGTGATAATTGAGGAAAGAAAGCCACCATGGGGAAGAAGAATTTCTCTAAGTTGAAAAACTAAAATTTTCCACATGACGTTCCCTTTATCCAGTATGAAAAAGTTGTCCCATAAAGAAAGCTTAACCTTTTTTTCACACACAAAAGGATCGAAGGTGTGCTCTATTAAAGTACAATTAATTTTGATCTCTGACCATCCAATGTGTCAAACCCTTGCCATTGGATATATAGCTGTTGTCATAAAAAGAAAGAGTTTCATGTCGTCAAAATCCGAGGGCAGTTGAAGCAATACGAGCCAAAGAGCAAAGATGTTTTTCGTCTGAAACTGAGTCCGGATGAACTCTTAAGGACCAAAATAGTGAAGATTATCATGAAGTGGGCCTCATAGATCAAGTTCTTACATAGCCGTCGTGTAACAAGGAGAAGACCTTTCGTTTTGTCAAAATGGGACTCCGAATGAGGTGACGGGAAAAAATGGTTCCAAGCCCACAAAACGGGTCCCACTTGCCACATAAGCAACTCCGTTTGGCACTTAGAGGGTGACACATCAGCATGACACGGCATTTCCAATCTACATGGCAATTCAAGTCGGCATCCTAGATTACATGGCAAGACTTGTCACTAGTATGGATCCTCTGTTCGCAGTTATTTACCGAAACCGTCCAGCAAATTTATAGAACTCCATCAAATCACATAGAGATAATCTAGACCATTAAAGATGAATTTCATCATATTCATTGACATATCTTTAAGCTTTATTTAAAAGGAGTGGGTCATTCAGAACTATGATGGAAATATGATTATATAGAAAAGAGATGAGTGGGGATACGATGGATTAAGAAAGAAAATCAGGCATGCATGATAAAATCTTAAAACAAGAAATAAAAACGTGAAGTTCTTTATACATGCATGAGAAGATACAATACCATTTTTGTAATGATGTGTCTGTCATGGGAATCCAAAACCTTGTGAAGTGGTGATTGAAGAAGGAAAGCCATCTTGGGGAAGAAAATTTTCTATGTAGAAACCCTAAAATTTTGCACATTGCAATTCCTTCATCTAATGGTAAAAAAAGATCCTCCCATAACTAAAAGACTAACATTTTTCCATATAGAAAAAGGCTTCACCTTTACTGGATATCCCATTTCCCACATAGGGAATATTGGAAGATTTCATATATGGGAATTCTCGTCTTCCAATATAGGTCAATTAACTTTTTAAACTTTCAGCGTATTAAGAAGACCCATTTTAGTCACATTTAATGAAGGGGACTTTGAGGTTTCTCATAAGAGAGCTCTTTCCCATGTAGGAAATGAAAGAAAGTTTTTGTGCAAGTGATGTTTATGAGTCTCTTTACAGCACATATGCAAAAAGTACTTTAGAGAATTTCAGTCTCTTTGGTTTTTCAAGAAAATGTCCCAAAAGGATAAGCAAAATGGAAAATGAGAAATATATCAATAAAAGAAGGAAAAGAAAAATTAGTGAAACAGTGGTGTAGGTGTGCACTAATCAGTAGCAAACCAGCCAGATTATTCGTTTGGGGGGTGCAGACCCAAACATGCAATTGTGTTTTCAGAATTGGTGCCGGACATAGATACTGCATCTAAATTTTCAAAGTAAAAGTAGAATTTTTATTGTTGTTTTAAAAGTGGAACGAAATCCAACAGATGCCTCTACCCACACGTGGATATATGTAGGTCTACCCCTGGCACTAATTATTATATATTTACAAGATCTCAATTTGAATTGGATTCCAAATAAATACCTCTATATACTTGTGCAATAAATTTATAAAAAAGTTTACTAGTCTATATATGTACTTATAAAACTGTTAAACTCTTCAACCTTAGTAAGACGATTACGTCATTAGATTGTGGCCAAACAAATCAATTTGAAATCAGCTCCAATTGATTTTGACCACTCCCACGGTTTTGACCTAAGGACCATCATCAATTCTAATGCTCCATTCTCCTTTAATATTATTTAATCTAATTCAATTCAATAAAATGAAGTTTATTACTCACTCCCCACATCTCCACCTTTCGAGATGGCTCTTCTCTTAGAAGACTCTTTTTCCCTTTTTATGGCACTCAAGTCTCTCTCTCTCCTCCCCATGCTCTTTGTCTGAGTCCACATCCAAACTAGGTCTCCATCGTCACTTTCTCTCTTTTTTTCATTTTTTTTTGTTGCTTTCTATGTTGTCATGATATAGGTTTTAGGTAACTCATTTGTTTTCAAGATGCAATGGAGGACGATTGGAGTTCAAGGATGTATGACCTAATGCATTACTTCATTACTTACCTCTCCAGTTCAATAGCAGTTTTGGATAAGGTGTCTAATATCTCTCTTTCCCTCAAGACTCACCTGAGCAATGTCAGAATTCAGTTTTTATTGTATCTTTTGCATTTCAACTAACTTGACCGTGGAAGATGACACAAAAAGGGATAATTGGAAGTGGAGAGTAACTTCAGAAATGGTATCTAAGATGTTGTACTTGTTGATGGTTTTTTCATATTTTTTTGTAAGAAAAGATTCAGCTGTTAAGATGATGCAAATGAGGATGATTGTAAGCGAGAGTAGTTTTAAAAAGGAAAGAGAGATGATGGGGGTTCTTTGAAGGCTTTTGTGATTTTATTTCTTCATTGGACATTTAATTTGGAAGAATGGCATGTTTGGATTCCTATCATTTTAGTTTCAATCTTTATTTTTAAAAATTCTATGTATTTTTGTATTTTATTTCCATGTTTTAAGGATTTAATGTTGAGAAGCAGGTAGAGTTTTATTCTCAATACACTATTTGTTATGAGAAATATATATGAAAAGTTACTATTTGTTATGAGAAATATATGTGTCGTGACAAGCCTTTTATTGCCAATACACTATTTTCAATACTTTTATTGGTTTGTCTTTTTTATGTTTCTAGTGATTTAAAGATGAGATGTTTGTAGAGTTCATATTTTGAGTTTCTAGTAAAATTTTAAAATTTTTTATATTTATTATTTATTTAAAATTTCAATCGTGTGATTTTTAAGAAAGCCATTGATTTTGTGTTCTATGATTGAGAAACTAGACATAGCATCGTTCCTATCGGTGATTATAAATTTAAGACTATAGGTTTTTTATTTTTTGATAAATATTTCTATTTTATATTTTATGTATAAAAACAGATATATGAAGTCAAAATAAAATTTAAATGATATTTATTCGTATGACTTTTGTTGCCCTAAACAAGGGGCATTTTTGTTAGTGCATTATGAAACCAGAGGGCAGAGACCTATCAATTCTCTGCTACTTTATTTATTGAGTTTTTTTACTGAAGCCCCCTATATTTTCACAATACCTACAAATGGCCACTGTATTTTGAGATTTTACTAAAAACCCAATTGACTACTGTTCACATGGAACAAAAAGCAATAGAATGCCCTTTTTTTTTTTTGATGGATTTTCCCCCTAAGTGGAGTTTCCATCAGAGAAGAGCACATAGACATGAGTTATGAGTGAGACGGGTTTTGCCTTCTTTCTTTTTTCATCTTTTTAATTAAATAAGTGAGAAAGTACATTTTTACTTACTCCGTACTCTTCAATTCCCTGAATCCCTGCTTCCCAAATGTCACTCCCACTGTGAGTGGGATGAAATTTTCATAATTGTTAGAAAATTTTCAGGTTCCAACTAGAGTTTTCTACATCTTGCCAGAGCTTCAGAAGATTAAAAACCATTTCATCAGACAAAACAAGATCTCTCCCTTCAGACCCATAGTTCCAAAAGTCCATCAGAAATATAACAAGCATCAAATTTGCAGAAGGCTAAGAAAACCCCACTAACATTCTAAACAACAAGCCTTTCCACTTCTTAGTCAAAACCAGCTGAAATTCTCCAACATTTGTAAACCCAGATGACAAGAAGAAGCAAAACCCATCGACTCCAATGTCTGTAAGCGTAAAGGATAAGAAGAAAAACCCCATTAAGGAGCCCCCTTGAATAAAAAGGCCCAGAAAGAGAAAACATTAAAATTGATATATAAAAAACAAAGGAAATCCAGCAACGGCCACCTAAATTCAGAGGAAATGGGACCAAACTATATATATATATATATTCTTGAATTTTGAGCCCAAAATGTTTCAATTTCCGATGGTTTGCAACCAAAACGAGAAGATGACGGAAAAAATTACTTATACATGAGTGGGTTTCTCACTTGAAAGTAGGCCTGTCATTAGCAACAATTGCCACTCATGAATGCAGTAAATTAAAAGTGTTACCCACTCATGAATACGAGGAATTAGCAATGTTTGCCACTAATGAATTAGCAATGTTTCTCCTCTCTATATATTCTGTGCACGCTTATGCAAAACGTATAAATAAGGGGTGGGCTTAAGGGATACTTGTTTTTAGTTGTTCTCCGGAGTAAATTGGTAAAAAATTAAGAACTATATATTATAAATAAATAAAAAAAGGTAGTTACTCGATGACCCTCAGTCAAGGGCTTCTTAATAAAAACCCAATATACAGGAGCCTTTTTGTGATTTTGTGATAAATAGGGGGCTTTTTGCAAAAAAAAAAAACTTATTTATTTGCATGCATTCATTCTGAAATTTTTAGAGTTGCAAAAAGTTTGTTGTTGAAATATCACTATATACATAAAATTATTCAACTGTAAATTGAAAGATTTTCTATAGTTTTTTATTGAATTTAAGTGTAAATATGAGTCTATGATACGTAGTGATAAGATTTGCTTGGTAGAATTTTTTGAATTAGATTATAAGTTTGGTCTACTGAGAGTTTGCATGGACAAATAACCACAAGAAAATAATATATGAGAGAACAAAATCTTTCATCTTCCACAATATTCTACTTTTACATTCATTTTTCTCAAATTTATGTTTTTCTTAATGTAAATTTAGACAAAATATCGAGATATATGAAAATCAATTTGGTTTCATATTAAGGAAGTCAATTATGAAAGCTATCTTCTTACTTGAGAAATTAATAGAAAAATACTGAATGAAAAGGAAATTAAACTTACATATGTTCTTTATTGATCTAGAGAAAGCTTGTAATAGGATATCTAAAGATTCATTTGATGCTTTTCAAATAAAATGAGTGTCCCAAGAGGTTATATTGAAATCATTAAAAACATGTATGAAGGAATAGTGATAAATATAAAAACTATCAGGAGACAGAAAAGTGAGTTTCCAATAACCATACATTTGCATCGACGGTCAGTCCTAATCCGTTGTCCCTTGCACTAATTATCAATGAGTTAACTATTCATATTCAAGAGGAGGTAGCTTAGTATGTGTTGATTATATATGATATAATACTAGTGGATGAGTGAGAGATGACATGCATATAAAATTTGAGAGATGAAAGGAGACTTTAGAATCTAAGGGTTTTAAAATAAGTTGTGCAAAGATAGTATATATGGATTGTAACATTAGTGAGTATATAGAAAGAGTTAAACTACTATGAAGATTGAAGTGGAAATGTAGTTCTAGAGTGCTCTATGATTGGTGCATGCCAACAAGATTAAAGGGAGTTTTTTAACGAATAACAATCAGACCATTTTTGACTTATGGAGCAGAATATTACCTATCAAGAACCAATACAAGCACAAAGTGTGTCTGGCAGAGATGAAAATTCTAAGGTAAATGTATAACAAGGCTAGGAAAGAATGACTCAGAAATTAGTTCTTTTAAAAGCATTTAAGGGCCCCATGATTAGATGATAAAATAAGATAAACTATTTTGATATGGATTGGAGATGACTAATACACAATAACAATACTGATAAGGACAATTTTTTTTGTGTAAGTTGATGGCCTACCAAATGAAAGGTATAGATCAAAGAGAATGGAGATGGTAGTAGTAATATTGAATTTAAAGAAATGCAACCTATTTGAGGATTTTTCTCAACATAAATTGAATAGAGAAGCATAATTCATGCAGTCAACCCTGCATAATTACTTTCAAAAGGACATAAGCTGTTATATCCTTTCAGAAGGAGATTAGACAATAAGAATGGAGATTTTCAAAATCATGATTTTCGAAAGCATATTTCTAATTTATTTCAAAGAAAAAGAAAGGGATCATGACATCTTACTCAGCCCGACCAAGCTGACACAAATCTGTGCACTGCTTTGTCACAAACTTAAATTGCCAAAATGCCCATTTTCGAACTCCAATTCATTCTAGGAGTTCGCATTTCATCTAGATTGGATTTAGTCATGCAAAAATGGTGTGAAAATGATATGTTTGTGACCAAACTGCATCAATTAATGGTTGGCAACACTCACTGATGTGTCACAAATGTGAAAATAAGGTGAGAAAAGGGGTGTGTCAGTGTAATTGTGTATTTTTTCAGGCCCAAATTTTAACATGAGCTGGAGAGATAGAGAGCTACTCACTCAAAATTTCTCTCCCCACTCAACATTTCCAAAAAATAAAAAGGACCATGAAATTACCCAAATGACCTCACCCTCTTCTCCCCCCCACTCACCTACCCCTCGTCTCACCTCCTTTTCCCCACATCCCCTACTATTTTGCCCTCCCTCTCCATCCCCCTCTCTCCACCTGGCCATCGTGGAGAAACGGGGAAGGAAAGGGAGGGATAGAGAGAGAAGAGAGAGGGGAAGAAGGAGGGAAGGGTGGGGAAGCGAGAGAAGAGGAAGGGAGGGAGAGGAAAAGAGAAGGGGGGGCAGATGGGTGGGGAAGGGGTGGAGGAGAGAGAAGACAGATGGGTGGAGGGGGGTGGAGGTGTGAAGTAGAGAGGGACTAGAGGGGGCGGGGGGGGGGGGGGTGGGTGGTGGGTGGTGGGGGTGAAGGAGTGGGGAGGGGAGGAGGAGTGAGGGACTAGAGAGGGGGAGGGAAAGGAAGAGGGAGGGAGGGAGGATGGAGGCGGTGGGGGAGAGAGATAAAGCAAAGAGGGGGAGGAGAGGAAGAGGGAAAGGGAGGGTAGGGAGAGGGGTAGTCCCCCTCCGCCAGAGCCATCGATTGTCGCCAAAGGAGGGGGAGGTGGGGATAGGGAGGAGAGAACAAGGAGAGTTGAGGAAGTTGAGTGGGGAGAGAAGAGGGTGGGGAATTTAGATAATTTCAAGATTTTTCTTTTCTTTTCCTTCTAAATGATAAGTGGGGAGAGAAATCTTTTTAGTGCCATTAGAAGCTCTTGGAGAGATATTAAAGAAAACCGCACCTGAGTAACACATCATCAACACCTTCACCCTTTATTTTAGTTTTTTGACTCTGGGCCCCATAAACAAGATCTAAACCGTTCAAACTCTTTAAAAGCCAAATATGGCTGGGGTTTAAATTTCAACTGTCAATTCATCACGAATTTTGAGATTCAAGCAAAAAAGTTCAAACCTTAAAATCTATAGTTTTGGAATTTTGTGGGAATCATTTTCAAGGTCTAAACCATTCATCCTCTTTAGAAATTACTAAAGGGTGAAATTATACATCTTAACTCTTCATCGATTTCAAGATATTATAAAAAAGGCAGTCATTGGAATTTTTTTTTCCTTTTTTCTAAGTACCCAGCCTTAGGGGGTCAAAAACCCTAGTCCTTTAACGAGGGAGCCCTCCGATGAGGGTAGAAGACCTCTGGTGAGGTGGGGAAACCCTCTTGTAGGGGTCTAAAAATGGGCAGGCCTCCCAAGTCTGGCATGGCCTAGCCCACAAAAAAGCAGGTCATGGTCCAACCTGGCCCATGGCTTAACAACAGCTAAATAGCGGTTAAATGGAGGGTTTGGTTTCATTTTACCCCTTTCTAAGTCTAGAAATACCTCCTCCCCCTCATTTCTCAACACTCATCTTCAAACTTTTTAAGCTTTCTATCTTTCTGTAGCTCTCTAATCTCTATCAAAGATCTCCCTAAGTTCTCTAAATTTATTTTTCATCTCTAAGTCTCTCTGGCACCAAAAAAATCTCTTCAAGCTCTCACAGGCTAAGAATTTAGTGAGTGATAAAGACATTGGAGCCCGGAGGTGAATTACTGAAAGATCTCTCTCTCTCTCTCTCTCTCTCTCTCTCTCTCTCTCTCTCTAAGCTCCCAAGTTATTTATTAATTTAAAATTTAGATTTTAATTACTATATATATTAATACTATACAATAAGTCTTATCTTCTACCATTTCTTATATAAATTAACACAACAAACATAATATTTATAATTTCTTATTATTATTTTTTCAAACTTTATTTTTGAAAAATGACTGAACCATCATAACCCTTCAACCTAGACTTTAGCTTAAATGATGTTGATCAAGAATAGTTGGATTGAAAACAGGAAAATGTAGAAAGCAATGCTCCAAATGTAGCCCAAACAAAAGGTACCTTCGGTAGAAAGAAAAAGAAAAACTTTTGGAGTTTGGAAATATTTTGAAATAATAAAAGTTACTAATCCCACAAGAAAAAATTAGTGGAAAAGGTATGTTGTAAATTTTGTAAAGAACATTATAGCTCTAAGTCAATAGTGGAACTGACCATCTTATTAGACACGCCAATTGATTATGCCAAAACATACCGGAGGTAATCCGAAGGCAAGGGTTAGTGGGGTTCAAACTCATCTGTCTTAAATTGCTTCTAGTGATAGTTTAGGGGTTTTTTCATATAGCCCTTCTAATGCTAGATACCAACTTGTAAAATTTATTGTAATTAATTAATATTTTTAATTTCCAAAAGTGAATTATTTCATGAGTTTATAAATGAGGCTTCACTCCCTTGCTTAAAATGATTTCTAGAAATATTGCACAAAATAATCAAGTAAAGTGTATAAAACGGAAAGACATAATTTAAAAACTGCTTTTCAAAACATATCAGAAAAAAAAAGGATTAACTTCATATTTATAGACATCTAAACCAAATGTTCAGTACATTGCAATAAATGTAAATTATATTGATTTCGACTAGACTATGTAGAAGAAAATGATTTCATTCTCTTTACTTGAGTAACCACATACTGATACTATGATAGGGGCCACTATCCTAGAAAAGCTAAGAGAATATAATATTTAAAATAAAATAATTTATATAACTTTCGATAATGCAACTTCTAATAATGTTGCAATAGACATGTTAAAATCAAAGCATAGATTTAATTTAAATGGGATTATCTTTCACAATAGATGTGCATGTCACATCTTAAATCTAATAGTACAAGATGGCTTATGATTTATTAAGCCTAAAATAGAAATAGTTACATACAATGTAGATTATATTTTCTCATCTCCTTCTAAAACACAATATTAGAAGAAAATTTGTAAAACTCTAAATAAAACCCTAAAAAAAATACAATCCGATATAAAACATAGGTGAAATTTTACATATTAAATGTAAAGAGAAACTTGTAATTATTGAAGTGTAATTAGTCAATATTGTGCTTTATATTTATCACATGCAAATATTTTTATAGGTGAAGAAAATTAGAAGTCTTTTATAATGCAACCTTATTTTTTTCTGGAATGCAGTATCCCACACATTCTCGAGCTTTGAACCACTTTTATGAAATTAGTCTTGTTTTCGAGAAATATAGTAATATACCAAATTTTAGAAACACATGTTCAGCAATGGAAATAAAATTTTCACA
This sequence comes from Sextonia rubra, assembly GCA_037013555.1. Taxonomy (NCBI): domain Eukaryota; kingdom Viridiplantae; phylum Streptophyta; class Magnoliopsida; order Laurales; family Lauraceae; genus Sextonia; species Sextonia rubra. The sequence goes on from JASUAD010000001.1 coordinate 60,470,563, forward strand.
AACTGAAGCAATGCTCCGAAAACATTTTGTTTAGCCTCAATATTAGATACTGGGTTAAAATTAATAGGTCTAGAAACTTTACTTGAAGCAATAAATAATAATATAAACACTATTAATGTAAATAATATTTTTATAATCAAATCTTATCTAGAACAACTTTATTTTAGCGAAATGGGTACATTGGAAACACCCTCTACCTCTTTGCACCCTCCCCAACAACAAAAAGGGAAAAAGAAGGCTATATGGAGGCTTCTTTAAAAATAAAGTTGAAAATGGAAGTAGTTTCTCTTCCTCCAGTCAACCTATCAATAAATTAGCATTGTATTTACAAATGGTTCTGGTTGAAGTCCCAAATTAACGATGAAACAAATTTAATCTTTTGGCTTGGAAGAATGCAAGTGAATTTAGATTTTTTGTGATTTCCACCATGGCCCGTGTTTTACTAATAGTTTCAATGTCCACAATTGCCACAAAGTAAGCTTTTATTGCAAGTGAAAGACTAATTGACAACAAACAAGCAATTCTATCAAAAGAAATAATGGAGACATGCATGTGCTTGTGAGATTGATTTTTAGCAGAAAAGAGGAAGCAAAACTTGATGCTAGATGAAGAAATAAAAAATGACTTTTCAGCGTTTGATATATCATTGTTCATATTATTCACAAAATTGTCACACTTGTGCTTTTTTCTAAGATTTTATTCCAATTAGAGTGTTAGAGTGACACCTAGGCATTATTATCATAGTTGTTGTAAGTTGTAAGTTATAACACACTTTTATACTTGTAATTTTTTTCCATATTAAGACTTTATAAAGTTGAGATTATCAATAATTTGTAAATTTTATTTAAAGTTCTTGTACATTATCATGAAAGTCATTGTAAAATTCATTTGTGGAAATATAGTATAATTTATTTTTTTCTCCAAGTATTGTTTGTGAATTTATTATATTTATTTTAATTTCATTATTAATTTTTCTTTAAAAAATTCAAAAAAGCAAGCTGACTAGTGGGCAGCATGGCTCATACCACATGGGGCACGAATAGGCTAGCCTCTGGCAGGTCCTACCATGCAAATGCCTACCCTCTAGTGATGTAACACATCCATAGGTGAGAAAAGGTGTCTTTCTAGGTTTGAACCCTGGTTCACAGGTAAGAACTAGCACCTCTAATCACTAGGGTGAGAGATTATTCTTTGCAATCATTGGACTGCACGAAAGAAGACATGTTATGGACGTCCCTCATTACTAATCCATTATTTTTCATTTTTATGAAATGTGTGTCCTCCAAAATCAAGATATGAAGAATTCATACTCTTTAGAAAATTTAAAACAGCTAGGTGGTAAAATTTCATCCATTGATTCATCACGAATTTGAAATATTTGTGAAAGAGTCCAGAGCCTAAAATATGTCATTTTATACTTCTATAGGGTCTATTTTCATGATTCAAACCATTTATGCTATTTGGAAAGCAAAAATATATTGTGCAACCATATCTCAGGTTTTAATTCATCATGAATTTCAAGAAATTTGGAAGGTAAAAAGAAGTAATTTGTTGCACGGGAAATTACCCTTTTGCATGCGGCTTAGAAGGATCCTAATTTTCTAACTATTTCATGATCGAAATCATTCATGTGCTTTGAAAGGATAAAAGCAGTTTGTGGTTCTGAGTTTTGAGAAATTTGTGAAATCTCCAAATTGATAAATCTGGTTCTCTGGACTTCAAGATTAGGTTTTATTCATTGATTCATCATACATTTTGAGAAATTCATGAAATCTCCAAAGTTCTCTGGACTTCTATGGGCGCCAGAATCACAACTTCAACCATTCCTCACCTTTTAAAGGCTAAAACTAGATACAAAGTCAAATGCTTATGTCTTGATTCATCGTAGATCTTGAGAAAATTGATACAAAAAGTGAACCATTGAGATTCAAAAGTGAAAATGACGGTGGAAAGTGCTTCCATGAGACTCAATTGCATATGAAAATAAATCACATGTAAATTATTTACTTGTGTATAAAAGCCAAAGAACCTTGGAAAGCACATTTCGCAAATATAGAAGCCGAGGGGGGGGGGGGGGGGGGGGGGGGGGCGGGGCAGGGGAGCAAATGTTGTTTAGTCATTGATTCATCAAACATTTTGAGAAATTCGTGAAATCTCCAAATTGATAAATCTGTTTCTTTGGACTTTTATGGGCATTGGAATCACAAACTGAACCATTCCTCATCTTTTGAAGGCTAAAAATGGCTCCTGGGTCAAATGCTCTGTCTTCATCATAGATCTTGAAAAAAATTGATAGAAAGAGTGAACCATTGAGATTCAAATGTGAAAATGACAATGGAAAGTGCTTCCATGAGACTCAATTGCATATGAAAACAAGTCACATGTAAATTATTTGCACAAATAAATTAGGGGCTTTTAGGCCCAAATCCATTTTTAAGTCCACCTCCAAATTCACATTTTTACCCCTGAAACATTAAAAAAACTATCATTGTGTCCATCTTTTATAAATTAAAAAAAAACACAGAGATTTCAAAAAAAGTGTTTGTTACAGTCCAGCCACTTCCGTCGGTGACCATTTTTTTTTACACCATGATCACATGTTTCTATTTTTAATCTTATAACTTGTTTTATCAATTTCAAACATATTCCTTGTTTTAACAGATCTAATTGATGTTCGTTTTTATCATGTACACTAAAACATAATCTTGTTTCTTTAATTTGTGCATTGAAAATTCAAATTGCCACGGGCAATTTCTTGTTTCCAAGGTTTTTTTTAACACACTACAACTACATGATCTTGTTTTGATTCATGTAATTTGTTTCATCAATTTCAAACATATACCTATTTCCGACACATCAGATTGATGTTCCTATTTATCATGCACACTAATACAATTATCCAGTTTTTTAAATTTGTGCCCTAAAAATTTAGAATTTTTTATGTTCCTAAGTCTCACGTTCCTAATTCTTCAATTTGTGCACTAAAAAATCAAAATTATTATGTTCTTGTTACAAACACATCTTATTGATGTTCCTATTTATCATGTACACTAATATATAATCCTATTTCTTCAATTTGTGTACTAAAAATTCAGAATCCTTAAAATTCAAGTGTCTCATGTTTCTGATTCTTCAAGTTGTACACTGAAAAGTTCAGAATTCTTAATATTCCTCTATGTCATGTTCTTGATTTAAACATATTCCTATTTCTAATACATCTGATTGATGTTTCAGTTTATTATGTACACTAATACATGATTATGTTTTTTTCAATTTGTGTATTGAAAATTCAAAATTCTTAATGTCCATATGTCTTATGTTCCTGATTCTTCAATTTGTATACTGAAAAATTCAGAATTCTTAATGTTTCTGATTCTTTAATTTGTGCACTGGAAAATTCAGAATTCTTACTTTTCATGTGTCTCATGTTCATGTTTCCAACATACATCGCTAGCCACCGGTCACCTGTATGTTACAGTCCTAAATAGTTACAGAATTTAATTTGACATGTTCCATCAGTCATCAGGCTTTTGGCATATTAGTTTAGTCCATAACATTTGATATTAAAGCCAACCACCACATCTCAAGTTCAAGTCACAGAAAGGGCTGCTTAGAGTAGAGTGAAAGCCATCCAAAAAGTGAAAAAAAAAAGCGCCAGCTACCGAAAGCCAGTCACCAACCTGCCATTGTTCCAAAAATGAAGCCAAATAAATAAATAAATAAATAAACCCTCCAAAAAAATAAACCTTAAAAAGAAATAAGTGAACCCTAAGGGTGGAATGGCCATTATCACAAAATAAGTAGAATAGAATAGACTTGAAGTATTAAACCTTATAGCACTAGTGGACTCTTCCAAGTAAGAAAAAGGGAGGTGGACTTCTACCTAATTAAGTTCGAAGAATTGGACTAGTTCTACCTAAATTACCCTATAAATTATTTACTTACATATAAAAGCCAACAAGCTTGGAAAGCAAATTTGGCAACAAGTGAGGAATTTACAAATCTAAGAATTTCTTACTACCCATTAAATAGGGATTACTTATAGAGGATTTGCACAACTAAGGATTTCTCTTTGATATCAATGCATAGTGATGCATATAGTCGAGAAAAATTGGTTTAAGTGTGCAAATTCGCAAACTGAGGATTTTCAAATTCTATGGGGGTGAGGGGGAATTTGAAAAGCCTCACACATGAGGATTTCCATAGGTCCAAATCCTTACGGATTTACTATTGCCAAACGGGTTTGGTCAGATCTTTGTGGAAAGATATTATAAAGAAAGAAAATCCTTTTCCTGATGTTTTAGTTTTCCAAAGTATCAAGAACTCACTGGTCTTTTTGTGTTGTAAATGAGACAGAGAGGGCACAAACTCAAGGCTCGTGTAGAACCACCACCACCATCTATTTCCAGTATCTCACCTTATGTTTAATGAAGAGTTTCTTGTCCTACCGATGCCAGTGCCAAGGGCCATGCCTTTTTAATGAGAATAACTTTGGGGAAATGAAGCAGCGCAAGGAAGAAGATTAGCCAACTGGTTAATCTCCAAGCTAAATAGCTTAAGGATAGAATGTCTTGGTGCCTCACTACAGACAAACAAAACTCTCTCAACTGAGAACCAAACTGAAACTCTTATTCAATATCAATGTCTATATGTCCCGTGAAGAGGGTTCACATCTTTATTTATAATTAAGATATTTTCTAACTAAGGAAAACAACTAATTCAAATAAAATAAAAAGTACTAAACTAAACATGACAAGACTTTTCAAATATTAAAGAATCCTAGATAATTAAGAAAGCAACTAAAACAATTACTAATAATAGGATCTACTCTAATCTATTGGGCTTATTGGTTTTAAACCCAATGGGCTGGCCAATCATGGGATCTAGCCTACATCAGTTCTTCCCCTCTTGGAGGAGAACTCGTCCTCCAGTTCGGTAAATGTTCACTTGGGTTGAAAATCATTCGACCAAACTTCCGTATCGCTGATTGAGCGTCATGTTGAGGATATGCCTTAAAAGCAGGATCGAATCTTCTATTCCACTCAGAAGTAGGTTGGAGGCGATGTGTCTTTTGATGGCTACTTGTATTTGGACGGTGTGATTTGACCATTATATGCTTTAATAGTAGACTCTGTGACAGGATAGCAAAATTATTGATAAACATTGGTTGATCTCTAAAGATGAAATCAACATGGTGAATGTCAATCAATGTGGACACATCTTCTTGCGAAACCACTGGGGAAATTGATTTATCACCCGATGTGGCAATTAGATCCATTGGATAATTACTGTCTACTTGTACATCATCTTACTTTACCTCTTGCTCCTTACTGGAAGTTGTCATGAGAGCATTTTGTCCTTGAATGGGCTTGTCGATATTATCATTTGAATTTGTTTCTTTTCTGTGTTTATCTTTTGACTCTTCAATTAATGGTGATAAGGTAGATGAAGAAGTTGCTGGTTATAATGGAACAAGGTCAACATATCGTCCTTTCTAATAAAAAGAATAGATATTCGTCTCTTTATCATATCGCACTTTCTGGTGAAGAAGCTATGGTTGTCCTAAAACAATATGAGTGATATTCATGGAAATTACATCACACACCGAATTTTATCTTCATATACACCAATCTTGAAAGATATTATACATCTGTGAGTTACAGTAATGATAGAAGCATTAGACCATACAACTTTGTAAGGCTTTAGGAGAGTTTTTGTAGGCCAATTGAGTTTATCAATAACATCTTGTGCAACAAAATTGATAGTACTATCATGATAAAAAACCAGATTAGCGAACCTGTCTTCACACTTTACTTGTGTCTGGAATATCATAGCCAATGTTTTATCATGCCCAAATGTCCACTACATCCGCCGCCATGTAATTCACATATCACAAACTCACGGATAGATGTAGCTAGCATATATAACTGATTTACACGAAAGAGATATCCATCATGAAGGGAAAGCTTTGGATTTTCAAAAAACTCACCATTTAGAAGATCTGTATAAATGTGACCAAGGTCATGATCAGTAGCATATTCTTTGCATATTTCTTCGAAGCTAGGAACATTGACTAAAATTGTCGTAAGAATGTGAGTTTGACGACTCAAAGCATCTGCGACTTTATTTTCCGTGCCAGATTTATGACGCAAAACAAAAGTGAACTCTTGTAAGTATGCACTCCATTTGACATGATTGGCGTTCATCTTCTTTTGAAAATTCAGATGTTGCAAGGCTTCATAGTCAGAGTATAAGGCAAACTCTTTTTCGATGAGATAATGATGCCAATAACGAAAAGCTTAAACCGCTGCATAATATTCTAGATTATAAATAGTATACTTCTTACTAGAGTCATTTAACTTCTCATTGAAGTAAGCAACTAAATGACCGTCTTGACTAAAGACTCCACCGATACCGACATGGGAAGCATCACAACTAATTTCGAAGACCTTGTCAAAGTCTAGAAGTTTTAAAACCAATGCCTTGGTCATTTTTCACTTAATCTGTTCAAATGCTGGAGAGGGGACATTGGTCCGAGTGTACTCTCCTTTTTTCATACAATCAGTTATAAGGGCCATGATAATACTGAAATTACAAATGAACCACTTATAAAAGGTAGCCAAACCATGAAAGTTGCATACCTCATATATATAAGTGGAAATGGGCCAATCAATGATCACTTTGACTTTATCTGGATCAAGTTTAACTCCTCAGGCCGAAACAACAAAGCCAAAAAATATGACTTTGGAATTCAAAAATACACACTTCTTCAAATTAATATAAAACTTTTCTTTTCGAAGTGCATGCATGACATACCTCAGATGGTCGAGCTGAGCTTTTTTTTGCCAATTTTAAAATGAACCAAGCAGCAATGGGTCATATGGATAGAATGAGCATCTATCCAAGCGACTTTGTAAGGCTTTGGGTGCTTTTCAGTAGGCAAATTGAGCTTAGTGATCAATTCCTATGAAACAACATTCATAGCACTTCCTCCATTAACAATTAAATTGCATAACTTATCTTTGCATCTCAACGTGTCCTAAAGATTAAAGTACGTCGCCAATCGGCTTCTTCTTGCTCATTGGTGAAGAGAAATCTGCATATAATAAGGATGGGACTACCTTCTTCCACACTGGTGGCGGCGTGATACAGATCAGATTGAGCCTCCTGCTGTGGATCTAGCTGAGCTTCTGATTGGACGTGGTAAGGAGAAAGCTCCATCTCAAGATGCTAGTCATATTCTTCTGACGAATAAGGAAATTTATCATAATAATAAAGATTGCTAGCCTAAGGACATTCATTAGTAAAGTACCCTTGTTGACCACATCAGTAACAACCATCAGTCCATCGATCCTGTTAAGGAGGTCCACGACTCCACATATCTTGCTTCTCTGGCATGCCTCCCTTTGATTTTGACCAAAAGGACGCTGATTGGGGTGGTTGTGCTACTATTTCGAAAGATGATAACCTGCTGGTGGAGCACGGTTATATTAAGAATTATTCTAATTTGGTGGAGCACGATTATTATTCTGAAAAGCAGGGCCTCAACGAGTTGTTGACTCCCTGGCTTGAGTGCCAAATCGTCTCAAAATAGAAAACCATAATTCTAGCTCAATCCGCTTTGCCTTGTTATAAATGTCATCAACAGTTTTAAAGTCATGCATAAGGACCTCACATCTAATTTCTTCACGCAAACCAGTTTTGTACCGGTTGACTAGCGTGATGTCATCATCTTGAATTTTACAGCGAATAAAATAATCATTGAATTTTTCTGTATACTCATCCAATGATAATGTGCCTTGCTTGAAAACAAAATACTTTTGCTGAAGGAGACTCAAATGATTAGATGGTAGGTATTTACCTTCAATCTTTCACGCATATCATCTCACTTGGTAATAGCAGGGCATCCATGAAAAGATTGTTGTGCTCAACGCTGTGCAACCAAATGCGTGCTGAACTTTTAAGTTTGACCTTGATGAAAGCAACATGTTGCCTATCATCCATATGAAACCAATAGAAATAATCTTCAAAGGAATTAAGCCAGTCAATAAAAGCCTTTGGATTAAGACGATCGGAAAAATCGGCAATATCAATTTTGACTTGCTTTGTGATATCATCAAATTTGGGTGCAACAGGTGTGTCTGTAGGATCTTTCTTAGTAAAAAGACGCTGAATAAAATCATGAATAGATTCTTGAGGGCCTGTTTCTATTTATCGGGGGAGATTTTATTAGTTTCTAAAGCTAGATGAGGCTTTTGCAACAGGAGGCCTTTGCGAACTTTTGGACATGACTTCTAATGCATGTACTCTCTCAGATAGCTCCATTATCATAGCATCACGTTGGTGATCAGAGAATTTGCCCCGATATGATTGACTACTTTGGGTTGACATTGCTTGCAAGAAGGAAAGGAAACAAAAAACTGGTGGGTTTTTTTTTTTATTGCTGTGGGCTTTTTTTTCTTTTTCTAATCACTGTGGGCCTAGGCTGGGGTCAGGTCAAACCCAGTCATGGCTTAAAGAGGACTCGGGTCAGGTCTAAACTGGGGTCACTGATAACAGACTGATGATGAATGAGGGAAGGGAGTCTACAGCAACAAAATGAAAGAGAAAAAAAAGGCAAAAAGGGTCTTATCTGTGCATCAAGAAAGGTGGAGCTGGGAGGGCTCCTTTTGACAACGACACTGCAGGGAGGGATGATGCTCTTGGGAGATGTAGGCATTGGTTGCAGTGACGACCGAAGGTGGTGTTGTGGTGCGGCTACTGGGTGAACGATGACGATCGTGGTGGATGACGAAGCTGCTGACGATGGTGAAGGCACTCAGCAACCTGCACAAGTACGTCTTTGATCTCTCTCCTCCCTTCTGTTTCTTCTCTCCCTTTTGCTTTGGTTTTTTTTTCTTGGGTTTGGGGATGGTTAACAGCGATCGATGGGTGGGTTCAGCTGGGGTCGGTAGGTCGTTTGGTCAGGTTAAGAAGGCAAATGATAGTCGTAAATGGATCGCAAGGTTAGGATTCATAGGGTTTTGGTTTGGTTTGGGTTTGGAGTAAGGTGACAGTGGTAAAGATGAGTGTGGGTTTGGCATCGATGGGTAGGGATGTGGTCGAAAGTGGGATTGCGGAAGGGGAGTTACGGTTCCGAGATGGATTGGGGAAGGATGGGCTCGATTAGGATTGGGGAAGAAGACGATGGGGTTAAAAAGGGTTTTGTGGGGAGGACAAGGAGCGCGAATGGGTGACGAAGATGGATTTTGGGATCTGGGTTGGCTTAGGTTTGGTTGGTTTCAAGGTGGGGTTCTACTGCAATAAGGTTGATAAGGATGAAGATGACTGACTATGATGGATGATGATTGGTAGAGACCAAACGAATGGGGAAGGATACGCTACCTTGAATCGGCGAACAGACGGACAGTGATCCAAGATTGGATCTTTGCTTTGATACTAATTGAAGCAATGCAAGGAAGAAGATTAGCCAACGACCTAATCTCCAAGCCAAACGGTTTAAGAATAAAATGTCTTGGTGCCTTATCACAGACAAACAAAACTCTCTCAACTGAGAACTAAACTCAAACTCTTATCAATATCAATGTCTATATGTCCCATGAAGAGGGATTACATCTTCATTTATAATTAAGATATTTTCTAACTAAGGAAACAACTAATTCAAATCAAATAAGAAGTCCTAAACTAAACATAACTGGACTTTCCAAATATTAAAGAATCCTAGATAATTAAGAAAGCAATTAAAGCAATTACTAATAATAGGATCTACTCTAATCTACTGGGCTTATTGGTTTTAGTCCCAATGGGCTGGCCAATCATGGATCTGACCTGCATCAGGAAATGAAAGTCTACGACATCACGAGCACCACAGTAGCAGTTAAATAAATCAAATAGAGATTGCCCAATAACCTACCCCACCCAAGTCATTGCAAAAGCTTTAGCAATTGCATTGGCAAATACAAAATTTTCCTAAAAGTGCTGCTACTACTGAAGCCTACCAAGAGGAGATGGTAAAAACTAATCTAGTTGCAAAGATCATAATTATCACAAGCTCATCACTTCCAACTAAAATTGCATACAAAGAAGCAAGGCAGTATCGTAAGTATTTATCATCAATCCTTATCCCATCCAACTGCAAATGGTGCATTGCAACCCAAATAGATGTGTACGGAAGTAGGGAAAGAAAGAGAAGAATGCAGTGATGTTTAAAATGCTCATGCAGCCTCACAAACAGCAGGTTGAAAAATAACTGAGTAAAAATTTCTAATGCAATGACCCAAAACCAACTTGAATCAATTTATAAATGGACACATTCAATTACCCAAGATGGTACCTTAGAAAACTAACATGCAGACACATCAGTTGAGTAGAACTATTTTATGGCACCTAAGGCTATGCTGTCAAATATGAATATATGAACATAAACAGTTGGACAGCTTGGATGGCTGAATAAATGTTTTACTCTCTCCCCATTTGCTCATTGGACCCAAAGGCAAACATTTACCATCGTGATGCTACTGGATCTCTTCACGATAGATTATAGTCAACAATGCCTTCTTCAAAAGTTGCATGTCTGTGATTTCAATGGCCTACTCGTGGTTCTCTGGGTATGTTGGTGTTATCTTGATTTTAATTTGGTGTTCATGTTTCTTATGCTTCAAAAAACACAAAAAACAAAAAACAAAACCAAAATTACTGCATCAATCCCACAACCAAAATAAGTTACTGCCATTAATTTTGTACTTACAATTTGATTTACGAATATTCATACTTATGTACTTCATATTGTTTAATTTGGAAGTGGTTTGCATATACGTAGCATAGTCTCGTCCGATGTGAAAAAAAAAAAAAAAAACTAGCAAAGTTTAGCAAATGTTTAGCCCCACCCAAACAAAAATTCTGGGTTCGCCACTGTTCAATAGTAAACCTTCCTAAGAAAAATTATACAAAGATATAAACATAAAGAGTGCAGTAAAAATATAAGTGCAGCAAACCAAAGGTGGTGTGCATAAATCAAAGGCGGCAATCTTGAAATTAGAACTAGTAAAACTGAAATAAAAGGTGGTAGAAAATAAAAGTAGTAAGTTGTTCTTTCAATTCCTTATCTCAACTTGGGCTCAAAAAGATTAGAAGTGCTGTCCTAAGTTTTATTCTTCAACTTGGGTTGTCAATCCAAGTGAAATGATAAATCTCCATTCAATGTAAAATAAATTTTAGAATTGGCTTTTAATCTTTTTTCCTCAAACCTCTTTAACTCCACCTTGCATTGCCTCCAAAAATATGGTGTATCCGAAAAAGACAAAGTATATTGAAAAGGTTACTAAGATGGGTTAATAGTTGTGATTCCAACTCTATCCCAATATTTAAACAAGAATGAAAATTAACTTTATTGCAATGGCTCACAAGACTAATATTAAGAACAACACAAAATCAAAGATAAGAAAAATTAAAAAGAAACAAAATCTTATTACTAGCATGTGATTGATTACATAAGATGAGAAATTAAAATTCACAAAAACATACTAAGATGAAATGGATTCCTCCTTCCAGTTGAGGACTCAAGGTTGCTGGTGTGACTTTAGGGCTAAGCCTCCTTGATGATGTTACAATCAGCATGGAATGGTTCCATTCATGCAATGTTTCTTAGAAGTAGTCTTCCATCATTTGAGTTTGTTTTTGAATAAGTCAAGTCTATATATTTTATTGAGTCTGCCTATTATTTTGGGTTTATCAACTTTGTTAGGACTTCCTACTAATTGGGAAGTGACCGTTGTATGATTCTATCTTTAAATAATAGAATAAAATAATGAAAGGACATGCATGATTTATCCCATCACTACCGTTTGTGGACAAACCTGAGGACTTAGGTTCCCTCAAAGTAACCCAACAATGTTTATTTCTTGTGTTCCTTACACCAATCAAGATAAGCAGGAGAAAGATTGGCCTAGCTGTACCAAAGTGGTATCCAAGCTTGGGCATGGACCAAAGAGTGGAGCAGTTAGAGCAAACTATTGCGTCACTCTCTACCAACCGGCATGAGTTCATGACTCGCATGGCTGAGATGTTTGAACAACTCATTGTCAGGGTGGATCAAATAGCAGTTCAATCATCTAATGAAGCTGGAAAAGCATCACAAGGGTCCTTCCAAGGTAATAGAGGGCGGAATAATAGCAATGGTGGATTCCAACATACTGGCTCTACTAATTCATATACACCTAAGCTTGTGAAGTTAGATTTTCCACATTTCAATGGTGGAGAAGACCCAATTACCTAGATATGTAGAGCTCAACAATTCTTCCAATTTCATGCAACCAAGGAAGGTTAGCATGCATAATTGGCATCCTTTCATCTTAAGGGTGATGCTCAACTATGGTATCAATTGCTCAAACAAGAGATTGCTATCATCACTTGGGAGGAATTCAAAGATGGGCTTCTCTCTTGTTGCGGTCCAAATCAGTTTTACGATTTCTTCGGAGAACTCACCAAGCTGTAGCAAATCGGGTTGGTAAAAAACTACCAAACTCAGTTTGAAAGATTACTAGCAAAGGTCGGACATCTTGCACAAGCTTGACAAGTAAGTTGTTTTGTTAGTGGTTTTCAGGATTCTATTAGAACTAATGTACAGGGAGGTAGACCTGCTACCTTATCAGCAACAATAGGATTGGCTCGCTTGTATTAAGCCCAAAACCTATCTCAATGAAGGGCAAATCCATCAGCCCCAAAACTTGGCTTTCAACTTACCAAGGCAACAACTGACAATCCACCCATAATTCTAGTACGAAAAATGTCACCAGCAGAGTTGCAGGAGCGAGGGAATAAAGGACTTTGTTATAATTGTAATGATAGGTTTAGTCCAAGGCATTGTTGTAAGAAGTTAGTCATCATCGAAGCATGTTTGGCTGAGGGTGATGGCGACATAGTAATGGAGGATGATGAGGCCAATGATCACTCTACAAAGACATCGGAAATCTCCTTTCATGCCATTAGTGGGAGTCGTGCACCAGAAACTATGCATATCAAGGGCAGTCTCGGACATATGGCTGTTTTTGTTCTTGTTGATTCCGGTAGTACTCACAAATTTGTGAATGAGAAGCTGGCACAAAAAGTGGGATTGTGGCCACTACTAGGTGGCAAGTTTGAAGTGGTGGTGGCTTCTGGAGAGAAGTTCGTAAGCCCAGGTAAATGTATGAATGTCAAGCTTCATTTTCAAAGAGTCCCGATTTATGTTGATTTTTATTTATTACCTCTTAAAGGTTATGATGTGGTCCTAGGAACTCAATGGTTATGTCCACTAGGACCCCATTGTTTGGAATTTCTCGAAGTTATAGATGAAATTTCATATCAATGAGAAGGAGGTGACATTACATGGCTTATCTATACTAGATGATAAAGTCATTAGTGGGCAACAAATGGAGCATGCAGCAAGAAAAAGCAAGGAGGAGTTTTATTGCAAATGTTTTCCTTAGGGGACCCGTAGATGCAACCAATTTGCTCCTTCATCCCAGACCAAGTGCAAAAAATTCTCGAGAAATACAATGAAGTATTGGTTGAATGTAAGGGACTTCCACTAGTACGTATCCAGTTTTTTTGGTTAAGAAACATATGGCTCATGGGGAATGTGTATTGATTACAAGGCACTGAATAAAATGACAACCAAAGATAAATTCCCTCTTCCTATGATTGATGAGCTCTTGGATGAATTGCACAAAGCTGCATCTTTTTTAAATTGGATTTATGATCCGAATATCATCAAATTCGGATGCATCCTAATGACATTGAAAAGAAGGCATTTCGCACTCATCAAGGCCATATGAATTTTGGGTAATGCCATTTGGCCTCACCAATGCACCATCGACATTTCAAGCTCTCATTAATGAGGCATTTAAAAATTATTTGAGGAATTTTATCTGTGCCTTTTTTTATGATATCTTAATTTATAGCAAAACATGGGTTGAACATGTAAGACATTTGGAGTTTACTTTTTCTATCCTAAAGCTTCACTACCAACTGTTTGTCCATTCAGCCAAGGGAAGTTAAGTACCTAGGCCATGTTATTTCCAATGCAGGGTATCTGTGGACCTAGAAAAGATAGCGGTAATGATGGAATGGCCAAAGCCTAAAATGCTTAAAGCCTTACGCGGTTCCCTTTGGTTGACCGGCTACTATCCAAAATTTATTAAACATTATGGTAAAATAGTTGAACCCCTCACAAAATTGCTCAAGAAAGACTCTTTCTCTTGGAACCCACAGGCAAAAAACGCATTTGAGCGACTCAAGGAAGTTATGACCTGCGCACTAGTGCTAGCCCTTCCTAATTTTTCAAAAACTTCTGTAGTGGAATGCGATGCATATGGATTTGGCTTGGGATCTGTTTTACTATAAGAAAGGCCAATAGCTTTTCTCAGTCATGCACTAAATGGAAGCATCTTTTGTTATCTACACATGAGAAAGAGATTTTAGCTCTTGGTTTTTGCGGTATAGAAGTGAAGGTCTTATCCCTTGGGTAGACAATTTGTAGTACATACAGATCAATAGAGTGTCAAGCATCCGTGGGACCAAAAAATTGCAACAGTCATTCAACAAAGAAGGCTTTACAAACTAATGGGGTTTGACTTTGTCATCAAATATAAAAGAGGTAAAGAAAATATTGTAGCAGATGCCCTCTCTAGATGAAATGAGAAGAGAAGCCATCAAGCAGAATTTTTAGCCTTTTCTCAGCCAATACCTAACTGGGTGGAAGCAATTGAAGAAGAGACCCTACTTAGTCCAACTCTCCAATGACTAGTACAGCTGGTCAAAGATGGAGAAGCTGTGGGCCCTTGGAAATTTCAAAATGGACTTCTATTCTTTGAAGAAAGAATTTATTTGGCTGATGACTCTTCTCTTGTTGAAGATATAATTGCACAGTTCCATAATAGCACACATGAAGGTTTCATAAAATCTCTCCATCGCATCTGGTCCACATTTTATTGGAAAGGCATGAGAAGGCAAATAAAGGAGTTTATTAAAAATTGTGAAGTTTGTCAACAACACAACACAAAGCATCCCACCCTAGTAGGTCTCCTACAACCAAACTAGGAATGGGAAGATATCTCAATCGATTTTATAGATGGATTACCAATTTCAAAGGGAAAATCTACCATATTTGTTGTAATAGATAGATTATCCAAATATGCACACTTTATAGCCATATCATACTCATATATGGCAATGGGAGTTGCATAAGTTTTCTTCGATCAAGTATTTCACTTACATGGAATGCCTAGATCCATTGTCTGTGACAGAGATCCAGTTTTCTCAAGCATGTTTTAGCAAGAATTATTTTGATTGAATGGTACTAATTTTGATGTTAGCTCAGCTTACTTGTGATAAGTCTTAAAAAATGCACTTTTTCCATGCCATTTTCAGAAGTTTTAAGGAGCTCTCAAGCCAAGAGAGTCTCATTTAGTATCATTTCATGTCTTTGTGTATTTTAAACTCATTGTAATATTTTCTTGCACAAAATGCTAAAAAATAATCATTTTTCATAAAATTGTAAAACCTGTCATTTTTGTAAAGTTTTGTGAAAATTATTTTTCTCATGAAAAAAATCTAATTTTCATCATTAATTAGTTTACTTACATAAAATCATGAAAAATGGTATGCATTTTCGTCATCATTTCATGAGAGATGGACCCACGGTTGTGCATTTGTAATCTTAGGGTTAAAATTGTATTTTTACATTAATTCACATTTGTTTTATAGGAAATCGATGATATGGGTCCCATTTCCAAGAATTGAAGCAAAACAATTATTTTCAAAAGAAAGGAGAGAAGAATTGAAGAGAGGAAAGAAATTAGGAAAAAAAATGCAAAATTGGCTTCATGGTCCCACACACATTCACATAAGATCACTTGTGGGACGTCCAAGATGGGGTCCATCTAATTGCTGCATATTTTAAGATATTTTCAAGAAAATCTAATTAAAGATGAAGAAGGAAAGCCACATATAAGAGTTTTTCTTTGCAAAAGAGTAGAAATTGAAAAAAGAAAAAAAGAAGCAAAAAATGGCAAGAAAGCATGGACACCCCACAAGATTTGGGTTCAGATTTTCTTGTAAAATAAAAAGAAAAAAAAATTCAAGGAGAGTTATTTTAAAATATCTCATTGATCTTAAAGCCAACAAGGAGAATCGTTCATAGAGGGAAAGTTGACAACACAAAAGACAAAGGAGGAAGTTCTACACCTTATGTGGGCCATATTTAATTTCAAGTGAGGATTTTTCTCTAAGATATCTCTTAAAAGAATCTCAATGCAAGGTGGTAATGAGAAGAATAGAAAGAAGCATCAAAGAAGGATTCCAAAAGAAGAAAAAAAAAAAGCAAGCCAAGCCCAAGTGGTTCTCACACCCAAGCATGAATATGCACCCAATTGTTTTTCCAATTTTAATTATTTTAAAGATTTTATCAAATCAAGTGAGAAAGGAAACGTTGGGGCTTGAAAAAGTATAAATAGGGCACCCTAGTGGTATTCCAAGGCATGGAAGAATTACCCACCTCCCACCTCTAGATCTCCTACACTCATCTTTCCCTCTCTTGTCCCTACATCTCAAGTCATCAAGGAAGTTTAGCCTTAAAGCCACACTACCAACCTTAAAGATTCAACTAGAATGAAGAATTCTTTTCAATCCTAATATATGTAATCTCTTTGTTTCAAATTCTTTTATCTTGTATAAAGAATTGCCATGCTAGTGTAATAATATTTTCTCTTTATTCTTCTTCTTCTTATGGTTGTTCTTATTGCTTGATTTATGTTTTCTTGATTGGATTGACGACCCAAGTCTAAGATAGCATATTTTAATTATTTTTTTTGCTTGGATTGAGAGAGGATTTTGAGAGAATATTCATGCTAATTTTACCACCTTTGATTTCAGTTCTACCACCTTTAATTTCTGTTTTTACCACCTTTAATTTCCAGTTTTCACCGCTTTTGATTTCAGCACACTACATTTATTTTCCTGCACTTTTATTATTATTATTTTTTTTTGCACTTTTATTTTATTTCCTGCACACTTTAAGTTCACAATCTTTGCTAGAATTGTTCACTGCTGAAACTTACATTAGGTTCATGCATATTTCAAATTTTTTAAGGGTGTTGATCATTGGAATTTCAGAAATCAGATTGAACGTCTGAGTTTTATGTATTTTAAAGTCATGAAAAACAGTCCATAAATCAAGATAAATCTAAATCTGAATCAGAATTTGTGCACTCCATTGTATGTATGATCTTTTTCACAGTTCTATTTGTTGTCAGAAGTAAATCAGAATTTGAAAATCAGGTTTAAGGATAACCTAATAATAGTCCTAATTTTGTGCAGAAAATAGTCTCAAATAGGTCTATATTGGATGAATTTTCAAAACAGATTTGCAGACATTCATATCAGTTGAATGCTTGATGTCTACAACAGTTTTTAAAACCTAAAATCGAAATTGAAATACACTTGAAAGGAGTCCAAAATGAATTTTGTAACAGTGATGAAAGCTGGCCCTTATTCAAGTGATTGTGTGACATATTTTTGAATTGTTAAAACTACTCTTAAAAACTGATTTTCTGTGCTAAAAAGTTGAAAGTTTTAGATTTGGAATTGATATAAATCAGTGATTTAAAATAGATTTTTTATGTGCTAATACACGTTCATCTATCTCATGCATCATACCCTCACATGCCCCATATTTTTTCATGTATATATTTCAACATGTTAGCTAATGTTTAATGGTATGTTTTTTATGATTACTCATGCATTTTAGGACAGGTAAATTCAGCAGTAAAACATTAGGATAGGATTCATGCATCACAACATTTTTTGCGCTAGACTAATTCACACATCTTATACATCATATAGTATTCTTTTTTAATTTGCATTGTCATTATTCATACATCATGTATTAGTTTAGGAAAGCCTAGTTTCGGATTTTTTTTATTTTTATTTTTACAAAGATTCTTATGTATGATAATTTAGGATAGATTCATTCTTAATTTAAAATGTTGCTTTTTTTAGTTGCATTGTAGAGTTTTTTTTTAAGAAATTGTTTAACATTGGAAGGTTACTAATTTGATTTTAGATTTTCATTTAGATTTCTATCTAAAATTAGATATTTTTCAAATTTGAATTGGTTCTGAAAATCCTTTTTTTAGAACGTGTAGTTTTTTTAACCTAATTTAGTTTTTAACTTAAGACAGTTTTTTTTTTAATTAGTTTCTAACATTGTTTAGTTCTTATTTTATTGGAAGTTCTGATGTATGTTTTATTTGTAGTGCTGTTTTTGGAATTTTTTAGAACAATACAATGTGAACTTAAGATTTGCTTTGTAAAATAGTTTTGTTTCCTGGTTCATTTTTGGTAAATTGTTTATAGTAGAACCAAGATGAATTAATTTGAGCAAAATGAAAAAGACCACCTAGTGTCTACTTTCGATTTGAAAAAAAAAGTGGAAATAAAAAAAAATATAATAAGAAGTTTGTGACTAGTTTGGGTTCGTAGCCTTTTTAACTCAAGCTAGTAAGCCTAGAAGGATGTGTCTATATCTAGTACCCTAAAGCCATCTCGTTTGAAAATCATTGGCCTAACGCTTGTTACACCGGTTAATTAGAAAGCTTAAGGGACCTAAACATTGCACAGTCAAACAATAATTTGTTAGAAAAAAGTGATGGTGATGAATTATGGCCCAACGAGTGTTTGTAGAAATTTTCAAGGGATATGTGCAGAAATGCATAAGGACTAAGTTTGCTTTTTAGATCCCAACTTTTCCTATATCATATGAACTTGGAAATTTTTACATTGGAAAAAGTAAGTGAGTGAAAAGTGTCTGCAAGAATTTGCAAGGGAGTATGTAAAGGGAAGAACAAGAACTATATTTCCTCTCTGGATTCTAACTTTTCTTATATCATATGAACTTGAGAACCCTTGCATGTGAAAAAGACAGTGAGAGAAAATATGCCAATCGAAGTAAACAGTAAAGTGGCAGTTATTTTAGTAGCTTTGAGAAGAAATTTCTTTTTGCTAAATCTCAGGGGATCAGACTATTTGAAGGAAAAATTCTGTTTTTGCAGCATTACCATGGAATATTTGAAATAAGTTTTTAATGTATACATTTTTCACCGTACACGTAAGTTGGTTTGAATTTGAGAAAGTTTTCAAATATAGAACTGTGGATCGGACTTTGAAAAATCTGAAAGTTTGATTATTCCAGATTTCGAAGATTTCCAATATGAGTGAATTTTGTTTTATAAAATTTCTTTTCTCCTTTATTTTGGATTATTTCTTAAAAAAAGAAGAATTTTGTGGGTATATTCACTGCAGACTCTCACGAGGCACAACTTGTCCACTAGGGGAAATCTAGGGGTTTAAGAGCTTGTTGCATATGCTAAATGCAATCAAGAGTGCCAACAAAAGTGGCGTTGCATTCATGTTTACTTTTATTGCATTGTATTAGTTTTAGGTTAACTTAGGTCATGATAGAACTCCTCATTTTTATTCACAATTTTTGTTAGGGACTAGTAAGAATGCTAGTCAGGGGGTGTAATAAGTCCTCAAAAATGCACTTTCTCCATGTCATTTTCAGAAGTTTTAAGGACTTATCAAGCCAAGAGAGCCTCATTTAGTATCATTTCATGTCCTTGTGTATTTTAAACTAATTGTAATATTTTCTTGCACAAAAATGCTAAAAATTCATCATTTTTAATAAAATTGTAAAACCTGCCATTTTTGGAATCTACTTTTGGAAAGTTTTGTGAAGATTATTTTTCTCATGAAAAAAAACAAATTTTCATCATCAGTAGTTCATTTATATAAAATCATGAAAAATGGTGTACATTTTTATCATCATTTCATCAGAGATGGACCAACAGTTATGCATTTGTAATCTTAGGGTTAAACTTGTCTTTTGAAGTGAATTCACAATTGTTTTGTAGGAAATCAATGATATGGGTCCCATTTCCAAGAATTGAAGCAAGATAATTATTTTCAAAAGAGAAGAATTGAAGAAAGCAAAGAAATTAGAAAAAAAAATGCAAAATTGTCTTTATGGTCCCACACACATTCACATGTGACACTTGTGGGACATCCAAGATGGGGTCCATCTAATTGCTGCATATTTCAAGATATTTTCAAGAAAATCTAAAGAAAATCTTATTAAACATGAAGAAGGAAAGCCACATATGAGAGTTCTTCTTTGCAAAGGAGTAGAAATTGAAAAAAAAAAGTGGCAAGAAAACATGGACGCCCAACATGATTTGGGTTCAGATTTTATTGAAAAATAAAAAGAGAAAAAAAAATTAAAGGAGAGTTATCTTAAAATATCCCTTTGATCTTGAAGCCAATAAGGAGAATCTTCCATAGAGGAAAAGTTGACAACACAAAAGACAAAGGAAGAAATTCTACACCTCATGTGGGCCGTGTTTGATTTCAAGTGAGCATTTTTCCTAAAATATCTCTCAAAAGAATCTCAATGCAAGGTGGCAATTGTCAAAACCCGAGCCCAGGGTTCGGGGGTTAGCGAAGGCCAAACCTAGTGACAAACGTACTCCCGTGCCTGTACACGTAGACCGAGTCTAAATGCACACGCACAAGGGAACATTCACACGTGCCAAACATGTACGCGGAATCTGTAAATATCAGAAACATCAAACTAACTGTACAAAAGAGAATACAAAGAAAGAACTGACATAACTACGTGCAAAGGTCTTACAAAAAGAACAAAAGAATATATACAATTATGACATGTCATGCCAAATACACAAGTCTGAAATCCTCAAAACAACAAGAATAAGACTCCAATGATATGCATGCCAAGAACGCTCTCCCGTGGAGTGATCACATCCACTCCTCTAGGCCTGATGGGGCCTTGGGGGTCTCGTCTGGAGTCTGGCCGACCGGCGAGGGTTCGGCAGGGGGATCTGGGCCTGCAACACCAAAAACAACTGTGAATACGACGATTCAGCAAAGTATAACCCATAGCAAGTTAACACACGCTGTGTCTAATAGAATAAAGAACATTATGAAATTTAAAGAAGGCATTTTCGTATACTAGGCTGTCATGCAAGAAAGAAATATGCTATGCGAATCAATGGATACATGCGGTGTACAGAACTAGTGGCTACTACATTACCATATGCTCCCAAAAGAGGGATCTTATAACATGCAAAGAACACCATTGTCCGGGCCAGGGTACAATGGGTCTCGGTTTCCTGGGGTCTGGTTCCCCAAGACGTATCCTTACTGCAGCAAGTCCATATAACTATACCAAATTCACCCCGTCGGGATCCTAAGGCTGAGGCTAAGTAGTGCCTGACCATACCGAATCAATCATGTAAATCCTGAGTAGATCGTGACAACATATCATACGTGCATATCTGTGAGTGAACATCTCATACATGCATACTCAAGGTAAAGAATCACAAGAATCACACAATGTAAATGTAACTGAACACGAGTAAACATATTAGAAAGTTGAGATCAATGATCGAATGCGATCAATGATCGAATGCAATATGTTATGCAACAAATCATGCGAAATCGAATCATCTTGATTTACAAACCAATTCTAATCTAATTATCCAGTGTTTCTAACCGTGCATGATGATGTAGTTTTAAGTTATTCGATGCACCGTTGTCTAGTGTTGTATTGAATCGGGCGGTGCACGAAGTCCCTTAAACCAACACCCATGGGGAGGTGCTTAATATCCGGATAACGAACAAGAATGATTCGCAGCCCTCGAGATCATTCACGCGTTGTATCATATTCCATTGGGCAGGTCTAGGTGCTCTATATTCTATTATGAAAGCCCTATCGGTCTTCCCTTACACCTATCCTTGTCCTTTAGTATTCAGGTGTGCATACGGCTTAGCCGTAGTTGAGTGTACGGCTTAGCCGTGTGTGTGCTACGGCTTAGCCGTGTCTGGGCCGTAGAAGGTTTGTCAATTTGCGTACTCTCAGTTAAATCCAGAAAATGCACCCTGTATTGATCTACGGCTGGGCCACGACTGAGCTTCGGCTAAGCCGTAGGGCAATTCACGGCTTAGCCGTGCCCTAGCCGTAGAGGAAAACTGAGTTTTTCTCCTCTCTGGACTTTGAGCCGTAAGTGCCATACGGCTTAGCCGTACCTGCACGAAGTCAAATTTCTGTAACACATACAGAATGCCTGGGAAAGCATCAGAATTGCAAATTTTCCAATAGAGATAGACAAGTACTGAATCAATAAGTAAGCAAATGGGCTGTAAACACATTTTTCCACATCAATTCATGTAAACTAATCCAATCAAATGCATACCAACATGGGTTCTCACAACTATGGTTATACTTGCCTCAATTGGAATTTAATTACACAATGGGAGCCCTTGGATCCAAACACAACCTAATACAAATCAAACCACATGCATGCATGAGAATTGGAAGGAAATCCAAAACACACAGACACACCATGCAAAGAAACAAGAAGGAGAAGAGCTAGAGAAAGGAGATGAGAAGAATGGAAGGAAATCCACTCACCTCACATGCACATGCAAGAACCACGAGCTTGATCGATGGAGGCCAATGGAGGAGAGAATTCAAGAGAGGGAGAGGAATTCCCACGTGCACAGTAAGGAGAATGAGAGAGAACGAGAGAAAGAGCAACTTGTCGATCATATGAAGTTATAAAGCTAATGGGAAAGTCCAAATTACAAGAAAGGCCAAGTTAGAAAGCTATTTTCAGTTTGAGTCAAATCCGAGTCCAATGGAATCACATGACATCGGTTGCAAACGACGTAGTTACGAAAGTTGACGAGCTCAACGAAAGACACGTGTTGACATCAAGATGATGCAAAAATGACCATGTCTTAGAAAAGCTAAAATTACGAAAAAGGGCTTGGTCTACTTAATCCAGGTCAAACTCAACCCAACTACCTATCCATGACCCGCAACGAAAACCAAAACACAAACAAAATGCGATTAGCAACGAAAACAAGATTAACTAGTTGCTAAACGAGGTCAAGTTGGGGCGGAGTGTTACAGCAATGACAAGAATAGAAAGAAGTATCAACGAAGGATTCCAAAGAAGAAAAAAAAAGAAAGCAAGCCAGGCCCAAGTGGATCTCACGCCTAAGCATGAATATGCACCCAATTGTTTTTCCAATTTTAATTATTTTAAAGATTTTATCAAATCAAGTGAGAAAGGAAATTTTGGGGCTTGGAAAAGTATAAATAGGGTACCCTTGTGGTATTCCAAGGCATAGAAGAATTTCCCACCTCCCACCGCTAGATCTCCTACACTCATCTCTCCCTCTCTTGTTCCTACATCCCAATTCATCAAGGAGGCTTAGCCCTAAAACCACACCACTAACTTTAAAGATTCAACTAGAAGGAGGAATTCTTTTCCATCTTAATATGTGTAATCTCTATGTTTTAAATTCTTTTATCTTGTGTAAAGAATTGCCATGCTAGTGTAATAATATTCTTCTCTTTATTCTTCTTATTCTTATGGTTGTTCTTATTGCTTGATTTATGCTTTCTTGACTGGATTGACGACCCAAGTGTAACATAACATATTTTAAGTAATTTTTTGGCTTGGATTGAGAGAGGATTTTGAGAGAATATTCATGCTAATTTTACCACCTTTGATTTCATTTTTACCACCTTTAACTTCTATTTTTACCACCTTTAATTTCCAGTTTTCACCACCTTTGATTTTAGCACACTACATTTATTTTCCTGCACTTTTATTTTATTTCTTTTGCACTTTTATTTTATTTCCTGCACACTTTAAGTTCACAATCTTTGCTAGAATTGTTCACTGCTGAAACTTATATTAGGTTCATGCATATTTCAATTTTTTAAGGGTGTTGATCATTGGAATTTCAGAATCTTTGCTAGAACCCATGATATCTCTGCAAAAAAAAAGCCCAATCGACTATATTAGTGGTATAACCAACATGGCTGCCTCTTGGGCTAGCCGGAATGGTTTATAGATGCCATCTGAACCAACATGATTTTGAACCAGAATGGTTAGATATAGGCATAAATCCCATCTCATTGTGCTATGCTGATTGTCCTAACTGTCAGAATTTTAGCAGCATCTCAGACCATATAGTCAGGCTTAAAAGCATGCTAAGCTGACTAGATCTGGCTACGGCAATTTTGGCAGCATGTCAGGGTCATCTGTGTCAGTCTTATAAGCAAGAGAGGGTTAGATCTAATCAAAGGGATAGGGCTTACAGGATCGACCCTGCACCACTACCACAATGATCATACAGGATCCATCAGTGCTGGACGTCGGACAATGCAGAACTGCAATGTCGTTGGTCTTATCACTGATTTAATAAAACATTTATTTGGGTCAAAGCCCCATGAACTGAATCATCACTTTTCTAAAGCATGAAAAGGTGTGATTTAGTCCATGCACATCAAGGTGCAAGTTCCCTCAACTAAATCTTCCAATTAAATGGCAAAAGTATGTACTTCGAGGTGCCTAATGCCTTCATTTGAATGATAAAAAAATGCACTTCAAAGTGCAAAATCTCTTCATTAATATTTCCAAACCCATTGTAGACATCAAGGTCTTGCATGGGTGTTTTCAAAGGCCAAACAAGCCATTTTTAACAATAAAACAGGTCAGTGACCGTGACCCACGGTCACTGCCCAATTTTCCATTGATTCCGGCGGTCATAGCACATTTCAGCACAACAGCAGTAGTTTTCAGCACAACAGCAGCAGTTTTCGGTGCAACAGCAGCACTTTTCAGCAATTTTCAGCATTTTTCATGCGTTTTTAACCAAACTTAATCACAAATTAGGGCAAGAAATTTCCCACAGACGGCGCCAATCTTCTGATCGCTCTTAAAATGGCGTAGAGATGTGTAATGGATTCAATGTCCAACATTCATGCACTTCAAGCATTAAGAAGAATGGAAATCAATTACAATTCATCATTGAGTTCCTTTTTGTTTACATGGGTTCTATTGTCCTGACCGCGGGGATGCAGGTTGTTTACATGAATTTACAAAGTTTATAATCCCTCCCTCAAGTCTTAGATGTGACCTTAATTTGGAAATTATAAGAAAATGTACATAAAGTGGGAAAAAATGCGAAAAAGAGGAAAAAATTGGGGGTGACCGTGACCCGCGGTCACCGCCCCAGGCTAGTGACCGTGGGTCACGGTCACTGGCACTTTCCAGTGACTGTGACTCACGATCACTAGCAGACAGTGACCGTGACTCACGGTCACTAGCAGACAATGACCGTGAAGCCACTGTTCGCCTCCGTTTTTCGTGTTGTTCGTGCTGGTTGTTCTTTCAAACTTTTTAAAGTGTTGAAACTCCCTTTCATGACATCTTAGGGGGTTGGATGACCATTGAGAAGATCGAATTCGACTATGGAATCGATTGAAAACTTTGTAATTCATCATTCTCATTTACGGACTGTCTTTTGTTCAAGTCCGAAGAGGGCATCACAGGAAGCCAAAGTTGTGTCATTTTGAACCTATAATTTTTAAGGAACAAAATGAGGCCCAAAGGGGCTCGTTCACAACCTCTGTAATGGCCAAGAAATCCTCTCGAATGAGAAAAACAAAGATGACAACGTCATTCTTCGAATAGTTGTTACTGCATGAACATAGTGCGTTCTGTAATTACCCCACTTTCTCCTCTTCCTCTGAATCATTTTGCCCACCTTGGTGACTAAAGATGGAAGGGAATGGTCGTGGGATTCTGCTGTGTCTCTTCCTTTGGATCCCTTTTGAGTGCTTTTGTTCTTGGAATTTTCTCTGTCTGTTTTCTGTTCTCCTACTTTTTCTCCCTTCAAACACTACCCCTTTTATAGAGCCTATAGGTGGTTTTTGGCGGTTCCAGTGAGTTGATGGGATTTGTGGGAAGTTACATTTTGAAAGGAAGTGGAGAAAAACCACCAAAAACCGCAAATAGTGTCCTTTGGGGGTCCGTGATCGCAGCCGCAGTCACGGATAAGGCCCAATTTCGGTTTTTTGTATTTGCGAACCGTTTTCACCTATTTGGGGCCCAAACGATGTCCAATTGCCATGAAACTTGGAGGAATGCTTCTTAACACTATTTTGACTACATCATAAAATTTTCAGCTCGTTTTGACCATCTAAAGTTGGTCAACTCCCTTGATGAATAGGCCGTGGTCACTCCCAAGGCCCATTTTTTGACTTTAGCATTTGTTAACCATTTCCACCTGTTTGGGGTTCGAACGAACTCCAATCTTGACGAAACTGGAAAGAATACTTCTTGACACTATTTTGAGTGAGTCATAAAAGTTTCAGCTTGTTTTGACCAGCTAAGGTTGGTCAACTCCCTTGATGAACAGGCCCCGATCACTTCCAAGGCCTATTTTTGGACTTTTGTATTTGTGACCCATTTTCACTTGTTTGGGGTCCGAACAAAGTCCAATCCTCATGAAACTTGGAGAGATGCCTCTTCACACTATTTTGAGTGTGTCATAGAAGTTTCAGCTTGCTTTGACTACCTAAAGTTGGTCAACTCCCTTGATGAACTGGCCCCGGTCACTCCCAAGGCCCATTTTTGGACTTTTGCATTTGTGACCCATTTTCACCTGTTTGGGGCCCAAACGATGTCCAATCGCTACGAAACTTGGAAGAATCCTTCTTGACACTATTTTGACCATGTCATAAAATTTTCAACTCATTTTCACTATATAAAGTTGGTCAACTCCCTTGATGAACAGGCCCCGGTCACTCCCAAGGCCTATTTTTGGACTTTTGCATTTGTTAACCATTTTCACTTGTTTGGGGTCCGAGCGAACTCCAGTATTGAAGAAACTTGGATGGATGCTTCTTGAAATTATTTTGAGTGTGTCATAAAAGTTTCAGCTCGTTTTGACTACCTAAAGTTGGTCAACTCCCTTGATGAACGGGCCCAGATCACTCCCAAGGCCTATTTTTGGACTTTTGCATTTGTGACCCATTTTCACTTGTTTGGGGTTCGAATGAAGTCAAATCCTCATGAAACTTGGAGGGATGTCTCTTCACACTATTTTGAGTGTGTCATAGAAGTTTCAGCTCGTTTTGACCATCTAACATTGGTCAACTCCCTTGATGAACAGGCCCCGATCACGCCCGAGGCCTGTTTTTGGACTTTTGCATTTGTGACCCATTTTCACTTGTTTAGGGTTCGAACGAAGTCCAATCCTCATGAAACTTGGAGGGATGCCTCTTCACACTATTTTGAGTGTGTCATACAAGTTTCAGCTCGTTTTGACTAACTAAAGTTGGTCAACTCCCTTGATGAACAGGCCTCGGTCACTCCCAAGGCCCATTTTTGGACTTTTGCATTTGTGACCCATTTTCAGCTGTTTGGGGCCCAAACGATGTCCAATCACCACGAAACTTGGAGAAATTCTTCTTGACACTATTTTGACCATGTCATAAAAGTTTCAACTCATTTTGACCATCTAAGGTTGGTCAACCTCCTTGATGAACAGGTCCTGGTCGCTCCCAAGGCCCATTTTTGGACTTTTACATTCGTGACCCATTTTCACCTGTTTCGGGTCCGAACGATGTTTGATCGCCACGAGACTTGGAGAGTTGCTTTTTGAAACTATTTTGAGCATGTCATAGAAGTTTCAATCTGTTTTGACCTTCTGAAATTGGTCAACTCTCCAGTTGACTTTTCATGAAAGTGGTCATTGTTTCTGCTGTTTGAGGCCCCAATGACCTTGTTTTGTTTTGAAACTTGGAGCGATTGACGTCAGGAACATCTTGGAGTATTTGTCCAAATTTCATCAATTTTGGACATCGGAAAGCAGGACTTTGGTCAGTGACCCCATGGCTTTGAGGGGAATTGGCCCAAAGTTGACATGCTTGTAGCTTTTTGGCCAAATGATGTCTGTTTATCTTGAAACTTTGCAGGGCTTCTCTTGGGCATAATTTGAGCTTCTTTTGAGAGTTTTAGCTGGTTTGATCTTTGCGAAGTGTCGCTTTGTATGAGACCCACAGAGCATAGTATATAACCATCTAGGTCGAGTTTGGATCCGAATGATGTCTAAATCCTCTGAATTCTTGAAGGATAATCTTTAAATGTACTTGAAAGCATTTTATTGAATAGGATATTGCTTCGACATGTGGAAGTGTCAAGTCCCACAATGATTTCCAAGAAGCTAACAAACAGCCTTTGAAGCCTTACTTGAACTGAGATGATGTCCAAATCTTTGAAAACTTTGGAATTTTATAATCCAAAGCTTGTAGTGTCTTTGCTGCAATATTTGCAATTTTTTATTGGTCAACATTAAGAACTGATTTTATGTCCCAAAAAGTCGAAAGTTTCAAATCTGGAACTTATATAAATCAGTGATTTAAAAATAAAATTTTGATGTGATAATACACTTTCATCTATCTCATGCATCATACCCTCGCACGTCCCACTTATTCATGTATATATTCCAACATGTTAGCTACTATTTAATGGTATATTTTTCATGATTACTCATGCATTTTAGGACAGGTAAATTTAGCAAGGAAACATTAGGATAGGATTCATGTATCACAGTATTTTTTGCACTAGACTAGTTCACACATCTCATACATCATGTAGTATTTTTTTTTCTTTTTAGTTTGCATTGTCATTATTCATACATCATGGATTAGTTTAGCAAAGTCTAGTTTCAGATTTATTTTGTTTTTATTTTTACAAAGATTCTTGTGTATGATAATTTAAGATAGATTCATTCTTAATTTAGAAAGTTCCTTTATTTAGTTGCATTGTAGAGTTCTTTTTTTAGAAATTGTTTAGCATTGGAAGGCTACTAATTTTATTTTAGATTTTCATTTAGATTTCTTTTTAAAATTAGATATCTTTCCAATTTGAATTGGTTCTAAAAATTTTTTGTTTTAGGAAGTGTAGTTTTTTTAACCTAATTTGGTTTTTAAATTAGGATAGTTTTTTTTGTTTTTCTTTTAATTATTTTCTAATATTGTTTAGTTTTTTTATTGGAAGTTTTTATGTGTGTTTTATTTTGTAGAAACTTTAGTTTTATTTGTAGGAAGTTTCAGAATTAGGATTTATAATTTAGAGATTTTTATTGTAATTTTTTAATTCTTAGAAGTGAATGTATTCATTAGATTTTAAATTAGGTTACTTTTAGAATTTTATTTAGGCAGGTAACAAGTTGAAAACATCTTTAAAACATTGCTCCTTGTGGATTGACTTGGTCTCATCAGTTTATTACTACATCACAGTTCTGATAAGTCCTTAAGAATGAGCTATTTCATATTCAATTTAGGAAATTTTAAGGACTTATTCATTAGAAATCTCTTCATTTAGATGGAAATCAAGTTTTTATGATTTTGAAATTCATTTTAGAACTTTCTTGCAAAAAATATTCAAAAATCACAATTTTTTCATAAAATCATAGAACTTTCTATTTTTAGATTTCCATTTTTAGAAGGTTTTTCAACTCCAAATTTTTACATGAAATGATACATGTTTTTATCATCATTAGTTATTTAAGTATAAATCATCATCAATGATGTGAATTGGGCCCACATTAGTACATTTGTAACTTTTGGCCAGAATTGTTATTTTAACTAAAAATCACTTTTCTTTGTAGAGAATTGAAGAGAAATGACCCACATCAAATCCTAAAGCCAAAGAAAATTTGTTTTTGAAGAAATTCAACAAAGAGAAAAGAAGAGAAAAGAAAAAAGAAGTGAAGAAAATGAATGATAAATTGGAGGAAATGTGACCCACGGATAAAATGGGCCATCCCATGTTACGTCCCACGTGGACTCCATTTTATTTGAAAAAATCTCAAGATTATTTTTGGAAATTATCTCTTGGAGATAAAGTTTGAATTGAAAAGGAAAAGGAAGTTGTGAAGAGAAAAACAAGGAGAAAAGATAGTGTACAAATCAGATTGGTCAAGAAGATTGCTATTGAAAAGAATTTCTCTCCTCATCATACATGGAAAGGAATAAAAAAAAAAAAGGAGGACGTGCAGCCATTGAAGATTTTCCACTCTTGTCTCTTGTCATACCCATTATTCAATCATCATACATGCCAAGCACTTTTCTAATTGAAAAAGAATTCCAACTGCTCCATCCCACCTGCGCACCATCCGGGTTCTCTTTCTATTATAAATTTATTATTTCAAGTCATAAACTATTCACATGCCCCACCCATCATACCAACTCATTATTCATATACTATTCCACGTCCACTTTCCTTTCCTCTTTGTCCACGCCAATTTTTTCTCCCTCTCTTTCTCCTATATACATTGCAATACCCATTCTCTATATATACAGCGTAGCCACCACCTTCCACACATCTCTCCATCCAATTAACCTCAATGCCCCCAGCCATCCACTGCACCCTCCATCTCTTCCCACCACACGCCCATCTTATCACAATCCAAAGTGGGGTTTAGCCAAGCCCACTGTTGGGTTCATCCTCTTCCATCCATCTTCCTTCTTTCATCTAATCCTCCTTGGTGATACATGAAGATTGAAGCCCGGATTGTGCGCAAGTCCCATCTACTTCTTAATGTCTTAATCTAGGGTAAGGATAGATTTTGTTTTTCTTCTTTTAATTATTTTTGGGGTATTATTGGTTGTATTGGTTCATTTTAATTTGAAAAGACACAATTAGTGAGGTTAAGGTGTTCCGCCTTGGATCGGCATCGTATGTTTGTGTGTGGTGATAGCATGCACTTGGTGCGGTGTTTTCATTGTCTTTTATTAATTCTGCCAATACAGTGATTTAATTTCCCATAATAAAAGAAACTAGAATTCTTTTTATTATTTTTTTCCATTATATCTAATTTTTTATTTCTGATTTTTAATTTAGTGCATGGTTATTTATTCCTTGACATTGGTGGTTTGATCTATTTATTGTTTTGCAGTTTCTAGTTCTAGGATTGTTTTTGTTTAGGATTTTTAAGGTTAGGTTTAATTTGTGGTTTTTTATTTGGAATTGTGATTTAATTTTCAGAATTAGTAGT
This sequence comes from Sextonia rubra, assembly GCA_037013555.1. NCBI lineage: Eukaryota > Viridiplantae > Streptophyta > Magnoliopsida > Laurales > Lauraceae > Sextonia > Sextonia rubra. Next base: position 60,501,544 of record JASUAD010000001.1, read on the forward strand.
GTGTATTTTTCTAGATTTTATTAAGATAGCTTTAATTTTTCAATTAGGACAAGTTCTCTGCGAAAATTAGCTTCCTAAAGATACGCTTCCAACTGACTAGGTAAAACTATATCGAGACCTTTCACTTGGGGTCCTGATCAAGCTCTGCACTTGAAGTTAACAATATCCTCAGACAGATGGTCAAAGTGAAGTAGTGACCGGACAATTGAAATGTATCTTAGTTGTTTAACAAGTTCCCAACCCAAAAATCCGGTCAAATGGCTAGCATGGGCAAAGTATTGTTATAACACAAGTTGGCACTCCACCATTAGAAGGACACCATTTGAAGTAGTGTATGGACGCAACCCGCCAACACTCCTATCTTATGTGGCTGGAACAGTCAAGGTAGCTGTACTTGAGCAAGAATTGCTGGATTGGGATGGGGTTCTAAAAGAATTAAAGGAGAACGTCAAAAAGGCCCAAAGCAGAATTGAAAGTATTTATGACTCAAAGCATAGAGAGAAAAAGTGTTTTGTTGGAGACTGAATGTATTCAAAGTTACAACCATACAGGCAAATGTCTGTACCCATGAGAAGAAATTTAAAGCTTTCTCTTAAGTACTATGGTCCATTTAAAATTTTACAAAGGATTGGAGCAGTTACTTACAAATTAGAATTGCCAAAGGATGCTCGACTTCGCCCAGTTTTTCATGTCTCTTTACTTAAGCAGAAGGTTGGGTCCAATTTCACGATTCAATCTCAGCTACCATTGGTAAATGAAAAACATGAGATTATTCCAACCCCAGAAGCAATTTTGAATCATAAGTTACGGAAGCAGAGTCAAGAGAATTTGATCCATTGGCAAGGGCTTTCACCAGCTGATGGAACATGTGAAGAAGTTGAATTTATTAAAAATCAATTTCCACCTTTTGCCGTTGAGGAGATGGAAATGTTTAAGGGGCGAGGAGATGAAGCAGTTCCATTCATGCAACGTTTCTTAGAAGTAGTCTTATATCTTTTGGGTTTGTTTTAGAATTAGTGAAGTCTATATATTCTGTTAAGTCTTCCTATTATTTTGGGTTTATCAACTTTGTTTGGACTTCCTACTAATTGGGAAGTTACTTTTGTATGATTTTATCTTTAAATAGTAGGATAAATAATGAAAGGACATGCATGATTTATCCCATCACTATTGTGTGTGCTCAAACCAGAGGACTTGGGTTCCCTCAAAGTATCCCAACAGTGTTTATTTCTTTTGTTCCTTACGCCAATCAAGATAGGTAGGGGAAAGACTGGCCTAGTTGTACCAAATGATTTGAATGGGGAGAAGAAGAGATGGAGAGGTGGAATGATCTTAATCTAGAGGTGGAGGTGGTCAATCCAACCATGACCTAGGGGGTGTCCCATGAACCCTTTAAATAGGGCTTTGCAAGCCCTACTTTATCTCTCAAGATCCAGAGTTGTAGCTAAAATCTTGTCCACTACAGTATCTTCCTTGGCCAGCACTCATTCAAAATTTGACAAAAATTGTAGAGATTTTTGTGAAAAACTCTTGGCTACCAATTTGAAAAACTTTGTACACCCACTTGCCAAGTATAATTCTCATGCAAATCTCTATACTTTGGGCTCACTATTGATGTAAATTTTCCAAATAAGGTGGGACCCATGAGGATCTTCAATTTTCTCCAACTTGCACGGGGTGGGACTCATGATTTCATCATGGGCATCAGTCTAAGTGGAGTGGCTGGTTTTGCACGTGCATTGTAACGTGCATGAATAACTTCTTGCCCTCTAGTAATTCATTATCCATGTTGGACTTCCATCTTTCTAGGGTAAATTTGGAAGACTAGCTAACTTTGACCTTTCAAAAGATTTGAATCTCCCCATTGAGTTGGACTTGTGAATCTTCATGACTGATATACGTCCATTAGCTAGCATGGATTCTTTTCTCTAAATGCTATATTCAAAGATTGGACTTCTTTCTTTGGTTTTTTCTCCTTGTTGGCTCCAATATCAAAGAAATATTTTAAGATAATTCTCCTCGATTCTTTGCAATAGAATATGAACTCAAATCGCATAGTGCTGCGTGTCTTTTAGCTTGGATCCCCCTTCCATTTTTTCAATTATTTGCTCATAAAAAGAATTTTCCAAGTGAATCTTCCTTCCATGCCACCAGTGTAATTTCTTGGTAATTTCTTTAGAATATCTTTGAATTATCTTCAAGAAAATTTGAAGTGATGCAAGACAAGATGGTGGACCCCTCTTGGCCATCCCACATGTGTGACTCACATGCACATGTGTGTGGGCCCCACGAAGCCATTTTCCAACCTTCTTGAATTTTCTTCTATTCTACATTTTCCTTCTTTCTTTTCTTCAGAAATTCAATCCTTGCCTTAATCCTATATTGTGGGACCCAATTCATCATTTCCTTCAAGCCAAAAAGTGAGTTTCATGTGAAAAAAAATTTTCACCCTTAATTCATAAATGCATGATATGGATCAACGCTCATGAGATGATAGCATGAATGCACATCATTATTCATGATTTGACTAGATTAAACTAACGATGATGAAAAGTTACATCATTCCATAAGAAAAACAGTTTTCACAAAACTTCTTAAGAATAGATTTCCAAAAATGATAGGTTTATGAATTCATATAAAAAAAGTGTGATTTTTAGGAAAATTGTGTAGGAAAATACTACAATGAATTTAGAATGTATGAAATCATTATATCACATTAAGTGAGGCTCCCTTAGCTTAATAAGTCCTTAAAACATTCTTAACTAACCCTAAGAAAGTGCGTTTTTGAGGATTTATCATGCTCGAGCTCTAAGACCCCCTTATATTGCAAATCTAAGTAACAAACAATCGTCCGATTCTCTTGAATCTTAGCTGCAACATGCCTGCGGTTGCAATTCATGCAGAACACATGGGAGTACTATTTGATCTTGAAAGTCTCATTTGGGTGCTGTGTTTCCATGCAGATTTGGTAGAAAACCATCTCTTACTCTAGGTTCGAATTCGAAGATTCCCTTGTTTCATTGACCGAGTGCTACTGCTGCTGCTGCTTCTTAAAGGTGGACACTTTGGAAGGGATTTTGCAAAATGGAGTGAGCGAATCTTCTAGTACGTACTTCTCCACGATAATTGGGTTGAGTGGGTGCCTTTTCCTTCCTCTTCTTCAGTATCTGAGGGATTGATTATTCGGCTTTTGTGGGAAATGGATGGAGATAAGGCTTCATGGAGGGCGAGGTCAAATGTGTACTTCTCAACAGATATTGGGCGACTGCTATCTCCTTTCAATGATAAAAGGGTGTTGATATCTTCTTCTGGTGATGCAATGTCTTGTATGATTTGGATATCTAGCACTACAAGAAAAATGACAATTAGCGACACTTTTATAGCGGCAATTTTCAAATTCTGCCGCTAAATGTCTTCATCAGCAGCACACTCTGCTATTTGCCACTGTAAGTTAAAAATTTACATCTCTACAGCAGCATAAAAAAATGTTTGCCGCTAAAGTTTCGTTTTACTCATTGTTTGGTGTTAATATTTAGTGTATATAACAGCAGACAGTATTGTATGTTGCTATAGTAGTGAAAAATTAATATATATAACAGCAGGCAATAATGTTTGCTGCTATAAATGCATATGGTTAGAATTTTAACTAGTGGTTGCCTATTGAATAATATAGTATTGAATTATTTTTTCTGCACTAGGAGGTATTTGAAATTTGTATTATTTCATTTTAAGAAACAAAAAAAGCCAAGGCTCGTGTACAAGATTTTCCGATAGAGTCCAGATTGGTTTTGGATCTCATGTTTTGGCTTGGATCGCTAGTCAAATTGCTTGCACAAATGTCCATCATCAGATTAACGGCTCTAATTTCTTTAAACCATTAAATAATGGCCCCACATTAACAAAACTCTCGCTTTCTCTCATGTATTCAGGTTCCTCTCGCTTCCTCTTGGCTCCAATTAGTATCGACCTCCTAGTGGGGGCCACATGAGGGTCTCTCCATATATAGGGATCCATTTGTTAGTGATCACATGCCTTCATTTGTACCCATCCAAATCCATTTTTTTTTATAAAAACCATTTTAGCGGCAAAAAAAAAATGCCACTAAAACTGCTTAAAAAAACACTATCCAATAAAAAACAAAACTTTTTAGTGGCACATGTTAATATTAACAGGGGCAGTTGTTTAACTGCTGCTATTTCCTTATTTTTAGCAGCAGACACTTGTCCACCACAAAAAGGTGGTGAGAAATAGCGATAGAGGGTATTAGTGACAGACAATAAAGCTTTAGTGGCAGATTTTATCTATTAGCGGCAGAAAAAAACTGCCGCTATATGTGCCTTTTTTTGTAGCTGGGTCTTCCACCTTCTTCTTTTCTTTATTTGTTGTTTTCAACAATAACAGAACCACCACCGCAGAGCATCTTAAGCCAAGAGCAAGACAACAATGTCTTGTATGATTTGGATATTTGGGTCCGGTGAGTTGGGGGTTATAGGGGATTGTCCAGTCTCTCTGAGGTGGGGTTAAGAGGTTTCAGATGGATGTGAGAGGGAGAAAGGATATGGAAAGACCGAATAGAGAAGAAGGGTAATTTGATACTTTTATAAGTTACGTTAAGAGACATCTATTTTGCACTTCAGGGAGTTTGGTAGGTTTTGTGCAAAAGTTTAAACTACGATGGGGAACTTTGAAATCAGATCTAAGTAGAGGGGATAAATTGCTATGATCCCTATAAATTGCAATAGAATAATAAAAAAAAAAAACATGCATGCTGTCTTTGATCCGGCAAGGACCCCACCGTATAATATGTACAAAAGCTGCATAGACCCATATTTTTTCTTTTTTTCAAGAAACTGTTTAGACTATTAGGATCAGGATTAGTCGGTAATGTGGACAGGAAAAGAAAATTAAACCTTCCAAAGAAAAATTTTAAAACCTTCCAAAAAAAATGTGGACTATAAGGTATGGAAGGGTAGATATGATCGTTTAGACTGTTAGGATCGGGAGTAGTTGGTAATGTGGACTAGTAGGCATGGAAGGGTAGATATGATCGTTTCTCTTCTTATTACAACTTCCACTTTTGGGGCTTTAATATAACTCCGTTCTCGCAAAAACAATACAACAGAACGACCATCTTTCAGGCTTAAAAAGGAAATCCTACATTTGTCGGTGCCTTGCCTCTCGTCTGGATAAGTTTCCTCATTTCGTCTCTTCGTTGCCAGTTTTCCATCAAAACAACTGGAGCAGTCCCTCTCATCTATCAGTGTATGTCTTCGCCTTTTTCTTCCATCTTTCAAACATTTCAAACATTTCTGTTCCACCATGCACGTAGCAAGTCACTAGGCATTGCATCTAGATTTAGGTTTTAGACCAGCTTGAAAAAAAAAAAGAAGAAGAAGAAGAAGAAGGAGGGCTGGCCGGCAACCACAGGGGATTTTTTTTTTTTCTATCTTTGGAAGGCCACTAGTAAAAAAATTTATAAAAAAATAAAGCTTAAACTCACTTTTAATGGATTTATGAAGAAAAATAATAAAACAATGGGAGAATTGTTTATATTTGTTTTTTTTACCAAAGAAAAATAAATAAATAAAAATTTTGTAGGCTATGGCCCTTGTGAAGTGGGAATGGCCAACAAAAATAGATTAGGAGGCTAGACAAATATAAATAAATAAAATTTAGTTTCCCTAAAAAAAATGAAAGAAAAGGACGACCTTGTGTGAGACTATGAGTACCACCTATATGTGTATCAATGATGGAGGTAATTTTTTTTCTTTTTTGAGAAGAGAGGTAAGTAATTGAAAACGCGGGTTCCATTACCTGCTTCCCCAGTCGGTTAGCCAAAACCGGGTACATGCTAGCCATATACATACCAATCTTGTATTGGTGTGATTTAAAAAAACAATGTTTCAATGGTTTCAAAAGATTTATTTAAAAAAAGTCAATAAAATATACTGTTGTGGATATGAAACCACTGTTGTGCGCGTGTGTGCGTGACCAACTAAGATCAATAATTAACCACATAAGAAGACTAGAGATTTACGTAGTTCGGTAAAGATGCCTACGTCCACGGGAAACCAATTTTCAGTAGGTTTTCCTCCAATCTGTGAATTCACAGCCTTGGAATCTCAACATATAGCTAAAGTTACAGATTACATTATATATATAATCATCACTTCCATATTCCCTCAAGAACTCTATCAACAAACGGGAAATTCCTAATACAATTAAGGAAACTACCCAAGACAATGAGCCCAATTGGTCTGGACTCACTTAGCCAACAATCTCCCCCTCCAGACCATGGGAAAGATGCCCTGAACCCTTTACTATAAGTTCAGCCTTGCCAACTCTAAACACAACTCCAGCTTTCCTTTAGACACAACATTTGTCATCATGTCTGAGGGACTCTTGTCAGTGTGAACCTTTTTCAGCTTCATGAAGTTCTTCTCGATCACCTCACGAATCCAATGGTACTTGACATCAATGTGGTTTATGCGACCATGATATGTAGCATTCTCACTGAAATTCATAGCACTTTGACTATCACAGTAAACTACATATTTTTTTTACTTCAAACCTAGTTCTTGAAGGAATCTCTTTAACCAAAGCAGTTCTCTCTACTTTATTAGCAGCTATGTATTCTGCTTCAGTTGTAGATTATGCTGTACATTTCTGCAACTTCGATTACTAGGAGATAGCTCCCCCTAAAAAGTAAACAAATAACTAAAGTCGATAACCGACGATTAAGATCGCCTGCACAATCAGTATCAGTATAACCTTCCACCACTGGTTTTGAGCCTCCAAAAACATAGTCACAACTTGGAAGTACCTCTCAAATACCTAAAGACTCACTTCACTGCTTCTCAATGCTCTTTTACAGGGTTAGATAGAAATCCACTCACTAAACTCACAGCATGAACAATGTCTAGCCGTGTATAAACCATAGCATACATAAGACTCCCCATAGCAGAGGAGTAAGGAACACAAGCCATCTGTTCCTTTTCATCATCTGTAGTAGCACACAAGCATTTGCTTAATTTGAAATGACTGGCTAGAGGCATGTTAACTAGTTTAGCAGTCTTCATGTTGAACCGTTCGAGTACTTGTTCAACATATTTATCCTGTGACAACCACAGTCGCTTGGAACTTCTGTCACGACGTATTTACATGCCCAATATCGTTCGTGCGGGACCTAAGTCTTTCATGTCAAATGACTTTGACACCTTCTCTTTCACTTTGCCAATCAACTCGCTATGTTGTCCAACTATCAGCATATCATCTAGATATAAAAGAAGAATGATGAACTTGCCATTGACAAATCAATGAACATAAATACAGTGATCTGCAGCTGTCCTACAATACCCATGACAAAACATGAATGAATCAAACTTCTTATACCATTATCTCGGTGCTAGTCTCAGCCCGTAGAAACTCATTTTCAACTTACAAACCTCTACTCTTTTCTTTTAACTTCAAACCCCTCTGGTTGAGTTATGTAGATCTTTTCTTTCATGTCACCGTAAAAAAACGCAGTCTTCACGTCCATTTGTTCAAGCTTAAGGTCCATGTTGGCAGCTAAACCCAAGACGACTTTAACAAAAGTTATCTTCACAACAGGAGAGAAAACATTACCGAAGTCGATACCCTTCATTTGTGCGAAGCCTTTTACCATTAACCAAGCTTTGTTCTTCACCAGTTTTCCATTCTCATCCTTTTTCAGCTTGAACACGCATTTGTTTTTTAGAACATTTCTATCTTTAGGAAGTTGCACCAGCTCATAAGTTTTGTTCTTCTTCAAAAGACCCATCTCATCCTACACAACCTTCATCCACTTATCTTTATCATCATGAGTCATTGCTTTTGGGAAGTTCTTTGGCTCCCCCTCATCAGTAATCAAAATATATTTGGATGTACGATACTTAGTTGATGGTTGACACTCTCATGTAGACCTCCTAAGTTGAGGTTCTGTGGTTTCCAACCTAGGAGACTGCAGCTCCCCCCTGCTCAACACCCTCATCATCTGGCAACCTCTATGCCTCATCACAATCCGAATCGTTTTGTCTACCTTCTCCACTTATAGTCTACATAGGAGAAGGAGTCGATGTGAGATAACCACTCCATCAACTGTTTCAGAAGGCTTATCAATATTCTCAACATCTCCAAAAAACTGGTCTTCATAAAAAACCACATTCCTACTTTTGATAACTCTTCTCTTCTTTCGATCCCATAACCTGTAGCTAAACTCATCTCCACCATAGTTAAAAAAGATGCAACTGACTACCTTATCGTCCAACTTGGAATGATGTTCCTTTGGTACATGTGCAAACGCCTTACACCCAAACACCTTTAAGTGTGAATAGAAAGCATTTTTACCTGTCCATCTTCTCTCTGGAACATCAAAATTCAAAGGAACTAAGAGAGATCTGTTAATCAAATAATCGACAGTTAAAACGGCTTCACCCCAGAATGACTTAGGTACTCGTGTTAATCTCATCATGCATCTCATATTCCCAAGAATAATGCAGTTCATTCTCTCTACCTGGCCATTATGCTGAGGAGTACCAAGAACTGTCTTTTCATGTCGAATACCATGCTTCAAGCAATAGTTTCTGAACTGGTTGGACATGCACTCACCCCCATTATCTGTGCGGAGACACTTCAAGAGTTTACTTGTTTCTCTTTCAACCATCATATGAAACTATTGAAAACTTTGGAACACTTGATCCTTTGATTTCAACATATAAATCCAGACTTTTCTGGATGCATCATCTATAAATGTGACAAAGAACTTCTTACCTCCTAATGATTTTACCTCCATGGGACCACAAACATCAGAATATACCAAATTCAATACATTAGATTTCAATTTTGATGTCGAAGAGAAAATAACCCTATGTTGTTTGCCAAACAAATAATAATTACAAGGGTCAAGGGATATACCTTTGGAGCAAAGAATTAAATCCTTTTTTGCCAATGTCTACGGCCTTTCTCGCTCATATGACCAAGTCTCTGATAGCACAAATTTGGAGAGGAACTGTCTTCAACAGCATTTAACACACCTTTACATAATTTCACATGTATTTTGTAAAGCGTATTACCCACTTTCCCTCTCGCAATAAAAAGAGACCCTCTAATAAGTTTCCACCTGCCATTTCGGAAGTAATTATCATAACCTACACAATCCAATCCAATTCCAGAAATCAGATTCAACAGCATATCAAGAATATGTCGCACATCTTTCAGCATCATTATGCAACCAATATCAGTTTTAATGCAGACATCACCGATACCAACAATCTCTAAATGACTCGTGTTGCTTATCTTTACAGTACTAAAGTCACCTGATTTGTATGCCGTGAATATCTCCCTACAAGGAGTAGCATGGTAGGATGATGCTATGTCAACAACCCACTTAACCTGATCATTTGAAATACTAAAAGACTCGTCACATCGCCGGTGAGCACCGCTACTTTCTGTCCCAAAGTAGCTGTAGTGTTATCACTGTCATTTTTCTTCTCATTGTTTGATCCTTTTTGTTCCTTCAAAGCAAAATAATTTTTCCTGATGTTGCCCATTTTTCCACAAAAAAAGCATTTCATAGACTTTTTCCCGGTCTGTGATTCACCTGTAGACTTGCCACGACCCCCGTTTGGTTTCTACTCTTACTCCTCCCCTTGTTCTCAGTAACAAAGGCCTGTGCATTATCTGTCCCTAGGGTTTTTCTTCTAGTTTCTTCATTCTGTAAACTATTGATAACCTAACTCATGGACAGCACACCATTTGCAGTAGAGTTACTCATGGAAACAACCAATGTCTCCCATGTATCTAACAAAGAACTTAGAAGCAACAAAGCTTGCATTTTATCATTAAGGACCATCTTTATTGTGGCTAACTAATTGACCACACTTTGGAACTCATTGATGTGATCTTCGATCTAACCACCATCCTAAAATTTCATGTTTACAAGATTTCTAATCAAGAAGGTTTTGTTCACTGTGGTCTTTTTATCATACCTTACTTTTAGCTTTTCCTAAAGGGTATGTGTATTGGTTTCATTAGACACGTAGTAAAATATATTGTTATCAACCCACAATCTAATGTGACCAATCACTTTTCTATGCAACTTATTCCATTATGCATCTTGCATATCTTTTGGTCGGGCATTATTCCCCTCAATGGGATCATAAATGTCATTGCAATTGAGGATATCCTCTATGTTCAGTTTCCAGATTAACTAATTGGAATGGTTGAGCTTCACTTTGGTAGTGTTCATAGTATTGCTCTCCATCTTAATTAAATTGAGCACTAGGAAAAAACAAACAACTAATACTGACATTAACTCCTACACCAAGCTGTAGATCTCGTTACCACAAGCACACTAAAAAAAAACAGATCTGAAATCCAACCCCGGATAGCTCCGATATCGTATAAACGATTTTCTGCACTCCATTTGGTCAAACTCCTAGTTGACAGTCAAACAGACAATCTTTTTCCATAAACACGTAGATTTGCTCAAAACAAGTCCGTAAGCGCAAATGGATCTCCAATCGGACATCGGATGATCAAGATATTGCATAAACAAACTTTTGCCGTTGATCCGATCAAACTAGATTTGACCATATGATCTACTGACGTGGCTAACGTTAGTACTGCTACTAATGGCTAGGCTTTGCTTCTGCAGACAAGTTCAGGTCAACCTGACTTGAACAGAAACTGCACCTATTTTCGAGCTGGGCTTCTATACCACGGGTCAGGTCGAACTTACCTAACCCAAACCTAACCTAAACTTGACCTGGGATAAATCCTAGGCTCCTTTCTCCTCTCTCTCTTCTTAGGTTCCCAAAATAAAAACGAGAAATAGAGGGTCCCCTTTGATCCTCTCCGCACCTTCCTCACTAATAGTAGCGGATGGCGTACTGGTGAAGCAGTTGCTCCAGCGATGTTTGGCGATGGCAGGAGAGCTAGTGATGGCGACTGGTGGGGAATGACAGCGGCTGCTCAAGGTGGCAGCGTAATGGGTGGTAATAGAAGATTTCCTTCTTAGGCAAAGGCGATCTGCAATGGAAGAGAGTCTCTCTTCCTCTACACTGAGGCGATCCTTAGACGATCCTCTTCCCCTCTCTGCAAATCAAAACAACAAGCAAGAACCCAATGCTCCTTCTTCTGCAACTGTGTGGCCCAGAGATCATAGAAATGATCTCTTATCTCTATTTCACAAAACAGAGTTCCAAACTCTTCAAAGAAGGATTCAGTCCATCGATCTTCCGCAGCATAACTCCGAGCCCTAGAAGACCCTAGCCAGGCTCAGATACCACTTGTTGTGGATATGACACCACCGTTGTGCACGTGTGTACATAAGCAACTAAGATCAACAATCAACCACACAAGAAGACAAAGATTTACGTAGTTCAGCAAAGATGCCTATGTCAACAAGAAACCAATTTCCACTAAGTTCTCCTCCAATCTGTGAATCCACAGCCTTGGAATCTCAGCATATATCTAGGGTTACAGATTACATCATATATATAATCATCACTTCATTATCCCCCAAGAACTCTATTCTTAGAAAAAAGGAAAGTCCTAATTCTATTAAGAGACTACTGTTTAACCAACATGAAATTCTTAATACAATTAGAGAAACTACCAAAGACAATGAACCCAATTGGTCTGGACCTACTTGGCCAACATATACCCCTCCATTTTTTTTAATTTTTTTCACTGGATGGACGAGTGGTACATTACCTATAAAAACAACCAACCTATACCTAAGAATCAAAATGTTTGAGTAAGATGAGACACTTTTGGCACTGGGGTGTTTTGTGCTTCTAAAACATATTCTCCTTTTAGCGTATATCCATCCTTGTACTACTAGTAGGGGGACTCCACCCAAAAAAAATCCGGTAAATTGCCAGGTTACTTTGGCAACCAAATTCTTAGGGATATTTATCAAAAAAAAAATCTTGGGGATAAAATCCATAGTCTTGGAAAACTGATGCTAGGAAAGTTGTAAATTCCTAAGGATTTGGCATTAATGAAAATCCTTAATTTCTAGGATTTACAAGTTCAAACTCCACACATAGGATTTGAGAGTTATCACTTCTGTAGATTTATTAATTAAAATTGTTTTTTCTCTATTATATGCATTGATATGATGATACACTGACCTCAATGTGAAATCCTCAACTATACAAATCCTTCCTACTCTAAGAACATTGAGGAATCCTCACATTTATGAATTCCTTACTTATTATCAAACGTGCACTTTACATTAAGGGGGATTTTATGTAGTTTTTCTTAAATTAGCTCTTCCAAAAATTATGTATTTTACATAATGGCCCGACGAAGGCAAATTTCTTGGTTATGTCATTGCCACTGATGTTTTCAACTTCAACATACATTTTGTTTAGCTATCAACTCTTGAATTGTACAATAAATTCTAAATTTTGTTTTATTAGTGATCAACTGTTATGTTTCATACACTAAGACGGCATAAGTTTCTTCAAATTCACTATAATTTTTAGGCTTTCAATTAAGATATTTAGAGTTTTCAGATAAATGGAACATTTTAAAAATAAATAACCAATTTTAGTTACTTAAGAAATTAATAATCATTAAAGCAATAAGCAATGACAAATCTCACATTTTTTTATCGATAACAGAAACTTTCATTAAAAGAAGTAAGAAATAAAGGAGAAGAAAGAAAAGAAAAAATGAAAACAAAACTCTAAAGAGAAAGAGTACGAGAGTAATGTACTCACTCACAAGAAACTAATTAAATAACACCCACCCAAGGAACACTTCTCTCAACCTTAATTTTGCTCAAGCATCAACCATAGAGTTGGCCAAACTAAGCACATGATGGAAGACAATATCTAAATTTGTAAATAACATACAAATTTTATTAAAATGAAATTGGAACTTCTAAGGGTTAGCTTTTCTATTAGATACCTAAGTCACTACATTAGAAGAGTCACTTTTCACAATAAGGTCATCATTGAAATGACTTGGATAGAACCAAGAGCCTCAAAAATCGCTAAGACCTCCAGTTCATTGGAGTTACACACGCCTATAGACTTAGAAAACATTAACAAAACCTCACCACTTCTATTCTTATCATGCCCCAAAATCTAAGATCCTTGGGACCCCCAAATCACGAGGCATGACAGGTCCATAATAACTAAAGTAAAAAAATTTTTAATTAATAAATCTCATTGAACAATAATTACATGAACAAATAAACTCCTCCACATGGTACTAATATTTAATGTGAAATTCTCGCAACTCATTCTTCAATCCCAATCCCACATGCAAGCTAGGTATCCTATGTCGGGCTCAACTGCAAAATCTGAGGAAAAACAAAAGGGTGAGTACAACTTTACAAGTAGACCCACTATAAAACCATAGCAAACGGGTAACAATTAAGGTATCAAATTTCGAAGCCCCGGTTTCAAACAAATCAGCAAGGAGCGGAATATAGCAATCTCAAAGGTAATAAAGTCAAAAAATAAGATCAAATCAACTACAAATTGGAAAAATCGGATTTCAGAATAGTTTACACAAAACGGTGGAAATAAGCAAGATAATCTAACAATTAATCAAAATTATTACAAATTGGGTCACGGAATATGAATTCAAATATTTCAAATGTAATTTCACAACTGCTTAAACCATGGTAACAAAAGAAATAGTTCAAATCAAAACATCAATAGCGAAAGTGGTAATCAATACGAATGTGAAATAAATCATGAGCCAAAGTCACTAACTTATGAGTCATATCTTTAGCAAAATTAAATACAAATTTAACAAGGATGAAAATGTACAATCTTCGAAGCAACAAAGAGGGTTAATTATGACATCACAATTTAGGAGCGATATCCTAAAACCAATCTAAAGATAAGATATCTCCGCAGTAAACAAAATATTAAAGTATACTTGCCAGAATTAAGCTGCGCTAAGTACAAAGTACCCGCCAGGGACAAGCCATTTTCATATCCAAATTGGCACAAGGCCTGAGATACTGGTAATCTCTATAAAATAAAGTGGGTTTAGCTACAGACTAGGAATATTGCACAAAGGGGTCCCAATCCCAATGTCATACCCAAAAGGGCTAAATTCGGCGTGTGAGCATCGCCACTGATGCGTCGCCCATACTTTAGAGAATGCCTTGAGGGTATAAATAGCAAATCTAGGAATTCAAAGTCGTTTTAATTACAAAGATGGCCAAGTGTTAAGATCATAAATTGAATCACATGTTATAAGAATTTTCCACATTTTTCAGCATCTTAAATCCAATGATAATTAACGATCAACAATAAAATTTACAAAAATCAATTGCAGTATAATGGTGGCAAGGAAAGAAGACTAGGTCTAGCATAGCCATCATGTATACGCATGTCAAAGGTAACAAAGTATCCTAATAATGTAGGATTATTTCAATAATTCAAAGTGTCACGACCCGAGCCCAAGAATCGGGGATTAGGGTTACCCCAATTCGTGACACATGTACTCCCGTGCATTTCACACCTGGACCATAATCTGACTGGAATTACACAAGGAATATTCACATGCTTACACGTGTGAAGTGCTGAACAGATCATCTGACTAAGCATTTAATGCACGGAAGCCTGTCAATATCGCCTATAATTTTTCTTCACATTTCATTGAACAGTTCAGCAAGCCCATTACAACCATTGAACAATCCAAAAATTAACATTCAAGAATATAAGATTAATAGATTAATTATACACATGTCCTATACTACCCAAACATGATGTGCGATGCATGCAAGGAGAGCAAGAATAACATTCTATGAAGGGAATACCGTAAGGTAGAAACATAAGGAGATCAAGTTATATACAATACAGTCCACATGGATGCAAACATATGTACAAACTAAAAGACCCAAAATCCCAATGTATACAATTCTTAACTACTAGTGAGTTGCTCTCAACAAACGAGACAGTCAGCAAACTTTTGCTGTCCACCAATACCATTTGAAGGAACCATTGCGGTCTCTTTCTACGCTACCTGGATCTGTGCCAGACTGGGTTTCAGACCTGAACCTTTAACACCATTGACAACTTATAAATAAGACTAGTCAGTAAAGCATTAGCAAAATGAAGGTAACACGCATTGTATCTAAAAGAATTAATGACATGTAATCAGTAAAAGTCAAGATAGTACACTAGGCATATCATGCACTCGAAGTAAGCATGCTCTAATGATTAATAAATGCAATACATACTAGTTGGCTACTACATTTGCCATATTCTTCCTCTAGGGAGCACGCGTTGAAAACACCATCGACCAAACCAGGGTACGAATGGGTCTCTAGTTCCTAGAATCCAGAAGCCCAAGACAAGAGCACACTGCAGTGGCAATAAATAAGCTACGCCAAAGTCAACCCCGTCGGGTATCATATGGTTGAGGCTGAGTAGAGCCAGACTATGTCGGTTCAATTATATCAATCATATACTTGAACTTGAGTAAAACATGAAATACCAAATCGTATACGTTCACTTTATTCATGCTAGACATTCATACTCAAGTCAATGTCAGTAGTCAATGTGAATTGAATATCAACAATATCAAGAACATATCAAGTAGATCTAATATATACTCTATTGGAAGGACACGTGATAATCATTCAATTCCATGCATAAGAATGGAGGATAATATATGTCGTTTGAGATGCCATGCAAGTCAATCTAATAGAATCAAGGCAGTTTTACTAGCTAACCTTAATCTAGTCATCCATTGTTTCTAACTGTGCATGATGATGTAGTTTTAAATTATCCGATACACAGTTGTCTTTCTTTGGTGTTACATTATGTCAAGAAGGTGTATCGGAGTCCCTTAAACCAACACCCATGAGGAGGTGCTTAACAAATAGACAACATCACATGAATAAGTCTCAGCCCTCAAGACTTATCATGATCTTTCAATTATTCCTTTGAGTCGATTAATGGTGTGCAAGGATCCAAGCTAAGGCCCTACAAAGTCTTATAACAATGCATATTAATCCTAGTTTTCAATGGACTCACGACTTAACTGTGGTGACTTACGGCTTAGCCGTATGTATCTTACGGCTTGGCGGTATTATGAACTATGGCTCAGCCGTAGTTCCCAGAGTTGCCTCCGCATTTACAGCGAGCCACGGTTGAACCGTGCTTCCTCTTATGGCTTAGCCGTATATAGTCTATGGTCAAGCCACGGTTTGGCTACGGGTTAGCCGTAGCTCAACATACGGCTTGGTTGTGGCTCAGCCATAGAAGGTTATCAAATTTTTACACTTTTGGGATTTCAAACCGTAAAAAGGCTTACGGCTGGACCACGGCTAGGTTACGGCTCAACGGTAGTACACCCTACGGCTTAGCTATAGCTTGGCCGCAGTACAATATTAGGTTTTTTTGCTCTTTGGGGTCCTAGCCATAAAAAACTTACAGCTTAGCCATAAGCTTTAGGTTGTGTCAGGCGTTTTCAAGTCAGTATTCCAAAAGGGCTGCAAAAACACATGTAAATGAATTGATTTACACAAATCATAAAGTACCAACATGCACTAAACCAAAATTTGCTTATACTTGCCTTCACTTAAGCTTTTCAAGCTCTTAATCCTTTCTTTGGCTCAGTTTGGGCATTTAAGAACTAAATGCCATGCATGCCAGAAATGAAGAAATAGATAAGTGCATATATCAACTGAGAGTCTTCTTGACTTTATTAACCCAAGAGATCATTGAATGAGAAGAGATCTTACTTAATAAGAGCTAGAGAGCAATAAGGAGCAATTGGAGATATATCTACAACTCCAACAAGGAAAAAAAGACAGAAGAGAGCGAGAATGGTGGAGTAGTGACTTGAAACCCACCTGAAAGATATCTCTTGATGCAGAACAGAAGAAGAAGAAGAAGAAGAAGAAGAAGAAGAAAACGAAGAAGAGAGAAGTTGAAGAAGTCATTGGAGAGTCAATGAGGCGGTGGTCTCTCCTTATATAAGACAAGGTTTTAGGAAGTTTATAAGAAAATCGTTTTAGTTTATCTTATTTTCAATATAAGTCAAATGAAGGTCCAACTGAATCAAATGACATCTAATGCGTTCGGGTCAAGTACGGAAGTTAACGAGTTCAATAAGAAACATGTAATGGTGTCAATATGATGCATGTATGATATGAAACCAAGTATTCTAAAATTACGAAAAAGGGCTTTATCTACTTAGGTAAGGTCAAACCCGACCTAACTATCTATCCATGCCTGAACTTAACCCATTGGGACCGAATTAAAAAAAATCTCATTAATTACTAGTAATCACAATTAATTACTCACAATTCAGCTTAGCTTGGGTCGGACTGTTACATAAAGTTGCACATCTTTAAACCAAAACGAGACAAGGTATGAAAACTCTATGGCTAAGGAACTATGGTAAGACTACTTGCCTCTTTCAACGATGATTGATGGACTTGACCTATTCCGATCTAAATATCTAGGAGATTTGATGCGGGTCCCTGTTAATGACGGTTTACAATTGGTTTAGCAATAAGATCCAATAATTCAGGTTCATGCACGGGCTCTATTGGATTTGGGTCAAGCTTGATCATGTGTCAAAAGTGATAGAATTGTCACATGTTGGCTTTAGGCCCGAGCAGGTCCATGCAAGTGGCCATGAGTAATAAGGGGGTATGCATGATCATAGGTTAAATGGGTTGGATTTACAACAATGAATTGGATTCGAAAATCAACAAGTGAGGCTAAAAAACTTCGGGTTTAACAAGTTCATTAGGTGGGCTAAGGACAATGGTTTAAATGGGTTTCATCAATGGGCTCAGGCCTAGAGCTCTATGCTAGAATGGGCCCTGCGGGTCATGGCATATCCTTGTGGGGCCCAAGTTTATCAAGAAGATGAAAGAAAAAAGAAAAAGGATATATGGATGGGCACGTGGAAGAAGATGTAGCAGGAGTGGGTCCTGGGGGTGATGAATCTTGTCCTAATGCATGGTAGAGAGGCCTTGGGTTAAGGAAGAACGGCCAGATGATGATGATGAAGGGTGATATGATGAATTCTAAGCCCAATGGAAAGCCATGCTATCATGTGCAAAGTAAAAAGAGGATTGCAACAATAGTAACATGAAAAGAAAGAGAGGAAGAAGGGAAAAGACTTACAAAAAATAGAGCACTCTAAGAAGGAGGAGAGAGAGCATTTGAATGTGACTAGAGGGAATGAATAGAACACTTTCTAGAAAAAGAAAAGAGAGTTTCTAAAAGAATAAGAGTCTTATACTAAGTTAGGCAAGGAGAATAATTTAGGTTGGACTCTAAAACACAAGTTAAAATTGAACACTAATTTCAAGGTGGTGTTGAGATAGGAAAATACAACAAGAAGAAGCCTAATCAGTTTGAATATCTTGGTTGAGCCAGACTCCTTAATATGCCAAATTCTAGGAAAACATGGTCTCACAAATAATTCTAAATTTTAAAAATAGAATAACACAAATGCATGTGGGGTCCATCACAGATCAAATCAAAGGTCAAGTTTAATTTTAATTGAAAATAAAAATTCAGGTCATTAAAATTCCGAAGTACACCACCAATACTTACCGGGCCTGGCTTCCCTCTTGATGCACCATCAACATTAAATTTAAACATACAAAGGGGAGGAGGAGACCAAACGATGGGCTTCAATACCTTAAAGAGCCACACCCCATACAAGCTTCCAAATTAAAAAAGATGTCATCAAAGGTGAAGTTAGAAAATGTAACACTCCGACCCAACTTAATCCGAATTAGTGGCTAATTAATTGCGATATTGTTGTTAAGTGTGTCTTGGTTTTGCTTTTCTTTGGTTTTGAGCAATGGATAGGTAGTTGAGTTAAGTTTGACCTAATTAGGTAGTTTCGAGCCCTTTTTCGTAATTTTTGCTTTTGTCGGATATTGTCAGTTTTGCGTCATCTTGATGTCAACACGTGTATGTCGTCGAGCTCGTCAATCTTCATAATTGCTTTGAATGCTAACGACTTCGTTTACTCCCGTTAGATCGCTACTTGACTCGAACTGTAAATTGTGTAAACATGTGGACTTTCTTACAATTTGGACTCATCTTTATCTTAGAAAAGACCCAACCATCGCCTTCCTTTCTTCTCCATCGTCTTCTCTCCTGCTCTTCTCTCTCTTGTTCATCTCTCTTTCTCTTTCTTTCATTTCTTCCTTGTTTAAGTGAGAAAAGGGAGCAGTGCACTCGTCATCTTCGCGTGAATTTGACGGTATATCTTGTGTTTTGTTGTGTTTTTCCTCTTTGGTCTTCCTCCTATGTCAGTTTGGTGCATGTATGCAATGTGCCTGTGCGTTTTTGAGTGTTTGACAAGTAGAATTGTGTTGGACAGCGGATTGAGCCCAAGACAACAACCAGTGTGTGTGATTTCCATTTGAGGCAAGTATAAGCACAAATAGCTTGAACACTTATTGGTAATGCTTTGATTGTGTGTATGTGTACTCTTCTTATATGGATCATTGATGTACAGCCCTATTGAGTAAGTTTTGTTCTTATTTGCTTCATTCAGTTGAGAATTCGCTATTTCTATACCTATTTTAGGAAATCGACCCAGTGCACTCACGGTTAAGCCGTGAACTGTACTACAGTTGAGCAAACTCCTTTCTAACCGAAGGCCCGTTTTTAGTTTTCATTGATTTCAAATCTATCAACTTCATTAGAGAAGAGGAAAGTTCTTTCCTTCCAAATAGACCCTAAAACAATAAAATGAAATAGTTTCGAAAGAGTAAGGCCACGTCCAACAAAATGTCCTCCCAACCACGACTCTGCCACATCCGCAATCTTCTCCAAACAACACCAAGTAATCCCACATCTCTCCAAGAAATGACCCTAAACACCAGCTTCTACATCACAGTGAAGAAAAAGGTGGTTGACTGATTCCACATCCTTATGACACGTCACACAGATGCTTAAAATATTTGAGGCCAATATCCCTCTTCTTCCCAAATTATCTATCGTTGAAACCTTTTCCGCCACACGTAGCCAACAAAAAACCTCAACCTTTGAAAGAGCCAAACCCATCAAAAGTAGAGAAGAAGATGCGATAGGAGATTGGTTCCCTTCTAAGGCCAAGTAAAAAGCCTTCACAAAGAACTCCCCAAATGTAAAAGGTTTCCAAATCCGAAAATCCAAGGAATTCCTACACAAAAAAAATATATATATTAGAAAGCATACTCAAAAGCTCCCTATATTGGATATCCTCCAAGTACCAAAGCCTTCTCCAAAAAGAAACACCCCACACCTAAGAACCAATTCTTACCTGATAATAATCAATCACAAGAATCTTCTTATTGATTATCACTTTAATAATCATAGGAAATAATTCACATAGAGGGCCTTACCCCACCTAATCATCCAACCAAGACCTCACACTCTTTCCCTCCCCCACCATAAAACCAGCCCCTTTGGACAACACCTCTCCTGTCACAAAAGACTCCTCCACAATCGAAGCAATAGCAACCCATAAACCCGATCAATGATACTCGAGCTTGGATTGGGCTGCCATCCCCACTTGTCTACCCCATACTTTGTAGCAATGACCCTCCTCCAAAGTGGTTCTTCCTCCTCCCCAAACCTCCACCACCACTTTATTAAAAGAGACACATTCTTGAATTCCAACTTACCAAGAACTAATCCCCCACTTCCTGTTGGTTTAATCACCTCACTCCACATGATTATATGTAATTTTTTCTTAGCACCTTCTCTCTCTCCCCCCCCCCCCCCCCACACACACACACACACAACAACAACCCAAAAAAAAAAAAAAGAAAGAAAGAATTCCTACAAATGCGATCCACCCTTTCCACCACAAACTTTGGCATCTTAAAAATATAATACACTGGGATATTAGACAAGTAGGATTTGATCAACATTATCCTTCCACCCATCTACCCAAAGATAAATAATGTTTCTTCCAAGGTTTTTCAATTACCGGATCCCACAAAGACTTAGATCACAGTTTCACCCCAATAGGAAGGCCAAGATATACTATAGGGAGGTTTCTTGCTTTACATCTGATCATAGTTGCCAGAGAATGAACGGTTTCTTTAGGACACCCAATCCCCACCAACATGCTCTTGGAAATATTCACCTTTAAGCCTAACACTAATTGGAAACACCTCCAGATTCTTTTCGAAGCCAATAATTCTTCCCTCTTGGTAGCACTAAAGAAAATGGTGTCATCAACAAATTGTAAATAGGAGACAACCTCCCCACTACCGGTCACCTCAAAACCACTAATCATCCCTAACTCTCTAGCCCTCACCATAAGAGTACTTGGGGCTCCACTATAATCGTAACAAGAAAAGAAGAGTGAGGATCACCTTGCCGAATACACCTAGAAGCTTTGAACAACCTTGATGGAGAGCAATTGACCAAAATAGAGAGGGAAGCAGTAGAGTTCATTCACAGATCCATCGACACTTTTTTTTTTATCTTCAAACAAAGTGTGTATCGATAGGTATGGAGTTGGCGGAATTGCATGAGGTGTAGATTTACTCTCCACGTCTTGTGTTCAAAATTGACCTGATATGCATTTATGTAGGTTTAGCGGGCTCTGCGGGACGATTAGTATGTTGGGTCAAAGACCAAAAGAAAACCATGTTATATATATATATATATATTAGGTGTATCTGGGACTAGAGTATTGGCCTGGTTGATAAGCCACCCATTCCCCTAGCACCCACTAGGGATCGATCCCTAGCGGGTGCTTTGTTATTTCCACTGGCCAGTGGGCTAATCATCTGAGTCGCATTACATACCACGTATATTTTTTCTTAAAAAAATCTCACTTCTTGAAAGGCCCACTTCTATAGATACGGATCAAATGACCACAGCACTAATTTATATATTCTAGCTTTAAATCTTAGCTCTCCTTGGTAGTTTAAATGACCAAGTATGGTGCAAATTTATTGTGATAACATCATATGCTTAATAATGTTTGAATGGTGTCAAATTAGACTTGATGAGTAAGCGTTTCTGAAAGGAATGGATAACTAATTGGTGCACCTCAATCCTATTACAAGTACTTTGAATTTTGGGGCCTTAAAATCGAGGGCTAAGAAAGGCCAGCCCCTGATCAACCCATCCAAACTGCTTTCCCCCTCACATAAAATATGTAACATGTGAGGAACGGCGGTGACTGATCACACCCTTCTTTTTATCTTTAAGATATGTTAAATAAATACGAAACCATTCTTACAAAAGAAATGATCCCTTGGTGGCCCTCAGCACAGAGCTGATTTTGGAGCTAAAAGCCTAAAATCATAGTCATCCTAGAGCATAGAAAAACTTCACTCAATTTTCACTTCTTGTAAAATGTTATACACTATTGAATTGATTATGTGCAGAGAGAAAAGAAATAATTTTTATATAATCAATCCAACAGTACACAGGTATTATATGAAAGGAGTAGAGTCAGGCCAGGTCAACAGTTCTAAGATATAGAAGCCTGAGCAACGCCCTTGTACTGTGTGCTTGCTTGTTATCCCTCATTCTAATTCATGGCCTAAGAAACGTGAAGGGCTGGGAATAAAGGCCCAACAGTCTAGCCCAGCTCACTTTCATCCGTACCTTTTCTTGCATGTTATTATTCTTGCCTCCAGTTGACTTGTCCGTGTGCTCTCCCCTTTGGCAGATTCATAGGACTGCGGAAGCATTGATAATCCTTCTGGCCAGTCTCCGAGTCAAGCTGTTCTAACTCTCAGAGGACAATATCTGAAACAGGAATATTTGGTTGTTTACCAAAAACAAAGACAAGGTCAGAGCAACACAAGTTCAAAACTGAAACTAAATCGAAAGAGAATGCAGAAAGACTCTTCCATTGCTCCAATGCATGTGGCCCTCATTCCAAGCGCCGGAGTGGGGCATCTGATCCCATTTCTTCGATTCGCAGCGGGCCTCGTCGCTCGGGGATGCACTGTTACAGTCATCTCTATCCTTCCCACAGTTTCCTCTGCTGAGTCCTCTCATTTGTCGCACTTCTTCTCTACCTACCCGCAAATCCACCGCATGGAATTTCACCTGCTCCCCTATGAACCCTCCACTGCTACCCCCGCAGATCCTTTCTTCCTTCAATGGGAATCCATTCGCCGCTCAGTACATGTAACGTTCCGGACCTTAATTATACTATTATTATAGATTAAGCTGTATTATAGCTAAATAAGCCGTTAGAGTCTAAGCGTGTCCGTTTTAGCATTGGGATCGTGTGTGCGCAGTTTTATTGGGTTTCGAGTTTGTCTAAACTTCGTAGGGGGTAGTTAGCAATTTTAAGAAGTGTAGAGGCCTTTTTCGTAGTTTTTGCGAATTGTGAGGTTTGGGCTCATGGGGTAGCTCTCCTA
The DNA here is from genome assembly GCA_037013555.1 of Sextonia rubra. Taxonomy (NCBI): domain Eukaryota; kingdom Viridiplantae; phylum Streptophyta; class Magnoliopsida; order Laurales; family Lauraceae; genus Sextonia; species Sextonia rubra. The sequence goes on from JASUAD010000001.1 coordinate 60,524,912, forward strand.
ATTCCATTAGCCTTATCCTTTTATCTGAACCGATTTAGACCCATCTTGTCTACTAAATACCTGATTTTCTAAGAGTAAGCCTTTTTATGGAAAAATACCCAAAAACCCATTAAAATAGGACAAAATTTCTCTTCCTCGAAACCATGCCAATAGTATAGTCATTGGAAAGCTAATTTTATTTCATGAACAGTGGCGCTGACAGTGACTCAATCCGACTTATGGTTCACAAGTTATGGACAAAACAAGTTTTAGCCAAGTTATTAATATGAATGGCAGTTTTGTAATTTTCCTTAAATTCCCACCCATTTCCTTTCTCACTCGTTTCACTCCCTCACTCGTTTCACTCTCCCCCCCCCCCCATTCCAGAGACGAACATCTCTCCTCCCTGTTCTTTCTTTTCTTTTCATTCTCTGTTCTTTCTTTTCTTTTCATTCTCTGTTCTTTCTTTTCTTTTCATTCTCCTTTCTCTCTTCACTCTCATTTCTCATCTCTCACTCCCCTCTCCACTCTTGATCTCGATCACCCACCCAAGATCCGGACTCCCCCTTGTCCGGCAACCACCACCACCACCCACTCCCTCTTCCTTTCTTTCCTTCTTTTTCTATTTTCCTTATTTCCCCTTTTTCCCATTTCCTTCCTTCTTGTTGTCACCGCCGGGATTCACGCCGACCGCCGCCACCGGAGCTTCTCCTTCTCCTTCCATCTTCCTCCTCAAGGTGTCATCTTCCGAAGGAACCCATTTTCCAAGTTTTCCCCCAAACCAAACAACCCTAGGTAAGGTGTTCCTCCCCCATAAACTAGGTCATTAGAGTTTTAACTAAAATAGATTTTTGGCATGCTCATTAGCTTCTCTTAATCATTTTTGTAGGTTTGATTTGAGGTGGGTTTGGATTTTCTTGAGTTTGAGCTTTTTTGGAATTTCTTTGGTGAGCAAGGCATACCCTATTTTTACCCTCTTCATCTAAGGCAAGTGGATTAACATATTTCAATAATGATGTGCATGTATATTTGATTGATTCTAGCATTCTATTTGTCAATTGTTCACCCTTTTGCTCATTTTGGGTTTTATGTTAAAAATGCTAGATTTAGGTGTGGTAATGTATGTGATGGATTGGTATGTTGGAGGTGATTTAAATGTGTTAAATGAAGGGGTGGGATACCCATTTTCTGCAGGTGAAGACGTGTGAGAAGAATTAAGGGCTTGAAACCCCATTTTAATGGGATTGTTCTATGGTGATGGAGGCCCGGGTGTGGGCTAATTGTGGGACTGATTGTAGGGACATTCTACATGCATATTGGAGGGTAAATTGAGGACTTATTATGAGGGTCATTGGGGAGCAAATGTACCTCTCATAGATGGTATGATTTGTGTACAATGTACAAACTAACCGAATCCAGTTGATGTTGGACCTGGGCTATGCATCCTTTTGACTTAAATGAAATTAATTACCCAACCATACATCATCTGGAGTTCGAGTAGAGTTGTTAGGTACACAAGTTGCCATCATTGACCTAGGCATGGCTTGTAAATCTTCCTTGGCCTTAGGGTTTGCATACTTCGCATTGTTATTACATTGTTTATGACTTTTAGCGATTATACCCTGTATTGGTATTGTATGGACTGTGTTGAGGCTTGGCTTGGTGTTTGGGATACCGGAGGACTACTCATTGTGGGTATGGATTTATGGTTGTGGATCGGATTATGTTGTGTAGTAGTTCCTCAACATTTGTATGGTATGGTATGTTTGGATTTAGCCAGCCCTTCACATTTGACTTAGGAACCTTGTCCGCGCACCACTAAGTCGGCCTATGTGTGGGTTGTGTTGGATCGGGGTTTTCTGGACGACTGCAGATCGATATTGGTATGGTACAAATGTACTTTCTGATTCTGGACTGGGTGTGATGCACCCTATGGCGGCTTGACCAACCGTTCTGGACGGGGCCTTGTGCTCTATGACTCTGGACTGGGTGTGATGCACCCTATGGCGGATTGATCCACCGTTCTGGACAGGATGCCTAGCATCCGAAGACGATTTGGGCCACTGTATTCTGGGCCGGGTTTTTACTCGGATATTAGCTTATGTGGTTGTGCGTAATTGTGTAGCTATGGATTAGGATTTCCGTTCTTTCTTATGCCTTTATTGTTCATCACTCTTATGATCATATATGTCTTTATTCCATTTTGACATTGTATATTATTGTGGTTTATGTTTATTCACTTGCCATCTACCGTTGTAGACTGATGTTGTAGTATTTGGTGCATAGGTACCGAGTCCTACCACCCCGAGGCGACGGAGGAGGGTGAAGCGCTACAAGCGCTTGAGCCAGGTGCTGAGTCCGAGTGGGGTGCAAATGATGGATATGGATCCATCTAGACCGGCACGCGAGTGACTAACATATTTTGAGATCTTAATGCTTTTCATTAATATTCTTTTGGCAGCCTAAGTTTTTGGTGGGCTTGCATTTAACATATTTGGTATAAACTTTTAAACTTTGAACTCAAACTCTAAACTTTACACCCCTTTTTATGTGCAATACTCTGATTATTTTGATAATGCCAACTGCTAGATATTGCTTCCGCAGGTATTTGTGTTGTTATGAAATGTTAAACTCACCGCGGACTAAAGATCCTGTGGTAAATTGATTAGGAGCCATGTGTCATGATGATTACAGGAAAAAAAAAAAATTATTGGCCCTAATCTCACGAAACCCCAAGTTAATATTGGGGGGTCGTGACAGTTGGTATCAGAGCCTTGCATGTTTCTAGGAAATAAAAATGGATAGAAACAATAGGACGCGTGTGAGGATTTCGATTTTTCGTTAAATGGATTTTACCTGCTTTGTGTGTAAAGTCTATAGAGTTGCTTTCTAGCATAGGTTTGATAGGTATCTAACCTCCCCAGTTCTTTTGTAGACTATGGCTCATCAGGGGCGCCGGTCCCAGGATAACAATGGGGATGATTTTAATTCCTTAGATCCACGCTTTAATCAGTTACTCCAAGCTCTTGTCCAAGCTCAGAATGCTCATTCCGCACAGATGAGAGCCTTAGAGGCAGAAAGGGCTGCAGAAAGACAACAAGCTAGAGAGGAAAGAGCCGCTGATCAGGCTAGAGCTGATGAAGACAGGGCTGTTTTTCAAGCTCAATTACTAGCCGCCGCTGAAAGAGCGAGAGAGCCAATTCAGGTCATTCTACCACCCAAGGAAGTTGATCCAAATGACTTGTTTGAAAAATTCAGCAAGAGGTTCCCACCTGAGTTTGATGGTTCAGGGGACCCAATGTATGCAGACGAATTCATAGCACAATTAGAGAAGATCTTTGCTGTTTTCAGGTGTACTCAAAAGCAACAAGTTGAGTTAGCTGCCTACAGGCTTAGTGGGATTGCTCGCCAATGGTGGGATACTGAGAAAGCTGTAATTCATGCAGACACAGTGGTAGAGGCTGAGGCATGGGGAACTTTCTCGAAGGAGTTCCTTGACAAGTTTGTTCCAGAGTACTTGAGAGATCAATGGAGGAAAGATTTTCAGAACCTAACGCAGGGCACCATGACAGTTCAAGAATATGAGTACCAGTTTATTAAGCTATCTCGTTACGCTCCCACGCTTATCACACCAACAGCAGAGAAGATCAGAAGGTTTGTTGATGGCTTGTCCGGAGACCTTACAATGATGATGGGGCGCCAACAGAGGGAAGCTTTTGCAGAAACAGTGAAGGATGCATATTGGGCAGAAGGACAGGTTTGATAGGTATCTAACCTCCCCAGTTCTTTTGTAGACTATGGCTCATCAGGGGCGCCGGTCCCAGGATAACAATGGGGATGATTTTAATTCCTTAGATCCACGCTTTAATCAGTTACTCCAAGCTCTTGTCCAAGCTCAGAATGCTCATTCCGCACAGATGAGAGCCTTAGAGGCAGAAAGGGCTGCAGAAAGACAACAAGCTAGAGAGGAAAGAGCCGCTGATCAGGCTAGAGCTGATGAAGACAGGGCTGTTTTTCAAGCTCAATTACTAGCCGCCGCTGAAAGAGCCAGAGAGCCAATTCAGGTCATTCTACCACCCAAGGAAGTTGATCCAAATGACTTGTTTGAAAAATTCAGCAAGAGGTTCCCACCTGAGTTTGATGGTTCAGGGGACCCAATGTATGCAGACGAATTCATAGCACAATTAGAGAAGATCTTTGCTGTTTTCAGGTGTACTCAAAAGCAACAAGTTGAGTTAGCTGCCTACAGGCTTAGTGGGATTGCTCGCCAATGGTGGGATACTGAGAAAGCTGTAATTCATGCAGACACAGTGGTAGAGGCTGAGGCATGGGGAACTTTCTCGAAGGAGTTCCTTGACAAGTTTGTTCCAGAGTACTTGAGAGATCAATGGAGGAAAGATTTTCAGAACCTAACGCAGGGCACCATGACAGTTCAAGAATATGAGTACCAGTTTATTAAGCTATCTCGTTACGCTCCCACGCTTATCACACCAACAGCAGAGAAGATCAGAAGGTTTGTTGATGGCTTACTCGGAGACCTTACAATGATGATGGGGCGCCAACAGAGGGAAGCTTTTGCAGAAACAGTGAAGGATGCATATTGGGCAGAAGGACAGGTTTGATAGGTATCTAACCTCCCCAGTTCTTTTGTAGACTATGGCTCATCAGGGGCGCCGGTCCCAGGATAACAATGGGGATGATTTTAATTCCTTAGATCCACGCTTTAATCAGTTACTCCAAGCTCTTGTCCAAGCTCAGAATGCTCATTCCGCACAGATGAGAGCCTTAGAGGCAGAAAGGGCTGCAGAAAGACAACAAGCTAGAGAGGAAAGAGCCGCTGATCAGGCTAGAGCTGATGAAGACAGGGCTGTTTTTCAAGCTCAATTACTAGCCGCCGCTGAAAGAGCCAGAGAGCCAATTCAGGTCATTCTACCACCCAAGGAAGTTGATCCAAATGACTTGTTTGAAAAATTCAGCAAGAGGTTTCCACCTGAGTTTGATGGTTCAGGGGACCCAATGTATGCAGACGAATTCATAGCACAATTAGAGAAGATCTTTGCTGTTTTCAGGTATACTCAAAAGCAACAAGTTGAGTTAGCTGCCTACAGGCTTAGTGGGATTGCTCGCCAATGGTGGGATACTGAGAAAGCTGTAATTCATGCAGACACAGTGGTAGAGGCTGAGGCATGGGGAACTTTCTCGAAGGAGTTCCTTGACAAGTTTGTTCCAGAGTACTTGAGAGATCAATGGAGGAAAGATTTTCAGAACCTAACGCAGGGCACCATGACAGTTCAAGAATATGAGTACCAGTTTATTAAGCTATCTCGTTACGCTCCCACGCTTATCACACCAACAGCAGAGAAGATCAGAAGGTTTGTTGATGGCTTGTCCGGAGACCTTACAATGATGATGGGGCGCCAACAGAGGGAAGCTTTTGCAGAAACAGTGAAGGATGCATATTGGGCAGAAGGACAACTTAAAAAGAGAATAGCAGAATTGACTCTTTTGGGCCAACGTTGGCCAGGGCAGCCGCAATATCAATCTAAGCAACCTTCAGGACAGAGTCAGCATAAGAAACAGAAATTTCAATCTCAGAGTTCCAATAGCCATAGTTTCAGCAGTCAAAGATATCAGTGTGAGAGATGCGGGAACAATCACCAGACGGAGAAATGCCATTGGGAGACAGGGAGTTGCTTTAAATGTGGGCATACCGGGCATAGAGCTCGTGAGTGCCCCACCACTAACAGTAGTGCGCTTTCAACAGCACAGTCTGCAGCACCTCGAGCTCCTGTGCAGCAGCAACCTTGGAGGCCAGCACACCAGCCCTACCAGCAGCCACCTCGGGCCCCGCAGCAACAGCAATCTCGACCACCTGCACCACAGGGATCGCAGTTTAGGGGATTCGCCCCTCAGCATCAGCAGTTCAAGCCAACAATACAGCATGGTCAGGGACAGTTTAGGGGCCAGCAAAGCCAGCAACAACAAAAGAGTCAGCCGCGACCTCAAAAGACAGCACCAATTCAGCAATCCAGGCCACAACAGACGGGTCGAGTTTATGCACTGACGCATGAGGATGCAGATGCCTCCGTAGACGTGGTGGAAGGTATACTTCTCATCTCCAACGTAGAGGCTAAAGTTATATTTGATCCTGGCTCCACTCATTCTTTTGTATCTCATGCATTCGCTAAATGTTTGAAAGGAGAGGTAGCTCGGTTAGATTTTAACCTTGTGGTTAGTACACCTGTGGGTGGACAAGTCAAGTGTCACCAATATTTTCCGGGTATCCGAGTTCAAATTGGAGAATTTGTTTTACCCGCAGACCTTATTATCCTCATGATGAATGACTTTGACGTCATATTGGGCATGGATTGGTTATCTACCTATAGAGCGATAATGAATTGTTATTCCAAGACAGTGAAGTTGCAGGTTAATTCAGATATTGTTGAGTTTGTTGGGCAGCGCAAACAGATGCATGCGAGTAGAATATCGGCCTTGAGGGCAGATAGTTTGTTGAGGAGTGGTTGTGGAGGATACTTGGCGTTTATCACGGAGAATAAACAGTCCAAAGAGGTGGAGGATATATCCCAGATACCGGTAGTTAGTGAGTTCCCAGATGTATTTCCAGAGGAGATTCCAGGCTTACCACCGATCAGAGAGGTTGACTTCACGATCGAGCTAGTTCCGGGGACAGCGCCGATCTCGAAAGCTCCATACAGAATGGCACCAGCAGAACTGAGGGAATTGAAATTCAGTTGCAAGACTTGTTGGATAAAGGCTTTATAAGGCCTAGTGTGTCACCATGGGGAGCACCAGTACTCTTTGTGAAGAAGAAAGACGGTTCTATGAGGATGTGCATTGATTATAGGCAACTGAATCAGGTCACGATCAAGAATAAATATCCACTCCCTAGGATAGATGAGTTGTTTGATCAGCTTCAGGGAGCTGAATTCTTTTCGAAGATTGACTTGAGATCAGGCTATCATCAGCTCAGGGTTAGAGAGCAGGACATTCAGAAGACAGCATTTAGGACTAGATATGGCCACTATGAGTTTCTAGTAATGCCTTTTGGATTGACGAATGCTCCTGGAGTCTTCATGGCATTGATGAACAAGATCTTCGCTCCATTTCTTGATCAGTTTACGGTTGTGTTTATAGATGATGTGTTGGTTTATTCCAAGTCTCGAGAGGAGCATGAGCAACATTTGAGGACAACACTGCAAACATTGAGGAATCATCAACTTTATGCCAAACTGAGCAAGTGTGAATTTTGGCTGAAGCAAGTGGTTTTCTTGGGTCATATTATCAGCAAGGAAGGCTTAGCAGTGGATCCCACAAAGATAGATGCAGTGGTTAAGTGGAAAAGTCCGACGTCAGTGTCTGAGATCCGTAGTTTCTTGGGTTTGGCTGGTTATTACAGGAGGTTCGTGAAAGGATTTTCTACGATTTCAGCACCACTGACTAAGTTGACACGAAAAGATGTACCTTTTGTATGGACTGAGCAGTGCGAGGCTAGCTTTCAGGAGTTGAAGAGTAAATTAACTACAGCTCCAGTGCTAACACTTCCTACAAAGGATGGCAAATTTGTGATCTACACAGATGCTTCAGGAGTTGGATTGGGTTGTGTACTTATGCAAGATGAAAAAGTGGTGGCCTATGGGTCCAGACAACTTAAGGAACATGAGAAAAAGTATGCTACTCATGATCTTGAGCTTGCAGCAGTGGTTTTCGCTTTGAAGATGTGGCGACACTACTTGTACGGGGAGAAGTTTGAGGTTCACTCGGATCACCGCAGTCTCCAGTACTTGTTTACGCAGCCAGAGCTTAACATGAGGCAAACTCGGTGGATGGAATACATAAAAGATTTTGACTTCCCGATCAAATATCACCCCGGGAAAGCAAATGTAGTGGCTGATGCACTAAGCAGAAGAGCAGCGACCAATGCATGCATGAGAGCTGAGTGGTCATGGGCAGAGATTTTCTTGGATATGGGAGTAGATTTGCAGCCATCCGGTGATAAGGTTCTATTGGCCAGCATGTTTGTTTGGGAACCAGAAATTTTGAGCAGGATTAAGAACAGGCAGTCAGAGGATCCAGAGTTAGTTAGAGTGATTGAACAGATTGATAGCAGGCCAGACTTCAGATTGATAGAGGGTGTTTTATATTTTCAGGATAGATTGTGTGTGCCAAACATAGAAGAGCTAAAGAATGAGATATTGACAGAGGCGCATCATTCTCGTTTCACCATTCACCCAGGTAGCACGAAGATGTATCAGAATCTGCGTAGCTATTATTGGTGGAACAACATGAAAAAGGAAATTGCAGGGTTTGTTTCAAGGTGCTTAGTATGCCAGCAGGTCAAGGCAGAACACAAGAGACCCCCAGGACTTTTGAAACAGTTGGCAGTTCCGGATTGGAAATGGGAGCATATTACAATGGACTTCATCTCAGGATTGCCACCGATGCATAATAAGGACAGTATTTGGGTCATAGTTGATAGATTGACCAAAGTTGCTCACTTTCTTCCTATGAGCCTAAAAACACCAAGGGATGAGTTGGCTAAGATGTATATGGATGAAATCGTCAGGTTGCACGGTGTTCCAGTCTCAATTGTCTCAGACAGAGATCCGAGGTTTCTAGGCAAGTTTTGGACTAGGCTTCAGAATGCTTTGGGTACTACTTTGAGCTTCAGCACTGCATATCATCCTCAGACAGATGGACAGACAGAGAGGACCAATCAGACATTGGAGGATATGTTACGAGCTTGTGTATTGGATTTTGGGAAAGATTGGCCGAAAAGTCTTCCCTTATGTGAATTTGCTTATAACAATAGCTATCACTCCAGCATTGGCATGGCACCTTTCGAAGCTTTGTACGGGCGTAGATGCAGGACTCCGATATGTTGGGAAGAGGTTGGTGTCAGGAGTTTCCACGGTCCTTCCATTGTCAGCGATACCAGTGAGAAAGTGAAGCAAATTCATGATAGATTGAAAGTGGCCAGGAGCAGACAGAAGAGTTTTGCTGATTTGAAGAGAAGAGATCTTGAGTTTGAGGTCGGTGACCATGTATTTCTAAAGGTGTCACCGATTAGAGGAACGTTGAGATTTGGACAGAAGGGCAAATTGTCTCGTAGATTCGTCGGCCCTTTTGAGATCTTAGAGAGAGTGGGGGAAGTTGCCTACAGATTGGCTCTTCCAGCAGAGTTGGCAGGGGTTCACAATGTCTTCCATATCTCAATGTTGAAGAAATATGTAGCAGATCCTTCGCATGTTCTTCAGTATGAGCCACTAGAACTTCAGCCAGATGCTACTTATGTGGAGCGACCTTTGCAGATCATAGATACGAAGGAGCAGATTTTGAGGACGCGGACGATTCACTGGGTGAAGGTTCAATGGGAACACCACAGTCCAAGGGAAGCCACTTGGGAGCTTAGAGACCAAGTTAAGAGGCAGTACCCGGATCTTCTTCCTGAGGTACGTTAGGCATTTGGAGGACCAAATGTCCTAAGGGGGAAGGAATGTAACGTTCCGGACCTTAATTATACTATTATTATAGATTAAGCTGTATTATAGCTAAATAAGCCGTTAGAGTCTAAGCGTGTCCGTTTTAGCATTGGGATCGTGTGTGCGCAGTTTTATTGGGTTTCGAGTTTGTCTAAACTTCGTAGGGGGTAGTTAGCAATTTTAGGAAGTGTAGAGGCCTTTTTCGTAGTTTTTGCGAATTGTGAGGTTTGGGCTCATGGGGTAGCTCTCCTAATTCCATTAGCCTTATCCTTTTATCTGAACCGATTTAGACCCATCTTGTCTACTAAATACCTGATTTTCTAAAAGTAAGCCTTTTTATGGAAAAATACCCAAAAACCCATTAAAATAGGACAAAATTTCTCTTCCTCGAAACCATGCCAATAGTATAGTCATTGGAAAGCTAATTTTATTTCATGAACAGTGGCGCTGACAGTGACTCAATCCGACTTATGGTTCACAAGTTATGGACAAAACAAGTTTTAGCCAAGTTATTAATATGAATGGCAGTTTTGTAATTTTCCTTAAATTCCCACCCATTTCCTTTCTCACTCGTTTCACTCCCTCACTCGTTTCACTCTCCCCCCCCATTCCAGAGACGAACATCTCTCCTCCCTGTTCTTTCTTTTCTTTTCATTCTCTGTTCTTTCTTTTCTTTTCATTCTCCTTTCTCTCTTCACTCTCATTTCTCATCTCTCACTCCCCTCTCCACTCTTGATCTCGATCACCCACCCAAGATCCGGACTCCCCCTTGTCCGGCAACCACCACCACCACCCACTCCCTCTTCCTTTCTTTCCTTCTTTTTCTATTTTCCTTATTTCCCCTTTTTCCCATTTCCTTCCTTCTTGTTGTCACCGCCGGGATTCACGCCGACCGCCGCCACCGGAGCTTCTCCTTCTCCTTCCATCTTCCTCCTCAAGGTGTCATCTTCCCAAGGAACCCATTTTCCAAGTTTTCCCCCAAACCAAACAACCCTAGGTAAGGTGTTCCTCCCCCATAAACTAGGTCATTAGAGTTTTAACTAAAATAGATTTTTGGCATGCTCATTAGCTTCTCTTAATCATTTTTGTAGGTTTGATTTGAGGTGGGTTTGGATTTTCTTGAGTTTGAGCTTTTTTGGAATTTCTTTGGTGAGCAAGGCATACCCTATTTTTACCCTCTTCATCTAAGGCAAGTGGATTAACATATTTCAATAATGATGTGCATGTATATTTGATTGATTCTAGCATTCTATTTGTCAATTGTTCACCCTTTTGCTCATTTTGGGTTTTATGTTAAAAATGCTAGATTTAGGTGTGGTAATGTATGTGATGGATTGGTATGTTAGAGGTGATTTAAATGTGTTAAATGAAGGGGTGGGATACCCATTTTCTGCAGGTGAAGACGTGTGAGAAGAATTAAGGGCTTGAAACCCCATTTTAATGGGATTGTTCTATGGTGATGGAGGCCCGGGTGTGGGCTAATTGTGGGACTGATTGTAGGGACATTCTACATGCATATTGGAGGGTAAATTGAGGACTTATTATGAGGGTCATTGGGGAGCAAATGTACCTCTCATAGATGGTATGATTTGTGTACAATGTACAAACTAACCGAATCCAGTTGATGTTGGACCTGGGCTATGCATCCTTTTGACTTAAATGAAATTAATTACCCAACCATACATCATCTGGAGTTCGAGTAGAGTTGTTAGGTACACAAGTTGCCATCATTGACCTAGGCATGGCTTGTAAATCTTCCTTGGCCTTAGGGTTTGCATACTTCGCATTGTTATTACATTGTTTATGACTTTTAGCGATTATACCCTGTATTGGTATTGTATGGACTGTGTTGAGGCTTGGCTTGGTGTTTGGGATACCGGAGGACTACTCATTGTGGGTATGGATTTATGGTTGTGGATCGGATTATGTTGTGTAGTAGTTCCTCAACATTTGTATGGTATGGTATGTTTGGATTTAGCCAGCCCTTCACATTTGACTTAGGAACCTTGTCCGCGCACCACTAAGTCGGCCTATGTGTGGGTTGTGTTGGATCGGGGTTTTCTGGACGACTGCAGATCGATATTGGTATGGTACAAATGTACTTTCTGATTCTGGACTGGGTGTGATGCACCCTATGGCGGCTTGACCAACCGTTCTGGACGGGGCCTTGTGCTCTATGACTCTGGACTGGGTGTGATGCACCCTATGGCGGATTGATCCACCGTTCTGGACAGGATGCCTAGCATCCGAAGACGATTTGGGCCACCGTATTCTGGGCCGGGTTTTTACTCGGATATTAGCTTATGTGGTTGTGCGTAATTGTGTAGCTATGGATTAGGATTTCCGTTCTTTCTTATGCCTTTATTGTTCATCACTCTTATGATCATATATGTCTTTATTCCATTTTGACATTGTATATTATTGTGGTTTATGTTTATTCACTTGCCATCTACCGTTGTAGACTGATGTTGTAGTATTTGGTGCATAGGTACCGAGTCCTACCACCCCGAGGCGACGGAGGAGGGTGAAGCGCTACAAGCGCTTGAGCCAGGTGCTGAGTCCGAGTGGGGTGCAAATGATGGATATGGATCCATCTAGACCGGCACGCGAGTGACTAACATATTTTGAGATCTTAATGCTTTTCATTAATATTCTTTTGGCAGCCTAAGTTTTTGGTGGGCTTGCATTTAACATATTTGGTATAAACTTTTAAACTTTGAACTCAAACTCTAAACTTTACACCCCTTTTTATGTGCAATACTCTGATTATTTTGATAATGCCAACTGCTAGATATTGCTTCCGCAGGTATTTGTGTTGTTATGAAATGTTAAACTCACCGCGGACTAAAGATCCTGTGGTAAATTGATTAGGAGCCATGTGTCATGATGATTACAGGAAAAAAAAAAAATTATTGGCCCTAATCTCACGAAACCCCAGGTTAATATTGGGGGGTCGTGACAGTACACCTGCTCCCTCCTCTCCTCACATCCACTTCACCCCCTATCTCTGCGCTTATAACCGACATCACCCTCTCCTCCTCCATCATTGAAGCTGTTGCTAACCTCCCCTTCCCCAACTACATCCTTTTCATCTCTTGCACCGCCATGCTCGCCTTGCTCGCCTACTTCCCAATAGCTTCCAAGTCTGATACTTTTGACAAGAACAATCAACTTGAAATTCCTGGCCTACAACCCATTCCAAACTCTGATATCCCTCCTTTTCTACTACATCCATCTCACCTCTTCAGGACCAATTTCATGGAAAACAGCGTTGCGCTCGCGAAAGTTGATGGAATAATAGTGAACACTTTTGACGCACTGGAGCCCAACGCTCTCATGGCATTCAACAATGGCATTGTAGTACCTGGTCTTCCACCTGTGTTCACAGTCGGGCCTCTGGAGCCCTGCAGTTTCGAGCGTGTCAGAGAAGGCACACAACAGCAGCTGTTCTCGTGGCTCAATGCGCAACCAGCAAGGTCTGTTGTGTATGTGAGTTTCGGAAGCAGGAATGCGCTCTCAAGGGACCAGATCAAACAGTTGGCCGAAGGGTTAGAAAAGAGCAACTGTCGGTTTCTGTGGGCGGTGAAGAGCGAGATTGTGGATAAAGAGGAGAGGGTGGCATTGGGGGAATTGGTGGGTGATGAGTTCCTGGAGAGGGTGAAGGAGAAGGGGCTTGTGGTCAATGCTTGGGTGGAGCAGTGGGGGGTGCTGGGGCACCCTGCAGTGGGGGGATTCCTGAGCCATTCCGGGTGGAACTCGGTGACGGAGGCGGCATGGCATGGGGTGCCTATGTTGGCGTGGCCACAAGCCGGGGATCAAAGGATAAATGCTCAGGTTATGGAGAGAAGTGGCTTGGGCATTTGGGAGAGGAAATGGGGCTGGGGTGCGGACAAGGCCAAGGTGGTGATGGGGGCTGAGATTGGAGAGAAGGTGCAGGAGCTCATGAATAATGCAGGCATCAGGGTCAGAGCCGCGCGAGTTAGCGAAGAAGCAAAGCGAGCCATTTCTACTGGGGGCACATCTTCAAATTCATGGATGAATTTGATAGAGAAAATGAAATCTAAGGTCATCTGAGAGGAATGCATGGAACTCCATTAGAACTACTGTCTGTTATTTTCGTATTTCACTGCTACATTAGAACTACTATCTGTTATTTTTGTATTTCACTGCTACTGCCAATTGTCTGGAATGCTCTAACCCTCAATTGCTATCCGACAGCCAGGAAAGGTGCTGTTGCAACATTCCTTATCACGGCTTTCTCCTTGTGCAAGGCTAGTCGTGAGCTCATCCCTAACAACAGCAGAATTCCTCAGACAAAAATCAAAACTTTCCTTTACAGACATCCAGTTTTTATCTCAGAGTCAGATTTCCAATTCCTGTCACTGGCAGCACGATAGAGTCTATTTTCTGCTCTGACATTGAATGGCCACTACACTAGCCACGGACGTGGAATACTTCTGAATTACTAATAAACTGAACCAAAAAGACCCGCCGAATTGATCCACATTCTATGCCCAAAAATATTGAATTTGGCTGGAATGATCATCCACGTGAAATTTAAATCGTAGACCAATAGCAACAGAGGACAAACAGATGAATGGTTATAGTTTAAACAGTCTGACTTTTCCCACGTTGACTGTGAGTGGACCACCTCATCCTGGAGAGGGGCCACCAAGGAGAACTAAAATTCTATGAGGGTTTGCCCCCACCGTAACTTTGGGTGGACTTATCACAGCCTGTCACGTTACCACAGACAACACTGCCTTGGATGGGGCAGCTACCCACGTGCATGGCAAGCTGCCCCTTGATGATGCGTGGGGTGAATGCCCAGAGGATCCTGATTATGCATTTGATTGGACACCACTGATAATGCCTTAGATGGGACACCACTGACATTGCAGACTCTTGATTGGTTCACTTATAACCACTGTGAGTCGAAAGCCTCATGGAAGCCGCACCTTTAACCACTTAATAAGGGTGCATCTTAGGCTTGTCCATGAATTGACACACAATATTGACTGCAAAAGCAAAGTTTGGTCGGGTTATAGTAAGATATTGTATACCACCGACAACACCAAATTGTATCAACAGCTATACACCGGTATCTGCCATCACCATACTAATATATTACTTAAAACCGATTTCAGTCTTAGGCACCCCAAAATATCACCACCATATCAGACATTTTTAGATATCGGTCAAATTATCGGTATCGTTATAATGGTTCTGATTCAGTGTTGAAAAATAAATAAAGAAAAAAAAAGGAAAGAACAAAAAAAAAAGGATAAAGGGAGAAGGTAGAAAGTGACGCTTTTTTTTTTTTTCCTTAAGCTATATGTTGGGGATCAAACATGTTGACCAAATGCCCCATTCATGCCGTGTTCGGCAATGAAAACATGTCCCTTTTAAGCTCACAAAATTCGTGGGTTCCACTCCAGTGTCTAAAGTTTTATCCAACTCAATTAAATGCCCCCAGTTTAATAGATGGGGTCCACATCACTGTATTTTTCTTATAACCCTTATTTTTAATGTCATTATAACTCTTAATGCACTTAATTTTTTAATTATAACTTTAATAATCTCAGAAAATTTAAACTACTAAAGGGACGAACTCCTTTTATAATGGACCCTGATCAAATTTTATTAGTAAGATGTAGACCCACTATCACATCAATGACACTAATAAAACATGTGAATAAAATATTAAAATATTAAATGAAGTATCTAAACTTTTTCATTGAACTTATTCCGCTAATTAGGCCCTAACAAAATTTACTCCTTAAAAAGATGGACACTATTGTCACAAGCAACAAAGTAAAAATGTACATAAAGTATTAAGAACAGTCCAAGTATATCATAATGGTCAAACCGACAGGCGGGCAAAATCCTATTAGAGATATTAGTTTCTTCTGTCTGTCTATCTAAAGTTATTAAATGGACAATAAGCATAATTTTTATTTTTAACCATGCATTTTTTTTATTTTTGATCATGAATTAACGATATTTAACAATGAAATTTTTTTATGAGCAACATTTGCCACTCATGAATACAATAAATTAAATCCCACTCATGAATACGAGGAATTAGCAATGTTTGCCACAAAGGAATTACCGGCAATGTTTCTCCTCACTATATATTATGTGACTGCTTATGCGAAACGTATAAATGAAGGATCGGCTTGAGGGATATTTGTTTTTAGTTGTTCTTGGGAGTAAATTTGGTCAAAAATAAAGAACTAGATACTATATTAAAAAAAAAAGTAGTTACTCCATGAACCTCTGTCAAGGGTGTTTTTAGTAAAAACTCAAACTACGGGAGCCTTTTGTGATTTTGTGATAACATTGGGTTTTTTTGCAAGAACACTTATTTATTTGCATGCATGCATTCATTCTGTAATTTTTAGAGTTGAAAAAGGTTTGTTGTTGAAATATCACTATATAAATAAAATTACTCAACTCTAAATCGAAAATTTCCTAGATCAAAAAATTTTCATTGATAGTGTAAATATGAGTCCAAAATAAGTAGCGATAAGATTTGCTTGGTAGAATTTTGTGAATTAGATTAGAAGTTAAGTCTACTAAGAGTTTGCATGCACAAATAACCATAAGAAAATAATATATAAGAGAACAAAATCTTTCATCTGCTATAATATTCTACTTTTACTTTCATTTTTATCATATTTGTGCTTTTCTTAATGTAAATTTAGACAAAAGATCAAAATATATGAAAATCAATTTGGTTTTATATTAGGGAGGTCAATTGTAAAAGTTAATCTTCTTGCTTGAGAAATTAATAGAAAATGCTGAATGAAAAGGAAATTAAACTTACATATGGTCTTTATTGATCCAAAGAAAGCCTACAATAGGATATCTAGAGATTTATTTGATGGTTTTCAAATAAAAGAAGTGTTCCAAGAGATTATATTAAAATCATTAAAGACATGTATGAAGGAGTAGTGATAACTATAAAAACTATCTTTAGACTGAAAGCTGAGCTTCCAGTGACCATATATTTGCATCAACGGTCAATCCTACGCCATTGTCTCTCACACTAATTAGATTCTAGCTCATCCTATTCTTCCGCTACTCTACTATCCCAACATAAATAAAGTTGTGACTACAGCAAAGAACACAATGATGGGATTCTAGGTGCTGGGGAATTCCACTTTCATTCAACTATGACTAGCAAAGAACACAATGCCTGGAATCTAGGTGTTGGGGAATTCCACTTTCACGCAACTATGACTAGGAGCCAGAATGCAAACAAGTAAACTAAAAGACAACACCTATATGAGGAATTCTCAAAACCCCCCCATTTTAAAAAGGAGAGTTTTTCCCCCCTCCTAATTTGTCAAATGAGATAATGCCACCTTACCTTTACATGCTAATTCATATTAAAAGATAAAAATTAGAGATGTTTAAATACTTTGACTTCCTAAATAATAGTATAAGAGGAACACATTAACCAATAAAAAAATGTGTGTTTTTCTTAAAAAAGCGCCCTGGGAGTTTTCTACCATACCTATATCTATCTATCTATATATATAAATATGTCTTTCTCCATAGCAAATTATCAGTGCATATCTATGTCTTTCTCCATAGCAATTATCATTTGATTATTGTAAATTAACATTATAATTATTTTTAACCTCTAGAATTAATAGAAACCAACACCTCATAAACAAATTTTGTTCCATTTCAAACCTTTTGATGAGATGGTAACAAGAAACAAAACACTCTCATTGCGTGTTGTGCTAAATTTTTTGTATTTGATGATCTTTTATCTTTACTAAACATACATTTTTACATGTTTTTTCCTAATAAATTCAACTTTTAGTCATTTTAGCCAAAACTTCTACTATATATGCATTCAATAAAAAAATTTGTCATGAAGAAACATAAGTAGCAATAATTTGATCAATTTTATCAACGTGATGGTGAGCGAAGAAAATTAAAATTTGAGCCTGTCCTGAATCCGGTTAGGGTCAAAGTCTTATAAAGACCCATACTATCACAACCTAGGCCCTAGAATCCACAGATTAGGGTATCTCCCGATGCACAACACTTATACTACTACAAAATTTCCATCTGCACTTAAGTTTAGTCAGAATTCCACAAGGGATATTCACATTCTGTCATATGTAAGGTACTGACACGGGCAATTATCCAAGTACTCTACAAGCCAGAAGCCTGTCAATATCACCTTTAATTTTCAACTTTACATAAAACATTTAAATAGTATCAATCGTCACATGAATCAATCCGCAACTGACAATCAATATACAAAAGAGATGTATATTATAACTATCGGTAACCTGTACATCCTATCAAATGTTGTAAACCTGTATGTATATCGGTATGTAACTAAATATAAAAATGAATATCTGTACAGGTCTAGGCAACAGTATAAGAACAATATAGTCATATGATAAAAGATATAAATGTCTAGAACAACTATGCAAATATCAGTCTATATGCATCTAGATACAAAATGATCATGATCCCAAAATCCCAAAAGTATAATCCCTAGATACACTCGTGTTGCACTACAGTCAGTGGTCAGTCAAAGGGCCTCTGTTATCCACTCGTCAAGGCCTAAAGGAAATGTTGTGGTCTCCTCCTCTGTTTCCTCGATCTCAGTGGAACCAAAATCGAGATATGAGCCTATAACACAAATAAATAGCTGTGAATAAACAATTCAGCAAAGCATAAGCATGATTAAGATAATAAAAGCTATGTCTAATAGAATTAGAAACATGATAATTGCAAGAGATCTGTTACAGTCTACTAGGCAATATTGTGCATAGAATTAATCGTGCTGTACGAGTCAATAATGAAAACAAAATCAATTCGGCTACTGCATAATGTTATATCCTCCTAGCAGGGATCCTGTCAGTGAGCACACCAATGACCATGCCTAGTACATCTGAGTCCCTAGTTTCTTGGTTGCAGTGTCCCATATACCAACTGCAGTGGTAATCAATCAATTTCTCCAAGTTCGACCCCATTGAGTCTTATAAGGGAGAACCTAAGTAGAGCTTGACTAATTTGAATCAATCAACATAAATTGAATAAGGTCCCTGTCAAATTCAATCATATTCCATTCTAGTCTAATTCAATCTTTCTTACTCAATTTGAAATATGAATTCAATATCAATGATAATAATAAAACAATTAGTACAGTATCATTAAACAATGATTCAAGATCAAGTAAACAATAGTTGAGGGAATCAATTCAGTATCATTGTAAACAAGGATTCAATACAATCTGAGAGATCATTATTTGTATTTAACAATATGCAATGCGATATAATTTAGGGAATCAAAGAGGGTTACTAACCAACCTTAAACTAATCACCCGTAGCCTCTAACCATCCATTTCAATGTAGTTTTAGGTTATTTGATACACTTCTATCTTTACTTGGTGTTATAGTGTATAAAACATGTATCAAATGCATCCATGGTTAAGTACTCCACATTCAAGAAATAATACATGAATAAATCCCAGCCAAGATTATTCATGCATATTTAATTACTGTTGAGCCAATTGTGAGGGTTTACAAGGTTTCAAAGCTAAGGACTTACAAGGTCTTTAGGTGTTTTATGCTCCTATAGTTCAATTTCATATCACAATTAACCTCAAGGTTAATTGTGAAGTGTTTAAGAATATTTGGGAATGAAAATAAAACTCCGAAGTCAATTTAAAAGCAGTCTAGAATTGACCTTTCAAGTTTGCAAGGTGTGCTCAAGCGCGGCCTCAGGCAAGCTCAAGCGCCTTTACTACTATTTTGAAAAGTTTTCACTGATGGGTTTTGATAAGAGAATTCTGCACTGGTGCTTGTGTGCATGGTCACATGAGAATTCTCTCTACGCATTCTGTAACACCCTCGATTCTTCTTAAAATCACCTGCATATAGAACCATCTATTCACCCATCCCAATCTCATCATAATACCTTATCCAACTCCCTTCAATACTACTATCATTGTTCATTCCACCAACATCATTCTTTTAGAAATTCTATTCCTAAAACCATATAACGTAAGGAGAAGGGCTAAAATTATAAAACAATTGATTCGATCAACACAGTCAAACAACTACCAGCATGCATTCAAATTTATATGCTTATACTTACCTTGATCACTAGCTTGCTTACAAATTCCGTTGGCTTAATTCAAAGAAAAAACTCAAAAATCTCAAGCCCTAACATGCAAAACAAACATGATGATGAGGATATGAGTTACACGCAATGAATAGGAGTCTAGATGACTCAATTGGATCAAGAATTCTGTAAATGGGTTACCATATCCTACCTTAACAATTTGTAGAGAAGGACATTCAGATTTTTCCCCAATTCATCACAAGAGAAGAAGGAGAAGACAACAAGGATGAAAGTGAAGTCCTTCAATCACACATGCATGCCCTTTTGATTGTGCTTCTTAAGAAGAAAGGAGAAGTAAAATGGAGGGATAGAAAATGAGAGAGCTCCAGCTGAATTTAAGAAGAAAATGGCCGAACGTTGTGCGTAGCTCCTTATACATCAGATTTTCTGGACTTTATAAGAAAGTCCATCTCCTTTTGTGTACTTTCAATTTAAATCTAATGAAGGTCCAACTGCATCAAATAAGGAAAAACAAGTTTTGGATCAACACAAAAGTTAACGAGCTCGACAAAACGAACGTGATGGTATAATATGATGCATGCTTGATGCAAAAATACAATATTTGAAATTACGAAAAAGGCTTCATCTACCTAATCAAGGTCATCAAACCCATCGCAAATTGCCTAATTGTGATCTGAATTCAACCCATTAGACTCGAAAAAAACAAAAAAACAAAAAAAAACCTTAATCTAAACTCAAACTATACTAATCATACTTATGTATATTAATACTAGATTAATTAGGTACTAATCATACTTAATTAGCTCGGGTTGGAGTATTACATGTACCTACCCTGAACCCAACTAACTCACTGCCAAACAACCTCTAATTGAAGAAATATCATATTTTAAATTTCTTAGAGTTTTCACATCTCAATATCATTTATACATAAATATCATATTTCAAGTTTCTCAAGTTTCTAGTAAACTTTTAAAAAAATTATATTTATTATTTATTTAAAATTTCAATCATGTGTTTTTTAAGAAAGCCATTTATTTTGTGTTCAGTGATTGAGATATTATACGTAGCATCCTTCCTATCGATGATTATAAACTTAAGACTATAGGTTTCTTGTTTTTTGATAAATACTTTTATTTTTATTTTATGTATAAAAATAGATATATGAAGTCAAAATAAATTTAAATGGTATTTTTAAGTATGACTGTTGTTGCCCTAAACGCGGGGCATTTTTGTTAGTGCATTATGAGACCAGACACCTATCAATTCTCTACTACTGTATTTTTTGAGTTCTTTTACTGAAGCCCCCTATATTTTCACAGTACCTCAAAATGGCTACTGTATTTTGAGATTTTACTAAAAACACAATTGACTACGGTTTACATGAAACAAAAAGCAATAGAATGCCCTATTTTTATTTTTTGATGGATTTGCTGCTACGTGGAGTTTCCATCTGAGTAGAGTACGAAGACATGAGTCACGAGTGAGACGGGTTTTGCCTTCTTTTTCTTTCATCTTTTTAATTAAATAAGTGAGAAGGGACTATTTTACGTTACTCCTTTCTCCTCAATTCCTTGAATCCCTGCTTCCCAAATGTCACTCCCACTGTGCGTGGGATGAAATTTTCATAATTGTTAGGAATTTTTCAGGTTTCAACTAGAGTTTTCTACATCTTGCCAGAGCTTCAGAAGATTAAAAACCATTTCATCAAATAAAACAAGATCTCTCCCTTCAGACCCATAGTTCAAAAAATCCATCAAAAATATAACAAGCTTCAAATTTGCAGAAGGCTAAGAAAAATCCCCTAACATTCTATACAACAAGCCTGCACTTCTTAATCAAAACCAGATGAATTTATAGGAAATCGATGATATGGGTCCCATTTCCAAGAATTGAAGCAAAACAATTATTTTCAAAAGAAAGGAGAGAAGAATTGAAGAGAAGAAAGAAATTAGGAAAAAAATGCAAAATTGGCTTCATGGTCCCACACACATTCACATGTGATCACTTGTGGGACGTCCAAGATGGGTTCCATCTAATTGCTGCATATTTTAAGATATTTTCAAGAAAATCTAATTAAAGATGAAGAAGGAAAGCCACATATGAGAGTTTTTCTTTGCAAAGGAGTAGAAATTGAAAAAAGAAAAAAAGAAGCAAAAAATTGCAAGAAAGCATGGACACCCAACAAGATTTGGGTTCAGATTTTCTTGTAAAATAAAAAGAAAAAGAATTCAAGGAGAGTTATCTTAAAATATCTCGTTGATCTTAAAGCCAACAAGGAGAATCATTCATAGAGGGAAGGTTGACAACACAAAAGACAAAGGAGGAAGTTCTACACCTTATGTGGGCCATATTTAATTTCAAGTGAGGATTTTTCTCTAAGATATCTCTTAAAAGAATCTCAATGCAAGGTGGTAATGAGAAGAATAGAAAGAAGCATCAAAGAAGGATTCCAAAAGAAGAAGAAAAAAAAGCAAGCCAAGCCCAAGTGGTTCTCTCGCCCAAGCATGAATATGCACCCAATTGTTTTTCCAATTTTAATTATTTTAAAGATTTTATCAAATCAAGTGAGAAAGGAAATGTTGGGGCTTGAAAAAGTATAAATAGGGCACCCTAGTGGTATTCCAAGGTATGGAAGAATTACCCACCTCCCACCTCTAGATCTCCTACACTCATCTTTCCCTCTCTTGTCCCTACATCTCAAGTCATCAAGGAAGCTTAGCCCTAAAGCAACACTACCAACCTTGAAGATTCAAATAGAAGAAAGAATTCTTTTCAATCCTAATATGTGTAATCTCTTTGTTTTAAATTCTTTTATCTTGTATAAAGAATTGCCATGCTAGTGTAATAATATTTTTCTCTTTATTCTTCTTCTTCTTATGGTTGTTCTTATTGCTTGATTTATGTTTTCTTGATTGGATTGACGACCCGAGTCTAAGATAGCATATTTTAATTATTTTTTTTTGCTTGGATTGAGAGAGGATTTTGAGAGAATATTCATGCTAATTTTACCACCTTTGATTTCAGTTCTACCACCTTTAATTTTTGTTTTTACCACCTTTAATTTCCAGTTTTCACCGCTTTTGATTTCAGCACACTACATTTATTTTCCTGCACTTTTATTTTATTTTATTTTATTTTTTTGCACTTTTATTTTATTTCCTGCACACTTTAAGTTCACAATCTTTGCTAGAATTGTTCACTGCTGAAACTTACATTAGGTTCATGCATATTTCAAATTTTTTAAGGGTGTTGATCATTGGAATTTCAGAAATCAGATTGAACGTCTGAGTTTTATGTATTTTAAAGTCATGAAAAACAGTCCATAAATTAAGATAAATCTAAATCTGAATCTGAATTTGTGCACTCCATTGTATGTATGATCTTTTTCACAGTTCTATTTGTTGTCAGAAGTAAATCAGAATTTGAAAATCAGCTTTAAGGATAACCTAATAATAGTCCTAATTTTGTGCAGAAAATAGTCTCAAATAGGTCTATATTGGATGAATTTTCAAAACAGATTTGCAGACATTCATATCAGTTGAATGCTTGATGTCTACAACAGTTTTTAAAACCTGAAATCGAAATTGAAATACACTTGAAAGGAGTCCAAAATGAATTTTGTAACAGTGATGAAAGCTGGCCCTTATTCAAGTGATTGTGTGACATATTTGTGAATTGTTAAAACTACTCTTAAAAACTGATTTTCTGTGCTAAAAAGTTGAAAGTTTTAGATTTGGAATTGATATAAATCAGTGATTTAAAATAGATTTTTTATGTGGTAATACACGTTCATCTATCTCATGCATCATACCCTCACATGCCCCATATTTTTTCATGTATATATTTCAACATGTTAGCTACTGTTTAATGGTATGTTTTTCATGATTACTCATGCATTTTAGGACAGGTAAATTCAGCAGTAAAACATTAGGATCGGATTCATGCATCACAACATTTTTTGTGCTAGACTAATTCACACATCTTATACATCATATAGTATTCTTTTTTAATTTGCATTGTCATTATTCATACATCATGTATTAGTTTAGGAAAGCCTAGTTTCGGATTTTTTTTATTTTTATTTTTACAAAGATTCTTATGTATGATAATTTAGGATAGATTCATTCTTAATTTAAAATGTTGCTTTTTTTAGTTGCATTGTAGAGTTTTTTTTTTTTTAGAAATTGTTTAACATTGGAAGGTTACTAATTTGATTTTAGATTTTCATTTAGATTTCTATCTAAAATTAGATATTTTTCAAATTTGAAATGGTTCTGAAAATCTTTTTTTTAGAACGTGTAGTTTTTTTAACCTAATTTAGTTTTTAACTTAAGACAGTTTTTTTTAATTAGTTTCTAACATTGTTTAGTTCTTATTTTATTGGAAGTTCTGATGTGTGTTTTATTTGTAGTGCTGTTTTTGGAATTTTTTAGAACAATACAATGTGAACTTAAGATTTGCTTTGTAAAATAGTTTTGTTTCCTGGTCCATTTTTGGTAAATTGTATATAGTAGAACCAAGATGAATTAATTTGAGCAAAATGAAAAAGACCACCTAGTGTCTACTTTCGATTTGAAAAAAAAAGTGGAAATAAAAAATATATATAATAAGAAGTTTGTGACTAGTTTGGGTGGGTAGCCTTTTTAACTCAAGCTAGTAAGCCCAGAAGGATGTGTCTATATCTAGTACCCTAAAGCCATCTCGTTTGAAAGTCATTGGCCTAACGCTTGTTACACGGGATAATTAGAAAGCTTAAGGGACCTAAACATTGCACAGTCAAACAATAATTTGTTAGAAAAAAGTGATGATGATGAATTATGGCCGAACGAGTGTTTGTAGAAATTTTCAAGGGATATGTGCAGAAATGCATAAGGACTAAGTTTGCTTTTTAGATCCCAACTTTTCCTATATCATATGAACTTGGAAATTTTTACATTGGAAAAAGTAAGTGAGTGAAGAGTGTCCGCAAGAATTTGCAAGGGAGTATGTAAAGGGAAGAACAAGGACTATATTTGCTCTCTGGATTTTAACTTTTCTTATATCATATGAACTTGAGAACCCTTGCATGGGAAAAATATGCCAATCGAAGTAAACAGTAAAGTGGCAGTTATCTTAGTAGCTTTGAGAAGAAATTTCTTTTTGCTAAATCTCAGGGGATCAGACTATTTGAAGGAAAAATTCTGTTTTTGCAGCATTACCATGGAATATTTGAAATAAGTTTTTAATGTATACATTTTTCACCGTACACGTAAGTTGGTTTGAATTTGAGAAAGTTTTCAAAAATAGAACTGTGGATCGGACTTTGAAAAATCTGAAAGTTCGATTATTCCAGATTTCGAAGATTTCCAATATGAGTGAATTTTGTTTTAGAAAATTTCTTTTCTCCTTTATTTTGGATTATTTCTTAAAAAAAGAAGAATTTTGTGGGTATATTCACTGCAGACCCTCACGAGGCACAACTTGTTCACTTGGGGGAATCTAGGGGTTTAAGGGCTTGCTACATATGCTAAATGCAATCAAGAGTGCCAGCGAAAGTGGCGTTGCATTCCTGTTTACTTTTATTGCATTGCATTAGTTTTAGGTTAACTTAGGTCATGATAGAACTCCTCATTTTTATTCACAATTTTTGTTAGGGACTAGTAAGAATGCTAGTCAGGGGGTGTAATAAGTCCTAAAAAATGCACTTTCTCCATGTCATTTTCAGAATTTTAAGGACTTATCAAGCCAAGAGAGCCTCATTTAGTATCATTTCATGTCCTTGTGTATTTTAAACTCATTGTAATATTTTCTTGCACAAAAATGCTAAAAATTCATCATTTTTAATAAAATTGTAAAACCTGCCATTTTTGGAATCTACTTTTGGAAAGTTTTGTGAAGATTATTTTTCTCATGAAAAAAATCAAATTTTCATCATCAGTAGTTCATTTATATAAAATCATGAAAAATGATGTACATTTTTATCATCATTTCATCAGAAATGGACCAACAGTTATGCATTTGTAATCTTAGGGTTAAAATTGTCTTTTGAAGTGAATTCACAATTGTTTTGTAGGAAATCAATGATATGGGTCCCATTTCCAAGAATTGAAGCAAGATAATTATTTTCAAAAGAAAGGAGAGAAGAATTGAAGAAAGCAAAGAAATTAGAAAAAAAAATGCAAAATTGTCTTTATGGTCCCACACACATTCACATGTGACACTTGTGGGACGTCCAAGATGGGGTCCATCTAATTGCTGCATATTTCAAGATGTTTTCAAGAAAATCTAAAGAAAATCTCATTAAACATGAAGAAGGAAAGCCACATATGAGAGTTCTTCTTTGCAAAGGAGTAGAAATTGAAAAAAAAAAAGTGGCAAGAAAACATGGACGCCCAACATGATTTGGGTTCAGATTTTATTGAAAAATAAAAAGAGAAAAAAAATTAAAGGAGAGTTATCTTAAAATATCCCTTTGATCTTGAAGCCAATAAGGAGAATCTTCCATAGAGGGAAAGTTGACAATACAAAAGACAAAGGAAGAAGTTCTACACCTCATGTGGGCCATGTTTGATTTCAAGTGAGGACTTTTCCTAAGATATCTCTCAAAAGAATCTCAATGCAAGGTGGCAATGACAAGAATAAAAAGAAGTATCAAAGAAGGATTCCAAAGAAGAAAAAAAAAGAAAGCAAGCCAGGCCCAAGTGGATCTCATGCCCAAGCATGAATATGCACCCAATTGTTTTTCCAATTTGAATTATTTTAAAGATTTTATCAAATCAAGTGAGAAAGGAAAATTTGGGGCTTGGAAAAGTATAAATAGGGTACCCTTGTGGTATTCCAAGGCATAGAAGAATTACCCACCTCCCACCTCTAGATCTCCCACACTCATCTCTCCCTCTCTTGTTCCTACATCCCAATTCATCAAAGAGGCTTAGCCCTAAAGCCACACCACTAACTTTGAAGATTCAACTAGAAGGAGGAATTCTTTTCCATCCTAGTATGTGTAATCTCTATGTTTTAAATTCTTTTATCTTGTGTAAAGAATTGCCATGCTAGTGTAATAATATTCTTCTCTTTATTCTTCTTGTTCTTATGGTTGTTCTTATTGCTTGATTTATGCTTTCTTGACCAGATTGACGACCCAAGTGTAACATAACATATTTAAGTAATTTTTTGGCCTGGATCGAGAGAGGAATTTGAGAGAATATTCATGCTAATTTTACCACCTTTGATTTCATTTTTACCACCTTTAACTTCTATTTTTACCACCTTTAATTTCCAGTTTTCACCACCTTTGATTTCAGCACACTACATTTATTTTCCTGCACTTTCATTTTATTTCTTTTGCACTTTTATTTTACTTCCTGCACACTTTAAGTTCACAATCTTTGCTAGAATTGTTCACTGCTGAAACTTATATTAGGTTCATGCATATTTCAATTTTTTAAGGGTGTTGATCATGGGATTTCAGAAATCAGATTGAACATCTGAATTTTATGTTTTTTAAAATCATGAAAAACAGTCCATAAATCAAGACAAATCTGAATCTAAATCTGAATTTGAGCACTCCATTGTATGTATGATCTTTTTTACAGTTTTATTTGTTGTTAGAAGTGAATCAAAATTAAATCAGGTTTAAGGATAACCTAATAATAGTCCTGATTTTGTGCAAAAAATAGTCTCAAATAGGTCTATATTGGATGAATTTTCAATCCAGATTTGCACACATTCATATCAGTTGAATACTTGATGTTTACAACAGTTTTTGAAACCTAAAATCAGAATTGAAATACACTTGAAAGTAGTCCAAAATCAGCTCTATAATAGTGATGGAAGCTGGCCCTCATTCAAGTGATTGCATGACATATTTGTGAATTATTTAAATTACCATTAAGTCATCGCGCTTAAAAATGGCGTGGAGATGTGTAATGGATTCAGTGTCCAACATTCACGCACTTCAAGCGTTAAGAAGAATGTGAATCAATTACAGTTCATCATTGAGTTTCCTTTTGTTTACATGGGTTCTAATGCCCTGACCGCGGGGATGCAGGTTGTTTACATGATTTAACAAAGTTTATAACCCCTCCCTCAAGTCTTAGATGTGATCTCAATTTGGAAATTACAAACAAATGTACATAAAGTAGGAAAAAATGTGAAAAAGATGAAAAATTGGGGGGGGGGGGGGGGGTGACTGTGACCCGCGGTCACCGCCCCAGGCCATTGACCGTGAAGCCACTGTTCACCTCCGTTTTTCATGCTGTTCGTGCTGGTTGTTCTTCCAAACTTTTTCAAGTGTTAAAACTCCCTTTCATGACATCTTAGGGGGTTGGATGACCATTGAGAAGATCGAATTCGACTATGGAATTGACTGAAAACTTTGTAATTTATCATTCTTGTTTACGGACTGTCTTCAAGCCGAAGAGGGCATCACAGGAAGCCAAAGTTGTGTCATTTTGAACCTATAATTTTCACGGAACAAAATAAGGCCCAAAGGGGCTCGTTCACAACCGCTGTAATGGCCAAAAAATCCTCCCGAATGAGAAAAACAAAGATGACAACGTCATCCTTCGAATAGTTGTTACTGTATGAACATAGTGTGTTCTGTAATTACCCAACCTTTCTCTTTTTCCCCTGAATCATTTTGCTCACCTTGGTGACTAAAGATGGAAGGGAATGGTCGTGGGATTTTGCTGTGTCTCTTCCTTTGGATCCCTTTTGAGTGCTTTTGTTCTTGGAATTTCTCTGTCTATTTTTTGTTCTCCTACCTCTTCTCTTTTCAAACACTACCCCTTTTATAGAGCCTTCAGGTGGTTTTTGGCCATTCCAGGGAGTTGAGGGGAGTTGTGGGAAGTTACACTTCTAAAGGAAGTGGAGAAAAACCACCCAAAACTACAAATAGTATCCTTTGGCTGCAGTCACGGATAAGGCCCAATTTCGGTTTTTTGCATTCGTGACCCGTTTTCACCTATTTGGGGCCCAAACGATGTCCAATTGCCACGAAAATTGAAGGAATGCTTCTTGACACTATTTTGACCATGTCATTAAAGTTTTAGCTTGTTTTGACCATGTAAAGTTGGTCAACTCCCTTGATGAACAGGCTATGGTCACTTCCAAGGCTCATTTTTGGACTTTTGCATTTGTGAACCATTTTCACCTGTTTGGGGTCCAAACGAATTTCAATCTTGATGAAACTTGGAAGGATACTTCTTGACACTATTTTGAGTGTGTCATAGAAGTTTCAGCTCTTTTTGACCACCTAAAGTTGGTCAACTCCCTTGATGAACAGGCCTCGGTCACTATGAAGGCCCATTTTTGGACTTTTGCATTTGTGACCCATTTTCACCTGTTTGGGGCCCAAACGATGTCCAATCGCCACGAAACTTGGAGGAATGATTCTTGACGCTATTTTGACCATGTCATATAAGTTTCAGCTCGTTTTGACCATATGAAGTTCGTCAACTCCCTTGATGAACAGGCTGCGGTCACTCCCAAGGCCCATTTTTGGACTTTTGCATTTGTGAAACATTTTCACGTGTTTTGGGGTCCGAACGAACTCCAATCTTGACAAAACTTGGAAGGATACTTCTTGACATTATTTTGAGTATGTCATAGAAGTTTCAACTCATTTTGACCATTGAAGTTGGTCAACTCCCTTGATGATTAGGCCCTGGTCACTCGTAAGGCCCATTTTTAGACTTTTGCATTTGTGACCTATTTTCAGTTGTTTGGGGCCCAAACGATGTCCAATCGCCATGAAACTTGGAAGAATGCTTCTTGACACTATTTTGACTATTTCATAAATGTTTCACCTTGTTTTGACCATATGAAGTTGGTCAACTCCCTTGATGAGCAGGCCCTAGTCACTCTCAAGGCCCATTTTTGGACTTTTACATTTGTGACTCATTTTCACCTATTTGGGGTCCGAACGATGTCTGATCGCCACGAAACTTGGGGAGTTGCTTTTTGACACTATTTTGAGCATGTCATAGACGTTTCACCTGGTTTGACCTTCTGAAATTGGTCAACTCTCCAGTTGACTTTTCATGAAAGTGGGCCATTGTTTCAGCTGTTTGAGGCCCAAATGACCTTGGTTTGGTTTGAAACTTGGAGGGACTGAGGTCAGGAACATCTTGGGTATTTCTCCAGATTTCATCAATTTTGGACATCAAGAAGCAGGACTTTGGTCAGTGACCCCATGGCTTGGGGGGGAACTGGCCCCAAGTTGACATGCTTGTAGCTTTTTGGCCAAATGATGTTTGTTTAAGTTGAAACTTTGTAGGGCCTCTCTTGGGCATAATTTGAGCTTCTTTGGAGAGTTTCAGCTGGTTTGATCTTTGCGAAGTGTCGCTTTGTACTGAGACCCACAGAGCATAGTATATAACCATCTAGGTCGAGTTTGGATCCGAATGATGTCTAAATGCTCTGAATTCTTGAAGGGTAGTCTTTAAATGTACTTGAAAGCATTTCATTGAATAGGATATTGCTTCAACATGTGGAAGTGTCAGGTCCCACAGTGATTCCGAAGAAGCTAACAAATAACCTTTGAAGCCTTACTTGAACTGAGATGATGTCCAAATCTTTGAAAACTTTGGAATTTTATAATCCAAAGCTTGTAGTGTCTTTGCTGAAATTTTTGCAATTTTTATGGGTCAACAAGTGCCCCCTCCAGGCACAATGATTATAGTGTAATAATTATTGTACCTCGAAATAGCCAATCTATGGTAATGATAAATGACTTGATGAAAAGATAGTTTGTCAAGGTAGGTTGTAGACCTAAACTTGAGATTTTGAAAATTTTAATAAAAACCATGAAGGGTTTGATGATGGAATTTTGAAAAAATATAAAAAATCTAAATTTCTTTGCCCTGTTTTCACGGATATCAAAAGTTGCATCTCCGTGGGGACCGTGGAGAACACCCACAGAGGAATCCCTTAGGTATTTAGAAAATTCAGAAGTTTATGAATTTTGTTTGGATTTTGGAAATGAATTTGATTTTCTTTTGACCTACTTTTAACAGATATCCAGAGTGGCATCTCTGTGGGGATGTGGGGAACACCCACAAAAAAGAATCCCTGATGTTTTAAGAAAATCAAAGGTTTTAGTTTAAAATGGATTTGGGTTTGGATTTTCATGGATTTTTGGTTCATTTTCAAAAATCAAAGTTTGGGTTTTGACTTGGCTTGACATGATTCAAAATGAGATGCAATTTTAAAAAAAATTGGCTTTTGGCTTTTGTAGATCTTGATCCAAAGCAATTTGAAATGAAAATTTTGGCTCAAGATTAGGTTTGTCCCAGGATGAACTTAAAATTTGGATTAGGTTGGCTTTTAAGAAAACACACATTTTTGTTTGGGGCGAAATGCCCAAAGTGGGTTCACCATGTTGTGTCTTGAGATAGAACCAGAACTTTGGCTGTGAGGAACATTGCAACCATAGATCATCACATTGTAGCAACAGCTTTCATCCTTGAAAGATGATGTTCTGAAGCTTCGAAGCACCATAGATGGCTTAGAAAAGTATAGTTCAAAGAACTAGGCCTACGAAGAGTGCATTCTCGCCAAAGTAAAGGCGAAGCAGACAACCTTGAATGACTTTGTTCAATCTCTTGAAAGTTAAATGAGTATCAGAACGAATGAACTTGACAGTGATACTGTTGTCTGTAACAACCCGCCCCGCACCATCGAGGTATTGTCCGCTTTGGACTTCCCAGGAGGTCACCCATCCTGAAATTGCTCTGACTCGAGCACGCTTAACTTTATAGTTTTTATGGAAGTCCTCACGGTTTTGTCCTTAAAAGGCGCCTCCATAGGTAGACCCTATGCGAGGTATTGTTCCACCTAACTGGACCATTGGCTCACCCGAGACAAAGCCGGGATCTTGCCCTCAGAGTACGCAGCGGGGATTTTGTCCTTGGACAGACTCGAACCCTGGTCTCACCCGAGACAAAGCCGAGATCTTGACCAGTGAGCCACGCCAAGGCGCTTCGACAGTTTTGGACGGATTATTACTTATATTCTTTCATTCACATGTACTTTTTGGGACTGGGTCGTTACATTGTCCCAGCTTATCCAAGCTATAAAGGGCACGTCCTGAGAGAGGCGACTTGAGAAGTTCTTGGACTAGATTTCATCGCTGCAGCTTCTTGTATAACTCTTTTATCTTGATCGGCCTGGGTGGTCATGTATACGTTGACTTCATTCTTTGTACTTAAACTTCAAATGGATATCAACGGAAAAACTTTTCTTTCTCTCCATTTTTTCATTGGTATAGGTGCTTGGTTTGATTTTGTGCAGTTGTTTGATGTGGTTTATGTAGATGGTTTGTTTGGTTTGGTTTTCTCCGACTTGTATGAGGGTGTAATTTGCGATCTTTTGGATCCACAAATCGAAAATAAGGGAGTCATATAGGTGGACGTTATTCGGTGCCCATGTGTGAGGCTTTCTCCAGGGTCCATGACTTGATCCTTTTGGTGTCGAAAGGGGTCAAACAAAGTGGATGTTATCCGGTGCCTATGTGTGAGGCTTTTCCCGGGATCCTTGACTTATTCCTTAGGACAAAGATTTTGTTTTGCTTTTTGTTTAGATTTTGGTTATACAGGGTCTGCAAAAAGACTTATTCTATATAACCGAAGGTAGTCATATAGGGTCTGCAAAAAGACTTGTTTTATACAACTAAGGATTAGCTATATAGGGTCTGCAAAAAGACTTATTCCACATAGCCGAGTTTTGCTATATAGGGTCTGCAAAAAGACTTAATCTATATAGCAGGATGTTACAAGGGGTCCTGTAAGGACATTATCCAAGTAACAAAGATTTGACTAAAGGGGTCGAAGGACTTGATCCTTGCAGTCATTTTATACAAATATAAGAGATTTTGGCTACGAGTCATAGGTTGTGAGGCTCGAAACCAAAGGATTTTGATTTTGGTTATGAGTGAAAATGTACACTGTACATGGTTTGAGTACATTTTATATGGTTTGAGTGTACCAATGACATTCAATTATAGTATTTCTTGAGAAGTTTTCCATTGATAAACATCATGCATCTGTCTCCTTCGAGTGTGAGGAGTGTGTCTGCACTATTGGAGTAAACCATGTTAACAATAAAAGGTCCTTCCCATTTGACTTCAAATTTGCCTTTTGACATGTGTGTGGAGAACATTTGCCTTTTGACTGCAAGGACTAAGTCTCCTTTCTTATAAGCTCTGTATTTTGACCTTTTTGTCGAAAGATTCGGCCATACGAGCTTGATATAATTCGATGCTTTGTCGAGCGGCAAGCCTTTTCTCATCAAAGCTCTCTAGCTCTTGGAGTCCGAGCTTGGTATTCTTTTCTCCAGTGTATTTGTTCATCATAGCTACCCGAAGAGAATGAGGTTGAATTTATAAGGGTATCACAGCTTCAGCCATAAACCAAGGAATATGGTGTTGATTTGGTCGGACCACGAACAATAGTTCTATATGCCAACAATGTTTCAGGAAGTTTGGTATTCCAACTCTTTTGTTGCCAAAGACCATTTTCTTCAAAATTTTGCAAATAGTTTTGTTGAAGGCTTCAGCAAGTCCATTAGCTGCAGTGTTATATGCCATGGAGGGACAGCATTGGAATCTGCATTTGTCACATAATCTGTAAAATTTATCTTTGTTGAACTAAGGACCATTGTCATGATGTAGACGTTTAGGTACCCCAAAACAACAAATGATGTGAGTCTTCAAGAGGTAGAGGACTGTATCTGTTTTGACATTTTGATGTTTTGGAATGTGGTGAAATTCGATTAGCACAAATCTCTCCTTGATTTCATAAGCTTTGTTGAAGAGAGGAAGCATGTTTGAATTCAGAATTCTTCGAGAGTGGATGTTCTACTAGAAAGTCAACAAGAGCTTGTCCTTTCACTAACTTTACAGTAGTTCATATTGAGAGAAAATAATAAATCATTGGGATAGACGATCACCCAGTGCACCAGCCTTTGTCACTAATGCCTTCAGTGGATTGGTGTTGGAAACCAAATACATTTCATTGGAAATAATATAGTGGTGTAGTTTCCTCATTTTTCTTTTGAGCTGGCAATGCCCCCAGAAAGTGATCAAGAGCTCGAATGTAGAGGATGAGAGGTTTCCCTGGAATTGAGGCTGAAAGGATCAATGGGTTTATAAGAAACAATTTGATATTTTCACAAGCTTTACCCCACACAAATGCTATTCCTTTCTTCATGAGTCTGGATAATGCTCTACGCTCCTTAAATAAGTTTGAGATGAACCGACAAATGTAGGCAAGTTTACCCTGCAATCCCTTGAGTTATTTAAGAGTTCTCAGAGAAGGCATCTTTAATATAGCTTTGACTTTAATTGATCTCTTTGAGAGTCAATTCTGCATCAGTGGCAACTTCAACCAATCGGGCCAAAGAGTTAGTTTTATGACTAAGTATGATGATCTTGATTTCTAGTCGCAAATTGGTTTTGCACATTTTGATCGTTGCCCTTTGAGACGGTTGTTCCAAGCATTTATAGGATAATGCTCTCCATCTATTGATAAAGGCCTGTGCAGTTTCGTTTGTCTCCCTGCCTTGTGTTGTTGAGCATAGCAAAGGTGACTGTCTGATCCTCCTCTTGAAAATGGAGTAAGAACTTCTCTTCTGTGATCGGCCATGTCATGAAGGAGAGTTCTGGTAACTGTTTGTACCAATCGAAGGCGACTCCTTTTAATGTGCCGACGAATAGTCTTATTTTTAGTGCATCTAACTCTGGCAAGCTTCCTAGGAGTGATTTGAAATGCACAATATGCTGATATGCTGATCCCTTCCCAAGGTATGCTTGGAAAGTCGAAAGTTTAAAATCTGGTGGAAATGGAACTAGATCAAATTCCGGAGGATACTTAGGTATAATACTTTTCTTTTTCATCCTAGTCTCCACTTTTGATTTTGTCAGTATCTCTTCAACTTCTTTAAAGGTTCCATGTTTTTCAGGATTTCCATGATGACCAAGGATTGATGAATGATCACTACCAGTAAAACTTGCAGCTATCACCTTGTTTGTTAAGGACTTAAATTGAGCTGTGAGAAGGTCAATTTTAGTGGCATTCTTCATGATCATTACTTCTTCTCTTCTATTGGCAAAAAGAGGATTTGTTTGAGCTTCAACCGGACTACCTAGCTTATCTGTTAAGATTTTCAATTGGGCAGTTAAGTGGTCAATCATAACTCCTTGTTGTTTGACAACATCACTGACATTGTCATCTTCATTTTTACCGGCATCTTTTTCGTCAGCATCTTTACTTCTACTAGCATCGCCATTTTCATCCTTACTAGTTCCACTCCCCTTAGCCATAAACACAGTGTACTGACGGGGATAAGATGATGTTAATGCCTGAGGAGTGCATTGACTATTCAAGATAGTGATAGGATCATCGTCAGAATCAGTTTTGACATATCCTTCAGAAATACTACTTGAATGGGAGTCTGAATCAAACCCCTGTGATTGAGTCCGAGTCATACTCCGAGTAATTCTTCGAATTGAACCTGGCCTGACCATGTAAGACGAGGTCAAGTCCGGATCATCTTCTTTAATCACCCATTTTCGAGTGATCACCCATTGACTATTCAAGATAGTGATAGGATCATTGTCAGAATCAGTTTTGACATGTCCTTCAGAAATACTACTTGAATGGGAGTCTGAATCAGACCCCTGTGATTGAGTCCGAGTCATACTCTGAGTAATTCTTCTAATTGAACCTGGCCTGACCATGTAAGACGAGGTCAAGTCCGGATCATCTTCTTTAATCACCCATTTTCGAGTGATCTTGCGCTGCGATAACTTCTGAGTTTGGTTATTGCAGTGGGCTAAAGCTTTCTTCTTGATTTGGTTAGCCATCCGGATTGCCAAGGCTTGATCTTTAAACCTGACACCCAGTGGCCTGGAAGTGCTAGCAACTCGTTCCCAATCCATGGAATCGGAAGTGGAAAGTGAAAGAATGTCAATAGCACCCCTCTTGTTCTTTTTCTTTTGCTCCTACTTTTGTTTGAGCGAATCCTTGGAACGAGCGAGATCAGTCAAGTTATTGATGACCAATCGCTCAGCTTGCTTTTTGTCTTTAGTGCCATGTGATAAGCCCTGGGGTGAAGATGGTAGGGATGGTGCGACAATGATGGAGGGTAGACGCCTCCTGCCAAACCTCTGCCCCTCTTTTTGAGTCAGAGTGTAAAAGGTATTCTCTTCAAGTGTGAACAAGGGTTTGTTCTCAGCCTTATTGGATTTTGAGGTGTGTGGTTGAGGTGACCACGCGCTACATCTTGGGATGGATGCACCCTTCTGGGCCTTCTTACGAGTTAGGAACTGCCGGAGGTCCTTTGGTGTTTGCTTGGTAACGACCCGCTGTTTGGGCCGAGTAGGTGGTGACTTTAAGCATTCAGCAATCACTGAATGTGACTTGCTTTGTGTCACCTACTTATGATCCATGAACCGGACCTGCCTTGCCCCCAGACGAGGCTTGGTGATATGAAGCTTGCTGCCTTCTGACTTAAACTTGTGACTTGGTTCCTCCTGAACCTTGTTGAAAACTCCAAACGGATTCTGGGTACATTTGAAAACCCATGATTTGGGAATCTTAGCCTTCTTGATGGATTTAGGGGTCACTAGTGACCCATTTGGATCATCCGAAGTCATGGAGCCCATTGGAGTAGAGAGTCCTTGGAAGACCGAGACTCTCGACGTAGGGGCAGTAGAGTCCATTCAAACCTTTTTCGATGCTCTTGCAGCTGGTTTGTTTTGGGTCATGGAGATTTTAAAAAGCTTCCCCTTTGCCTCATCAAAAGTGATGATTAGGGAACCCATGATATCTCTACAAAAAAATAAGCCCAATGGACTATATTAGTGGTATAACCAACATGGCTGCCTCTTGGGCTAGCCGGAATGGTTTATAGATGCCATCTGAACCAACATGGTTTTGAACCAGAATAGTTAGATATAGGCATAAATCCCATCTCATGTGCTATGTTGACTGTCCTAGCTGTCAGAATTTTGGCAGCATCTCGGACCATATAGTTAGGCTTAAAAGCATGCTAAGCTGACTAGATCTGGCTACGGTAATTTTGGCAGCATGTTAGGGTCATCTGTGTCAGTCTTATAAGCAAGAGAGGGTTAGATCTAATCAAAGGGATAGGGCCTACAGGATCGAGCCTGCACCACTACCACAATGATCATACAGGATCCATCAGTGCTTGACGCCGGACAATGCAGAACTGCAATGTCGTTGGTCTTATTACTAATTTAATAAAACATTTATTTGGGTCAAAGCCCTATGAACTGAATCATCACTTTTTTAAAGCATGAAAAGGTGTGATTTAGTCCATGCACATCAAGGTGCAAGTTCCCTCAACTAAATCTTCCAATTAAATGGCAAAAGTATGCACTTCGAGGTGCCTAATGCCTTCATTTGAATGATAAAAGAATGCACTTCAAGGTGCAAAATCTCTTCATTAATATTTCCAAACCCATTGTAGACATCAAGGTCTTGCATGGGTGTCTTCAAAGGCCAAACAAGCCATTTTTAACAATAAAACAGGTCAGTGACCATGACCCACGGTCACTGCCCATTTTTCCATTGATTCCTGCGGTCATAGCACATTTCAGCACAACAACAGCAGTTTTCAGCACAACAGCAGCAGTTTTCAGTGCAACAGCAACACTTTTCAGCATTTTTCATGCGTTTTTAACCAAACTTAATCACAAATTAGGGCAAGAAATTTCCCACAGACGGCGCCAATCTTCTGATCGCTCTTAAAATGGCGTGGAGATGTATAATGGATTCAATGTCCAACATTCATGCACTTCAAGCGTTAAGAAGAATGGAAATTAATTATAGTTCATCATTGAGTTCCTTTTTGTTTACATGGGTTCTAATGTCCTGACCGCGGGGATGCAGGTTGTTTACATGAATTTACAAAGTTTATAACCCCTCCCTCAAGTCTTAGATGTGATCTCAATTTGGAAATTATAAAAAAATGTACATAAAATAGGAAAAAATGCGAAAAAGAGGAAAAATTGGGGGGTGACCGTGACCCGCGGTCACCGCCCCAGGCCAGTGACCGTGGGTCACGGTCACTAGCAGACAATGACCGTGACTCACGATCACTAGCAAACAATGACCGTGAAGCCACTGTTCGCCTCCGTTTTTCGTGCTGTTCGTGCTGGTTGTTCTTTCAAACTTTTTCAAGTGTTGAAACTCCCTTTCATGACATCTTGGGGGGTTGGATGACCATTGAGAAGATCAAATTCGACTATGGAATCGATTGAAAACTTTGTAATTCATCATTCTTGTTTACGGACTGTCTTTTGTTCAAGTCCAAAGAGGGCATCACAAGAAGCCAAAGTGGTGTCATTTTGAACCTATAATTTTTAAGGAACAAAATAAGGCCCAAAGGGGCTCGTTCACAACCTCTGTAATGGCCAAGAAATCCTCTCGAATGAGAAAAACAAAGATGACAACGTCATCCTTCGAATAGTTGTTACTGCATGAACATAGTGTGTTCTGTAATTACCCCACCTTTCTCCTCTTCCTCTGAATCGTTTTGCCCACCTTGGTGACTAAAGATGGAAGGAAATGGTCGTGGGATTCTGCTGTGTCTCTTCTTTGGATCCCTTTTGAGTGCTTTTGTTCTTGGAATTTCTCTGTCTATTTTTTGTTCTCCTACCTCTTCTCTTTTCAAACACTACCCCTTTTATAGAGCCTTTAGGTGGTTTTTGGCGGTTCCAGTGAGTTGATGGGATTTGTGGGAAGTTGCATTTTGAAAGGAAGTGGAGAAAAACCACCAAAAACCGCAAATAGTGTCCTTTGGGGGTCCATGACCGCAGCCGCAGTCACGGATAAGGCCCAATTTCGGTTTTTTGTATTCGCGAACCATTTTCACCTATTTGGGGCCCAAATGATGTCCAATTGCCACGAAACTTGGAGGAATGCTTCTTAACACTATTTTGACTATGTCATAAAATTTTCAGCTCGTTTTGACCATCTAAAGTTGGTCAACTCCCTTGATGAATAGGCCGCGGTCACTCCCAAGGCCCATTTTTAGACTTTAGCATTTGTTAACCATTTCCACCTGTTTGGGTCCGAACGAACTCCAATCTTGACGAAACTTGGAAGAATGCTTCTCGACACTATTTTGAGTGAGTTGTAAAAGTTTCAGCTTGTTTTGACCACCTAAAGTTGGTCAACTCCCTTGATGAACAGGCCCCAATCACTCCCAAGGCCTATTTTTGGACTTTTGCATTTGTGACCCATTTCCACTTGTTTGGGGTCCGAACGAAGTCCAATCCTCATGAAACTTGGAGGGATGCCTCTTCACACTATTTTGAGTGTGTCATAGAAGTTTTAGCTCGCTTTGACCACCTAAAGTTGGTCAACCCCCTTGATGAACAGGCCCCGGTCACTCCCAAGGCCCATTTTTGGACTTTTGCATTTGTTAACCATTTTCACCTGTTTGGATTCCGAACGAACTCCAATATTGAAGAAACTTGGACGGATGCTTCTTGAAATTATTTTGAGTGTGTCATAAAATTTTCAGCTTTTTTGACCACCTAAAGTTGGTCAACTCCCTTGATGAACAGGCCCCGATCACTCCCAAGGCCTATTTTTGGACTTTTGCATTTGTGACCCATTTTCGCTTGTTTGGGGTTCGAACGAAGTCCAGTCCTCATGAAACTTGGAGGGATGTCTCTTCACGCTATTTTGAGTGTGTCATAGAAGTTTCAGCTCGTTTTGACCATCTAACATTGGTCAACTCCCTTGATGAACAGGCCCCGATCACTCCCGAGGCCTATTTTTGGACTTTTGCATTTGTGACTCATTTTCACTTGTTTAGGGTTCGAACGAAGTCCAATCCTCATGAAACTTGGAGGGGTGCATCTTCACACTATTTTGAGTGTGTCATAGAAGTTTCAGCTCGTTTTGACCAACTAAAGTTGGTCAACTCCCTTGATGAACAAGCCTCAGTCACTCTCAAGGCCCATTTTTGAACTTTTGCATTTGTGACCCATTTTCAGCTGTTTGGGGCCCAAACGATGTCCAATCGCTACGAAACTTGGAGAAATGCTTCTTGAAACTATTTTGACCATGTCATAAAAGTTTCAGATTGTTTTGACCATCTAAGGTTGGTCAACCTCCTTGATGAACAGGTCCCGGTCGCTCCCAAGGCCCATTTTTGGACTTTTACATTTGTAACCCATTTTCACCTGTTTCGGGTCCGAACGATGTTTGATCGCCACGAAACTTGGAGAGTTCCTTTTTGACACTATTTTGAGCATGTCATAGAAGTTTCAACCTATTTTGACCTTTTGAAATTGGTCAACTCTACAGTTGACTTTTCATGAAAGTGGCCATTGTTTCTGCTGTTTGAGGCCCAAATGACCTTGTTTTGGTTTGAAACTTGGAGGGATTGACGTCAGGAACATCTTGGAGTATTTGTCCAAATTTCATCAATTTTGGACATCGGAAAGCAGGACTTTGGTTAGTGACCCCATGGCTTGGAGGGGAACTGGCCCAAAGTTGACATGCTTGTAGCTTTTTGGCCAAATGATGTCTGTTTATCTTGAAACTTTGTAGGGCCTCTCTTGGGCATAATTTGAGCTTCTTTTGAGAGTTTCAGCTGGTTTGATCTTTGCGAAGTGTCGCTTTGTACTGAGACTCACAGAGCATAGTATATAACCATCTAGGTTGAGTTTGGATCCGAATGATGTCTAAATGCTTTGAATTCTTGAAGGATAGTCTTTAAATGTACTTGAAAGCATTTCATTGAATAGGATATTGCTTAGACATGTGGAAGTGTCAAGTCCCACATTGATTTCCAAGAAGCTAACAAACAGCCTTTGAAGCCTTACTTGAACTGAGATGATGTCCAAATCTTTGAAAACTTTGGAATTTTATAATCCAAAGTTTGTAGTGTCTTTGCTGCAATATTTACAATTTTTTATGGGTCAACATTAAGAACTGATTTTATGTACCAAAAAGTTGAAAGTTTCAGATCTGGAACTGATATAAATCAGTGATTTAAAAATAAAATTTTGATGTGATAATACACTTTCATCTATCTCATGCATCATACCCTCGCACGTCCCACTTATTCATGTATATATTCCAACATGTTAGCTACTATTTAATGGTATATTTTTCATGATTACTCATGCATTTTAGGACAGGTAAATTCAGCAATGAAACATTAGGATAGGATTCATGTATCACAGTATTTTTTGCACTAGGCTAGTTCACACATCTCATACATCATGTAGTATTTTTTTTTCTTTTTTAGTTTGCATTGTCATTATTCATACATCATGGATTAGTTTAGCAAAGTCTAGTTTCAGATTTATTTTGTTTTTATTTTTACAAAGATTCTTGTGTATGATAATTTAAGATAGATTCATTCTTAATTTAGAAAGTTCCTTTATTTAGTTGCATTGTAGAGTTTTTTTTTTTAGAAATTGTTTAGCATTGGAAGGCGACTAATTTTATTTTAGATTTTCATTTAGATTTCTTTTTAAAATTAGATATGTTTCCAATTTGAATTGGTTCTAAAAATCTTTTGTTTTAGGAGGTGTAGTTTTTTAACCTAATTTGGTTTTTAAATTAGGACAGTTTTTTTGTTTTTCTTTTAATTATTTTCTAATATTGTTTAGTTTTTTTATTGGAAGTTTTTATGTGTGTTTTATTTTGTAGAAACTTTAGTTTTATTTGTAGGAAGTTTTAGAATTAGGATTTATAATTTAGAGATTTTTATTGTAATTTTTTAATTCTTAGGAATGAATGTATTCATTAGATTTTAAATTAGGTTACTTTTAGAATTTTATTTAGGCAGGTAACAAGTTGAAAACATCTTTAAAACATTGCTCCTTGTGGATTGACTTGGTCTCATCAGTTTATTACTACATCACAGTTCTGATAAGTCCTTAAGAATGAGCTATTTCATATTCAATTTAGGAAATTTTAAGGACTTATTCATTAGAAATTTCTTCATTTAGATGGAAATCAAGTTTTTATGATTTTGAAATTCATTTTAGAACTTTCTTGCAAAAAATATTCAAAAATCACAATTTTTTCATAAAATCATAAAACTTTCTATTTTTAGATTTCCATTTTTAGAAGGTTTTTCAACTCCAAATTTTTACATGAAATGATACAGGTTTTTATCATCATTAGTTATTTAAGTATAAATCATCATCAATGATGTGAATTTATTGTATCATTTTATGTAAATTGGGCCCACATTAGTACATTTGTAACTTTCGGTCAGAATTGTTATTTTAACTAAAAATCACTTTTCTTTGCAGAGAATTGAAGAGAAATGACCCACATCAAATCCTAAAGCCAAAGAAAATTTGTTTTTGAAGAAATTCAACAAAGAGAAAAAAAGAGAAAAGAAAAAAAAAGTGAAGAAAAGGAATGATAAATTGGAGGAAATGTGACCCACGGATAAAATGGGCCATCCCATGTTACGTCCCACGTGGACTCCATTTTATTTGCAAAAATCTCAAGATTATTTTTGGAAATGATCTCTTGGAGTCAAAGTTTGAATTGAAAAGGAAAAGGAAGTTGTGAAGAGAAAAACAAGGAGAAAAGATAGTGTACAAATCAGATTGGTCAAGAAGATTGCTATTGAAAAGAATTTCTCTCCTCATCATACATGGAAAGGAATTAAAAAAAAAAAGGAGGACGTGCAGCCATTGAAGATTTTCCACTCACGTCTCTTGTCATACCCACTATTCAAATCATCATACATGCCAAGCACTTTTCTAATTGGAAAAGAATTCCAACTGCTCCATCCCACCAGCGCACCATCCGGGTTCTCTTTCTATTATAAATTTATTATTTCCAAGTCATAAACTATTCACATGCCCCACCCATCATACCTACTCATTATTCATATACTATTCCAAGTCCACTTTCCTTTCCTCTTTGTCCACGCCAATTTTTTCTCCCTCTCTCTCTCCTATATACATTGCAATACCCATTCTCTATATATACAGCGTAGCCACCACCTTCCACACATCTCTCCATCCAATTAACCTCAATGCCCCCAGCCATCCACTGCACCCTCCATCTCTTCTCACCACACGCCCATCTTATCACAATCCAAAGTGGGGTTTAGCCAAGCCCACTGTTGGGTTCATCCTCTTCCATCCATCTTCCTTCTTTCATCTAATCCTCCTTGGTGATACATGAAGATTGAAGCCCGGATTGCGCGCAAGTCCCATCTACTTCTTAATGTCTTGATCTAGGGTAAGGATAGATTTTGTTTTT
Source organism: Sextonia rubra (assembly GCA_037013555.1). Taxonomy (NCBI): domain Eukaryota; kingdom Viridiplantae; phylum Streptophyta; class Magnoliopsida; order Laurales; family Lauraceae; genus Sextonia; species Sextonia rubra. The sequence continues at coordinate 60,567,774 of JASUAD010000001.1, forward strand.
CTTCTTTTAATTATTTTTGGGGTATTATTGGTTGTATTGGTTCATTTTAATTTGAAAAGACACAATTAGTGAGGTTAAGGTGTTCCGCCTTGGATCGGCATCGTATGTTTGTGTGTGGTGATAGCATGCACTTGGTGCGGTGTTTCATTGTCTTTTATTAATTCTGCCAATACAGTGATTTAATTTCCCATAATAAAAGAAACTAGAATTCTTTTTATTATTTTTTTTCCATTATATCTAATTTTTTATTTCTGATTTTTAATTTAGTGCATGGTTATTTATTCCTTGACATTGGTGGTTTGATCTATTTATTGTTTTGCAGTTTCTAGTTCTAGGATTGTTTTTGTTTAGGATTTTTAAGGTTAGGTTTAATTTGTGGTTTTTTTATTTGGAATTGTGATTTAATTTTCAGAATTAGTAGTGTGTATTTTTTTAGATTTTATTAAGATAGCTTTAATTTTTCAATTAGGACAGGTTCTCTGCGAAAATTAGCTTCCTAAAGATACGCTCCCAACTCACTGGGTAAAAATATATCGAGACCTTTCACTTGGGGTCCTGATCAAGCATTGCACTTGAAGTTAACAATATCCTCAAACAGATGGTTAAAGTGAAGTAGTGACCGGACAATTGAAATGTATCTTAGTTGTTTAACAAGTTCCCAACCTAAAAATCCGGTCAAATGGCTAGCATGGGCAAAGTATTGTTATAACACAAGTTGGCACTCCACCATTAGAAGGACACCATTTGAAGTAGTGTATGGACGCAACCCGCCAACACTCCTATCTTATGTGGCTGGAACAGTCAAGGTAGCTGTACGTGAGCAAGAATTGCTGGATTGGGATGGGGTTCTAACAGAATTAAAGGAGAACGTCAAAAAGGCCCAAAGCAGAATTGAAAGTATTTATGACTCAAAGCATAGAGAGAAAAAGTGTTTTGTTGGAGACTGAATGTATTTAAAGTTACAACCATACAGGCAAATGTCTGTACCCATGAGAAGAAATTTAAAGCTTTCTCTTAAGTACTATGGTCCATTTAAAATTTTACGAAGGATTGGAGCAGTCGCTTACAAATTAGAATTGCCAAAGGATGCTCGACTTCGCCCAGTTTTTCATGTCTCTTTACTTAAGCAGAAGGTTGGGTCCAATTTCACGATTCAATCACAGCTACCATTGGTAAATGAAAAACATGAGATCATTCCAACCCCACAAGCAAATTTGAATCATAAGTTACGGAAGCAGAGTCAAGAGATTTTGATCCATTGGCAAGGGCTTTCACCAGCTGATGGAACATGTGAAGAAGTTGAATTTATTAAAAATCAATTTCCATCTTTTGCCCTTGAGGACAAGGGAAATGTTTAAGGGGCGAGGAGATGAAGCAGTTCCATTCATGCAACGTTTCTTAGAAGTAGTCTTATATCTTTTGGGTTTGTTTTAGAATTAGTCAAGTCTATATATTCTGTTAAGTCTTCCTATTATTTTGGGTTTATCAACTTTGTTTGGACTTCCTACTAATTGGGAAGTTACTGTTGTATGATTCTATCTTTAAATAGTAGAATAAATAATGAAAGGACATGCATGATTTATCCCATCACTATTGTGTGTGCGCAAACCAGAGGACTTGGGTTCCCTCAAAGTATCCCAACAGTGTTTATTTCCTGTGTTCCTTACGCCAATCAAGATAGGCAGGGGAAAGACTGGCCTAGTTGTGCCAAATGATTTGAATGGGGAGAAGAAGAGATGGAGAGGTGGAATGATCTTAATCTAGAGGTGGAGGTGGTCAATTCAACCATGACCTAGGGGCTGTTCCATGAACCCCTTAAATAGGGCTTTGCAAGCCCTACTTTATCTCTCAAGATCCAGAGTTGTAGCTAAAATCTTGTCCACTATAGTATCTTCCTTGGCCAGCACTCATTCAAAATTTGACAAAAATTGTAGAGATTTTTGTGAAAAACTCTTGGCTACCAATTTGAAAAACTTTGTACACCCACTTGCCAAGTATAATTCTCATGCAAATCTCTATACTTTGGGCTCACTATTGATGTAAATTTTCCAAATAAGGTGGGACCCATGAGGATCTTCAATTTTCTCCAACTTGCACGAGGTGGGACTCATGATTTCATCATGGGCATCAGTCTAAGTGGAGTGGCTGGTTTTGCACGTGCATTGTAACGTGCATGAATAACTTCTTGCCGTCTAGTAATTCATTATCCATGTTGGACTTCCATCTTTCTAGGGTAAATTTGGCAGACTGGCTAACTTTGACCTTTCAAAAGATTTGAATCTCCCCATTGAGTTGGACTTGTGATCTACATGACTGATATACGTCCATTAGCTAGCATGGATTCTTTTCTCTAAATGCTATATTCAAAGATTGGACTTCTTTCTTTGGTTTTATCTCCTTGTTGGCTCCAATATCAAAGAAATATTTTAAGATAATTCTCCTCGATTCTTTGCAATAGAATATGAACTCAAATCACATAGTGCTGCGTGTCTTTTAGCTTGGATCCCCCTTCCATTTTTTCAATTATTTGCTCATAAAAAGAATTTTCCAAGTGAATCTTCCTTCCATGCCACCAGTGTAATTTCTTGGTAATTTCTTTAGAATATCTTTGAATTATCTTCAAGAAAATTTGAAGTGATGCAAGACAAGATGGTGGACCCCTCTTGGCCATCCCACATGTGTGACTCACATGCACATGTGTGTGGGCCCCACGAAGCCATTTTCCAACCTTCTTGAATTTTCTTCTATTCTACATTTTCCTTCTTTCTTTTCTTTAGAAATTCAATCCTTGCCTTAATTCTATGTTGTGGGACCCAACTCATCATTTCCTTCAAGCCAAAAGTGAGTTTCATGTGAAAAAAAATTTTCACCCTTAATTCATAAATGCATGACATGGATCAACGCTCATGAGATGATAGCATGAATGCACATCATTATTCATGATTTGACTAGATTAAACTAACGATGATGAAAAGTTACATCATTCCATAAGAAAAACAGTTTTCACAAAACTTCCCAAGAATAGATTTCCAAAAATGATAGGTTTATGAATTCATATAAAAAAAGTGTGATTTTTAGGCAAATTGTGTAGGAAAATACTACAATGAATTTAGAATGTATGAAATCATTATATCACACTAAGTGAGGCTCCCTTAGCTTAATAAGTCCTTAAAACATTCTTAACTAACCCTAAGAAAGTGTGTTTTTGAGGATTTATCAAGCTCGAGCTCTAAGACCCCCTTATATTGCAAATCTAAGTAACAAACAATCGTCCGATTCTCTTGAATCTTAGCCGCAACATGCCTGCGGTTGCAATTCATGCAGAACACATGGTAGTACTATTTGATCTTGAAAGTCTCATTTGGGTGCTGGGTTTCCATGCAGATTTGGTAGAAAACCATCTCTTACTCTAGGTTCGAATTCGAAGATTCCCTTGTTTCATTGACCGAGTGCTACTGCTACTGCTGCTTCCTAAGGGTGGACACTTTGGAAGGGATTTTGCGAAATGGAGTGAGCGAATCTTCTAGTACGTACTTCTCCACGATAATTGGGTTGAGTGGGTGCCTTTTCCTTCCTCTTCTTCAGTATCTGAGGGATTGATTGTTCGGCTTTTCTGGGAAATGGATGGAGAAAAGGCTTCATGGAGGGCGAGGTCAAATGTGTACTTCTCAACAGAGATTGGGCTACTGCTATCTCCTTTCAATGATAAAAGGGTGTTGATATCTTCTTCTGGTGATGCAATGTCTTGTATGATTTGGATATCTGGGTCTTCCACCTTCTTCTTTTCTTTATTTGTTGTTTTCAACAATAACAGAACCACCACCGCAGAGCATCTTAAGCCAAGAGCAAGACAACAATGTCTTGTATGATTTGGATATCTGGGTCTGGTGAGTTGGGGGTTATAGGGGATTGTCCAGTCTCTCTGAGGTGGGGTTACGAGGTTTTAGATGGCTGTGAGAGGGAGAAAGGATATGGAAAGACCGAATAGAGAAGAAGGGTAATTTGATACTTTCATAAGTTACGTTAAGAGACATCTATTTTGCACTTAAGGGAGTTTGGTAGGTTTTGTGCAAAAGTTTAAACTACAATGGGGAACTTTGAAATCAGATCTAAGTAGAGGGGATAAATTGCTATGATCCCTATAAATTGCAACAGAATAATAAAAAAAAATAACATGCATGCTGTCTTTGATCCGGCAAGGACCCCACCCTATAATATGTACAAAAGCTGCATAGACCCATATTTTTTCTTTTTTTCAAGAAACTGTTTAGACTATTAGGATCAGGATTAGTCGGTAATGTGGACAAGAAAAAAAAATTAAACCTTCCAAAGAAAAATTTTCAAACCTTCCAAAAAAAATGTGGACTATAATGTATGGAAGGGTAGATATGATCGTTTAGACTGTTAGGATCGGGAGTAGTTGGTAATGTGGACTAGTAGGCATGGAAGGGTAGATATGATCGTTTCTCTTGTTATTACAACTTCCACTTTTGGGGCTATAATATAACTCCGTTCTCGCAAAAACAATACAACCGAACGACCATCTTTCAGGCTTAAAAGGGAAATCCTACATTTGTCGGTGCCTTGCCTCTCGTCTGGATAAGTTTCCTCATTTCGTCTCTTCGTTGACAGTTTTCCATCAAAACAACTGGAGCAGTCCCTCTCATCTATCAGTGTATGTCTTCGCCTTTTTCTTCCATCTTTCAAACATTTCAAACATTTCTCTTCCACCATGCACGTAGCAAGTCACTAGGCATTGCATCTAGATTTAGGTTTTAGACCAGCTTGAAAAAAAAAAAAAAAAAGAAGAAGAAGAAGAAGGAGGGCTGGCCGGCAACCACAGGGGATTTTTTTTTTTTTCTATCTTTGGAAGGCCACTAGTAAAAAAAATTATAAAAAAATAAAGCTTAAACTCACTTTTAATGGATTTATGAAGAAAAATAATAAAACAATGGGAGAATTATTTATATTTGTTTTTTTTTTACCAAAGAAAAATAAATAAATAAAAAGTTTGTAGGCTATGGCCCTTGTGAAGTGGGAATGGCCAACAAAAATAGATTAGGAGGCTAGACAAATATAAATAAATAAAATTTAGTTTCCCTAAAAAAATGAAAGGAAAGGACGACCTTGTGTGAGACTATGAGTACCACCTATATGTGTATCAATGATGGAGGTTTTTTTTTTTTTTTTTTGAGAAGAGAGGTAAGTAATTGAAAACACGGGTTCCATTACCTGCTTCCCCAATCGGTTAGCCAAAACCAGGTACATGCTAGCCACATACATACCAATCTTGTATTGGTGTGATTTTAAAAAAAATGTTTCAATGGTTCCAAAAGATTATTTAAAAAAAGTCAATAAAATATACTGTTGTGGATATGAAACCACTGTTGTGCGCGCGTGTGCCTGACCAACTAAGATCAATAATTAACCACATAAGAAGACTAGAGATTTACGTAGTTCGGCAAAGATGCCTACGTCTACGAGAAACCAAATTTCAGTAGGTTTTCCTTCAATCTGTGAATCCACAGCCTTGGAATCTCAACATATAGCTAAAGTTACAGATTACATTATATATATAATCATCACTTCTATATTCCCCCAAGAACTCTATCAACGAACAGGAAATTCCTAATACAATTAATGAAACTACCCAAGACAATGAGCCCAACTGGTCTGGACCCACTTAGCCAACAATCTCCCCCTCCAGACCATGGGGAAGATGCCCTGAACCCTTTACTCTAAGTTCAGCCTTGCCAGCTCTAAACACAACTCCAGCTTTCCTTTAGACACAACATTTGTCATCATGTCCGAGGGACTCTTGTCAGTGTGAATCTTTTTCAGCTTCATGAAGTTCTTCTCGATCACCTCACGAATCCAATGGTACTTGACATCAATGTAGTTTATGCGACCATGATATGTAGCATTCTCAATGAAATTCATAGCACTTTGACTATCACAGTAAACTACATATTTTTTTTACTTCAAATCTAGTTCTTGAAGGAATCTCTTTAACCAAAGCAGCTCTCTCTCTACTTCATTAGCAGCTATGTATTCCGCTTCAGTTGTAGATTATGATGTACATTTCTGTAACTTCGATTACTAGGAGATAGCTCCCCCTAAAAAGGTAAACAAATAACTAAAGTCGATAACCGACGATTAAGATCGCCTGCACAATCAGTATCAGTATAACCTTCCACCACTGGTTTTGAGCCTCCAAAAACACAGGCACAACTTGGAAGTACCTCTCAAATACCTAAAGACTCACTTCACTGCTTCTCAATGCTCTTTTCCAGGGTTAGATAGAAATCTACTCACTAAACTCACAGCATGAACAATGTCTAACCGTGTACAAACCATAGCATACATAAGACTCCCCATAGCAGAGGAGTAAGGAACACAAGCCATCTGTTCCTTTTCATCATCTGTAGTAGCACACAAGCATTTGCTTAATTTGAAATGACTGACTAGAGGCATGTTAACTGGTTTAGCAGTCTTCATGTTGAACCGTTTCAGTACTTGTTCAACATATTTATCCTGTGACAACCACAGTTGCTTGGAACTTCTGTCACGACGTATTTACATGCCCAATATCGTTCGTGTGGGACCCAAGTCTTTCATGTCAAATGACTTTGACATCTTCTCTTTCACTTTGCCAATCAACTTGCTATGTTGTCCAACTATCAGCATATCATCTAGATATAAAAAAAGAATGATGAACTTGCCATCAACAAATCAATGAACATAAACACAGTGATCTGCAGCTGTCCTACAATACCCATGACAAAACATGAATGAATCAAACTTCTTGTACCATTATCTCGGTGCTAGTTTCAGCCCGTAGAAACTCTTTTTCAACTTACAAACCATCTACTCTTTTCTTTTAACTTCAAACCCCTCTAGTTGAGTCATATAGATCTCTTCTTTCATGTCACTGTAAAAAAACGCAGTCTTCACGTCCATTTGTTCAAGCTCAAGGTCCATGTTGGCAGCTAAACCCAAGACGACTTTGACAAAAGTTATCTTCACAACAGGAGAGAAAACATCACCGAAGTTGATACCCTTCATTTGTGCGAAGCCTTTTACCATTAACCAAGCTTTGTTCTTTACCAGTTTTCCATTCTCATCCTTTTTCAGCTTGAACACCCATTTGTTTTTCAGAACATTCCTATTTTTAGGAAGTTGCACCAGCTCATAAGTTTTGTTCTTCTTCAAAAGACCCATCTCATCCTACACAACCTTCATCCACTTATCTTTATCATCATGAGTCATTGCTTCTGGGAAGCTCCCTGGCTCCCCCTCATCAGTAATCAAAATATATTTGGATGTAGGATACTTAGTTGATGGTTGACGCTCTCATGTAGACCTCCTAAGTTGAGGTTCTGTGGTTTCCAACCTAGGAGACTGCAGCTCCCCCTGCTCAACACCCTCATCATCTGGCAACCTTTATGCCTCATCACAATCCGAATCGTTTTGTCTACCTTCTCCACTTATAGTCTACACCGGAGAAGGAGTCGATGTGAGATCAACCACTCCATCAACTGTTTCGAAGGCTTATCAATATTCTCAACATCTCCAAAAAACTGGTCTTCATAAAAAACCATATTCCTACTTTTGATAACTCTTCTCTACTTTCGATCCCATAACATGTAGCCAAACTCATCTCCACCATAGTTAAGAAAGATGCAACTCACTACCTTATCGTCCAACTTGGAATGCTGTTCCTTTGGTACATGTGCAAACGCCTTGCACCCAAGCACCTTTAAGTGTAAATAGAAAGCATTTTTAATTACCTGTCCATCTTCCCTCTGGAAGATCAAAATTCAAAGGAACTAAGAGAGATCTGTTAATCAAATGATCGACAGTTAAAACGGCTTTACCCCAGAATGACTTAGGCAATCGTGTTAATCTCATCATGCATCTCATATTCCCAAGAATAATGCAGTTCATTCTCTATACCTCGCCATTATGCTGTGGAGTACGAAGAACTGTCTTTTCATGTCGAATACCATGCTTCAAGCAATAGTTTCTGAACTGGTTGGACATGCACTCACCCCTATTATCTGTGCGGAGACACTTCAAGAGTTTATTTATTTCTCTTTCAACCATCACATGAAACTATTGAAAACTTTGGAACACTTGATCCTTTGATTTCAACACATAAATCTAGACTTTTCTGGATGCATCATCTATAAATGTGACAAAGAACTTCTTACCTCCTAATGATTTTACCTCCATGGGACCACAAACATCAGAATATACCAAATCCAATACATTAGATTTCAATTTTGATGTCGAAGAGAAAATAACCCTATGTTGTTTGCCCAACAAATAATAACCACAAGGGTCAAGGGATATACCTTTGGAGCAAAGAATTAAATCCTTTTTTGCCAATGTCTACAGGCCTTTCTCGCTCATATGACCAAGTCTCTGATGGCACAAATTTGGAGAGGAACTGTCTTCAACAGCATTCAACACACCTTTACATAATTTCACATGTATTTTGTAAAGCGTATTACCCACTTTCCCTCTCGCAATAAAAAGAGACCCTCTAATAAGTTTCCATCTACTATTTTGGAAGTAATTATCATAACCTACACAATCCAATGCAATTCCAGAAATCAGATTCAACAGCATATCAAGAATATGTCGCACATCTTTCAGCATCATTATGCAACCAATATCAGTTTTAATGCAGACATTACCGATACCAACAATCTCTGAATGACTCGTGTTGCCCATCTTTACAGTACTAAAGTCACCTGATTTGTATGCCGTGAACATCTCCCTACAAGGAGTAGCATGGTAGGATGATGCTGTGTCAACAACCCACTTAACCTGATCATTTGCAACACTAAAAAACTCGTCACATCGCCGGTGAGCACCGCTACTTTCTGTCCCAAAGTAGCTGTAGTGTTATCACTGTCATTTTTCTTCTCATTGTTTGATCCTTTTTGTTCCTTCAAAGCAAAATAATTTTTCTTGATGTAGGCCATTTTGCCACAAAAAAAGCATTTCATAGACTTTTTCCTGGTCTGTGATTCACATGTAGACTTGCCACGACCCCCGTTTGGCTTTTACTCTTACTCCTCCCCCTGTTCTCAGTAACAAAGGCCTGTGCATTATCTGTCCCTAGGGTTTTTCTTCTAGTTTCTTCATTCTGTAAACTATTGATAACCTAACTCATGGACAACACACCATCTGGAGTAGAGTTACTCATGAAAACAACCAATGTCTCCCATGTATCTAACAAAGAACTTGGAAGCAACAAAGCTTGCATTTTATCATTAAGGACCATCTTTATTGTGGCTAACTAATTGACCACACTTTGAGACTCAGTGATGTGATCTTCGATCTAACCACCGTCCTAGAATTTCATGTTTACAAGATTTCTGATCAAGAAGGTTTTGTTCACTGTGGTCTTTTTATCATACCTTACTTTTAGCTTTTCCCAAAGGGTATGTGTATTGGTTTCATTAGACACGTAGTAAAATATATTATTATCAACCCACTATCTAATGTGACCAATCGCTTTCTATGCAACTTATTCCATTATGTATCTTGCATATCTTTTGGTTGGGCACTATCCCCCTCAATGGGATCATAAATGTCATTGCAATAGAGGATATCCTCCATGTTCAGTTTGCAGATCAACTAATTGGAATGGTCGAGCTTAACTTTGGTAGTATTCACAGTGTTGTTCTCCATCTTAATTAAATTGAGCACTAGGAAAAAACAAACAACTAATACTGACATTAACTCCTACACCAAGCTGTAGATCTCGTTACCATAAGCACACCAAAAAAAAAAAAAAATAGATCTGAAATCCAACCTCGGATTGCTCCGATATCGTATAAACGATTTTCTACACTCCGATTTGGTCAAACTCCTTGTTGACAGTCAAACAGACAATCTTTTCCACAAACACGTAGATTTGCTCAAAACAAGTTCGTAAGCGCAAATGGATCTCCAATCGGACATCGGATGATCAAGATATTGCATAAACAAACTTCTGCCGTTGATCCGATTAAACTAGATTTACTCATATGATCTACTGACGTGGCTAACGTTAGTATTGCTACTAGTGGCTAGGCTTTGCTTCTGCAGACAAGTTCAGGTCAACCTGACTTGAACAGAAACTGCACCTGTTTTCGAGCTGGGCTTCTATACCACGGGTCAGGTCGAACTTACCTAACCCCAACCTAACCTAAACTTGACCTAGGATAAATCCTAGGCTCCTTTCTCCTCTCTCTCTTCTCAGGTTCCCTAAATAAAAACGAGAAATAGAGGGTCCCCTTTGATCCTCTCCGCACATTCCTCACTAATAGTAGCGGATGGCGTACTGGTGAAGCAGTTGCTCCAGCGTTGTTTGGCGATGGCAGGAGAGCTAGTGATGGCGACTGGTGGGGAATGACAGCAGCTGCTCAAGGTGGCGGCGTAATGGGTGGTAATAGAAGATTTCCTTCTCAGGCAAAGGCGATCTGCAATGGAAGAGAGTCTCTCTTCTTCTACACTAAGGCGATCCTTAGACGATCCTCTTCCCCTCTCTACAAATCAAAACAACAAGCAAGAACCCAATGCTCCTTCTTCTGCAACTGTGTGGCCCAGAGATCATAGAAATGATCTCTTTTCTCTGTTTCACAAAACAAAGTTCCAAACTCTTCAAAGAAGGATTCAATCCATCGATCTGCCGCAGCATAACTCCGAGCCCTAGGAGACCCTAGCCAGGCTCAGATACCACTTGTTGTGGATATGACACCACCGTTGTGCACGTGTGTACATAAGCAACCAAGATCAATAATCAACCACATAAGAAGACAAAGATTTACGTAGTTCAGCAAAGATGCCTATGTCAACGAAAAACCAATTTCCACTAAGCTCTCCTCCAATCTGTGAATCCACAGCCTTGGAATCTCAGCATATATCTAGGGTTACAGATTACATCATATATATATAATCATCACTTCATTATCCCCCAAGAACTCTATTCTTAGAAAAAAGGAAAGTCCTAATTCTATTAAGAGACTACTGTTTAGCCAACAGGAAATTCTTAATTCAATTAGAGAAACTACCAAAGACAATGAACCCAATTGGTATGGACCTACTTGGCCAACATATACCCCTCCATTTTTTTATTTTTTTCACTGGATGGACGAGTGGTACATTACCTATAAAACAACCAACCTATACCTAAGAATCAAAATGTTTGAGTAAGATGAGACACTTTTGGCACTGGGGTGTTTTGTGTTTCTAAAACATATTTTCCTTTTAGCGTATATCCATCCTTGTACTACTAGTAGGGGGACTCCACCCAAAAAAAATCCAGTAAATTGCCAGGTTACTTTGGCAACCAAATTCTTAGGGATATTTACCAAAAAAATCTTGGGGATAAAATCCATAGTCTTGGAAAACTGATGCTAGGAAAGTTGTAAATTCCTAAGGATTTGGCATTAATGAAAATCCTTAATTTCTAGGATTTACAAGTTCAAACTCCACACATAGGATTTGAGAGTTATCACTTCTGTAGATTTATTAATTAAAATTGTTTTTTCTCCATTATATGCATTGATATGATGATACACTGACCTCAATGTGAAATCCTCCACTATACAAATCCTTCATACTCTAAGAACATTGAGGAATCCTCACATTTATGAATTCCTTACTTATTATCAAACGTGCACTTAACATTAAGGGGAATTTTATGTAGTTTTTCTTAAATTAGCTCTTCCAAAAATTATGTATTTTACATAATGGCCCCACAAAGGCAAATTTCTTGGTTATGTCATTGCCACTGATGTTTTCAACTTCAACATACATTTTGTTTAGCTATCAACTCTTGAATTGTACAATAAATTCTAAATTTTGTTTTATTAGTGATCAACTGTTATGTTTGATACACTAAGACGGCATAAGTGTCTTCAAATTCACTATAATTTTTAGGCTTTCAATTAAGATATTTAGAGTTTTCAGATAAATGGAACATTTTAAAAATGAATAACCAATTTTAGTTACTTAAGAAATTAATAATCATTAAAGCAATAAGCAATGACAAATCTCACATTTTTTTTTATCAATAACAGAAACTTTCATTAAAAGAAGTAAGAAATAAAGGAGACGAAAGAAAAGAAAAAAGAAAACAAAACTCTAAAGAGAAAGAGTACGAGAGTAATATACTCACTCACAAGAAACTAATTAAATAACACCCACCCAAGGAACACTTCTCTCAACCTTAATTTTGCTCAAGCATCAACCATAGAGTTGGCCAAACTAAGCACATGATGGAAGACAATATCTAAATTTGTAAATAACATACAAATTTTATTAAAATGAAATTGGAACTTCTAAGGGTTAGCTTTTATATTAGACACCTAAGTCACTACATTAGAAGAGTCACTTTTCACAATAAGGTCATCATTGAAATGACTTGGATAGAACCAAGAGCCTCAAAAATCGCTAAGACCTCCAGTTCATTGGAGTTACACACGCCTACAAACTTAGAAAACATTAACAAAACCTCACCACTTCTATTCTTATCATGCCCCAAAATCTAAGATCCTTGGGACCCCTAAATCACGAGGCATGACAGGTCCATAATAACTAAAGTAAAAAAATTTTTAATTAATAAATCTCATTGAACAATAATTACATGAACAAATAAACTCCTCCACATGGTACTAATATTTAATGTGAAATTCTCGCAACTCATTCTTCAATCCCGATCCCACATGCAAGCTAGGTATCCTCTATGTTGGGCTCAACTGCAAAATCTGAGGAAAAACAAAAGGGTGAGTATAACTCTGCAAGTAGACCCACTATAAAACCGTAGCAAACGGGTAACAATTAAGGTATCAAATTTCGAAGCCACGGTTTCAAACAAATCAGCAAGGAGCGGAATATAGCAATCTCAATGGTAATAAAGTCAAAAAATAAGATCAAATCAACTACAAATTGGAAAAATCGGATTTCAGAAGAGTTTACACAAGACGGTGGAAATAAGCAAGATAATCCAACAATTAATCAAAATTATTACAAATTGGGTCACGGAATATGAATTCAGATATTTCAAATGTAATTTCACAACTGCTTAAACCATGGTAACAAAAGAAATAGTTCAAATCAAAACATCAATAGCGAAAGTGGTAATCAATATGAATGTGAAATAAATCATGAGCCAAAGTCACTAACTTATGAGTCATATCTTTAGCAAAATTAAATACAAATTTAACAAGGATGAAAATGTACAATCTTCGAAGCAACAAAGAGGGTTAATTAAGACATCACAATTTAGGAGCGATATCCTAAAACCAATCTAAAGATAAGATATCTCCACAGTAGACAAAATATTAAAGTATGCTTGCCAGAATTAAGCTGCGCTAAGTACAAAGTACCTGCCAGGGACAAGCCATTTTCATATCCAAATTGGCACAAGGCCTGAGATACTGGTAATCTCTATAAAATAAAGTGGGTCTAGCTGCATACTAAGAATATTGCACAAAGGGGTCCCAATCCCAATGTCATACCCAAAAGGGCTAAATTCGGCGTGTGAGCATCCCCATTGATGCGTTGCCCATACTTTAGAGAATGCCTTGAGGGTATAAATAGCAAATCTAGGAATTCAAAGTCGTTTAATCACAAAGATGGCCAAGTGTTAAGATCATAAATTGAATCACATGTTATAAGAATTCTCCACATTTTTCAGCATCTTAAATCCAATGATAATTAACGATCAACAATAAAATTTACAAAAATCAATTGCAGTATAATGGTGGCAAGGAAATAAGACTAGGTCTAGCATAGCCATCATGTATACGCATGTCAAAGGTAACAAAGTATTCTAATAATGTAGGATTATTTCAATAATTCAAAGTGTCACAACCCGAGCCCAAGAATCGGGGATTAGGGTTACCCCAATTCGTGACACATGTACTCCCGTGCATTTCACACCTGGACCATAGTCTGACTGAAATTACACAAGGGATATTCACATGCTTACACGTGTGAAGTGTTGAACAGATCATCTGACTAAGCATTTAATGCACGGAAGCCTGTCAATATCGCCTATAATTTTTCTTCACATTTCATTGAACAGTTCAGCAAGCCCATTACAACCATCGAACAATCCAAAAATTAACATTCAAGAATATAAGATTAATAGATTAATTATACACATGTCCTATACTACCCAAACATGATGTGCGATGCATGCAAGGAGAGCAAGAATAACATTCTATGAAGGGAATACCGGAAGGTAAAAACATAAGGAGATCAAGATATATACAATACAGTCTACATGGGTGCAAACATATGTACAAACTAAAAGAGCCAAAATCCCAATGTATATAATTCTTAACTACTAGTGAGTTGCTCTCGACAAACGAGACAGTCAGCAAACTTCTGCTGTCCACCAATACCATTTGAAAGAACCATTGCGGTCTCTTTCTACGCTACCTGGATCTGTGCCAAACTAAGGATCCAAGCTAAGGCCCTACAAAGTCTTATAACAATACCTATTAATCCTAGTTTTCAATGGACTCACGACTTAACTGTGGTGACTTATGGCTTAGCCGTATGTATCTTACGGCTTGGCCGTATTATGAACTATGGCTCAGCCGTAGTTCCCAGAGTTGCCTCCGCATTTGCAGCGAGCCACGGTTGAACCGTGCTTCCTCTTATGGCTTAGCCATATATAGTCTATGGTCAAGCCATGGTTTGGCTACGGGTTAGCCGTAGCTCAACATACGACTTGGTTGTGGCTCAGCCATAGAAGGTTATCAAATTTTTACACTTTTGGGATTTCAAACCGTAAAAAGGCTTACGGCTGGACCACAGCTAGGTTACGGCTCAGTGGTAGTACACCCTACGGCTTAGCTATAGCTTGGCCGCAGTACAATATTAGGTTTTTCTGCTCTTTGGGGTCCTAGCCATAAAAAACTTACGGTTTAGCCATAAGCTTCAGGTTGTGTCAGGCGTTTTCAGGTCAGTATTCCAAAAGGGCTGCAAAAACACATGTAAATGAATTGATTTACACGAATTATAAAGTACCAACATGCACTAAACCAAAATTTGCTTATACTTGCCTTCAATTAAGCTTTTCAAGCTCTTAATCCTTTCTTCGGCTCAGTTTGGGTATTTAAGAACTAAGTGCCATGCATGCCAGAAATGAAGAAATAGATAAGTGCATATATCAACTGAGAGTCTTCTTGACTTTATTAACCCAAGAGATCATTGAATGAGAAGAGATCTTACTTAATAAGAGCTAGAGAGCAATAAGGAGCAATTGGAGATATATCTACAACTCCAACAAGGAAAAAAAGACAGAAGAAAGCGAGAATGGTGGAGTAGTGACTTGAAACCCACCTGAAAAATATCTCTTGATGCAGAACAGAAGAAGAAAAAGAAGAAGAAGAAAACGAAGAAGAGAGAAGCTGAAGAAGTCGTTGGAGAGTCAATGAGGCGGTGGTCTCTCCTTATATAAGACAAGGTTTTAGGAAGTTTATAAGAAAATCGTTCTAGTTTATCTTATTTTCAATATAAGTCAAATGAAGGTCCAACTGAATCAAATGACATCTAATGCGTTCGGGTCAAGTACGGAAGTTAACGAGTTCAATAAGAAAAATGTAATGGTGTCAATATGATGCATGTATGATATGAAACCAAGTATTCTAAAATTACGAAAAAGGGCTTTATCTACTTAGGTAAGGCCAAACCTGACCTAACTATCTATCCATGCCTGAACTTAACCCATTGGGACCGAATTAAAAAAAATCTCATTAATTAGCTAGTAATCACAATTAATTACTCACAATCCAGCTTAGCTTGGGTCGGACTGTTACATAAAGTTGCACATCTTTAAACCAAAACGAGACAAGGTATGAAAACTCTATGGCTAAGGAACTATGGTAAGACTACTTGCCTCTTTCAACGGTGATTGATGGACTTGACCTGTTCCGATCTAAATATCAAGGAGATTCGATGCGGGTCCCTGTTAATGACGGTTTACAATTGGTTTAGCAATAAGATCCAATAATTCAGGTTCATGCACGGGCTCTATTGGATTTGGGTCAAGCTTGATCATGTGTCAAAAGTGATAGAATTGTCACATGTTGGCTTTAGGCCCGAGCAGGTCCGTGCAAGTGGCCATGAGTAATAAGGGGGTATGCATGATCATAGGTTAAATGGGTTGGATTTATAACAATGAATTGGATTCGAAAATCAGCAAGTGAGGCTAAAAAACTTCGGGTTTAACAAGTTCATTAGGTGGGCTAAGGACAATGGTTTAAATGGGTTTCATCAATGGGCTCAGGCCTAGATCTCTATGCTAGAATGGGCCCTGCAGGTCCTGGCATATCCTTGTGGGGCCCAAGTTTATCAAGAAGATGAAAGAAAAAAGAAGAAGGATATAGGGATGGGCACGTGGAAGAAGATGTAGCAGGAGTGGGTCTTGGGGGTGATGAATCTTGTCCTAATGCATGGTAGAGAGGGCTTGGGTTGTGGAAGAACGGCTAGATGATGATGATGAAGGGTGATATGATGAATTCTAAGCCCAATGGAAAGCCATGCTATCATGTGCAAAGTAAAAAGAGGATTGCAACAATAGTAACATGAAAAGAAAGAGAGGAAGAAGGGAAAAGACTTACAAAAAATAGAGCACTCTAAGAAGGAGGAGAGAGAGCATTTGAATGTGACTAGAGGGAATGAATAGAACCCTTTCTAGAAAAAGAAAAGAGAGTCTCCAAAAGAATAAGAGTCTTATACTAAGTTAGGCAAGGAGAAAATTTTAGGTTGGACTCTAAAACACAAGTTAAAATTGAACACTAATTTCAAGGTGGGGTTGAGATAGGAAAATACAACAAGAAGAAGCCTAATCAGTTTGAATATCTTGGTTGAGCCAGACTCCTTAATATGCCAAATTCTAGCAAAACATGTCTCACAAATAATTCTAAATTTTAAAAATAGAATAACACAAATGCATGTGGGGTCCATCACAGATCAAATCAGAGGTCAAGTTTAATTTTAATTGAAAATAAAAATTCAGGTCATTAAAATTCCGAAGTACACCACTAATACTTGCTGGGCCTGGCTTCCCTCTTGATGCACCATCAACATTAAATTTAAACATACCAAGGGGAGGAGGAGACCAAACGATGGGCTTCAATACCTTAAAGAGCCACACCCCATACAAGCTTCCAAATTAAAAAAGATGTCATCAAAGGTGAAGTTAGAAAATATAACACTCCAACCCAACTTAATCCGAATTAGTAGCTAATTATTTGCGATATTGTTGTTAAGTGTGTCTTGGTTTTGCTTTTCTTTGGTTTTGAGCAATGGATAGGTAGTTGGGTTGAGTTTGACCTAATTAGGTAGTTTCGAGCCCTTTTTCGTAATTTTCGCTTTTGTCAGATATTGTCAGTTTTGCGTCATCTTGATGTCAACATGTGTATGTCGTCGAGCTCGTCAATCTTCATAATTGCTTCGAATGCTAACGACTTCGTTTACTCCCGTTAGATCGCTACTTGACTCGAACTGTAAATTGTGTAAACATGTGGACTTTCTTGCAATTTGGACTCATCTTTATCTTATAAAAGACCCAACCATCGCCTTCCTTTCTTCTCCGTCGTCTTCTCTCCTGCTCTTCTCTCTCTCGTTCATCTCTCTTTCTTTTTCTTTCATTTCTTCCTTGTTTAAGTGAGAAAGGAAGCAGTGCATTTGTCATCTTCGCGTGAATTCGACGGTATATCTTGTGTTTCGTTGTGTTTTTCCTCTTTGGTCTTCCTCCTATGTCAGTTTGGTGCATGTATGCAACGTGCCTTTGCGTTTTTGAGTGTTTGATAAGTAGAATTGTGTTGGACAGCGGATTGAGCCCAAGACAACAACCGGTGTGTGTGATTTTCATTTGAGGCAAGTATAAGCACAAGTAGCTTGAACACTTATTGGTAATGCTTTGATTGTATGTATGTGTACTCTTTTTATATGGATCATTGATGTACAGCCCTATTGAGTAAGTTTTGTTCTTATTTGCTTCATTCAGTTGAGAATTCGCTATTTCTGTACCTGTTTCAGGAAATCGACCCAGTGCACTCACGGTTAAGCTGTGAACTGTACTACAGTTGAACAAACTCCTTTCTAACCAAAGGCCCGTTTGTAGTCTTCATTGATTTCGAATCTATCAACTTCATTGGAGAAGAGGAAAGTTCTTTCCTTCCAAATAGACCCTAAAACAACAAAATGAAATAATTTCGAAAGAGTAAGGCCACGTCCAACAAAATGTCCTCCCAACCACGACTCTGCCACATCCGCAATCTTCTCCAAACAACACCAAGTAATCCCACATCTCTCCAAGAAATGACCCTAAACACCAGCTTCTACATCACAATGAAGAAAAAGGTGGTTGACTGATTCCACATCCTTATGACACGTCACACAGATGTTTAAAATATTTGAGGCCAATATCCCTCTTCTTCCCAAATTATCTATTGTCAAAACCTTTTCCGCCACACCTAGCCAACAAAAAACCTCAACCCTTGAAAGAGCCAAACCCATCAAAAGTAAAGAAGAAGATGCGTAGGAGATTGGTTCCCTTCTAAGGCCAAGTAAAAAGCCTTCACAGAGAACTCCCCAAATGTAGAAGGTTTCCAAATCCGAGAATCCAAGGAATTCCTACGCCAAATATATATATATATATATATTAGAAAGCATACTCAAAAGCTCCCTATATTGGATATCCTCCAAGTACCAAAGCCTTCTCCAAAAAGAAACACCCCACACCTAAGAACCAATTCTTACCTGATAATAATCAATCACAAGAATCTTCTTATTGATTATCACTTTAATAATCATAGGAAATAATTCACATAGAGGGCCTTACCCCACCTAATCATCCAACCAAGACCTCACACTCTTTCCCTCCCCCACCATAAAACCAGCCCCTTTGGACAACATCTCTCTTGTCACAAAAGACTCCTCCACAATCGAAGCAATAGCAACCCATAAACCCGATCAATGATACTCGAGCTTGGATTGGGCTGCCATCCCCACTTGTCTACCCCATACTTTGTAGCAATGACCCTCCTCCAAAGTGGTTCTTCCTCCTCCCCAAACCTCCACCACCACTTTATTAAAAGAGACACATTCTTGAATTCCAACTTACCAAGAACTAATCCCCCACTTCCTGTTGGTTTAATCACCTCACTCCACAGGATTATATGTAATTTTTTCTTAGCACCTTCACACCCCCCCCCACCCCCCCCCCCCCCCCCCCCCCCAAGAACACACACACACACACAACAACAACAACCCAAAAAAGAAAAAAAAAGAAAGAAAGAATTCCTACAAATGCGATCCACCCTTTCCACCACAAACTTTGGCATCTTAAAAATATAATACACTGGGATATTAGACAAGTAGGATTTGATCAGCATTATCCTTCCACCCATCTACCCAAAGATAAATAATGTTTCTTCCAAGGTTTTTCAATTATCGGATCCCACAAAGACTTAGATTGCAGTTTCACCCCAATAGGAAGGCCAAGATATACTATAGGGAGGGTTCTTGCTTTACATCTGATCATGGTTGCCAGAGAATGAACGGTTTCTTTAGGACACCCAATCCCCACCAACATGCTCTTGGAAATATTCACCTTTAAGCCTAACACTAATTGGAAACACCTCCAGATTCTTTTCGAAGCCAATAATTCTTCCCTCTTGGTAGCACTAAAGAAAATGGTGTCATCAACAAATTGTAAATAGGAGACAACCTCCCCGCTACCGGTCACCTCAAAACCACTAATCATCCCTAACTCTCTAGCCCTCACCATAAGAGTACTTGGGGCTCCACTATAATCATAACAAGAAAAGAAGAGTGAGGATCACCTTGCCGAATACACCTAGAAGCTTTGAACAACCTTGATGGAGAGCAATTGACCAAAATAGAGAGGGAAGCAGTAGAGTTCATTCACAGATCCATCGACACTTTTTTTTTATCTTCAAACAAAGTGTGTATCGATAGGTATGGAGTTGGCGGAATTGCATGAGGTGTAGATTTACTCTCCACGTCTTGTGTTCAAAATTGACCTGATATGCATTTATGTAGGTTTAGCGGGCTCTGCGGGACGATTAGTATGTTGGGTCAAAGACCAAAAGAAAACCATGTCATATATATATATATATTAGGTGTATCTGGGACTAGAGTATTGGCCTGGTTGATAAGCCACCCATTCCCCTAGCACCCACTAGGGATCGATCCCTAGCGGGTGCTTTGTTATTTCCACTGGCCAGTGGGCTAATCATCTGAGTCGCATTACATACCACGTATATTTTTTCTTAAAAAAATCTCACTTCTTGAAAGGCCCACTTCTATAGATACGGATCAAATGACCACAGCACTAATTTATATATTCTAGCTTTAAATCTTAGCTCTCCTTGGTAGTTTAAATGACCAAGTATGGTGCAAATTTATTGTGATAACATCATATGCTTAATAATGTTTGAATGGTGTCAAATTAGACTTGATGAGTAAGCGTTTCTGAAAGGAATGGATAACTAATTGGTGCACCTCAATCCTATTACAAGTACTTTGAATTTTGGGGCCTTAAAATCGAGGGCTAAGAAAGGCCAGCCCCTGATCAACCCATCCAAACTGCTTTCCCCCTCACATAAAATATGTAACATGTGAGGAACGGCGGTGACTGATCACACCCTTCTTTTTATCTTTAAGATATGTTAAATAAATACGAAACCATTCTTACAAAAGAAATGATCCCTTGGTGGCCCTCAGCACAGAGCTGATTTTGGAGCTAAAAGCCTAAAATCATAGTCATCCTAGAGCATAGAAAAACTTCACTCAATTTTCACTTCTTGTAAAATGTTATACACTATTGAATTGATTATGTGCAGAGAGAAAAGAAATAATTTTTATATAATCAATCCAACAGTACACAGGTATTATATGAAAGGAGTAGAGTCAGGCCAGGTCAACAGTTCTAAGATATAGAAGCCTGAGCAACGCCCTTGTACTGTGTGCTTGCTTGTTATCCCTCATTCTAATTCATGGCCTAAGAAACGTGAAGGGCTGGGAATAAAGGCCCAACAGTCTAGCCCAGCTCACTTTCATCCGTACCTTTTCTTGCATGTTATTATTCTTGCCTCCAGTTGACTTGTCCGTGTGCTCTCCCCTTTGGCAGATTCATAGGACTGCGGAAGCATTGATAATCCTTCTGGCCAGTCTCCGAGTCAAGCTGTTCTAACTCTCAGAGGACAATATCTGAAACAGGAATATTTGGTTGTTTACCAAAAACAAAGACAAGGTCAGAGCAACACAAGTTCAAAACTGAAACTAAATCGAAAGAGAATGCAGAAAGACTCTTCCATTGCTCCAATGCATGTGGCCCTCATTCCAAGCGCCGGAGTGGGGCATCTGATCCCATTTCTTCGATTCGCAGCGGGCCTCGTCGCTCGGGGATGCACTGTTACAGTCATCTCTATCCTTCCCACAGTTTCCTCTGCTGAGTCCTCTCATTTGTCGCACTTCTTCTCTACCTACCCGCAAATCCACCGCATGGAATTTCACCTGCTCCCCTATGAACCCTCCACTGCTACCCCCGCAGATCCTTTCTTCCTTCAATGGGAATCCATTCGCCGCTCAGTACACCTGCTCCCTCCTCTCCTCACATCCACTTCACCCCCTATCTCTGCGCTTATAACCGACATCACCCTCTCCTCCTCCATCATTGAAGCTGTTGCTAACCTCCCCTTCCCCAACTACATCCTTTTCATCTCTTGCACCGCCATGCTCGCCTTGCTCGCCTACTTCCCAATAGCTTCCAAGTCTGATACTTTTGACAAGAACAATCAACTTGAAATTCCTGGCCTACAACCCATTCCAAACTCTGATATCCCTCCTTTTCTACTACATCCATCTCACCTCTTCAGGACCAATTTCATGGAAAACAGCGTTGCGCTCGCGAAAGTTGATGGAATAATAGTGAACACTTTTGACGCACTGGAGCCCAACGCTCTCATGGCATTCAACAATGGCATTGTAGTACCTGGTCTTCCACCTGTGTTCACAGTCGGGCCTCTGGAGCCCTGCAGTTTCGAGCGTGTCAGAGAAGGCACACAACAGCAGCTGTTCTCGTGGCTCAATGCGCAACCAGCAAGGTCTGTTGTGTATGTGAGTTTCGGAAGCAGGAATGCGCTCTCAAGGGACCAGATCAAACAGTTGGCCGAAGGGTTAGAAAAGAGCAACTGTCGGTTTCTGTGGGCGGTGAAGAGCGAGATTGTGGATAAAGAGGAGAGGGTGGCATTGGGGGAATTGGTGGGTGATGAGTTCCTGGAGAGGGTGAAGGAGAAGGGGCTTGTGGTCAATGCTTGGGTGGAGCAGTGGGGGGTGCTGGGGCACCCTGCAGTGGGGGGATTCCTGAGCCATTCCGGGTGGAACTCGGTGACGGAGGCGGCATGGCATGGGGTGCCTATGTTGGCGTGGCCACAAGCCGGGGATCAAAG
The DNA here is from genome assembly GCA_037013555.1 of Sextonia rubra. Classification (NCBI taxonomy): domain Eukaryota; kingdom Viridiplantae; phylum Streptophyta; class Magnoliopsida; order Laurales; family Lauraceae; genus Sextonia; species Sextonia rubra. Next base: position 60,590,273 of record JASUAD010000001.1, read on the forward strand.
GATAAATGCTCAGGTTATGGAGAGAAGTGGCTTGGGCATTTGGGAGAGGAAATGGGGCTGGGGTGCGGACAAGGCCAAGGTGGTGATGGGGGCTGAGATTGGAGAGAAGGTGCAGGAGCTCATGAATAATGCAGGCATCAGGGTCAGAGCCGCGCGAGTTAGCGAAGAAGCAAAGCGAGCCATTTCTACTGGGGGCACATCTTCAAATTCATGGATGAATTTGATAGAGAAAATGAAATCTAAGGTCATCTGAGAGGAATGCATGGAACTCCATTAGAACTACTATCTGTTATTTTCGTATTTCACTGCTACATTAGAACTACTATCTGTTATTTTCGTATTTCACTGCTACATTAGAACTACTATCTGTTATTTTTGTATTTCACTGCTACTGCCAATTGTCTGGAATGCTCTAACCCTCAATTGCTATCCGACAGCCAGGAAAGGTGCTGTTGCAACATTCCTTATCACGGCTTTCTCCTTGTGCAAGGCTAGTCGTGAGCTCATCCCTAACAACAGCAGAATTCCTCAGACAAAAATCAAAACTTTCCTTTACAGACATCCAGTTTTTATCTCAGAGTCAGATTTCCAATTCCTGTCACTGGCAGCACGATAGAGTCTATTTTCTGCTCTGACATTGAATGGCCACTACACTAGCCACGGACGTGGAATACTTCTGAATTACTAATAAACTGAACCAAAAAGACCCGCCGAATTGATCCACATTCTATGCCCAAAAATATTGAATTTGGCTGGAATGATCATCCACGTGAAATTTAAATCGTAGACCAATAGCAACAGAGGACAAACAGATGAATGGTTATAGTTTAAACAGTCTGACTTTTCCCACGTTGACTGTGAGTGGACCACCTCATCCTGGAGAGGGGCCACCAAGGAGAACTAAAATTCTATGAGGGTTTGCCCCCACCGTAACTTTGGGTGGACTTATCACAGCCTGTCACGTTACCACAGACAACACTGCCTTGGATGGGGCAGCTACCCACGTGCATGGCAAGCTGCCCCTTGATGATGCGTGGGGTGAATGCCCAGAGGATCCTGATTATGCATTTGATTGGACACCACTGATAATGCCTTAGATGGGACACCACTGACATTGCAGACTCTTGATTGGTTCACTTATAACCACTGTGAGTCGAAAGCCTCATGGAAGCCGCACCTTTAACCACTTAATAAGGGTGCATCTTAGGCTTGTCCATGAATTGACACACAATATTGACTGCAAAAGCAAAGTTTGGTCGGGTTATAGTAAGATATTGTATACCACCGACAACACCAAATTGTATCAACAGCTATACACCGGTATCTGCCATCACCATACTAATATATTACTTAAAACCGATTTCAGTCTTAGGCACCCCAAAATATCACCACCATATCAGACATTTTTAGATATCGGTCAAATTATCGGTATCGTTATAATGGTTCTGATTCAGTGTTGAAAAATAAATAAAGAAAAAAAAAGGAAAGAACAAAAAAAAAAGGATAAAGGGAGAAGGTAGACAGTGACGCTTTTTTTTTTTTTTCCTTAAGCTATATGTTGGGGATCAAACATGTTGACCAAATGCCCCATTCATGCCGTGTTCGGCAATGAAAACATGTCCCTTTTAAGCTCACAAAATTCGTGGGTTCCACTCCAGTGTCTAAAGTTTTATCCAACTCAATTAAATGCCCCCAGTTTAATAGATGGGGTCCACATCACTGTATTTTTCTTATAACCCTTATTTTTAATGTCATTATAACTCTTAATGCACTTAATTTTTTAATTATAACTTTAATAATCTCAGAAAATTTAAACTACTAAAGGGACGAACTCCTTTTATAATGGACCCTGATCAAATTTTATTAGTAAGATGTAGACCCACTATCACATCAATGACACTAATAAAACATGTGAATAAAATATTAAAATATTAAATGAAGTATCTAAACTTTTTCATTGAACTTATTCCGCTAATTAGGCCCTAACAAAATTTACTCCTTAAAAAGATGGACACTATTGTCACAAGCAACAAAGTAAAAATGTACATAAAGTATTAAGAACAGTCCAAGTATATCATAATGGTCAAACCGACAGGCGGGCAAAATCCTATTAGAGATATTAGTTTCTTCTGTCTGTCTATCTAAAGTTATTAAATGGACAATAAGCATAATTTTTATTTTTAACCATGCATTTTTTTTTATTTTTGATATGAATTAACGATATTTAACAATGAAATTTTTTTATGAGCAACATTTGCCACTCATGAATACAATAAATTAAATCCCACTCATGAATACGAGGAATTAGCAATGTTTGCCACAAAGGAATTACCGGCAATGTTTCTCCTCACTATATATTATGTGAATGCTTATGCGAAACGTATAAATGAAGGATCGGCTTGAGGGATATTTGTTTTTAGTTGTTCTTGGGAGTAAATTTGGTCAAAAATAAAGAACTAGATACTATATATAAAAAAAAAGTAGTTACTCCATGAACCTCTGTCAAGGGTGTTTTTAGTAAAAACTCAAACTACGGGAGCCTTTTGTGATTTTGTGATAACATTGGGTTTTTTTGCAAGAACACTTATTTATTTGCATGCATGCATTCATTCTGTAATTTTTAGAGTTGAAAAAGGTTTGTTGTTGAAATATCACTATATACATAAATTACTCAACTCTAAATCGAAAATTTCCTAGATCAAAAAATTTTCATTGATAGTGTAAATATGAGTCCAAAATAAGTAGCGATAAGATTTGCTTGGTAGAATTTTGTGAATTAGATTAGAAGTTAAGTCTACTAAGAGTTTGCATGCACAAATAACCATAAGAAAATAATATATAAGAGAACAAAATCTTTCATCTGCTATAATATTCTACTTTTACTTTCATTTTTATCATATTTGTGCTTTTCTTAATGTAAATTTAGACAAAAGATCAAAATATATGAAAATCAATTTGGTTTTATATTAGGGAGGTCAATTGTAAAAGTTAATCTTCTTGCTTGAGAAATTAATAGAAAATGCTGAATGAAAAGGAAATTAAACTTACATATGGTCTTTATTGATCCAAAGAAAGCCTACAATAGGATATCTAGAGATTTATTTGATGGTTTTCAAATAAAAGAAGTGTTCCAAGAGATTATATTAAAATCATTAAAGACATGTATGAAGGAGTAGTGATAACTATAAAAACTATCTTTAGACTGAAAGCTGAGCTTCCAGTGACCATATATTTGCATCAACGGTCAATCCTACGCCATTGTCTCTCACACTAATTAGATTCTAGCTCATCCTATTCTTCCGCTACTCTACTATCCCAACATAAATAAAGTTGTGACTACAGCAAAGAACACAATGATGGGATTCTAGGTGCTGGGGAATTCCACTTTCATTCAACTATGACTAGCAAAGAACACAATGCCTGGAATCTAGGTGTTGGGGAATTCCACTTTCACGCAACTATGACTAGGAGCCAGAATGCAAACAAGTAAACTAAAAGACAACACCTATATGAGGAATTCTCAAAACCCCCCCATTTTAAAAAGGAGAGTTTTTCCCCCCTCCTAATTTGTCAAATGAGATAATGCCACCTTACCTTTACATGCTAATTCATATTAAAAGATAAAAATTAGAGATGTTTAAATACTTTGACTTCCTAAATAATAGTATAAGAGGAACACATTAACCAATAAAAAAATGTGTGTTTTTCTTAAAAAAGCGCCCTGGGAGTTTTCTACCATACCTATATCTATCTATCTATATATATAAATATGTCTTTCTCCATAGCAAATTATCAGCGCATATCTATGTCTTTCTCCATAGCAATTATCATTTGATTATTGTAAATTAACATTATAATTATTTTTAACCTCTAGAATTAATAGAAACCAACACCTCATAAACAAATTTTGTTCCATTTCAAACCTTTTGATGAGATGGTAACAAGAAACAAAACACTCTCATTGCGTGTTGTGCTAAATTTTTTGTATTTGATGATCTTTTATCTTTACTAAACATACATTTTTACATGTTTTTTCCTAATAAATTCAACTTTTAGTCATTTTAGCCAAAACTTCCACTATATATGCATTCAATAAAAAAATTTGTCATTAAGAAACATAAGTAGCAATAATTTGATCAATTTTATCAACGTGATGGTGAGCGAAGAAAATTAAAATTTGAGCCTGTCCTGAATCCGGTTAGGGTCAAAGTCTTATAAAGACCCATACTATCACAACCTAGGCCCTAGAATCCACAGATTAGGGTATCTCCCGATGCACAACACTTATACTACTACAAAATTTCCATCTGCACTTAAGTTTAGTCAGAATTCCACAAGGGATATTCACATTCTGTCATATGTAAGGTACTGACACGGGCAATTATCCAAGTACTCTACAAGCCAGAAGCCTGTCAATATCACCTTTAATTTTCAACTTTACATAAAACATTTAAATAGTATCAATCGTCACATGAATCAATCCGCAACTGACAATCAATATACAAAAGAGATGTATATTATAACTATCGGTAACCTGTACATCCTATCAAATGTTGTAAACCTGTATGTATACCGGTATGTAACTAAATATAAAAATGAATATCTGTACAGGTCTAGGCAACAGTATAAGAACAATATAGTCATATGATAAAAGATATAAATGTCTAGAACAACTATGCAAATATCAGTCTATATGCATCTAGATACAAAATGATCATGATCCCAAAATCCCAAAAGTATAATCCCTAGATACACTCGTGTTGCACTACAGTTAGTGGTCAGTCAAAGGGCCTCTGTTATCCACTCGTCAAGGCCTAAAGGAAATGTTGTGGTCTCCTCCTCTGTTTCCTCGATCTCAGTGGAACCAAAATCGAGATATGAGCCTATAACACAAATAAATAGCTGTGAATAAACAATTCAGCAAAGCATAAGCATGATTAAGATAATAAAAGCTATGTCTAATAGAATTAGAAACATGATAATTGCAAGAGATCTGTTACAGTCTACTAGGCAATATTGTGCATAGAATTAATCGTGCTGTACGAGTCAATAATGAAAACAAAATCAATTCGGCTACTGCATAATGTTATATCCTCCTAGCAGGGATCCTGTCAGTGAGCACACCAATGACCATGCCTAGTACATCTGAGTCCCTAGTTTCTTGGTTGCAGTGTCCCATATACCAACTGCAGTGGTAATCAATCAATTTCTCCAAGTTCGACCCCATTGAGTCTTATAAGGGAGAACCTAAGTAGAGCTTGACTAATTTGAATCAATCAACATAAATTGAATAAGGTCCCTATCAAATTCAATCATATTCCATTCTAGTCTAATTCAATCTTTCTTACTCAATTTGAAATATGAATTCAATATCAATGATAATAATAAAACAATTAGTACAGTATCATTAAACAATGATTCAAGATCAAGTAAACAATAGTTGAGGGAATCAATTCAGTATCATTGTAAACAAGGATTCAATACAATCTGAGAGATCATTATTTGTATTTAACAATATGCAATGCGATATAATTTAGGGAATCAAAGAGGTTTACTAACCAACCTTAAACTAATCACCCGTAGCCTCTAACCATCCATTTCAATGTAGTTTTAGGTTATTTGATACACTTCTATCTTTACTTGGTGTTATAGTGTATAAAACATGTATCAAATGCATCCATGGTTAAGTACTCCACATTCAAGAAATAATACATGAATAAATCCCAGCCAAGATTATTCATGCATATTTAATTACTGTTGAGCCAATTGTGAGGGTTTACAAGGTTTCAAAGCTAAGGACTTACAAGGTCTTTAGGTGTTTTATGCTCCTATAGTTCAATTTCATATCACAATTAACCTCAAGGTTAATTGTGAAGTGTTTAAGAATATTTGGGAATGAAAATAAAACTCCGAAGTCAATTTAAAAGAAGTCTAGAATTGACCTTTCAAGTTTGCAAGGTGTGCTCAAGCGCGGCCTCAGGCAAGCTCAAGCGCCTTTACTACTATTTTGAAAAGTTTTCACTGATGGGTTTTGATAAGAGAATTCTGCACTGGCGCTTGTGTGCATGGTCACATGAGAATTCTCTCTACGCATTCTGTAACACCCTCGATTCTTCTTAAAATCACCTGCATATAGAACCATCTATTCACCCATTCCAATCTCATCATAATACCTTATCCAACTCCCTTCAATACTACTATCATTGTTCATTCCACCAACATCATTCTTTTAGAAATTCTATTCCTAAAACCATATAACGTAAGGAGAAGGGCTAAAATTATAAAACAATTGATTCGATCAACACAGTCAAACAACTACCAGCATGCATTCAAATTTATATGCTTATACTTACCTTGATCACTAGCTTGCTTACAAATTCCGTTGGCTTAATTCAAAGAAAAAACTCAAAAATCTCAAGCCCTAACATGCAAAACAAACATGATGATGAGGATATGAGTTACACGCAATGAATAGGAGTCTAGATGACTCAATTGGATCAAGAATTCTGTAAATGGGTTACCATATCCTACCTTAACAATTTGTAGAGAAGGACATTCAAATTTTTCCCCAATTCATCACAAGAGAAGAAGGAGAAGACAACAAGGATGAAAGTGAAGTCCTTCAATCACACATGCATGCCCTTTTGATTGTGCTTCTTAAGAAGAAAGGAGAAGTAAAATGGAGGGATAGAAAATGAGAGAGCTCCAGCTGAATTTAAGAAGAAAATGGCCGAACGTTGTGCGTAGCTCCTTATACATCAGATTTTCTGGACTTTATAAGAAAGTCCATCTCCTTTTGTGTACTTTCAATTTAAATCTAATGAAGGTCCAACTGCATCAAATAAGGAAAAACAAGTTTTGGATCAACACAAAAGTTAACGAGCTCGACAAAACGAACGTGATGGTATAATATGAAGCATGCTTGATGCAAAAATACAATATTTGAAATTACGAAAAAGGCTTCATCTACCTAATCAAGGTCATCAAACCCATCGCAAATTGCCTAATTGTGATCTGAACTCAACCCATTAGACTCGAAAAAAACAAAAAAACAAAAAAAAACCTTAATCTAAACTCAAACTATACTAATCATACTTATGTATATTAATACTAGATTAATTAGGTACTAATCATACTTAATTAGCTCGGGTTGGAGTATTACATGTACCTACCCTGAACCCAACTAACTCACTGCCAAACAACCTCTAATTGAAGAAATATCATATTTTAAATTTCTTAGAGTTTTCACATCTCAATATCATTTATACATAAATATCATATTTCAAGTTTCTCAAGTTTCTAGTAAACTTTTAAAAAAATTATATTTATTATTTATTTAAAATTTCAATCATGTGTTTTTTAAGAAAGCCATTTATTTTGTGTTCAGTGATTGAGATATTATACGTAGCATCCTTCCTATCGATGATTATAAACTTAAGACTATAGGTTTCTTGTTTTTTGATAAATACTTCTATTTTTATTTTATGTATAAAAATAGATATATGAAGTCAAAATAAATTTAAATGGTATTTTTAAGTATGACTGTTGTTGCCCTAAACGCGGGGCATTTTTGTTAGTGCATTATGAGACCAGACACCTATCAATTCTCTACTACTGTATTTTTTGAGTTCTTTTACTGAAGCCCCCTATATTTTCACAGTACCTCAAAATGGCTACTGTATTTTGAGATTTTACTAAAAACACAATTGACTACGGTTTACATGAAACAAAAAGCAATAGAATGCCCTATTTTTATTTTTTGATGGATTTGCTGCTACGTGGAGTTTCCATCTGAGTAGAGTACGAAGACATGAGTCACGAGTGAGACGGGGTTTGCCTTCTTTTTCTTTCATCTTTTTAATTAAATAAGTGAGAAGGGACTATTTTACGTTACTCCTTTCTCCCCAATTCCCTGAATCCCTGCTTCCCAAATGTCACTCCCACTGTGCGTGGGATGAAATTTTCATAATTGTTAGGAATTTTCCAGGTTTCAACTAGAGTTTTCTACATCTTGCCAGAGCTTCAGAAGATTAAAAACCATTTCATCAAATAAAACAAGATCTCTCCCTTCAGAGCCATAGTTCAAAAAATCCATCAGAAATATAACAAGCTTCAAATTTGCAGAAGGCTAAGAAAAATCCCCTAACATTCTATACAACAAGCCTGCACTTCTTAATCAAAACCAAATGAATTTATAGGAAATCGATGATATGGGTCCCATTTCCAAGAATTGAAGCAAAACAATTATTTTCAAAAGAAAGGAGAGAAGAATTGAAGAGAGGAAAGAAATTAGGAAAAAAATGCAAAATTGGCTTCATGGTCCCACACACATTCACATGTGATCACTTGTGGGACGTCCAAGATGGGGTCCATCTAATTGCTGCATATTTTAAGATATTTTCAAGAAAATCTAATTAAAGATGAAGAAGGAAAGCCACATATGAGAGTTTTTCTTTGCAAAGGAGTAGAAATTGAAAAAAGAAAAAAAGAAGCAAAAAATTGCAAGAAAGCATGGACACCCAACAAGATTTGGGTTCAGATTTTCTTGTAAAATAAAAAGAAAAAGAATTCAAGGAGAGTTATCTTAAAATATCTCGTTGATCTTAAAGCCAACAAGGAGAATCATTCATAGAGGGAAGGTTGACAACACAAAAGACAAAGGAGGAAGTTCTACACCTTATGTGGGCCATATTTAATTTCAAGTGAGGATTTTTCTCTAAGATATCTCTTAAAAGAATCTCAATGCAAGGTGGTAATGAGAAGAATAGAAAGAAGCATCAAAGAAGGATTCCAAAAGAAGAAGAAAAAAAAGCAAGCCAAGCCCAAGTGGTTCTCTCGCCCAAGCATGAATATGCACCCAATTGTTTTTCCAATTTTAATTATTTTAAAGATTTTATCAAATCAAGTGAGAAAGGAAATGTTGGGGCTTGAAAAAGTATAAATAGGGCACCCTAGTGGTATTCCAAGGCATGGAAGAATTACCCACCTCCCACCTCTAGATCTCCTACACTCATCTTTCCCTCTCTTGTCCCTACATCTCAAGTCATCAAGGAAGCTTAGACCTAAAGCCACACTACCAACCTTGAAGATTCAAATAGAAGAAAGAATTCTTTTCAATCCTAATATGTGTAATCTCTTTGTTTTAAATTCTTTTATCTTGTATAAAGAATTGCCATGCTAGTGTAATAATATTTTTCTCTTTATTCTTCTTCTTCTTATGGTTGTTCTTATTGCTTGATTTATGTTTTCTTGATTGGATTGACGACCCGAGTCTAAGATAGCATATTTTAATTATTTTTTTTTTGCTTGGATTGAGAGAGGATTTTGAGAGAATATTCATGCTAATTTTACCACCTTTGATTTCAGTTCTACCACCTTTAATTTTTGTTTTTACCACCTTTAATTTCCAGTTTTCACCGCTTTTGATTTCAGCACACTACATTTATTTTCCTGCACTTTTATTTTATTTTATTTTATTTTTTTGCACTTTTATTTTATTTCCTGCACACTTTAAGTTCACAATCTTTGCTAGAATTGTTCACTGCTGAAACTTACATTAGGTTCATGCATATTTCAAATTTTTTAAGGGTGTTGATCATTGGAATTTCAGAAATCAGATTGAACGTCTGAGTTTTATGTATTTTAAAGTCATGAAAAACAGTCCATAAATTAAGATAAATCTAAATCTGAATCTGAATTTGTGCACTCCATTGTATGTATGATCTTTTTCACAGTTCTATTTGTTGTCAGAAGTAAATCAGAATTTGAAAATCAGCTTTAAGGATAACCTAATAATAGTCCTAATTTTGTGCAGAAAATAGTCTCAAATAGGTCTATATTGGATGAATTTTCAAAACAGATTTGCAGACATTCATATCAGTTGAATGCTTGATGTCTACAACAGTTTTTAAAACCTGAAATCGAAATTGAAATACACTTGAAAGGAGTCCAAAATGAATTTTGTAACAGTGATGAAAGCTGGCCCTTATTCAAGTGATTGTGTGACATATTTGTGAATTGTTAAAACTACTCTTAAAAACTGATTTTCTGTGCTAAAAAGTTGAAAGTTTTAGATTTGGAATTGATATAAATCAGTGATTTAAAATAGATTTTTTATGTGGTAATACACGTTCATCTATCTCATGCATCATACCCTCACATGCCCCATATTTTTTCATGTATATATTTCAACATGTTAGCTACTGTTTAATGGTATGTTTTTCATGATTACTCATGCATTTTAGGACAGGTAAATTCAGCAGTAAAACATTAGGATAGGATTCATGCATCACAACATTTTTTGCGCTAGACTAATTCACACATCTTATACATCATATAGTATTCTTTTTTAATTTGCATTGTCATTATTCATACATCATGTATTAGTTTAGGAAAGCCTAGTTTCGGATTTTTTTTATTTTTATTTTTACAAAGATTCTTATGTATGATAATTTAGGATAGATTCATTCTTAATTTAAAATGTTGCTTTTTTTAGTTGCATTGTAGAGTTTTTTTTTTTTTTAGAAATTGTTTAACATTGGAAGGTTACTAATTTGATTTTAGATTTTCATTTAGATTTCTATCTAAAATTAGATATTTTTCAAATTTGAATTGGTTCTGAAAATCTTTTTTTTAGAATGTGTAGTTTTTTTAACCTAATTTAGTTTTTAACTTAAGACAGCTTTTTTTAATTAGTTTCTAACATTGTTTAGTTCTTATTTTATTGGAAGTTCTGATGTGTGTTTTATTTGTAGTGCTGTTTTTGGAATTTTTTAGAACAATACAATGTGAACTTAAGATTTGCTTTGTAAAATAGTTTTGTTTCCTGGTCCATTTTTGGTAAATTGTATATAGTAGAACCAAGATGAATTAATTTGAGCAAAATGAAAAAGACCACCTAGTGTCTACTTTCGATTTGAAAAAAAAAGTGGAAATAAAAAATATATATAATAAGAAGTTTGTGACTAGTTTGGGTGGGTAGCCTTTTTAACTCAAGCTAGTAAGCCCAGAAGGATGTGTCTATATCTAGTACCCTAAAGCCATCTCGTTTGAAAGTCATTGGCCTAACGCTTGTTACACGGGATAATTAGAAAGCTTAAGGGACCTAAACATTGCACAGTCAAACAATAATTTGTTAGAAAAAAGTGATGATGATGAATTATGGCCGAACGAGTGTTTGTAGAAATTTTCAAGGGATATGTGCAGAAATGCATAAGGACTAAGTTTGCTTTTTAGATCCCAACTTTTCCTATATCATATGAACTTGGAAATTTTTACATTGGAAAAAGTAAGTGAGTGAAGAGTGTCCGCAAGAATTTGCAAGGGAGTATGTAAAGGGAAGAACAAGGACTATATTTGCTCTCTGGATTTTAACTTTTCTTATATCATATGAACTTGAGAACCCTTGCATGGGAAAAATATGCCAATCGAAGTAAACAGTAAAGTGGCAGTTATCTTAGTAGCTTTGAGAAGAAATTTCTTTTTGCTAAATCTCAGGGGATCAGACTATTTGAAGGAAAAATTCTGTTTTTGCAGCATTACCATGGAATATTTGAAATAAGTTTTTAATGTATACATTTTTCACCGTACACGTAAGTTGGTTTGAATTTGAGAAAGTTTTCAAAAATAGAACTGTGGATCGGACTTTGAAAAATCTGAAAGTTTGATTATTCCAGATTTCGAAGATTTCCAATATGAGTGAATTTTGTTTTAGAAAATTTCTTTTCTCCTTTATTTTGGATTATTTCTTAAAAAAAGAAGAATTTTGTGGGTATATTCACTGCAGACCCTCACGAGGCACAACTTGTTCACTTGGGGGAATCTAGGGGTTTAAGGGCTTGCTACATATGCTAAATGCAATCAAGAGTGCCAGCGAAAGTGGCGTTGCATTCCTGTTTACTTTTATTGCATTGCATTAGTTTTAGGTTAACTTAGGTCATGATAGAACTCCTCATTTTTATTCACAATTTTTGTTAGGGACTAGTAAGAATGCTAGTCAGGGGGTGTAATAAGTCCTCAAAAATGCACTTTCTCCATGTCATTTTCAGAATTTTAAGGACTTATCAAGCCAAGAGAGCCTCATTTAGTATCATTTCATGTCCTTGTGTATTTTAAACTCATTGTAATATTTTCTTGCACAAAAATGCTAAAAATTCATCATTTTTAATAAAATTGTAAAACCTGCCATTTTTGGAATCTACTTTTGGAAAGTTTTGTGAAGATTATTTTTCTCATGAAAAAAATCAAATTTTCATCATCAGTAGTTCATTTATATAAAATCATGAAAAATGGTGTACATTTTTATCATCATTTCATCAGAAATGGACCAACAGTTATGCATTTGTAATCTTAGGGTTAAAATTGTCTTTTGAAGTGAATTCACAATTGTTTTGTAGGAAATCAATGATATGGGTCCCATTTCCAAGAATTGAAGCAAGATAATTATTTTCAAAAGAAAGGAGAGAAGAATTGAAGAAAGCAAAGAAATTAGAAAAAAAAATGCAAAATTGTCTTTATGGTCCCACACACATTCACATGTGACACTTGTGGGACGTCCAAGATGGGGTCCATCTAATTGCTGCATATTTCAAGATGTTTTCAAGAAAATCTAAAGAAAATCTCATTAAACATGAAGAAGGAAAGCCACATATGAGAGTTCTTCTTTGCAAAGGAGTAGAAATTGAAAAAAAAAAAAGTGGCAAGAAAACATGGACGCCCAACATGATTTGGGTTCAGATTTTATTGAAAAATAAAAAGAGAAAAAAAATTAAAGGAGAGTTATCTTAAAATATCCCTTTGATCTTGAAGCCAATAAGGAGAATCTTCCATAGAGGGAAAGTTGACAACACAAAAGACAAAGGAAGAAGTTCTACACCTCATGTGGGCCATGTTTGATTTCAAGTGAGGACTTTTCCTAAGATATCTCTCAAAAGAATCTCAATGCAAGGTGGCAATGACAAGAATAGAAAGAAGTATCAAAGAAGGATTCCAAAGAAGAAAAAAAAAGAAAGCAAGCCAGGCCCAAGTGGATCTCATGCCTAAGCATGAATATGCACCCAATTGTTTTTCCAATTTGAATTATTTTAAAGATTTTATCAAATCAAGTGAGAAAGGAAAATTTGGGGCTTGGAAAAGTATAAATAGGGTACCCTTGTGGTATTCCAAGGCATAGAAGAATTACCCACCTCCCACCTCTAGATCTCCCACACTCATCTCTCCCTCTCTTGTTCCTACATCCCAATTCATCAAAGAGGCTTAGCCCTAAAGCCACACCACTAACTTTGAAGATTCAACTAGAAGGAGGAATTCTTTTCCGTCCTAGTATGTGTAATCTCTATGTTTTAAATTCTTTTATCTTGTGTAAAGAATTGCCATGCTAGTGTAATAATATTCTTCTCTTTATTCTTCTTATTCTTATGGTTGTTCTTATTGCTTGATTTATGCTTTCTTGACCAGATTGACGACCCAAGTGTAACATAACATATTTAAGTAATTTTTTGGCCTGGATCGAGAGAGGATTTTGAGAGAATATTCATGCTAATTTTACCACCTTTGATTTCATTTTTACCACCTTTAACTTCTATTTTTACCACCTTTAATTTCCAGTTTTCACCACCTTTGATTTCAGCACACTACATTTATTTTCCTGCACTTTCATTTTATTTCTTTTGCACTTTTATTTTATTTCCTGCACACTTTAAGTTCACAATCTTTGCTAGAATTGTTCACTGCTGAAACTTATATTAGGTTCATGCATATTTCAATTTTTTAAGGGTGTTGATCATGGGATTTCAGAAATCAGATTGAACATCTAAATTTTATGTTTTTTAAAATCATGAAAAACAGTCCATAAATCAAGACAAATCTGAATCTAAATCTGAATTTGAGCACTCCATTGTATGTATGATCTTTTTTACAGTTTTATTTTTTGTTAGAAGTGAATCAAAATTAAATCAGGTTTAAGGATAACCTAATAATAGTCCTGATTTTGTGCAAAAAATAGTCTCAAATAGGTCTATATTGGATGAATTTTCAATCCAGATTTGCACACATTCATATCAGTTGAATACTTGATGTTTACAACAGTTTTTGAAACCTAAAATCAGAATTGAAATACACTTGAAAGTAGTCCAAAATCAGCTCTATAATAGTGATGGAAGCTGGCCCTCATTCAAGTGATTGCATGACATATTTGTGAATTATTTAAATTACCATTAAGTCATCGCGCTTAAAAATGGCGTGGAGATGTGTAATGGATTCAGTGTCCAACATTCACGCACTTCAAGCGTTAAGAAGAATGTGAATCAATTACAGTTCATCATTGAGTTTCCTTTTGTTTACATGGGTTCTAATGCCCTGGCCGCGGGGATGCAGGTTGTTTACATGATTTAACAAAGTTTATAACCCCTCCCTCAAGTCTTAGATGTGATCTCAATTTGGAAATTACAAACAAATGTACATAAAGTAGGAAAAAATGTGAAAAAGATGAAAAATTGGGGGGGGGGGGGGGGGGGTGACTGTGACCCGCGGTCACCGCCCCAGGCCATTGACCGTGAAGCCACTGTTCACCTCCGTTTTTCATGCTGTTCTTGCTGGTTGTTCTTCCAAACTTTTTCAAGTGTTAAAACTCCCTTTCATGACATCTTAGGGGGTTGGATGACCATTGAGAAGATCGAATTCGACTATGGAATCGACTGAAAACTTTGTAATTTATCATTCTTGTTTACGGACTGTCTTCAAGCCGAAGAGGGCATCACAGGAAGCCAAAGTTGTGTCATTTTGAACCTATAATTTTCATGGAACAAAATAAGGCCCAAAGGGGCTCGTTCACAACCGCTGTAATGGCCAAAAAATCCTCCCGAATGAGAAAAACAAAGATGACAATGTCATCCTTCGAATAGTTGTTACTGTATGAACATAGTGTGTTCTGTAATTACCCAACCTTTCTCTTTTTCCTCTGAATCATTTTGCGCACCTTGGTGACTAAAGATGGAAGGGAATGGTCGTGGGATTCTGCTGTGTCTCTTCCTTTGGATCCCTTTTGAGTGCTTTTGTTCTTGGAATTTTCTCTGTCTGTTTTCTGTTCTCCTTCCTCCTCTCCCTTCAAACACTACCCCTTTTATAGAGCCTTCAGATGGTTTTTGGCCATTCCAGGGAGTTGAGGGGAGTTGTGGGAAGTTACACTTCTAAAGGAAGTGGAGAAAAACCACCCAAAACTACAAATAGTATCCTTTGGCTGCAGTCACGGATAAGGCCCAATTTCGGTTTTTTGCATTCGTGACCCGTTTTCACCTATTTGGGGCCCAAATGATGTCCAATTGCCACGAAACTTGAAGGAATGCTTCTTGACGCTATTTTGACCATGTCATTAAAGTTTTAGCTTGTTTTGACCATGTAAAGTTGGTCAACTCCCTTGATGAACAGGCTATGGTCACTTCCAAGGCTCATTTTTAGACTTTTGCATTTGTGAACCATTTTCACCTGTTTGGGGTCCAAACGAATTTCAATCTTGATGAAACTTGGAAGGATACTTCTTGACACTATTTTGAGTGTGTCATAGAAGTTTCAGCTCTTTTTGACCACCTAAAGTTGGTCAACTCCCTTGATGAACAGGCCTCGGTCATTCCGAAGGCCCATTTTTGGACTTTTGCATTTGTGACCCATTTTCACCTGTTTGGGGCCCAAACGATGTCCAATCGCCACGAAACTTGGAGGAATGATTCTTGACACTATTTTGACCATGTCATATAAGTTTCAGCTCGTTTTGACCATATGAAGTTCGTCAACTCCCTTGATGAACAGGCTGCGGTCACTCCCAAGGCCCATTTTTGGACTTTTGCATTTGTGAAACATTTTCACGTGTTTTGGGGTCCGAACGAACTCCAATCTTGACAAAACTTGGAAGAATGCTTCTTGACATTATTTTGAGTATGTCATAGAAGTTTCAACTCATTTTGACCACTGAAGTTGGTCAACTCCCTTGATGATTAGGCCCTGGTCACTCGTAAGGCCCATTTTTAGACTTTTGCATTTGTGACCTATTTTCAGTTGTTTGGGGCCCAAACGATGTCCAATCGCCATGAAACTTGGAAGAATGCTTCTTGACACTATTTTGACTATGTCATAAATGTTTCACCTTGTTTTGACCATATGAAGTTGGTCAACTCCCTTGATGAGCAGGCCCTAGTCACTCTCAAGGCCCATTTTTGGACTTTTACATTTGTGACTCATTTTCACCTATTTGGGGTCCGAACGATGTCTGATCGCCACGAAACTTGGGGAGTTGCTTTTTGACACTATTTTGAGCATGTCATAGAAGTTTCAACCTGTTTTGACCTTCTGAAATTGGTCAACTCTCCAGTTGACTTTTCATGAAAGTGGGCCATTGTTTCAGCTGTTTGAGGCCCAAATGACCTTGGTTTGGTTTGAAACTTGGCGGGACTGAGGTCAGGAACATCTTGGGTATTTCTCCAGATTTCATCAATTTTGGACATCAAGAAGCAGGACTTTGGTCAGTGACCCCATGGCTTGGGGGGGAACTGGCCCCAAGTTGATATGCTTGTAGCTTTTTGGCCAAATGATGTTTGTTTATGTTGAAACTTTGTAGGGCCTCTCTTGGGCATAATTTGAGCTTCTTTGGAGAGTTTCAGCTGGTTTGATCTTTGCGAAGTGTCGCTTTGTACTGAGACCCACAGAGCATAGTATATAACCATCTAGGTCGAGTTTGGATCCGAATGATGTCTAAATGCTCTGAATTCTTGAAGGGTAGTCTTTAAATGTACTTGAAAGCATTTCATTGAATAGGATTTGCTTCGACATGTGGAAGTGTCAAGTCCCACATTGATTTCCAAGAAGCTAACAAATAACCTTTGAAGCCTTACTTGAACTGAGATGATGTCCAAATCTTTGAAAACTTTGGAATTTTATAATCCAAAGCTTGTAGTGTCTTTGCTGAAATTTTTGCAATTTTTATGGGTCAACAAGTGCCCCCTCCAGGCACAATGATTATAGTGTAATAATTATTGTACCTCGAAATAGCCAATCTATGGTAATGATAAATGACTTGATGAAAAGATAGTTTGTCAAGGTAGGTTGTAGACCTAAACTTGAGATTTTGAAAATTTTAATAAAAACCATGAAGGGTTTGATGATGGAATTTTGAAAAAATATAAAAAATCTAAATTTCTTTGCCCTGTTTTCATGGATATCAAAAGTTGCATCTCCGTGGGGACCGTGGAGAACACCCACAGAGGAATCCCTTAGGTATTTAGAAAATTCAGAAGTTTATGAATTTTGTTTGGATTTTGGAAATGAATTTGATTTTCTTTTGACCTACTTTTAATAGATATCCAGAGTGGCATCTCTGTGGGGACGTGGGGAACACCCACAAAAAAGAATCCCTGATGTTTTAAGAAAATCAAAGGTTTTAGTTTAAAATGGATTTGGGTTTGGATTTTCATGGATTTTTGGTTCATTTTCAAAAATCAAAGTTTGGGTTTTGACTTGGCTTGACATGATTCAAAATGAGATGCAATTTTAAAAAAAATTGGCTTTTGGCTTTTGTAGATCTTGATCCAAAGCAATTTGAAATGAAAATTTTGGCTCAAGATTAGGTTTGTCCCAGGATGAACTTAAAATTTGGATTAGGTTGGCTTTCAAGAAAACACACATTTTTGTTTGGGGCGAAATGCCCAAAGTGGATTCACCATGTTGTGTCTTGAGATAGAACCAGAACTTTGGCTGTGAGGAACATTGCAACCATAGATCATCACATTGTAGCAACAGCTTTCATCCTTGAAAGATGATGTTCTGAAGCTTCGAAGCACCATAGATGGCTTAGAAAAGTATAGTTCAAAGAACTAGGCCTACGAAGAGTGCATTCTCGCCAAAGTAAAGGCGAAGCAGACAACCTTGAATGACTTTGTTCAATCTCTTGAAAGTTAAATGAGTATCAGAACGAATGAACTTGACAGTGATACTGTTGTCCCAGCTTATCCAAGCTATAAAGGGCACGTCCTGAGAGAGGCGACTTGAGAAGTTCTTGGACTAGATTTCATCGCTGCAACTTCTTGTATAACTCTTTTATCTTGATCGGCCTGGGTGGTCATGTATACATTGACTTCATTCTTTGTACTAAAACTTCAAATGGATATCAACGGAAAAACTTTTCTTTCTCTCCATTTTTTCATTGGTATAGGTGCTTGGTTTGATTTTGTGTAGTTGTTTGATGTGGTTTATGTGGATGGTTTGTTTGGTTTGGTTTTCTCCGACTTGTATGAGGGTGTAATTTGCGATCTTTTGGATCCACAAATCGAAAATAAGGGAGTCATATAGGTGGACGTTATTCGGTGCCCATGTGTGAGGCTTTCTCCAGGGTCCATGACTTGATCCTTTTGGTGTCGAAAGGGGTCAAACAAAGTGGATGTTATCCGGTGCCTATGTGTGAGGCTTTTCCCGGGATCCTTGACTTATTCCTTAGGACAAAGATTTTGTTTTGCTTTTTTTTTTAGATTTTGGTTATACAGGGTCTGCAAAAAGACTTATTCTATATAACCGAAGGTAGTCATATAGGGTCTGCAAAAAGACTTGTTCTATACAACTAAGGATTAGCTATATAGGGTCTGCAAAAAGACTTATTCCACATAGCCGAGTTTTGCTATATAGGGTCTGCAAAAAGACTTAATCTATATAGCAGGATGTTACAAGGGGTCCTGTAAGGACATTATCCAAGTAACAAAGGTTTGACTAAAGGGGTCGAAGGACTTGATCCTTGCAGTCTTTTTATACAAATATAAGAGATTTTGGCTACGAGTCATAGGTTGTGAGGCTCGAAACCAGAGGATTTTGATTTTGGTTATGAGTGAAAATGTACACTGTACATGGTTTGAGTACATTTTATATGGTTTGGGTGTACCAATGACATTCAATTATAGTATTTCTTGAGAAGTTTTCCATTGATAAACATCATGCATCTGTCTCCTTCGAGTGTGAGGAGTGTGTCTGCACTATTGGAGTAAACCATGTTAACAATAAAAGGTCCTTCCCATTTGACTTCAAATTTGCCTTTTGACATGTGTGTGGAGAACATTTGCCTTTTGACTGCAAGGACTAAGTCTCCTTTCTTATAAGCTCTGTATTTTGACCTTTTTGTCGAAAGATTCAGCCATACGAGCTTGATATAATTCGATGCTTTGTCGAGCGGCAAGCCTTTTCTCATCAAAGCTCTCTAGCTCTTGGAGTCCGAGCTTGGTATTCTTTTCTCCAGTGTATTTGTTCATCATAGCTACCCGAAGAGAATGAGGTTGAATTTATAAGGGTATCACAGCTTCATAGCCATAAACCAAGGAATATGGTGTTGATTTGGTCGGACCACGAACAATAGTTCTATATGCCAACAATGTTTCAGGAAGTTTGGTATTCCAACTCTTTTGTTGCCAAAGACCATTTTCTTCAAAATTTTGCAAATAGTTTTGTTGAAGGCTTCAGCAAGTCCATTAGCTGCAGTGTTATATGCCATGGAGGGACAGCATTGGAATCTGCATTTGTCACATAATCTGTAAAATTTATCTTTGTTGAACTAAGGACCATTGTCATGATGTAGACGTTTAGGTACCCCAAAACAACAAATGATGTGAGTCTTCAAGAGGTAGAGGACTGTAACTGTTTTGACATTTTGATGTTTTGGAATGTGGTGAAATTCGATTAGCACAAATCTCTCCTTGATTTCATAAGCTTTGTTGAAGAGAGGAAGCATGTTTGAATTCAGAATTCTTCGAGAGTGGATGTTCTACTAGAAAGTCAACAAGAGCTTGTCCTTTCACTACCTTTACAGTAGTTCATATTGAGAGAAAATAATAGATCATTGGGATAGACGATCACCCAGTGCACCAGCCTTTGTCACTAATGCCTTCAGTGGATTGGTGTTGGAAACCAAATACATTTCATTGGAAATAATATAGTGGTGTAGTTTCCTCATTTTTCTTTTGAGCTGGCAATGCCCCCAGAGAGTGATCAAGAGCTCGAATGTAGAGGAAGAGAGGTTTCCCTGGAATTGAGGCTGAAAGGATCAATGGGTTTATAAGAAACAATTTGATATTTTCACAAGCTTTACCCCACACAAATGCTATTCCTTTCTTCATGAGTCTGGATAATGCTCTACGCTCCTTAAATAAGTTTGAGATGAACCGACAAATGTAGGCAAGTTTACCCTGCAATCCCTTGAGTTATTTAAGAGTTCTCAGAGAAGGCATCTTTAATATAGCTTTGACTTTAATTGATCTCTTTGAGAGTCAATTCTGCATCAGTGGCAACTTCAACCAATCGGGCCAAAGAGTTAGTTTTATGACTAAGTATGATGATCTTGATTTCTAGTCGCAAATTGGTTTTGCATATTTTGATCGTTGCCCTTTGAGACGGTTGTTCCAAGCATTTATAGGATAATCATCTATTGATAAAGGCCTGTGCAGTTTCGTTTGTCTCCCTGCCTTGTGTTGTTGAGCATAGCAAAGGTGACTGTCTGATCCTCCTCTTGAAAATGGAGTAAGAACTTCTCTTCTGTGATCGGCCATGTCATGAAGGAGAGTTTTGGTAACTGTTTGTACCAATCGAAGGCGACTCCTTTTAATGTGCCGACGAATAGTCTTATTTTTAGTGCATCTAACTCTGGCAAGCTTCCTAGGAGTGATTTGAAATGCACAATATGCTGATATGCTGACCCCTTCCCAAGGTATGCTTGGAAAGTCGAAAGTTTAAAATCTGGTGGAAATGGAACTAGATCAAATTCCGGAGGATACTTAGGTATAATACTTTTCTTTTTCATCCTAGTCTCCACTTTTGATTTTGTCAGTATCTCTTCAACTTCTTTAAAGGTTCCATGTTTTTCAGGATTTCCATGATGACCAAGGATTGATGAATGATCACTACCAGTAAAACTTGCAGCTATCACCTTGTTTGTTAAGGACTTAAATTGAGCTGTGAGAAGGTCAATTTTGGTGGCATTCTTCATGATCATTACTTGTTCTTTTCTATTGGCAAAAAGAGGATTTGTTTGAGCTTCAACCGGACTACCTAGCTTATCTGTTAAGATTTTCAATTGGGCAGTTAAGTGGTCAATCATAACTCCTTGTTGTTTGACAACATCACTGACATTGTCATCTTCATTTTTACCGGCATCTTTTTCGTCAGCATCTTTACTTCTACTAGCATCGCCATTTTCATCCTTACTAGTTCCACTCCCCTTAGCCATAAACACAGTGTACTGACGGGGATAAGATGATGTTAATGCCTGAGGAGTGCATTGACTATTCAAGATAGTGATAGGATCATCGTCAGAATCAGTTTTGACATATCCTTCAGAAATACTACTTGAATGGGAGTCTGAATCAAACCCCTGTGATTGAGTCCGAGTCATACTCCGAGTAATTCTTCGAATTGAACCTGGCCTGACCATGTAAGACGAGGTCAAGTTCGGATCATCTTCTTTAATCACCCATTTTCGAGTGATCACCCATTGACTATTCAAGATAGTGATAGGATCATTGTCAGAATCAGTTTTGACATGTCCTTCAGAAATACTACTTGAATGGGAGTCTGAATCAGACCCCTGTGATTGAGTCCGAGTCATACTCTGAGTAATTCTTCTAATTGAACCTGGCCTGACCATGTAAGACGAGGTCAAGTCCGGATCATCTTTTTTAATCACCCATTTTCGAGTGATCTTGCGCTGCGATAGCTTCTGAGTTTGGTTATTGCAGTGGGCTAAAGCTTTCTTCTTGATTTGGTTAGCCATCCGGATTGCCAAGGCTTGATCTTTAAACCTGACACCCAGTGGCCTGGAAGTGCTAGCAACTCGTTCCCAATCCATGGAATCGGAAGTGGAAAGTGAAAGAATGTCAATAGCACCCCTCTTGTTCTTTTTCTTTTGCTCCTACTTTTGTTTGAGCGAATCCTTGGAAGGAGCGAGATCAGTCAAGTTATTGATGACCAATCGCTCAGCTTGCTTTTTGTCTTTAGTGCCATGTGATAAGCCCTGGGGTGAAGATGGTAGGGATGGTGCGACAATGATGGAGGGTAGACGCCTCCTGCCAAACCTCTGCCCCTCTTTTTGAGTCAGAGTGTAAAAGGTATTCTCTTCAAGTGTGAACAAGGGTTTGTTCTCAGCCTTATTGGATTTTGAGGTGTGTGGTTGAGGTGACCACGCGCTACATCTTGGGATGGATGCACCCTTCTGGGCCTTCTTACGAGTTAGGAACTGCCGGAGGTCCTTTGGTGTTTGCTTGGTAACGACCCGCTGTTTGGGCCGAGTAGGTGGTGACTTTAAGCATTCAGCAGTCACTGAATGTGACTTGCTTTGTGTCACCTACTTATGATCCATGAACCGGACCTGCCTTGCCCCCAGACGAGGCTTGGTGATATAAAGCTTGCTGCCTTCTGACTTAAACTTGTGACTTGGTTCCTCCTGAACCTTGTTGAAAACTCCAAACGGATTCTGGGTACATTTGAAAACCCAGGATTTGGGAATCTTAGCCTTCTTGATGGATTTAGGGGTCACTAGTGACCCATTTGGATCAGCCGAAGTCATGGAGCCCATTGGAGTAGAGAGTCCTTGGAAGACCGAGACTCTCGACGTAGGGGCAGTAGAGTCCATTCGAACCTTTTTCGATGCTCTTGCAGCTGGTTTGTTTTGGGTCATGGAGATTTTAAAAAGCTTCCCCTTTGCCTCATCAAAAGTGATGATTAGGGAACACATGATATCTCTACAAAAAAATAAGCCCAATGGACTATATTAGTGGTATAACCAACATGGCTGCCTCTTGGGCTAGCCGGAATGGTTTATAGATGCCATCTGAACCAACATGGTTTTGAACCAGAATAGTTAGATATAGGCATAAATCCCATCTCATGTGCTATGTTGACTGTCCTAGCTGTCAGAATTTTGGCAGCATCTCGGACCATATAGTTAGGCTTAAAAGCATGCTAAGCTGACTAGATCTGGCTACGGTAATTTTGGCAGCATGTTAGGGTCATCTGTGTCAGTCTTATAAGCAAGAGAGGGTTAGATCTAATCAAAGAGATAGGGCCTACAGGATCGAGCCTGCACCACTACCACAATGATCATACAGGATCCATCAGTGCTTGACGCCGGACAATGCAGAACTGCAATGTCGTTGGTCTTATTACTAATTTAATAAAACATTTATTTGGGTCAAAGCCCTATGAACTGAATCATCACTTTTTTAAAGCATGAAAAGGTGTGATTTAGTCCATGCACATCAAGGTGCAAGTTCCCTCAACTAAATCTTCCAATTAAATGGCAAAAGTATGCACTTCGAGGTGCCTAATGCCTTCATTTGAATGATAAAAGAATGCACTTCAAGGTGCAAAATCTCTTCATTAATATTTCCAAACCCATTGTAGACATCAAGGTCTTGCATGGGTGTCTTCAAAGGCCAAACAAGCCATTTTTAACAATAAAATAGGTCAGTGACCATGACCCACCGTCACTGCCCATTTTTCCATTGATTCCTGCGGTCATAGCACATTTCAGCACAACAACAGCAGTTTTCAGCACAACAGCAGCAGTTTTCAGTGCAACAGCAACACTTTTCAACATTTTTCATGCGTTTTTAACCAAACTTAATCACAAATTAGGGCAAGAAATTTCACACAGACGGCGCCAATCTTCTGATCGCTCTTAAAATGGCGTGGAGATGTATAATGGATTCAATATCCAACATTCATGCACTTCAAGCGTTAAGAAGAATGGAAATCAATTATAGTTCATCATTGAGTTCCTTTTTGTTTACATGGGTTCTAATGTCCTGACCGCGGGGATGCAGGTTGTTTACATGAATTTACAAAGTTTATAACCCCTCCCTCAAGTCTTAGATGTGATCTCAATTTGGAAATTATAAAAAAATGTACATAAAATAGGAAAAAATGCGAAAAAGAGGAAAAATTGGGGGGTGACCGTGACCCGCGGTCACCGCCCCAGGCCAGTGACCGTGGGTCACGGTCACTAGCAGACAATGACCGTGACTCACGATCACTAGCAAACAATGACCGTGAAGCCACTGTTCGCCTCCGTTTTTCGTGCTGTTCGTGCTGGTTGTTCTTTCAAACTTTTTCAAGTGTTGAAACTCCCTTTCATGACATCTTGGGGGGTTGGATGACCATTGAGAAGATCAAATTCGACTATGGAATCGATTGAAAACTTTGTAATTCATCATTCTTGTTTACGGACTGTCTTTTGTTCAAGTCCAAAGAGGGCATCACAGGAAGCCAAAGTGGTGTCATTTTGAACCTATAATTTTTAAGGAACAAAATAAGGCCCAAAGGGGCTCGTTCACAACCTCTGTAATGGCCAAGAAATCCTCTCGAATGAGAAAAACAAAAATGATAACGTCATCCTTCGAATAGTTGTTACTGCATGAACATAGTGCGTTCTGTAATTACCCCACCTTTCTCCTCTTCCTCTGAATCGTTTTGCCCACCTTGGTGACTAAAGATGGAAGGGAATGGTCGTGGGATTCTGCTGTGTCTCTTCTTTGGATCCCTTTTGAGTGCTTTTGTTCTTGGAATTTCTCTGTCTATTTTTTGTTCTCCTACCTCTTCTCTCTTCAAACACTACCCCTTTTATAGAGCCTTTAGGTGGTTTTTGGCGGTTCCAGTGAGTTGATGGGATTTGTGGGAAGTTGCATTTTGAAAGGAAGTGGAGAAAAACCACCAAAAACCGCAAATAGTGTCCTTTGGGGGTCCATGACCGCAGCCACAATCACGGATAAGGCCCAATTTCGGTTTTTGTATTCGCGAACCAATGTCACCTATTTGGAGCCCAAATGATGTCCAATTGCCACGAAACTTGGAGGAATACTTCTTAACACTATTTTGACTATGTCATAAAATTTTCAGCTCGTTTTGACCATCTAAAGTTGGTCAACTCCCTTGATGAATAGGCCGCGGTCACTCCCAAGGCCCATTTTTAAACTTTAGCATTTGTTAACCATTTCCACCTGTTTGGGGTCCGAACGAACTCCAATCTTGACGAAACTTGGAAGAATGCTTCTTGACACTATTTTGAGTGAGTTGTAAAAGTTTCAGCTTGTTTTGACCACCTAAAGTTGGTCAACTCCCTTGATGAACAGGCCCCGATCACTCCCAAGGCCTATTTTTGGACTTTTGCATTTGTGACCCATTTCCACTTGTTTGGGGTCCGAACGAAGTCCAATCCTCATGAAACTTGGAGGGATGCCTCTTCACACTATTTTGAGTGTGTCATAGAAGTTTTAGCTCGCTTTGACCACCTAAAGTTGGTCAACCCCCTTGATGAACAGGCCCCGGTCACTCCCAAGGCCCATTTTTGGACTTTTGCATTTGTTAACCATTTTCACCTGTTTGGATTCCGAACAAACTCCAATATTGAAGAAACTTGGACGGATGCTTCTTGAAATTATTTTAAGTGTGTCATAAAATTTTCAGATTTTTTGACCACCTAAAGTTGGTCAACTCCCTTGATGAACAGGCCCCGATCACTCCCAAGGCCTATTTTTGGACTTTTGCATTTGTGACCCATTTTCACTTGTTTGGGGTTTGAACGAAGTCCAATCCTCATGAAACTTGGAGGGATGTCTCTTCACACTATTTTGAGTGTGTCATAGAAGTTTCAGCTCGTTTTGACCATCTAACATTGGTCAACTCCCTTGATGAACAGGCCCCGATCACTCCCGAGGCCTGTTTTTGGACTTTTGCATTTGTGACCCATTTTCACTTGTTTAGGGTTCGAACGAAGTCCAATCCTCATGAAACTTGGAGGGGTGCATCTTCACACTATTTTGAGTGTGTCATAGAAGTTACAGCTCGTTTTGACCAACTAAAGTTGGTCAACTCCCTTGATGAACAGGCCTCAGTCACTCTCAAGGCCCATTTTTGAACTTTTGCGTTTGTGACCCATTTTCAGCTGTTTGGGGCCCAAACGATGTCCAATCGCTACGAAACTTGGAGAAATGCTTCTTGAAACTATTTTGACCATGTCATAAAAGTTTCAGATTGTTTTGACCATCTAAGGTTGGTCAACCTCCTTGATGAACAGGTCCCGGTCGCTCCCAAGGCCCATTTTTGGACTTTTACATTTGTAACCCATTTTCACCTGTTTCGGGTCCGAACGATGTTTGATCGCCACGAAACTTGGAGAGTTGCTTTTTGACACTATTTTGAGCATGTCATAGAAGTTTCAACCTATTTTGACCTTCTGAAATTGGTCAACTCTACAGTTGACTTTTCATGAAAGTGGCCATTGTTTCTGCTGTTTGAGGCCCAAATGACCTTGTTTTGGTTTGAAACTTGGAGGGATTGACGTCAGGAACATCTTGGAGTATTTGTCCAAATTTCATCAATTTTGGACACCGGAAAGTAGGACTTTGGTTAGTGACCCCATGGCTTGGAGGGGAACTGGCCCAAAGTTGACATGCTTGTAGCTTTTTGGCCAAATGATGTCTGTTTATCTTGAAACTTTGTAGGGCCTCTCTTGGGCATAATTTGAGCTTCTTTTGAGAGTTTCAGCTGGTTTGATCTTTGCGAAGTGTCGCTTTGTACTGAGACTCACAGAGCATAGTATATAACCATCTAGGTTGAGTTTGGATCCGAATGATGTCTAAATGCTCTGAATTCTTGAAGGATAGTCTTTAAATGTACTTGAAAGCATTTCATTGAATAGGATATTGCTTAGACATGTGGAAGTGTCAAGTCCCACATTGATTTCTAAGAAGCTAACAAACAGCCTTTGAAGCCTTACTTGAACTGAGATGATGTCCAAATCTTTGAAAACTTTGGAATTTTATAATCCAAAGTTTGTAGTGTCTTTGCTGCAATATTTACAATTTTTTATGGGTCAACATTAAGAACTGATTTTATGTGCCAAAAAGTTGAAAGTTTCAGATCTGGAACTGATATAAATCAGTGATTTAAAAATAAAATTTTGATGTGATAATACACTTTCATCTATCTCATGCATCATACCCTCGCACGTCCCACTTATTCATGTATATATTCCAACATGTTAGCTACTATTTAATGGTATATTTTTCATGATTACTCATGCATTTTAGGACAGGTAAATTCAGCAATGAAACATTAGGATAGGATTCATGTATCATAGTATTTTTTGCACTAGACTAGTTCACACATCTCATACATCATGTAGTATTTTTTTTTTTCTTTTTTAGTTTGCATTGTCATTATTCATACATCATGGATTAGTTTAGCAAAGTCTAGTTTCAGATTTATTTTGTTTTTATTTTTACAAAGATTCTTGTGTATGATAATTTAAGATAGATTCATTCTTAATTTAGAAAGTTCCTTTATTTAGTTGCATTGTAGAGTTTTTTTTTTTTAGAAATTGTTTAGCATTGGAAGGCGACTAATTTTATTTTAGATTTTCATTTAGATTTCTTTTTAAAATTAGATATGTTTCCAATTTGAATTGGTTCTAAAAATCTTTTGTTTTAGGAGGTGTAGTTTTTTTAACCTAATTTGGTTTTTAAATTAGGACAGTTTTTGTTGTTTTTCTTTTAATTATTTTCTAATATTGTTTAGTTTTTTTATTGGAAGTTTTTATGTGTGTTTTATTTTGTAGAAACTTTAGTTTTATTTGTAGGAAGTTTTAGAATTAGGATTTATAATTTAGAGATTTTTATTGTAATTTTTTAATTCTGAGGAATGAATGTATTCATTAGATTTTAAATTAGGTTACTTTTAGAATTTTATTTAGGCAGGTAACAAGTTGAAAACATCTTTAAAACATTGCTCCTTGTGGATTGACTTGGTCTCATCAGTTTAGTACTACATCACAGTTCTGATAAGTCCTTAAGAATGAGCTATTTCATATTCAATTTAGGAAATTTTAAGGACTTATTCATTAGAAATTTCTTCATTTAGATGGAAATCAAGTTTTTATGATTTTGAAATTCATTTTAGAACTTTCTTGCAAAAAATACTCAAAAATCACAATTTTTTCATAAAATCATAAAAGTTTCTATTTTTAGATTTCCATTTTTAGAAGGTTTTTCAACTCCAAATTTTTACATGAAATGATACAGGTTTTTATCATCATTAGTTATTTAAGTATAAATCATCATCAATGATGTGAATTTATTGTATCATTTTATGTAAATTGGGCCCACATTAGTACATTTGTAACTTTCGGTCAGAATTGTTATTTTAACTAAAAATCACTTTTCTTTGTAGAGAATTGAAGAGAAATGACCCACATCAAATCCTAAAGCCAAAGAAAATTTGTTTTTGAAGAAATTCAACAAAGAGAAAAGAAGAGAAAAGAAAAAAAAAGTGAAGAAAAGGAATGATAAATTGGAGGAAATGTGACCCACGGATAAAATGGGCCATCCCATGTTAATTACGTCCCACGTGGACTCCATTTTATTTGCAAAAAACTCAAGATTATTTTTGGAAATTATCTTTTGGAGATAAAGTTTGAATTGAAAAGGAAAAGGAAGTTGTGAAGAGAAAAACAAGGAGAAAAGATAGTGTACAAATCAGATTGGTCAAGAAGATTGCTATTGAAAAGAATTTCTCTCCTCATCATACATGGAAAGGAATTAAAAAAAAAAAAGGAGGACGTGCAGCCATTGAAGATTTTCCACTCACGTCTCTTGTCATACCCACTATTCAAATCATCATACATGCCAAGCACTTTTCTAATTGGAAAAGAATTCCAACTGCTCCATCCCACCAGCGCACCATTCGGGTTCTCTTTCTATTATAAATTTATTATTTCCAAGTCATAAACTATTCACATGCCCCACCCATCATACCAACTCATTATTCATATACTATTCCAAGTCCACTTTCCTTTCCTCTTTGTCCACGCCAATTTTTTCTCCCTCTCTCTCTCCTATATACATTGCAATACCCATTCTCTATATATACAGCGTAGCCACCACCTTCCACACATCTCTCCATCCAATTAACCTCAATGCCCCCAGCCATCCACTGCACCCTCCATCTCTTCTCACCACACGCCCATCTTATCACAATCCAAAGTGGGGTTTAGCCAAGCCCACTGTTGGGTTCATCCTCTTCCATCCATCTTCCTTCTTTCATCTAATCCTCCTTGGTGATACATGAAGATTAAAGCCCGGATTGCGCGCAAGTCCCATCTACTTCTTAATGTCTTGATCTAGGTTAAGGATAGATTTTGTTTTTCTTCTTTTAATTATTTTTGGGGTATTATTGGTTGTATTGGTTCATTTTAATTTGAAAAGACACAATTAGTGAGGTTAAGGTGTTCCGCCTTGGATCGGCATCGTATGTTTGTGTGTGGTGATAGCATGCACTTGGTGCGGTGTTTCATTGTCTTTTATTAATTCTGCCAATATAGTGATTTAATTTCCCATAATAAAAGAAACTAGAATTCTTTTTATTATTTTTTTTCCATTATATCTAATTTTTTATTTCTGATTTTTAATTTAGTGCATGGTTATTTATTCCTTGACATTGGTGGTTTGATCTATTTATTGTTTTGCAGTTTCTAGTTCTAGGATTGTTTTTGTTTAGGATTTTTAAGGTTAGGTTTAATTTGTGGTTTTTTTATTTGGAATTGTGATTTAATTTTCAGAATTAGTAGTGTGTATTTTTCTAGATTTTATTAAGATAGCTTTAATTTTTCAATTAGGACAGGTTCTCTGCGAAAATTAGCTTCCTAAAGATATGCTCCCAACTCACTGGGTAAAAATATATCGAGACCTTTCACTTGGGGTCCTGATCAAGCACTGCACTTGAAGTTAACAATATCCTCAAACAGATGGTTAAAGTGAAGTAGTGACCGGACAATTGAAATGTATCTTAGTTGTTTAACAAGTTCCCAACCTAAAAATCCGGTCAAATGGCTAGCATGGGCAAAGTATTGTTATAACACAAGTTGGCACTCCACCATTAGAAGGACACCATTTGAAGTAGTGTGTGGACGCAACCCGCCAACACTCCTATCTTATGTGGCTGGAACAGTCAAGGTAGCTGTACGTGAGCAAGAATTGCTGGATTGGGATGGGGTTCTAACAGAATTAAAGGAGAACATCAAAAAGGCCCAAAGCAGAATTGAAAGTATTTATGACTCAAAGCATAGAGAGAAAAAGTGTTTTGTTGGAGACTGAATGTATTTAAAGTTACAACCATACAGGCAAATGTCTGTACCCATGAGAAGAAATTTAAAGCTTTCTCTTAAGTACTATGGTCCATTTAAAATTTTACAAAGGATTGGAGCAGTCGCTTACAAATTAGAATTGCCAAAGGATGCTCGACTTCGCCCAGTTTTTCATGTCTCTTTACTTAAGCAGAAGGTTGGGTCCAATTTCACGATTCAATCACAGCTACCATTGGTAAATGAAAAACATGAGATCATTCCAACCCCACAAGCAATTTTGAATCATAAGTTACGGAAGCAGAGTCAAGAGATTTTGATCCATTGGCAAGGGCTTTCACCAGCTGATGGAACATGTGAAGAAGTTGAATTTATTAAAAATCAATTTCCATCTTTTGCCCTTGAGGACAAGGGAAATGTTTAAGGGGCGAGGAGATGAAGCAGTTCCATTCATGCAACGTTTCTTAGAAGTAGTCTTATATCTTTTGGGTTTGTTTTAGAATTAGTCAAGTCTATATATTCTGTTAAGTCTTCCTATTATTTTGGGTTTATCAACTTTGTTTGGACTTCCTACTAATTGGGAAGTTACTGTTGTATGATTCTATCTTTAAATAGTAGAATAAGTATTGAAAGGACATGCATGATTTATCCCATCACTATTGTGTGTGCGCAAACTAGAGGACTTGGGTTCCCTCAAAGTATCCCAACAGTGTTTATTTCCTGTGTTCCTTACGCCAATCAAGATAGGTAGGGGAAAGACTGGCCTAGTTGTGCCAAATGATTTGAATGGGGAGAAGAAGAGATGGAGAGGTGGAATGATCTTAATCTAGAGGTGGAGGTGGTCAATTCAACCATGACCTAGGGGGTGTCCCATGAACCCTTTAAATAGGGCTTTGCAAGCCCTACTTTATCTCTCAAGATCCAGAGTTGTAGCTAAAATCTTGTCCACTATAGTATCTTCCTTGGCCAGCACTCATTCAAAATTTGACAAAAATTGTAGAGATTTTTGTGAAAAACTCTTGGCTACCAATTTGAAAAACTTTGTACACCCACTTGCCAAGTATAATTCTCATGCAAATCTCTATACTTTGGGCTCACTATTGATGTAAATTTTCCAAATAAGGTGGGACCCATGAGGATCTTCAATTTTCTCCAACTTGCACGAGGTGGGACTCATGATTTCATCATGGGCATCAGTCTAAGTGGAGTGGCTGGTTTTGCACGTGCATTGTAACGTGCATGAATAACTTCTTGCCGTCTAGTAATTCATTATCCATGTTGGACTTCCATCTTTCTAGGGTAAATTTGGCAGACTGGCTAACTTTGACCTTTCAAAAGATTTGAATCTCCCCATTGAGTTGGACTTGTGATCTACATGACTGATATACGTCCATTAGCTAGCATGGATTCTTTTCTCTAAATGCTATATTCAAAGATTGGACTTCTTTCTTTGGTTTTATCTCCTTGTTGGCTCCAATATCAAAGAA
Source organism: Sextonia rubra (assembly GCA_037013555.1). Lineage (NCBI taxonomy): Eukaryota > Viridiplantae > Streptophyta > Magnoliopsida > Laurales > Lauraceae > Sextonia > Sextonia rubra. Next base: position 60,621,908 of record JASUAD010000001.1, read on the forward strand.
ATATTTAAGATAATTCTCCTCGATTCTTTGCAATAGAATATGAACTCAAATCACATAGTGCTGCGTGTCTTTTAGCTTGGATCCCCCTTCCATTTTTTCAATTATTTGCTCATAAAAAGAATTTTCCAAGTGAATCTTCCTTCCATGCCACCAGTGTAATTTCTTGGTAATTTCTTTAGAATATCTTTGAATTATCTTCAAGAAAATTTGAAGTGATGCAAGACAAGATGGTGGACCCCTCTTGGCCATCCCACATGTGTGACTCACATGCACATGTGTGTGGGCCCCACGAAGCCATTTTCCAACCTTCTTGAATTTTCTTCTATTCTACATTTTCCTTCTTTCTTTTCTTTAGAAATTCAATCCTTGCCTTAATTCTATGTTGTGGGACCCAACTCATCATTTCCTTCAAGCCAAAAGTGAGTTTCATGTGAAAAAAAATTTTCACCCTTAATTCATAAATGCATGACATGGATCAACGCTCATGAGATGATAGCATGAATGCACATCATTATTCATGATTTGACTAGATTAAATTAACGATGATGAAAAGTTACATCATTCCATAAGAAAAACAGTTTTCACAAAACTTCCCAAGAATAGATTTCCAAAAATGATAGGTTTATGAATTCATATAAAAAAAGTGTGATTTTTAGGCAAATTGTATAGGAAAATACTACAATGAATTTAGAATGTATGAAATCATTATATCACACTAAGTGAGGCTCCCTTAGCTTAATAAGTCCTTAAAACATTCTTAACTAACCCTAAGAAAGTGTGTTTTTGAGGATTTATCAAGCTCGAGCTCTAAGACCCCCTTTTATTGCAAATCTAAGTAACAAACAATCGTCCGATTCTCTTGAATCTTAGCCGCAACATGCCTGCGGTTGCAATTCATGCAGAACACATGGTAGTACTATTTGATCTTGAAAGTCTCATTTGGGTGCTGGGTTTCCATGCAGATTTGGTAGAAAACCATCTCTTACTCTAGGTTCGAATTCGAAGATTCCCTTGTTTCATTGACCGAGTGCTACTGCTACTGCTGCTTCCTAAGGGTGGACACTTTGGAAGGGATTTTGCGAAATGGAGTGAGCGAATCTTCTAGTACGTACTTCTCCACGATAATTGGGTTGAGTGGGTGCCTTTTCCTTCCTCTTCTTCAGTATCTGAGGGATTGATTGTTCGGCTTTTCTGGGAAATGGATGGAGAAAAGGCTTCATGGAGGGCGAGGTCAAATGTGTACTTCTCAACAGAGATTGGGCTACTGCTATCTCCTTTCAATGATAAAAGGGTGTTGATATCTTCTTCTGGTGATGCAATGTCTTGTATGATTTGGATATCTGGGTCTTCCACCTTCTTCTTTTCTTTATTTGTTGTTTTCAACAATAACAGAACCACCACCGCAGAGCATCTTAAGCCAAGAGCAAGACAACAATGTCTTGTATGATTTGGATATCTGGGTCTGGTGAGTTGGGGGTTATAGGGGATTGTCCAGTCTCTCTGAGGTGGGGTTACGAGGTTTTAGATGGCTGTGAGAGGGAGAAAGGATATGGAAAGACCGAATAGAGAAGAAGGGTAATTTGATACTTTCATAAGTTACGTTAAGAGACATCTATTTTGCACTTAAGGGAGTTTGGTAGGTTTTGTGCAAAAGTTTAAACTACAATGGGGAACTTTGAAATCAGATCTAAGTAGAGGGGATAAATTGCTATGATCCCTATAAATTGCAACAGAATAATAAAAAAAAATAACATGCATGCTGTCTTTGATCCGGCAAGGACCCCACCTTATAATATGTACAAAAGCTGCATAGACCCATATTTTTTCTTTTTTTCAAGAAACTGTTTAGACTATTAGGATCAGGATTAGTCGGTAATGTGGACAAGAAAAAAAAATTAAACCTTCCAAAGAAAAATTTTAAAACCTTCCAAAAAAAATGTGGACTATAATGTATGGAAGGGTAGATATGATCGTTTAGACTGTTAGGATCGGGAGTAGTTGGTAATGTGGACTAGTAGGCATGGAAGGGTAGATATGATCGTTTCTCTTGTTATTACAACTTCCACTTTTGGGGCTATAATATAACTCCGTTCTCGCAAAAACAATACAACCGAACGACCATCTTTCAGGCTTAAAAGGGAAATCCTACATTTGTCGGTGCCTTGCCTCTCGTCTGGATAAGTTTCCTCATTTCGTCTCTTCGTTGACAGTTTTCCATCAAAACAACTGGAGCAGTCCCTCTCATCTATCAGTGTATGTCTTCGCCTTTTTCTTCCATCTTTCAAACATTTCAAACATTTCTCTTCCACCATGCACGTAGCAAGTCACTAGGCATTGCATCTAGATTTAGGTTTTAGACCAGCTTGAAAAAAAAAAAAAAAGAAGAAGAAGAAGAAGAAGGAGGGCTGGCCGGCAACCACAGGGGATTTTTTTTTTCTATCTTTGGAAGGCCACTAGTAAAAAAAATTATAAAAAAATAAAGCTTAAACTCACTTTTAATGGATTTATGAAGAAAAATAATAAAACAATGGGAGAATTATTTATATTTGTTTTTTTTTACCAAAGAAAAATAAATAAATAAAAAGTTTGTAGGCTATGGCCCTTGTGAAGTGGGAATGGCCAACAAAAATAGATTAGGAGGCTAGACAAATATAAATAAATAAAATTTAGTTTCCCTAAAAAAATGAAAGGAAAGGACGACCTTGTGTGAGACTATGAGTACCACCTATATGTGTATCAATGATGGAGGTTTTTTTTTTTTTTTTTTTTTGAGAAGAGAGGTAAGTAATTGAAAACACGGGTTCCATTACCTGCTTCCCCAATCGGTTAGCCAAAACCAGGTACATGCTAGCCACATACATACCAATCTTGTATTGGTGTGATTTTAAAAAAAACGTTTCAATGGTTCCAAAAGATTATTTAAAAAAAGTCAATAAAATATACTGTTGTGGATATGAAACCACTGTTGTGCGCGTGTGTGCCTGACCAACTAAGATCAATAATTAACCACATAAGAAGACTAGAGATTTACGTAGTTCGGCAAAGATGCCTACGTCTACGGGAAACCAAATTTCAGTAGGTTTTCCTTCAATCTGTGAATCCACAGCCTTGGAATCTCAACATATAGCTAAAGTTACAGATTACATTATATATAATCATCACTTCCATATTCCCCCAAGAACTCTATCAACGAACAGGAAATTCCTAATACAATTAATGAAACTACCCAAGACAATGAGCCCAACTGGTCTGGACCCACTTAGCCAACAATCTCCCCCTCCAGACCATGGGGAAGATGCCCTGAACCCTTTACTATAAGTTCAGCCTTGCCAGCTCTAAACACAACTCCAGCTTTCCTTTAGACACAACATTTGTCATCATGTCCGAGGGACTCTTGTCAGTGTGAATCTTTTTCAGCTTCATGAAGTTCTTCTCGATCACCTCACGAATCCAATGGTACTTGACATCAATGTAGTTTATGCGACCATGATATGTAGCATTTTCACTGAAATTCATAGCACTTTGACTATCACAGTAAACTACATATTTTTTTTACTTCAAATCTAGTTCTTGAAGGAATCTCTTTAACCAAAGCAGCTCTCTCTCTACTTCATTAGCAGCTATGTATTCTGCTTCAGTTGTAGATTATGATGTACATTTCTGTAACTTCGATTACTAGGAGATAGCTCCCCCTAAAAAGGTAAACAAATAACTAAAGTCGATAACCGACGATTAAGATCGCCTGCACAATCAGTATCAGTATAACCTTCCACCACTGGTTTTGAGCCTCCAAAAACACAGGCACAACTTGGAAGTACCTCTCAAATACCTAAAGACTCACTTCACTGCTTCTCAATGCTCTTTTCCAGGGTTAGATAGAAATCTACTCACTAAACTCACAGCATGAACAATGTCTAACCGTGTACAAACCATAGCATACATAAGACTCCCCATAGCAGAGGAGTAAGGAACACAAGCCATCTGTTCCTTTTCATCATCTGTAGTAGCACACAAGCATTTGCTTAATTTGAAATGACTGACTAGAGGCATGTTAACTGGTTTAGCAGTCTTCATGTTGAACCGTTCGAGTACTTGTTCAACATATTTATCCTGTGACAACCACAGTTGCTTGGAACTTCTGTCACGACGTATTTACATGACCAATATCGTTCGTGTGGGACCCAAGTCTTTCATGTCAAATGACTTTGACATCTTCTCTTTCACTTTGCCAATCAACTTGCTATGTTGTCCAACTATCAGCATATCATCTAGATATAAAAAAAGAATGATGAACTTGCCATCAACAAATCAATGAACATAAACACAGTGATCTGCAGCTGTCCTACAATACCCATGACAAAACATGAATGAATCAAACTTCTTGTACCATTATCTCGGTGCTAGTTTCAGCCCGTAGAAACTCTTTTTCAACTTACAAACCATCTACTCTTTTCTTTTAACTTCAAACCCCTCTGGTTGAGTCATGTAGATCTCTTCTTTCATGTCACCGTAAAAAAACGCAGTCTTCACGTCCATTTGTTCAAGCTCAAGGTCCATGTTGGCAGCTAAACCCAAGACGACTTTGACAAAAGTTATCTTCACAACAGGAGAGAAAACATCACCGAAGTTGATACCCTTCATTTGTGCGAAGCCTTTTACCATTAACCAAGCTTTGTTCTTCACCAGTTTTCCATTCTCATCCTTTTTCAGCTTGAACACCCATTTGTTTTTCAGAACATTCCTATTTTTAGGAAGTTGCACCAGCTCATAAGTTTTGTTCTTCTTCAAAAGACCCATCTCATCCTACACAACCTTCATCCACTTATCTTTATCATCATGAGTCATTGCTTCTGGGAAGCTCCCTGGCTCCCCCTCATCAGTAATCAAAATATATTTGGATGTAGGATACTTAGTTGATGGTTGACGCTCTCATGTAGACCTCCTAAGTTGAGGTTCTGTGGTTTCCAACCTAGGAGACTGCAGCTCCCCCTGCTCAACACCCTCATCATCTGGCAACCTCTATGCCTCATCACAATCCGAATCGTTTTGTCTACCTTCTCCACTTATAGTCTACACTGGAGAAGGAGTCGATGTGAGATCAACCACTCCATCAACTGTTTCAGAAGGCTTATCAATATTCTCAACATCTCCAAAAAACTGGTCTTCATAAAAAACCATATTCCTACTTTTGATAACTCTTCTCTACTTTCGATCCCATAACATGTAGCCAAACTCATCTCCACCATAGTTAAGAAAGATGCAACTCACTACCTTATCGTCCAACTTGGAATGCTGTTCCTTTGGTACATGTGCAAACGCCTTGCACCCAAGCACCTTTAAGTGTAAATAGAAAGCATTTTTAATTACTTGTCCATCATCCCTCTGGAAGATCAAAATTCAAAGGAACTAAGAGAGATCTGTTAATCAAATAATCGACAGTTAAAACGGCTTTACCCCAGAATGACTTAGGCAATCGTGTTAATCTCATCATGCATCTCATATTCCCAAGAATAATGCAATTCATTCTCTATACCTCGCCATTATGCTGTGGAGTACGAAGAACTGTCTTTTCATGTCGAATACCATGCTTCAAGCAATAGTTTCTGAACTGGTTGGACATGCACTCACCCCTATTATCTGTGCGGAGACACTTCAAGAGTTTACTTATTTCTCTTTCAACCATCACATGAAACTATTGAAAACTTTGGAACACTTGATCCTTTGATTTCAACACATAAATCTAGACTTTTCTGGATGCATCATCTATAAATGTGACAAAGAACTTCTTACCTCCTAATGATTTTACCTCCATGGGACCACAAACATCAGAATATACCAAATCCAATACATTAGATTTCAATTTTGATGTCGAAGAGAAAATAACCCTATGTTGTTTGCCAAACAAATAATAACCACAAGGGTCAAGGGATATACCTTTGGAGCAAAGAATTAAATCCTTTTTTGCCAATGTCTACAGGCCTTTCTCGCTCATATGACCAAGTCTCTGATGGCACAAATTTGGAGAGGAACTGTCTTCAACAGCATTCAACACACCTTTACATAATTTCACATGTATTTTGTAAAGCGTATTACCCACTTTCCCTCTCGCAATAAAAAGAGACCCTCTAATAAGTTTCCATCTACTATTTTGGAAGTAATTATCATAACCTACACAATCCAATGCAATTCCAGAAATCAGATTCAACAGCATATCAAGAATATGTCGCACATCTTTCAGCATCATTATGCAACCAATATCAGTTTTAATGCAGACATTACCGATACCAACAATCTCTGAATGACTCGTGTTGCCCATCTTTACAGTACTAAAGTCACCTGATTTGTATGCCGTGAACATCTCCCTACAAGGAGTAGCATGGTAGGATGATGCTGTGTCAACAACCCACTTAACCTGATCATTTGCAACACTAAAAAACTCGTCACATCGCCGGTGAGCACCGCTACTTTCTGTCCCAAAGTAGCTATAGTGTTATCACTGTCATTTTTCTTCTCATTGTTTGATCCTTTTTGTTCCTTCAAAGCAAAATAATTTTTCTTGATGTAAGCCATTTTGCCACAAAAAAAGCATTTCATAGACTTTTTCCTGGTCTGTGATTCACATGTAGACTTGCCACGACCCCCGTTTGGCTTTTACTCTTACTCCTCCCCCTGTTCTCAGTAACAAAGGCCTGTGCATTATCTGTCCCTAGGGTTTTTCTTCTAGTTTCTTCATTCTGTAAACTATTGATAACCTAACTCATGGACAACACACCATCTGGAGTAGAGTTACTCATGAAAACAACCAATGTCTCCCATGTATCTAACGAAGAAATTGGAAGCAACAAAGCTTGCATTTTATCATTAAGGACCATCTTTATTGTGGCTAACTAATTGACCACACTTTGAGACTCAGTGATGTGATCTTCGATCTAACCACCGTCCTAGAATTTCATGTTTGCAAGATTTCTGATCAAGAAGGTTTTGTTCACTGTGGTCTTTTTATCATACCTTACTTTTAGCTTTTCCCAAAGGGTATGTGTATTGGTTTCATTAGACACGTAGTAAAATATATTATTATCAACCCACTATCTAATGTGACCAATCGCTTTTCTATGCAACTTATTCCATTATGTATCTTGCATATCTTTTGGTTGGGCACTATCCCCCTCAATGGGATCATAAATGTCATTGCAATAGAGGATATCCTCCATGTTCAGTTTGCAGATCAACTAATTGGAATGGTCGAGCTTAACTTTGGTAGTATTCACAGTGTTGTTCTCCATCTTAATTAAATTAAGCACTAGGAAAAAACAAACAACTAATACTGACATTAACTCCTACACCAAGCTGTAGATCTCGTTACCACAAGCACACCAAAAAAAAAAAAAAAAAAACAGATCTGAAATCCAACCCCGGATTGCTCCGATATCGTATAAACGATTTTCTACACTCCGATTTGGTCAAACTCCTTGTTGACAGTCAAACAGACAATCTTTTCCACAAACACGTAGATTTGCTCAAAACAAGTTCGTAAGCGCAAATGGATCTCCAATCGGACATCGGATGATCAAGATATTGCATAAACAAACTTCTGCCGTTGATCCGATTAAACTAGATTTACTCATATGATCTACTGACGTGGCTAACGTTAGTATTGCTACTAGTGGCTAGGCTTTGCTTCTGCAGACAAGTTCAGGTCAACCTGACTTGAACAGAAACTGCACCTGTTTTCGAGCTGGGCTTCTATACCACGGGTCAGGTTGAACTTACCTAACCCCAACCTAACCTAAACTTGACCTAGGATAAATCCTAGGCTCCTTTCTCCTCTCTCTCTTCTCAGGTTCCCTAAATAAAAACGAGAAATAGAGGGTCCCCTTTGATCCTCTCCACACATTCCTCACTAATAGTAGCGGATGGCGTACTGGTGAAGCAGTTGCTCCAGCGTTGTTTGGCGATGGCAGGAGAGCTAGTGATGGCGACTGGTGGGGAATGACAACAGCTGCTCAAGGTGGCGGCGTAATGGGTGGTAATAGAAGATTTCCTTCTCAGGCAAAGGCGATCTGCAATGGAAGAGAGTCTCTCTTCTTCTACACTAAGGCGATCATTAGACGATCCTCTTCCCCTCTCTACAAATCAAAACAACAAGCAAGAACCCAATGCTCCTTCTTCTGCAACTGTGTGGCCCAGAGATCATAGAAATGATCTCTTTTCTCTGTTTCACAAAACAAAGTTCCAAACTCTTCAAAGAAGGATTCAGTCCATCGATCTTCCGCAGCATAACTCCGAGCCCTAGGAGACCCTAGCCAGGCTCAGATACCACTTGTTGTGGATATGACACCACCGTTGTGCACGTGTGTACATAAGCAACCAAGATCAATAATCAACCACATAAGAAGACAAAGATTTACGTAGTTCAACAAAGATGCCTATGTCAACGAAAAACCAATTTCCACTAAGCTCTCCTCCAATCTGTGAATCCACGGCCTTGGAATCTCAGCATATATCTAGGGTTACAGATTACATCATATATATAATCATCACTTCATTATCCCCCAAGAACTCTATTCTTAGAAAAAAGGAAAGTCCTAATTCTATTAAGAGACTACTGTTTAGCCAACAGGAAATTTTTAATTCAATTAGAGAAACTACCAAAGACAATGAACCCAATTGGTATGGACCTACTTGGCCAACATATACCCCTCCATTTTTTTATTTTTTTCACTGGATGGACGAGTGGTACATTACTTATAAAACAACCAACCTATACCTAAGAATCAAAATGTTTGAGTAAGATGAGACACTTTTGGCACTGGGGTGTTTTGTGTTTCTAAAACATATTTTCCTTTTAGCGTATATCCATCCTTGTACTACTAGTAGGGGGACTCCACCCAAAAAAAATCCAGTAAATTGCCAGGTTACTTTGGCAACCAAATTCTTAGGGATATTTACCAAAAAATTCTTGGGGATAAAATCCATAGTCTTGGAAAACTGATGCTAGGAAAGTTGTAAATTCCTAAGGATTTGGCATTAATGAAAATCCTTAATTTCTAGGATTTACAAGTTCAAACTCCACACATAGGATTTGAGAGTTATCACTTCTGTAGATTTATTAATTAAAATTGTTTTTTCTCCATTATATGCATTGATATGATGATACACTGACCTCAATGTGAAATCCTCCACTATACAAATCCTTCATACTCTAAGAACATTGAGGAATCCTCACATTTATGAATTCCTTACTTATTATCAAACGTGCACTTAACATTAAGGGGAATTTTATGTAGTTTTTCTTAAATTAGCTCTTCCAAAAATTATGTATTTTACATAATGGCCCCACAAAGGCAAATTTCTTGGTTATGTCATTGCCACTGATGTTTTCAACTTCAACATACATTTTGTTTAGCTATCAACTCTTGAATTGTACAATAAATTCTAAATTTTGTTTTATTAGTGATCAACTGTTATGTTTGATACACTAAGACGGCATAAGTGTCTTCAAATTCACTATAATTTTTAGGCTTTCAATTAAGATATTTAGAGTTTTCAGATAAATGGAACATTTTAAAAATGAATAACCAATTTTAGTTACTTAAGAAATTAATAATCATTAAAGCAATAAGCAATGACAAATCTCACATTTTTTTTTATCAATAACAGAAACTTTCATTAAAAGAAGTAAGAAATAAAGGAGACGAAAGAAAAGAAAAAAGAAAACAAAACTCTAAAGAGAAAGAGTACGAGAGTAATATACTCACTCACAAGAAACTAATTAAATAACACCCACCCAAGGAACACTTCTCTCAACCTTAATTTTGCTCAAGCATCAACCATAGAGTTGGCCAAACTAAGCACATGATGGAAGACAATATCTAAATTTGTAAATAACATACAAATTTATTGAAATGAAATTGGAACTTCTAAGGGTTAGCTTTTATATTAGACACCTAAGTCACTACATTAGAAGAGTCACTTTTCACAATAAGGTCATCATTGAAATGACTTGGATAGAACCAAGAGCCTCAAAAATCGCTAAGACCTCCAGTTCATTGGAGTTACACACGCCTACAAACTTAGAAAACATTAACAAAACCTCACCACTTCTATTCTTATCATGCCCCAAAGTCTAAGATCCTTGAGACCCCTAAATCACGAGGCATGACAGGTCCATAATAACTAAAGTAAAAAAATTTTTAATTAATAAATCTCATTGAACAATAATTACATGAACAAATAAACTCCTCCACATGGTACTAATATTTAATGTGAAATTCTCGCAACTCATTCTTCAATCCCGATCCCACATGCAAGCTAGGTATCCTCTATGTTGGGCTCAACTGCAAAATCTGAGGAAAAACAAAAGGGTGAGTATAACTCTGTAAGTAGACCCACTATAAAACCGTAGCAAATGGGTAACAATTAAGGTATCAAATTTCGAAGCCACGGTTTCAAACAAATCAGCAAGGAGCGGAATATAGCAATCTCAATGGTAATAAAGTCAAAAAATAAGATCAAATCAACTACAAATTGGAAAAATCGGATTTCAGAAGAGTTTACACAAGACGGTGGAAATAAGCAAGATAATCCAACAATTAATCAAAATTATTACAAATTGGGTCACGGAATATGAATTCAGATATTTCAAATGTAATTTCACAACTGCTTAAACCATGGTAACAAAAGAAATAGTTCAAATCAAAATATCAATAGCGAAAGTGGTAATCAATATGAATGTGAAATAAATCATGAGCCAAAGTCACTAACTTATGAGTCATATCTTTAGCAAAATTAAATACAAATTTAACAAGGATGAAAATGTACAATCTTTGAAGCAACAAAGAGGGTTAATTAAGACATCACAATTTAGGAGCGATATCCTAAAACCAATCTAAAGATAAGATATCTCCACAGTAGACAAAATATTAAAGTATGCTTGCCAGAATTAAGCTGCGTTAAGTACAAAGTACCTGCCAGGGACAAGCCATTTTCATATCCAAATTGGCACAAGGCCTGAGATACTGGTAATCTCTATAAAATAAAGTGGGTCTAGCTGCAGACTAAGAATATTGCACAAAGGGGTCCCAATCCCAATGTCATACCCAAAAGGGCTAAATTCGGCGTGTGAGCATCCCCATTGATGCGTTGCCCATACTTTAGAGAATGCCTTGAGGGTATAAATAGCAAATCTAGGAATTCAAAGTCGTTTAATCACAAAGATGGCCAAGTGTTAAGATCATAAATTGAATCACATGTTATAAGAATTTTCCACATTTTTCAGCATCTTAAATCCAATGATAATTAACGATCAACAATAAAATTTACAAAAATCAATTGCAGTATAATGGTGGCAAGGAAATAAGACTAGGTCTAGCATAGCCATCATGTATACGCATGTCAAAGGTAACAAAGTATTCTAATAATGTAGGATTATTTCAATAATTCAAAGTGTCACAACCCGAGCCCAAGAATCGGGGATTAGGGTTGCCCCAATTCGTGACACATGTACTCCCGTGCATTTCACACCTAGACCATAGTCTGACTGAAATTACACAAGGGATATTCACATGCTTACACGTGTGAAGTGTTGAACAGATCATCTGACTAAGCATTTAATGCACGGAAGCCTGTCAATATCGCCTATAATTTTTCTTCACATTTCATTGAACAGTTCAGCAAGCCCATTACAACCATTGAACAATCCAAAAATTAACATTCAAGAATATAAGATTAATAGATTAATTATACACATGTCCTATACTACCCAAACATGATGTGCGATGCATGCAAGGAGAGCAAGAATAACATTCTATGAAGGGAATACCGGAAGGTAAAAACATAAGGAGATCAAGATATATACAATACAGTCTACATGGGTGCAAACATATGTACAAACTAAAAGACCCAAAATCCCAATGTATACAATTCTTAACTACTAGTGAGTTGCTCTCGACAAACGAGACAGTCAGCAAACTTTTGCTGTCCACCAATACCATTTGAAAGAACCATTGCGGTCTCTTTCTACGCTACCTGGATCTGTGCCAAACTAAGGATCCAAGATAAGGCCCTACAAAGTCTTATAACAATACCTATTAATCCTAGTTTTCAATGGACTCACGACTTAACTGTGGTGACTTATGGCTTAGCCGTATGTATCTTACGGCCTGGCCGTATTATGAACTATGGCTCAGCCGTAGTTCCCAGAGTTGCCTCCGCATTTGCAGCGAGCCACGGTTGAACCGTGCTTCCTCTTATGGCTTAGCCATATATAGTCTATGGTCAAGCCACGGTTTGGCTACGGGTTAGCCGTAGCTCAACATACGGCTTGGTTGTGGCTCAGCCATAGAAGGTTATCAAATTTTTACACTTTTGGGATTTCAAACCGTAAAAAGGCTTACGGCTGGACCACAGCTAGGTTACGGCTCAGCGGTAGTACACCCTACGGCTTAGCTATAGCTTGGCCGCAGTACAATATTAGGTTTTTCTGCTCTTTGGGGTCCTAGCCATAAAAAACTTACGGTTGAGCCATAAGCTTCAGGTTGTGTCAGGCGTTTTCAGGTCAGTATTCCAAAAGGGCTGCAAAAACACATGTAAATGAATTGATTTACACGAATCATAAAGTACCAACATGCACTAAACCAAAATTTGCTTATACTTGCCTTCAATTAAGCTTTTCAAGCTCTTAATCCTTTCTTCGGCTCAGTTTGGGTATTTAAGAACTAAGTGCCATGCATGCCAGAAATGAAGAAATAGATAAGTGCATATATCAACTGAGAGTCTTCTTGACTTTATTAACCCAAGAGATCATTGAATGAGAAGAGATCTTACTTAATAAGAGCTAGAGAGCAATAAGGAGCAATTGGAGATATATCTACAACTCCAACAAGGAAAAAAAGACAGAAGAAAGCGAGAATGGTGGAGTAGTGACTTGAAACCCACCTGAAAAATATCTCTTGATGCAGAACAGAAGAAGAAAAAGAAGAAGAAGAAAACGAAGAAAAGAGAAGCTGAAGAAGTCGTTGGAGAGTCAATGAGGCGGTGGTCTCTCCTTATATAAGACAAGGTTTTAGGAAGTTTATAAGAAAATCGTTCTAGTTTATCTTATTTTCAATATAAGTCAAATGAAGGTCCAACTGAATCAAATGACATCTAATGCGTTCGGGTCAAGTACGGAAGTTAACGAGTTCAATAAGAAAAATGTAATGGTGTCAATATGATGCATGTATGATATGAAACCAAGTATTCTAAAATTACGAAAAAGGGCTTTATCTACTTAGGTAAGGCCAAACCCGACCTAACTATCTATCCATGCCTGAACTTAACCCATTGGGACCGAATTAAAAAAAATCTCATTAATTAGCTAGTAATCACAATTAATTACTCACAATCCAGCTTAGCTTGGGTCGGACTGTTACATAAAGTTGCACATCTTTAAACCAAAACGAGACAAGGTATGAAAACTCTATGGCTAAGGAACTATGGTAAGACTACTTGCCTCTTTCAACGGTGATTGATGGACTTGACCTGTTCCGATCTAAATATCAAGGAGATTCGATGCGGGTCCCTGTTAATGACGGTTTACAATTGGTTTAGCAATAAGATCCAATAATTCAGGTTCATGCACGGGCTCTATTGGATTTGGGTCAAGCTTGATCATGTGTCAAAAGTGATAGAATTGTCACATGTTGGCTTTAGGCCCGAGCAGGTCCGTGCAAGTGGCCATGAGTAATAAGGGGGTATGCATGATCATAGGTTAAATGGGTTGGATTTATAACAATGAATTGGATTCGAAAATCAGCAAGTGAGGCTAAAAAACTTCGGGTTTAACAAGTTCATTAGGTGGGCTAAGGACAATGGTTTAAATGGGTTTCATCAATGGGCTCAGGCCTAGATCTCTATGCTAGAATGGGCCCTGCAGGTCATGGCATATCCTTGTGGGGCCCAAGTTTATCAAGAAGATGAAAGAAAAAAGAAGAAGGATATAGGGATGGGCACGTGGAAGAAGATGTAGCAGGAGTGGGTCTTGGGGGTGATGAATCTTGTCCTAATGCATGGTAGAGAGGGCTTGGGTTGCGGAAGAACGGCCAGATGATGATGATGAAGGGTGATATGATGAATTCTAAGCCCAATGGAAAGCCATGCTATCATGTGCAAAGTAAAAAGAGGATTGCAACAATAGTAACATGAAAAGAAAGAGAGGAAGAAGGGAAAAGACTTACAAAAAATAGAGCACTCTAAGAAGGAGGAGAGAGAGCATTTGAATGTGACTAGAGGGAATGAATAGAACCCTTTCTAGAAAAAGAAAAGAGAGTCTCCAAAAGAATAAGAGTCTTATACTAAGTTAGGCAAGGAGAAAAATTTAGGTTGGACTCTAAAACACAAGTTAAAATTGAACACTAATTTCAAGGTGGTGTTGAGATAGGAAAATACAATAAGAAGAAGCCTAATCAGTTTGAATATCTTGGTTGAGCCAGACTCCTTAATATGCCAAATTCTAGCAAAACATGTCTCACAAATAATTCTAAATTTTAAAAATAGAATAACACAAATGCATGTGGGGTCCATCACAGATCAAATCAGAGGTCAAGTTTAATTTTAATTGAAAATAAAAATTCAGGTCATTAAAATTCCGAAGTACACCACTAATACTTGCTGGGCCTGGCTTCCCTCTTGATGCACCATCAACATTAAATTTAAACATACCAAGGGGAGGAGGAGACCAAACGATGGGCTTCAATACCTTAAAGAGCCACACCCCATACAAGCTTCCAAATTAAAAAAGATGTCATCAAAGGTGAAGTTAGAAAATATAACACTCCGACCCAACTTAATCCGAATTAGTAGCTAATTATTTGCGATATTGTTGTTAAGTGTGTCTTGGTTTTGCTTTTCTTTGGTTTTGAGCAATGGATAGGTAGTTAGGTTGAGTTTGACCTAATTAGGTAGTTTCGAGCCCTTTTTCGTAATTTTCACTTTTGTCGGATATTGTCAGTTTTGCGTCATCTTGATGTCAACATGTGTATGTCGTCGAGCTCGTCAATCTTCATAATTGCTTCGAATGCTAACGACTTCGTTTACTCCCGTTAGATCGCTACTTGACTCGAACTGTAAATTGTGTAAACATGTGGACTTTCTTGCAATTTGGACTCATCTTTATCTTATAAAAGACCCAACCATCGCCTTCCTTTCTTCTCCGTCGTCTTCTCTCCTGCTCTTCTCTCTCTCGTTCATCTCTCTTTCTTTTTCTTTCATTTCTTCCTTGTTTAAGTGAGAAAGGAAGCAGTGCACTTGTCATCTTCGCGTGAATTCGACGGTATATCTTGTGTTTCGTTGTGTTTTTCCTCTTTGGTCTTCCTCCTATGTCAGTTTGGTGCATGTATGCAACGTGCCTTTGCGTTTTTGAGTGTTTGATAAGTAGAATTGTGTTGGACAGCGGATTGAGCCCAAGACAACAACCGGTGTGTGTGATTTTCATTTGAGGCAAGTATAAGCACAAGTAGCTTGAACACTTATTGGTAATGCTTTGATTGTATGTATGTGTACTCTTTTTATATGGATCATTGATGTACAGCCCTATTGAGTAAGTTTTGTTCTTATTTGCTTCATTCAGTTGAGAATTCGCTATTTCTGTACCTGTTTCAGGAAATCGACCCAGTGCACTCACGGTTAAGCTATGAACTGTACTACAGTTGAACAAACTCCTTTCTAACCAAAGGCCCGTTTGTAGTCTTCATTGATTTCGAATCTATCAACTTCATTGGAGAAGAGGAAAGTTCTTTCCTTCCAAATAGACCCTAAAACAACAAAATGAAATAATTTCGAAAGAGTAAGGCCACGTCCAACAAAATGTCCTCCCAACCACGACTCTGCCACATCCACAATCTTCTCCAAACAACACCAAGTAATCCCACATCTCTCCAAGAAATGACCCTAAACACCAGCTTCTACATCACAATGAAGAAAAAGGTGGTTGACTGATTCCACATCCTTATGACACGTCACACAGATGTTTAAAATATTTGAGGCCAATATCCCTCTTCTTCCCAAATTATCTATCGTCAAAACCTTTTCCGCCACACCTAGCCAACAAAAAACCTCAACCCTTGAAAGAGCCAAACCCATCAAAAGTAAAGAAGAAGATGCGTAGGAGATTAGTTCCCTTCTAAGGCCAAGTAAAAAGCCTTCACAGAGAACTCCCCAAATGTAGAAGGTTTCCAAATCCGAGAATCCAAGGAATTCCTACGCCAAATATATATATATATATATATATATATTAGAAAGCATACTCAAAAGCTCCCTATATTGGATATCCTCCAAGTACCAAAGCCTTCTCCAAAAAGAAACACCCCACACCTAAGAACCAATTCTTACCTGATAATAATCAATCACAAGAATCTTCTTATTGATTATCACTTTAATAATCATAGGAAATAATTCACATAGAGGGCCTTACCCCACCTAATCATCCAACCAAGACCTCACACTCTTTCCCTCCCCCACCATAAAACCAGCCCCTTTGGACAACACCTCTCCTGTCACAAAAGACTCCTCCACAATCGAAGCAATAGCAACCCATAAACCCGATCAATGATACTCGAGCTTGGATTGGGCTGCCATCCCCACTTGTCTACCCCATACTTTGTAGCAATGACCCTCCTCCAAAGTGGTTCTTCCTCCTCCCCAAACCTCCACCACCACTTTATTAAAAGAGACACATTCTTGAATTCCAACTTACCAAGAACTAATCCCCCACTTCCTGTTGGTTTAATCACCTCACTCCACAGGATTATATGTAATTTTTTCTTAGCACCTTCACACCCCCCCCCCCCCCCCCCCCCCCCCCCCACAACACACACACACACACAACAACAACAACCCAAAAAAGAAAAAAAAAGAAAGAAAGAATTCCTACAAATGCGATCCACCCTTTCCACCACAAACTTTGGCATCTTAAAAATATAATACACTGGGATATTAGACAAGTAGGATTTGATCAGCATTATCCTTCCACCCATCTACCCAAAGATAAATAATGTTTCTTCCAAGGTTTTTCAATTATCGGATCCCACAAAGACTTAGATCGCAGTTTCACCCCAATAGGAAGGCCAAGATATACTATAGGGAGGGTTCTTGCTTTACATCTGATCATGGTTGCCAGAGAATGAACGGTTTCTTTAGGACACCCAATCCCCACCAACATGCTCTTGGAAATATTCACCTTTAAGCCTAACACTAATTGGAAACACCTCCAGATTCTTTTCGAAGCCAATAATTCTTCCCTCTTGGTAGCACTAAAGAAAATGGTGTCATCAACAAATTGTAAATAGGAGACAACCTCCCCACTACCGGTCACCTCAAAACCACTAATCATCCCTAACTCTCTAGCCCTCACCATAAGAGTACTTGGGGCTCCACTATAATCATAACAAGAAAAGAAGAGTGAGGGTCACCTTGCCGAATACACCTAGAAGCTTTGAACAACCTTGATGGAGAGCAATTGACCAAAATAGAGAGGGAAGCAGTAGAGTTCATTCACAGATCCATCGACACTTTTTTTTTATCTTCAAACAAAGTGTGTATCGATAGGTATGGAGTTGGCGGAATTGCATGAGGTGTAGATTTACTCTCCACGTCTTGTGTTCAAAATTGACCTGATATGCATTTATGTAGGTTTAGCGGGCTCTGCGGGACGATTAGTATGTTGGGTCAAAGACCAAAAGAAAACCATGTTATATATATATATATATATATATATATATATTAGGTGTATCTGGGACTAGAGTATTGGCCTGGTTGATAAGCCACCCATTCCCCTAGCACCCACTAGGGATCGATCCCTAGCGGGTGCTTTGTTATTTCCACTGGCCAGTGGGCTAATCATCTGAGTCGCATTACATACCACGTATATTTTTTCTTAAAAAAATCTCACTTCTTGAAAGGCCCACTTCTATAGATACGGATCAAATGACCACAGCACTAATTTATATATTCTAGCTTTAAATCTTAGCTCTCCTTGGTAGTTTAAATGACCAAGTATGGTGCAAATTTATTGTGATAACATCATATGCTTAATAATGTTTGAATGGTGTCAAATTAGACTTGATGAGTAAGCGTTTCTGAAAGGAATGGATAACTAATTGGTGCACCTCAATCCTATTACAAGTACTTTGAATTTTGGGGCCTTAAAATCGAGGGCTAAGAAAGGCCAGCCCCTGATCAACCCATCCAAACTGCTTTCCCCCTCACATAAAATATGTAACATGTGAGGAACGGCGGTTACTGATCACACCCTTCTTTTTATCTTTAAGATATGTTAAATAAATACGAAACCATTCTTACAAAAGAAATGATCCCTTGGTGGCCCTCAGCACAGAGCTGATTTTGGAGCTAAAAGCCTAAAATCATAGTCATCCTAGAGCATAGAAAAACTTCACTCAATTTTCACTTCTTGTAAAATGTTATACACTATTGAATTGATTATGTGCAGAGAGAAAAGAAATAATTTTTATATAATCAATCCAACAGTACACAGGTATTATATGAAAGGAGTAGAGTCAGGCCAGGTCAACAGTTCTAAGATATAGAAGCCTGAGCAACGCCCTTGTACTGTGTGCTTGCTTGTTATCCCTCATTCTAATTCATGGCCTAAGAAACGTGAAGGGCTGGGAATAAAGGCCCAACAGTCTAGCCCAGCTCACTTTCATCCGTACCTTTTCTTGCATGTTATTATTCTTGCCTCCAGTTGACTTGTCCGTGTGCTCTCCCCTTTGGCAGATTCATAGGACTGCGGAAGCATTGATAATCCTTCTGGCCAGTCTCCGAGTCAAGCTGTTCTAACTCTGAGAGGACAATATCTGAAACAGGAATATTTGGTTGTTTACCAAAAACAAAGACAAGGTCAGAGCAACACAAGTTCAAAACTGAAACTAAATCGAAAGAGAATGCAGAAAGACTCTTCCATTGCTCCAATGCATGTGGCCCTCATTCCAAGCGCCGGAGTGGGGCATCTGATCCCATTTCTTCGATTCGCAGCGGGCCTCGTCGCTCGGGGATGCACTGTTACAGTCATCTCTATCCTTCCCACAGTTTCCTCTGCTGAGTCCTCTCATTTGTCGCACTTCTTCTCTACCTACCCGCAAATCCACCGCATGGAATTTCACCTGCTCCCCTATGAACCCTCCACTGCTACCCCCGCAGATCCTTTCTTCCTTCAATGGGAATCCATTCGCCGCTCAGTACACCTGCTCCCTCCTCTCCTCACATCCACTTCACCCCCTATCTCTGCGCTTATAACCGACATCACCCTCTCCTCCTCCATCATTGAAGCTGTTGCTAACCTCCCCTTCCCCAACTACATCCTTTTCATCTCTTGCACCGCCATGCTCGCCTTGCTCGCCTACTTCCCAATAGCTTCCAAGTCTGATACTTTTGACAAGAACAATCAACTTGAAATTCCTGGCCTACAACCCATTCCAAACTCTGATATCCCTCCTTTTCTACTACATCCATCTCACCTCTTCAGGACCAATTTCATGGAAAACAGCGTTGCGCTCGCGAAAGTTGATGGAATAATAGTGAACACTTTTGACGCACTGGAGCCCAACGCTCTCATGGCATTCAACAATGGCATTGTAGTACCTGGTCTTCCACCTGTGTTCACAGTCGGGCCTCTGGAGCCCTGCAGTTTCGAGCGTGTCAGAGAAGGCACACAACAGCAGCTGTTCTCGTGGCTCAATGCGCAACCAGCAAGGTCTGTTGTGTATGTGAGTTTCGGAAGCAGGAATGCGCTCTCAAGGGACCAGATCAAACAGTTGGCCGAAGGGTTAGAAAAGAGCAACTGTCGGTTTCTGTGGGCGGTGAAGAGCGAGATTGTGGATAAAGAGGAGAGGGTGGCATTGGGGGAATTGGTGGGTGATGAGTTCCTGGAGAGGGTGAAGGAGAAGGGGCTTGTGGTCAATGCTTGGGTGGAGCAGTGGGGGGTGCTGGGGCACCCTGCAGTGGGGGGATTCCTGAGCCATTCCGGGTGGAACTCGGTGACGGAGGCGGCATGGCATGGGGTGCCTATGTTGGCGTGGCCACAAGCCGGGGATCAAAGGATAAATGCTCAGGTTATGGAGAGAAGTGGCTTGGGCATTTGGGAGAGGAAATGGGGCTGGGGTGCGGACAAGGCCAAGGTGGTGATGGGGGCTGAGATTGGAGAGAAGGTGCAGGAGCTCATGAATAATGCAGGCATCAGGGTCAGAGCCGCGCGAGTTAGCGAAGAAGCAAAGCGAGCCATTTCTACTGGGGGCACATCTTCAAATTCATGGATGAATTTGATAGAGAAAATGAAATCTAAGGTCATCTGAGAGGAATGCATGGAACTCCATTAGAACTACTATCTGTTATTTTCGTGTTTCACTGCTACATTAGAACTACTATCTGTTATTTTTGTATTTCACTGCTACTGCCAATTGTCTGGAATGCTCTAACCCTCAATTGCTATCCGACAGCCAGGAAAGGTGCTGTTGCAACATTCCTTATCACGGCTTTCTCCTTGTGGAAGGCTAGTCGTGAGCTCATCCCTAACAACAGCAGAATTCCTCAGACAAAAATCAAAACTTTCCTTTACAGACATCCAGTTTTTATCTCAGAGTCAGATTTCCAATTCCTGTCACTGGCAGCACGATAGAGTCTATTTTCTGCTCTGACATTGAATGGCCACTACACTAGCCACGGACGTGGAATACTTCTGAATTACAAATAAACTGAACCAAAAAGACCCGCCGAATTGATCCACATTCTATGCCCAAAAATATTGAATTTGGCTGGAATGATCATCCACGTGAAATTTAAATCGTAGACCAATAGCAACAGAGGACAAACAGATGAATGGTTATAGTTTAAACAGTCTGACTTTTCCCACGTTGACTGTGAGTGGACCACCTCATCCTGGAGAGGGGCCACCAAGGAGAACTAAAATTCTATGAGGGTTTGCCCCCACCGTAACTTTGGGTGGACTTATCACAGCCTGTCACGTTACCACAGACAACACTGCCTTGGATGGGGCAGCTACCCACGTGCATGGCAAGCTGCCCCTTGATGATGCGTGGGGTGAATGCCCAGAGGATCCTGATTATGCATTTGATTGGACACCACTGATAATGCCTTAGATGGGACACCACTGACATTGCAGACTCTTGATTGGTTCACTTATAACCACTGTGAGTCGAAAGCCTCATGGAAGCCGCACCGTTAACCACTTAATAAGGGTGCATCTTAGGCTTGTCCATGAATTGACACACAATATTGACTGCAAAAGCAAAGTTTGGTCGGGTTATAGTAAGATATTGTATACCACCGACAACACCAAATTGTATCAACAGCTATACACCGGTATCTGCCATCACCATACTAATATATTACTTAAAACCGATTTCAGTCTTAGGCACCCCAAAATATCACCACCATATCAGACATTTTTAGATATCGGTCAAATTATCGGTATCGTTATAATGGTTCTGATTCAGTGTTGAAAAATAAATAAAGAAAAAAAAAGGAAAGAACAAAAAAAAAAGGATAAAGGGAGAAGGTAGACAGTGACGCTTTTTTTTTTTTTCCTTAAGCTATATGTTGGGGATCAAACATGTTGAACAAATGCCCCATTCATGCCGTGTTCGGCAATGAAAACATGTCCCTTTTAAGCTCAAAAAATTCGTGGGTTCCACTCCAGTGTCTAAAGTTTTATCCAACTCAATTAAATGCCCCCAGTTTAATAG
The DNA here is from genome assembly GCA_037013555.1 of Sextonia rubra. Taxonomy (NCBI): domain Eukaryota; kingdom Viridiplantae; phylum Streptophyta; class Magnoliopsida; order Laurales; family Lauraceae; genus Sextonia; species Sextonia rubra. Next base: position 60,643,663 of record JASUAD010000001.1, read on the forward strand.
ATGGGGTCCACATCACTGTATTTTTCTTATAACCCTTATTTTTAATGTCATTATAACTCTTAATGCACTTAATTTTTTAATTATAACTTTAATAATCTCAGAAAATTTAAACTACTAAAGGGACGAACTCCTTTTATAATGGACCCTGATCAAATTTTATTAGTAAGATGTAGACCCACTATCACATCAATGACACTAATAAAACATGTGAATAAAATATTAAAATATTAAATGAAGTATCTAAACTTTTTCATTGAACTTATTCCGCTAATTAGGCCCTAACAAAATTTACTCCTTAAAAAGATGGACACTATTGTCACAAGCAACAAAGTAAAAATGTACATAAAGTATTAAGAACAGTCCAAGTATATCATAATGGTCAAACCGACAGGCGGGCAAAATCCTATTAGAGATATTAGTTTCTTCTGTCTGTCTATCTAAAGTTATTAAATGGACAATAAGCATAATTTTTATTTTTAACCATGCATTTTTTTTTATTTTTGATCATGAATTAAGGATATTTATCAATGAAATTTTTTACAAAGCTAATATAAATTTTGATATTTTTTAGGAGTTTTGATTCTAATAATGAATTACATAGATGGAAATCTAAACCATGAGGAGAGGGGAAAATATTGAACACTAAAACATAAAATATTTATCGGTTTAAATTTAAACAACATTGATACAAAATGTTTTGATTTAGAGAGCCCGATATTTTAATTTATAGTTGTTATTAGTGAAAAGAAATATTTTTTTAATATTTTACAATATTATAATTCTTTTGGATCTTTTCAAATTTTCTCGAGTGAAAACAAAATCACATTACAACAATCAAGACAAACTGCAAACCAACACGGATACCACGGCCATATCGGTTTTTTGGGTCTACTGATATTGCAATCAATACTATGATTTTTATTCGTAAGTTGCAACCTCATCCATGTGTGAAAATATTACATGGATATAAGCATAGATAGATACTACATAGTAGGCCCATGCTAAGCCCGGCCAAATGTTTTTTTTTTTTTTGTTTAAAACTCAACTTAGTACAAACTGTTTTTTTTTTTTCATCACTTTACTATTTATTATTAATTTTTTTCCTACATTGGGAGAGTGGTAAGTATTGTGAGATTACTAATCCAGGGATCGTTTTAAAACACTAATAGATACAAACCCAAAACTACAACAAATTAAAAAGGAAGAAAAAAACACTCAAACCACTTAAAAACAAAGGAAGTTTTAGAGATATAAAGTTAAATATAAAAATACTAGTACAGATTCTTAAAAGAGCCAATTCAAACACGACCTTAACCCACATTACGCATATTTTATATTGAATTTGAAAATAGGTTATTTTCTAAAATCCGTTAAAATTTGTATTAATTCTAAGAATCACATTGACAATTAAAGCAGAATTTTTAACATAAGATACTAGAAAAATAAACAAACCACCTTGGAGAATTGCACAAAAAGGATAAATAAAATAAAACTTTACAGGCAGAAAATAAAAATTTTGCAATCATTTACACCTTGAATTTCAAATTAGGAAACAAGCTCAGACGGAAGAAACCACACCGGTCTCATTTGAATATGTTCATATGACATTTCAGATGCATATTCTAACGCATCAAAAAATTTGAAATATTTAGTTTTATTTTATTCTTTCACCGTTACTTTTTTTTTTTTTTTTTGCTACATTGAACGAATGATAAGCATTGTGAGACTACTACCTAATAATCTAGGTATCAATATAGAAAACTAGTAGATACAAACCCAAAAGCACAACGAAGAAATAAAGAAAAAATTAAAATAACAAACACCTCATCAAAACACTCAAAATCATCAAAAAGTTGAGAGATATGCAACTAAGTATAAAATTGTTAAATAATGAATTTTAGAAAAGCCAATCCAAACCTGACCCAAAATTCTAGTAAACCCACATTATATAATTTAAATTGAGCTATAAAATAGGTTATTTTCTAAAATGTCGATGAGCTTTGTATTAATTAATTCTAAAAGGCACCAGATGATTAAGAGAGCATTTCGCTGTTACATGGTATTTGGTTGTAAGTTTTCCGATCTTAATATATATCAGCGTTGCCGATCAAGAAATAAATAAAAAAATAAAGGTTCTACAAAAAAACAAAAAAACCTGATTCAACTTAAATTCCAATTCTATCGACTGCATGGATTTCTCAATTTAACTCAATTCCAAATATAAGTTGAAAAAACACAATAAGACCACATTTTCAATGAAATCCAACCCAATCAACCACAAACGTTTCAATTTATCTCAAAAGCCACTCAAGAAACCAATCAACTCAATCTCTAATGGCCAATGAGCTATGAGATTGACAGGCATAATGACCCGTCAAGTTAATAAGATGAAACCCAAACTATCCCCCATATCCTTGACAAGTTTTAACATGCATATCCAAATCCACCCTGAACCAGTAAAAACTTCTACCAAATCCGCTGCTAATAGGAGTGAGTGAGGTCCGATCTCCATTTAAACCCTACCCATTATCACACCTAGTTCAGCTAGCGATCTCCCCCAAAAAATAAATAAATAAATAAAAACAGAAGGAAAAACGCTACAATGTAATAATGGAGGATCAAGATGCATGGTGATGCAAATTTGTGTCTAGATCAAAGTGAGCACAGAAAATATGTCCCAAAGAGACTTCCTAAAATCGAGAACAAACCTCAAAGGCAAAATAAACCCATGAAGAGAAACTCCAATTAAAGGCAAAATAAACCCATGAAGAGAAACTCCCTTTAATCTTTAACTTCAAATCTCCCTAGTGCATTACATCCAAATATATAGAAAAAAAAAACAAAAAAAAAAAACCTGGACTTCATTTAGTCTCACATCTGGGCCACAAGTTTGCTTGCATCGGCCAATTGGCTTTGCTTAATTCAAAGCTCAACCTCAAACTCAAGTTTTATTTGCATTGCCTCTCTAGAACTGGCATGCTTGAAGCGATTATTTTGTAACACTTGCCCTTGCTCACCCCTTCTTTGGCGGTTCTGGTTTCCTAGAACGTAGTGTAACAGTTTTTTCCATCATGAATTCATGTATAAGTATTGTCTTGCATCCCTTGGATTCACTACAAGAAAAGTGACCATTAGCGACACTTTTATAGTAGCGGTTTTTATATCCGCCGCTAAATCTTATTATTAGCAGCAGATTGACATGTCTGCCGCTAATAAGTTAAAAAATCTGTTTCCTAAAAGCCCAAAGCGGGCTGGGCCAAAATGGGCCCTGAGATCCGAAATTTACAACTTAGCGTGTGTGTGCTCAAACGAAAGCTCTCATATTCATTACTCCTCTATGCAGTGTTGTCCTCTCATCAAATAAAACCCCTTTTCCTCCCCCAAACGAAACCCTAACCTTTAATTAAAATCATGCCTGCCTTCTCCTCACCAAACAAAACTCTAATCAATCCAGACTTCTCTTCTCTCGATCCTGATCGCTCTTCTCTCATCACCAAACAAAACCGTGTGTGATCATCGGCTCTTCTCATCTTAGATCGAGAAGCAAGTGCGTGTTTCCTTTTCTTCTTTATTCATTCCAGATCTGTTAATATGCATATGCTTCCCAAAGTATGTATCTCTGATGTATGCTGCATTTTCAGTTTCCTTGTTTTCGTTCTTCCTTTTAGATCTGTTCATATGCATATGTTTTTGTTACATTTTCGTTTGATTTCATCAGATCTATGTAAGTTTGTTGCATTTTTTCTTTCTTAATGTTAGATCTAGGGTTTCTTTGTAGCTCTTCAAATTTGTGTGTTTTTTACCTTCGATTTCTAAGTTGCAACCATCTCAGGAAGAGTTTCAGCCACATGCAGGTCCTGCATTTCATACCTGCAATTTAGATTGGATGTTGCTCAGGCATTTTGGATTTTCACTTGCCGAATCCCAGGGTGTCTTTAGATGTATATCGCACTGCACTTTAGGTGGCTGTAGGTTTGCTGTCACAAATTATCAACCTGCAGATGAGCAGAAACAAATTGTTTGTTTAAAACACAATTAAAGAAAGAGGGAGGGAGGGAGGTATAAAGAAATGTAGATAGAAAGAGACATGTTTCGTTTGTTCAATATATTTGCAATGGGTCATTGTGTAAGAGAGATGGGCACAAACAATGGGTCTTTAGATGTATATCGCACTGCACTTCAACTGGTGCCATGACTTTCTGTTTCATCCAAGCATTCCAGTGTGGACATGGAGCCACATATGGGAGTATCCTGAATTCGATGCGAACTACCATTCGAAGTACTAGTGGTGGAACAGGTGGCAGTCCGGTGACATCACTGATGACCATGCTTTTAACAGGAGGCAGCATTGGTGGGGGGTTGAATCCGTTTTCTAATTTGGTTCATTGATTGACAATACGTGAATTCCTATTTTTGCTTTCTATTTGAAATCTTGAGCTGGTCAGTTGAATTAAAATTGATAATAGATCTAGATATTCTTTCCTTTACTGAAAATTTGATCCACACACACCATTAATTTGATTTGATTTTTGAGTCTTGAGAAATGATTGGGCCCACCAAATATGAATGGAGCCTGCTCCCTATTAATCGGTTGGGGTGCATGACCCAACCTGCCACCTTGGGACTTTCCTCCATTGATGTCCAAGTCCTTCTATTGTCCAATTGGTGAATGGCCCATAATCCACCCTAGTATTCGTGAGAAGAAGTTAACAGACTACTGCGTAAGTAGATATTTTTTAGTGCAAATTTTCATTCTTGCTAAATTTGGATTTTTGTAGCCAAGGGTTGCACCTACTTGATGTAAGATGAATGTCTTGAGGCATTTGTCTTTCATACAGGGTAGGATGACCGAGTTCTGGAACTAGTATACTTCAAACCTAGTCCTATGCTATCACATTAGGTTCTGAAAGATTTGGGTGACTTAATATCTAAATACAATGTAAAAATTTGGCATCCGTAATGTGCAGGTAAAAATGAAGGCAACAAGGTTGTACCTTATTCCACATGTATTCAGATAATGCAATCTCTGTAGGGTATATGTTAGAAAGAACTGATCACTATCAGTGATTATAGAAACCTTCCTCAATCTTTACAAGGGGGCTTGACGAGGTTCATAACATGGTAGTTTGGTTGGTGCTGGGAACTTACATTGTAAATTGGGGACACAATAATGGATTCTTTGCTATGGCTCTAGAGAGTGATGCACCAGGCTTGAGTAACAATCACCCATTTCCCTGTAAACCACTGCGTGTCGTCAGAACCATTTTTTTTTCTTCTTATCTGTAGTTGTTAGAAAGGAATTGGGATGATGCAATGCTTGAAATCTGCATCTGTGGCAAGGGGCCTTTAACATGGGAACTATGGCTTTTAAGTGTACTAGTTAATGCAGTTACAATCCTACTGACTGAACACCAGCAAAGATAAAAGCTCAGGCTCTTGTTTAATGCTTCGATGATTCATCAATAAGGATTTCTTGGTTATGGGCTTTTAATATTTATGGAGTTGGATTTTGGTCTTTGGTGACACGAAACTAAACTGGTCTTTTTATAAGCTACTACTTGGATTAGACTGGCATGTATGTTTTTAGTTTTGTATTGTCTCTCTAATGAGTTCGAAGTTTATCCTTCTCTGGAAATTGATTTGCAGAAGAAGAAACTGATCCTTACAGGATTCCAACTAAACATAACCTGCGGATGGCATTATATTGGCTTGTTCAAGGTTGTCAGCCTGGAGATTCATTATTATTTCACTACTCTGGCCATGGATCTCAACAGAGGAATTATACGGGTGATGAGGTTAATGGCTATGATGAAACTCTTTGTCCTTTGGACTTTGAAACACAAGGTATTATTGTTGATGATGAAATAAATGCAACTATAGTCAGACCTCTCCCTCGTGGGGTTAAGCTTCACGCAATCATAGATGCTTGCCATAGTGGCACTGTACTTGATTTGCCATTCCTCTGCAGAATGGACAAGTTAGTGACATATTTACGAAACTTTCTTTTTTTTTTTTTTTTTGTTGTTGTCGATTCTATCAGCAACAGCCAAAAGGATTGATCAATAGATAAAAACTGAAATATGATGGTGAATTTGATGATCCTCCTTTGAGGCTCTCGATCCTTTATATAGATGTTGCAATACCCATTATGACTACAAAATCTCTCAATTTACAGTAATTACAACAATTACTAGCCAAATGGAATCTCCTAATATGATAATAAAATATATTACATAGCTGTACATGGTTGGGTGCTTTTGACCAAGTTTAAGTCTGTAAATGGGTCTAAACCCTGGGAGTTGTGGTTGCATCATTGCATTCATATCCATGATTTTCTTCAAAAATCCACACAAGAAAAGAAACTACTACTTGTTGTTGATGCCAGAGAACTAACTTGATCTTGAGGGGCTCGAATACCATTATACCAGTTGTTACAAATCAAAATACACTGAACAATAATATTATCTTCATTGACTTACATATAAATAGGATGAAGGAAGTGAAAAATCCACATCAGTTACACATAACGCATAACAGCCCCTTAAAGTAGGTGTGAATGACAACTTTATTCTAATTAGTGGCTGTTGTAACCTACAATTACTAATACCACACAGTACTAACCACTAATGCCCACATTACTATGCACTAAAAACAGCCATAACTGAAAACATGAACTCTAATTAATCCTAGTTTATTTCTCTAACAATACATGAACTCAGATCCACCCACATATAACAAAAGTATGACTGCATGCTTATTTTCCCAAAACCCACACATCCAGCACACCTTTCATGAATCCAATCCACTCATCATGCAGCCACAAATTCCAATGTGCTACTAAACATTCCATTTCAATTGAAGTTGATCCAACCATTGGATTGTTCACATGAAAAAACATACAGTTTACTTAATGTTATCTGAACAATCCAACAGAGGTGTGCACTCCAATTGGATTGAGACAACACCCTCCACAGAAAATATAATTGGGTATATTGGGTTTTAGTGTATCATTTTTGGATGGGTTTTTCTTGGTAAAATGTAGAATACCTTCTATTAAAAAAGCAGTTTACTCCCTATTGAATCAAATTACTAGCAGTCCATCCAAGACCCTGTGACAATTTACTTAGCAAAGGCATGACCTGGAAACTCAGCAGTACCAGTGTTTTTGTAGCAGTTGAATAAACATTTCTTAATCTGAATATTGTTGCACCAGTCCAGCTTCTGCGAATGTCACACAAAAATCTCAATTTATTCTGAATTTCACTGCAATGTTATTCAGAATTCTCCACTGGATTAAATTCCTGTATTTGCTTACTAAATGATATAGTAGCTTGCATCTACTCAACCACTCACACTTTGTGCAATCTGTCAGAAACATTTTACAATAAATGGCATATTTATCGATGTAGGAGTGGGCACTATGTGTGAGAGGACCATCGCCCTAGATCAGGTGCATGGAAAGGAACTAATGGTGGGGAGGCCATTTCTTTTAGTGGTTGCGATGATAATCAAACCTCTGCTGATACCTCGGTAAAGCCTCAAAATTTAGAATTGTTCTCTCTCGTGTTTCAGTTATTATGTCAATTTAACAAAAATCTAATTGAGCTGAGAACCAGAATTTCAGCAGCATGAAAGCAATCAATAAACTAAATCTTGAAAGTTTACATGGGAATTTGCCATTCATGTATTCATCCTAGTGTAAGCTAATCTTCTTGCTAGTTCATATAAACAGGCATTATCGAGAATCACTTCAACTGGTGCCATGACTTTCTGTTTCATCCAAGCATTTGAGTGTGGACATGGAGCCACATATGGGAGCATACTGAATTCGATGCGAACTACCATTCGAAGTACTAGTGGTGGAACAGGTGGCAGTCTGGTGACATCACTGATGACCATGCTTTTAACAGGAGGCAGCATTGGTGGGGGGTTGAGACAGGTATTGGCTCCCAATACAGATGCACTTGGCAACACACACTCCATTGTTTTCATTTTGTTCTGCCTTGTTAAAAATCTGATTTATCGCATCATATTAATAGAGAATAATCTAATAATACCATGAATAAGTTCATTTTAGATTATGATGAGATTAGATTTGGGTTATATTAGATTTGAATAATCTAAAGGTGCCAAGGGTCCCAAACATAAAGGGTAAAGAGACATCAGATTTTGATAAAGGATGAGAGACTACAATCTTGCATGAAAAAGCCTAGTAGAATACAGTGCTCAAATCCTCCCATTCCTTTTTTCAGATTAAGATTCCTCTCAGAAGGTTGAACATCATTTAAATTTCTCATCTAGCCACTCCACAAAATTTCCTATTGATGCACTCATTTATTGTGAAATGGAGTACCCTGAAACCATTGTTTAACATGCATGTGTTAAGCATATATCAGTTGTTGCTGTGGCTAATGCTTCAGTTGTTAGCAATGGAAAAAGAGGTTCTTGTTCTATATATTTCTTTTTTTAAATGGTAACTATCATTAATGCAACTTAGCTGTACAAAAGAGATGTTGACAAAAAAAAAACCACCCAAAAGACAAAAAAAAGCCAAGAAGATGAGGATGTGGGTGTTCTATTTATCTACTTAGTTTTAATTATTTTTAATTGCTTTGCAATTTATGTCATGTTATATTGAGTGCCTGCAGGTGCTGAGGATGAGGATCTGGGCCCTGGCAGCAAGAGAATCCGCCCAGGTATCTCTGCTGATATCATTGCAGAGCACACGGACTGCAATGCTATGCTATTAGGGCAGCGGAAAAAACGGCAGGTACCATTGATGCTGTTTTGAGAACACCACCAAAATGCACACAGGCACACACAAATCTGATAACACCACCACCACTCAACTGTAATCCTTCATACAGTTGATTTGATTGAAGAAAACTTAGATTGTAGCCTCATTATTTTGCTGGACATGTTCTTAAGCTTTCTTCATGCTATGTTTTGCACATTACTAGATACCTCCGACTCTAGCGCCTGTTGATGCATTGGAGAGGTACTCCCATCTCTCTAGCCATCCACTGCACAAAACTAGCAAGCAGGGCATTTTATCAGCTGATATCCATCCTTCAAAGGTATGCATTAACTAATGAGATGGCTGCAATTTAATCTTTTGCCATTTGGCTTGAGAGCAGAACTTTAGATTTATAGGTAGCATGTTAGATGCATCCATAGATTACAAACATGTGCATCTCTGTGGTTGTGTTTGAACACAAAGATGAACCATGCCATCATTCTTTTCATGGATAAGTGGTCAAAATTTAAAATGCAGCGAATGCCATTTGTGGTATGTTCCTGGCTGACTGACAGGATATCATTGCAACTGGTGGGATTGACACAAATACCGTTCTTTTTAACCGATTATCTGGGCAAATCTTATCTACACTCATCGGTCACACCAAGAAGGTTTTGTTTTTTTTTTTTTTTTGCCAATTTACTTATGTCTTTCTCTATAATTATCATCAAACTCTTGTCCTATGTTGGGGGTCAGCTGCTCTCTCTCTCTCTCTCTCTCTCTCTCTCTCTCTCTCTCTCTTTGCTCTACTCTACTCAAATCTTGTGAGAACTGTTCTCACGTACCTATCATGAGCACTTTTTATAGGGCCCACTTGTCAGTTCCATTTGAAGATGTGACTGGGGAGATGGAAAGATTTATATGAGACCACCCCAATCATATGTCATTAACCCTTTCATTGATGGCCCACAAATCGAATCCATTTAGATTGGTGCACAGTCGATCTAATGGTCCGGTAAATTCGAATTTGACCGAAACTTGAGGTGTGTGACTATCGGGGGGTCTCCGTGTATTGCAAGGTTTGAATTGGGTGATAGATGGGCCCTATTTAGAGTTTTCACAAAAAAATGGTAAGAACTAGTTCTCATAGGATTATTTCCCTATATATATGTATGTATGCATATCTTGATTAATGTAAATAGCTTTGTTAATTGGACTTCATTGATGTCATAGGTTACTAGTGTCAAATTTGTACCTCGGGATGAGTTATTTGTGACTGGCTCAGGAGATAAGGTTAGTTATATTCGTACTCTCTCCTTTTTTTTTTCTTTCTTTCTTTCATTTTGGATATCGCTATTCAGAATTGAATTTTATATCCTATTTTTTGACTAAATATTTTTAATTTTTTAATTGGAATATTTTATCTTGTGGGAAAATATATTTCTTTTTTCATTGGAAATGTATTTGTTTTGGTCACTGGGTTGAGGTATACGAGCCTAAGTTTAAGAATTCGATGATCCTCAAATCCAAAGATAGAGGGAGAAGACATATTTGACATTCTGGTCCTTTCCTATTTTCTCTGTTCAGCAACAAAATTATCATTCATATGAAGAGAGTATAAAATATTTGTTCAGTATAAAAGGTGTCTACTGTCAAGAAAAATCTCTCAACAAAAACCATGTCAAGAAAATTCTCTCAACAAAAACCATACTTCTATGGTGCAAAAGAGCTTGCTACCATCTCATGCTGATCCTTTACTATTTTGTCTGTTCAGCAACAAAATTATCATTCATTTGAAGAGAGTATAAAATATTTGTTCATTATAAAAACTGTATACTGTTAAGAAAATTCTCTCAAAACAAAAACCATACTTTTATGGTGCAAAAGAGCTTACTGCCATCTCATGCTGATCTACTTCTGATTCGGCTCAAGAATTCACCACATCATCAGCTGATCTAGTAGCACCCCAAAGGGTCATCAAAATGGAATTGCTCTAGATATTGATTCTATTGGTGAGAAATATTAGTCACTAAGACACAGACCCATACTTTTAGCCTGACCCATCGCATTCAATGAATCTCCTCCTGTGAGAAGACTTCCTGAGAAATGGTTTGCAAAGATCCACTTGCCTTTTGGAATCAGTATTTACTCGGTGCGGACAGGATATTTTTGTGGTGGATGTGCTGTAACCTAGTATGATGTGGACATGCCTTGAATATCGAAGAACACTGATTTTACACATTTAAAAATCAAGTATTGAATACGACATGATGCCTTCCATTGATTTGGATTCAGCACCAAATGAGATAGGAGCCAAATGTTTAGTCACTTGTACAGGATACTAGAAAGTGCTTAAAATTGCTATATATAAAATTTACAAAGCATGCACACAATTTAAAACAGGTGACTGATATGATGACTAGAAAGGGTATAACATATATTAAAGGGGCTCCGTCAGCAGTATCATCTATGTCATCAACGATACTTACTGTAGTCTATATAATTTCAGCAATGATGTAAAAATTCATACTCAAATCATCACCATTTCTGTCATTTCTACTCCTTATTTCTTCAATTATTCCTAGCTCTCTTTTATCTTTGAAATTAATGTACCAAAACTATGATAGGTGTTGTTCTGGAAAATCATTTGATCACATGCCCGGATGGATGGAGAAATCTAACAACCCGACAATCGATGGCCTATGAAACCTTTGGTTATCCCCTTATAACCTATAATCCCCATCCATATGTGCTTTTGTTGACTCTCGTTTCTGGATTTAATTTTTTTTAGCATACACGATGGGTGTACAAAGTTTGTATAATCAATTCAAATTCAAGAATGTTGTCAATCATAATTCTGCTATTTCACTCCTTGGGAACAATTCTAACAAAATATTGCCAAACAAATTCATGGCTAGGCAGCTTAATCTCAGAATAAATCATTCTCAGCACAAGCTAATCTCAGAAGTGAAATATTCCTTATACAAGATTGATGCCAAACGGGCCCTAAGATGCTTAAAACATCAGACACAGATATTATTATTACTATGTGATTGGTTGTTGCTTCATTCACATTCTTGCTTGAAATTACTCTCTTTATTTGGATAATGATACAATTCTCATTTTAGTGGTAGTATGGAAATGGATAATATGAACAGAAAATATAATCAGGAAACAAATCAATTTCCCTTTTCGGAATCAGTCGCAAGATTAATCTTAATTAAATGATGCTAATTCCGAAATTTCGAGGATGAAAGCTCTTCATGCAGTAACTTGGCAGTAAATTGTTCTGATTTCGTGCAGTCAACTTTCCCTTATATTACACATCTTGTGCTCTTTCCACATGCTTGGCTTTCCTTTTAAATATGATAGTTAACATCTCAGCTATGCTTCCAGGTCCAAGCTGTCTCTATCCATGCCACTAATAACTACTTTGTAACTGCATATTTGGATAACACTTGGTGTTTCTATGATCTTTCATCTGGATTATGCCTCACTCAGGTTGCACCTCTCTCTCCCTCTCTCTCTCTCTCTCTCTCTCTCTCTTTCTCTGTGTGTGTGTGTGTCTAATAAGATAATTATGCAGGTTGGTGAACCCTCGGGTGATGAGGGCTATACTTTAGCTGCTTTCCATCTTGATGGCCTCATCCTCGGAACTGGCACTTCAAAATCTCTTGTTAGAATTTGGGATGTTAAGACCCAGGTATTTCATTATTTTGCAGAACATTTACAAAAACCTACTTACATTATCTTTCTCCAATTACGCTGTTATTATGTTGCTTTAGTATCATCTGTTGATAAAGCATGTGCTTGCAGTCTAATGTTGCAAAATTTGATGGGCATGTTGGGCTAGTAACTGCCATCTTCTTTTCTGAAAATGGTTACTTCTTGGCAGTGAGTGTTTCTCTTAAAACTGAAATAGAGAGCGTGAAAGGTTTCCTCGTCTTTAACTTTTCATCAAATTTATCAGACTGCAACCCATGATGGTGTGAAACTCTGGGATCTTTGCAAGTTGAGAAACTTCTGATCATTTACTCCGTATGATTCAAATACACCAACAAATTCTGGTATGTAAATCTGTAATGATTGCTAGCGACCATTTAGTATATCTGTTCAACTATTCAATTAAGTTTTTAGTTTTAGACCAAGAATCATTTCTTGAACTCTGTTTTTTTTTTTTTTTTGTGGTAAAATTCTTGACCTCTTCTTGACTGCAGCTTAGCATACCCTCTCTTTCTCATTTGTTTTACTTGAAAACCCATCTAAATTATTGACATGAAAAGAGCTATATATTTTTGGTGTTCTTTACTTATGGTCATAGTAAATTTCATCTGTTACTGTAAAAAATAAAATAAAAAACTCCTGAACCAACTTAGTTCTTACTTTCTTATGGTGAAATGCTTGCCTTTTTGCAGTGGAGTTCGATCATAGTGGAAGTTACCTGGGGATTGCAGGTTCCGATGTGAGGTTAGTTTTCTTTGGAAAAATCCCTCAAGTATCTAGAATCTGGATTACAAGTTTTTTATTCTTTTTAATGAAAACATTCTGGCTAATTGGAAAGTCTGCAGTTTCTATCCCAACCCCATTTTCTACTAGATTGCCAATTCTTGGGGTCTCTTCTCCCTTATCCCAAGTCCTGGGCAGAGTGTATTTTTTTTTTTTTTTTTTTTTGCTTAGCTTCAGCTCTAAGATTCTACAAGAGAAATGGGCATGGGAAAGTCTGGATCAAATCTTTAACAGTCTCCTGGGTAGGGAGTGGAATTGTATCAAGACTCTACCAGATCTCTCTCTCTCTCTCTCTCTCTCTCTCTCTCTCTCTGTGTGTGGTTGTGGAAAAAGTTCCAAGTCCCAAATTTATTTTTTATTGTTATTACTATAAACCTTTACTTCTCTCGGTACCAATAAATTTACAGTGAAACCAGGGCCCTGCATTGTTTCTAGAAGTTGATAACAAGTGTTCCATGATGATGTGGTTGTTATGCAAATGCAATATGAGCAATATAAATTTGGGCAGGGAAGAGCATTCTCTTGAACAATCTTTTCCGAACCAACTTCAGAGAAATGGATGTCTTTAAGGGGAGGTTAGTATTCCTTTTCTTTTTAACTTTTCACTTTATTTAGCCTTACTTTGTTATGTGTGTTTTTTTTTAATATTAAACAAATGACAAGATGCATGTGTTTGTTTAGGTCTCAAACTACTAGAGGTATTTGGATGGCAAAGTGTGTTGGTGTTGACTCTTGTACACTTATTATGGATTTGGAGGGTACCGATGGAAAAGAGCGAGGAGAGGTGTGTTTTTTAACATAGTTTGCTGTTTGCCCATTGCCAATTTGTGGAAGTATGGCGATGGCCTCATATCTTTACAATTGCCTCTGAGTGCGACATTTTTATAAATAAGTAGGCATTTGTCCTTTTTAAGTCCTGGGGATAGAACATGTCTCTTATGATTTGGCTTTAACTTTTGTGATGGGTGGTCTCTACAATGGCAGGCTCATGGTTTGAATGTGTGATTGGTAGTCTTTACATTCTTTATCCATTCACTCTCACATCTTTAGGAGGGAAATGAATAGCTTTTAAATGTAACTAGATATTTCAAAACAAAACCAAAACCCTTTTTTGCCATTTTTAAGGGCAAAATTATTATTATTTTTTATAAAAACCATTTTAGCAGCAAAAAAAAAAAAAACTGCCGCTAAAACTACTTTAGAAAGCACTCTCCATATTTAAAAAAAAAACATTTTTAGTGGCACATTTTAATATTAACAGCAGCAGTTATTTAATTGCTGCTATTTTCTTATTTTTAGCGGCAGACACCTCTCCACCGCAAAAAGGTGGGGAGAAATAGCGATAGAGGGTTTTAGTGGCAAAAATAGTAGCAAACAAACGTCTGCCACAATAAAGTTTTAGTGGCATATTTTATCTTTTAGCAGCAGAAAAAAAGTGCTGCTATATGTGTCTTTTTTTGTAGTGATTCCATTTCATGGCATACATCCACGGTCTCCCAAGTAAAATATCCTCAATCCATCCCTACTACACCGCTGTCCTTAAAGCCTTTGCCAACAACAGAGTACCTTGGCACATATACCATGCTTGCACCTCATCACTTGCTATTAACTGCCAAAATGCAGGTGATAGTATTTGCGTACCCTTAGCTTTAGGCGATCCACAAGAGCTTGTGATATAATTGTTGTGATTTTCTAACAATCACCCGTTGTGCGCATTCACGGAATTACAAGATCAACAAGAAGCAACCACACACAGGAAGAGACACGAGATTTACGTGGTTCACCCAAATAGGGCTACATCCACGGGCACAGGAGGACGAACATCTTCACTATGACAAGTAAAGCATACAAGAGATTCCCACACTCTCACCTCATCTCTCCTACGTGGTGTGGGAGCACCACGGGCAACTACCACCGCGCCGCAAGGTCTAGGGTTACAGACTATACAATATATAATCTCCGCTTTCTTGGCCACCAAGAAAGCCCCGGTACAATTACCAAAATACCCTTGACCTTAAACCAGTCCATGGCTAACCCAGTGGACTCATCCGGCTAAACCGGAATACAAGACATAAACCTAACAATAATGTCATCCGAACTTCTCTAGTCAATCACAACAATAGAAACTTGACCGTTTACAATATCTGTTAAAGAGGTTATTTCGTAGCCATCTTTTGTCAACAGTTGGCATGGACTCCTTTAGTACTACCCTTATTATTCATCAGGACTTCACATCAGGTGCTACCATAGACATCAACTTGCTAACTTTTCTTCTTCCTTTGATTTTATGGTCAACTTCTATTTAGATTCTAGCTCATCCTATTCTTCCGCTGCTCTACTATCCCAACATAAGTAAAGTTGTGACTACAGCAAAGAACACAATGACGGGATTCTAGGTGCTGGGGAATTCCACTTTCATTCAACTATGACTAGCAAAGAACACAATCCCTGGAATCTAGGTGTTGGGGAATTCCACTTTCACGCAACTATGACTAGGAGCCAGAATGCAAACAAGTAAACTAAAAGACAACACCTATATGAGGAATTCTCAAAACCACCCCATTTTAAAAGGAGAGTTTTTCCCCCCTCCTAATTTGTCAAATGAGATAATGCCACCTTACCTTTACATGCTAATTCATATTAAAAGATAAAAATTAGAGATGTTTAAATACTTTGACTTCCTAAATAATAGTATAAGAGGAACACATTAACCAATAAAAAAATGTGTGTTCTTCTTAAAAAAGCGCCCTGGGAGTTTTCTACCATACCTATATCTATCTATCTATATATATAAATATGTCTTTCTCCATAGCAAATTATCAGCGCATATCTATGTCTTTCTCCATAGCAATTATCATTTGATTATTGTAAATTAACATTATAATTATTTTTAACCTCTAGAATTAATAGAAACCAACACCTCATAAACAAATTTTGTTCCATTTCAAACCTTTTGATGAGATGGTAACAAGAAACAAAACACTCTCATTGCGTGTTGTGCTAAATTTTTTGTATTTGATGATCTTTTATCTTTACTAAACATACATTTTTACATGTTTTTTCCTAATAAATTCAACTTTTAGTCATTTTAGCCAAAACTTCTACTATATATGCATTCAATAAAAAAATTTGTCATGAAGAAACATAAGTAGCAATAATTTGATCAATTTTATCAACGTGATGGTGAGCGAAGAAAATTAAAATTTGAGCCTGTCCTGAATCCGGTTAGGGTCAAAGTCTTATAAAGACCCATACTATCACAACCTAGGCCCTAGAATCCACAGATTAGGGTATCTCCCGATGCACAACACTTATACTACTACAAAATTTCCATCTGCACTTAAGTTTAGTCAGAATTCCACAAGGGATATTCACATTCTGTCATATGTAAGGTACTGACACGGGCAATCATCCAAGTACTCTACAAGCCAGAAGCCTGTCAATATCACCTTTAATTTTCAACTTTACATAAAACATTTAAATAGTATCAATCGTCACATGAATCAATCCGCAACTGACAATCAATATACAAAAGAGATGTATATTATAACTATCGGTAACCTGTACATCCTATCAAATGTTGTAAACCTGTATGTATATCGGTATGTAACTAAATATAAAAATGAATATCTGTACAGGTCTAGGCAACAGTATAAGAACAATATAGTCATATGATAAAAGATATAAATGTCTAGAACAACTATGCAAATATCAGTCTATATGCATCTAGATACAAAATGATCATGATCCCAAAATCCCAAAAGTATAATCCCTAGATACACTCGTGTTGCACTACAGTCAGTGGTCAGTCAAAGGGCCTCTGTTATCCACTCGTCAAGGCCTAAAGGAAATGTTGTGGTCTCCTCCTCTGTTTCCTCGATCTCAGTGGAACCAAAATCGAGATATGAGCCTATAACACAAATAAATAGCTGTGAATAAACAATTCAGCAAAGCATAAGCATGATTAAGATAATAAAAGCTATGTCTAATAGAATTAGAAACATGATAATTGCAAGAGATCTGTTACAGTCTACTAGGCAATATTATGCATAGAATTAATCGTGCTGTACGAGTCAATAATGAAAACAAAATCAATTCGGCTACTGCATAATGTTATATCCTCCTAGCAGGGATCCTGTCAGTGAGCACACCAATGACCATGCCTAGTACATCTGAGTCCCTAGTTTCTTGGTTGCAGTGTCCCATATACCAACTGCAGTGGTAATCAATCAATTTCTCCAAGTTCGACCCCATTGAGTCTTATAAGGGAGAACCTAAGTAGAGCTTGACTAATTTGAATCAATCAACATAAATTGAATAAGGTCCCTGTCAAATTCAATCATATTCCATTCTAGTCTAATTCAATCTTTCTTACTCAATTTGAAATATGAATTCAATATCAATGATAATAATAAAACAATTAGTACAGTATCATTAAACAATGATTCAAGATCAAGTAAACAATAGTTGAGGGAATCAATTCAGTATCATTGTAAACAAGGATTCAATACAATCTGAGAGATCATTATTTGTATTTAACAATATGCAATGCGATATAATTTAGGGAATCAAAGAGGTTTACTAACCAACCTTAAACTAATCACCTGTAGCCTCTAACCATCCATTTCAATGTAGTTTTAGGTTATTTGATACACTTCTATCTTTACTTGGTGTTATAGTGTATAAAACATGTATCAAATGCATCCATGGTTAAGTACTCCACATTCAAGAAATAATACATGAATAAATCCCAGCCAAGATTATTCATGCATATTTAATTACTGTTGAGCCAATTGTGAGGGTTTACAAGGTTTCAAAGCTAAGGACTTACAAGGTCTTTAGGTGTTTTATGCTCCTATAGTTCAATTTCATATCACAATTAACCTCAAGGTTAATTGTGAAGTGTTTAAGAATATTTGGGAATGAAAATAAAACTCCGAAGTCAATTTAAAAGAAGTCTAGAATTGACCTTTCAAGTTTGCAAGGTGTGCTCAAGCGCGGCCTCAGGCAAGCTCAAGCGCCTTTACTACTATTTTGAAAAGTTTTCACTGATGGGTTTTGATAAGAGAATTCTGCACTGGCGCTTGTGTGCATGGTCACATGAGAATTCTCTCTACGCATTCTGTAACACCCTCGATTCTTCTTAAAATCACCTGCATATAGAACCATCTATTCACCCATTCCAATCTCATCATAATACCTTATCCAACTCCCTTCAATACTACTATCATTGTTCATTCCACCAACATCATTCTTTTAGAAATTCTATTCCTAAAACCATATAACGTAAGGAGAAGGGCTAAAATTATAAAACAATTGATTCGATCAACACAGTCAAACAACTACCAGCATGCATTCAAATTTATATGCTTATACTTACCTTGATCACTAGCTTGCTTACAAATTCCGTTGGCTTAATTCAAAGAAAAAACTCAAAAATCTCAAGCCCTAACATGCAAAACAAACATGATGATGAGGATATGAGTTACACGCAATGAATAGGAGTCTAGATGACTCAATTGGATCAAGAATTCTGTAAATGGGTTACCATATCCTACCTTAACAATTTGTAGAGAAGGACATTCAGATTTTTCCCCAATTCATCACAAGAGAAGAAGGAGAAGACAACAAGGATGAAAGTGAAGTCCTTCAATCACACATGCATGCCCTTTTGATTGTGCTTCTTAAGAAGAAAGGAGAAGTAAAATGGAGGGATAGAAAATGAGAGAGCTCCAGCTGAATTTAAGAAGAAAATGGCCGAACGTTGTGCGTAGCTCCTTATACATCAGATTTTCTGGACTTTATAAGAAAGTCCATCTCCTTTTGTGTACTTTCAATTTAAATCTAATGAAGGTCCAACTGCATCAAATAAGGAAAAACAAGTTTTGGATCAACACAAAAGTTAACGAGCTCGACAAAACGAACGTGATGGTATAATATGATGCATGCTTGATGCAAAAATACAATATTTGAAATTACGAAAAAGGCTTCATCTACCTAATCAAGGTCATCAAACCCATCGCAAATTGCCTAATTGTGATCTGAATTCAACCCATTAGACTCGAAAAAAACAAAAAAACAAAAAAAAACCTTAATCTAAACTCAAACTATACTAATCATACTTATGTATATTAATACTAGATTAATTAGGTACTAATCATACTTAATTAGCTCGGGTTGGAGTATTACATGTACCTACCCTGAACCCAACTAACTCACTGCCAAACAACCTCTAATTGAAGAAATATCATATTTTAAATTTCTTAGAGTTTTCACATCTCAATATCATTTATACATAAATATCATATTTCAAGTTTCTCAAGTTTCTAGTAAACTTTTAAAAAAATTATATTTATTATTTATTTAAAATTTCAATCATGTGTTTTTTAAGAAAGCCATTTATTTTGTGTTCAGTGATTGAGATATTATACGTAGCATCCTTCCTATCGATGATTATAAACTTAAGACTATAGGTTTCTTGTTTTTTGATAAATACTTTTATTTTTATTTTATGTATAAAAATAGATATATGAAGTCAAAATAAATTTAAATGGTATTTTTAAGTATGACTGTTGTTGCCCTAAACGCGGGGCATTTTTGTTAGTGCATTATGAGACCAGACACCTATCAATTCTCTACTATTGTATTTTTTGAGTTCTTTTACTGAAGCCCCCTATATTTTCACAGTACCTCAAAATGGCTACTGTATTTTGAGATTTTACTAAAAACACAATTGACTACGGTTTACATGAAACAAAAAGCAATAGAATGCCCTATTTTTATTTTTTGATGGATTTGCTGCTACGTGGAGTTTCCATCTGAGTAGAGTACGAAGACATGAGTCACGAGTGAGACGGGTTTTGCCTTCTTTTTCTTTCATCTTTTTAATTAAATAAGTGAGAAGGGACTATTTTACGTTACTCCTTTCTCCTCAATTCCTTGAATCCCTGCTTCCCAAATGTCACTCCCACTGTGCGTGGGATGAAATTTTCATAATTGTTAGGAATTTTTCAGGTTTCAACTAGAGTTTTCTACATCTTGCCAGAGCTTCAGAAGATTAAAAACCATTTCATCAAATAAAACAAGATCTCTCCCTTCAGACCCATAGTTCAAAAAATCCATCAGAAATATAACAAGCTTCAAATTTGCAGAAGGCTAAGAAAAATCCCCTAACATTCTATACAACAAGCCTGCACTTCTTAATCAAAACCAGATGAATTTATAGGAAATCGATGATATGGGTCCCATTTCCAAGAATTGAAGCAAAACAATTATTTTCAAAAGAAAGGAGAGAAGAATTGAAGAGAAGAAAGAAATTAGGAAAAAAATGCAAAATTGGCTTCATGGTCCCACACACATTCACATGTGATCACTTGTGGGACGTCCAAGATGGGGTCCATCTAATTGCTGCATATTTTAAGATATTTTCAAGAAAATCTAATTAAAGATGAAGAAGGAAAGCCACATATGAGAGTTTTTCTTTGCAAAGGAGTAGAAATTGAAAAAAGAAAAAAAAGAAGCAAAAAATTGCAAGAAAGCATGGACACCCAACAAGATTTGGGTTCAGATTTTCTTGTAAAATAAAAAGAAAAAGAATTCAAGGAGAGTTATCTTAAAATATCTCGTTGATCTTAAAGCCAACAAGGAGAATCATTCATAGAGGGAAGGTTGACAACACAAAAGACAAAGGAGGAAGTTCTACACCTTATGTGGGCCATATTTAATTTCAAGTGAGGATTTTTCTCTAAGATATCTCTTAAAAGAATCTCAATGCAAGGTGGTAATGAGAAGAATAGAAAGAAGCATCAAAGAAGGATTCCAAAAGAAGAAGAAAAAAAAGCAAGCCAAGCCCAAGTGGTTCTCTCGCCCAAGCATGAATATGCACCCAATTGTTTTTCCAATTTTAATTATTTTAAAGATTTTATCAAATCAAGTGAGAAAGGAAATGTTGGGGCTTGAAAAAGTATAAATAGGGCACCCTAGTGGTATTCCAAGGTATGGAAGAATTACCCACCTCCCACCTCTAGATCTCCTACACTCATCTTTCCCTCTCTTGTCCCTACATCTCAAGTCATCAAGGAAGCTTAGCCCTAAAGCAACACTACCAACCTTGAAGATTCAAATAGAAGAAAGAATTCTTTTCAATCCTAATATGTGTAATCTCTTTGTTTTAAATTCTTTTATCTTGTATAAAGAATTGCCATGCTAGTGTAATAATATTTTTCTCTTTATTCTTCTTCTTCTTATGGTTGTTCTTATTGCTTGATTTATGTTTTCTTGATTGGATTGACGACCCGAGTCTAAGATAGCATATTTTAATTATTTTTTTTTGCTTGGATTGAGAGAGGATTTTGAGAGAATATTCATGCTAAGTTTACCACCTTTGATTTCAGTTCTACCACCTTTAATTTTTGTTTTTACCACCTTTAATTTCCAGTTTTCACCGCTTTTGATTTCAGCACACTACATTTATTTTCCTGCACTTTTATTTTATTTTATTTTATTTTTTTGCACTTTTATTTTATTTCCTGCACACTTTAAGTTCACAATCTTTGCTAGAATTGTTCACTGCTGAAACTTACATTAGGTTCATGCATATTTCAAATTTTTTAAGGGTGTTGATCATTGGAATTTCAGAAATCAGATTGAACGTCTGAGTTTTATGTATTTTAAAGTCATGAAAAACAGTCCATAAATTAAGATAAATCTAAATCTGAATCTGAATTTGTGCACTCCATTGTATGTATGATCTTTTTCACAGTTCTATTTGTTGTCAGAAGTAAATCAGAATTTGAAAATCAGCTTTAAGGATAACCTAATAATAGTCCTAATTTTGTGCAGAAAATAGTCTCAAATAGGTCTATATTGGATGAATTTTCAAAACAGATTTGCAGACATTCATATCAGTTGA
Organism: Sextonia rubra; assembly: GCA_037013555.1. Taxonomy (NCBI): domain Eukaryota; kingdom Viridiplantae; phylum Streptophyta; class Magnoliopsida; order Laurales; family Lauraceae; genus Sextonia; species Sextonia rubra. Next base: position 60,665,817 of record JASUAD010000001.1, read on the forward strand.
ATGCTTGATGTCTACAACAGTTTTTAAAACCTGAAATCGAAATTGAAATACACTTGAAAGGAGTCCAAAATGAATTTTGTAACAGTGATGAAAGCTGGCCCTTATTCAAGTGATTGTGTGACATATTTGTGAATTGTTAAAACTACTCTTAAAAACTGATTTTCTGTGCTAAAAAGTTGAAAGTTTTAGATTTGGAATTGATATAAATCAGTGATTTAAAATAGATTTTTTATGTGGTAATACACGTTCATCTATCTCATGCATCATACCCTCACATGCCCCATATTTTTTCATGTATATATTTCAACATGTTAGCTACTGTTTAATGGTATGTTTTTCATGATTACTCATGCATTTTAGGACAGGTAAATTCAGCAGTAAAACATTAGGATAGGATTCATGCATCACAACATTTTTTGTGCTAGACTAATTCACACATCTTATACATCATATAGTATTCTTTTTTAATTTGCATTGTCATTATTCATACATCATGTATTAGTTTAGGAAAGCCTAGTTTCGGATTTTTTTTATTTTTATTTTTACAAAGATTCTTATGTATGATAATTTAGGATAGATTCATTCTTAATTTAAAATGTTGCTTTTTTTAGTTGCATTGTAGAGTTTTTTTTTTTTTTAGAAATTGTTTAACATTGGAAGGTTACTAATTTGATTTTAGATTTTCATTTAGATTTCTATCTAAAATTAGATATTTTTCAAATTTGAAATGGTTCTGAAAATCTTTTTTTTAGAACGTGTAGTTTTTTTAACCTAATTTAGTTTTTAACTTAAGACAGTTTTTTTTAATTAGTTTCTAACATTGTTTAGTTCTTATTTTATTGGAAGTTCTGATGTGTGTTTTATTTGTAGTGCTGTTTTTGGAATTTTTTAGAACAATACAATGTGAACTTAAGATTTGCTTTGTAAAATAGTTTTGTTTCCTGGTCCATTTTTGGTAAATTGTATATAGTAGAACCAAGATGAATTAATTTGAGCAAAATGAAAAAGACCACCTAGTGTCTACTTTCGATTTGAAAAAAAAAGTGGAAATAAAAAATATATATAATAAGAAGTTTGTGACTAGTTTGGGTGGGTAGCCTTTTTAACTCAAGCTAGTAAGCCCAGAAGGATGTGTCTATATCTAGTACCCTAAAGCCATCTCGTTTGAAAGTCATTGGCCTAACGCTTGTTACACGGGATAATTAGAAAGCTTAAGGGACCTAAACATTGCACAGTCAAACAATAATTTGTTAGAAAAAAGTGATGATGATGAATTATGGCCTAACGAGTGTTTGTAGAAATTTTCAAGGGATATGTGCAGAAATGCATAAGGACTAAGTTTGCTTTTTAGATCCCAACTTTTCCTATATCATATGAACTTGGAAATTTTTACATTGGAAAAAGTAAGTGAGTGAAGAGTGTCCGCAAGAATTTGCAAGGGAGTATGTAAAGGGAAGAACAAGGACTATATTTGCTCTCTGGATTTTAACTTTTCTTATATCATATGAACTTGAGAACCCTTGCATGGGAAAAATATGCCAATCGAAGTAAACAGTAAAGTGGCAGTTATCTTAGTAGCTTTGAGAAGAAATTTCTTTTTGCTAAATCTCAGGAGATCAGACTATTTGAAGGAAAAATTCTGTTTTTGCAGCATTACCATGGAATATTTGAAATAAGTTTTTAATGTATACATTTTTCACCGTACACGTAAGTTGGTTTGAATTTGAGAAAGTTTTCAAAAATAGAACTGTGGATCGGACTTTGAAAAATCTGAAAGTTCGATTATTCCAGATTTCGAAGATTTCCAATATGAGTGAATTTTGTTTTAGAAAATTTCTTTTCTCCTTTATTTTGGATTATTTCTTAAAAAAAGAAGAATTTTGTGGGTATATTCACTGCAGACCCTCACGAGGCACAACTTGTTCACTTGGGGGAATCTAGGGGTTTAAGGGCTTGCTGCATATGCTAAATGCAATCAAGAGTGCCAGCGAAAGTGGCGTTGCATTCCTGTTTACTTTTATTGCATTGCATTAGTTTTAGGTTAACTTAGGTCATGATAGAACTCCTCATTTTTATTCACAATTTTTGTTAGGGACTAGTAAGAATGCTAGTCAGGGGGTGTAATAAGTCCTAAAAAATGCACTTTCTCCATGTCATTTTCAGAATTTTAAGGACTTATCAAGCCAAGAGAGCCTCATTTAGTATCATTTCATGTCCTTGTGTATTTTAAACTCATTGTAATATTTTCTTGCACAAAAATGCTAAAAATTCATCATTTTTAATAAAATTGTAAAACCTGCCATTTTTGGAATCTACTTTTGGAAAGTTTTGTGAAGATTATTTTTCTCATGAAAAAAATCAAATTTTCATCATCAGTAGTTCATTTATATAAAATCATGAAAAATGGTGTACATTTTTATCATCATTTCATCAGAAATGGACCAACAGTTATGCATTTGTAATCTTAGGGTTAAAATTGTCTTTTGAAGTGAATTCACAATTGTTTTGTAGGAAATCAATGATATGGGTCCCATTTCCAAGAATTGAAGCAAGATAATTATTTTCAAAAGAAAGGAGAGAAGAATTGAAGAAAGCAAAGAAATTAGAAAAAAAAATGCAAAATTGTCTTTATGGTCCCACACACATTCACATGTGACACTTGTGGGACGTCCAAGATGGGGTCCATCTAATTGCTGCATATTTCAAGATGTTTTCAAGAAAATCTAAAGAAAATCTCATTAAACATGAAGAAGGAAAGCCACATATGAGAGTTCTTCTTTGCAAAGGAGTAGAAATTGAAAAAAAAAAAGTGGCAAGAAAACATGGGCGCCCAACATGATTTGGGTTCAGATTTTATTGAAAAATAAAAAGAGAAAAAAAATTAAAGGAGAGTTATCTTAAAATATCCCTTTGATCTTGAAGCCAATAAGGAGAATCTTCCATAGAGGGAAAGTTGACAACACAAAAGACAAAGGAAGAAGTTCTACACCTCATGTGGGCCATGTTTGATTTCAAGTGAGGACTTTTCCTAAGATATCTCTCAAAAGAATCTCAATGCAAGGTGGCAATGACAAGAATAGAAAGAAGTATCAAAGAAGGATTCCAAAGAAGAAAAAAAAAGAAAGCAAGCCAGGCCCAAGTGGATCTCATGCCCAAGCATGAATATGCACCCAATTGTTTTTCCAATTTGAATTATTTTAAAGATTTTATATAATCAAGTGAGAAAGGAAAATTTGGGGCTTGGAAAAGTATAAATAGGGTACCCTTGTGGTATTCCAAGGCATAGAAGAATTACCCACCTCCCACCTCTAGATCTCCCACACTCATCTCTCCCTCTCTTGTTCCTACATCCCAATTCATCAAAGAGGCTTAGCCCTAAAGCCACACCACTAACTTTGAAGATTCAACTAGAAGGAGGAATTCTTTTCCATCCTAGTATGTGTAATCTCTATGTTTTAAATTCTTTTATCTTGTGTAAAGAATTGCCATGCTAGTGTAATAATATTCTTCTCTTTATTCTTCTTGTTCTTATGGTTGTTCTTATTGCTTGATTTATGCTTTCTTGACCAGATTGACGACCCAAGTGTAACATAACATATTTAAGTAATTTTTTGGCCTAGATCGAGAGAGGAATTTGAGAGAATATTCATGCTAATTTTACCACCTTTGATTTCATTTTTACCACCTTTAACTTCTATTTTTACCACCTTTAATTTCCAGTTTTCACCACCTTTGATTTCAGCACACTACATTTATTTTCCTGCACTTTCATTTTATTTCTTTTGCACTTTTATTTTACTTCCTGCACACTTTAAGTTCACAATCTTTGCTAGAATTGTTCACTGCTGAAACTTATATTAGGTTCATGCATATTTCAATTTTTTAAGGGTGTTGATCATGGGATTTCAGAAATCAGATTGAACATCTGAATTTTATGTTTTTTAAAATCATGAAAAACAGTCCATAAATCAAGACAAATCTGAATCTAAATCTGAATTTGAGCACTCCATTGTATGTATGATCTTTTTTACAGTTTTATTTGTTGTTAGAAGTGAATCAAAATTAAATCAGGTTTAAGGATAACCTAATAATAGTCCTGATTTTGTGCAAAAAATAGTCTCAAATAGGTCTATATTGGATGAATTTTCAATCCAGATTTGCACACATTCATATCAGTTGAATACTTGATGTTTACAACAGTTTTTGAAACCTAAAATCAGAATTGAAATACACTTGAAAGTAGTCCAAAATCAGCTCTATAATAGTGATGGAAGCTGGCCCTCATTCAAGTGATTGCATGACATATTTGTGAATTATTTAAATTACCATTAAGTCATCGCGCTTAAAAATGGCGTGGAGATGTGTAATGGATTCAGTGTCCAACATTCACGCACTTCAAGCGTTAAGAAGAATGTGAATCAATTACAGTTCATCATTGAGTTTCCTTTTGTTTACATGGGTTCTAATGCCCTGACCGCGGGGATGCAGGTTGTTTACATGATTTAACAAAGTTTATAACCCCTCCCTCAAGTCTTAGATGTGATCTCAATTTGGAAATTACAAACAAATGTACATAAAGTAGGAAAAAATGTGAAAAAGATGAAAAATTGGGGGGGGGGGGGGGGGTGACTGTGACCCGCGGTCACCGCCCCAGGCCATTGACCATGAAGCCACTGTTCACCTCCGTTTTTCATGCTGTTCGTGCTGGTTGTTCTTCCAAACTTTTTCAAGTGTTAAAACTCCTTTTCATGACATCTTAGGGGGTTGAATGACCATTGAGAAGATCGAATTCGACTATGGAATCGACTGAAAACTTTGTAATTTATCATTCTTGTTTACGGACTGTCTTCAAGCCGAAGAGGGCATCACAGGAAGCCAAAGTTGTGTCATTTTGAACCTATAATTTTCACGGAACAAAATAAGGCCCAAAGGGGCTCGTTCACAACCGCTGTAATGGCCAAAAAATCCTCCCGAATGAGAAAAACAAAGATGACAACGTCATCCTTCGAATAGTTGTTACTGTATGAACATAGTGTGTTCTGTAATTACCCAACCTTTCTCTTTTTCCTCTGAATCATTTTGCTCACCTTGGTGACTAAAGATGGAAGGGAATGGTCGTGGGATTTTGCTGTGTCTCTTCCTTTGGATCCCTTTTGAGTGCTTTTGTTCTTGGAATTTTCTCTGTCTGTTTTCTGTTCTCCTTCCTCCTCTCCCTTCAAACACTACCCCTTTTATAGAGCCTTCAGGTGGTTTTTGGCCATTCCAGGGAGTTGAGGGGAGTTGTGGGAAGTTACACTTCTAAAGGAAGTGGAGAAAAACCACCCAAAACTACAAATAGTATCCTTTGGCTGCAGTCACGGATAAGGCCCAATTTCGGTTTTTTGCATTCGTGACCCGTTTTCACCTATTTGGGGCCCAAACGATGTCCAATTGCCACGAAACTTGAAGGAATGCTTCTTGACACTATTTTGACCATGTCATTAAAGTTTTAGCTTGTTTTGACCATGTAAAGTTGGTCAACTCCCTTGATGAACGGGCTATGGTCACTTCCAAGGCTCATTTTTGGACTGTTGCATTTGTGAACCATTTTCACCTGTTTGGGGTCCAAACGAATTTCAATCTTGATGAAACTTGGAAGGATACTTCTTGACACTATTTTGAGTGTGTCATAGAAGTTTCAGCTCTTTTTGACCACCTAAAGTTGGTCAACTCCCTTGATGAACAGGCCTCGGTCACTATGAAGGCCCATTTTTGGACTTTTGCATTTGTGACCCATTTTCACTTGTTTGGGGCCCAAACGATGTCCAATCGCCACAAAACTTGGAGGAATGATTCTTGACGCTATTTTGACCATGTCATATAAGTTTCAGCTCGTTTTGACCATATGAAGTTCGTCGACTCCCTTGATGAACAGGCTGCGGTCACTCCCAAGGCCCATTTTTGGACTTTTGCATTTGTGAAACATTTTCACGTGTTTTGGGGTCCGAACGAACTCCAATCTTGACAAAACTTGGAAGGATGCTTCTTGACATTATTTTGAGTATGTCATAGAAGTTTCAACTCATTTTGACCATTGAAGTTGGTCAACTCCCTTGATGATTAGGCCCTGGTCACTCGTAAGGCCCATTTTTAGACTTTTGCATTTGTGACCTATTTTCAGTTGTTTGGGGCCCAAACGATGTCCAATTGCCATGAAACTTGGAAGAATGCTTCTTGACACTATTTTGACTATTTCATAAATGTTTCACCTTGTTTTGACCATATGAAGTTGGTCAACTCCCTTGATGAGCAGGCCCTAGTCACTCTCAAGGCCCATTTTTGGACTTTTACATTTGTGACTCATTTTCACCTATTTGGGGTCCGAACGATGTCTGATCGCCACGAAACTTGGGGAGTTGCTTTTTGACACTATTTTGAGCATGTCATAGACGTTTCACCTGGTTTGACCTTCTGAAATTGGTCAACTCTCCAGTTGACTTTTCATGAAAGTGGGCCATTATTTCAGCTGTTTGAGGCCCAAATGACCTTGGTTTGGTTTGAAACTTGGAGGGACTGAGGTCAGGAACATCTTGGGTATTTCTCCAGATTTCATCAATTTTGGACATCAAGAAGTAGGACTTTGGTCAGTGACCCCATGGCTTGGGGGGGAACTGGCCCCAAGTTGACATGCTTGTAGCTTTTTGGCCAAATGATGTTTGTTTATGTTGAAACTTTGTAGGGCCTCTCTTGGGCATAATTTGAGCTTCTTTGGAGAGTTTCAGCTGGTTTGATCTTTGCGAAGTGTCGCTTTGTACTGAGACCCACAGAGCATAGTATATAACCATCTAGGTCGAGTTTGGATCCGAATGATGTCTAAATGCTCTGAATTCTTGAAGGGTAGTCTTTAAATGTACTTGAAAGCATTTCATTGAATAGGATATTGCTTCAACATGTGGAAGTGTCAGGTCCCACAGTGATTCCCAAGAAGCTAACAAATAACCTTTGAAGCCTTACTTGAACTGAGATGATGTCCAAATCTTTGAAAACTTTGGAATTTTATAATCCAAAGCTTGTAGTGTCTTTGCTGAAATTTTTGCAATTTTTATGGGTCAACAAGTGCCCCCTCCAGGCACAATGATTATAGTGTAATAATTATTGTACCTCGAAATAGCCAATCTATGGTAATGATAAATGACTTGATGAAAAGATAGTTTGTCAAGGTAGGTTGTAGACCTAAACTTGAGATTTTGAAAATTTTAATAAAAACCATGAAGGGTTTGATGATGGAATTTTGAAAAAATATAAAAAATCTAAATTTCTTTGCCCTGTTTTCACGGATATCAAAAGTTGCATCTCCGTGGGGACCGTGGAGAACACCCACAGAGGAATCCCTTAGGTATTTAGAAAATTCAGAAGTTTATGAATTTTGTTTGGATTTTGGAAATGAATTTGATTTTCTTTTGACCTACTTTTAACAGATATCCAGAGTGGCATCTCTGTGGGGACGTGGGGAACACCCACAAAAAAGAATCCCTGATGTTTTAAGAAAATCAAAGGTTTTAGTTTAAAATGGATTTGGGTTTGGATTTTCATGGATTTTTGGTTCATTTTCAAAAATCAAAGTTTGGGTTTTGACTTGGCTTGACATGATTCAAAATGAGATGCAATTTTAAAAAAAATTGGCTTTTGGCTTTTGTAGATCTTGATCCAAAGCAATTTGAAATGAAAATTTTGGCTCAAGATTAGGTTTGTCCCAGGATGAACTTAAAATTTGGATTAGGTTGGCTTTCAAGAAAACACACATTTTTGTTTGGGGCGAAATGCCCAAAGTGGGTTCACCATGTTGTGTCTTGAGATAGAACCAGAACTTTGGCTGTGAGGAACATTGCAACCATAGATCATCACATTGTAGCAACAGCTTTCATCCTTGAAAGATGATGTTCTGAAGCTTCGAAGCACCATAGATGGCTTAGAAAAGTATAGTTCAAAGAACTAGGCCTACGAAGAGTGCATTCTCGCCAAAGTAAAGGCGAAGCAGACAACCTTGAATGACTTTGTTCAATCTCTTGAAAGTTAAATGAGTATCAGAACGAATGAACTTGACAGTGATACTGTTGTCTGTAACAACCCGCCCCGCACCATCGAGGTATTGTCCGCTTTGGACTTCCCAGGAGGTCACCCATCCTGAAATTGCTCTGACTCGAGCACGCTTAACTTTATAGTTTTTATGGAAGTCCTCACGGTTTTGTCCTTAAAAGGCGCCTCCATAGGTAGACCCTATGCGAGGTATTGTTCCACCTAACTGGACCATTGGCTCACCCGAGACAAAGCCGGGATCTTGCCCTCAGAGTACGCAGCGGGGATTTTGTCCTTGGACAGACTCAAACCCTGGTCTCACCCGAGACAAAGCCGAGATCTTGACCAGTGAGCCACGCCAAGGCGCCTCGACAGTTTTGGACGGATTATTACTTATATTCTTTCATTCACATGTACTTTTTGGGACTGGGTCGTTACATTGTCCCAGCTTATCCAAGCTATAAAGGGCACGTCCTGAGAGAGGCGACTTGAGAAGTTCTTGGACTAGATTTCATCGCTGCAGCTTCTTGTATAACTCTTTTATCTTGATCGGCCTGGGTGGTCATGTATACGTTGACTTCATTCTTTGTACTTAAACTTCAAATGGATATCAATGGAAAAACTTTTCTTTCTCTCCATTTTTTCATTGGTATAGGTGCTTGGTTTGATTTTGTGTAGTTGTTTGATGTGGTTTATGTGGATGGTTTGTTTGGTTTGGTTTTCTCCGACTTGTATGAGGGTGTAATTTGCGATCTTTTGGATCCACAAATCGAAAATAAGGGAGTCATATAGGTGGACGTTATTTGGTGCCCATGTGTGAGGCTTTCTCCAGGGTCCATGACTTGATCCTTTTGGTGTCGAAAGGGGTCAAACAAAGTGGATGTTATCCGGTGCCTATGTGTGAGGCTTTTCCCGGGATCCTTGACTTATTCCTTAGGACAAAGATTTTGTTTTGCTTTTTGTTTAGATTTTGGTTATACAGGGTCTGCAAAAAGACTTATTCTATATAACCGAAGGTAGTCATATAGGGTCTGCAAAAAGACTTGTTCTATACAACTAAGGATTAGCTATATAGGGTCTGCAAAAAGACTTATTCCACATAGCCGAGTTTTGCTATATAGGGTCTGCAAAAAGACTTAATCTATATAGCAGGATGTTACAAGGGGTCCTGTAAGGACATTATCCAAGTAACAAAGGTTTGACTAAAGGGGTCGAAGGACTTGATCCTTGCAGTCATTTTATACAAATATAAGAGATTTTGGCTACGAGTCATAGGTTGTGAGGCTCGAAACCAGAGGATTTTGATTTTGGTTATGAGTGAAAATGTACACTGTACATGGTTTGAGTAAATTTTATATGGTTTGGGTGTACCAATGACATTCAATTATAGTATTTCTTGAGAAGTTTTCCATTGATAAACATCATGCATCTGTCTCCTTCGAGTGTGAGGAGTGTGTCTGCACTATTGGAGTAAACCATGTTAACAATAAAAGGTCCTTCCCATTTGACTTCAAATTTGCCTTTTGACATGTGTGTGGAGAACATTTGCCTTTTGACTGCAAGGACTAAGTCTCCTTTCTTATAAGCTCTGTATTTTGACCTTTTTGTCGAAAGATTCGGCCATACGAGCTTGATATAATTCGATGCTTTGTCGAGCGGCAAGCCTTTTCTCATCAAAGCTCTCTAGCTCTTGGAGTCCGAGCTTGGTATTCTTTTCTCCAGTGTATTTGTTCATCATAGCTACCCGAAGAGAATGAGGTTGAATTTATAAGGGTATCACAGCTTCAGCCATAAACCAAGGAATATGGTGTTGATTTGGTCGGACCACGAACAATAGTTCTATATGCCAACAATGTTTCAGGAAGTTTGGTATTCCAACTCTTTTGTTGCCAAAGACCATTTTCTTCAAAATTTTGCAAATAGTTTTGTTGAAGGCTTCAGCAAGTCCATTAGCTGCAGTGTTATATGCCATGGAGGGACAGCATTGGAATCTGCATTTGTCACATAATCTGTAAAATTTATCTTTGTTGAACTAAGGACCATTGTCATGATGTAGACGTTTAGGTACCCCAAAACAACAAATGATGTGAGTCTTCAAGAGGTAGAGGACTGTATCTGTTTTGACATTTTGATGTTTTGGAATGTGGTGAAATTCGATTAGCACAAATCTCTCCTTGATTTCATAAGCTTTGTTGAAGAGAGGAAGCATGTTTGAATTCAGAATTCTTCGAGAGTGGATGTTCTACTAGAAAGTCAACAAGAGCTTGTCCTTTCACTAACTTTACAGTAGTTCATATTGAGAGAAAATAATAAATCATTGGGATAGACGATCACCCAGTGCACCAGCCTTTGTCACTAATGCCTTCAGTGGATTGGTGTTGGAAACCAAATACATTTCATTGGAAATAATATAGTGGTGTAGTTTCCTCATTTTTCTTTTGAGCTGGCAATGCCCCCAGAAAGTGATCAAGAGCTCGAATGTAGAGGATGAGAGGTTTCCCTGGAATTGAGGCTGAAAGGATCAACCCCACACAAATGCTATTCCTTTCTTCATGAGTCTGGATAATGCTCTACGCTCCTTAAATAAATTTGAGATGAACCGACAAATGTAGGCAAGTTTACCCTGCAATCCCTTGAGTTATTTAAGAGTTCTCAGAGAAGGCATCTTTAATATAGCTTTGACTTTAATTGATCTCTTTGAGAGTCAATTCTGCATCAGTGGCAACTTCAACCAATCGGGCCAAAGAGTTAGTTTTATGACTAAGTATGATGATCTTGATTTCTAGTCGCAAATTGGTTTTGCACATTTTGATCGTTGCCCTTTGAGACGGTTGTTCCAAGCATTTATAGGATAATGCTCTCCATCTATTGATAAAGGCCTGTGCAGTTTCGTTTGTCTCCCTGCCTTGTGTTGTTGAGCATAGCAAAGGTGACTGTCTGATCCTCCTCTTGAAAATGGAGTAAGAACTTCTCTTCTGTGATCGGCCATGTCATGAAGGAGAGTTCTGGTAACTGTTTGTACCAATCGAAGGCGACTCCTTTTAATGTGCCGACGAATAGTCTTATTTTTAGTGCATCTAACTCTGGCAAGCTTCCTAGGAGTGATTTGAAATGCACAATATGCTGATATGCTGATCCCTTCCCAAGGTATGCTTGGAAAGTCGAAAGTTTAAAATCTGGTGGAAATGGAACTAGATCAAATTCCGGAGGATACTTAGGTATAATACTTTTCTTTTTCATCCTAGTCTCCACTTTTGATTTTGTCAGTATCTCTTCAACTTCTTTAAAGGTTCCATGTTTTTCAGGATTTCCATGATGACCAAGGATTGATGAATGATCACTACCAGTAAAACTTGCAGCTATCACCTTATTTGTTAAGGACTTAAATTGAGCTGTGAGAAGGTCAATTTTAGTGGCATTCTTCATGATCATTACTTCTTCTCTTCTATTGGCAAAAAGAGGATTTGTTTGAGCTTCAACCGGACTACCTAGCTTATCTGTTAAGATTTTCAATTGGGCAGGTAAGTGGTCAATCATAACTCCTTGTTGTTTGACAACATCACTGACATTGTCATCTTCATTTTTACCGGCATCTTTTTCGTCAGCATCTTTACTTCTACTAGCATCGCCATTTTCATCCTTACTAGTTCCACTCCCCTTAGCCATAAACACAGTGTACTGACGGGGATAAGATGATGTTAATGCCTGAGGAGTGCATTGACTATTCAAGATAGTGATAGGATCATCGTCAGAATCAGTTTTGACATATCCTTCAGAAATACTACTTGAATGGGAGTCTGAATCAAACCCCTGTGATTGAGTCCGAGTCATACTCCGAGTAATTCTTCGAATTGAACCTGGCCTGACCATGTAAGACGAGGTCAAGTCCGGATCATCTTCTTTAATCACCCATTTTCGAGTGATCACCCATTGACTATTCAAGATAGTGATAGGATCATTGTCAGAATCAGTTTTGACATGTCCTTCAGAAATACTACTTGAATGGGAGTCTGAATCAGACCCCTGTGATTGAGTCCGAGTCATACTCTGAGTAATTCTTCTAATTGAACCTGGCCTGACCATGTAAGACGAGGTCAAGTCCGGATCATCTTCTTTAATCACCCATTTTCGAGTGATCTTGCGCTGCGATAGCTTCTGAGTTTGGTTATTGCAGTGGGCTAAAGCTTTCTTCTTGATTTGGTTAGCCATCCGGATTGCCAAGGCTTGATCTTTAAACCTGACACTCAGTGGCCTGGAAGTGCTAGCAACTCGTTCCCAATCCATGGAATCGGAAGTGGAAAGTGAAAGAATGTCAATAGCACCCCTCTTGTTCTTTTTCTTTTGCTCCTACTTTTGTTTGAGCGAATCCTTGGAACGAGCGAGATCAGTCAAGTTATTGATGACCAATCGCTCAGCTTGCTTTTTGTCTTTAGTGCCATGTGATAAGCCCTGGGGTGAAGATGGTAGGGATGGTGCGACAATGATGGAGGGTAGACGCCTCCTGCCAAACCTCTGCCCCTCTTTTTGAGTCAGAGTGTAAAAGGTATTCTTTTCAAGTGTGAACAAGGGTTTGTTCTCAGCCTTATTGGATTTTGAGGTGTGTGGTTGAGGTGACCACGCGCTACATCTTGGGATGGATGCACCCTTCTGGGCCTTCTTACGAGTTAGGAACTGCCGGAGGTCCTTTGGTGTTTGCTTGGTAACGACCCGCTGTTTGGGCCGAGTAGGTGGTGACTTTAAGCATTCAGCAGTCACTGAATGTGACTTGCTTTGTGTCACCTACTTATGATCCATGAACCGGACCTGCCTTGCCCCCAGACGAGGCTTGGTGATATGAAGCTTGCTGCCTTCTGACTTAAACTTGTGACTTGGTTCCTCCTGAACCTTGTTGAAAACTCCAAACGGATTCTGGGTACATTTGAAAACCCATGATTTGGGAATCTTAGCCTTCTTGATGGATTTAGGGGTCACTAGTGACCCATTTGGATCAGCCGAAGTCATGGAGCCCATTGGAGTAGAGAGTCCTTGGAAGACCGAGACTCTCGACGTAGGGGCAGTAGAGTCCATTCAAACCTTTTTCGATGCTCTTGCAGCTGGTTTGTTTTGGGTCATGGAGATTTTAAAAAGCTTCCCCTTTGCCTCATCAAAAGTGATGATTAGGGAACCCATGATATTTCTACAAAAAAATAAGCCCAATGGACTATATTAGTGGTATAACCAACATGGCTGCCTCTTGGGCTAGCCGGAATGGTTTATAGATGCCATCTGAACCAACATGGTTTTGAACCAGAATAGTTAGATATAGGCATAAATCCCATCTCATGTGCTATGTTGACTGTCCTAGCTGTCAGAATTTTGGCAGCATCTCGGAGCATATAGTTAGGCTTAAAAGCATGCTAAGCTGACTAGATCTGGCTACGGTAATTTTGGCAGCATGTTAGGGTCATCTGTGTCAGTCTTATAAGCAAGAGAGGGTTAGATCTAATCAAAGGGATAGGGCCTACAGGATCGAGCCTGCACCACTACCACAATGATCATACAGGATCCATCAGTGCTTGACGCCGGACAATGCAGAACTGCAATGTCGTTGGTCTTATTACTAATTTAATAAAACATTTATTTGGTTCAAAGCCCTATGAACTGAATCATCACTTTTTTAAAGCATGAAAAGGTGTGATTTAGTCCATGCACATCAAGGTGCAAGTTCCCTCAACTAAATCTTCCAATTAAATGGCAAAAGTATGCACTTCGAGGTGCCTAATGCCTTCATTTGAATGATAAAAGAATGCACTTCAAGGTGCAAAATCTCTTCATTAATATTTCCAAACCCATTGTAGACATCAAGGTCTTGCATGGGTGTCTTCAAAGGCCAAACAAGCCATTTTTAACAATAAAACAGGTCAGTGACCATGACCCACGGTCACTGCCCATTTTTCCATTGATTCCTGCGGTCATAGCACATTTCAGCACAACAGCAGCAGTTTTCAGCACAACAGCAGCAGTTTTCAGTGCAACAGCAACACTTTTCAGCATTTTTCATGCGTTTTTAACCAAACTTAATCACAAATTAGGGCAAGAAATTTCCCACAGACGGCGCCAATCTTCTGATCGCTCTTAAAATGGCGTGGAGATGTATAATGGATTCAATGTCCAACATTCATGCACTTCAAGCGTTAAGAAGAATGGAAATTAATTATAGTTCATCATTGAGTTCCTTTTTGTTTACATGGGTTCTAATGTCCTGACCGCGGGGATGCAGGTTGTTTACATGAATTTACAAAGTTTATAACCCCTCCCTCAAGTCTTAGATGTGATCTCAATTTGGAAATTATAAAAAAATGTACATAAAATAGGAAAAAATGCGAAAAAGAGGAAAATTTGGGGGGTGACCGTGACCCGCGGTCACCGCCCCAGGCCAGTGACCGTGGGTCACGGTCACTAGCAGACAATGACCGTGACTCACGATCACTAGCAAACAATGACCGTGAAGCCACTGTTCGCCTCCGTTTTTCGTGCTGTTCGTGCTGGTTGTTCTTTCAAACTTTTTCAAGTGTTGAAACTCCCTTTCATGACATCTTGGGGGGTTGGATGACCATTGAGAAGATCAAATTCGACTATGGAATCGATTGAAAACTTTGTAATTCATCATTCTTGTTTACGGACTGTCTTTTGTTCAAGTCCAAAGAGGGCATCACAAGAAGCCAAAGTGGTGTCATTTTGAACCTATAATTTTTAAGGAGCAAAATAAGGCCCAAAGGGGCTCGTTCACAACCTCTGTAATGGCCAAGAAATCCTCTCGAATGAGAAAAACAAAGATGACAACGTCATCCTTCGAATAGTTTTACTGCATGAACATAGTGTGTTCTGTAATTACCCCACCTTTCTCCTCTTCCTCTGAATCGTTTTGCCCACCTTGGTGACTAAAGATGGAAGGGAATGGTCGTGGGATTCTGCTGTGTCTCTTCTTTGGATCCCTTTTGAGTGCTTTTGTTCTTGGAATTTCTCTGTCTATTTTTTGTTCTCCTACCTCTTCTCTTTTCAAACACTACCCCTTTTATAGAGCCTTTAGGTGGTTTTTGGCGGTTCCAGTGAGTTGATGGGATTTGTGGGAAGTTGCATTTTGAAAGGAAGTGGAGAAAAACCACCAAAAACCGCAAATAGTGTCCTTTGGGGGTCCATGACCGCAGCCGCAGTCACGGATAAGGCCCAATTTCAGTTTTTTGTATTCGCGAACCATTTTCACCTATTTGGGGCCCAAATGATGTCCAATTGCCACGAAACTTGGAGGAATGCTTCTTAACACTATTTTGACTATGTCATAAAATTTTCAGCTCGTTTTGACCATCTAAAGTTGGTCAACTCCCATGATGAATAGGCCGCGGTCACTCCCAAGGCCCATTTTTAGACTTTAGCATTTGTTAACCATTTCCACCTGTTTGGGTCCGAACGAACTCCAATCTTGACGAAACTTGGAAGAATGCTTCTCGACACTATTTTGAGTGAGTTGTAAAAGTTTCAGCTTGTTTTGACCACCTAAAGTTGGTCAACTCCCTTGATGAACAGGCCCCGATCACTCCCAAGGCCTATTTTTGGACTTTTGCATTTGTGACCCATTTCCACTTGTTTGGGGTCCGAACGAAGTCCAATCCTCATGAAACTTGGAGGGATGCCTCTTCACACTATTTTGAGTGTGTCATAGAAGTTTTAGCTCGCTTTGACCACCTAAAGTTGGTCAACCCCCTTGATGAACAGGCCCCGGTCACTCCCAAGGCCCATTTTTGGACTTTTGCATTTGTTAACCATTTTCACCTGTTTGGATTCCGAACGAACTCCAATATTGAAGAAACTTGGACGGATGCTTCTTGAAATTATTTTGAGTGTGTCATAAAATTTTCAGCTTTTTTGACCACGTAAAGTTGGTCAACTCCCTTGATGAACAGGCCCCGATCACTCCCAAGGCCTATTTTTGGACTTTTGCATTTGTGACCCATTTTCACTTGTTTGGGGTTCGAACGAAGTCCAGTCCTCATGAAACTTGGAGGGATGTCTCTTCACGCTATTTTGAGTGTGTCATAGAAGTTTCAGCTCGTTTTGACCATCTAACATTGGTCAACTCCCTTGATGAACAGGCCCCGATCACTCCCGAGGCCTATTTTTGGACTTTTGCATTTGTGACTCATTTTCACTTGTTTAGGGTTCGAACGAAGTCCAATCCTCATGAAACTTGGAGGGGTGCATCTTCACACTATTTTGAGTGTGTCATAGAAGTTTCAGCTCGTTTTGACCAACTAAAGTTGGTCAACTCCCTTGATGAACAGGCCTCAGTCACTCTCAAGGCCCATTTTTGAACTTTTGCATTTGTGACCCATTTTCAGCTGTTTGGGGCCCAAACGATGTCCAATCGCTACGAAACTTGGAGAAATGCTTCTTGAAACTATTTTGACCATGTCATAAAAGTTTCAGATTGTTTTGACCATCTAAGGTTGGTCAACCTCCTTGATGAACAGGTCCCGGTCGCTCCCAAGGCCCATTTTTGGACTTTTACATTTGTAACCCATTTTCACCTGTTTCGGGTCCGAACGATGTTTTATCGCCACGAAACTTGGAGAGTTGCTTTTTGACACTATTTTGAGCATGTCATAGAAGTTTCAACCTATTTTGACCTTTTGAAATTGGTCAACTCTACAGTTGACTTTTCATGAAAGTGGCCATTGTTTCTGCTGTTTGAGGCCCAAATGACCTTGTTTTGGTTTGAAACTTGGAGGGATTGACGTCAGGAACATCTTGGAGTATTTGTCCAAATTTCATCAATTTTGGACATCGGAAAGCAGGACTTTGGTTAGTGACCCCATGGCTTGGAGGGGAACTGGCCCAAAGTTGACATGCTTGTAGCTTTTTGGCCAAATGATGTCTGTTTATCTTGAAACTTTGTAGGGCCTCTCTTGGGCATAATTTGAGCTTCTTTTGAGAGTTTCAGCTGGTTTGATCTTTGCGAAGTGTCGCTTTGTACTGAGACTCACAGAGCATAGTATATAACCATCTAGGTTGAGTTTGGATCCGAATGATGTCTAAATGCTCTGAATTCTTGAAGGAGAGTCTTTAAATGTACTTGAAAGCATTTCATTGAATAGGATATTGCTTCGACATGTGGAAGTGTCAAGTCCCACATTGATTTCCAAGAAGCTAACAAACAGCCTTTGAAGCCTTACTTGAACTGAGATGATGTCCAAATCTTTGAAAACTTTGGAATTTTATAATCCAAAGTTTGTAGTGTCTTTGCTGCAATATTTACAATTTTTTATGGGTCAACATTAAGAACTGATTTTATGTACCAAAAAGTTGAAAGTTTCAGATCTGGAACTGATATAAATCAGTGATTTAAAAATAAAATTTTGATGTGATAATACACTTTCATCTATCTCATGCATCATACCCTCGCACGTCCCACTTATTCATGTATATATTCCAACATGTTAGCTACTATTTAATGGTATATTTTTCATGATTACTCATGCATTTTAGGACAGGTAAATTCAGCAATGAAACATTAGGATAGGATTCATGTATCACAGTATTTTTTGCACTAGGCTAGTTCACACATCTCATACATCATGTAGTATTTTTTTTTTCTTTTTTAGTTTGCATTGTCATTATTCATACATCATGGATTAGTTTAGCAAAGTCTAGTTTTAGATTTATTTTGTTTTTATTTTTACAAAGATTCTTGTGTATGATAATTTAAGATAGATTCATTCTTAATTTAGAAAGTTCCTTTATTTAGTTGCATTGTAGAGTTTTTTTTTTAGAAATTGTTTAGCATTGGAAGGCGACTAATTTTATTTTAGATTTTCATTTAGATTTCTTTTTAAAATTAGATATGTTTCCAATTTGAATTGGTTCTAAAAATCTTTTGTTTTAGGAGGTGTAGTTTTTTAACCTAATTTGGTTTTTAAATTAGGACAGTTTTTTTTGTTTTTCTTTTAATTATTTTCTAATATTGTTTATTTTTTTATTGGAAGTTTTTATGTGTGTTTTATTTTGTAGAAACTTTAGTTTTATTTGTAGGAAGTTTTAGAATTAGGATTTATAATTTAGAGATTTTTATTGTAATTTTTTAATTCTTAGGAATGAATGTATTCATTAGATTTTAAATTAGGTTACTTTTAGAATTTTATTTAGGCAGGTAACAAGTTGAAAACATCTTTAAAACATTGCTCCTTGTGGATTGACTTGGTCTCATCAGTTTATTACTACATCACAGTTCTGATAAGTCCTTAAGAATGAGCTATTTCATATTCAATTTAGGAAATTTTAAGGACTTATTCATTAGAAATTTCTTCATTTAGATGGAAATCAAGTTTTTATGATTTTGAAATTCATTTTAGAACTTTCTTGCAAAAAATATTCAAAAATCACAATTTTTTCATAAAATCATAAAAGTTTCTATTTTTAGATTTCCATTTTTAGAAGGTTTTTCAACTCCAAATTTTTACATGAAATGATACAGGTTTTTATCATCATTAGTTATTTAAGTATAAATCATCATCAATGATGTGAATTTATTGTATCATTTTATGTAAATTGGGCCCACATTAGTACATTTGTAACTTTCGGTCAGAATTGTTATTTTAACTAAAAATCACTTTTCTTTGCAGAGAATTGAAGAGAAATGACCCACATCAAATCCTAAAGCCAAAGAAAATTTGTTTTTGAAGAAATTCAACAAAGAGAAAAGAAGATAAAAGAAAAAAAAAGTGAAGAAAAGGAATGATAAATTGGAGGAAATGTGACCCACGGATAAAATGGGCCATCCCATGTTACGTCCCACGTGGACTCCATTTTATTTGCAAAAATCTCAAGATTATTTTTGGAAATTATCTCTTGGAGATAAAGTTTGAATTGAAAAGGAAAAGGAACTTGTGAAGAGAAAAACAAGGAGAAAAGATAGTGTACAAATCAGATTGGTCAAGAAGATTGCTATTGAAAAGAATTTCTCTCCTCATCATACATGGAAAGGAATTAAAAAAAAAAAGGAGGACGTGCAGCCATTGAAGATTTTCCACCCACGTCTCTTGTCATACCCACTATTCAAATCATCATACATGCCAAGCACTTTTCTAATTGGAAAAGAATTCCAACTGCTCCATCCCACCAGCGCACCATCCGGGTTCTCTTTCTATTATAAATTTATTATTTCCAAGTCATAAACTATTCACATGCCCCACCCATCATACCAACTCATTATTCATATACTATTCCAAGTCCACTTTCCTTTCCTCTTTGTCCACGCCAATTTTTTCTCCCTCTCTCTCTCCTATATACATTGCAATACCCATTCTCTATATATACAGCGTAGCCACCACCTTCCACACATCTCTCCATCCAATTAACCTCAATGCCCCCAGCCATCCACTGCACCCTCCATCTCTTCTCACCACATGCCCATCTTATCACAATCCAAAGTGGGGTTTAGCCAAGCCCACTGTTGGGTTCATCCTCTTCCATCCATCTTCCTTCTTTCATCTAATCCTCCTTGGTGATACATGAAGATTGAAGCCCGGATTGCGCGCAAGTCCCATCTACTTCTTAATGTCTTGATCTAGGGTAAGGATAGATTTTGTTTTTCTTCTTTTAATTATTTTTGGGGTATTATTGGTTGTATTGGTTCATTTTAATTTGAAAAGACACAATTAGTGAGGTTAAGGTGTTCCGCCTTGGATCGGCATCGTATGTTTGTGTGTGGTGATAGCATGCACTTGGTGCGGTGTTTCATTGTCTTTTATTAATTCTGCCAATACAGTGATTTAATTTCCCATAATAAAAGAAACTAGAATTCTTTTTATTATTTTTTTTCCATTATATCTAATTTTTTATTTCTGATTTTTAATTTAGTGCATGGTTATTTATTCCTTGACATTGGTGGTTTGATCTATTTATTGTTTTGCAGTTTCTAGTTCTAGGATTGTTTTTGTTTAGGATTTTTAAGGTTAGGTTTAATTTGTGGTTTTTTTATTTGGAATTGTGATTTAATTTTCAGAATTAGTAGTGTGTATTTTTCTAGATTTTATTAAGATAGCTTTAATTTTTCAATTAGGACAGGTTCTCTGCGAAAATTAGCTTCCTAAAGATACGCTCCCAACTCACTGGGTAAAAATATATCGAGACCTTTCACTTGGGGTCCTGATCAAGCACTGCACTTGAAGTTAACAATATCCTCAAACAGATGGTTAAAGTGAAGTAGTGACCGGACAATTGAAATGTATCTTAGTTGTTTAACAAGTTCCCAACCTAAAAATCCGGTCAAATGGCTAGCATGGGCAAAGTATTGTTATAACACAAGTTGGCACTCCACCATTAGAAGGACACCATTTGAAGTAGTGTATGGACGCAACCCGCCAACACTCCTATCTTATGTGGCTGGAACAGTCAAGGTAGCTGTACGTGAGCAAGAATTGCTGGATTGGGATGGGGTTCTAACAGAATTAAAGGAGAACGTCAAAAAGGCCCAAAGCAGAATTGAAAGTATTTATGACTCAAAGCATAGAGAGAAAAAGTGTTTTGTTGGAGACTGAATGTATTTAAAGTTACAACCATACAGGCAAATGTCTGTACCCATGAGAAGAAATTTAAAGCTTTCTCTTAAGTACTATGGTCCATTTAAAATTTTACGAAGGATTGGAGCAGTCGCTTACAAATTAGAATTGCCAAAGGATGCTCGACTTCGCCCAGTTTTTCATGTCTCTTTACTTAAGCAGAAGGTTGGGTCCAATTTCACGATTCAATCACAGCTACCATTGGTAAATGAAAAACATGAGATCATTCCAACCCCACAAGCAATTTTGAATCATAAGTTACGGAAGCAGAGTCAAGAGATTTTGATCCATTGGCAAGGGCTTTCACCAGCTGATGGAACATGTGAAGAAGTTGAATTTATTAAAAATCAATTTCCATCTTTTGCCCTTGAGGACAAGGGAAATGTTTAAGGGGCGAGGAGATGAAGCAGTTCCATTCATGCAACGTTTCTTAGAAGTAGTCTTATATCTTTTGGGTTTGTTTTAGAATTAGTCAAGTCTATATATTCTGTTAAGTCTTCCTATTATTTTGGGTTTATCAACTTTGTTTGGACTTCCTACTAATTGGGAAGTTACTGTTGTATGATTCTATCTTTAAATAGTAGAATAAATAATGAAAGGACATGCATGATTTATCCCATCACTATTGTGTGTGCGCAAACCAGAGGACTTGGGTTCCCTCAAAGTATCCCAACAGTGTTTATTTCCTGTGTTCCTTACGCCAATCAAGATAGGCAGGGGAAAGACTGGCCTAGTTGTGCCAAATGATTTGAATGGGGAGAAGAAGAGATGGAGAGGTGGAATGATCTTAATCTAGAGGTGGAGGTGGTCAATTCAACCATGACCTAGGGGGTGTCCCATGAACCCCTTAAATAGGGCTTTGCAAGCCCTACTTTATCTCTCAAGATCCAGAGTTGTAGCTAAAATCTTGTCCACTATAGTATCTTCCTTGGCCAGCACTCATTCAAAATTTGACAAAAATTGTAGAGATTTTTGTGAAAAACTCTTGGCTACCAATTTGAAAAACTTTGTACACCCACTTGCCAAGTATAATTCTCATGCAAATCTCTATACTTTGGGCTCACTATTGATGTAAATTTTCCAAATAAGGTGGGACCCATGAGGATCTTCAATTTTCTCCAACTTGCACGAGGTGGGACTCATGATTTCATCATGGGCATCAGTCTAAGTGGAGTGGCTGGTTTTGCACGTGCATTGTAACGTGCATGAATAACTTCTTGCCGTCTAGTAATTCATTATCCATGTTGGACTTCCATCTTTCTAGGGTAAATTTGGCAGACTGGCTAACTTTGACCTTTCAAAAGATTTGAATCTCCCCATTGAGTTGGACTTGTGATCTACATGACTGATATACGTCCATTAGCTAGCATGGATTCTTTTCTCTAAATGCTATATTCAAAGATTGGACTTCTTTCTTTGGTTTTATCTCCTTGTTGGCTCCAATATCAAAGAAATATTTTAAGATAATTCTCCTCGATTCTTTGCAATAGAATATGAACTCAAATCACATAGTGCTGCGTGTCTTTTAGCTTGGATCCCCCTTCCATTTTTTCAATTATTTGCTCATAAAAAGAATTTTCCAAGTGAATCTTCCTTCCATGCCACCAGTGTAATTTCTTGGTAATTTCTTTAGAATATCTTTGAATTATCTTCAAGAAAATTTGAAGTGATGCAAGACAAGATGGTGGACCCCTCTTGGCCATCCCACATGTGTGACTCAGATGCACATGTGTGTGGGCCCCACGAAGCCATTTTCCAACCTTCTTGAATTTTCTTCTATTCTACATTTTCCTTCTTTCTTTTCTTTAGAAATTCAATCCTTGCCTTAATTCTATGTTGTGGGACCCAACTCATCATTTCCTTCAAGCCAAAAGTGAGTTTCATGTGAAAAAAAATTTTCACCCTTAATTCATAAATGCATGACATGGATCAACGCTCATGAGATGATAGCATGAATGCACATCATTATTCATGATTTGACTAGATTAAACTAACGATGATGAAAAGTTACATCATTCCATAAGAAAAACAGTTTTCACAAAACTTCCCAAGAATAGATTTCCAAAAATGATAGGTTTATAAATTCATATAAAAAAAGTGTGATTTTTAGGCAAATTGTGTAGGAAAATACTACAATGAATTTAGAATGTATGAAATCATTATATCACACTAAGTGAGGCTCCCTTAGCTTAATAAGTCCTTAAAACATTCTTAACTAACCCTAAGAAAGTGTGTTTTTGAGGATTTATCAAGCTCGAGCTCTAAGACCCCCTTATATTGCAAATCTAAGTAACAAACAATCGTCCGATTCTCTTGAATCTTAGCCGCAACATGCCTGCGGTTGCAATTCATGCAGAACACATGGTAGTACTATTTGATCTTGAAAGTCTCATTTGGGTGCTGGGTTTCCATGCAGATTTGGTAGAAAACCATCTCTTACTCTAGGTTCGAATTCGAAGATTCCCTTGTTTCATTGACCGAGTGCTACTGCTACTGCTGCTTCCTAAGGGTGGACACTTTGGAAGGGATTTTGCGAAATGGAGTGAGCGAATCTTCTAGTACGTACTTCTCCACGATAATTGGGTTGAGTGGGTGCCTTTTCCTTCCTCTTCTTCAGTATCTGACGGATTGATTGTTCGGCTTTTCTGGGAAATGGATGGAGAAAAGGCTTCATGGAGGGCGAGGTCAAATGTGTACTTCTCAACAGAGATTGGGCTACTGCCATCTCCTTTCAATGATAAAAGGGTGTTGATATCTTCTTCTGGTGATGCAATGTCTTGTATGATTTGGATATCTGGGTCTTCCACCTTCTTCTTTTCTTTATTTGTTGTTTTCAACAATAACAGAACCACCACCGCAAAGCATCTTAAGCCAAGAGCAAGACAACAATGTCTTGTATGATTTGGATATCTGGGTCTGGTGAGTTGGGGGTTATAGGGGATTGTCCAGTCTCTCTGAGGTGGGGTTACGAGGTTTTAGATGGCTGTGAGAGGGAGAAAGGATATGGAAAGACCGAATAGAGAAGAAGGGTAATTTGATACTTTCATAAGTTACATTAAGAGACATCTATTTTGCACTTAAGGGAGTTTGGTAGGTTTTGTGCAAAAGTTTAAACTACAATGGGGAACTTTGAAATCAGATCTAAGTAGAGGGGATAAATTGCTATGATCCCTATAAATTGCAACAGAATAATAAAAAAAAATAACATGCATGCTGTCTTTGATCCGGCAAGGACCCCACCTTATAATATGTACAAAAGCTGCATAGACCCATATTTTTTCTTTTTTTCAAGAAACTGTTTAGACTATTAGGATCAGGATTAGTCGGTAATGTGGACAAGAAAAAAAAATTAAACCTTCCAAAGAAAAATTTTAAAACCTTCCAAAAAAAATGTGGACTATAATGTATGGAAGGGTAGATATGATCGTTTAGACTGTTAGGATCGGGAGTAGTTGGTAATGTGGACTAGTAGGCATGGAAGGGTAGATATGATCGTTTCTCTTGTTATTACAACTTCCACTTTTGGGGCTATAATATAACTCCGTTCTCGCAAAAACAATACAACCGAACGACCATCTTTCAGGCTTAAAAGGGAAATCCTACATTTGTCGGTGCCTTGCCTCTCGTCTGGATAAGTTTCCTCATTTCGTCTCTTCGTTGACAGTTTTCCATCAAAACAACTGGAGCAGTCCCTCTCATCTATCAGTGTATGTCTTCGCCTTTTTCTTCCATCTTTCAAACATTTCAAACATTTCTCTTCCACCATGCACGTAGCAAGTCACTAGGCATTGCATCTAGATTTAGGTTTTAGACCAGCTTGAAAAAAAAAAAAAAAAAAGAAGAAGAAGAAGAAGGAGGGCTGGCCGGCAACCACAGGGGATTTTTTTTTTCTATCTTTGGAAGGCCACTAGTAAAAAAAATTATAAAAAAATAAAGCTTAAACTCACTTTTAATGGATTTATGAAGAAAAATAATAAAACAATGGGAGAATTATTTATATTTGTTTTTTTTTACCAAAGAAAAATAAATAAATAAAAAGTTTGTAGGCTATGGCCCTTGTGAAGTGGGAATGGCCAACAAAAATAGATTAGGAGGCTAGACAAATATAAATAAATAAAATTTAGTTTCCCTAAAAAAATGAAAGGAAAGGACGACCTTGTGTGAGACTATGAGTACCACCTATATGTGTATCAATGATGGAGGTTTTTTTTTTTTTTTTTGAGAAGAGAGGTAAGTAATTGAAAACACGGGTTCCATTACCTGCTTCCCCAATCGGTTAGCCAAAACCAGGTACATGCTAGCCACATACATACCAATCTTGTATTGGTGTGATTTTAAAAAAAATGTTTCAATGGTTCCAAAAGATTATTTAAAAAAAGTCAATAAAATATACTGTTGTGGATATGAAACCACTGTTGTGCGCGCGTGTGCCTGACCAACTAAGATCAATAATTAACCACATAAGAAGACTAGAGATTTACGTAGTTCGGCAAAGATGCCTACGTCTACGGGAAACCAAATTTCAGTAGGTTTTCCTTCAATCTGTGAATCCACAGCCTTGGAATCTCAACATATAGCTAAAGTTACAGATTACATTATATATAATCATCACTTCCATATTCCCCCAAGAACTCTATCAACGAACAGGAAATTCCTAATACAATTAATGAAACTACCCAAGACAATGAGCCCAACTGGTCTGGACCCACTTAGCCAACAATCTCCCCCTCCAGACCATGGGGAAGATGCCCTGAACCCTTTACTCTAAGTTCAGCCTTGCCAGCTCTAAACACAACTCCAGCTTTCCTTTAGACACAACATTTGTCATCATGTCCGAGGGACTCTTGTCAGTGTGAATCTTTTTCAGCTTCATGAAGTTCTTCTCGATCACCTCACGAATCCAATGGTACTTGACATCAATGTAGTTTATGCGACCATGATATGTAGCATTCTCAATGAAATTCATAGCACTTTGACTATCACAGTAAACTACATATTTTTTTTACTTCAAATCTAGTTCTTGAAGGAATCTCTTTAACCAAAGCAGCTCTCTCTCTACTTCATTAGCAGCTATGTATTCCGCTTCAGTTGTAGATTATGATGTACATTTCTGTAACTTCGATTACTAGGAGATAGCTCCCCCTAAAAAGGTAAACAAATAACTAAAGTCGATAACCGACGATTAAGATCGCCTGCACAATCAGTATCAGTATAACCTTCCACCACTGGTTTTGAGCCTCCAAAAACACAGGCACAACTTGGAAGTACCTCTCAAATACCTAAAGACTCACTTCACTGCTTCTCAATGCTCTTTTCCAGGGTTAGATAGAAATCTACTCACTAAACTCACAGCATGAACAATGTCTAACCGTGTACAAACCATAGCATACATAAGACTCCCCATAGCAGAGGAGTAAGGAACACAAGCCATCTGTTCCTTTTCATCATCTGTAGTAGCACACAAGCATTTGCTTAATTTGAAATGACTGACTAGAGGCATGTTAACTGGTTTAGCAGTCTTCATGTTGAACCGTTTGAGTACTTGTTCAACATATTTATCCTGTGACAACCACAGTTGCTTGGAACTTCTGTCACGACGTATTTACATGCCCAATATCGTTCGTGTGGGACCCAAGTCTTTCATGTCAAATGACTTTGACATCTTCTCTTTCACTTTGCCAATCAACTTGCTATGTTGTCCAACTATCAGCATATCATCTAGATATAAAAAAAGAATGATGAACTTGCCATCAACAAATCAATGAACATAAACACAGTGATCTGCAGCTGTCCTACAATACCCATGACAAAACATGAATGAATCAAACTTCTTGTACCATTATCTCGGTGCTAGTTTCAGCCCGTAGAAACTCTTTTTCAACTTACAAACCATCTACTCTTTTCTTTTAACTTCAAACCCCTCTGGTTGAGTCATATAGATCTCTTCTTTCATGTCACTGTAAAAAAACGCAGTCTTCAAGTCCATTTGTTTAAGCTCAAGGTCCATGTTGGCAGCTAAACCCAAGACGACTTTGACAAAAGTTATCTTCACAACAGGAGAGAAAACATCACCGAAGTTGATACCCTTCATTTGTGCGAAGCCTTTTACCATTAACCAAGCTTTGTTCTTCACCAGTTTTCCATTCTCATCCTTTTTCAGCTTGAACACCCATTTGTTTTTCAGAACATTCCTATTTTTAGGAAGTTGCACCAGCTCATAAGTTTTGTTCTTCTTCAAAAGACCCATCTCATCCTACACAACCTTCATCCACTTATCTTTATCATCATGAGTCATTGCTTCTGGGAAGCTCCCTGGCTCCCCCTCATCAGTAATCAAAATATATTTGGATGTAGGATACTTAGTTGATGGTTGACGCTCTCATGTAGACCTCCTAAGTTGAGGTTCTGTGGTTTCCAACCTAGGAGACTGCAGCTCCCCCTGCTCAACACCCTCATCATCTGGCAACCTTTATGCCTCATCACAATCCGAATCGTTTTGTCTACCTTCTCCACTTATAGTCTACACCGGAGAAGGAGTCGATGTGAGATCAACCACTCCATCAACTGTTTCGAAGGCTTATCAATATTCTCAACATCTCCAAAAAACTGGTCTTCATAAAAAACCATATTCCTACTTTTGATAACTCTTCTCTACTTTCGATCCCATAACATGTAGCCAAACTCATCTCCACCATAGTTAAGAAAGATGCAACTCACTACCTTATCGTCCAACTTGGAATGCTGTTCCTTTGGTACATGTGCAAACGCCTTGCACCCAAGTACCTTTAAGTGTAAATAGAAAGCATTTTTAATTGCCTGTCCATCTTCCCTCTGGAAGATCAAAATTCAAAGGAACTAAGAGAGATCTGTTAATCAAATAATCGACAGTTAAAACGGCTTTACCCCAGAATGACTTAGGCAATCGTGTTAATCTCATCATGCATCTCATATTCCCAAGAATAATGCAGTTCATTCTCTATACCTCGCCATTATGCTGTGGAGTACGAAGAACTGTCTTTTCATGTCGAATACCATGCTTCAAGCAATAGTTTCTGAACTGGTTGGACATGCACTCACCCCTATTATCTGTGCGGAGACACTTCAAGAGTTTATTTATTTCTCTTTCAACCATCACATGAAACTATTGAAAACTTTGGAACACTTGATCCTTTGATTTCAACACATAAATCTAGACTTTTCTGGATGCATCATCTATAAATGTGACAAAGAACTTCTTACCTCCTAATGATTTTACCTCCATGGGACCACAAACATCAGAATATACCAAATCCAATACATTAGATTTCAATTTTGATGTCAAAGAGAATATAACCCTATGTTGTTTGCCCAACAAATAATAACCACAAGGGTCAAGGGATATACCTTTGGAGCAAAGAATTAAATCCTTTTTTGCCAATGTCTACAGGCCTTTCTCGCTCATATGACCAAGTCTCTGATGGCACAAATTTGGAGAGGAACTGTCTTCAACAGCATTCAACACACCTTTACATAATTTCACATGTATTTTGTAAAGCGTATTACCCACTTTCCCTCTCTCGCAATAAAAAGAGACCTTCTAATAAGTTTCCATCTACTATTTTGGAAGTAATTATCATAACCTACACAATCCAATGCAATTCCAGAAATCAGATTCAACAGCATATCAAGAATATGTTGCACATCTTTCAGCATCATTATGCAACCAATATCAGTTTTAATGCAGACATTACCGATACCAACAATCTCTGAATGACTCGTGTTGCCCATCTTTACAGTACTAAAGTCACCTGATTTGTATGCCGTGAACATCTCCCTACAAGGAGTAGCATGGTAGGATGATGCTGTGTCAACAACCCACTTAACCTGATCATTTGCAACACTAAAAAACTCGTCACATCGCCGGTGAGCACCGCTACTTTCTGTCCCAAAGTAGCTGTAGTGTTATCACTGTCATTTTTCTTCTCATTGTTTGATCCTTTTTGTTCCTTCAAAGCAAAATAATTTTTCTTGATGTAGGCCATTTTGCCACAAAAAAAGCATTTCATAGACTTTTTCCTGGTCTATGATTCACAAGTAGACTTGCCACGACCCCCGTTTGGCTTTTACTCTTACTCCGCCCCCTATTCTCAGTAACAAAGGCCTGTGCATTATCTGTCCCTAGGGTTTTTCTTCTAGTTTCTTCATTCTGTAAACTATTGATAACCTAACTCATGGACAACACACCATCTGGAGTAGAGTTACTCATGAAAACAACCAATGTCTCCCATGTATCTAACAAAGAACTTGGAAGCAACAAAGCTTGCATTTTATCATTAAGGACCATCTTTATTGTGGCTAACTAATTGACCACACTTTGAGACTCAGTGATGTGATCTTCGATCTAACCACCGTCCTAGAATTTCATGTTTACAAGATTTCTGATCAAGAAGGTTTTGTTCACTGTGGTCTTTTTATCATACCTTACTTTTAGCTTTTCCCAAAGGGTATGTGTATTGGTTTCATTAGACGCGTAGTAAAATATATTATTATCAACCCACTATCTAATGTGACCAATCGCTTTTCTATGCAACTTATTCCATTATGTATCTTGCATATCTTTTGGTTGGGCACTATCCCCCTCAATGGGATCATAAATGTCATTGCAATAGAGGATATCCTCCATGTTCAGTTTGCAGATCAACTAATTGGAATGGTCGAGCTTAACTTTGGTAGTATTCACAGTGTTGTTCTCCATCTTAATTAAATTGAGCACTAGGAAAAAACAAACAACTAATACTGACATTAACTCCTACACCAAGCTGTAGATCTCGTTACCACAAGCACACCAAAAAAAAAAAAAATAGATCTGAAATCCAACCTCGGATTGCTCCGATATCGTATAAACGATTTTCTACACTCTGATTTGGTCAAACTCCTTGTTGACAGTCAAACAGACAATCTTTTCCACAAACACGTAGATTTGCTCAAAACAAGTTCGTAAGCGCAAATGGATCTCCAATCGGACATCGGATGATCAAGATATTGCATAAACAAACTTCTGCCGTTGATCCGATTAAACTAGATTTACTCATATGATCTACTGACGTGGCTAACGTTAGTATTGCTACTAGTGGCTAGGCTTTGCTTCTGCAGACAAGTTCAGGTCAACCTGACTTGAACAGAAACTGCACCTGTTTTCGAGCTGGGCTTCTATACCACGGGTCAGGTCGAACTTACCTAACCCCAACCTAACCTAAACTTGACCTAGGATAAATCCTAGGCTCTTTTCTCCTCTCTCTCTTCTCAGGTTCCCTAAATAAAAACGAGAAATAGAGGGTCCCCTTTGATCCTCTCCGCACATTCCTCACTAATAGTAGCGGATGGCGTACTGGTGAAGCAGTTGCTCCAGCGTTGTTTGGCGATGGCAGGAGAGCTAGTGATGGCGACTGGTGGGGAATGACAGCAGCTGCTCAAGGTGGCGGCGTAATGGGTGGTAATAGAAGATTTCCTTCTCAGGCAAAGGCGATCTGCAATGGAAGAGAGTCTCTCTTCTTCTACACTAAGGCGATCCTTAGACGATCCTCTTCCCCTCTCTACAAATCAAAACAACAAGCAAGAACCCAATGCTCCTTCTTCTGCAACTGTGTGGCCCAGAGATCATAGAAATGATCTCTTTTCTCTGTTTCACAAAACAAAGTTCCAAACTCTTCAAAGAAGGATTCAATCCATCGATCTGCCGCAGCATAACTCCGAGCCCTAGGAGACCCTAGCCAGGCTCAGATACCACTTGTTGTGGATATGACACCACCGTTGTGCACGTGTGTACATAAGCAGCCAAGATCAATAATCAACCACATAAGAAGACAAAGATTTATGTAGTTCAGCAAAGATGCCTATGTCAACGAAAAACCAATTTCCACTAAGCTCTCCTCCAATCTGTGAATCCACAGCCTTGGAATCTCAGCATATATCTAGGGTTACAGATTACATCATATATATATAATCATCACTTCATTATCCCCCAAGAACTCTATTCTTAGAAAAAAGGAAAGTCCTAATTCTATTAAGAGACTACTGTTTAGCCAACAGGAAATTCTTAATTCAATTAGAGAAACTACCAAAGACAATGAACCCAATTGGTATGGACCTACTTGGCCAACATATACCCCTCCATTTTTTTATTTTTTTCACTGGATGGACGAGTGGTACATTACCTATAAAACAACCAACCTATACCTAAGAATCAAAATGTTTGAGTAAGATGAGACACTTTTGGCACTGGGGTGTTTTGTGTTTCTAAAACATATTTTCCTTTTAGCGTATATCCATCCTTGTACTACTAGTAGGGGGACTCCACCCAAAAAAAATCCAGTAAATTGCCAGGTTACTTTGGCAACCAAATTCTTAGGGATATTTACCAAAAAAATCTTGGGGATAAAATCCATAGTCTTGGAAAACTGATGCTAGGAAAGTTGTAAATTCCTAAGGATTTGGCATTAATGAAAATCCTTAATTTCTAGGATTTACAAGTTCAAACTCCACACATAGGATTTGAGAGTTATCACTTCTGTAGATTTATTAATTAAAATTGTTTTTTCTCCATTATATGCATTGATATGATGATACACTGACCTCAATGTGAAATCCTCCACTATACAAATCCTTCATACTCTAAGAACATTGAGGAATCCTCACATTTATGAATTCCTTACTTATTATCAAACGTGCACTTAACATTAAGGGGAATTTTATGTAGTTTTTCTTAAATTAGCTCTTCCAAAAATTATGTATTTTACATAATGGCCCCACAAAGGCAAATTTCTTGGTTATGTCATTGCCACTGATGTTTTCAACTTCAACATACATTTTGTTTAGCTATCAACTCTTGAATTGTACAATAAATTCTAAATTTTGTTTTATTAGTGATCAACTGTTATGTTTGATACACTAAGACGGCATAAGTGTCTTCAAATTCACTATAATTTTTAGGCTTTCAATTAAGATATTTAGAGTTTTCAGATAAATGGAACATTTTAAAAATGAATAACCAATTTTAGTTACTTAAGAAATTAATAATCATTAAAGCAATAAGCAATGACAAATCTCACATTTTTTTTATCAATAACAAAAACTTTCATTAAAAGAAGTAAGAAATAAAGGAGACGAAAGAAAAGAAAAAAGAAAACAAAACTCTAAAGAGAAAGAGTACGAGAGTAATATACTCACTCACAAGAAACTAATTAAATAACACCCACCCAAGGAACACTTCTCTCAACCTTAATTTTGCTCAAGCATCAACCATAGAGTTGGCCAAACTAAGCACATGATGGAAGACAATATCTAAATTTGAAAATAACATACAAATTTTATCAAAATGAAATTGGAACTTCTAAGGGATAGCTTTTATATTAGACACCTAAGTCACTACATTAGAAGAGTCACTTTTCACAATAAGGTCATCATTGAAATGACTTGGATAGAACCAAGAGCTTCAAAAATCGCTAAGACCTCCAGTTCATTGGAGTTACACACGCCTACAAACTTAGAAAACATTAACAAAACCTCACCACTTCTATTCTTATCATGCCCCAAAATCTAAGATCCTTGGGACCCCTAAATCACGAGGCATGACAGGTCCATAATAACTAAAGTAAAAAATTTTTTAATTAATAAATCTCATTGAACAATAATTACATGAACAAATAAACTCCTCCACATGGTACTAATATTTAATGTGAAATTCTCGCAACTCATTCTTCAATCCCGATCCCACATGCAAGCTAGGTATCCTCTATGTTGGGCTCAACTGCAAAATCTGAGGAAAAACAAAAGGGTGAGTATAACTCTGCAAGTAGACCCACTATAAAACCGTAGCAAACGGGTAACAATTAAGGTATCAAATTTCGAAGCCACGGTTTCAAACAAATCAGCAAGGAGCGGAATATAGCAATCTCAATGGTAATAAAGTCAAAAAATAAGATCAAATCAACTACAAATTGGAAAAATCGGATTTCAGAAGAGTTTACACAAGACGGTGGAAATAAGCAAGATAATCCAACAATTAATCAAAATTATTACAAATTGGGTCACAGAATATGAATTCAGATATTTCAAATGTAATTTCACAACTGCTTAAACCATGGTAACAAAAGAAATAGTTCAAATCAAAACATCAATAGCGAAAGTGGTAATCAATATGAATGTGAAATAAATCATGAGCCAAAGTCACTAACTTATGAGTCATATCTTTAGCAAAATTAAATACAAATTTAACAAGGATGAAAATGTACAATCTTCGAAGCAACAAAGAGGGTTAATTAAGACATCACAATTTAGGAGCGATATCCTAAAACCAATCTAAAGATAAGATATCTCCACAGTAGACAAAATATTAAAGTATGCTTGCCAGAATTAAGCTGCGCTAAGTACAAAGTACCTGCCAGGGACAAGCCATTTTCATATCCAAATTGGCACAAGGCCTGAGATACTGGTAATCTCTATAAAATAAAGTGGGTCTAGCTGCAGACTAAGAATATTGCACAAAGGGGTCCCAATCCCAATGTCATACCCAAAAGGGCTAAATTCGGCGTGTGAGCATCCCCATTGATGCGTTGCCCATACTTTAGAGAATGCCTTGAGGGTATAAATAGCAAATCTAGGAATTCAAAGTCGTTTAATCACAAAGATGGCCAAGTGTTAAGATCATAAATTGAATCACATGTTATAAGAATTTTCCACATTTTTCAGCATCTTAAATCCAATGATAATTAACGATCAACAATAAAATTTACAAAAATCAATTGCAGTATAATGGTGGCAAGGAAATAAGACTAGGTCTAGCATAGCCATCATGTATACGCATGTCAAAGGTAACAAAGTATTCTAATAATGTAGGATTATTTCAATAATTCAAAGTGTCACAACCCGAGCCCAAGAATCGGGGATTAGGGTTACCCCAATTCGTGACACATGTACTCCCGTGCATTTCACACCTGGACCATAGTCTGACTGAAATTACACAAGGGATATTCACATGCTTACACGTGTGAAGTGTTGAACAGATCATCTGACTAAGCATTTAATGCACGGAAGCCTGTCAATATCGCCTATAATTTTTCTTCACATTTCATTGAACAGTTCAGCAAGCCGAACAATCCAAAAATTAACATTCAAGAATATAAGATTAATAGATTAATTATACACATGTCCTATACTACCCAAACATGATGTGCGATGCATGCAAGGAGAGCAAGAATAACATTCTATGAAGGGAATACCGGAAGGTAAAAACATAAGGAGATCAAGATATATACAATACAGTCTACATGGGTGCAAACATATGTACAAACTAAAAGAGCCAAAATCCCAATGTATATAATTCTTAACTACTAGTGAGTTGCTCTCGACAAACGAGACAGTCAGCAAACTTCTGCTGTCCACCAATACCATTTGAAAGAACCATTGCGGTCTCTTTCTACGCTACCTGGATCTGTGCCAAACTAAGGATCCAAGCTAAGGCCCTACAAAGTCTTATAACAATACCTATTAATCCTAGTTTTCAATGGACTCACGACTTAACTGTGGTGACTTATGGCTTAGCCGTATGTATCTTACGGCTTGGCCGTATTATGAACTATGGCTCAGCCGTAGTTCCCAGAGTTGCCTCCGCATTTGCAGTGAGCCACGGTTGAACCGTGCTTCCTCTTATGGCTTAGCCATATATAGTCTATGGTCAAGCCACGGTTTGGCTACGGGTTAGCCGTAGCTCAACATACGGCTTGGTTGTGGCTCAGCCATAGAAGGTTATCAAATTTTTACACTTTTGGGATTTCAAACCGTAAAAAGGCTTACGGCTGGACCACAGCTAGGTTACGGCTCAGCGGTAGTACACCCTACGGCTTAGCTATAGCTTGGCCGCAGTACAATATTAGGTTTTTCTGCTCTTTGGGGTCCTAGCCATAAAAAACTTACGGTTTAGCCATAAGCTTCAGGTTGTGTCAGGCGTTTTCAGGTCAGTATTCCAAAAGGGCTGCAAAAACACATGTAAATGAATTGATTTACACGAATTATAAAGTACCAACATGCACTAAACCAAAATTTGCTTATACTTGCCTTCAATTAAGCTTTTCAAGCTCTTAATCCTTTCTTCGGCTCAGTTTGGGTATTTAAGAACTAAGTGCCATGCATGCCAGAAATGAAGAAATAGATAAGTGCATATATCAACTGAGAGTCTTCTTGACTTTATTAACCCAAGAGATCATTGAATGAGAAGAGATCTTACTTAATAAGAGCTAGAGAGCAATAAGGAGCAATTGGAGATATATCTACAACTCCAACAAGGAAAAAAAGACAGAAGAAAGCGAGAATGGTGGAGTAGTGACTTGAAACCCACCTGAAAAATATCTCTTGATGCAGAACAGAAGAAGAAAAAGAAGAAGAAGAAAACGAAGAAGAGAGAAGCTGAAGAAGTCGTTGGAGAGTCAATGAGGCGGTGGTCTCTCCTTATATAAGACAAGGTTTTAGGAAGTTTATAAGAAAATCGTTCTAGTTTATGTTATTTTCAATATAAGTCAAATGAAGATCCAACTGAATCAAATGACATCTAATGCATTCGGGTCAAGTACGGAAGTTAACGAGTTCAATAAGAAAAATGTAATGGTGTCAATATGATGCATGTATGATATGAAACCAAGTATTCTAAAATTACGAAAAAGGGCTTTATCTACTTAGGTAAGGCCAAACCCGACCTAACTATCTATCCATGCCTGAACTTAACCCATTGGGACCGAATTAAAAAAAATCTCATTAATTAGCTAGTAATCACAATTAATTACTCACAATCCAGCTTAGCTTGGGTCGGACTGTTACATAAAGTTGCATATCTTTAAACCAAAACGAGACAAGGTATGAAAACTCTATGGCTAAGGAACTATGGTAAGACTACTTGCCTCTTTCAACGGTGATTGATGGACTTGACCTGTTCCGATCTAAATATCAAGGAGATTCGATGCGGGTCCCTGTTAATGACGGTTTACAATTGGTTTAGCAATAAGATCCAATAATTCAGGTTCATGCACGGGCTCTATTGGATTTGGGTCAAGCTTGATCATGTGTCAAAAGTGATAGAATTGTCACATGTTGGCTTTAGGCCCGAGCAGGTCCGTGCAAGTGGCCATGAGTAATAAGGGGGTATGCATGATCATAGGTTAAATGGGTTGGATTTATAACAATGAATTGGATTCGAAAATCAGCAAGTGAGGCTAAAAAACTTCGGGTTTAACAAGTTCATTAGGTGGGTTAAGGACAATGGTTTAAATGGGTTTCATCAATGGGCTCAGGCCTAGATCTCTATGCTAGAATGGGCCCTACAGGTCATGGCATATCCTTGTGGGGCCCAAGTTTATCAAGAAGATGTAAGAAAAAAGAAGAAGGATATAGGGATGGGCACGTGGAAGAAGATGTAGCAGGAGTGGGTCTTGGGGGTGATGAATCTTGTCCTAATGCATGGTAGAGAGGGCTTGGGTTGCGGAAGAACGGCCAGATGATGATGATGAAGGGTGATATGATGAATTCTAAGCCCAATGGAAAGCCATGCTATCATGTGCAAAGTAAAAAGAGGATTGCAACAATAGTAACATGAAAAGAAAGAGAGGAAGAAGGGAAAAGACTTACAAAAAATAGAGCACTCTAAGAAGGAGGAGAGAGAGCATTTGAATGTGACTAGAGGGAATGAATAGAACCCTTTCTAGAAAAAGAAAAGAGAGTCTCCAAAAGAATAAGAGTCTTATACTAAGTTAGGCAAGGAGAAAATTTTAGGTTGGACTCTAAAACACAAGTTAAAATTGAACACTAATTTCAAGGTGGTGTTGAGATAGGAAAATACAACAAGAAGAAGCCTAATCAGTTTGAATATCTTGGTTGAGCCAGACTCCTTAATATGCCAAATTCTAGCAAAACATGTCTCACAAATAATTCTAAATTTTAAAAATAGAATAACACAAATGCATGTGGGGTCCATCACAGATCAAATCAGAGGTCAAGTTTAATTTTAATTGAAAATAAAAATTCAGGTCATTAAAATTCCGAAGTACACCACTAATACTTGCTGGGCCTGGCTTCTCTCTTGATGCACCATCAACATTAAATTTAAACATACCAAGGGGAGGAGGAGACCAAACGATGGGCTTCAATACCTTAAAGAGCCACACCCCATACAAGCTTCCAAATTAAAAAAGATGTCATCAAAGGTGAAGTTAGAAAATATAACACTCCGACCCAACTTAATCCGAATTAGTAGCTAATTATTTGCGATATTGTTGTTAAGTGTGTCTTGGTTTTGCTTTTCTTTGGTTTTGAGCAATGGATAGGTAGTTGGGTTGAGTTTGACCTAATTAGGTAGTTTCGAGCCCTTTTTCGTAATTTTTGCTTTTGTCGGATATTGTCAGTTTTGCGTCATCTTGATGTCAACATGTGTATGTCGTCGAGCTTGTCAATCTTCATAATTGCTTCGAATGCTAACGACTTCGTTTACTCCCGTTAGATCGCTACTTGACTCGAACTGTAAATTGTGTAAACATGTGGACTTTCTTGCAATTTGGACTCATCTTTATCTTATAAAAGACCCAACCATCGCCTTCCTTTCTTCTCCGTCGTCTTCTCTCCTGCTCTTCTCTCTCTCGTTCATCTCTCTTTCTTTTTCTTTCATTTCTTCCTTGTTTAAGTGAGAAAGGAAGCAGTGCACTTGTCATCTTCGCGTGAATTCGACGGTATATCTTGTGTTTCGTTGTGTTTTTCCTCTTTGGTCTTCCTCCTATGTCAGTTTGGTGCATGTATGCAACGTGCCTTTGCATTTTTGAGTGTTTGATAAGTAGAATTGTGTTGGACAGCGGATTGAGCCCAAGACAACAACCGGTGTGTGTGATTTTCATTTGAGGCAAGTATAAGCACAAGTAGCTTGAACACTTATTGGTAATGCTTTGATTGTATGTATGTGTACTCTTTTTATATGGATCATTGATGTACAGCCCTATTGAGTAAGTTTTGTTCTTATTTGCTTCATTCAATTGAGAATTCGCTATTTCTGTACCTGTTTCAGGAAATCGACCCAGTGCACTCACGGTTAAGCTGTGAACTGTACTACAGTTGAACAAACTCCTTTCTAACCAAAGGCCCGTTTGTAGTCTTCATTGATTTCGAATCTATCAACTTCATTGGAGAAGAGGAATGTTCTTTCCTTCCAAATAGACCCTAAAACAACAAAATGAAATAATTTCGAAAGAGTAAGGCCACGTCCAACAAAATGTCCTCCCAACCACGACTCTGCCACATCCGCAATCTTCTCCAAACAACACCAAGTAATCCCACATCTCTCCAAGAAATGACCCTAAACACCAGCTTCTACATCACAATGAAGAAAAAGGTGGTTGACTGATTCCACATCCTTATGACACGTCACACAGATGTTTAAAATATTTGAGGCCAATATCCCTCTTCTTCCCAAATTATCTATCGTCAAAACCTTTTCCGCCACACCTAGCCAACAAAAAACCTCAACCCTTGAAAGAGCCAAACCCATCAAAAGTAAAGAAGAAGATGCGTAGGAGATTGGTTCCCTTCTAAGGCCAAGTAAAAAGCCTTCACAGAGAACTCCCCAAATGTAGAAGGTTTCCAAATCCGAGAATCCAAGGAATTGCTACGCCAAATATATATATATATATATATATTAGAAAGCATACTCAAAAGCTCCCTATATTGGATATCCTCCAAGTACCAAAGCCTTCTCCAAAAAGAAACACCCCACACCTAAGAACCAATTCTTACCTGATAATAATCAATCACAAGAATCTTCTTATTGATTATCACTTTAATAATCATAGGAAATAATTCACATAGAGGGCCTTACCCCACCTAATCATCCAACCAAGACCTCACACTCTTTCCCTCCCTCACCATAAAACCAGCCCCTTTGGACAACATCTCTCTTGTCACAAAAGACTCCTCCACAATCGAAGCAATAGCAACCCATAAACCCGATCAATGATACTCGAGCTTGGATTGGGCTACCATCCCCACTTGTCTACCCCATACTTTGTAGCAATGACCCTCCTCCAAAGTGGTTCTTCCTCCTCCCCAAACCTCCACCACCACTTTATTAAAAGAGACACATTCTTGAATTCCAACTTACCAAGAACTAATCCCCCACTTCCTGTTGGTTTAATCACCTCACTCCACAGGATTATATGTAATTTTTTCTTAGCACCTTCACACACACACACCACCCCCCCCCCCCCCCCCCCCCCCCCCCCCCCCCCAACAACACACACACACACACAACAACAACAACCCAAAAAAGAAAAAAAAAGAAAGAAAGAATTCCTACAAATGCGATCCACCCTTTCCACCACAAACTTTGGCATCTTAAAAATATAATACACTGGGATATTAGACAAGTAGGATTTGATCAGCATTATCCTTCCACCCATCTACCCAAAGATAAATAATGTTTCTTCCAAGGTTTTTCAATTATCGGATCCCACAAAGACTTAGATCGCAGTTTCACCCCAATAGGAAGGCCAAGATATACTATAGGGAGGGTTCTTGCTTTACATCTGATCATGGTTGCCAGAGAATGAATGGTTTCTTTAGGACACCCAATCCCCACCAACATGCTCTTGGAAATATTCACCTTTAAGCCTAACACTAATTGGAAACACCTCCAGATTCTTTTCGAAGCCAATAATTCTTCCCTCTTGGTAGCACTAAAGAAAATGGTGTCATCAACAAATTGTAAATAGGAGACAACCTCCCCACTACCGGTCACCTCAAAACCACTAATCATCCCTAACTCTCTAGCCCTCACCATAAGAGTACTTGGGGCTCCACTATAATCATAACAAGAAAAGAAGAGTGAGGATCACCTTGCCGAATACACCTAGAAGCTTTGAACAACCTTGATGGAGAGCAATTGACAAAAATAGAGAGGGAAGCAGTAGAGTTCATTCACAGATCCATCGACACTTTTTTTTTATCTTCAAACAAAGTGTGTATCGATAGGTATGGAGTTGGTAGAATTGCATGAGGTGTAGATTTACTCTCCACGTCTTGTGTTCAAAATTGACCTGATATGCATTTATGTAGGTTTAGCGGGCTCTGCGGGACGATTAGTATGTTGGGTCAAAGACCAAAAGAAAACCATGTTATATATATATATATATATATATATATATTAGGTGTATCTGGGACTAGAGTATTGGCCTGGTTGATAAGCCACCCATTCCCCTAGCACCCACTAGGGATCGATCCCTAGCGGGTGCTTTGTTATTTCCACTGGCCAGTGGGCTAATCATCTGAGTCGCATTACATACCACGTATATTTTTTCTTAAAAAAATCTCACTTCTTGAAAGGCCCACTTCTATAGATACGGATCAAATGACCACAGCACTAATTTATATATTCTAGCTTTAAATCTTAGCTCTCCTTGGTAGTTTAAATGACCAAGTATGGTGCAAATTTATTGTGATAACATCATATGCTTAATAATGTTTGAATGGTGTCAAATTAGACTTGATGAGTAAGCGTTTCTGAAAGGAATGGATAACTAATTGGTGCACCTCAATCCTATTACAAGTACTTTGAATTTTGGGGCCTTAAAATCGAGGGCTAAGAAAGGCCAGCCCCTGATCAACCCATCCAAACTGCTTTCCCCCTCACATAAAATATGTAACATGTGAGGAACGGCGGTTACTGATCACACCCTTCTTTTTATCTTTAAGATATGTTAAATAAATACGAAACCATTCTTACAAAAGAAATGATCCCTTGGTGGCCCTCAGCACAGAGCTGATTTTGGAGCTAAAAGCCTAAAATCATAGTCATCCTAGAGCATAGAAAAACTTCACTCAATTTTCACTTCTTGTAAAATGTTATACACTATTGAATTGATTATGTGCAGAGAGAAAAGAAATAATTTTTATATAATCAATCCAACAGTACACAGGTATTATATGAAAGGAGTAGAGTCAGGCCAGGTCAACAGTTCTAAGATATAGAAGCCTGAGCAACGCCCTTGTACTGTGTGCTTGCTTGTTATCCCTCATTCTAATTCATGGCCTAAGAAACGTGAAGGGCTGGGAATAAAGGCCCAACAGTCTAGCCCAGCTCACTTTCATCCGTACCTTTTCTTGCATCTTATTATTCTTGCCTCCAGTTGACTTGTCCGTGTGCTCTCCCCTTTGGCAGATTCATAGGACTGCGGAAGCATTGATAATCCTTCTGGCCAGTCTCCGAGTCAAGCTGTTCTAACTCTGAGAGGACAATATCTGAAACAGGAATATTTGGTTGTTTACCAAAAACAAAGACAAGGTCAGAGCAACACAAGTTCAAAACTGAAACTAAATCGAAAGAGAATGCAGAAAGACTCTTCCATTGCTCCAATGCATGTGGCCCTCATTCCAAGCGCCGGAGTGGGGCATCTGATCCCATTTCTTCGATTCGCAGCGGGCCTCGTCGCTCGGGGATGCACTGTTACAGTCATCTCTATCCTTCCCACAGTTTCCTCTGCTGAGTCCTCTCATTTGTCGCACTTCTTCTCTACCTACCCGCAAATCC
This sequence comes from Sextonia rubra, assembly GCA_037013555.1. Classification (NCBI taxonomy): domain Eukaryota; kingdom Viridiplantae; phylum Streptophyta; class Magnoliopsida; order Laurales; family Lauraceae; genus Sextonia; species Sextonia rubra. Next base: position 60,707,052 of record JASUAD010000001.1, read on the forward strand.
ACCGCATGGAATTTCACCTGCTCCCCTATGAACCCTCCACTGCTACCCCCGCAGATCCTTTCTTCCTTCAATGGGAATCCATTCGCCGCTCAGTACACCTGCTCCCTCCTCTCCTCACATCCACTTCACCCCCTATCTCTGCGCTTATAACCGACATCACCCTCTCCTCCTCCATCATTGAAGCTGTTGCTAACCTCCCCTTCCCCAACTACATCCTTTTCATCTCTTGCACCGCCATGCTCGCCTTGCTCGCCTACTTCCCAATAGCTTCCAAGTCTGATACTTTTGACAAGAACAATCAACTTGAAATTCCTGGCCTACAACCCATTCCAAACTCTGATATCCCTCCTTTTCTACTACATCCATCTCACCTCTTCAGGACCAATTTCATGGAAAACAGCGTTGCGCTCGCGAAAGTTGATGGAATAATAGTGAACACTTTTGACGCACTGGAGCCCAACGCTCTCATGGCATTCAACAATGGCATTGTAGTACCTGGTCTTCCACCTGTGTTCACAGTCGGGCCTCTGGAGCCCTGCAGTTTCGAGCGTGTCAGAGAAGGCACACAACAGCAGCTGTTCTCGTGGCTCAATGCGCAACCAGCAAGGTCTGTTGTGTATGTGAGTTTCGGAAGCAGGAATGCGCTCTCAAGGGACCAGATCAAACAGTTGGCCGAAGGGTTAGAAAAGAGCAACTGTCGGTTTCTGTGGGCGGTGAAGAGCGAGATTGTGGATAAAGAGGAGAGGGTGGCATTGGGGGAATTGGTGGGTGATGAGTTCCTGGAGAGGGTGAAGGAGAAGGGGCTTGTGGTCAATGCTTGGGTGGAGCAGTGGGGGGTGCTGGGGCACCCTGCAGTGGGGGGATTCCTGAGCCATTCCGGGTGGAACTCGGTGACGGAGGCGGCATGGCATGGGGTGCCTATGTTGGCGTGGCCACAAGCCGGGGATCAAAGGATAAATGCTCAGGTTATGGAGAGAAGTGGCTTGGGCATTTGGGAGAGGAAATGGGGCTGGGGTGCGGACAAGGCCAAGGTGGTGATGGGGGCTGAGATTGGAGAGAAGGTGCAGGAGCTCATGAATAATGCAGGCATCAGGGTCAGAGCCGCGCGAGTTAGCGAAGAAGCAAAGCGAGCCATTTCTACTGGGGGCACATCTTCAAATTCATGGATGAATTTGATAGAGAAAATGAAATCTAAGGTCATCTGAGAGGAATGCATGGAACTCCATTAGAACTACTATCTGTTATTTTCGTATTTCACTGCTACATTAGAACTACTATCTGTTATTTTTGTATTTCACTGCTACTGCCAATTGTCTGGAATGCTCTAACCCTCAATTGCTATCCGACAGCCAGGAAAGGTGCTGTTGCAACATTCCTTATCACGGCTTTCTCCTTGTGCAAGGCTAGTCGTGAGCTCATCCCTAACAACAGCAGAATTCCTCAGACAAAAATCAAAACTTTCCTTTACAGACATCCAGTTTTTATCTCAGAGTCAGATTTCCAATTCCTGTCACTGGCAGCACGATAGAGTCTATTTTCTGCTCTGACATTGAATGGCCACTACACTAGCCACGGACGTGGAATACTTCTGAATTACAAATAAACTGAACCAAAAAGACCCGCCGAATTGATCCACATTCTATGCCCAAAAATATTGAATTTGGCTGGAATGATCATCCACGTGAAATTTAAATCGTAGACCAATAGCAACAGAGGACAAACAGATGAATGGTTATAGTTTAAACAGTCTGACTTTTCCCACGTTGACTGTGAGTGGACCACCTCATCCTGGAGAGGGGCCACCAAGGAGAACTAAAATTCTATGAGGGTTTGCCCCCACCGTAACTTTGGGTGGACTTATCACAGCCTGTCACGTTACCACAGACAACACTGCCTTGGATGGGGCAGCTACCCACGTGCATGGCAAGCTGCCCCTTGATGATGCGTGGGGTGAATGCCCAGAGGATCCTGATTATGCATTTGATTGGACACCACTGATAATGCCTTAGATGGGACACCACTGACATTGCAGACTCTTGATTGGTTCACTTATAACCACTGTGAGTCGAAAGCCTCATGGAAGCCCCACCTTTAACCACTTAATAAGGGTGCATCTTAGGCTTGTCCATGAATTGACACACAATATTGACTGCAAAAGCAAAGTTTGGTCGGGTTATAGTAAGATATTGTATACCACCGACAACACCAAATTGTATCAACAGCTATACACCGGTATCTGCCATCACCATACTAATATATTACTTAAAACCGATTTCAGTCTTAGGCACCCCAAAATATCAGTCAAATTATCGGTCAAATTATCGGTATCGTTATAATGGTTCTGATTCAGTGTTGAAAAATAAATAAAGAAAAAAAAAAGGAAAGAACAAAAAAAAAAGGATAAAGGGAGAAGGTAGACAGTGACGCTTTTTTTTTTTTTTCCTTAAGCTATATGTTGGGGATCAAACATGTTGACCAAATGCCCCATTCATGCCGTGTTCGGCAATGAAAACATGTCCCTTTTAAGCTCACAAAATTCGTGGGTTCCACTCCAGTGTCTAAAGTTTTATCCAACTCAATTAAATGCCCCCAGTTTAATAGATGGGGTCCACATCACTGTATTTTTCTTATAACCCTTATTTTTAATGTCATTATAACTCTTAATGCACTTAATTTTTTAATTATAACTTTAATAATCTCAGAAAATTTAAACTACTAAAGGGACGAACTCCTTTTATAATGGACCCTGATCAAATTTTATTAGTAAGATGTAGACCCACTATCACATCAATGACACTAATAAAACATGTGAATAAAATATTAAAATATTAAATGAAGTATCTAAACTTTTTCATTGAACTTATTCCGCTAATTAGGCCCTAACAAAATTTACTCCTTAAAAAGATGGACACTATTGTCACAAGCAACAAAGTAAAAATGTACATAAAGTATTAAGAACAGTCCAAGTATATCATAATGGTCAAACCGACAGGCGGGCAAAATCCTATTAGAGATATTAGTTTCTTCTGTCTGTCTATCTAAAGTTATTAAATGGACAATAAGCATAATTTTTATTTTTAACCATGCATTTTTTTTTTATTTTTGATATGAATTAACGATATTTAACAATGAAATTTTTTTATGAGCAACATTTGCCACTCATGAATACAATAAATTAAATCCCACTCATGAATACGAGGAATTAGCAATGTTTGCCACAAAGGAATTACCGGCAATGTTTCTCCTCACTATATATTATGTGAATGCTTATGCGAAACGTATAAATGAAGGATCGGCTTGAGGGATATTTGTTTTTAGTTGTTCTTGGGAGTAAATTTGGTCAAAAATAAAGAACTAGATACTATATAAAAAAAAAAAGTAGTTACTCCATGAACCTCTGTCAAGGGTGTTTTTAGTAAAAACTCAAACTACGGGAGCCTTTTGTGATTTTGTGATAACATTGGGTTTTTTTGCAAGAACACTTATTTATTTGCATGCATGCATTCATTCTGTAATTTTTAGAGTTGAAAAAGGTTTGTTGTTGAAATATCACTATATACATAAAATTACTCAACTCTAAATCGAAAATTTCCTAGATCAAAAAATTTTCATTGATAGTGTAAATATGAGTCCAAAATAAGTAGCGATAAGATTTGCTTGGTAGAATTTTGTGAATTAGATTAGAAGTTAAGTCTACTAAGAGTTTGCATGCACAAATAACCATAAGAAAATAATATATAAGAGAACAAAATCTTTCATCTGCTATAATATTCTACTTTTACTTTCATTTTTATCATATTTTTGCTTTTCTTAATGTAAATTTAGACAAAAGATCAAAATATATGAAAATCAATTTGGTTTTATATTAGGGAGGTCAATGGTAAAAGTTAATCTTCTTGCTTGAGAAATTAATAGAAAATGCTGAATGAAAAGGAAATTAAACTTACATATGGTCTTTATTGATCCAAAGAAAGCCTACAATAGGATATCTAGAGATTTATTTGATGGTTTTCAAATAAAAGAAGTGTTCCAAGAGGTTATATTAAAATCATTAAAGACATGTATGAAGGAGTAGTGATAACTATAAAAACTATCTTTAGACTGAAAGCTGAGCTTCCAGTGACCATATATTTGCATCAACGGTCAATCCTACGCCATTGTCTCTCACACTAATTAGATTCTAGCTCATCCTATTCTTCCGCTACTCTACTATCCCAACATAAATAAAGTTGTGACTACAGCAAAGAACACAATGATGGGATTCTAGGTGCTGGGGAATTCCACTTTCATTCAACTATGACTAGCAAAGAACACAATGCCTGGAATCTAGGTGTTGGGGAATTCCACTTTCACGCAACTATGACTAGGAGCCAGAATGCAAACAAGTAAACTAAAAGACAACACCTATATGAGGAATTCTCAAAACCCCCCCATTTTAAAAAGGAGAGTTTTTCCCCCCTCCTAATTTGTCAAATGAGATAATGCCACCTTACCTTTACATGCTAATTCATATTAAAAGATAAAAATTAGAGATGTTTAAATACTTTGACTTCCTAAATAATAATATAAGAGGAACACATTAACCAATAAAAAAATGTGTGTTTTTCTTAAAAAAGCGCCCTGGGAGTTTTCTACCATACCTATATCTATCTATCTATATATATAAATATGTCTTTCTCCATAGCAAATTATCAGCGCATATCTATGTCTTTCTCCATAGCAATTATCATTTGATTATTGTAAATTAACATTATAATTATTTTTAACCTCTAGAATTAATAGAAACCAACACCTCATAAACAAATTTTGTTCCATTTCAAACCTTTTGATGAGATGGTAACAAGAAACAAAACACTCTCATTGCGTGTTGTGCTAAATTTTTTTTATTTGATGATCTTTTATCTTTACTAAACATACATTTTTACATGTTTTTTCCTAATAAATTCAACTTTTAGTCATTTTAGCCAAAACTTCTACTATATATGCATTCAATAAAAAAATTTGTCATGAAGAAACATAAGTAGCAATAATTTGATCAATTTTATCAACGTGATGGTGAGCGAAGAAAATTAAAATTTGAGCCTGTCCTGAATCCGGTTAGGGTCAAAGTCTTATAAAGACCCATACTATCACAACCTAGGCCCTAGAATCCACAGATTAGGGTATCTCCCGATGCACAACACTTATACTACTACAAAATTTCCATCTGCACTTAAGTTTAGTCAGAATTCCACAAGGGATATTCACATTCTGTCATATGTAAGGTACTGACACGGGCAATTATCCAAGTACTCTACAAGCCAGAAGCCTGTCAATATCACCTTTAATTTTCAACTTTACATAAAACATTTAAATAGTATCAATCGTCACATGAATCAATCCGCAACTGACAATCAATATACAAAAGAGATGTATATTATAACTATCGGTAACCTGTACATCCTATCAAATGTTGTAAACCTGTATGTATACCGGTATGTAACTAAATATAAAAATGAATATCTGTACAGGTCTAGGCAACAGTATAAGAACAATATAGTCATATGATAAAAGATATAAATGTCTAGAACAACTATGCAAATATCAGTCTATATGCATCTAGATACAAAATGATCATGATCCCAAAATCCCAAAAGTATAATCCCTAGATACACTCGTGTTGCACTACAGTCAGTGGTCAGTCAAAGGGCCTCTGTTATCCACTCGTCAAGGCCTAAAGGAAATGTTGTGGTCTCCTCCTCTGTTTCCTCGATCTCAGTGGAACCAAAATCGAGATATGAGCCTATAACACAAATAAATAGCTGTGAATAAACAATTCAGCAAAGCATAAGCATGATTAAGATAATAAAAGCTATGTCTAATAGAATTAGAAACATGATAATTGCAAGAGATCTGTTACAGTCTACTAGGCAATATTGTGCATAGAATTAATCGTGCTGTACGAGTCAATAATGAAAACAAAATCAATTCGGCTACTGCATAATGTTATATCCTCCTAGCAGGGATCCTGTCAGTGAGCACACCAATGACCATGCCTAGTACATCTGAGTCCCTAGTTTCTTGGTTGCAGTGTCCCATATACCAACTGCAGTGGTAATCAATCAATTTCTCCAAGTTCGACCCCATTGAGTCTTATAAGGGAGAACCTAAGTAGAGCTTGACTAATTTGAATCAATCAACATAAATTGAATAAGGTCCCTGTCAAATTCAATCATATTCCATTCTAGTCTAATTCAATCTTTCTTACTCAATTTGAAATATGAATTCAATATCAATGATAATAATAAAACAATTAGTACAGTATCATTAAACAATGATTCAAGATCAAGTAAACAATAATTGAGGGAATCAATTCAGTATCATTGTAAACAAGGATTCAATACAATCTGAGAGATCATTATTTGTATTTAACAATATGCAATGCGATATAATTTAGGGAATCATAGAGGTTTACTAACCAACCTTAAACTAATCACCCGTAGCCTCTAACCATCCATTTCAATGTAGTTTTAGGTTATTTGATACACTTCTATCTTTACTTGGTGTTATAGTGTATAAAACATGTATCAAATGCATCCATGGTTAAGTACTCCACATTCAAGAAATAATACATGAATAAATCCCAGCCAAGATTATTCATGCATATTTAATTACTGTTGAGCCAATTGTGAGGGTTTACAAGGTTTCAAAGCTAAGGACTTACAAGGTCTTTAGGTGTTTTATGCTCCTATAGTTCAATTTCATATCACAATTAACCTCAAGGTTAATTGTGAAGTGTTTAAGAATATTTGGGAATGAAAATAAAACTCCGAAGTCAATTTAAAAGAAGTCTAGAATTGACCTTTCAAGTTTGCAAGGTGTGCTCAAGCGCGGCCTCAGGCAAGCTCAAGCGCCTTTACTACTATTTTGAAAAGTTTTCACTGATGGGTTTTGATAAGAGAATTCTGCACTGGCGCTTGTGTGCATGGTCACATGAGAATTCTCTCTACGCATTCTGTAACACCCTCGATTCTTCTTAAAATCACCTGCATATAGAACCATCTATTCACCCATTCTAATCTCATCATAATACCTTATCCAACTCCCTTCAATACTACTATCATTGTTCATTCCACCAACATCATTCTTTTAGAAATTCTATTCCTAAAACCATATAACGTAAGGAGAAGGGCTAAAATTATAAAACAATTGATTCGATCAACACAGTCAAACAACTACCAGCATGCATTCAAATTTATATGCTTATACTTACCTTGATCACTAGCTTGCTTACAAATTCCGTTGGCTTAATTCAAAGAAAAAACTCAAAAATCTCAAGCCCTAACATGCAAAACAAACATGATGATGAGGATATGAGTTACACGCAATGAATAGGAGTCTAGATGACTCAATTGGATCAAGAATTCTGTAAATGGGTTACCATATCCTACCTTAACAATTTGTAGAGAAAGACATTCAGATTTTTCCCCAATTCATCACAAGAGAAGAAGGAGAAGACAACAAGGATGAAAGTGAAGTCCTTCAATCACACATGCATGCCCTTTTGATTGTGCTTCTTAAGAAGAAAGGAGAAGTAAAATGGAGGGATAGAAAATGAGAGAGCTCCAGCTGAATTTAAGAAGAAAATGGCCGAACGTTGTGCGTAGCTCCTTATACATCAGATTTTCTGGACTTTATAAGAAAGTCCATCTCCTTTTGTGTACTTTCAATTTAAATCTAATGAAGGTCCAACTGCATCAAATAAGGAAAAACAATTTTTGGATCAACACAAAAGTTAACGAGCTCGACAAAACGAACGTGATGGTATAATATGATGCATGCTTGATGCAAAAATACAATATTTGAAATTACGAAAAAGGCTTCATCTACCTAATCAAGGTCATCAAACCCATCGCAAATTGCCTAATGTGATCTGAACTCAGCCCATTAGACTCGAAAAAAACAAAAAAACAAAAAAAAACCTTAATCTAAACTCAAACTATACTAATCATACTTATGTATATTAATACTAGATTAATTAGGTACTAATCATACTTAATTAGCTCGGGTTGGAGTATTACATGTACCTACCCTGAACCCAACTAACTCACTGCCAAACAACCTCTAATTGAAGAAATATCATATTTTAAATTTCTTAGAGTTTTCACATCTCAATATCATTTATACATAAATATCATATTTCAAGTTTCTCAAGTTTCTAGTAAACTTTTAAAAAAATTATATTTATTATTTATTTAAAATTTCAATCATGTGTTTTTTAAGAAAGCCATTTATTTTGTGTTCAGTGATTGAGATATTATACGTAGCATCCTTCCTATCGATGATTATAAACTTAAGACTATAGGTTTCTTGTTTTTTGATAAATACTTCTATTTTTATTTTATGTATAAAAATAGATATATGAAGTCAAAATAAATTTAAATGGTATTTTTAAGTATGACTGTTGTTGCCCTAAACGCGGGGCATTTTTGTTAGTGCATTATGAGACCAGACACCTATCAATTCTCTACTACTGTATTTTTTGAGTTCTTTTACTGAAGCCCCCTATATTTTCACAGTACCTCAAAATGGCTACTGTATTTTGAGATTTTACTAAAAACACAATTGACTACGGTTTACATGAAACAAAAAGCAATAGAATGCCCTATTTTTATTTTTTGATGGATTTGCTGCTACGTGGAGTTTCCATCTGAGTAGAGTACGAAGACATGAGTCACGAGTGAGACGGGGTTTGCCTTCTTTTTCTTTCATCTTTTTAATTAAATAAGTGAGAAGGGACTATTTTACGTTACTCCTTTCTCCCCAATTCCCTGAATCCCTGCTTCCCAAATGTCACTCCCACTGTGCGTGGGATGAAATTTTCATAATTGTTAGGAATTTTTCAGGTTTCAACTAGAGTTTTCTACATCTTGCCAGAGCTTCAGAAGATTAAAAACCATTTCATCAAATAAAACAAGATCTCTCCCTTCAGACCCGTAGTTCAAAAAATCCATCAGAAATATAACAAGCTTCAAATTTGCAGAAGGCTAAGAAAAATCCCCTAACATTCTATACAACAAGCCTGCACTTCTTAATCAAAACCAAATGAATTTATAGGAAATCAATGATATGGGTCCCATTTCCAAGAATTGAAGCAAAACAATTATTTTCAAAAGAAAGGAGAGAAGAATTGAAGAGAGGAAAGAAATTAGGAAAAAAATGCAAAATTGGCTTCATGGTCCCACACACATTCACATGTGATCACTTGTGGGACGTCCAAGATGGGGTCCATCTAATTGCTGCATATTTTAAGATATTTTCAAGAAAATCTAATTAAAGATGAAGAAGGAAAGCCACATATGAGAGTTTTTCTTTGCAAAGGAGTAGAAATTGAAAAAAGAAAAAAAGAAGCAAAAAATTGCAAGAAAGCATGGACACCCAACAAGATTTGGGTTCAGATTATCTTGTAAAATAAAAAGAAAAAGAATTCAAGGAGAGTTATCTTAAAATATCTCGTTGATCTTAAAGCCAACAAGGAGAATCATTCATAGAGGGAAGGTTGACAACACAAAAGACAAAGGAGGAAGTTCTACACCTTATGTGGGCCATATTTAATTTCAAGTGAGGATTTTTCTCTAAGATATCTCTTAAAAGAATCTCAATGCAAGGTGGTAATGAGAAGAATAGAAAGAAGCATCCAAGAAGGATTCCAAAAGAAGAAGAAAAAAAAGCAAGCCAAGCCCAAGTGGTTCTCTCGCCCAAGCATGAATATGCACCCAATTGTTTTTCCAATTTTAATTATTTTAAAGATTTTATCAAATCAAGTGAGAAAGGAAATGTTGGGGCTTGAAAAAGTATAAATAGGGCACCCTAGTGGCATTCCAAGGCATGGAAGAATTACCCACCTCCCACCTCTAGATCTCCTACACTCATCTTTCCCTCTCTTGTCCCTACATCTCAAGTCATCAAGGAAGCTTAGACCTAAAGCCACACTACCAACCTTGAAGATTCAAATAGAAGAAAGAATTCTTTTCAATCCTAATATGTGTAATCTCTTTGTTTTAAATTCTTTTATCTTGTATAAAGAATTGCCATGCTAGTGTAATAATATTTTTCTCTTTATTCTTCTTCTTCTTATGGTTGTTCTTATTGCTTGATTTATGTTTTCTTGATTGGATTGACGACCCGAGTCTAAGATAGCATATTTTAATTATTTTTTTTTGCTTGGATTGAGAGAGGATTTTGAGAGAATATTCATGCTAATTTTACCACCTTTGATTTCAGTTCTACCACCTTTAATTTTTGTTTTTACCACCTTTAATTTCCAGTTTTCACCGCTTTTGATTTCAGCACACTACATTTATTTTCCTGCACTTTTATTTTATTTTATTTTATTTTTTTGCACTTTTATTTTATTTCCTGCACACTTTAAGTTCACAATCTTTGCTAGAATTGTTCACTGCTGAAACTTACATTAGGTTCATGCATATTTCAAATTTTTTAAGGGTGTTGATCATTGGAATTTCAGAAATCAGATTGAACGTCTGAGTTTTATGTATTTTAAAGTCATGAAAAACAGTCCATAAATTAAGATAAATCTAAATCTGAATCTGAATTTGTGCACTCCATTGTATGTATGATCTTTTTCACAGTTCTATTTGTTGTCAGAAGTAAATCAGAATTTGAAAATCAGCTTTAAGGATAACCTAATAATAGTCCTAATTTTGTGCAGAAAATAGTCTCAAATAGGTCTATATTGGATGAATTTTCAAAACAGATTTGCAGACATTCATATCAGTTGAATGCTTGATGTCTACAACAGTTTTTAAAACCTGAAATCGAAATTGAAATACACTTGAAAGGAGTCCAAAATGAATTTTGTAACAGTGATGAAAGCTGGCCCTTATTCAAGTGATTGTGTGACATATTTGTGAATTGTTAAAACTACTCTTAAAAACTGATTTTCTGTGCTAAAAAGTTGAAAGTTTTAGATTTGGAATTGATATAAATCAGTGATTTAAAATAGATTTTTTATGTGGTAATACACGTTCATCTATCTCATGCATCATACCCTCACATGCCCCATATTTTTTCATGTATATATTTCAACATGTTAGCTACTGTTTAATGGTATGTTTTTCATGATTACTCATGCATTTTAGGACAGGTAAATTCAGCAGTAAAACATTAGGATAGGATTCATGCATCACAACATTTTTTGCGCTAGACTAATTCACACATCTTATACATCATATAGTATTCTTTTTTAATTTGCATTGTCATTATTCATACATCATGTATTAGTTTAGGAAAGCCTAGTTTCGGATTTTTTTTATTTTTATTTTTACAAAGATTCTTATGTATGATAATTTAGGATAGATTCATTCTTAATTTAAAATGTTGCTTTTTTTAGTTGCATTGTAGAGTTTTTTTTTTTTTTAGAAATTGTTTAACATTGGAAGGTTACTAATTTGATTTTAGATTTTCATTTAGATTTCTATCTAAAATTAGATATTTTTCAAATTTGAATTGGTTCTGAAAATCTTTTTTTTAGAATGTGTAGTTTTTTTAACCTAATTTAGTTTTTAACTTAAGACAGCTTTTTTTAATTAGTTTCTAACATTGTTTAGTTCTTATTTTATTGGAAGTTCTGATGTGTGTTTTATTTGTAGTGCTGTTTTTGGAATTTTTTAGAACAATACAATGTGAACTTAAGATTTGCTTTGTAAAATAGTTTTGTTTCCTGGTCCATTTTTGGTAAATTGTATATAGTAGAACCAAGATGAATTAATTTGAGCAAAATGAAAAAGACCACCTAGTGTCTACTTTCGATTTGAAAAAAAAAGTGGAAATAAAAAATATATATAATAAGAAGTTTTGACTAGTTTGGGTGGGTAGCCTTTTTAACTCAAGCTAGTAAGCCCAGAAGGATGTGTCTATATCTAGTACCCTAAAGCCATCTCGTTTGAAAGTCATTGGCCTAACGCTTGTTACACGGGATAATTAGAAAGCTTAAGGGACCTAAACATTGCACAGTCAAACAATAATTTGTTAGAAAAAAGTGATGATGATGAATTATGGCCTAACGAGTGTTTGTAGAAATTTTCAAGGGATATGTGCAGAAATGCATAAGGACTAAGTTTGCTTTTTAGATCCCAACTTTTCCTATATCATATGAACTTGGAAATTTTTACATTGGAAAAAGTAAGTGAGTGAAGAGTGTCCGCAAGAATTTGCAAGGGAGTATGTAAAGGGAAGAACAAGGACTATATTTGCTCTCTGGATTTTAACTTTTCTTATATCATATGAACTTGAGAACCCTTGCATGGGAAAAATATGCCAATCGAAGTAAACAGTAAAGTGGCAGTTATCTTAGTAGCTTTGAGAAGAAATTTCTTTTTGCTAAATCTCAGGGGATCAGACTATTTGAAGGAAAAATTCTGTTTTTGCAGCATTACCATGGAATATTTGAAATAAGTTTTTAATGTATACATTTTTCACCGTACACGTAAGTTGGTTTGAATTTGAGAAAGTTTTCAAAAATAGAACTGTGGATCGGACTTTGAAAAATCTGAAAGTTCGATTATTCCAGATTTCGAAGATTTCCAATATGAGTGAATTTTGTTTTAGAAAATTTCTTTTCTCCTTTATTTTGGATTATTTCTTAAAAAAAGAAGAATTTTGTGGGTATATTCACTGCAGACCCTCACGAGGCACAACTTGTTCACTTGGGGGAATCTAGGGGTTTAAGGGCTTGCTGCATATGCTAAATGCAATCAAGAGTGCCAGCGAAAGTGGCGTTGCATTCCTGTTTACTTTTATTGCATTGCATTAGTTTTAGGTTAACTTAGGTCATGATAGAACTCCTCATTTTTATTCACAATTTTTGTTAGGGACTAGTAAGAATGCTAGTCAGGGGGTGTAATAAGTCCTAAAAAATGCACTTTCTCCATGTCATTTTCAGAATTTTAAGGACTTATCAAGCCAAGAGAGCCTCATTTAGTATCATTTCATGTCCTTGTGTATTTTAAACTCATTGTAATATTTTCTTGCACAAAAATGCTAAAAATTCATCATTTTTAATAAAATTGTAAAACCTGCCATTTTTGGAATCTACTTTTGGAAAGTTTTGTGAAGATTATTTTTCTCATGAAAAAAATCAAATTTTCATCATCAGTAGTTCATTTATATAAAATCATGAAAAATGGTGTACATTTTTATCATCATTTCATCAGAAATGGACCAACAGTTATGCATTTGTAATCTTAGGGTTAAAATTGTCTTTTGAAGTGAATTCACAATTGTTTTGTAGGAAATCAATGATATGGGTCCCATTTCCAAGAATTGAAGCAAGATAATTATTTTCAAAAGAAAGGAGAGAAGAATTGAAGAAAGCAAAGAAATTAGAAAAAAAAATGCAAAATTGTCTTTATGGTCCCACACACATTCACATGTGACACTTGTGGGACGTCCAAGATGGAGTCCATCTAATTGCTGCATATTTCAAGATGTTTTCAAGAAAATCTAAAGAAAATCTCATTAAACATGAAGAAGGAAAGCCACATATGAGAGTTCTTCTTTGCAAAGGAGTAGAAATTGAAAAAAAAAAAGTGGCAAGAAAACATGGACGCCCAACATGATTTGGGTTCAGATTTTATTGAAAAATAAAAAGAGAAAAAAAATTAAAGGAGAGTTATCTTAAAATATCCCTTTGATCTTGAAGCCAATAAGGAGAATCTTCCATAGAGGGAAAGTTGACAACACAAAAGACAAAGGAAGAAGTTCTACACCTCATGTGGGCCATGTTTGATTTCAAGTGAGGACTTTTCCTAAGATATCTCTCAAAAGAATCTCAATGCAAGGTGGCAATGACAAGAATAGAAAGAAGTATCAAAGAAGGATTCCAAAGAAGAAAAAAAAAGAAAGCAAGCCAGGCCCAAGTGGATCTCATGCCCAAGCATGAATATGCACCCAATTGTTTTTCCAATTTGAATTATTTTAAAGATTTTATCAAATCAAGTGAGAAAGGAAAATTTGGGGCTTGGAAAAGTATAAATAGGGTACCCTTGTGGTATTCCAAGGCATAGAAGAATTACCCACCTCCCACCTCTAGATCTCCCACACTCATCTCTCCCTCTCTTGTTCCTACATCCCAATTCATCAAAGAGGCTTAGCCCTAAAGCCACACCACTAACTTTGAAGATTCAACTAGAAGGAGGAATTCTTTTCCGTCCTAGTATGTGTAATCTCTATGTTTTAAATTCTTTTATCTTGTGTAAAGAATTGCCATGCTAGTGTAATAATATTCTTCTCTTTATTCTTCTTATTCTTATGGTTGTTCTTATTGCTTGATTTATGCTTTCTTGACCAGATTGACGACCCAAGTGTAACATAACATATTTAAGTAATTTTTTGGCCTGGATCGAGAGAGGATTTTGAGAGAATATTCATGCTAATTTTACCACCTTTGATTTCATTTTTACCACCTTTAACTTCTATTTTTACCACCTTTAATTTCCAGTTTTCACCACCTTTGATTTCAGCACACTACATTTATTTTCCTGCACTTTCATTTTATTTCTTTTGCACTTTTATTTTATTTCCTGCACACTTTAAGTTCACAATCTTTGCTAGAATTGTTCACTGCTGAAACTTATATTAGGTTCATGCATATTTCAATTTTTTAAGGGTGTTGATCATGGGATTTCAGAAATCAGATTGAACATCTAAATTTTATGTTTTTTAAAATCATGAAAAACAGTCCATAAATCAAGACAAATCTGAATCTAAATCTGAATTTGAGCACTCCATTGTATGTATGATCTTTTTTACAGTTTTATTTTTTGTTAGAAGTGAATCAAAATTAAATCAGGTTTAAGGATAACCTAATAATAGTCCTAATTTTGTGCAAAAAATAGTCTCAAATAGGTCTATATTGGATGAATTTTCAATCCAGATTTGCACACATTCATATCAGTTGAATACTTGATGTTTACAACAGTTTTTGAAACCTAAAATCAGAATTGAAATACACTTGAAAGTAGTCCAAAATCAGCTCTATAATAGTGATGGAAGCTGGCCCTCATTCAAGTGATTGCATGACATATTTGTGAATTATTTAAATTACCATTAAGTCATCGCGCTTAAAAATGGCGTGGAGATGTGTAATGGATTCAGTGTCCAACATTCACGCACTTCAAGCGTTAAGAAGAATGTGAATCAATTACAGTTCATCATTGAGTTTCCTTTTGTTTACATGGGTTCTAATGCCCTGACCGCGGGGATGCAGGTTGTTTACATGATTTAACAAAGTTTATAACCCCTCCCTCAAGTCTTCGATGTGATCTCAATTTGGAAATTACAAACAAATGTACATAAAGTAGGAAAAAATGTGAAAAAGATGAAAAATTGGGGGGGGGGGGGGGGGGTGACTGTGACCCGCGGTCACCGCCCCAGGCCATTGACCGTGAAGCCACTGTTCACCTCCGTTTTTCATGCTGTTCGTGCTGGTTGTTCTTCCAAACTTTTTCAAGTGTTAAAACTCCCTTTCATGACATCTTAGGGGGTTGGATGACCATTGAGAAGATCGAATTCGACTATGGAATCGACTGAAAACTTTGTAATTTATCATTCTTGTTTACGGACTGTCTTCAAGCCGAAGAGGGCATCACAGGAAGCCAAAGTTGTGTCATTTTGAACCTATAATTTTCATGGAACAAAATAAGGCCCAAAGGGGCTCGTTCACAACCGCTGTAATGGCCAAAAAATCCTCCCGAATGAGAAAAACAAAGATGACAACGTCATCCTTCGAATAGTTGTTACTGTATGAACATAGTGTGTTCTGTAATTACCCAACCTTTCTCTTTTTCCTCTGAATCATTTTGCTCACCTTGGTGACTAAAGATGGAAGGGAATGGTCGTGGGATTCTGCTGTGTCTCTTCCTTTGGATCCCTTTTGAGTGCTTTTGTTCTTGGAATTTTCTCTGTCTGTTTTCTGTTCTCCTTCCTCCTCTCCCTTCAAACACTACCCCTTTTATAGAGCCTTCAGATGGTTTTTGGCCATTCCAGGGAGTTGAGGGGAGTTGTGGGAAGTTACACTTCTAAAGGAAGTGGAGAAAAACCACCCAAAACTACAAATAGTATCCTTTGGTTGCAGTCACGGATAAGGCCCAATTTCGGTTTTTTGCATTCGTGACCCGTTTTCACCTATTTGGGGCCCAAACGATGTCCAATTGCCACGAAACTTGAAGGAATGCTTCTTGACACTATTTTGACCATGTCATTAAAGTTTTAGCTTGTTTTGACCATGTAAAGTTGGTCAACTCCCTTGATGAACAGGCTATGGTCACTTCCAAGGCTCATTTTTAGACTTTTGCATTTGTGAACCATTTTCACCTGTTTGGGGTCCAAACGAATTTCAATCTTGATGAAACTTGGAAGGATACTTCTTGACACTATTTTGAGTGTGTCATAGAAGTTTCAGCTCTTTTTGACCACCTAAAGTTGGTCAACTCCCTTGATGAACAGGCCTCGGTCATTCCAAAGGCCCATTTTTGGACTTTTGCATTTGTGACCCATTTTCACCTGTTTGGGGCCCAAACGATGTCCAATCGCCACGAAACTTGGAGGAATGATTCTTGACACTATTTTGACCATGTCATATAAGTTTCAGCTCGTTTTGACCATATGAAGTTCGTCAACTCCCTTGATGAACAGGCTGCGGTCACTCCCAAGGCCCATTTTTGGACTTTTGCATTTGTGAAACATTTTC
Organism: Sextonia rubra; assembly: GCA_037013555.1. Classification (NCBI taxonomy): domain Eukaryota; kingdom Viridiplantae; phylum Streptophyta; class Magnoliopsida; order Laurales; family Lauraceae; genus Sextonia; species Sextonia rubra. The sequence continues at coordinate 60,723,802 of JASUAD010000001.1, forward strand.
ACGTGTTTTGGGGTCCGAACGAACTCCAATCTTGACAAAACTTGGAAGAATGCTTCTTGACATTATTTTGAGTATGTCATAAAAGTTTCAACTCATTTTGACCACTGAAGTTGGTCAACTCCCTTGATGATTAGGCCCTGGTCACTCGTAAGGCCCATTTTTAGACTTTTGCATTTGTGACCTATTTTCAGTTGTTTGGGGCCCAAACGATGTCCAATCGCCATGAAACTTGGAAGAATGCTTCTTGACACTATTTTGACTATGTCATAAATGTTTTACCTTGTTTTGACCATATGAAGTTGGTCAACTCCCTTGATGAGCAGGCCCTAGTCACTCTCAAGGCCCATTTTTGGACTTTTACATTTGTGACTCATTTTCACCTATTTGGGGTCCGAACGATGTCTGCTCGCCACGAAACTTGGGGAGTTGCTTTTTGACACTATTTTGAGCATGTCATAGAAGTTTCAACCTGTTTTGACCTTCTGAAATTGGTCAACTCTCCAGTTGACTTTTCATGAAAGTGGGCCATTGTTTCAGCTGTTTGAGGCCCAAATGACCTTGGTTTGGTTTGAAACTTGGCGGGACTGAGGTCAGGAACATCTTGGGTATTTCTCCAGATTTCATCAATTTTGGACATCAAGAAGCAGGACTTTGGTCAGTGACCCCATGGCTTGGGGGGGAACTGGCCCCAAGTTGACATGCTTGTAGCTTTTTGGCCAAATGATGTTTGTTTATGTTGAAACTTTGTAGGGCCTCTCTTGGGCATAATTTGAGCTTCTTTGGAGAGTTTCAGCTGGTTTGATCTTTGCGAAGTGTCGCTTTGTACTGAGACCCACAGAGCACAGTATATAACCATCTAGGTCGAGTTTGGATCCGAATGATGTCTAAATGCTCTGAATTCTTGAAGGGTAGTCTTTAAATGTACTTGAAAGCATTTCATTGAATAGGATTTGCTTCGACATGTGGAAGTGTCAAGTCCCACATTGATTTCCAAGAAGCTAACAAATAACCTTTGAAGCCTTACTTGAACTGAGATGATGTCCAAATCTTTGAAAACTTTGGAATTTTATAATCCAAAGCTTGTAGTGTCTTTGCTGAAATTTTTGCAATTTTTATGGGTCAACAAGTGCCCCCTCCAGGCACAATGATTATAGTGTAATAATTATTGTACCTCGAAATAGCCAATCTATGGTAATGATAAATGACTTGATGAAAAGATAGTTTGTCAAGGTAGGTTGTAGACCTAAACTTGAGATTTTGAAAATTTTAATAAAAACCATGAAGGGTTTGATGATGGAATTTTGAAAAAATATAAAAAATCTAAATTTCTTTGCCCTGTTTTCATGGATATCAAAAGTTGCATCTCCGTGGGGACCGTGGAGAACACCCACAGAGGAATCCCTTAGGTATTTAGAAAATTCAGAAGTTTATGAATTTTGTTTGGATTTTGGAAATGAATTTGATTTTCTTTTGACCTACTTTTAATAGATATCCAGAGTGGCATCTCTGTGGGGACGTGGGGAACACCCACAAAAAAGAATCCCTGATGTTTTAAGAAAATCAAAGGTTTTAGTTTAAAATGGATTTGGGTTTGGATTTTCATGGATTTTTGGTTCATTTTCAAAAATCAAAGTTTGGGTTTTGACTTGGCTTGACATGATTCAAAATGAGATGCAATTTTAAAAAAAATTGGCTTTTGGCTTTTGTAGATCTTGATCCAAAGCAATTTGAAATGAAAATTTTGGCTCAAGATTAGGTTTGTCCCAGGATGAACTTAAAATTTGGATTAGGTTGGCTTTCAAGAAAACACACATTTTTGTTTGGGGCGAAATGCCCAAAGTGGGTTCACCATGTTGTGTCTTGAGATAGAACCAGAACTTTGGCTGTGAGGAACATTGCAACCATAGATCATCACATTGTAGCAACAGCTTTCATCCTTGAAAGATGATGTTCTGAAGCTTCAAAGCACCATAGATGGCTTAGAAAAGTATAGTTCAAAGAACTAGGCCTACGAAGAGTGCATTCTCGCCAAAGTAAAGGCGAAGCAGACAACCTTGAATGACTTTGTTCAATCTCTTGAAAGTTAAATGAGTATCAGAACGAATGAACTTGACAGTGATACTGTTGTCCCAGCTTATCCAAGCTATAAAGGGCACGTCCTGAGAGAGGCGACTTGAGAAGTTCTTGGACTAGATTTCATCGCTGCAACTTCTTGTATAACTCTTTTATCTTGATCGGCCTGGGTGGTCATGTATACATTGACTTCATTCTTTGTACTTAAACTTCAAATGGATATCAACGGAAAAACTTTTCTTTCTCTCCATTTTTTCATTGGTATAGGTGCTTGGTTTGATTTTGTGTAGTTGTTTGATGTGGTTTATGTGGATGGTTTGTTTGGTTTGGTTTTCTCCGACTTGTATGAGGGTGTAATTTGCGATCTTTTGGATCCACAAATCGAAAATAAGGGAGTCATATAGGTGGACGTTATTCGGTGCCCATGTGTGAGGCTTTCTCCAGGGTCCATGACTTGATCCTTTTGGTGTCGAAAGGGGTCAAACAAAGTGGATGTTATCCGGTGCCTATGTGTGAGGCTTTTCCTGGGATCCTTGACTTATTCCTTAGGACAAAGATTTTCTTTTGCTTTTTTTTTTAGATTTTGGTTATACAGGGTCTGCAAAAAGACTTATTCTATATAACCGAAGGTAGTCATATAGGGTCTGCAAAAAGACTTGTTCTATACAACTAAGGATTAGCTATATAGGGTCTGCAAAAAGACTTATTCCACATAGCCGAGTTTTGCTATATAGGGTCTGCAAAAAGACTTAATCTATATAGCAGGATGTTACAAGGGGTCCTGTAAGGACATTATCCAAGTAACAAAGGTTTGACTAAAGGGGTCGAAGGACTTGATCCTTGCAGTCATTTTATACAAATATAAGAGATTTTGGCTACGAGTCATAGGTTGTGAGGCTCGAAACCAGAGGATTTTGATTTTGGTTATGAGTGAAAATGTACACTGTACATGGTTTGAGTAAATTTTATATGGTTTGGGTGTACCAATGACATTCAATTATAGTATTTCTTGAGAAGTTTTCCATTGATAAACATCATGCATCTGTCTCCTTCGAGTGTGAGGAGTGTGTCTGCACTATTGGAGTAAACCATGTTAACAATAAAAGGTCCTTCCCATTTGACTTCAAATTTGCCTTTTGACATGTGTGTGGAGAACATTTGCCTTTTGACTGCAAGGACTAAGTCTCCTTTCTTATAAGCTCTGTATTTTGACCTTTTTGTCGAAAGATTCGGCCATACGAGCTTGATATAATTCGATGCTTTGTCGAGCGGCAAGCCTTTTCTCATCAAAGCTCTCTAGCTCTTGGAGTCCGAGCTTGGTATTCTTTTCTCCAGTGTATTTGTTCATCATAGCTACCCGAAGAGAATGAGGTTGAATTTATAAGGGTATCACAGCTTCATAGCCATAAACCAAGGAATATGGTGTTGATTTGGTCGGACCACGAACAATAGTTCTATATGCCAACAATGTTTCAGGAAGTTTGGTATTCCAACTCTTTTGTTGCCAAAGACCATTTTCTTCAAAATTTTGCAAATAGTTTTGTTGAAGGCTTCAGCAAGTCCATTAGCTGCAGTGTTATATGCCATGGAGGGACAGCATTGGAATCTGCATTTGTCACATAATCTGTAAAATTTATCTTTGTTGAACTAAGGACCATTGTCATGATGTAGACGTTTAGGTACCCCAAAACAACAAATGATGTGAGTCTTCAAGAGGTAGAGGACTGTATCTGTTTTGACATTTTGATGTTTTGGAATGTGGTGAAATTCGATTAGCACAAATCTCTCCTTGATTTCATAAGCTTTGTTGAAGAGAGGAAGCATGTTTGAATTCAGAATTCTTCGAGAGTGGATGTTCTACTAGAAAGTCAACAAGAGCTTGTCCTTTCACTACCTTTACAGTAGTTCATATTGAGAGAAAATAATAGATCATTGGGATAGACGATCACCCAGTGCACCAGCCTTTGTCACTAATGCCTTCAGTGGATTGGTGTTGGAAACCAAATACATTTCATTGGAAATAATATAGTGGTGTAGTTTCCTCATTTTTCTTTTGAGCTGGCAATGCCCCCAGAGAGTGATCAAGAGCTCGAATGTAGAGGAAGAGAGGTTTCCCTGGAATTGAGGCTGAAAGGATCAATGGGTTTATAAGAAACAATTTGATATTTTCACAAGCTTTACCCCACACAAATGCTATTCCTTTCTTCATGAGTCTGGATAATGCTCTACGCTCCTTAAATAAGTTTGAGATGAACCGACAAATGTAGGCAAGTTTACCCTGCAATCCCTTGAGTTATTTAAGAGTTCTCAGAGAAGGCATCTTTAATATAGCTTTGACTTTAATTGATCTCTTTGAGAGTCAATTCTGCATCAGTGGCAACTTCAACCAATCGGGCCAAAGAGTTAGTTTTATGACTAAGTATGATGATCTTGATTTCTAGTCGCAAATTGGTTTTGCACATTTTGATCGTTGCCCTTTGAGACGGTTGTTCCAAGCATTTATAGGATAATCATCTATTGATAAAGGCCTGTGCAGTTTCGTTTGTCTCCCTGCCTTGTGTTGTTGAGCATAGCAAAGGTGACTGTCTGATCCTCCTCTTGAAAATGGAGTAAGAACTTCTCTTCTGTGATCGGCCATGTCATGAAGGAGAGTTTTGGTAACTGTTTGTACCAATCGAAGGCGACTCCTTTTAATGTGCCGACGAATAGTCTTATTTTTAGTGCATCTAACTCTGGCAAGCTTCCTAGGAGTGATTTGAAATGCACAATATGCTGATATGCTGACCCCTTCCCAAGGTATGCTTGGAAAGTCGAAAGTTTAAAATCTGGTGGAAATGGAACTAGATCAAATTCCGGAGGATACTTAGGTATAATACTTTTCTTTTTCATCCTAGTCTCCACTTTTGATTTTGTCAGTATCTCTTCAACTTCTTTAAAGGTTCCATGTTTTTCAGGATTTCCATGATGACCAAGGATTGATGAATGATCACTACCAGTAAAACTTGCAGCTATCACCTTGTTTGTTAAGGACTTAAATTGAGCTGTGAGAAGGTCAATTTTGGTGGCATTCTTCATCATCATTACTTGTTCTTTTCTATTAGCAAAAAGAGGATTTGTTTGAGCTTCAACCGGACTACCTAGCTTATCTGTTAAGATTTTCAATTGGGCAGTTAAGTGGTCAATCATAACTCCTTGTTGTTTGACAACATCACTGACATTGTCATCTTCATTTTTACCGGCATCTTTTTCGTCAGCATCTTTACTTCTACTAGCATCGCCATTTTCATCCTTACTAGTTCCACTCCCCTTAGCCATAAACACAGTGTACTGACGGGGATAAGATGATGTTAATGCCTGAGGAGTGCATTGACTATTCAAGATAGTGATAGGATCATCGTCAGAATCAGTTTTGACATATCCTTCAGAAATACTACTTGAATGGGAGTCTGAATCAAACCCCTGTGATTGAGTCCGAGTCATACTCCAAGTAATTCTTCGAATTGAACCTGGCCTGACCATGTAAGACGAGGTCAAGTCCGGATCATCTTCTTTAATCACCCATTTTCGAGTGATCACCCATTGACTATTCAAGATAGTGATAGGATCATTGTCAGAATCAGTTTTGACATGTCCTTCAGAAATACTACTTGAATGGGAGTCTGAATCAGACCCCTGTGATTGAGTCCGAGTCATACTCTGAGTAATTCTTCTAATTGAACCTGGCCTGACCATGTAAGACGAGGTCAAGTCCGGATCATCTTCTTTAATCACCCATTTTCGAGTGATCTTGCGCTGCGATAGCTTCTGAGTTTGGTTATTGCAGTGGGCTAAAGCTTTCTTCTTGATTTGGTTAGCCATCCGGATTGCCAAGGCTTGATCTTTAAACCTGACACCCAGTGGCCTGGAAGTGCTAGCAACTCGTTCCCAATCCATGGAATCGGAAGTGGAAAGTGAAAGAATGTCAATAGCACCCCTCTTGTTCTTTTTCTTTTGCTCCTACTTTTGTTTGAGCGAATCCTTGGAACGAGCGAGATCAGTCAAGTTATTGATGACCAATCGCTCAGCTTGCTTTTTGTCTTTAGTGCCATGTGATAAGCCCTGGGGTGAAGATGGTAGGGATGGTGCGACAATGATGGAGGGTAGACGCCTGCTGCCAAACCTCTGCCCCTCTTTTTGAGTCAGAGTGTAAAAGGTATTCTCTTCAAGTGTGAACAAGGGTTTGTTCTCAGCCTTATTGGATTTTGAGGTGTGTGGTTGAGGTGACCACGCGCTACATCTTGGGATGGATGCACCCTTCTGGGCCTTCTTACGAGTTAGGAACTGCCGGAGGTCCTTTGGTGTTTGCTTGGTAACGACCCGCTGTTTGGGCCGAGTAGGTGGTGACTTTAAGCATTCAGCAGTCACTGAATGTGACTTGCTTTGTGTCACCTACTTATGATCCATGAACCGGACCTGCCTTGCCCCCAGACGAGGCTTGGTGATATAAAGCTTGCTGCCTTCTGACTTAAACTTGTGACTTGGTTCCTCCTGAACCTTGTTGAAAACTCCAAACGGATTCTGGGTACATTTGAAAACCCAGGATTTGGGAATCTTAGCCTTCTTGATGGATTTAGGGGTCACTAGTGACCCATTTGGATCAGCCGAAGTCATGGAGCCCATTGGAGTAGAGAGTCCTTGGAAGACCGAGACTCTCGACGTAGGGGCAGTAGAGTCCATTCGAACCTTTTTCGATGCTCTTGCAGCTGGTTTGTTTTGGGTCATGGAGATTTTAAAAAGCTTCCCCTTTGCCTCATCAAAAGTGATGATTAGGGAACCCATGATATCTCTACAAAAAAATAAGCCCAATGGACTATATTAGTGGTATAACCAACATGGCTGCCTCTTGGGCTAGCCGGAATGGTTTATAGATGCCATCTGAACCAACATGGTTTTGAACCAGAATAGTTAGATATAGGCATAAATCCCATCTCATGTGCTATGTTGACTGTCCTAGCTGTCAGAATTTTGGCAGCATCTCGGACCATATAGTTAGGCTTAAAAGCATGCTAAGCTGACTAGATCTGGCTACGGTAATTTTGGCAGCATGTTAGGGTCATCTGTGTCAGTCTTATAAGCAAGAGAGGGTTAGATCTAATCAAAGGGATAGGGCCTACAGGATCGAGCCTGCACCACTACCACAATGATCATACAGGATCCATCAGTGCTTGACACCGGACAATGCAGAACTGCAATGTCGTTGGTCTTATTACTAATTTAATAAAACATTTATTTGGGTCAAAGCCCTATGAACTGAATCATCACTTTTTTAAAGCATGAAAAGGTGTGATTTAGTCCATGCACATCAAGGTGCAAGTTCCCTCAACTAAATCTTCCAATTAAATGGCAAAAGTATGCACTTCGAGGTGCCTAATGCCTTCATTTGAATGATAAAAGAATGCACTTCAAGGTGCAAAATCTCTTCATTAATATTTCCAAACCCATTGTAGACATCAAGGTCTTGCATGGGTGTCTTCAAAGGCCAAACAAGCCATTTTTAACAATAAAACAGGTCAGTGACCATGACCCACGGTCACTGCCCATTTTTCCATTGATTCCTGCGGTCATAGCACATTTCAGCACAACAACAGCAGTTTTCAGCACAACAGCAGCAGTTTTCAGTGCAACAACAACACTTTTCAACATTTTTCATGCGTTTTTAACCAAACTTAATCACAAATTAGGGCAAGAAATTTCACACAGACGGCGCCAATCTTCTGATCGCTCTTAAAATGGCGTGGAGATGTATAATGGATTCAATGTCCAACATTCATGCACTTCAAGCGTTAAGAAGAATGGAAATCAATTATAGTTCATCATTGAGTTCCTTTTTGTTTACATGGGTTCTAATGTCCTGACCGCGGGGATGCAGGTTGTTTACATGAATTTATAAAGTTTATAACCCCTCCCTCAAGTCTTAGATGTGATCTCAATTTGGAAATTATAAAAAAATGTACATAAAATAGGAAAAAATGCGAAAAAGAGGAAAAATTGGGGGGTGACCGTGACCCGCGGTCACCGCCCCAGGCCAGTGACCGTGGGTCACGGTCACTAGCAGACAATGACCGTGACTCACGATCACTAGCAAACAATGACCGTGAAGCCACTGTTCGCCTCCGTTTTTCGTGCTGTTCGTGCTGGTTGTTCTTTCAAACTTTTTCAAGTGTTGAAACTCCCTTTCATGACATCTTGGGGGGTTGGATGACCATTGAGAAGATCAAATTCAACTATGGAATCGATTGAAAACTTTGTAATTCATCATTCTTGTTTACGGACTGTCTTTTGTTCAAGTCCAAAGAGGGCATCACAGGAAGCCAAAGTGGTGTCATTTTGAACCTATAATTTTTAAGGAACAAAATAAGGCCCAAAGGGGCTCGTTCACAACCTCTGTAATGGCCAAGAAATCCTCTCGAATGAGAAAAACAAAGATGACAACGTCATCCTTCGAATAGTTGTTACTGCATGAACATAGTGCGTTCTGTAATTACCCCACCTTTCTCCTCTTCCTCTGAATCGTTTTGCCCACCTTGGTGACTAAAGATGGAAGGGAATGGTCGTGGGATTCTGCTGTGTCTCTTCTTTGGATCCCTTTTGAGTGCTTTTGTTCTTGGAATTTCTCTGTCTATTTTTTGTTCTCCTACCTCTTCTCTCTTCAAACACTACCCCTTTTATAGAGCCTTTAGGTGGTTTTTGGCGGTTCCAGTGAGTTGATGGGATTTGTGGGAAGTTGCATTTTGAAAGGAAGTGGAGAAAAACCACCAAAAACCGCAAATAGTGTCCTTTGGGGGTCCATGACCGCAGCCACAATCACGGATAAGGCCCAATTTTGGTTTTTGTATTCGCGAACCATTTTCACCTATTTGGAGCCCAAATGATGTCCAATTGCCACGAAACTTGGAGGAATGCTTCTTAACACTATTTTGACTATGTCATAAAATTTTCAGCTCGTTTTGACCATCTAAAGTTGGTCAACTCCCTTGATGAATAGGCCGCGGTCACTCCCAAGGCCCATTTTTAAACTTTAGCATTTGTTAACCATTTCCACCTGTTTGGGGTCCGAACGAACTCCAATCTTGACAAAACTTGGAAGAATGCTTCTTGACACTATTTTGAGTGAGTTGTAAAAGTTTCAGCTTGTTTTGACCACCTAAAGTTGGTCAACTCCCTTGATGAACAGGCCCCGATCACTCCCAAGGCCTATTTTTGGACTTTTGCATTTGTGACCCATTTCCACTTGTTTGGGGTCCGAACGAAGTCCAATCCTCATGAAACTTGGAGGGATGCCTCTTCACACTATTTTGAGTGTGTCATAGAAGTTTTAGCTCGCTTTGACCACCTAAAGTTGGTCAACCCCCTTGATGAACAGGCCCCGGTCACTCCCAAGGCCCATTTTTGGACTTTTGCATTTGTTAACCATTTTCACCTGTTTGGATTCCGAACAAACTCCAATATTGAAGAAACTTGGACGGATGCTTCTTGAAATTATTTTGAGTGTGTCATAAAATTTTCAGATTTTTTGACCACCTAAAGTTGGTCAACTCCCTTGATGAACAGGCCCCGATCACTCCCAAGGCCTATTTTTGGACTTTTGCATTTGTGACCCATTTTCACTTGTTTGGGGTTTGAACGAAGTCCAATCCTCATGAAACTTGGAGGGATGTCTCTTCACACTATTTTGAGTGTGTCATAGAAGTTTCAGCTCGTTTTGACCATCTAACATTGGTCAACTCCCTTGATGAACAGGCCCCGATCACTCCCGAGGCCTGTTTTTGGACTTTTGCATTTGTGACCCATTTTCACTTGTTTAGGGTTCGAACGAAGTCCAATCCTCATGAAACTTGGAGGGGTGCATCTTCACACTATTTTGAGTGTGTCATAGAAGTTACAGCTCGTTTTGACCAACTAAAGTTGGTCAACTCCCTTGATGAACAGGCCTCAGTCACTCTCAAGGCCCATTTTTGAACTTTTGCATTTGTGACCCATTTTCAGCTGTTTGGGGCCCAAACGATGTCCAATCGCTACGAAAATTGGAGAAATGCTTCTTGAAACTATTTTGACCATGTCATAAAAGTTTCAGATTGTTTTGACCATCTAAGGTTGGTCAACCTCCTTGATGAACAGGTCCCGGTCGCTCCCAAGGCCCATTTTTGGACTTTTACATTTGTAACCCATTTTCACCTGTTTCGGGTCCGAACGATGTTTGATCGCCACGAAACTTGGAGAGTTGCTTTTTGACACTATTTTGAGCATGTAATAGAAGTTTCAACCTATTTTGACCTTCTGAAATTGGTCAACTCTACAGTTGACTTTTTCATGAAAGTGGCCATTGTTTCTGCTGTTTGAGGCCCAAATGACCTTGTTTTGGTTTGAAACTTGGAGGGATTGACGTCAGGAACATCTTGGAGTATTTGTCCAAATTTCATCAATTTTGGACATCGGAAAGCAGGACTTTGGTTAGTGACCCCATGGCTTGGAGGGGAACTGGCCCAAAGTTGACATGCTTGTAGCTTTTTGGCCAAATGATGTCTGTTTATCTTGAAACTTTGTAGGGCCTCTCTTGGGCATAATTTGAGCTTCTTTTGAGAGTTTTAGTTGGTTTGATCTTTGCGAAGTGTCGCTTTGTACTGAGACTCACAGAGCATAGTATATAACCATCTAGGTTGAGTTTGGATCCGAATGATGTCTAAATGCTCTGAATTCTTGAAGGATTGTCTTTAAATGTACTTGAAAGCATTTCATTGAATAGGATATTGCTTAGACATGTGGAAGTGTCAAGTCCCACATTGATTTCCAAGAAGCTAACAAACAGCCTTTGAAGCCTTACTTGAACTGAGATGATGTCCAAATCTTTGAAAACTTTGGAATTTTATAATCCAAAGTTTGTAGTGTCTTTGCTGCAATATTTACAATTTTTTATGGGTCAACATTAAGAACTGATTTTATGTACCAAAAAGTTGAAAGTTTCAGATCTGGAACTGATATAAATCAGTGATTTAAAAATAAAATTTTGATGTGATAATACACTTTCATCTATCTCATGCATCATACCCTCGCACGTCCCACTTATTCATGTATATATTCCAACATGTTAGCTACTATTTAATGGTATATTTTTCATGATTACTCATGCATTTTAGGACAGGTAAATTCAGCAATGAAACATTAGGATAGGATTCATGTATCACAGTATTTTTTGCACTAGACTAGTTCACACATCTCATACATCATGTAGTATTTTTTTTTTTTTTTTTAGTTTGCATTGTCATTATTCATACATCATGGATTAGTTTAGCAAAGTCTAGTTTCAGATTTATTTTGTTTTTATTTTTACAAAGATTCTTGTGTATGATAATTTAAGATAGATTCATTCTTAATTTAGAAAGTTCCTTTATTTAGTTGCATTGTAGAGTTTTTTTTTTTTAGAAATTGTTTAGCATTGGAAGGCGACTAATTTTATTTTAGATTTTCATTTAGATTTTGTAAGGACCCGAACCCCCACTAATCTTAGTTACGTTAATTAACCTTGTTTTATATTGATTAAGACTTGTTGAGGGTTAATTCAGTGTGAATTATTGGGTTTGGACCCCACTTAGGTAGTTAAGGGCATTTTAGTAAATTTTTCTTATGCCTCTAGGTTACCCCGTCCATCTCCTTACGTGTGATTCATCGCGTAGATCATCTTTTGTGTTGAGCCCGAGTTGATCCGGACTCATCTTAAGCCAATTGGAGCCCTTCCGGACTAAACTGAAAATTCTAGAAACAAGTGGGCTAGTGTGCAACTTCAGGAAAAACATGTTTCAAAAGGGGAAACTAACGTGCACTCTCCTTCTTCCTCTCTCGTTTTCTTGGCTGGAATCTGGTCTGCTGGGTGTCTTCTTCTCACCTTGACTTCAATCAAGTATGGTGGGCCTTTGAGGGTGTGCATGCACAAGGGATGGCATCCACCCACGTTCTTCTTCCCCATTGACCATGTTCCATTACATTCTAGTGTAAAGTGATCTCTCCTCCAAGAGTGATCTCTCCTCCAAGTTACAACAATACAAGGTAAGGAATAGGTTCCATTTCGTCTTCTTGGGTTTGTTAGGATCATAGGGACTTCGTTATTGACATGCATGTGGATTCTTCCACATTTTGGGCCTATGTGTAGAGAACCCATTAGAGAACCCATTACAGTACTGGGAGCTTCCTCTGAGCATACAGCAAGAAGGATCTAGGAAGGCCTAAACACGGTAACAAGGCAAGTATTAAGTTATAGGTACTGCATGCATGGTTGAATGTGGATGATTTGAGTTAGTTCTTGCATTTCCAATTCCCAGCCACTTCAATGCTATTGTTTTAATTGATACAAATGAGGTGTGAATCAAGTAGGAATGATGGAGATGGGATACTCTCACTCTCAGGAGTACTTCAGTTGAGCTTCAGAATTCCCGTATAAGCTAGTGCTGTAGTGAGCTCGTACAGAAAAGTGAGCTACAGAACTGTCTGAGATTTTCTGAAGCTTACGGCGAAGATACGGCTAAGCCGTGAGCTCTTACGGCTCAATGTCCAGAGAGCAGTAAAAGGAGGTTTTGTACTACGGCTCACTTACGGCTAAGCCGTGAAATCCACTACGGCTAAGCCGTACCCAGCCCGTAGCCTAGCCGTAGGTCTTTCTACGGCGAACTTTCCAGAGAGCTCACAGAACCAGTTCCTTCTACGGCCTGCATACGGCTGCACCGTGAGATACCCTACGGCTAAGCCGTAACCTCCCCGTGACCCAGCCGTAGGCTTAGCACGGCTAAGCCGTAGGCCAATATACGGTTGAACCGTAACCCCACGGAAAAATCCGGACGACTGTGACCCCCCTCTCGGCTAAGCCGTAACCCTGTATACGGCTAAGCCGTAAGAACCCAGTGAACGTAAGATGTTAGGAGTCTCGATGATGTTGTAGGGCTTTAGTCATGGTACCCTCTATACCCCCCTTTGGCCATTGGTAATTATACGTTGGAATGAATGAAGGATTCCCCAATGGTAAGTCATGGATGTTGGCATGAGAAGGGTGTTCCGTATACACAATGTAATACCCAGACGCGGTAACACAGCGACACCGAACATCTCATGTGTACCTCGTACTGAATGTCCTTGGGGAATTAGGAGACTGCTTCATCTAAATGCAATCATATCATATTGATACATAACACTACCTTTGACATGACTGTTATCGCATTCACTTCCTCTAACAAACCCCGAGGCAATTCAGACCTGAGCTTCTAATGAGTGCGTGTCTGACAAGCCAGAGCTTCTATTGAGTGTGTGCTTGCTAGCCAAGGGTGTAGCGGAGGCTCGGGCCTTGTAGCCTACCTGCATGTATTTCGTTTAAGTATTCGTTGTTTCATGACTATCTATTTCTTGTATATGTTATGATTGTATGATTGACTTCGAGTCGGCACCACTTGGCTTCTGCCCTTTGGGTATTATATGTCACCACTGCAGTAGGTTTACGGAGGGGTTGTCGACGCTCCTCGGGAAGCTAGCTTGATCCCCTAGCGACCCATACGTTATGTATGCTCCCTTTGGGAGAATAGAGCATCGTGGTTGCCAATCAGTATGTATAACACTAAGTTTCACTCATGCATCATGTTTAGTGATTGTTCTTGCTAATGTATTTTGTTATATTAATTCCTATGCTTAGTACTTGCTTAACCGTCGTGTTAACAGTGTTACCCTCGGTATTGCAGATTCAGCACCCGCCCCCGACACGAATGCTGACGCGGCCCCGGAAGATACCCCAACGGTACCTCGGGGTGTAGGTGAATGGATGGATGGCGACGTTTACTACTAGCCATCCTACGGAGAGCGTCTCTTCGGGGAATATTATGTTGAAGACTTGTGTATCACCTTAAGGACTGATTTTGGGAACGTATTTTTAAGGACTATAACACTATTGTATGTAATTATGCTCTAATAGACTATGAACTTTATGTGCTCTTGATGATTATTGAGTATTTCACAGGTTCTCGATTATGATAGTTTATGTTTGTACGTGTGTCAGCTTGCCTCACACGTTCCTGTGGAATCTCCCTTGTAGGAATTCGTGCAAACTTCTTCAGGGCACGGATTTCTACGGGATTACGTATCCACGCCCTGGGGGCCCACTCAAATCCCCAAATTCCCGGGATTGGGGCGTGACATACGTAAGTAATGGTATCAGAGCCATTTCAAGAAGTCACTTAAAAGACTTAGCAACATTAGGAAGCGTGGTGAGGTTCCGATAGATCCGTTTAAGTGGGTTTCTATTATAAATGATAACTATGGTATGACTGTAGTATGTATGTATGTGCATTTATTAAACATATATGATTAATGACCATTGTGACTGCAGAACCATGGCGTCTGGATCCGGTACGAACAACAGCTCCGGTGATAATAACCGTAATAATATTGAGTTGGACGGCGCTGATCCTCCACCACAACCTCCCCCACAACCCACCTACAATACAGAGGAACGGTTTATGATGTTAATGCATCAATTGGCAGCTAGTAACGCCAATCAGGCCGCCATGCAGTTGCAGATGGCCGCCATGTTGAACCGACAGGATCAGCCAGGAGATCCCAACTCCTTGTATGAGAAGTTTCGAAAAAGGGGAGCAACAGAGTTTACTGGACATGAGGATCCGTTACAAGCAGATGAATGGTTTGTCCACACGGAAAATGTTTTCGATACCTTGACTTGCACATCTAGACAGCAAGTGGTCCTCGCAGCATCCATGTTTAGAGACGTCGCGGATACATGGTGGAAGAGTATCCGGGACCACATGAGGACTATGCCGGATGCTACTGTGTGGGAAGCCTTTAAGAGGCAGTTTCGGAAGAAGTTCATCCCTGACCATGTTACTCGCAAAAAGAAGGCAGAGTTTCTTTCCCTGCAGCAGAACCTCATGACCGTTGCAGAATACGTGCATGTATTCAGCCAGCTTTCTCGGTTTGCTCTAGACTTGATTGATACTGAGGAAAAGAGGGTGGAAAGATTTCTGGAAGGGTTAAGGCCTGCTATCAAGGGACATGCCACTGCCTTTCAGCGTCCCGTTCAATATGATGATGCAGTAGCCAGGGCTTATGCAGCGGAAGAAATTGAGAAGAGTCTATTCTTGGGGGAGTCTAAGAAGAGTGCTCCACCTTCGGGGAAAGGTCAGCAGTACTCTAAGAAACAGAAGGGAGTTGCTAGCAGCACGTCCCGACCAGTTTGTGGTGCATGTGGGAAGGGTCACGAGACTAGTAAATGTTGGAGGGCTATGGGAGCCTGTTTTGGCTGTGGCTCCCTGGACCATCGCTTGTCCGAGTGCCCGAGAAGGAAGGAATTTAGCCAAGGCTATCAACAGCAGCAGTATCAGCAGCCCCCTCCTGCGCCTAACCGACAGCAACAGCAAGTGAGACAAGGCCAAGGGCAGACACGACAAGGCCAAGGGCAGACACGACAAGGCCAGGGACAACAGAGACAAGGACAGCAACACCGACCCCAAAGGCAAGGCCGCGCTTATGCCTTGACACAAGAAGAGGCAGAAGCGGCAGAACATGCGGTTGTAGGTAAGGTTTCTGTTTGTGGTATTGAAGCTAAAGTGTTGTTTGATTCGGGATCTTCACACTCCTTCATCTCACCTCGGTTCTCTAGTAGGATACAGGAATCGCCAGCACAGTTGCCATATGTGCTGAGCGTTATCACTCCGGTTGGTAAACGGGTAACCTGTGATGACTATTACCCTGGTTGTCGAGTTCTCATCGGAGAAGTTCTTCTCCCAGCGGAACTTATTGTGCTACCCATGCACGACTTCGATGTAATCCTAGGCATGGACTGGCTGACCAAATATATGGCCTGTTTGGATTGCTACCGTAAGACCGTCACCGTAAAGGTGAGTGAAGATGGTCCAAGTGCGGTGTTCCAAGGTGACAAGAAGAGTTCGAACACCAGATTGATTTCAGCACTTCGAGCGGAACGATTAATACATAGTGGTTGTGAGGGCTATATTGCCTTCATCGTAGAAAAGAAATCACCTAAGAAGTTAGAAGAAATACCTGTGGTTTGCGAATTTCCGGACGTATTCCCGGATGAAGTACCCGGCCTCCCACCAATCAGGGAAGTGGATTTTACTATAGAGCTGGTACCCGGTACCGCTCCCATATCTAAGGCCCCATATAGAATGGCCCCGGCAGAGCTACGTGAACTGAAACTGCAGTTACAAGAATTATTGGATAAAGGGTTTGTTCGCCCTAGCACATCTCCTTGGGGAGCCCCAGTTTTATTTGTGAAGAAGAAGGATGGCACCCTTAGAATGTGTATTGATTACCGGCAGTTGAATCAGGTGACAATTAAAAACAAATATCCACTGCCTAGAATTGATGAATTGTTTGATCAGCTACAAGGTGCAACACATTTTTCGAAGATCGATCTTAGGTCTGGATATCATCAGCTGCGAGTTAGGGACCAAGATGCATCAAAGACAGCTTTCAGGACGAGATATGGGCATTACGAATTCTTGGTTATGCCTTTTGGATTGACAAATGCCCCCGCAGTGTTTATGGCCTTAATGAACAAGATCTTCTCATCCTATCTTGATCAGTTCGTAGTAATTTTCATCGATGATGTTTTGGTGTACTCCAAGACCAAAGGCGAGCATGCGGAGCATCTGAGGACCTCTCTACAATTGCTAAGGGACCACCGACTGTATGCTAAACTGGACAAATGTGAATTTTGGCTGGAACAAGTTGCCTTTTTAGGGCATATAATTTCTAAGGATGGGCTGGCAGTAGATCCGGCTAAGATTGAGGCTATAACTACTTGGCAGAGTCCCAAAACCGTTGCAGAAATTAGAAGTTTTGTTGGCTTGGCCGGTTATTATAGAAGGTTCGTGAAGGACTTTTCCAAAATAGTCGCCCCTTTGACTAAGTTGACACGAAAGAACGAACCATTTGTGTGGTCCGCTGAGTGTGAGTCGAGTTTCCAACTGCTTAAGGAGAAGTTAACCTCAGCCCCGATCTTATCCCTGCCAGAAGGGAGTGGCGGATTTGTTATCTATACAGATGCTTCAGGGATTGGGCTAGGGTGTGTACTCATGCAGAATGGAAAAGTAATAGCATACGGATCTCGCCAATTGAAGGAACATGAGAAAAACTATGCCGTACATGACTTGGAATTGGCTGCAGTGATCTTCGCGCTGAAGATGTGGAGACATTACTTATATGGAGAGAAATTTGAAGTCCATAGTGATCACCGTAGTCTCCAGTATCTGTTTTCGCAGCATGATCTTAACATGAGACAGCGCAGGTGGTTGGAATTCATAAAGGATTATGACTTTCCGATTAGATACTTCCCTGGAAAAGGGAATGTAGTAGCTGATGCTTTAAGCAGGAAATCCACCACCGAGTTGGCAGCCTTGTGTGGTGAATGGTCCCTAGTGGAGGAATTCCGAGATCTGGACGCGGAAGTTGAATTCGTAGATGATAAGGTCATGTTAGTGGCTATGTCAGTCTTCGAACCCACCTTGATTCAGCAGATCAAGGAGAGACAGTTTGAAGACCCGGAGTTTGTCAAGATTCGTGATCATATTTCTGAGAAACCGGACTTCAGGATTGTAGATGGCGTGTTGTACTTCCGAGATCGGCTTTGTGTTCCAGGAGTTCAAAATCATAACCTAAAGAGGGCAATTATGACTGAAGCACACCATGCTCGGTATTCCATGCACCCAGGGAGTACAAAAATGTACCGGAATCTACATGGCAGGTTTTGGTGGAATAACATGAAGAGGGACATAGCAGGCTTTGTGGCCAAATGCCTTACCTGCCAACGAGTGAAGGCTGAGCACAGGAAGCCTCCCGGTTTGTTACACCCTCTACAGATCCCTAAATGGAAATGGGAGAATCTGACGATGGATTTTGTTTCCGGACTACCTCGAACAAGTAGACACCATGATGTAGTGTGGGTGATTGTCGACCGACTAACAAAATCAGCCCACTTTATTCCCATCAAGAAAGGGATGAAATTTCAGGAAATGGCCAAGATCTTCATTGATGAGGTTGTACGGCTACATGGTACCCCGGTCTCAATTGTATCCGACCGAGATAGTAGGTTCGTGTCCTCCTTTTGGCAGTCTTTCCAGACGTCTTTAGGCACCAAACTCAGTTTTAGCACGGCTTACCATCCTCAAACAGATGGGCAATCGGAACGAACGATACAGACCCTGGAAGATATGCTACGAGCTAGCGTAATGGATTTCGGAAAGGAGTGGGATGAGCACCTCTCCTTGTGCGAGTTTGCATATAATAACAGCTTTCACGCGAGCATCGGTATGGCCCCATTTGAAGCCTTGTATGGACGAAAGTGCCGTACGCCAGTTTGCTGGGAAGAAGTTGGGGTTAGGAGTTTCCATGGACCCACTCTGGTAGCGGATACAGCAGAGAAAGTACAAAAAGTACAAGATAGACTGAGAACTGCACGATCACGCCAGAAGAGTTATGCAGATAACCGCCGCCGGCCCCTCGAGTTCCAAGTGGGGGACAGAGTTTTCCTAAAAGTTTCCCCAATGAAGGGTACTATCAGGTTTGGCCAGAAGGGTAAGCTTGCTCCTCGGTTCGTCGGGCCTTTTGAGATACAGAGTAGAGTGGGAGACTTAGCTTATCGGTTGGAGTTGCCACCCTCGCTTGCAGGAGTCCATAATGTGTTCCATGTGTCAATGCTCCGGAAATACCTCCCAGATCCGTCACATGTTCTTGAGTTGGATGATGTACAGGTACGGCCTAATGTGAGCTACGAAGAGAGACCCCTTCGTATCGTTGACACTAAGGAACAGGTGCTGCGTACACGAACGATCAAATGGGTCAAGGTGTTATGGAATCACCATGGACAGGAAGAGGCCACTTGGGAACTTGAAGATCAAATCCGGGCTAAATATCCAGAGCTACTACCTAAGGTACGTGCATTCGGAGGACCGAATGATCTTAAGTGGGGGAGGATGTAAGGACCCGAACCCCCACTAATCTTAGTTACGTTAATTAACCTTGTTTTATATTGATTAAGACTTGTTGAGGGTTAATTCAGTGTGAATTATTGGGTTTGGACCCCACTTAGGTAGTTAAGGGCATTTTAGTAAATTTTTCTTATGCCTCTAGGTTACCCCGTCCATCTCCTTACGTGTGATTCATCGCGTAGATCATCTTTTGTGTTGAGCCCGAGTTGATCCGGACTCATCTTAAGCCAATTGGAGCCCTTCCGGACTAAACTGAAAATTCTAGAAACAAGTGGGCTAGTGTGCAACTTCAGGAAAAACATGTTTCAAAAGGGGAAACTAACGTGCACTCTCCTTCTTCCTCTCTCGTTTTCTTGGCTGGAATCTGGTCTGCTGGGTGTCTTCTTCTCACCTTGACTTCAATCAAGTATGGTGGGCCTTTGAGGGTGTGCATGCACAAGGGATGGCATCCACCCACGTTCTTCTTCCCCATTGACCATGTTCCATTACATTCTAGTGTAAAGTGATCTCTCCTCCAAGAGTGATCTCTCCTCCAAGTTACAACAATACAAGGTAAGGAATAGGTTCCATTTCGTCTTCTTGGGTTTGTTAGGATCATAGGGACTTCGTTATTGACATGCATGTGGATTCTTCCACATTTTGGGCCTATGTGTAGAGAACCCATTAGAGAACCCATTACAGTACTGGGAGCTTCCTCTGAGCATACAGCAAGAAGGATCTAGGAAGGCCTAAACACGGTAACAAGGCAAGTATTAAGTTATAGGTACTGCATGCATGGTTGAATGTGGATGATTTGAGTTAGTTCTTGCATTTCCAATTCCCAGCCACTTCAATGCTATTGTTTTAATTGATACAAATGAGGTGTGAATCAAGTAGGAATGATGGAGATGGGATACTCTCACTCTCAGGAGTACTTCAGTTGAGCTTCAGAATTCCCGTATAAGCTAGTGCTGTAGTGAGCTCGTACAGAAAAGTGAGCTACAGAACTGTCTGAGATTTTCTGAAGCTTACGGCGAAGATACGGCTAAGCCGTGAGCTCTTACGGCTCAATGTCCAGAGAGCAGTAAAAGGAGGTTTTGTACTACGGCTCACTTACGGCTAAGCCGTGAAATCCACTACGGCTAAGCCGTACCCAGCCCGTAGCCTAGCCGTAGGTCTTTCTACGGCGAACTTTCCAGAGAGCTCACAGAACCAGTTCCTTCTACGGCCTGCATACGGCTGCACCGTGAGATACCCTACGGCTAAGCCGTAACCTCCCCGTGACCCAGCCGTAGGCTTAGCACGGCTAAGCCGTAGGCCAATATACGGTTGAACCGTAACCCCACGGAAAAATCCGGACGACTGTGACCCCCCTCTCGGCTAAGCCGTAACCCTGTATACGGCTAAGCCGTAAGAACCCAGTGAACGTAAGATGTTAGGAGTCTCGATGATGTTGTAGGGCTTTAGTCATGGTACCCTCTATACCCCCCTTTGGCCATTGGTAATTATACGTTGGAATGAATGAAGGATTCCCCAATGGTAAGTCATGGATGTTGGCATGAGAAGGGTGTTCCGTATACACAATGTAATACCCAGACGCGGTAACACAGCGACACCGAACATCTCATGTGTACCTCGTACTGAATGTCCTTGGGGAATTAGGAGACTGCTTCATCTAAATGCAATCATATCATATTGATACATAACACTACCTTTGACATGACTGTTATCGCATTCACTTCCTCTAACAAACCCCGAGGCAATTCAGACCTGAGCTTCTAATGAGTGCGTGTCTGACAAGCCAGAGCTTCTATTGAGTGTGTGCTTGCTAGCCAAGGGTGTAGCGGAGGCTCGGGCCTTGTAGCCTACCTGCATGTATTTCGTTTAAGTATTCGTTGTTTCATGACTATCTATTTCTTGTATATGTTATGATTGTATGATTGACTTCGAGTCGGCACCACTTGGCTTCTGCCCTTTGGGTATTATATGTCACCACTGCAGTAGGTTTACGGAGGGGTTGTCGACGCTCCTCGGGAAGCTAGCTTGATCCCCTAGCGACCCATACGTTATGTATGCTCCCTTTGGGAGAATAGAGCATCGTGGTTGCCAATCAGTATGTATAACACTAAGTTTCACTCATGCATCATGTTTAGTGATTGTTCTTGCTAATGTATTTTGTTATATTAATTCCTATGCTTAGTACTTGCTTAACCGTCGTGTTAACAGTGTTACCCTCGGTATTGCAGATTCAGCACCCGCCCCCGACACGAATGCTGACGCGGCCCCGGAAGATACCCCAACGGTACCTCGGGGTGTAGGTGAATGGATGGATGGCGACGTTTACTACTAGCCATCCTACGGAGAGCGTCTCTTCGGGGAATATTATGTTGAAGACTTGTGTATCACCTTAAGGACTGATTTTGGGAACGTATTTTTAAGGACTATAACACTATTGTATGTAATTATGCTCTAATAGACTATGAACTTTATGTGCTCTTGATGATTATTGAGTATTTCACAGGTTCTCGATTATGATAGTTTATGTTTGTACGTGTGTCAGCTTGCCTCACACGTTCCTGTGGAATCTCCCTTGTAGGAATTCGTGCAAACTTCTTCAGGGCACGGATTTCTACGGGATTACGTATCCACGCCCTGGGGGCCCACTCAAATCCCCAAATTCCCGGGATTGGGGCGTGACAGATTTCTTTTTAAAATTAGATATGTTTCCAATTTGAATTGGTTCTAAAAATCTTTTGTTTTAGGAGGTGTAGTTTTTTTAACCTAATTTGGTTTTTAAATTAGGACAGTTTTTGTTGTTTTTCTTTTAATTATTTTCTAATATTGTTTAGTTTTTTTATTGGAAGTTTTTATGTGTGTTTTATTTTGTAGAAACTTTAGTTTTATTTGTAGGAAGTTTTAGAATTAGGATTTATAATTTAGAGATTTTTATTGTAATTTTTTAATTCTTAGGAATGAATGTATTCATTAGATTTTAAATTAGGTTACTTTTAGAATTTTATTTAGGCAGGTAACAAGTTGAAAACATCTTTAAAACATTGCTCCTTGTGGATTGACTTGGTCTCATCAGTTTAGTACTACATCACAGTTCTGATAAGTCCTTAAGAATGAGCTATTTCATATTCAATTTAGGAAATTTTAAGGACTTATTCATTAGAAATTTCTTCATTTAGATGGAAATCAAGTTTTTATGATTTTGAAATTCATTTTAGAACTTTCTTGCAAAAAATATTCAAAAATCACAATTTTTTCATAAAATCATAAAAGTTTCTATTTTTAGATTTCCATTTTTAGAAGGTTTTTCAACTCCAAATTTTTACATGAAATGATACAGGTTTTTATCATCATTAGTTATTTAAGTATAAATCATCATCAATGATGTGAATTTATTGTATCATTTTATGTAAATTGGGCCCACATTAGTACATTTGTAACTTTCGGTCAGAATTGTTATTTTAACTAAAAATCACTTTTCTTTGTAGAGAATTGAAGAGAAATGACCCACATCAAATCCTAAAGCCAAAGAAAATTTGTTTTTGAAGAAATTCAACAAAGAGAAAAGAAGAGAAAAGAAAAAAAAAAGTGAAGAAAAGGAATGATAAATTGGAGGAAATGTGACCCACGGATAAAATGGGCCATCCCATGTTACGTCCCACGTGGACTCCATTTTATTTGCAAAAAACTCAAGATTATTTTTGGAAATTATCTTTTGGAGATAAAGTTTGAATTGAAAAGGAAAAGGAAGTTGTGAAGAGAAAAACAAGGAGAAAAGATAGTGTACAAATCAGATTGGTCAAGAAGATTGCTATTGAAAAGAATTTCTCTCCTCATCATACATGGAAAGGAATTAAAAAAAAAAAAGGAGGACGTGCAGCCATTGAAGATTTTCCACTCACGTCTCTTGTCATACCCACTATTCAAATCATCATACATGCCAAGCACTTTTCTAATTGGAAAAGAATTCCAACTGCTCCATCCCACCAGCGCACCATTCGGGTTCTCTTTCTATTATAAATTTATTATTTCCAAGTCATAAACTATTCACATGCCCCACCCATCATACCAACTCATTATTCATATACTATTCCAAGTCCACTTTCCTTTCCTCTTTGTCCACGCCAATTTTTTCTCCCTCTCTCTCTCCTATATACATTGCAATACCCATTCTCTATATATACAGCGTAGCCACCACCTTCCACACATCTCTCCATCCAATTAACCTCAATGCCCCCAGCCATCCACTGCACCCTCCATCTCTTCTCACCACACGCCCATCTTATCACAATCCAAAGTGGGGTTTAGCCAAGCCCACTGTTGGGTTCATCCTCTTCCATCCATCTTCCTTCTTTCATCTAATCCTCCTTGGTGATACATGAAGATTGAAGCCCGGATTGCGCGCAAGTCCCATCTACTTCTTAATGTCTTGATCTAGGGTAAGGATAGATTTTGTTTTTCTTCTTTTAATTATTTTTGGGGTATTATTGGTTGTATTGGTTCATTTTAATTTGAAAAGACACAATTAGTGAGGTTAAGGTGTTCCGCCTTGGATCGGCATCGTATGTTTGTGTGTGGTGATAGCATGCACTTGGTGCGGTGTTTCATTGTCTTTTATTAATTCTGCCAATATAGTGATTTAATTTCCCATAATAAAAGAAACTAGAATTCTTTTTATTATTTTTTTTCCATTATATCTAATTTTTTATTTCTGATTTTTAATTTAGTGCATGGTTATTTATTCCTTGACATTGGTGGTTTGATCTATTTATTGTTTTGCAGTTTCTAGTTCTAGGATTGTTTTTGTTTAGGATTTTTAAGGTTAGGTTTAATTTGTGGTTTTTTTATTTGGAATTGTGATTTAATTTTCAGAATTAGTAGTGTGTATTTTTCTAGATTTTATTAAGATAGCTTTAATTTTTCAATTAGGACAGGTTCTCTGCGAAAATTAGCTTCCTAAAGATACGCTCCCAACTCACTGGGTAAAAATATATCGAGACCTTTCACTTGGGGTCCTGATCAAGCACTGCACTTGAAGTTAACAATATCCTCAAACAGATGGTTAAAGTGAAGTAGTGACCGGACAATTGAAATGTATCTTAGTTGTTTAACAAGTTCCCAACCTAAAAATCCGGTCAAATGGCTAGCATGGGCAAAGTATTGTTATAACACAAGTTGGCACTCCACCATTAGAAGGACACCATTTGAAGTAGTGTGTGGACGCAACCCGCCAACACTCCTATCTTATGTGGCTGGAACAGTCAAGGTAGCTGTACGTGAGCAAGAATTGCTGGATTGGGATGGGGTTCTAACAGAATTAAAGGAGAACGTCAAAAAGGCCCAAAGCAGAATTGAAAGTATTTATGACTCAAAGCATAGAGAGAAAAAGTGTTTTGTTGGAGACTGAATGTATTTAAAGTTACAACCATACAGGCAAATGTCTGTACCCATGAGAAGAAATTTAAAGCTTTCTCTTAAGTACTATGGTCCATTTAAAATTTTACAAAGGATTGGAGCAGTCGCTTACAAATTAGAATTGCCAAAGGATGCTCGACTTCGCCCAGTTTTTCATGTCTCTTTACTTAAGCAGAAGGTTGGGTCCAATTTCACGATTCAATCACAGCTACCATTGGTAAATGAAAAACATGAGATCATTCCAACCCCACAAGCAATTTTGAATCATAAGTTACGGAAGCAGAGTCAAGAGATTTTGATCCATTGGCAAGGGCTTTCACCAGCTGATGGAACATGTGAAGAAGTTGAATTTATTAAAAATCAATTTCCATCTTTTGCCCTTGAGGACAAGGGAAATGTTTAAGGGGCGAGGAGATGAAGCAGTTCCATTCATGCAACGTTTCTTAGAAGTAGTCTTATATCTTTTGGGTTTGTTTTAGAATTAGTCAAGTCTATATATTCTGTTAAGTCTTCCTATTATTTTGGGTTTATCAACTTTGTTTGGACTTCCTACTAATTGGGAAGTTACTGTTGTATGATTCTATCTTTAAATAGTAGAATAAGTAATGAAAGGACATGCATGATTTATCCCATCACTATTGTGTGTGCGCAAACCAGAGGACTTGGGTTCCCTCAAAGTATCCCAACAGTGTTTATTTCCTGTGTTCCTTACGCCAATCAAGATAGGTAGGGGAAAGACTGGCCTAGTTGTGCCAAATGATTTGAATGGGGAGAAGAAGAGATGGAGAGGTGGAATGATCTTAATCTAGAGGTGGAGGTGGTCAATTCAACCATGACCTAGGGGGTGTCCCATGAACCCTTTAAATAGGGCTTTGCAAGCCCTACTTTATCTCTCAAGATCCAGAGTTGTAGCTAAAATCTTGTCCACTATAGTATCTTCCTTGACCAGCACTCATTCAAAATTTGACAAAAATTGTAGAGATTTTTGTGAAAAACTCTTGGCTACCAATTTGAAAAACTTTGTACACCCACTTGCCAAGTATAATTCTCATGCAAATCTCTATACTTTGGGCTCACTATTGATGTAAATTTTCCAAATAAGGTGGGACCCATGAGGATCTTCAATTTTCTCCAACTTGCACGAGGTGGGACTCATGATTTCATCATGGGCATCAGTCTAAGTGGAGTGGCTGGTTTTGCACGTGCATTGTAACGTGCATGAATAACTTCTTGCCGTCTAGTAATTCATTATCCATGTTGGACTTCCATCTTTCTAGGGTAAATTTGGCAGACTGGCTAACTTTGACCTTTCAAAAGATTTGAATCTCCCCATTGAGTTGGACTTGTGATCTACATGACTGATATACGTCCATTAGCTAGCATGGATTCTTTTCTCTAAATGCTATATTCAAAGATTGGACTTCTTTCTTTGGTTTTATCTCCTTGTTGGCTCCAATATCAAAGAAATATTTAAGATAATTCTCCTCGATTCTTTGCAATAGAATATGAACTCAAATCACATAGTGCTGCGTGTCTTTTAGCTTGGATCCCCCTTCCATTTTTTCAATTATTTGCTCATAAAAAGAATTTTCCAAGTGAATCTTCCTTCCATGCCACCAGTGTAATTTCTTGGTAATTTCTTTAGAATATCTTTGAATTATCTTCAAGAAAATTTGAAGTGATGCAAGACAAGATGGTGGACCCCTCTTGGCCATCCCACATGTGTGACTCACATGCACATGTGTGTGGGCCCCACGAAGCCATTTTCCAACCTTCTTGAATTTTCTTCTATTCTACATTTTCCTTCTTTCTTTTCTTTAGAAATTCAATCCTTGCCTTAATTCTATGTTGTGGGACCCAACTCATCATTTCCTTCAAGCCAAAAGTGAGTTTCATGTGAAAAAAAATTTTCACCCTTAATTCATAAATGCATGACATGGATCAACGCTCATGAGATGATAGCATGAATGCACATCATTATTCATGATTTGACTAGATTAAACTAACGATGATGAAAAGTTACATCATTCCATAAGAAAAACAGTTTTCACAAAACTTCCCAAGAATAGATTTCCAAAAATGATAGGTTTATGAATTCATATAAAAAAAGTGTGATTTTTAGGCAAATTGTATAGGAAAATACTACAATGAATTTAGAATGTATGAAATCATTATATCACACTAAGTGAGGCTCCCTTAGCTTAATAAGTCCTTAAAACATTCTTAACTAACCCTAAGAAAGTGTGTTTTTGAGGATTTATCAAGCTCGAGCTCTAAGACCCCCTTATATTGCAAATCTAAGTAACAAACAATCGTCCGATTCTCTTGAATCTTAGCCGCAACATGCCTGCGGTTGCAATTCATGCAGAACACATGGTAGTACTATTTGATCTTGAAAGTCTCATTTGGGTGCTGGGTTTCCATGCAGATTTGGTAGAAAACCATCTCTTACTCTAGGTTCGAATTCGAAGATTCCCTTGTTTCATTGACCGAGTGCTACTGCTACTGCTGCTTCCTAAGGGTGGACACTTTGGAAGGGATTTTGCGAAATGGAGTGAGCGAATCTTCTAGTACGTACTTCTCCACGATAATTGGGTTGAATGGGTGCCTTTTCCTTCCTCTTCTTCAGTATCTGAGGGATTGATTGTTCGGCTTTTCTGGGAAATGGATGGAGAAAAGGCTTCATGGAGGGCGAGGTCAAATGTGTACTTCTCAACAGAGATTGGGCTACTGCTATCTCCTTTCAATGATAAAAGGGTGTTGATATCTTCTTCTGGTGATGCAATGTCTTGTATGATTTGGATATCTGGGTCTTCCACCTTCTTCTTTTCTTTATTTGTTGTTTTCAACAATAACAGAACCACCACCGCAGAGCATCTTAAGCCAAGAGCAAGACAACAATGTCTTGTATGATTTGGATATCTGGGTCTGGTGAGTTGGGGGTTATAGGGGATTGTCCAGTCTCTCTGAGGTGGGGTTACGAGGTTTTAGATGGCTGTGAGAGGGAGAAAGGATATGGAAAGACCGAATAGAGAAGAAGGGTAATTTGATACTTTCATAAGTTACGTTAAGAGACATCTATTTTGCACTTAGGGGAGTTTGGTAGGTTTTGTGCAAAAGTTTAAACTACAATGGGGAACTTTGAAATCAGATCTAAGTAGAGGGGATAAATTGCTATGATCCCTATAAATTGCAACAGAATAATAAAAAAAAATAACATGCATGCTGTCTTTGATCCGGCAAGGACCCCACCTTATAATATGTACAAAAGCTGCATAGACCCATATTTTTTCTTTTTTTCAAGAAACTGTTTAGACTATTAGGATCAGGATTAGTCGGTAATGTGGACAAGAAAAAAAAATTAAACCTTCCAAAGAAAAATTTTAAAACCTTCCAAAAAAAATGTGGACTATAATGTATGGAAGGGTAGATATGATCGTCTAGACTGTTAGGATCGGGAGTAGTTGGTAATGTGGACTAGTAGGCATGGAAGGGTAGATATGATCGTTTCTCTTGTTATTACAACTTCCACTTTTGGGGCTATAATATAACTCCGTTCTCGCAAAAACAATACAACCGAACGACCATCTTTCAGGCTTAAAAGGGAAATCCTACATTTGTCGGTGCCTTGCCTCTCGTCTGGATAAGTTTCCTCATTTCGTCTCTTCGTTGACAGTTTTCCATCAAAACAACTGGAGCAGTCCCTCTCATCTATCAGTGTATGTCTTCGCCTTTTTCTTCCATCTTTCAAACATTTCAAACATTTCTCTTCCACCATGCACGTAGCAAGTCACTAGGCATTGCATCTAGATTTAGGTTTTAGACCAGCTTGAAAAAAAAAAAAAAGAAGAAGAAGAAGAAGAAGGAGGGCTGGCCGGCAACCACAGGGGATTTTTTTTTTCTATCTTTGGAAGGCCACTAGTAAAAAAAATTATAAAAAAATAAAGCTTAAACTCACTTTTAATGGATTTATGAAGAAAAATAATAAAACAATGGGAGAATTATTTATATTTGTTTTTTTTACCAAAGAAAAATAAATAAATAAAAAGTTTGTAGGCTATGGCCCTTGTGAAGTGGGAATGGCCAACAAAAATAGATTAGGAGGCTAGACAAATATAAATAAATAAAATTTAGTTTCCCTAAAAAAATGAAAGGAAAGGACGACCTTGTGTGAGACTATGAGTACCACCTATATGTGTATCAATGATGGAGGTTTTTTTTTTTTTTTTTTTTTTGAGAAGAGAGGTAAGTAATTGAAAACACGGGTTCCATTACCTGCTTCCCCAATCGGTTAGCCAAAACCAGGTACATGCTAGCCACATACATACCAATCTTGTATTGGTGTGATTTTAAAAAAAACGTTTCAATGGTTCCAAAAGATTATTTAAAAAAAGTCAATAAAATATACTGTTGTGGATATGAAACCACTGTTGTGCGCGTGTGTGCCTGACCAACTAAGATCAATAATTAACCACATAAGAAGACTAGAGATTTACGTAGTTCGGCAAAGATGCCTACGTCTACGGGAAACCAAATTTCAGTAGGTTTTCCTTCAATCTGTGAATCCACAGCCTTGGAATCTCAACATATAGCTAAAGTTACAGATTACATTATATATAATCATCACTTCCATATTCCCCCAAGAACTCTATCAACGAACAGGAAATTCCTAATACAATTAA
Organism: Sextonia rubra; assembly: GCA_037013555.1. Lineage (NCBI taxonomy): Eukaryota > Viridiplantae > Streptophyta > Magnoliopsida > Laurales > Lauraceae > Sextonia > Sextonia rubra. Next base: position 60,752,996 of record JASUAD010000001.1, read on the forward strand.
TGAAACTACCCAAGACAATGAGCCCAACTGGTCTGGATCCACTTAGCCAACAATCTCCCCCTCCAAACCATGGGGAAGACGCCCTGAACCCTGTACTATAAGTTCAGCCTTGCCAGCTCTAAACACAACTCCAGCTTTCCTTTAGACACAACATTTGTCATCATGTCCGAGGGACTCTTGTCAGTGTGAATCTTTTTCAGCTTCATGAAGTTCTTCTCGATCACCTCACGAATCCAATGGTACTTGACATCAATGTAGTTTATGCGACCATGATATGTAGCATTCTCACTGAAATTCATAGCACTTTGACTATTACAGTAAACTACATATTTTTTTTACTTCAAATCTAGTTCTTGAAGGAATCTCTTTAACCAAAGCAGCTCTCTCTCTACTTCATTAGCAGCTATGTATTCTGCTTCAGTTGTAGATTATGATGTACATTTCTGTAACTTCGATTACTAGGAGATAGCTCCCCCTAAAAAGGTAAACAAATAACTAAAGTCGATAACCGACGATTAAGATCGCCTGCACAATCAGTATCAGTATAACCTTCCACCACTGGTTTTGAGCCTCCAAAAACACAGGCACAACTTGGAAGTACCTCTCAAATACCTAAAGACTCACTTCACTGCTTCTCAATGCTCTTTTCCAGGGTTAGATAGAAATCTACTCACTAAACTCACAGCATGAACAATGTCTAACCGTGTACAAACCATAGCATACATAAGACTCCCCATAGCAGAGGAGTAAGGAACACAAGCCATCTGTTCCTTTTCATCATCTGTAGTAGCACACAAGCATTTGCTTAATTTGAAATGACTGACTAGAGGCATGTTAACTGGTTTAGCAGTCTTCATGTTGAACCGTTCGAGTACTTGTTGAACATATTTATCCTGTGACAACCACAGTTGCTTGGAACTTCTGTCACGACGTATTTACATGACCAATATCGTTCGTGTGGGACCCAAGTCTTTCATGTCAAATGACTTTGACATCTTCTCTTTCACTTTGCCAATCAACTTGCTATGTTGTCCAACTATCAGCATATCATCTAGATATAAAAAAAGAATGATGAACTTGCCATCAACAAATCAATGAACATAAACACAGTGATCTGCAGCTGTCCTACAATACCCATGACAAAACATGAATGAATCAAACTTCTTGTACCATTATCTCGGTGCTAGTTTCAGCCCGTAGAAACTCTTTTTCAACTTACAAACCATCTACTCTTTTCTTTTAACTTCAAACCCCTCTGGTTGAGTCATGTAGATCTCTTCTTTCATGTCACCATAAAAAAACGCAGTCTTCACGTCCATTTGTTCAAGCTCAAGGTCCATGTTGGCAGCTAAACCCAAGACGACTTTGACAAAAGTTATCTTCACAACAGGAGAGAAAACATCACCGAAGTTGATACCCTTCATTTGTGCGAAGCCTTTTACCATTAACCAAGCTTTGTTCTTCACCAGTTTTCCATTCTCATCCTTTTTCAGCTTGAACACCCATTTGTTTTTCAGAACATTCCTATTTTTAGGAAGTTGCACCAGCTCATAAGTTTTGTTCTTCTTCAAAAGACCCATCTCATCCTACACAACCTTCATCCACTTATCTTTATCATCATGAGTCATTGCTTCTGGGAAGCTCCCTGGCTCCCCCTCATCAGTAATCAAAATATATTTGGATGTAGGATACTTAGTTGATGGTTGGCGCTCTCATGTAGACCTCCTAAGTTGAGGTTCTGTGGTTTCCAACCTAGGAGACTGCAGCTCCCCCTGCTCAACACCCTCATCATCTGGCAACCTCTATGCCTCATCACAATCCGAATCGTTTTGTCTACCTTCTCCACTTATAGTCTACACCGGAGAAGGAGTCGATGTGAGATCAACCACTCCATCAACTGTTTTAGAAGGCTTATCAATATTCTCAACATCTCCAAAAAACTGGTCTTCATAAAAAACCATATTCCTACTTTTGATAACTCTTCTCTACTTTCGATCCCATAACATGTAGCCAAACTCATCTCCACCATAGTTAAGAAAGATGCAACTCACTACCTTATCGTCCAACTTGGAATGCTGTTCCTTTGGTACATGTGCAAACGCCTTGCACCCAAGCACCTTTAAGTGTAAATAGAAAGCATTTTTAATTACTTGTCCATCTTCCCTCTGGAAGATCAAAATTCAAAGGAACTAAGAGAGATCTGTTAATCAAATAATCGACAGTTAAAACGGCTTTACCCCAGAATGACTTAGGCAATCATGTTAATCTCATCATGCATCTCATATTCCCAAGAATAATGCAGTTCATTCTCTATACCTCGCCATTATGCTGTGGAGTACGAAGAACTGTCTTTTCATGTCGAATACCATGCTTCAAGCAATAGTTTCTGAACTGGTTGGACATGCACTCACCCCTATTATCTGTGCGGAGACACTTCAAGAGTTTACTTATTTCTCTTTCAACCATCACATGAAACTATTGAAAACTTTGGAACACTTGATCCTTTGATTTCAACACATAAATCTAGACTTTTCTGGATGCATCATCTATAAATGTGACAAAGAACTTCTTACCTCCTAATGATTTTACCTCCATGGGACCACAAACATCAGAACATACCAAATCCAATACATTAGATTTCAATTTTGATGTCGAAGAGAAAATAACCCTATGTTGTTTGCCAAACAAATAATAACCACAAGGGTCAAGGGATATACCTTTGGAGCAAAGAATTAAATCCTTTTTTGCCAATGTCTACAGGCCTTTCTCGCTCATATGACCAAGTCTCTGATGGCACAAATTTGGAGAGGAACTGTCTTCAACAGCATTCAACACACCTTTACATAATTTCACATGTATTTTGTAAAGCGTATTACCCACTTTCCCTCTCGCAATAAAAAGAGACCCTCTAATAAGTTTCCATCTACTATTTTGGAAGTAATTATCATAACCTACACAATCCAATGCAATTCCAGAAATCAGATTCAACAGCATATCAAGAATATGTCGCACATCTTTCAGCATCATTATGCAACCAATATCAGTTTTAATGCAGACATTACCGATACCAACAATCTCTGAATGACTCGTGTTGCCCATCTTTACAGTACTAAAGTCACCTGATTTGTATGCCGTGAACATCTCCCTACAAGGAGTAGCATGGTAGGATGATGCTGTGTCAACAACCCACTTAACCTGATCATTTGCAACACTAAAAAACTCGTCACATCGCCGGTGAGCACCGCTACTTTCTGTCCCAAAGTAGCTGTAGTGTTATCACTGTCATTTTTCTTCTCATTGTTTGATCCTTTTTGTTCCTTCAAAGCAAAATAATTTTTCTTGATGTAAGCCATTTTGCCACAAAAAAAGCATTTCATAGACTTTTTCCTGGTCTGTGATTCACATGTAGACTTGCCACGAACCCCGTTTGGCTTTTACTCTTACTCCTCCCCCTGTTCTCAGTAACAAAGGCCTGTGCATTATCTGTCCCTAGGGTTTTTCTTCTAGTTTCTTCATTCTGTAAACTATTGATAACCTAACTCATAGACAACACACCATCTGGAGTAGAGTTACTCATGAAAACAACCAATGTCTCCCATGTATCTAACGAAGAAATTGGAAGCAACAAAGCTTGCATTTTATCATTAAGGACCATCTTTATTGTGGCTAACTAATTGACCACACTTTGAGACTCAGTGATGTGATCTTCGATCTAACCACCGTCCTAGAATTTCATGTTTGCAAGATTTCTGATCAAGAAGGTTTTGTTCACTGTGGTCTTTTTATCATACCTTACTTTTAGCTTTTCCCAAAGGGTATGTGTATTGGTTTCATTAGACACGTAGTAAAATATATTATTATCAACCCACTATCTAATGTGACCAATCGCTTTTCTATGCAACTTATTCCATTATGTATCTTGCATATCTTTTGGTTGGGCACTATCCCCCTCAATGGGATCATAAATGTCATTGCAATAGAGGATATCCTCCATGTTCAGTTTGCAGATCAACTAATTGGAATGGTCGAGCTTAACTTTGATAGTATTCACAGTGTTGTTCTCCATCTTAATTAAATTGAGCACTAGGAAAAAACAAACAACTAATACTGACATTAACTCCTACACCAAGCTGTAGATCTCGTTACCACAAGCACACCAAAAAAAAAAAAAAAACAGATCTGAAATCCAACCCCGGATTGCTCCGATATCGTATAAACGATTTTCTACACTCCGATTTGGTCAAACTCCTTGTTGACAGTCAAACAGACAATCTTTTCCACAAACACGTAGATTTGCTCAAAACAAGTTCGTAAGTGCAAATGGATCTTCAATCGGACATCGGATGATCAAGATATTGCATAAACAAACTTCTGCCGTTGATCCGATTAAACTAGATTTACTCATATGATCTACTGACGTGGCTAACGTTAGTATTGCTACTAGTGGCTAGGCTTTGCTTCTGCAGACAAGTTCAGGTCAACCTGACTTGAACAGAAACTGCACCTGTTTTCGAGCTGGGCTTCTATACCACGGGTCAGGTCGAACTTACCTAACCCCAACCTAACCTAAACTTGACCTAGGATAAATCCTAGGCTCCTTTCTCCTCTCTCTCTTCTCAGGTTCCCTAAATAAAAACGAGAAATAGAGGGTCCCCTTTGATCCTCTCCGCACATTCCTCACTAATAGTAGCGGATGGCGTACTGGTGAAGCAGTTGCTCCAGCGTTGTTTGGCGATGGCAGGAGAGCTAGTGATGGCGACTGGTGGGGAATGACAGCAGCTGCTCATGTGGCGGCGTAATGGGTGGTAATAGAAGATTTCCTTCTCAGGCAAAGGCGATCTGCAATGGAAGAGAGTCTCTCTTCTTCTACACTAAGGCGATCCTTAGACGATCCTCTTCCCCTCTCTACAAATCAAAACAACAAGCAAGAACCCAATGCTCCTTCTTCTGCAACTGTGTGGCCCAGAGATCATAGAAATGATCTCTTTTCTCTGTTTCACAAAACAAAGTTCCAAACTCTTCAAAGAAGGATTCAGTCCATCGATCTTCCGCAGCATAACTCCGAGCCCTAGGAGACCCTAGCCAGGCTCAGATACCACTTGTTGTGGATATGACACCACCGTTGTGCACGTGTGTACATAAGCAACCAAGATCAATAATCAACCACATAAGAAGACAAAGATTTACGTAGTTCAACAAAGATGCCTATGTCAACGAAAAACCAATTTCCACTAAGCTCTCCTCCAATCTGTGAATCCACGGCCTTGGAATCTCAGCATATATCTAGGGTTACAGATTACATCATATATATATAATCATCACTTCATTATCCCCCAAGAACTCTATTCTTAGAAAAAAGGAAAGTCCTAATTCTATTAAGAGACTACTGTTTAGCCAACAGGAAATTTTTAATTCAATTAGAGAAACTACCAAAGACAATGAACCCAATTGGTATGGACCTACTTGGCCAACATATACCCCTCCATTTTTTTTATTTTTTTCACTGGATGGACGAGTGGTACATTACTTATAAAACAACCAACCTATACCTAAGAATCAAAATGTTTGAGTAAGATGAGACACTTTTGGCACTGGGGTGTTTTGTGTTTCTAAAACATATTTTCCTTTTAGCGTATATCCATCCTTGTACTACTAGTAGGGGGACTCCACCCAAAAAAAATCCAGTAAATTGCCAGGTTACTTTGGCAACCAAATTCTTAGGGATATTTACCAAAAAATTCTTGGGGATAAAATCCATAGTCTTGGAAAACTGATGCTAGGAAAGTTGTAAATTCCTAAGGATTTGGCATTAATGAAAATCCTTAATTTCTAGGATTTACAAGTTCAAACTCCACACATAGGATTTGAGAGTTATCACTTCTGTAGATTTATTAATTAAAATTGTTTTTTCTCCATTATATGCATTGATATGATGATACACTGACCTCAATGTGAAATCCTCCACTATACAAATCCTTCATACTCTAAGAACATTGAGGAATCGTCACATTTATGAATTCCTTACTTATTATCAAACGTGCACTTAACATTAAGGGGAATTTTATGTAGTTTTTCTTAAATTAGCTCTTCCAAAAATTATGTATTTTACATAATGGCCCCACAAAGGCAAATTTCTTGGTTATGTCATTGCCACTGATGTTTTCAACTTCAACATACATTTTGTTTAGCTATCAACTCTTGAATTGTACAATAAATTCTAAATTTTGTTTTATTAGTGATCAACTGTTATGTTTCATACACTAAGACGGCATAAGTGTCTTCAAATTCACTATAATTTTTAGGCTTTCAATTAAGATATTTAGAGTTTTCAGATAAATGGAACATTTTAAAAATGAATAACCAATTTTAGTTACTTAAGAAATTAATAATCATTAAAGCAATAAGCAATGACAAATCTCACATTTTTTTTTATCAATAACAGAAACTTTCATTAAAAGAAGTAAGAAATAAAGGAGACGAAAGAAAAGAAAAAAGAAAACAAAACTCTAAAGAGAAAGAGTACGAGAGTAATATACTCACTCACAAGAAACTAATTAAATAACACCCACCCAAGGAACACTTCTCTCAACCTTAATTTTGCTCAAGCATCAACCATAGAGTTGGCCAAACTAAGCACATGATGGAAGACAATATCTAAATTTGTAAATAACATACAAATTTATTAAAATGAAATTGGAACTTCTAAGGGTTAGCTTTTATATTAGACACCTAAGTCACTACATTAGAAGAGTCACTTTTCACAATAAGGTCATCATTGAAATGACTTGGATAGAACCAAGAGCCTCAAAAATCGCTAAGACCTCCAGTTCATTGGAGTTACACACGCCTACAAACTTAGAAAACATTAACAAAACCTCACCACTTCTATTCTTATCATGCCCCAAAATCTAAGATCCTTGAGACCCCTAAATCACGAGGCATGACAGGTCCATAATAACTAAAGTAAAAAAATTTTTAATTAATAAATCTCATTGAACAATAATTACATGAACAAATAAACTCCTCCACATGGTACTAATATTTAATGTGAAATTCTCGCAACTCATTCTTCAATCCCGATCCCACATGCAAGCTAGGTATCCTCTATGTTGGGCTCAACTGCAAAATCTGAGGAAAAACAAAAGGGTGAGTATAACTCTGCAAGTAGACCCACTATAAAACCGTAGCAAATGGGTAATAATTAAGGTATCAAATTTCGAAGCCACGATTTCAAACAAATCAGCAAGGAGCGGAATATAGCAATCTCAATGGTAATAAAGTCAAAAAATAAGATCAAATCAACTACAAATTGGAAAAATCGGATTTCAGAAGGGTTTACACAAGACGGTGGAAATAAGCAAGATAATCCAACAATTAATCAAAATTATTACAAATTGGGTCACGGAATATGAATTCAGATATTTCAAATGTAATTTCACAACTGCTTAAACCATGGTAACAAAAGAAATAGTTCAAATCAAAATATCAATAGCGAAAGTGGTAATCAATATGAATGTGAAATAAATCATGAGCCAAAGTCACTAACTTATGAGTCATATCTTTAGCAAAATTAAATACAAATTTAACAAGGATGAAAATGTACAATCTTCGAAGCAACAAAGAGGGTTAATTAAGACATCACAATTTAGGAGCGATATCCTAAAACCAATCTAAAGATAAGATATCTCCACAGTAGACAAAATATTAAAGTATGCTTGCCAGAATTAAGCTGCGCTAAGTACAAAGTACCTGCCAGGGACAAGCCATTTTCATATCCAAATTGGCACAAGGCCTGAGATACTGGTAATCTCTATAAAATAAAGTGGGTCTAGCTGCAGACTAAGAATATTGCACAAAGGGGTCCCAATCCCAATGTCATACCCAAAAGGGCTAAATTCAGCGTGTGAGCATCCCCATTGATGCGTTGCCCATACTTTAGAGAATGCCTTGAGGGTATAAATAGCAAATCTAGGAATTCAAAGTCGTTTTAATCACAAAGATGGCCAAGTGTTAAGATCATAAATTGAATCACATGTTATAAGAATTTTCCACATTTTTCAGCATCTTAAATCCAATGATAATTAACGATCAACAATAAAATTTACAAAAATCAATTGCAGTATAATGGTGGCAAGGAAATAAGACTAGGTCTAGCATAGCCATCATGTATACGCATGTCAAAGGTAACAAAGTATTCTAATAATGTAGGATTATTTCAATAATTCAAAGTGTCACAACCCGAGCCCAAGAATCGGGGATTAGGGTTACCCCAATTCGTGACACATGTACTCCCGTGCATTTCACACCTGGACCATAGTCTGACTGAAATTACACAAGGGATATTCACATGCTTACACGTGTGAAGTGTTGAACAGATCATCTGACTAAGCATTTAATGCACGGAAGCCTGTCAATATCGCCTATAATTTTTCTTCACATTTCATTGAATAGTTCAGCAAGCCCATTACAACCATTGAACAATCCAAAAATTAACATTCAAGAATATAAGATTAATAGATTAATTATACACATGTCCTATACTACCCAAACATGATGTGCGATGCATGCAAGGAGAGCAAGAATAACATTCTATGAAGGGAATACCGGAAGGTAAAAACATAAGGAGATCAAGATATATACAATACAGTCTACATAGGTGCAAACATATGTACAAACTAAAAGACCCAAAATCCCAATGTATACAATTCTTAACTACTAGTGAGTTGCTCTCGACAAATGAGACAGTCAGCAAACTTCTGCTGTCCACCAATACCATTTGAAAGAACCATTGCGGTCTCTTTCTACGCTACCTGGATCTGTGCCAAACTAAGGATCCAAGCTAAGGCCCTACAAAGTCTTATAACAATACCTATTAATCCTAGTTTTCAATGGACTCACGACTTAACTGTGGTGACTTATGGCTTAGCCGTATGTATCTTACGGCTTGGCCGTATTATGAACTATGGCTCAGCCGTAGTTCCCAGAGTTGCCTCCGCATTTGCAGCGAGCCACGGTTGAACCGTGCTTCCTCTTATGGCTTAGCCATATATAGTCTATGGTCAAGCCACGGTTTGGCTACGGGTTAGCCGTAGCTCAACATACGGCTTGGTTGTGGCTCAGCCATAGAAGGTTATCAAATTTTTACACTTTTGGGATTTCAAACCGTAAAAAGGCTTACGGCTGGACCACAGCTAGGTTACGGCTCAGCGGTAGTACACCCTACGGCTTAGCTATAGCTTGGCCGCAGTACAATATTAGGTTTTTCTGCTCTTTGGGGTCCTAGCCATAAAAAAACTTACGGTTGAGCCATAAGCTTCAGGTTGTGTCAGGCGTTTTCAGGTCAGTATTCCAAAAGGGCTGCAAAAACACATGTAAATGAATTGATTTACACGAATCATAAAGTACCAACATGCACTAAACCAAAATTTGCTTATACTTGCCTTCAATTAAGCTTTTCAAGCTCTTAATCCTTTCTTCGGCTCAGTTTGGGTATTTAAGAACTAAGTGCCATGCATGCCAGAAATGAAGAAATAGATAAGTGCATATATCAACTGAGAGTCTTCTTGACTTTATTAACCCAAGAGATCATTGAATGAGAAGAGATCTTACTTAATAAGAGCTAAAGAGCAATAAGGAGCAATTGGAGATATATCTACAACTCCAACAAGGAAAAAAAGACAGAAGAAAGCGAGAATGGTGGAGTAGTGACTTGAAACCCACCTGAAAAATATCTCTTGATGCAGAACAGAAGAAGAAAAAGAAGAAGAAGAAAACGAAGAAAAGAGAAGCTGAAGAAGTCGTTGGAGAGTCAATGAGGCGGTGGTCTCTCCTTATATAAGACAAGGTTTTAGGAAGTTTATAAGAAAATCGTTCTAGTTTATCTTATTTTCAATATAAGTCAAATGAAGGTCCAACTGAATCAAATGACATCTAATGCGTTCGGGTCAAGTACGGAAGTTAACGAGTTCAATAAGAAAAATGTAATGGTGTCAATATGATGCATGTATGATATGAAACCAAGTATTCTAAAATTACGAAAAAGGGCTTTATCTACTTAGGTAAGGCCAAACCCGACCTAACTATCTATCCATGCCTGAACTTAACCCATTGGGACCGAATTAAAAAAAATCTCATTAATTAGCTAGTAATCACAATTAATTACTCACAATCCAGCTTAGCTTGGGTCGGACTGTTACATAAAGTTGCACATCTTTAAACCAAAACGAGACAAGGTATGAAAACTCTATGGCTAAGGAACTATGGTAAGACTACTTGCCTCTTTCAACGGTGATTGATGGACTTGACCTGTTCCGATCTAAATATCAAGGAGATTTGATGCGGGTCCCTGTTAATGACGGTTTACAATTGGTTTAGCAATAAGATCCAATAATTCAGGTTCATGCACGGGCTCTATTGGATTTGGGTCAAGCTTGATCATGTGTCAAAAGTGATAGAATTGTCACATGTTGGCTTTAGGCCCGAGCAGGTCCGTGCAAGTGGCCATGAGTAATAAGGGGGTATGCATGATCATAGGTTAAATGGGTTGGATTTATAACAATGAATTGGATTCGAAAATCAGCAAGTGAGGCTAAAAAACTTCGGGTTTAACAAGTTCATTAGGTGGGCTAAGGACAATGGTTTAAATGGGTTTCATCAATGGGCTCAGGCCTAGATCTCTATGCTAGAATGGGCCCTGCAGGTCATGGCATATCCTTGTGGGGCCCAAGTTTATCAAGAAGATGAAAGAAAAAAGAAGAAGGATATAGGGATGGGCACGTGGAAGAAGATGTAGCAGGAGTGGGTCTTGGGGGTGATGAATCTTGTCCTAATGCATGGTAGAGAGGGCTTGGGTTGCGGAAGAACGGCCAGATGATGATGATGAAGGGTGATATGATGAATTCTAAGCCCAATGGAAAGCCATGCTATCATGTGCAAAGTAAAAAGAGGATTGCAACAATAGTAACATGAAAAGAAAGAGAGGAAGAAGGGAAAAGACTTACAAAAAATAGAGCACTCTAAGAAGGAGGAGAGAGAGCATTTGAATGTGACTAGAGGGAATGAATAGAACCCTTTCTAGAAAAAGAAAAGAGAGTCTCCAAAAGAATAAGAGTCTTATACTAAGTTAGGCAAGGAGAAAAATTTAGGTTGGACTCTAAAACACAAGTTAAAATTGAACACTAATTTCAAGGTGGTGTTGAGATAGGAAAATACAACAAGAAGAAGCCTAATCAGTTTGAATATCTTGGTTGAGCCAGACTCCTTAATATGCCAAATTCTAGCAAAACATGTCTCACAAATAATTCTAAATTTTAAAAATAGAATAACACAAATGCATGTGGGATCCATCACAGATCAAATCAGAGGTCAAGTTTAATTTTAATTGAAAATAAAAATTCAGGTCATTAAAATTCCGAAGTACACCACTAATACTTGCTGGGCCTGGCTTCCCTCTTGATGCACCATCAACATTAAATTTAAACATACCAAGGGGAGGAGGAGACCAAACGATGGGCTTCAATACCTTAATGAGCCACACCCCATACAAGCTTCCAAATTAAAAAAGATGTCATCAAAGGTGAAGTTAGAAAATATAACACTCCGACCCAACTTAATCCGAATTAGTAGCTAATTATTTGCGATATTGTTGTTAAGTGTGTCTTGGTTTTGCTTTTCTTTGGTTTTGAGCAATGGATAGGTAGTTGGGTTGAGTTTGACCTAATTAGGTAGTTTCGAGCCCTTTTTCGTAATTTTTGCTTTTGTCGGATATTGTCAGTTTTGCGTCATCTTGATGTCAACATGTGTATGTCGTCGAGCTCGTCAATCTTCATAATTGCTTCAAATGCTAACGACTTCATTTACTCCCGTTAGATCGCTACTTGACTCGAACTGTAAATTGTGTAAACATGTGGACTTTCTTGCAATTTGGACTCATCTTTATCTTATAAAAGACCCAACCATCGCCTTCCTTTCTTCTCCGTCGTCTTCTCTCCTGCTCTTCTCTCTCTCGTTCATCTCTCTTTCTTTTTCTTTCATTTCTTCCTTGTTTAAGTGAGAAAGGAAGCAGTGCACTTGTCATCTTCGCGTGAATTCGACGGTATATCTTGTGTTTCGTTGTGTTTTTCCTCTTTGGTCTTCCTCCTATGTCAGTTTGGTGCATGTATGCAACGTGCCTTTGCGTTTTTGAGTGTTTGATAAGTAGAATTGTGTTGGACAGCGGATTGAGCCCAAGACAACAACCGGTGTGTGTGATTTTCATTTGAGGCAAGTATAAGCACAAGTAGCTTGAACACTTATTGGTAATGCTTTGATTGTATGTATGTGTACTCTTTTTATATGGATCATTGATGTACAGCCCTATTGAGTAAGTTTTGTTCTTATTTGCTTCATTCAGTTGAGAATTCGCTATTTCTGTACCTGTTTCAGGAAATCGACCCAGTGCACTCACGGTTAAGCTGTGAACTGTACTACAGTTGAACAAACTCCTTTCTAACCAAAGGCCCGTTTGTAGTCTTCATTGATTTCGAATCTATCAACTTCATTGGAGAAAAGGAAAGTTCTTTCCTTCCAAATAGACCCTAAAACAACAAAATGAAATAATTTCGAAAGAGTAAGGCCACGTCCAACAAAATGTCCTCCCAACCACGACTCTGCCACATCCGCAATCTTCTCCAAACAACACCAAGTAATCCCACATCTCTCCAAGAAATGACCCTAAACACCAGCTTCTACATCACAATGAAGAAAAAGGTGGTTGACTGATTCCACATCCTTATGACACGTCACACAGATGTTTAAAATATTTGAGGCCAATATCCCTCTTCTTCCCAAATTATCTATCGTCAAAACCTTTTCCGCCACACCTAGCCAACAAAAAACCTCAACCCTTGAAAGAGCCAAACCCATCAAAAGTAAAGAAGAAGATGCGTAGGAGATTGGTTCCCTTCTAAGGCCAAGTAAAAAGCCTTCACAGAGAACTCCCCAAATGTAGAAGGTTTCCAAATCCGAGAATCCAAGGAATTCCTACGCCAAATATATATATATATATATTAGAAAGCATACTCAAAAGCTCCCTATATTGGATATCCTCCAAGTACCAAAGCCTTCTCCAAAAAGAAACACCCCACACCTAAGAACCAATTCTTACCTGATAATAATCAATCACAAGAATCTTCTTATTGATTATCACTTTAATAATCATAGGAAATAATTCACATAGAGGGCCTTACCCCACCTAATCATCCAACCAAGACCTCACACTCTTTCCCTCCCCCACCATAAAACCAGCCCCTTTGGACAACACCTCTCCTGTCACAAAAGACTCCTCCACAATCGAAGCAATAGCAACCCATAAACCCGATCAATGATACTCGAGCTTGGATTGGGCTGCCATCCCCACTTGTCTACCCCATACTTTGTAGCAATGACCCTCCTCCAAAGTGGTTCTTCCTCCTCCCCAAACCTCCACCACCACTTTATTAAAAGAGACACATTCTTGAATTCCAACTTACCAAGAACTAATCCCCCACTTCCTGTTGATTTAATCACCTCACTCCACATGATTATATGTAATTTTTTCTTAGCACCTTCTCTCTCTCTCTCCCCCCCCCCCCCCCCCCCCCACACACACACACACAACAACAACCCAAAAAAAAAAGAAAAAAGAAAAAAGAAAGAATTCCTACAAATGCGATCCACCCTTTCCACCACAAACTTTGGCATCTTAAAAATATAATACACTGGGATATTAGACAAGTAGGATTTGATCAACATTATCCTTCCACCCATCTACCCAAAGATAAATAATGTTTCTTCCAAGGTTTTTCAATTACCGGATCCCACAAAGACTTAGATCACAGTTTCACCCCAATAGGAAGGCCAAGATATACTATAGGGAGGTTTCTTGCTTTACATCTGATCATAGTTGCCAGAGAATGAACGGTTTCTTTAGGACACCCAATCCCCACTAACATGCTCTTGGAAATATTCACCTTTAAGCCTAACACTAATTGGAAACACCTCCAGATTCTTTTCGAAGCCAATAATTCTTCCCTCTTGGTAGCACTAAAGAAAATGGTGTCATCAACAAATTGTAAATAGGAGACAACCTCCCCACTACCGGTCACCTCAAAACCACTAATCATCCCTAACTCTCTAGCCCTCACCATAAGAGTACTTGGGGCTCCACTATAATCGTAACAAGAAAAGAAGAGTGAGGATCACCTTGCCGAATACACCTAGAAGCTTTGAACAACCTTGATGGAGAGCAATTGACCAAAATAGAGAGGGAAGCAGTAGAGTTCATTCACAGATCCATCGACACTTTTTTTTTATCTTCAAACAAAGTGTGTATCGATAGGTATGGAGTTGGCGGAATTGCATGAGGTGTAGATTTACTCTCCACGTCTTGTGTTCAAAATTGACCTGATATGCATTTATGTAGGTTTAGCGGGCTCTGCGGGACGATTAGTATGTTGGGTCAAAGACCAAAAGAAAACCATGTTATATATATATATATATATATTAGGTGTATCTGGGACTAGAGTATTGGCCTGGTTGATAAGCCACCCATTCCCCTAGCACCCACTAGGGATCGATCCCTAGCGGGTGCTTTGTTATTTCCACTGGCCAGTGGGCTAATCATCTGAGTCGCATTACATACCACGTATATTTTTTCTTAAAAAAATCTCACTTCTTGAAAGGCCCACTTCTATAGATACGGATCAAATGACCACAGCACTAATTTATATATTCTAGCTTTAAATCTTAGCTCTCCTTGGTAGTTTAAATGACCAAGTATGGTGCAAATTTATTGTGATAACATCATATGCTTAATAATGTTTGAATGGTGTCAAATTAGACTTGATGAGTAAGCGTTTCTGAAAGGAATGGATAACTAATTGGTGCACCTCAATCCTATTACAAGTACTTTGAATTTTGGGGCCTTAAAATCGAGGGCTAAGAAAGGCCAGCCCCTGATCAACCCATCCAAACTGCTTTCCCCCTCACATAAAATATGTAACATGTGAGGAACGGCGGTGACTGATCACACCCTTCTTTTTATCTTTAAGATATGTTAAATAAATACGAAACCATTCTTACAAAAGAAATGATCCCTTGGTGGCCCTCAGCACAGAGCTGATTTTGGAGCTAAAAGCCTAAAATCATAGTCATCCTAGAGCATAGAAAAACTTCACTCAATTTTCACTTCTTGTAAAATGTTATACACTATTGAATTGATTATGTGCAGAGAGAAAAGAAATAATTTTTATATAATCAATCCAACAGTACACAGGTATTATATGAAAGGAGTAGAGTCAGGCCAGGTCAACAGTTCTAAGATATAGAAGCCTGAGCAACGCCCTTGTACTGTGTGCTTGCTTGTTATCCCTCATTCTAATTCATGGCCTAAGAAACGTGAAGGGCTGGGAATAAAGGCCCAACAGTCTAGCCCAGCTCACTTTCATCCGTACCTTTTCTTGCATGTTATTATTCTTGCCTCCAGTTGACTTGTCCGTGTGCTCTCCCCTTTGGCAGATTCATAGGACTGCGGAAGCATTGATAATCCTTCTGGCCAGTCTCCGAGTCAAGCTGTTCTAACTCTGAGAGGACAATATCTGAAACAGGAATATTTGGTTGTTTACCAAAAACAAAGACAAGGTCAGAGCAACACAAGTTCAAAACTGAAACTAAATCGAAAGAGAATGCAGAAAGACTCTTCCATTGCTCCAATGCATGTGGCCCTCATTCCAAGCGCCGGAGTGGGGCATCTGATCCCATTTCTTCGATTCGCAGCGGGCCTCGTCGCTCGGGGATGCACTGTTACAGTCATCTCTATCCTTCCCACAGTTTCCTCTGCTGAGTCCTCTCATTTGTCGCACTTCTTCTCTACCTACCCGCAAATCCACCGCATGGAATTTCACCTGCTCCCCTATGAACCCTCCACTGCTACCCCCGCAGATCCTTTCTTCCTTCAATGGGAATCCATTCGCCGCTCAGTACACCTGCTCCCTCCTCTCCTCACATCCACTTCACCCCCTATCTCTGCGCTTATAACCGACATCACCCTCTCCTCCTCCATCATTGAAGCTGTTGCTAACCTCCCCTTCCCCAACTACATCCTTTTCATCTCTTGCACCGCCATGCTCGCCTTGCTCGCCTACTTCCCAATAGCTTCCAAGTCTGATACTTTTGACAAGAACAATCAACTTGAAATTCCTGGCCTACAACCCATTCCAAACTCTGATATCCCTCCTTTTCTACTACATCCATCTCACCTCTTCAGGACCAATTTCATGGAAAACAGCGTTGCGCTCGCGAAAGTTGATGGAATAATAGTGAACACTTTTGACGCACTGGAGCCCAACGCTCTCATGGCATTCAACAATGGCATTGTAGTACCTGGTCTTCCACCTGTGTTCACAGTCGGGCCTCTGGAGCCCTGCAGTTTCGAGCGTGTCAGAGAAGGCACACAACAGCAGCTGTTCTCGTGGCTCAATGCGCAACCAGCAAGGTCTGTTGTGTATGTGAGTTTCGGAAGCAGGAATGCGCTCTCAAGGGACCAGATCAAACAGTTGGCCGAAGGGTTAGAAAAGAGCAACTGTCGGTTTCTGTGGGCGGTGAAGAGCGAGATTGTGGATAAAGAGGAGAGGGTGGCATTGGGGGAATTGGTGGGTGATGAGTTCCTGGAGAGGGTGAAGGAGAAGGGGCTTGTGGTCAATGCTTGGGTGGAGCAGTGGGGGGTGCTGGGGCACCCTGCAGTGGGGGGATTCCTGAGCCATTCCGGGTGGAACTCGGTGACGGAGGCGGCATGGCATGGGGTGCCTATGTTGGCGTGGCCACAAGCCGGGGATCAAAGGATAAATGCTCAGGTTATGGAGAGAAGTGGCTTGGGCATTTGGGAGAGGAAATGGGGCTGGGGTGCGGACAAGGCCAAGGTGGTGATGGGGGCTGAGATTGGAGAGAAGGTGCAGGAGCTCATGAATAATGCAGGCATCAGGGTCAGAGCCGCGCGAGTTAGCGAAGAAGCAAAGCGAGCCATTTCTACTGGGGGCACATCTTCAAATTCATGGATGAATTTGATAGAGAAAATGAAATCTAAGGTCATCTGAGAGGAATGCATGGAACTCCATTAGAACTACTATCTGTTATTTTCGTATTTCACTGCTACATTAGAACTACTATCTGTTATTTTTGTATTTCACTGCTACTGCCAATTGTCTGGAATGCTCTAACCCTCAATTGCTATCCGACAGCCAGGAAAGGTGCTGTTGCAACATTCCTTATCACGGCTTTCTCCTTGTGCAAGGCTAGTCGTGAGCTCATCCCTAACAACAGCAGAATTCCTCAGACAAAAATCAAAACTTTCCTTTACAGACATCCAGTTTTTATCTCAGAGTCAGATTTCCAATTCCTGTCACTGGCAGCACGATAGAGTCTATTTTCTGCTCTGACATTGAATGGCCACTACACTAGCCACGGACGTGGAATACTTCTGAATTACAAATAAACTGAACCAAAAAGACCCGCCGAATTGATCCACATTCTATGCCCAAAAATATTGAATTTGGCTGGAATGATCATCCACGTGAAATTTAAATCGTAGACCAATAGCAACAGAGGACAAACAGATGAATGGTTATAGTTTAAACAGTCTGACTTTTCCCACGTTGACTGTGAGTGGACCACCTCATCCTGGAGAGGGGCCACCAAGGAGAACTAAAATTCTATGAGGGTTTGCCCCCACCGTAACTTTGGGTGGACTTATCACAGCCTGTCACGTTACCACAGACAACACTGCCTTGGATGGGGCAGCTACCCACGTGAATGGCAAGCTGCCCCTTGATGATGCGTGGGGTGAATGCCCAGAGGATCCTGATTATGCATTTGATTGGACACCACTGATAATGCCTTAGATGGGACACCACTGACATTGCAGACTCTTGATTGGTTCACTTATAACCACTGTGAGTCGAAAGCCTCATGGAAGCCGCACCTTTAACCACTTAATAAGGGTGCATCTTAGGCTTGTCCATGAATTGACACACAATATTGACTGCAAAAGCAAAGTTTGGTCGGGTTATAGTAAGATATTGTATACCACCGACAACACCAAATTGTATCAACAGCTATACACCGGTATCTGCCATCACCATACTAATATATTACTTAAAACCGATTTCAGTCTTAGGCACCCCAAAATATCAGTCAAATTATCGGTCAAATTATCGGTATCGTTATAATGGTTCTGATTCAGTGTTGAAAAATAAATAAAGAAAAAAAAAAGGAAAGAACAAAAAAAAAAGGATAAAGGGAGAAGGTAGACAGTGACGCTTTTTTTTTTTTTTCCTTAAGCTATATGTTGGGGATCAAACATGTTGACCAAATGCCCCATTCATGCCGTGTTCGGCAATGAAAACATGTCCCTTTTAAGCTCACAAAATTCGTGGGTTCCACTCCAGTGTCTAAAGTTTTATCCAACTCAATTAAATGCCCCCAGTTTAATAGATGGGGTCCACATCACTGTATTTTTCTTATAACCCTTATTTTTAATGTCATTATAACTCTTAATGCACTTAATTTTTTAATTATAACTTTAATAATCTCAGAAAATTTAAACTACTAAAGGGACGAACTCCTTTTATAATGGACCCTGATCAAATTTTATTAGTAAGATGTAGACCCACTATCACATCAATGACACTAATAAAACATGTGAATAAAATATTAAAATATTAAATGAAGTATCTAAACTTTTTCATTGAACTTATTCCGCTAATTAGGCCCTAACAAAATTTACTCCTTAAAAAGATGGACACTATTGTCACAAGCAACAAAGTAAAAATGTACATAAAGTATTAAGAACAGTCCAAGTATATCATAATGGTCAAACCGACAGGCGGGCAAAATCCTATTAGAGATATTAGTTTCTTCTGTCTGTCTATCTAAAGTTATTAAATGGACAATAAGCATAATTTTTATTTTTAACCATGCATTTTTTTTTTATTTTTGATATGAATTAACGATATTTAACAATGAAATTTTTTTATGAGCAACATTTGCCACTCATGAATACAATAAATTAAATCCCACTCATGAATACGAGGAATTAGCAATGTTTGCCACAAAGGAATTACCGGCAATGTTTCTCCTCACTATATATTATGTGAATGCTTATGCGAAACGTATAAATGAAGGATCGGCTTGAGGGATATTTGTTTTTAGTTGTTCTTGGGAGTAAATTTGGTCAAAAATAAAGAACTAGATACTATATAAAAAAAAAAAGTAGTTACTCCATGAACCTCTGTCAAGGGTGTTTTTAGTAAAAACTCAAACTACGGGAGCCTTTTGTGATTTTGTGATAACATTGGGTTTTTTTGCAAGAACACTTATTTATTTGCATGCATGCATTCATTCTGTAATTTTTAGAGTTGAAAAAGGTTTGTTGTTGAAATATCACTATATACATAAAATTACTCAACTCTAAATCGAAAATTTCCTAGATCAAAAAATTTTCATTGATAGTGTAAATATGAGTCCAAAATAAGTAGCGATAAGATTTGCTTGGTAGAATTTTGTGAATTAGATTAGAAGTTAAGTCTACTAAGAGTTTGCATGCACAAATAACCATAAGAAAATAATATATAAGAGAACAAAATCTTTCATCTGCTATAATATTCTACTTTTACTTTCATTTTTATCATATTTTTGCTTTTCTTAATGTAAATTTAGACAAAAGATCAAAATATATGAAAATCAATTTGGTTTTATATTAGGGAGGTCAATGGTAAAAGTTAATCTTCTTGCTTGAGAAATTAATAGAAAATGCTGAATGAAAAGGAAATTAAACTTACATATGGTCTTTATTGATCCAAAGAAAGCCTACAATAGGATATCTAGAGATTTATTTGATGGTTTTCAAATAAAAGAAGTGTTCCAAGAGGTTATATTAAAATCATTAAAGACATGTATGAAGGAGTAGTGATAACTATAAAAACTATCTTTAGACTGAAAGCTGAGCTTCCAGTGACCATATATTTGCATCAACGGTCAATCCTACGCCATTGTCTCTCACACTAATTAGATTCTAGCTCATCCTATTCTTCCGCTACTCTACTATCCCAACATAAATAAAGTTGTGACTACAGCAAAGAACACAATGATGGGATTCTAGGTGCTGGGGAATTCCACTTTCATTCAACTATGACTAGCAAAGAACACAATGCCTGGAATCTAGGTGTTGGGGAATTCCACTTTCACGCAACTATGACTAGGAGCCAGAATGCAAACAAGTAAACTAAAAGACAACACCTATATGAGGAATTCTCAAAACCCCCCCATTTTAAAAAGGAGAGTTTTTCCCCCCTCCTAATTTGTCAAATGAGATAATGCCACCTTACCTTTACATGCTAATTCATATTAAAAGATAAAAATTAGAGATGTTTAAATACTTTGACTTCCTAAATAATAATATAAGAGGAACACATTAACCAATAAAAAAATGTGTGTTTTTCTTAAAAAAGCGCCCTGGGAGTTTTCTACCATACCTATATCTATCTATCTATATATATAAATATGTCTTTCTCCATAGCAAATTATCAGCGCATATCTATGTCTTTCTCCATAGCAATTATCATTTGATTATTGTAAATTAACATTATAATTATTTTTAACCTCTAGAATTAATAGAAACCAACACCTCATAAACAAATTTTGTTCCATTTCAAACCTTTTGATGAGATGGTAACAAGAAACAAAACACTCTCATTGCGTGTTGTGCTAAATTTTTTTTATTTGATGATCTTTTATCTTTACTAAACATACATTTTTACATGTTTTTTCCTAATAAATTCAACTTTTAGTCATTTTAGCCAAAACTTCTACTATATATGCATTCAATAAAAAAATTTGTCATGAAGAAACATAAGTAGCAATAATTTGATCAATTTTATCAACGTGATGGTGAGCGAAGAAAATTAAAATTTGAGCCTGTCCTGAATCCGGTTAGGGTCAAAGTCTTATAAAGACCCATACTATCACAACCTAGGCCCTAGAATCCACAGATTAGGGTATCTCCCGATGCACAACACTTATACTACTACAAAATTTCCATCTGCACTTAAGTTTAGTCAGAATTCCACAAGGGATATTCACATTCTGTCATATGTAAGGTACTGACACGGGCAATTATCCAAGTACTCTACAAGCCAGAAGCCTGTCAATATCACCTTTAATTTTCAACTTTACATAAAACATTTAAATAGTATCAATCGTCACATGAATCAATCCGCAACTGACAATCAATATACAAAAGAGATGTATATTATAACTATCGGTAACCTGTACATCCTATCAAATGTTGTAAACCTGTATGTATACCGGTATGTAACTAAATATAAAAATGAATATCTGTACAGGTCTAGGCAACAGTATAAGAACAATATAGTCATATGATAAAAGATATAAATGTCTAGAACAACTATGCAAATATCAGTCTATATGCATCTAGATACAAAATGATCATGATCCCAAAATCCCAAAAGTATAATCCCTAGATACACTCGTGTTGCACTACAGTCAGTGGTCAGTCAAAGGGCCTCTGTTATCCACTCGTCAAGGCCTAAAGGAAATGTTGTGGTCTCCTCCTCTGTTTCCTCGATCTCAGTGGAACCAAAATCGAGATATGAGCCTATAACACAAATAAATAGCTGTGAATAAACAATTCAGCAAAGCATAAGCATGATTAAGATAATAAAAGCTATGTCTAATAGAATTAGAAACATGATAATTGCAAGAGATCTGTTACAGTCTACTAGGCAATATTGTGCATAGAATTAATCGTGCTGTACGAGTCAATAATGAAAACAAAATCAATTCGGCTACTGCATAATGTTATATCCTCCTAGCAGGGATCCTGTCAGTGAGCACACCAATGACCATGCCTAGTACATCTGAGTCCCTAGTTTCTTGGTTGCAGTGTCCCATATACCAACTGCAGTGGTAATCAATCAATTTCTCCAAGTTCGACCCCATTGAGTCTTATAAGGGAGAACCTAAGTAGAGCTTGACTAATTTGAATCAATCAACATAAATTGAATAAGGTCCCTGTCAAATTCAATCATATTCCATTCTAGTCTAATTCAATCTTTCTTACTCAATTTGAAATATGAATTCAATATCAATGATAATAATAAAACAATTAGTACAGTATCATTAAACAATGATTCAAGATCAAGTAAACAATAGTTGAGGGAATCAATTCAGTATCATTGTAAACAAGGATTCAATACAATCTGAGAGATCATTATTTGTATTTAACAATATGCAATGCGATATAATTTAGGGAATCAAAGAGGTTTACTAACCAACCTTAAACTAATCACCCGTAGCCTCTAACCATCCATTTCAATGTAGTTTTAGGTTATTTGATACACTTCTATCTTTACTTGGTGTTATAGTGTATAAAACATGTATCAAATGCATCCATGGTTAAGTACTCCACATTCAAGAAATAATACATGAATAAATCCCAGCCAAGATTATTCATGCATATTTAATTACTGTTGAGCCAATTGTGAGGGTTTACAAGGTTTCAAAGCTAAGGACTTACAAGGTCTTTAGGTGTTTTATGCTCCTATAGTTCAATTTCATATCACAATTAACCTCAAGGTTAATTGTGAAGTGTTTAAGAATATTTGGGAATGAAAATAAAACTCCGAAGTCAATTTAAAAGAAGTCTAGAATTGACCTTTCAAGTTTGCAAGGTGTGCTCAAGCGTGGCCTCAGGCAAGCTCAAGCGCCTTTACTACTATTTTGAAAAGTTTTCACTGATGGGTTTTGATAAGAGAATTCTGCACTGGCGCTTGTGTGCATGGTCACATGAGAATTCTCTCTACGCATTCTGTAACACCCTCGATTCTTCTTAAAATCACCTGCATATAGAACCATCTATTCACCCATTCCAATCTCATCATAATACCTTATCCAACTCCCTTCAATACTACTATCATTGTTCATTCCACCAACATCATTCTTTTAGAAATTCTATTCCTAAAACCATATAACGTAAGGAGAAGGGCTAAAATTATAAAACAATTGATTCGATCAACACAGTCAAACAACTACCAGCATGCATTCAAATTTATATGCTTATACTTACCTTGATCACTAGCTTGCTTACAAATTCCGTTGGCTTAATTCAAAGAAAAAACTCAAAAATCTCAAGCCCTAACATGCAAAACAAACATGATGATGAGGATATGAGTTACACGCAATGAATAGGAGTCTAGATGACTCAATTGGATCAAGAATTCTGTAAATGGGTTACCATATCCTACCTTAACAATTTGTAGAGAAGGACATTCAGATTTTTCCCCAATTCATCACAAGAGAAGAAGGAGAAGACAACAAGGATGAAAGTGAAGTCCTTCAATCACACATGCATGCCCTTTTGATTGTGCTTCTTAAGAAGAAAGGAGAAGTAAAATGGAGGGATAGAAAATGAGAGAGCTCCAGCTGAATTTAAGAAGAAAATGGCCGAACGTTGTGCGTAGCTCCTTATACATCAGATTTTCTGGACTTTATAAGAAAGTCCATCTCCTTTTGTGTACTTTCAATTTAAATCTAATGAAGGTCCAACTGCATCAAATAAGGAAAAACAAGTTTTGGATCAACACAAAAGTTAACGAGCTCGACAAAACGAACGTGATGGTATAATATGATGCATGCTTGATGCAAAAATACAATATTTGAAATTACGAAAAAGGCTTCATCTACCTAATCAAGGTCATCAAACCCATCGCAAATTGCCTAATTGTGATCTGAACTCAACCCATTAGACTCGAAAAAAACAAAAAAACAAAAAAAAACCTTAATCTAAACTCAAACTATACTAATCATACTTATGTATATTAATACTAGATTAATTAGGTACTAATCATACTTAATTAGCTCGGGTTGGAGTATTACATGTACCTACCCTGAACCCAACTAACTCACTGCCAAACAACCTCTAATTGAAGAAATATCATATTTTAAATTTCTTAGAGTTTTCACATCTCAATATCATTTATACATAAATATCATATTTCAAGTTTCTCAAGTTTCTAGTAAACTATTAAAAAAATTATATTTATTATTTATTTAAAATTTCAATCATGTGTTTTTTAAGAAAGCCATTTATTTTGTGTTCAGTGATTGAGATATTATACGTAGCATCCTTCCTATCGATGATTATAAACTTAAGACTATAGGTTTCTTGTTTTTTGATAAATACTTCTATTTTTATTTTATGTATAAAAATAGATATATGAAGTCAAAATAAATTTAAATGGTATTTTTAAGTATGACCGTTGTTGCCCTAAACGCGGGGCATTTTTGTTAGTGCATTATGAGACCAGACACCTATCAATTCTCTACTACTGTATTTTTTGAGTTCTTTTACTGAAGCCCTCTATATTTTCACAGTACCTCAAAATGGCTACTGTATTTTGAGATTTTACTAAAAACACAATTGACTACGGTTTACATGAAACAAAAAGCAATAGAATGCCCTATTTTTATTTTTTGATGGATTTGCTGCTACGTGGAGTTTCCATCTGAGTAGAGTACGAAGACATGAGTCACGAGTGAGACGGGTTTTGCCTTCTTTTTCTTTCATCTTTTTAATTAAATAAGTGAGAAGGGACTATTTTACGTTACTCCTTTCTCCCCAATTCCCTGAATCCCTGCTTCCCAAATGTCACTCCCACTGTGCGTGGGATGAAATTTTCATAATTGTTAGGAATTTTTCAGGTTTCAACTAGAGTTTTCTACATCTTGCCAGAGCTTCAGAAGATTAAAAACCATTTCATCAAATAAAACAAGATCTCTCCCTTCAGACCCATAGTTCAAAAAATCCATCAGAAATATAACAAGCTTCAAATTTGCAGAAGGCTAAGAAAAATCCCCTAACATTCTATACAACAAGCCTGCACTTCTTAATCAAAACCAGATGAATTTATAGGAAATCGATGATATGGGTCCCATTTCCAAGAATTGAAGCAAAACAATTATTTTCAAAAGAAAGGAGAGAAGAATTGAAGAGAGGAAAGAAATTAGGAAAAAAATGCAAAATTGGCTTCATGGTCCCACACACATTCACATGTGATCACTTGTGGGACGTCCAAGATGGGGTCCATCTAATTGCTGCATATTTTAAGATATTTTCAAGAAAATCTGATTAAAGATGAAGAAGGAAAGCCACATATGAGAGTTTTTCTTTGCAAAGGAGTAGAAATTGAAAAAAGAAAAAAAGAAGCAAAAAATTGCAAGAAAGCATGGACACCCAACAAGATTTGGGTTCAGATTTTCTTGTAAAATAAAAAGAAAAAGAATTCAAGGAGAGTTATCTTAAAATATCTCGTTGATCTTAAAGCCAACAAGGAGAATCATTCATAGAGGGAAGGTTGACAACACAAAAGACAAAGGAGGAAGTTCTACACCTTATGTGGGCCATATTTAATTTCAAGTGAGGATTTTTCTCTAAGATATCTCTTAAAAGAATCTCAATGCAAGGTGGTAATGAGAAGAATAGAAAGAAGCATCAAAGAAGGATTCCAAAAGAAGAAGAAAAAAAAGCAAGCCAAGCCCAAGTGGTTCTCTCGCCCAAGCATGAATATGCACCCAATTTTTTTCCAATTTTAATTATTTTAAAGATTTTATCAAATCAAGTGAGAAAGGAAATGTTGGGGCTTGAAAAAGTATAAATAGGGCACCCTAGTGGTATTCCAAGGCATGGAAGAATTACCCACCTCCCACCTCTAGATCTCCTACACTCATCTTTCCCTCTCTTGTCCCTACATCTCAAGTCATCAAGGAAGCTTAAACCTAAAGCCACACTACCAACCTTGAAGATTCAAATAGAAGAAAGAATTCTTTTCAATCCTAATATGTGTAATCTCTTTGTTTTAAATTCTTTTATCTTGTATAAAGAATTGCCATGCTAGTGTAATAATATTTTTCTCTTTATTCTTCTTCTTCTTATGGTTGTTCTTATTGCTTGATTTATGTTTTCTTGATTGGATTGACGACCCGAGTCTAAGATAGCATATTTTAATTATTTTTTTTTGCTTGGATTGAGAGAGGATTTTGAGAGAATATTCATGCTAATTTTACCACCTTTGATTTCAGTTCTACCACCTTTAATTTTTGTTTTTACCACCTTTAATTTCCAGTTTTCACCGCTTTTGATTTCAGCACACTACATTTATTTTCCTGCACTTTTATTTTATTTTATTTTATTTTTTTGCACTTTTATTTTATTTCCTGCACACTTTAAGTTCACAATCTTTGCTAGAATTGTTCACTGCTGAAACTTACATTAGGTTCATGCATATTTCAAATTTTTTAAGGGTGTTGATCATTGGAATTTCAGAAATCAGATTGAACGTCTGAGTTTTATGTATTTTAAAGTCATGAAAAACAGTCCATAAATTAAGATAAATCTAAATCTGAATCTGAATTTGTGCACTCCATTGTATGTATGATCTTTTTCACAGTTCTATTTGTTGTCAGAAGTAAATCAGAATTTGAAAATCAGCTTTAAGGATAACCTAATAATAGTCCTAATTTTGTGCAGAAAATAGTCTCAAATAGGTCTATATTGGATGAATTTTCAAAACAGATTTGCAGACATTCATATCAGTTGAATGCTTGATGTCTACAACAGTTTTTAAAACCTGAAATCGAAATTGAAATACACTTGAAAGGAGTCCAAAATGAATTTTGTAACAGTGATGAAAGCTGGCCCTTATTCAAGTGATTGTGTGACATATTTGTGAATTGTTAAAACTACTCTTAAAAACTGATTTTCTGTGCTAAAAAGTTGAAAGTTTTAGATTTGGAATTGATATAAATCAGTGATTTAAAATAGATTTTTTATGTGGTAATACACGTTCATCTATCTCATGCATCATACCCTCACATGCCCCATATTTTTTCATGTATATATTTCAACATGTTAGCTACTGTTTAATGGTATGTTTTTCATGATTACTCATGCATTTTAGGACAGGTAAATTCAGCAGTAAAACATTAGGATAGGATTCATGCATCACAACATTTTTTGCGCTAGACTAATTCACACATCTTATACATCATATAGTATTCTTTTTTAATTTGCATTGTCATTATTCATACATCATGTATTAGTTTAGGAAAGCCTAGTTTCGGATTTTTTTTATTTTTATTTTTACAAAGATTCTTATGTATGATAATTTAGGATAGATTCATTCTTAATTTAAAATGTTGCTTTTTTTAGTTGCATTGTAGAGTTTTTTTTTTTTTTTAGAAATTGTTTAACATTGGAAGGTTACTAATTTGATTTTAGATTTTCATTTAGATTTCTATCTAAAATTAGATATTTTTCAAATTTGAATTGGTTCTGAAAATCTTTTTTTTAGAATGTGTAGTTTTTTTAACCTAATTTAGTTTTTAACTTAAGACAGCTTTTTTTAATTAGTTTCTAACATTGTTTAGTTCTTATTTTATTGGAAGTTCTGATGTGTGTTTTATTTGTAGTGCTGTTTTTGGAATTTTTTAGAACAATACAATGTGAACTTAAGATTTGCTTTGTAAAATAGTTTTGTTTCCTGGTCCATTTTTGGTAAATTGTATATAGTAGAACCAAGATAAATTAATTTGAGCAAAATGAAAAAGACCACCTAGTGTCTACTTTCGATTTGAAAAAAAAAGTGGAAATAAAAAATATATATAATAAGAAGTTTGTGACTAGTTTGGGTGGGTAGCCTTTTTAACTCAAGCTAGTAAGCCCAGAAGGATGTGTCTATATCTAGTACCCTAAAGCCATCTCGTTTGAAAGTCATTGGCCTAACGCTTGTTACACGGGATAATTAGAAAGCTTAAGGGACCTAAACATTGCACAGTCAAACAATAATTTGTTAGAAAAAAGTGATGATGATGAATTATGGCCTAACGAGTGTTTGTAGAAATTTTCAAGGGATATGTGCAGAAATGCATAAGGACTAAGTTTGCTTTTTAGATCCCAACTTTTCCTATATCATATGAACTTGGAAATTTTTACATTGGAAAAAGTAAGTGAGTGAAGAGTGTCCGCAAGAATTTGCAAGGGAGTATGTAAAGGGAAGAACAAGGACTATATTTGCTCTCTGGATTTTAACTTTTCTTATATCATATGAACTTGAGAACCCTTGCATGGGAAAAATATGCCAATCGAAGTAAACAGTAAAGTGGCAGTTATCTTAGTAGCTTTGAGAAGAAATTTCTTTTTGCTAAATCTCAGGGGATCAGACTATTTGAAGGAAAAATTCTGTTTTTGCAGCATTACCATGGAATATTTGAAATAAGTTTTTAATGTATACATTTTTCACCGTACACGTAAGTTGGTTTGAATTTGAGAAAGTTTTCAAAAATAGAACTGTGGATCGGACTTTGAAAAATCTGAAAGTTTGATTATTCCAGATTTCGAAGATTTCCAATATGAGTGAATTTTGTTTTAGAAAATTTCTTTTCTCCTTTATTTTGGATTATTTCTTAAAAAAAGAAGAATTTTATGGGTATATTCACTGCAGACCCTTACGAGGCACAACTTGTTCACTTGGGAGAATCTAGGGGTTTAAGGGCTTGCTGCATATGCTAAATGCAATCAAGAGTGCCAGCGAAAGTGGCGTTGCATTCCTGTTTACTTTTACGTTGCATTCCTGTTTACTTTTATTGCATTGCATTAGTTTTAGGTTAACTTAGGTCATGATAGAACTCCTCATTTTTATTCACAATTTTTGTTAGGGACTAGTAAGAATGCTAGTCAGGGGGTGTAATAAGTCCTCAAAAATGCACTTTCTCCATGTCATTTTCAGAATTTTAAGGACTTATCAAGCCAAGAGAGCCTCATTTAGTATCATTTCATGTCCTTGTGTATTTTAAACTCATTGTAATATTTTCTTGCACAAAAATGCTAAAAATTCATCATTTTTAATAAAATTGTAAAACTTGCCATTTTTGGAATCTACTTTTGGAAAGTTTTGTGAAGATTATTTTTCTCATGAAAAAAATCAAATTTTCATCATCAGTAGTTCATTTATATAAAATCATGAAAAATGGTGTACATTTTTATCATCATTTCATCAGAAATGGACCAACAGTTATGCATTTGTAATCTTAGGGTTAAAATTGTCTTTTGAAGTGAATTCACAATTGTTTTGTAGGAAATCAATGATATGGGTCCCATTTCCAAGAATTGAAGCAAGATAATTATTTTCAAAAGAAAGGAGAGAAGAATTGAAGAAAGCAAAGAAATTAGAAAAAAAAATGCAAAATTGTCTTTATGGTCCCACACACATTCACATGTGACACTTGTGGGACGTCCAAGATGGGGTCCATCTAATTGCTGCATATTTCAAGATGTTTTCAAGAAAATCTAAAGAAAATCTCATTAAACATGAAGAAGGAAAGCCACATATGAGAGTTCTTCTTTGCAAAGGAGTAGAAATTGAAAAAAAAAAAAGTGGCAAGAAAACATGGACGCCCAACATGATTTGGGTTCAGATTTTATTGAAAAATAAAAAGAGAAAAAAAAATTAAAGGAGAGTTATCTTAAAATATCCCTTTGATCTTGAAGCCAATAAGGAGAATCTTCCATAGAGGGAAAGTTGACAACACAAAAGACAAAGGAAGAAGTTCTACACCTCATGTGGGCCATGTTTGATTTCAAGTGAGGACTTTTCCTAAGATATCTCTCAAAAGAATCTCAATGCAAGGTGGCAATGACAAGAATAGAAAGAAGTATCAAAGAAGGATTCCAAAGAAGAAAAAAAAAGAAAGCAAGCCAGGCCCAAGTGGATCTCATGCCCAAGCATGAATATGCACCCAATTGTTTTTCCAATTCGAATTATTTTAAAGATTTTATCAAATCAAGTGAGAAAGGAAAATTTGGGGCTTG
Organism: Sextonia rubra; assembly: GCA_037013555.1. Classification (NCBI taxonomy): domain Eukaryota; kingdom Viridiplantae; phylum Streptophyta; class Magnoliopsida; order Laurales; family Lauraceae; genus Sextonia; species Sextonia rubra. Next base: position 60,782,949 of record JASUAD010000001.1, read on the forward strand.
GAAAAGTATAAATAGGGTACCCTTGTGGTATTCCAAGGCATAGAAGAATTACCCACCTCCCACCTCTAGATCTCCCACACTCATCTCTCCCTCTCTTGTTCCTACATCCCAATTCATCAAAGAGGCTTAGCCCTAAAGCCACACCACTAACTTTGAAGATTCAACTAGAAGGAGGAATTCTTTTCCGTCCTAGTATGTGTAATCTCTATGTTTTAAATTCTTTTATCTTGTGTAAAGAATTGCCATGCTAGTGTAATAATATTCTTCTCTTTATTCTTCTTATTCTTATGGTTGTTCTTATTGCTTGATTTATGCTTTCTTGACCAGATTGACGACCCAAGTGTAACATAACATATTTAAGTAATTTTTTGGCCTGGATCGAGAGAGGATTTTGAGAGAATATTCATGCTAATTTTACCACCTTTGATTTCATTTTTGCCACCTTTAACTTCTATTTTTACCACCTTTAATTTCCAGTTTTCACCACCTTTGATTTCAGCACACTACATTTATTTTCCTGCACTTTCATTTTATTTCTTTTGCACTTTTATTTTATTTCCTGCACACTTTAAGTTCACAATCTTTGCTAGAATTGTTCACTGCTGAAACTTATATTAGGTTCATGCATATTTCAATTTTTTAAGGGTGTTGATCATGGGATTTCAGAAATCAGATTGAACATCTGAATTTTATGTTTTTTAAAATCATGAAAAACAGTCCATAAATCAAGACAAATCTGAATCTAAATCTGAATTTGAGCACTCCATTGTATGTATGATCTTTTTTACAGTTTTATTTTTTGTTAGAAGTGAATCAAAATTAAATCAGGTTTAAGGATAACCTAATAATAGTCCTGATTTTGTGCAAAAAATAGTCTCAAATAGGTCTATATTGGATGAATTTTCAATCCAGATTTGCACACATTCATATCAGTTGAATACTTGATGTTTACAACAGTTTTTGAAACCTAAAATCAGAATTGAAATACACTTGAAAGTAGTCCAAAATCAGCTCTATAATAGTGATGGAAGCTGGCCCTCATTCAAGTGATTGCATGACATATTTGTGAATTATTTAGATTACCATTAAGTCATCGCGCTTAAAAATGGCGTGGAGATGTGTAATGGATTCAGTGTCCAACATTCACGCACTTCAAGCGTTAAGAAGAATGTGAATCAATTACAGTTCATCATTGAGTTTCCTTTTGTTTACATGGGTTCTAATGCCCTGACCGCAGGGATGCAGGTTGTTTACATGATTTAACAAAGTTTATAACCCCTCCCTCAAGTCTTAGATGTGATCTCAATTTGGAAATTACAAACAAATGTACATAAAGTAGGAAAAAATGTGAAAAAGATGAAAAATTGGGGGGGGGGGGGGGGGTGACTGTGACCCGCGGTCACCGCCCCAGGCCATTGACCGTGAAGCCACTGTTCACCTCCGTTTTTCATGCTGTTCGTGCTGGTTGTTCTTCCAAACTTTTTCAAGTGTTAAAACTCCCTTTCATGACATCTTAGGGGGTTGGATGACCATTGAGAAGATCGAATTCGACTATGGAATCGACTGAAAACTTTGTAATTTATCATTCTTGTTTACGAACTGTCTTCAAGCCGAAGAGGGCATCACAGGAAGCCAAAGTTGTGTCATTTTGAACCTATAATTTTCATGGAACAAAATAAGGCCCAAAGGGGCTCGTTCACAACCGCTGTAATGGCCAAAAAATCCTCCTGAATGAGAAAAACAAAGATGACAACGTCATCCTTCGAATAATTGTTACTGTATGAACATAGTGTGTTCTGTAATTACCCAACCTTTCTCTTTTTCCTCTGAATCATTTTGCTCACCTTGGTGACTAAAGATGGAAGGGAATGGTCGTGGGATTCTGCTGTGTCTCTTCCTCTGGATCCCTTTTGAGTGCTTTTGTTCTTGGAATTTTCTCTGTCTGTTTTCTGTTCTCCTTCCTCCTCTCCCTTCAAACACTACCCCTTTTATAGAGCCTTCAGGTGGTTTTTAGCCATTCCAGGGAGTTGAGGGGAGTTGTGGGAAGTTACACTTCTAAAGGAAGTGGAGAAAAACCACCCAAAACTACAAATAGTATCCTTTGGCTGCAGTCACGGATAAGGCCCAATTTCGGTTTTTTGCATTCGTGACCCGTTTTCACCTATTTGGGGCCCAAACGATGTCCAATTGCCACGAAACTTGAAGGAATGCTTCTTGACACTATTTTGACCATGTCATTAAAGTTTTAGCTTGTTTTGACCATGTAAAGTTGGTCAACTCCCTTGATGAACAGGCTATGGTCACTTCCAAGGCTCATTTTTAGACTTTTGCATTTGTGAACCATTTTCACCTGTTTGGGGTCCAAACGAATTTCAATCTTGATGAAACTTGGAAGGATACTTTTTGACACTATTTTGAGTGTGTCATAGAAGTTTCAGCTCTTTTTGACCACCTAAAGTTGGTCAACTCCCTTGATGAACAGGCCTCGGTCATTCCGAAGGCCCATTTTTGGACTTTTGCATTTGTGACCCATTTTCACCTGTTTGGGGCCCAAACGATGTCCAATCGCCACGAAACTTGGAGGAATGATTCTTGACACTATTTTGACCATGTCATATAAGTTTCAGCTCGTTTTGATCATATGAAGTTCGTCAACTCCCTTGATGAACAGGCTGCGGTCACTCCCAAGGCCCATTTTTGGACTTTTGCATTTGTGAAACATTTTCACGTGTTTTGGGGTCCGAACGAACTCCAATCTTGACAAAACTTGGAAGAATGCTTCTTGACATTATTTTGAGTATGTCATAGAAGTTTCAACTAATTTTGACCACTGAAGTTGGTCAACTCCCTTGATGATTAGGCCCTGGTCACTCGTAAGGCCCATTTTTAGACTTTTGCATTTGTGACCTATTTTCAGTTGTTTGGGGCCCAAACGATGTCCAATCGCCATGAAACTTGGAAGAATGCTTCTTGACACTATTTTGACTATGTCATAAATGTTTCACCTTGTTTTGACCATATGAAGTTGGTCAACTCCCTTGATGAGCAGGCCCTAGTCACTCTCAAGGCCCATTTTTGGACTTTTACATTTGTGACTCATTTTCACCTATTTGGGGTCCGAACGATGTCTGATCGCCACGAAACTTGGGGAGTTGCTTTTTGACACTATTTTGAGCATGTCATAGAAGTTTCAACCTGTTTTGACCTTCTGAAATTGGTCAACTCTCCAGTTGACTTTTCATGAAAGTGGGCCATTAATTCAGCTGTTTGAGGCCCAAATGACCTTGGTATGGTTTGAAACTTGGCGGGACTGAGGTCAGGAACATCTTGGGTATTTCTCCAGATTTCATCAATTTTGGACATCAAGAAGCAGGACTTTGGTCAGTGACCCCATGGCTTGGGGGGGAACTGGCCCCAAGTTGACATGCTTGTAGCTTTTTGGCCAAATGATGTTTGTTTATGTTGAAACTTTGTAGGGCCTCTCTTGGGCATAATTTGAGCTTCTTTGGAGAGTTTCAGCTGGTTTGATCTTTGCGAAGTGTCGCTTTGTACTGAGACCCACAGAGCATAGTATATAACCATCTAGGTCGAGTTTGGATCCGAATGATGTCTAAATGCTCTGAATTCTTGAAGGGTAGTCTTTAAATGTACTTGAAAGCATTTCATTGAATAGGATTTGCTTCGACATGTGGAAGTGTCAAGTCCCACATTGATTTCCAAGAAGCTAACAAATAACCTTTGAAGCCTTACTTGAACTGAGATGATGTCCAAATCTTTGAAAACTTTGGAATTTTATAATCCAAAGCTTGTAGTGTCTTTGCTGAAATTTTTGCAATTTTTATGGGTCAACAAGTGCCCCCTCCAGGCACAATGATTATAGTGTAATAATTATTGTACCTCGAAATAGCCAATCTATGGTAATGATAAATGACTTGATGAAAAGATAGTTTGTCAAGGTAGGTTGTAGACCTAAACTTGAGATTTTGAAAATTTTAATAAAAACCATGAAGGGTTTGATGATGGAATTTTGAAAAAATATAAAAAATCTAAATTTCTTTGCCCTGTTTTCACGGATATCAAAAGTTGCATCGCCGTGGGGACCGTGGAGAACACCCACAGAGGAATCCCTTAGGTATTTAGAAAATTCAGAAGTTTATGAATTTTGTTTGGATTTTGGAAATGAATTTGATTTTCTTTTGACCTACTGTTAATAGATATCCAGAGTGGCATCTCTGTGGGGACGTGGGGAACACCCACAAAAAAGAATCCCTGATGTTTTAAGAAAATCAAAGGTTTTAGTTTAAAATGGATTTGGGTTTGGATTTTCATGGATTTTTGGTTCATTTTCAAAAATCAAAGTTTGGGTTTTGACTTGGCTTGACATGATTCAAAATGAGATGCAATTTTAAAAAAAATTGGCTTTTGGCTTTTGTAGATCTTGATCCAAAGCAATTTGAAATGAAAATTTTGGCTCAAGATTAGGTTTGTCCCAGGATGAACTTAAAATTTGGATTAGGTTGGCTTTCAAGAAAACACACATTTTTGTTTGGGGCGAAATGCCCAAAGTGGGTTCACCATGTTGTGTCTTGAGATAGAACCAGAACTTTGGCTGTGAGGAACATTGCAACCATAGATCATCACATTGTAGCAACAGCTTTCATCCTTGAAAGATGATGTTCTGAAGCTTCGAAGCACCATAGATGGCTTAGAAAAGTATAGTTCAAAGAACTAGGCCTACGAAGAGTGCATTCTCGCCAAAGTAAAGGCGAAGCAGACAACCTTGAATGACTTTGTTCAATCTCTTGAAAGTTAAATGAGTATCAGAACGAATGAACTTGACAGTGATACTGTTGTCCCAGCTTATCCAAGCTATAAAGGGCACGTCCTGAGAGAGGCGACTTGAGAAGTTCTTAGACTAGATTTCATCGCTGCAACTTCTTGTATAACTCTTTTATCTTGATCGGCCTGGGTGGTCATGTATACATTGACTTCATTCTTTGTACTTAAACTTCAAATGGATATCAACGGAAAAACTTTTCTTTCTCTCCATTTTTTCATTGGTATAGGTGCTAGGTTTGATTTTGTGTAGTTGTTTGATGTGGTTTATATGGATGGTTTGTTTGGTTTGGTTTTCTCCGACTTGTATGAGGGTGTAATTTGCGATCTTTTGGATCCACAAATCGAAAATAAGGGAGTCATATAGGTGGACGTTATTCGGTGCCCATGTGTGAGGCTTTCTCCTGGGTCCATGACTTGATCCTTTTGGTGTCGAAAGGGGTCAAACAAAGTGGATGTTATCCGGTGCCTATGTGTGAGGCTTTTCCCGGGATCCTTGACTTATTCCTTAGGACAAAGATTTTGTTTTGCTTTTTGTTTAGATTTTGGTTATACAGGGTCTGCAAAAAGACTTATTCTATATAACCGAAGGTAGTCATATAGGGTCTGCAAAAAGACTTGTTCTATACAACTAAGGATTAGCTATATAGGGTCTGCAAAAAGACTTATTCCACATAGCCGAGTTTTGCTATATAGGGTCTGCAAAAAGACTTAATCTATATAGCAGGATGTTACAAGGGGTCCTGTAAGGACATTATCCAAGTAACAAAGGTTTGACTAAAGGGGTCGAAGGACTTGATCCTTGCAGTCATTTTATACAAATATAAGAGATTTTGGCTACGAGTCATAGGTTGTGAGGCTCGAAACCAGAGGATTTTGATTTTGGTTATGAGTGAAAATGTACACTGTACATGGTTTGAGTACATTTTATATGGTTTGGGTGTACCAATGACATTCAATTATAGTATTTCTTGAGAAGTTTTCCATTGATAAACATCATGCATCTGTCTCCTTCGAGTGTGAGGAGTGTGTCTGCACTATTGGAGTAAACCATGTTAACAATAAAAGGTCCTTCCCATTTGACTTCAAATTTGCCTTTTAACATGTGTGTGGAGAACATTTGCCTTTTGACTGCAAGGACTAAGTCTCCTTTCTTATAAGCTCTGTATTTTGACCTTTTTGTCGAAAGATTCGGCCATACGAGCTTGATATAATTCGATGCTTTGTCGAGCGGCAAGCCTTTTCTCATCAAAGCTCTCTAGCTCTTGGAGTCCGAGCTTGGTATTCTTTTCTCCAGTGTATTTGTTCATCATAGCTACCCGAAGAGAATGAGGTTGAATTTATAAGGGTATCACAGCTTCATAGCCATAAACCAAGGAATATGGTGTTGATTTGGTCGGACCACGAACAATAGTTCTATATGCCAACAATGTTTCAGGAAGTTTGGTATTCCAACTCTTTTGTTGCCAAAGACCATTTTCTTCAAAATTTTGCAAATAGTTTTGTTGAAGGCTTCAGCAAGTCCATTAGCTGCAGTGTTATATGCCATGGAGGGACAGCATTGGAATCTGCATTTGTCACATAATCTGTAAAATTTATCTTTGTTGAACTAAGGACCATTGTCATGATGTAGACGTTTAGGTACCCCAAAACAACAAATGATGTGAGTCTTCAAGAGGTAGAGGACTGTATCTGTTTTGACATTTTGATGTTTTGGAATGTGGTGAAATTCGATTAGCACAAATCTCTCCTTGATTTCATAAGCTTTGTTGAAGAGAGGAAGCATGTTTGAATTCAGAATTCTTCGAGAGTGGATGTTCTACTAGAAAGTCAACAAGAGCTTGTCCTTTCACTACCTTTACAGTAGTTCATATTGAGAGAAAATAATAGATCATTGGGATAGACGATCACCCAGTGCACCAGCCTTTGTCACTAATGCCTTCAGTGGATTGGTGTTGGAAACCAAATACATTTCATTGGAAATAATATAGTGGTGTAGTTTCCTCATTTTTCTTTTGAGCTGGCAATGCCCCCAGAGAGTGATCAAGAGCTCGAATGTAGAGGAAGAGAGGTTTCCCTGGAATTGAGGCTGAAAGGATCAATGGGTTTATAAGAAACAATTTGATATTTTCACAAGCTTTACCCCACACAAATGCTATTCCTTTCTTCATGAGTCTGGATAATGCTCTACGCTCCTTAAATAAGTTTGAGATGAACCGACAAATGTAGGCAAGTTTACCCTGCAATCCCTTGAGTTATTTAAGAGTTCTCAGAGAAGGCATCTTTAATATAGCTTTGACTTTAATTGATCTCTTTGAGAGTCAATTCTGCATCAGTGGAAACTTCAACCAATCGGGCCAAAGAGTTAGTTTTATGACTAAGTATGATGATCTTGATTTCTAGTCGCAAATTGGTTTTGCACATTTTGATCGTTGCCCTTTGAGACGGTTGTTCCAAGCATTTATAGGATAATCATCTATTGATAAAGGCCTGTGCAGTTTCGTTTGTCTCCCTGCCTTGTGTTGTTGAGCATAGCAAAGGTGACTGTCTGATCCTCCTCTTGAAAATGGAGTAAGAACTTCTCTTCTGTGATCGGCCATGTCATGAAGGAGAGTTTTGGTAACTGTTTGTACCAATCGAAGGCGACTCCTTTTAATGTGCCGACGAATAGTCTTATTTTTAGTGCATCTAACTCTGGCAAGCTTCCTAGGAGTGATTTGAAATGCACAATATGCTGATATGCTGACCCCTTCCCAAGGTATGCTTGGAAAGTCGAAAGTTTAAAATCTGGTGGAAATGGAACTAGATCAAATTCCGGAGGATACTTAGGTATAATACTTTTCTTTTTCATCCTAGTCTCCACTTTTGATTTTGTCAGTATCTCTTCAACTTCTTTAAAGGTTCCATGTTTTTCAGGATTTCCATGATGACCAAGGATTGATGAATGATCACTACCAGTAAAACTTGCAGCTATCACCTTGTTTGTTAAGGACTTAAATTGAGCTGTGAGAAGGTCAATTTTGGTGGCATTCTTCATCATCATTACTTGTTCTTTTCTATTAGCAAAAAGAGGATTTGTTTGAGCTTCAACCGGACTACCTAGCTTATCTGTTAAGATTTTCAATTGGGCAGTTAAGTGGTCAATCATAACTCCTTGTTGTTTGACAACATCACTGACATTGTCATCTTCATTTTTACCGGCATCTTTTTCGTCAGCATCTTTACTTCTACTAGCATCGCCATTTTCATCCTTACTAGTTCCACTCCCCTTAGCCATAAACACAGTGTACTGACGGGGATAAGATGATGTTAATGCCTGAGGAGTGCATTGACTATTCAAGATAGTGATAGGATCATCGTCAGAATCAGTTTTGACATATCCTTCAGAAATACTACTTGAATGGGAGTCTGAATCAAACCCCTGTGATTGAGTCCGAGTCATACTCCAAGTAATTCTTCGAATTGAACCTGGCCTGACCATGTAAGACGAGGTCAAGTCCGGATCATCTTCTTTAATCACCCATTTTCGAGTGATCACCCATTGACTATTCAAGATAGTGATAGGATCATTGTCAGAATCAGTTTTGACATGTCCTTCAGAAATACTACTTGAATGGGAGTCTGAATCAGACCCCTGTGATTGAGTCCGAGTCATACTCTGAGTAATTCTTCTAATTGAACCTGGCCTGACCATGTAAGACGAGGTCAAGTCCGGATCATCTTCTTTAATCACCCATTTTCGAGTGATCTTGCGCTGCGATAGCTTCTGAGTTTGGTTATTGCAGTGGGCTAAAGCTTTCTTCTTGATTTGGTTAGCCATCCAGATTGCCAAGGCTTGATCTTTAAACCTGACACCCAGTGGCCTGGAAGTGCTAGCAACTCGTTCCCAATCCATGGAATCGGAAGTGGAAAGTGAAAGAATGTCAATAGCACCCCTCTTGTTCTTTTTCTTTTGCTCCTACTTTTGTTTGAGCGAATCCTTGGAACGAGCGAGATCAGTCAAGTTATTGATGACCAATCGCTCAGCTTGCTTTTTGTCTTTAGTGCCATGTGATAAGCCCTGGGGTGAAGATGGTAGGGATGGTGCGACAATGATGGAGGGTAGACGCCTGCTGCCAAACCTCTGCCCCTCTTTTTGAGTCAGAGTGTAAAAGGTATTCTCTTCAAGTGTGAACAAGGGTTTGTTCTCAGCCTTATTGGATTTTGAGGTGTGTGGTTGAGGTGACCACGCGCTACATCTTGGGATGGATGCACCCTTCTGGGCCTTCTTACGAGTTAGGAACTGCCGGAGGTCCTTTGGTGTTTGCTTGGTAACGACCCGCTGTTTGGGCCGAGTAGGTGGTGACTTTAAGCATTCAGCAGTCACTGAATGTGACTTGCTTTGTGTCACCTACTTATGATCCATGAACCGGACCTGCCTTGCCCCCAGACGAGGCTTGGTGATATAAAGCTTGCTGCCTTCTGACTTAAACTTGTGACTTGGTTCCTCCTGAACCTTGTTGAAAACTCCAAACGGATTCTGGGTACATTTGAAAACCCAGGATTTGGGAATCTTAGCCTTCTTGATGGATTTAGGGGTCACTAGTGACCCATTTGGATCAGCCGAAGTCATGGAGCCCATTGGAGTAGAGAGTCCTTGGAAGACCGAGACTCTCGACGTAGGGGCAGTAGAGTCCATTCGAACCTTTTTCGATGCTCTTGCAGCTGGTTTGTTTTGGGTCATGGAGATTTTAAAAAGCTTCCCCTTTGCCTCATCAAAAGTGATGATTAGGGAACCCATGATATCTCTACAAAAAAATAAGCCCAATGGACTATATTAGTGGTATAACCAACATGGCTGCCTCTTGGGCTAGCCGGAATGGTTTATAGATGCCATCTGAACCAACATGGTTTTGAACCAGAATAGTTAGATATAGGCATAAATCCCATCTCATGTGCTATGTTGACTGTCCTAGCTGTCAGAATTTTGGCAGCATCTCGGACCATATAGTTAGGCTTAAAAGCATGCTAAGCTGACTAGATCTGGCTACGGTAATTTTGGCAGCATGTTAGGGTCATCTGTGTCAGTCTTATAAGCAAGAGAGGGTTAGATCTAATCAAAGGGATAGGGCCTACAGGATCGAGCCTGCACCACTACCACAATGATCATACAGGATCCATCAGTGCTTGACACCGGACAATGCAGAACTGCAATGTCGTTGGTCTTATTACTAATTTAATAAAACATTTATTTGGGTCAAAGCCCTATGAACTGAATCATCACTTTTTTAAAGCATGAAAAGGTGTGATTTAGTCCATGCACATCAAGGTGCAAGTTCCCTCAACTAAATCTTCCAATTAAATGGCAAAAGTATGCACTTCGAGGTGCCTAATGCCTTCATTTGAATGATAAAAGAATGCACTTCAAGGTGCAAAATCTCTTCATTAATATTTCCAAACCCATTGTAGACATCAAGGTCTTGCATGGGTGTCTTCAAAGGCCAAACAAGCCATTTTTAACAATAAAACAGGTCAGTGACCATGACCCACGATCACTGCCCATTTTTCCATTGATTCCTGCGGTCATAGCACATTTCAGCACAACAACAGCAGTTTTCAGCACAACAGCAGCAGTTTTCAGTGCAACAACAACACTTTTCAACATTTTTCATGCGTTTTTAACCAAACTTAATCACAAATTAGGGCAAGAAATTTCACACAGACGGCGCCAATCTTCTGATCGCTCTTAAAATGGCGTGGAGATGTATAATGGATTCAATGTCCAACATTCATGCACTTCAAGCGTTAAGAAGAATGGAAATCAATTATAGTTCATCATTGAGTTCCTTTTTGTTTACATGGGTTCTAATGTCCTGACCGCGGGGTTGCAGGTTGTTTACATGAATTTATAAAGTTTATAACCCCTCCCTCAAGTCTTAGATGTGATCTCAATTTGGAAATTATAAAAAAATGTACATAAAATAGGAAAAAATGCGAAAAAGAGGAAAAATTGGGGGGTGACCGTGACCCGCGGTCACCGCCCCAGGCCAGTGACCGTGGGTCACGGTCACTAGCAGACAATGACCGTGACTCACGATCACTAGCAAACAATGACCGTGAAGCCACTGTTCGCCTCCGTTTTTCGTACTGTTCGTGCTGGTTGTTCTTTCAAACTTTTTCAAGTGTTGAAACTCCCTTTCATGACATCTTGGGGGGTTGGATGACCATTGAAAAGATCAAATTCGACTATGGAATCGATTGAAAACTTTGTAATTCATCATTCTTGTTTACGGACTGTCTTTTGTTCAAGTCCAAAAAGGGCATCACAGGAAGCCAAAGTGGTGTCATTTTGAACCTATAATTTTTAAGGAACAAAATAAGGTCCAAAGGGGCTCGTTCACAACCTCTGTAATGGCCAAGAAATCCTCTCGAATGAGAAAAACAAAGATGACAACGTCATCCTTCGAATAGTTGTTACTGCATGAGCATAGTGCGTTCTGTAATTACCCCACCTTTCTCCTCTTCCTCTGAATCGTTTTGCCCACCTTGGTGACTAAAGATGGAAGGGAATGGTCGTGGGATTCTGCTGTGTCTCTTCTTTGGATCCCTTTTGAGTGCTTTTGTTCTTGGAATTTCTCTGTCTATTTTTTGTTCTCCTACCTCTTCTCTCTTCAAACACTACCCCTTTTATAGAGCCTTTAGGTGGTTTTTGGCGGTTCCAGTGAGTTGATGGGATTTGTGGGAAGTTGCATTTTGAAAGGAAGTGGAGAAAAATCACCAAAAACCGCAAATAGTGTCCTTTGGGGGTCCATGACCGCAGCCGCAATCACGGATAAGGCCCAATTTCGGTTTTTGTATTCGCGAACCATTTTCACCTATTTGGAGCCCAAATGATGTCCAATTGCCACGAAACTTGGAGGAATGCTTCTTAACACTATTTTGACTATGTCATAAAATTTTCAGCTCGTTTTGACCATCTAAAGTTGGTCAACTCCCTTGATGAATAGGCCGCGGTTACTCCCAAGGCCCATTTTTAAACTTTAGCATTTGTTAACCATTTCCACCTGTTTGGGGTCCGAACGAACTCCAATCTTGACGAAACTTGGAAGAATGCTTCTTGACACTATTTTGAGTGAGTTGTAAAAGTTTCAGCTTGTTTTGACCAACTAAAGTTGGTCAACTCCCTTGATGAACAGGCCCCGATCACTCCCAAGGCCTATTTTTGGACTTTTGCATTTGTGACCCATTTCCACTTGTTTGGGGTCCGAACGAAGTCCAATCCTCATGAAACTTGGAGGGATGCCTCTTCACACTATTTTGAGTGTGTCATAGAAGTTTTAGCTCGCTTTGACCACCTAAAGTTGGTCAACCCCCTTGATGAACAGGCCCCGGTCACTCCCAAGGCCCATTTTTGGACTTTTGCATTTGTTAACCATTTTCACCTATTTGGATTCCGAACAAACTCCAATATTGAAGAAACTTGGACGGATGCTTCTTGAAATTATTTTGAGTGTGTCATAAAATTTTCAGCTTTTTTGACCACCTAAAGTTGGTCAACTCCCTTGATGAACAGGCCCCGATCACTCCCAAGGCCTATTTTTGGACTTTTGCATTTGTGACCCATTTTCACTTGTTTGGGGTTCGAACGAAGTCCAATCCTCATGAAACTTGGAGGGATGTCTCTTCACACTATTTTGAGTGTGTCATAGAAGTTTCAGCTCGTTTTGACCATCTAACATTGGTCAACTCCCTTGATGAACAGGCCCCGATCACTCTCGAGGCCTGTTTTTCGACTTTTGCATTTGTGACCCATTTTCACTTGTTTAGGGTTCGAACGAAGTCCAATCCTCATGAAACTTGGAGGGGTGCATCTTCACACAATTTTGAGTGTGTCATAGAAGTTTCACCTCGTTTTGACCAACTAAAGTTGGTCAACTCCCTTGATGAACAGGCCTCAGTCACTCTCAAGGCCCATTTTTGAACTTTTGCATTTGTGACCCATTTTCAGCTGTTTGGGGCCCAAACGATGTCCAATCGCTACGAAACTTGGAGAAATGCTTCTTGAAACTATTTTGACCATGTCATAAAAGTTTCAGATTGTTTTGACCATCTAAGGTTGGTCAACCTCCTTGATGAACAGGTCCCGGTCGCTCCCAAGGCCCATTTTTGGACTTTTACATTTGTAACCCATTTTCACCTGTTTCGGGTCCGAACGATGTTGATCGCCACGAAACTTGGAGAGTTGCTTTTTGACACTATTTTGAGCATGTCATAGAAGTTTCAACCTATTTTGACCTTCTGAAATTGGTCAACTCTACAGTTGACTTTTCATGAAAGTGGCCATTGTTTCTGCTGTTTGAGGCCCAAATGACCTTGTTTTGGTTTGAAACTTGGAGGGATTGACGTCAGGAACATCTTGGAGTATTTGTCCAAATTTCATCAATTTTGGACATCGAAAAGCAGGACTTTGTTAGTGACCCCATGGCTTGGAGGGGAACTGGCCCAAAGTTGACATGCTTGTAGCTTTTTGGCCAAATGATGTCTGTTTATCTTGAAACTTTGTAGGGCCTCTCTTGGGCATAATTTGAGCTTCTTTTGAGAGTTTCAGCTAGTTTGATCTTTGCGAAGTGTCGCTTTGTACTGAGACTCACAGAGCATAGTATATAACCATCTAGGTTGAGTTTGGATCCGAATGATGTCTAAATGCTCTGAATTCTTGAAGGATAGTCTTTAAATGTACTTGAAAGCATTTCATTGAATAGGATATTGCTTAGACATGTGGAAGTGTCAAGTCCCACATTGATTTCCAAGAAGCTAACAAATAGCCTTTGAAGCCTTACTTGAACTGAGATGATGTCCAAATCTTTGAAAACTTTGGAATTTTATAATCCAAAGTTTGTAGTGTCTTTGCTGCAATATTTACAATTTTTTATGGGTCAACATTAAGAACTGATTTTATGTGCCAAAAAGTTGAAAGTTTCAGATCTGGAACTGATATAAATCAGTGATTTAAAAATAAAATTTTGATGTGATAATACACTTTCATCTATCTCATGCATCATACCCTCGCACGTCCCACTTATTCATGTATATATTCCAACATGTTAGCTACTATTTAATGGTATATTTTTCATGATTACTCATGCATTTTAGGACAGGTAAATTCAGCAATGAAACATTAGGATAGGATTCATGTATCACAGTATTTTTTGCACTAGACTAGTTCACACATCTCATACATCATGTAGTATTTTTTTTTTTCTTTTTTAGTTTGCATTGTCATTATTCATACATCATGGATTAGTTTAGCAAAGTCTAGTTTCAGATTTATTTTGTTTTTATTTTTACAAAGATTCTTGTGTATGATAATTTAAGATAGATTCATTCTTAATTTAGAAAGTTCCTTTATTTAGTTGCATTGTAGAGTTTTTTTTTTTTAGAAATTGTTTAGCATTGGAAGGCGACTAATTTTATTTTAGATTTTCATTTAGATTTCTTTTTAAAATTAGATATGTTTCCAATTTGAATTGGTTCTAAAAATCTTTTGTTTTAGGAGGTGTAGTTTTTTTAACCTAATTTGGTTTTTAAATTAGGACAGTTTTTGTTGTTTTTCTTTTAATTATTTTCTAATATTGTTTAGTTTTTTTATTGGAAGTTTTTATGTGTGTTTTATTTTGTAGAAACTTTAGTTTTATTTGTAGGAAGTTTTAGAATTAGGATTTATAATTTAGAGATTTTTATTGTAATTTTTTAATTCTTAGGAATGAATGTATTCATTAGATTTTAAATTAGGTTACTTTTAGAATTTTATTTAGGCAGGTAACAAGTTGAAAACATCTTTAAAACATTGCTCCTTGTGGATTGACTTGGTCTCATCAGTTTAGTACTACATCACAGTTCTGATAAGTCCTTAAGAATGAGCTATTTCATATTCAATTTAGGAAATTTTAAGGACTTATTCATTAGAAATTTCTTCATTTAGATGGAAATCAAGTTTTTATGATTTTGAAATTCATTTTAGAACTTTCTTGCAAAAAATATTCAAAAATCACAATTTTTTCATAAAATCATAAAAGTTTCTATTTTTAGATTTCCATTTTTAGAAGGTTTTTCAACTCCAAATTTTTACATGAAATGATACAGGTTTTTATCATCATTAGTTATTTAAGTATAAATCATCATCAATGATGTGAATTTATTGTGTCATTTTATGTAAATTGGGCCCACATTAGTACATTTGTAACTTTCGGTCAGAATTGTTATTTTAACTAAAAATCACTTTTCTTTGCAGAGAATTGAAGAGAAATGACCCACATCAAATCCTAAAGCCAAAGAAAATTTGTTTTTGAAGAAATTCAACAAAGAGAAAAGAAGAGAAAAGAAAAAAAAAGTGAAGAAAAGGAATGATAAATTGGAGGAAATGTGACCCACGGATAAAATGGGCCATCCCATGTTACGTCCCACGTGGACTCCATTTTATTTGCAAAAATCTCAAGATTATTTTTGGAAATTATCTTTTGGAGATAAAGTTTGAATTGAAAAGGAAAAGGAAGTTGTGAAGAGAAAAACAAGGAGAAAAGATAGTGTACAAATCAGATTGGTCAAGAAGATTGCTATTGAAAAGAATTTCTCTCCTCATCATACATGGAAAGGAATTAAAAAAAAAAAAGGAGGACGTGCAGCCATTGAAGATTTTCCACTCACGTCTCTTGTCATACCCACTATTCAAATCATCATACATGCCAAGCACTTTTCTAATTGGAAAAGAATTCCAACTGCTCCATCCCACCAGCGCACCATCCGGGTTCTCTTTCTATTATAAATTTATTATTTCCAAGTCATAAACTATTCACATGCCCCACCCATCATACCAACTCATTATTCATATACTATTCCAAGTCCACTTTCCTTTCCTCTTTGTCCACGCCAATTTTTTCTCCCTCTCTCTCTCCTATATACATTGCAATACCCATTCTCTATATATACAGCGTAGCCACCACCTTCCACACTTCTCTCCATCCAATTAACCTCAATGCCCCCAGCCATCCACTGCACCCTCCATCTCTTCTCACCACACGACCATCTTATCACAATCCAAAGTGGGGTTTAGCCAAGCCCACTGTTGGGTTCATCCTCTTCCATCCATCTTCCTTCTTTCATCTAATCCTCCTTGGTGATACATGAAGATTGAAGCCCGGATTGTGCGCAAGTCCCATCTACTTCTTAATGTCTTGATCTAGGGTAAGGATAGATTTTGTTTTTCTTCTTTTAATTATTTTTGGGGTATTATTGGTTGTATTGGTTCATTTTAATTTGAAAAGACACAATTAGTGAGGTTAAGGTGTTCCGCCTTGGATCGGCATCGTATGTTTGTGTGTGGTGATAGCATGCACTTGGTGCGGTGTTTCATTGTCTTTTATTAATTCTGCTAATACAGTAATTTAATTTCCCATAATAAAAGAAACTAGAATTCTTTTTATTATTTTTTTCCATTATAACTAATTTTTTATTTCTGATTTTTAATTTAGTGCATGGTTATTTATCCCTTGACATTGGTGGTTTGATCTATTTATTGTTTTGCAGTTTCTAGTTCTAGGATTGTTTTTGTTTAGGATTTTTAAGGTTAGGTTTAATTTGTGGTTTTTTTATTTGGAATTGTGATTTAATTTTCAGAATTAGTAGTGTGTATTTTTCTAGATTTTATTAAGATAGCTTTAATTTTTCAATTAGGACAGGTTCTCTGAGAAAATTAGCTTCCTAAAGATACGCTCCCAACTCACTGGGTAAAAATATATCGAGACCTTTCACTTGGGGTCCTGATCAAGCACTGCACTTGAAGTTAACAATATCCTCAAACAGATGGTTAAAGTGAAGTAGTGACCGGACAATTGAAATGTATCTTAGTTGTTTAACAAGTTCCCAACCTAAAAATCCGGTCAAATGGCTAGCATGGGCAAAGTATTGTTATAACACAAGTTGGCACTCCACCATTAGAAGGACACCATTTGAAGTAGTGTGTGGACGCAACCCGCCAACACTCCTATCTTATGTGGCTGGAACAGTCAAGGTAGCTGTACGTGAGCAAGAATTGCTGGATTGGGATGGGGTTCTAACAGAATTAAAGGAGAACGTCAAAAAGGCCCAAAGCAGAATTGAAAGTATTTATGACTCAAAGCATAGAGAGAAAAAGTGTTTTGTTGGAGACTGAATGTATTTAAAGTTACAACCATACAGGCAAATGTCTGTACCCATGAGAAGAAATTTAAAGCTTTCTCTTAAGTACTATGGTCCATTTAAAATTTTACAAAGGATTGGAGCAGTCGCTTACAAATTAGAATTGCCAAAGGATGCTCGACTTCGCCCAGTTTTTCATGTCTCTTTACTTAAGCAGAAGGTTGGGTCCAATTTCACGATTCAATCACAGCTACCATTGGTAAATGAAAAACATGAGATCATTCCAACCCCACAAGCAATTTTGAATCATAAGTTACGGAAGCAGAGTCAAGAGATTTTGATCCATTGGCAAGGGCTTTCACCAGCTGATGGAACATGTGAAGAAGTTGAATTTATTAAAAATCAATTTCCATCTTTTGCCCTTGAGGACAAGGGAAATGTTTAAGGGGCGAGGAGATGAAGCAGTTCCATTCATGCAACGTTTCTTAGAAGTAGTCTTATATCTTTTGGGTTTGTTTTAGAATTAGTCAAGTCTATATATTCTGTTAAGTCTTCCTATTATTTTGGGTTTATCAACTTTGTTTGGACTTCCTACTAATTGGGAAGTTACTGTTGTATGATTCTATCTTTAAATAGTAGAATAAGTAATGAAAGGACATGCATGATTTATCCCATCACTATTGTGTGTGCGCAAACCAGAGGACTTGGGTTCCCTCAAAGTATCCCAACAGTGTTTATTTCCTGTGTTCCTTACGCCAATCAAGATAGGTAGGGGAAAGACTGGCCTAGTTGTGCCAAATGATTTGAATGGGGAGAAGAAGAGATGGAGAGGTGGAATGATCTTAATCTAGAGGTGGAGGTGGTCAATTCAACCATGACCTAGGGGGTGTCCCATGAACCCTTTAAATAGGGCTTTGCAAGCCCTACTTTATCTCTCAAGATCCAGAGTTGTAGCTAAAATCTTGTCCACTATAGTATCTTCCTTGGCCAGCACTCATTCAAAATTTGACAAAAATTGTAGAGATTTTTGTGAAAAACTCTTGGCTACCAATTTGAAAAACTTTGTACACCCACTTGCCAAGTATAATTCTCATGCAAATCTCTATACTTTGGGCTCACTATTGATGTAAATTTTCCAAATAAGGTGGGACCCATGAGGATCTTCAATTTTCTCCAACTTGCACGAGGTGGGACTCATGATTTCATCATGGGCATCAGTCTAAGTGGAGTGGCTGGTTTTGCACGTGCATTGTAACGTGCATGAATAACTTCTTGCCGTCTAGTAATTCATTATCCATGTTGGACTTCCATCTTTCTAGGGTAAATTTGGCAGACTGGCTAACTTTGACCTTTCAAAAGATTTGAATCTCCCCATTGAGTTGGACTTGTGATCTACATGACTGATATACGTCCATTAGCTAGCATGGATTCTTTTCTCTAAATGCTATATTCAAAGATTGGACTTCTTTCTTTGGTTTTATCTCCTTGTTGGCTCCAATATCAAAGAAATATTTTAAGATAATTCTCCTCGATTCTTTGCAATAGAATATGAACTCAAATCACATAGTGCTGCGTGTCTTTTAGCTTGGATCCCCCTTCCATTTTTTCAATTATTTGCTCATAAAAAGAATTTTCCAAGTGAATCTTCCTTCCATGCCACCAGTGTAATTTCTTGGTAATTTCTTTAGAATATCTTTGAATTATCTTCAAGAAAATTTGAAGTGATGCAAGACAAGATGGTGGACCCCTCTTGGCCATCCCACATGTGTGACTCAGATGCACATGTGTGTGGGCCCCACGAAGCCATTTTCCAACCTTCTTGAATTTTCTTCTATTCTACATTTTCCTTCTTTCTTTTCTTTAGAAATTCAATCCTTGCCTTAATTCTATGTTGTGGGACCCAACTCATCATTTCCTTCAAGCCAAAAGTGAGTTTCATGTGAAAAAAAATTTTCACCCTTAATTCATAAATGCATGACATGGATCAACGCTCATGAGATGATAGCATGAATGCACATCATTATTCATGATTTGACTAGATTAAACTAACGATGATGAAAAGTTACATCATTCCATAAGAAAAACAGTTTTCACAAAACTTCCCAAGAATAGATTTCCAAAAATGATAGGTTTATGAATTCATATAAAAAAAGTGTGATTTTTAGGCAAATTGTGTAGGAAAATACTACAATGAATTTAGAATGTATGAAATCATTATATCACACTAAGTGAGGCTCCCTTAGCTTAATAAGTCCTTAAAACATTCTTAACTAACCCTAAGAAAGTGTGTTTTTGAGGATTTATCAAGCTCGAGCTCTAAGACCCCCTTATATTGCAAATCTAAGTAACAAACAATCGTCCGATTCTCTTGAATCTTAGCCGCAACATGCCTGCGGTTGCAATTCATGCAGAACACATGGTAGTACTATTTGATCTTGAAAGTCTCATTTGGGTGCTGGGTTTCCATGCAGATTTGGTAGAAAACCATCTCTTACTATAGGTTCGAATTCGAAGATTCCCTTGTTTCATTGACCGAGTGCTACTGCTACTGCTGCTTCCTAAGGGTGGACACTTTGGAAGGGATTTTGCGAAATGGAGTGAGCGAATCTTCTAGTACGTACTTCTCCACGATAATTGGGTTGAGTGGGTGCCTTTTCCTTCCTCTTCTTCAGTATCTGAGGGATTGATTGTTCGGCTTTTCTGGGAAATGGATGGAGAAAAGGCTTCATGGAGGGCGAGGTCAAATGTGTACTTCTCAACAGAGATTGGGCTACTGCTATCTCCTTTCAATGATAAAAGGGTGTTGATATCTTCTTCTGGTGATGCAATGTCTTGTATGATTTGGATATCTGGGTCTTCCACCTTCTTCTTTTCTTTATTTGTTGTTTTCAACAATAACAGAACCACCACCGCAGAGCATCTTAAGCCAAGAGCAAGACAACAATGTCTTGTATGATTTGGATATCTGGGTCTGGTGAGTTGGGGGTTATAGGGGATTGTCCAGTCTCTCTGAGGTGGGGTTACGAGGTTTTAGATGGCTGTGAGAGGGAGAAAGGATATGGAAAGACCGAATAGAGAAGAAGGGTAATTTGATACTTTCATAAGTTACGTTAAGAGACATCTATTTTGCACTTAAGGGAGTTTGGTAGGTTTTGTGCAAAAGTTTAAACTACAATGGGGAACTTTGAAATCAGATCTAAGTAGAAGGGATAAATTGCTATGATCCCTATAAATTGCAACAGAATAATAAAAAAAAATAACATGCATGCTGTCTTTGATCCGGCAAGGACCCCACCTTATAATATGTACAAAAGCTGCATAGACCCATATTTTTTCTTTTTTTCAAGAAACTGTTTAGACTATTAGGATCAGGATTAGTCGGTAATGTGGACAAGAAAAAAAAATTAAACCTTCCAAAGAAAAATTTTAAAACCTTCCAAAAAAAATGTGGACTATAATGTATGGAAGGGTAGATATGATCGTTTAGACTGTTAGGATCGGGAGTAGTTGGTAATGTGGACTAGTAGGCATGGAAGGGTAGATATGATCGTTTCTCTTGTTATTACAACTTCCACTTTTGGGGCTATAATATAACTCCGTTCTCGCAAAAACAATACAACCGAACGACCATCTTTCAGGCTTGAAAGGGAAATCCTACATTTGTCGGTGCCTTGCCTCTCGTCTGGATAAGTTTCCTCATTTCGTCTCTTCGTTGACAGTTTTCCATCAAAACAACTGGAGCAGTCCCTCTCATCTATCAGTGTATGTCTTCGCCTTTTTCTTCCATCTTTCAAACATTTCAAACATTTCTCTTCCACCATGCACGTAGCAAGTCACTAGGCATTGCATCTAGATTTAGGTTTTAGACCAGCTTGAAAAAAAAAAAAAAGAAGAAGAAGAAGAAGAAGGAGGGCTGGCCGGCAACCACAGGGGATTTTTTTTTTCTATCTTTGGAAGGCCACTAGTAAAAAAAATTATAAAAAAATAAAGCTTAAACTCACTTTTAATGGATTTATGAAGAAAAATAATAAAACAATGGGAGAATTATTTATATTTGTTTTTTTTTACCAAAGAAAAATAAATAAATAAAAAGTTTGTAGGCTATGGCCCTTGTGAAGTGGGAATGGCCAACAAAAATAGATTAGGAGGCTAGACAAATATAAATAAATAAAATTTAGTTTCCCTAAAAAAATGAAAGGAAAGGACGACCTTGTGTGAGACTATGAGTACCACCTATATGTGTATCAATGATGGAGGTTTTTTTTTTTTTTTTTTTTGAGAAGAGAGGTAAGTAATTGAAAACACGGGTTCCATTACCTGCTTCCCCAATCGGTTAGCCAAAACCAGGTACATGCTAGCCACATACATACCAATCTTGTATTGGTGTGATTTTAAAAAAAACGTTTCAATGGTTCCAAAAGATTATTTAAAAAAAGTCAATAAAATATACTGTTGTGGATATGAAACCACTGTTGTGCGCGTGTGTGCCTGACCAACTAAGATCAATAATTAACCACATAAGAAGACTAGAGATTTACGTAGTTCGGCAAAGATGCCTACGTCTACGGGAAACCAAATTTCAGTAGGTTTTCCTTCAATCTGTGAATCCACAGCCTTGGAATCTCAACATATAGCTAAAGTTACATATTACATTATATATAATAATCACTTCCATATTCCCCCAAGAACTCTATCAACGAACAGGAAATTCCTAATACAATTAATGAAACTACCCAAGACAATGAGCCCAACTGGTCTGGACCCACTTAGCCAACAATCTCCCCCTCCAGACCATGGGGAAGATGCCCTAAACCCTTTACTATAAGTTCAGCCTTGCCAGCTCTAAACACAACTCCAGCTTTCCTTTAGACACAACATTTGTCATCATGTCCGAGGGACTCTTGTCAGTGTGAATCTTTTTCAGCTTCATGAAGTTCTTCTCGATCACCTCACGAATCCAATGGTACTTGACATCAATGTAGTTTATGCGACCATGATATGTAGCATTCTCACTGAAATTCATAGCACTTTGACTATCACAGTAAACTACATATTTTTTTTACTTCAAATTTAGTTCTTGAAGGAATCTCTTTAACCAAAGCAGCTCTCTCTCTACTTCATTAGCAGCTATGTATTCTGCTTCAGTTGTAGATTATGATGTACATTTCTGTAACTTCGATTACTAGGAGATAGCTCCCCCTAAAAAGGTAAACAAATAACTAAAGTTGATAACCGACGATTAAGATCGCCTGCACAATCAGTATCAGTATAACCTTCCACCACTGGTTTTGAGCCTCCAAAAACACAGGCACAACTTGGAAGTACCTCTCAAATACCTAAAGACTCACTTCACTGCTTCTCAATGCTCTTTTCCAGGGTTAGATAGAAATCTACTCACTAAACTCACAGCATGAACAATGTCTAACCGTGTACAAACCATAGCATACATAAGACTCCCCATAGCAGAGGAGTAAGGAACACAAGCCATCTGTTCCTTTTCATCATCTGTAGTAGCACACAAGCATTTGCTTAATTTGAAATGACTGACTAGAGGCATGTTAACTGGTTTAGCAGTCTTCATGTTGAACCGTTCGAGTACTTGTTCAACATATTTATCCTGTGACAACCACAGTTGCTTGGAACTTCTGTCACGACGTATTTACATGACCAATATCGTTCGTGTGGGACCCAAGTCTTTCATGTCAAATGACTTTGACATCTTCTCTTTCACTTTGCCAATCAACTTGCTATGTTGTCCAACTATCAGCATATCATCTAGATATAAAAAAAGAATGATGAACTTGCCATCAACAAATCAATGAACATAAACACAGTGATCTGCAGCTGTCCTACAATACCCATGACAAAACATGAATGAATCAAACTTCTTGTACCATTATCTCGGTGCTAGTTTCAGCCCGTAGAAACTCTTTTTCAACTTACAAACCATCTACTCTTTTCTTTTAACTTCAAACCCCTCTGGTTGAGTCATGTAGATCTCTTCTTTCATGTCACCATAAAAAAACGCAGTCTTCACGTCCATTTGTTCAAGCTCAAGGTCCATGTTGGCAGCTAAACCCAAGACGACTTTGACAAAAGTTATCTTCACAACAGGAGAGAAAACATCACCGAAGTTGATACCCTTCATTTGTGCGAAGCCTTTTACCATTAACCAAGCTTTGTTCTTCACCAGTTTTCCATTCTCATCCTTTTTCAGCTTGAACACCCATTTGTTTTTCAGAACATTCCTATTTTTAGGAAGTTGCACCAGCTCATAAGTTTTGTTCTTCTTCAAAAGACCCATCTCATCCTACACAACCTTCATCCACTTATCTTTATCATCATGAGTCATTGCTTCTGGGAAGCTCCCTGGCTCCCCCTCATCAGTAATCAAAATATATTTGGATGTAGGATACTTCGTTGATGGTTGACGCTCTCATGTAGACCTCCTAAGTTGAGGTTCTGTGGTTTCCAACCTAGGAGACTGCAGCTCCCCCTGCTCAACACCCTCATCATCTGGCAACCTCTATGCCTCATCACAATCCGAATCGTTTTGTCTACCTTCTCCACTTATAGTCTACACCGGAGAAGGAGTCGATGTGAGATCAACCACTCCATCAACTGTTTCAGAAGGCTTATCAATATTCTCAACATCTCCAAAAAACTGGGCTTCATAAAAAACCATATTCCTACTTTTGATAACTCTTCTCTACTTTCGATCCCATAACATGTAGCCAAACTCATCTCTACCATAGTTAAGAAAGATGCAACTCACTACCTTATCGTCCAACTTGGAATGCTGTTCCTTTGGTACATGTGCAAACGCCTTGCACCCAAGCACCTTTAAGTGTAAATAGAAAGAATTTTTAATTACTTGTCCATCTTCCCTCTGGAAGATCAAAATTCAAAGGAACTAAGAGAGATCTGTTAATCAAATAATCGACAGTTAAAACGGCTTTACCCCAGAATGACTTAGGCAATCGTGTTAATCTCATCATGCATCTCATATTCCCAAGAATAATGCAGTTCATTCTCTATACCTCGCCATTATGCTGTGGAGTACGAAGAACTGTCTTTTCATGTCGAATACCATGCTTCAAGCAATAGTTTCTGAACTGGTTGGACATGCACTCACCCCTATTATCTGTGCGGAGACACTTCAAGAGTTTACTTATTTCTCTTTCAACCATCACATGAAACTATTGAAAACTTTGGAACACTTGATCCTTTGATTTTAACACATAAATCTAGACTTTTCTGGATGCATCATCTATAAATGTGACAAAGAACTTCTTACCTCCTAATGATTTTACCTCCATGGGACCACAAACATCAGAATATACCAAATCCAATACATTAGATTTCAATTTTGATGTCGAAGAGAAAATAACCCTATGTTGTTTGCCAAACAAATAATAACCACAAGGGTCAAGGGATATACCTTTGGAGCAAAGAATTAAATCCTTTTTTGCCAATGTCTACAGGCCTTTCTCGCTCATATGACCAAGTCTCTGATGGCACAAATTTGGAGAGGAACTGTCTTCAACAGCATTCAACACACCTTTACATAATTTCACATGTATTTTGTAAAGCGTATTACCCACTTTCCCTCTCGCAATAAAAAAAGACCCTCTAATAAGTTTCCATCTACTATTTTGGAAGTAATTATCATAACCTACACAATCCAATGCAATTCCAGAAATCAGATTCAACAGCATATCAAGAATATGTCGCACATCTTTCAGCATCATTATGCAACCAATATCAGTTTTAATGCAGACATTACCGATACCAACAATCTCTGAATGACTCGTGTTGCCCATCTTTACAGTACTAAAGTCACCTGATTTGTATGCCGTGAACATCTCCCTACAAGGAGTAGCATGGTAGGATGATGCTGTGTCAACAACCCACTTAACCTCATCATTTGCAACACTAAAAAACTCGTCACATCGCCGGTGAGCACCGCTACTTTCTGTCCCAAAGTAGCTGTAGTGTTATCACTATCATTTTTCTTCTCATTGTTTGATCCTTTTTGTTCCTTCAAAGCAAAATAATTTTTCTTGATGTAAGCCATTTTGCCACAAAAAAAGCATTTCATAGACTTTTTCCTGGTCTGTGATTCACATGTAGACTTGCCACACCCCCGTTTGGCTTTTACTCTTACTCCTCCCCCTGTTCTCAGTAACAAAGGCCTGTGCATTATCTGTCCCTAGGGTTTTTCTTCTAGTTTCTTCATTCTGTAAACTATTGATAACCTAACTCATGGACAACACACCATCTGGAGTAGAGTTACTCATGAAAACAACCAATGTCTCCCATGTATCTAACAAAGAACTTGGAAGCAACAAAGCTTGCATTTTATCATTAAGGACCATCTTTATTGTGGCTAACTAATTGACCACACTTTGAGACTCAGTGATGTGATCTTCGATCTAACCACCGTCCTAGAATTTCATGTTTACAAGAGTTCTGATCAAGAAGGTTTTGTTCACTGTGGTCTTTTTATCATACCTTACTTTTAGCTTTTCCCAAAGGGTATGTGTATTGGTTTCATTAGACACGTAGTAAAATATATTATTATCAACCCACTATCTAATGTGACCAATCGCTTTTCTATGCAACTTATTCCATTATGTATCTTGCATATCTTTTGGTTGGGCACTATCCCCCTCAATGGGATCATAAATGTCATTGCAATAGAGGATATCCTCCATGTTCAGTTTGCAGATCAACTAATTGGAATGGTCGAGCTTAACTTTGGTAGTATTCACAGTGTTGTTCTCCATCTTAATTAAATTGAGCACTAGGAAAAAACAAACAACTAATACTGACATTAACTCCTACACCAAGCTGTAGATCTCGTTACCACAAGCACACCAAAAAAAAAAAAAAAAACAGATCTGAAATCCAACCCCGGATTGCTCCGATATCGTATAAACGATTTTCTACACTCCGATTTGGTCAAACTCCTTGTTGACAGTCAAACAGACAATCTTTTCCACAAACACGTAGATTTGCTCAAAACAAGTTCGTAAGCGCAAATGGATCTCCAATCGGACATCGGATGATCAAGATATTGCATAAACAAACTTCTGCCGTTGATCCGATTAAACTAGATTTACTCATATGATCTACTGACGTGGCTAACGTTAGTATTGCTACTAGTGGCTAGGCTTTGCTTCTGCAGACAAGTTCAAGTCAACCTGACTTGAACAGAAACTGCACCTGTTTTCGAGCTGGGCTTCTATACCACGGGTCAGGTCGAACTTACCTAACCCCAACCTAACCTAAACTTGACCTAGGATAAATCCTAGGCTCCTTTCTCCTCTCTCTCTTCTCAGGTTCCCTAAATAAAAACGAGAAATAGAGGGTCCCCTTTGATCCTCTCCGCACATTCCTCACTAATAGTAGCGGATGGCGTACTGGTGAAGCAGTTGCTCCAGCGTTGTTTGGCGATGGCAGGAGAGCTAGTGATGGCGACTGGTGGGGAATGACAGCAGCTGCTCAAGGTGGCGGCGTAATGGGTGGTAATAGAAGATTTCCTTCTCAGGCAAAGGCGATCTGCAATGGAAGAGAGTCTCTCTTCTTCTACACTAAGGCGATCCTTAGACGATCCTCTTCCCCTCTCTACAAATCAAAACAACAAGCAAGAACCCAATGCTCCTTCTTCTGCAACTGTGTGGCCCAGAGATCATAGAAATGATCTCTTTTCTCTGTTTCACAAAACAAAGTTCCAAACTCTTCAAAGAAGGATTCAGTCCATCGATCTTCCGCAGCATAACTCCGAGCCCTAGGAGACCCTAGCCAGGCTCAGATACCACTTGTTGTGGATATGACACCACCGTTGTGCACGTGTGTACATAAGCAACCAAGATCAATAATCAACCACATAAGAAGACAAAGATTTACGTAGTTCAACAAAGATGCCTATGTCAACGAAAAACCAATTTCCACTAAGCTCTCCTCCAATCTGTGAATCCACGGCCTTGGAATCTCAGCATATATCTAGGGTTACAGATTACATCATATATATGTAATCATCACTTCATTATCCCCCAAGAACTCTATTCTTAGAAAAAAGGAAAGTCCTAATTCTATTAAGAGACTACTGTTTAGCCAACAGGAAATTTTTAATTCAATTAGAGAAACTACCAAAGACAATGAACCCAATTGGTATGGACCTACTTGGCCAACATATACCCCTCCATTTTTTTATTTTTTTCACTGGATGGACGAGTGGTACATTACCTATAAAACAACCAACCTATACCTAAGAATCAAAATGTTTGAGTAAGATGAGACACTTTTGGCACTGGGGTGTTTTGTGTTTCTAAAACATATTTTCCTTTTAGCGTATATCCATCCTTGTACTACTAGTAGGGGGACTCCACCCAAAAAAAATCCAGTAAATTGCCAGGTTACTTTGGCAACCAAATTCTTAGGGATATTTACCAAAAAAATCTTGGGGATAAAATCCATAGTCTTGGAAAACTGATGCTAGGAAAGTTGTAAATTCCTAAGGATTTGGCATTAATGAAAATCCTTAATTTCTAGGATTTACAAGTTCAAACTCCACACATAGGATTTGAGAGTTATCACTTCTGTAGATTTATTAATTAAAATTGTTTTTTCTCCATTATATGCATTGATATGATGATACACTGACCTCAATGTGAAATCCTCCACTATACAAATCCTTCATACTCTAAGAACATTGAGGAATCCTCACATTTATGAATTCCTTACTTATTATCAAACGTGCACTTAACATTAAGGGGAATTTTATGTAGTTTTTCTTAAATTAGCTCTTCCAAAAATTATGTATTTTACATAATGGCCCCACAAAGGCAAATTTCTTGGTTATGTCATTGCCACTGATGTTTTCAACTTCAACATACATTTTGTTTAGCTATCAACTCTTGAATTGTACAATAAATTCTAAATTTTGTTTTATTAGTGATCAACTGTTATGTTTCATACACTAAGACGGCATAAGTGTCTTCAAGTTCACTATAATTTTTAGGCTTTCAATTAAGATATTTAGAGTTTTCAGATAAATGGAACATTTTAAAAATGAATAACCAATTTTAGTTACTTAAGAAATTAATAATCATTAAAGCAATAAGCAATGACAAATCTCACATTTTTTTTTATCAATAACAGAAACTTTCATTAAAAGAAGTAAGAAATAAAGGAGACGAAAGAAAAGAAAAAAGAAAACAAAACTCTAAAGAGAAAGAGTACGAGAGTAATATACTCACTCACAAGAAACTAATTAAATAACACCCACCCAAGGAACACTTCTCTCAACCTTAATTTTGCTCAAGCATCAACCATAGAGTTGGCCAAACTAAGCACATGATGGAAGACAATATCTAAATTTGTAAATAACATACAAATTTATTAAAATGAAATTGGAACTTCTAAGGGTTAGCTTTTATATTAGACACCTAAGTCACTACATTAGAAGAGTCACTTTTCACAATAAGGTCATCATTGAAATGACTTGGATAGAACCAAGAGCCTCAAAAATCGCTAAGACCTCCAGTTCATTGGAGTTACACACGCCTACAAACTTAGAAAACATTAACAAAACCTCACCACTTCTATTCTTATCATGCCCCAAAATCTAAGATCCTTGGGACCCCTAACTCACGAGGCATGACAGGTCCATAATAACTAAAGTAAAAAAATTTTTAATTAATAAATCTCATTGAACAATAATTACATGAACAAATAAACTCCTCCACATGGTACTAATATTTAATGTGAAATTCTCGCAACTCATTCTTCAATCCCGATCCCACATGCAAGCTAGGTATCCTCTATGTTGGGCTCAACTGCAAAATCTGAGGAAAAACAAAAGGGTGAGTATAACTCTGCAAGTAGACCCACTATAAAACCGTAGCAAACGGGTAACAATTAAGGTATCAAATTTCGAAGCCACGGTTTCAAACAAATCAGCAAGGAGCGGAATATAGCAATCTCAATGGTAATAAAGTCAAAAAATAAGATCAAATCAACTACAAATTGGAAAAATCGGATTTCAGAAGAGTTTACACAAGACGGTGGAAATAAGCAAGATAATCCAACAATTAATCAAAATTATTACAAATTGGGTCACGGAATATGAATTCAGATATTTCAAATGTAATTTCACAACTGCTTAAACCATGGTAACAAAAGAAATAGTTCAAATCAAAACATCAATAGCGAAAGTGGTAATCAATATGAATGTGAAATAAATCATGAGCCAAAGTCACTAACTTATGAGTCATATCTTTAGCAAAATTAAATACAAATTTAACAAGGATGAAAATGTACAATCTTCGAAGCAACAAAGAGGGTTAATTAAGACATCACAATTTAGGAGCGATATCCTAAAACCAATCTAAAGATAAGATATCTCCACAGTAGACAAAATATTAAAGTATGCTTGCCAGAATTAAGCTGCGCTAAGTACAAAGTACCTGCCAGGGACAAGCCATTTTCATATCCAAATTGGCACAAGGCCTGAGATACTGGTAATCTCTATAAAATAAAGTGGGTCTAGCTGCAGACTAAGAATATTGCACAAAGGGGTCCCAATCCCAATGTCATACCCAAAAGGGCTAAATTCGGCGTGTGAGCATCCCCATTGATGCGTTGCCCATACTTTAGAGAATGCCTTGAGGGTATAAATAGCAAATCTAGGAATTCAAAGTCGTTTTAATCACAAAGATGGCCAAGTGTTAAGATCATAAATTGAATCACATGTTATAAGAATTTTCCACATTTTTCAGCATCTTAAATCCAATGATAATTAACGATCAACAATAAAATTTACAAAAATCAATTGCAGTATAATGGTGGCAAGGAAATAAGACAAGGTCTAGCATAGCCATCATGTATACGCATGTCAAAGGTAACAAAGTATTCTAACAATGTAGGATTATTTCAATAATTCAAAGTGTCACAACCCGAGCCCAAGAATCGGGGATTAGGGTTACCCCAATTCGTGACACATGTACTCCCGTGCATTTCACACCTGGACCATAGTCTGACTGAAATTACACAAGGGATATTCACATGCTTACACGTGTGAAGTGTTGAACAGATCATCTGACTAAGCATTTAATGCACGGAAGCCTGTCAATATCGCCTATAATTTTTCTTCACATTTCATTGAACAGTTCAGCAAGCCCATTACAACCATCGAACAATCCAAAAATTAACATTCAAGAATATAAGATTAATAGATTAATTATACACATGTCCTATACTACCCAAACATGATGTGCGATGCATGCAAGGAGAGCAAGAATAACATTCTATGAAGGGAATACCGGAAGGTAAAAACATAAGGAGATCAAGATATATACAATACAGTCTACATGGGTGCAAACATATGTACAAACTAAAAGACCCAAAATCCCAATGTATACAATTCTTAACTACTAGTGAGTTGCTCTCGACAAACGAGACAGTCAGCAAACTTCTGCTGTCCACCAATACCATTTGAAAAAACCATTGCGGTCTCTTTCTACGCTACCTGGATCTGTGCCAAACTAAGGATCCAAGCTAAGGCCCTACAAAGTCTTATAACAATACCTATTAATCCTAGTTTTCAATGGACTCACGACTTAACTGTGGTGACTTATGGCTTAGCCGTATGTATCTTACGGCTTGGCCGTATTATGAACTATGGCTCAGCCGTAGTTCCCAGAGTTGCCTCCGCATTTGCAGTGAGCCACGGTTGAACCGTGCTTCCTCTTATGGCTTAGCCATATATAGTCTATGGTCAAGCCACGGTTTGGCTACGGGTTAGCCGTAGCTCAACATACGGCTTGGTTGTGGCTCAGCCATAGAAGGTTATCAAATTTTTACACTT
Source organism: Sextonia rubra (assembly GCA_037013555.1). Lineage (NCBI taxonomy): Eukaryota > Viridiplantae > Streptophyta > Magnoliopsida > Laurales > Lauraceae > Sextonia > Sextonia rubra. The sequence continues at coordinate 60,813,811 of JASUAD010000001.1, forward strand.
TTGGGATTTCAAACCGTAAAAAGGCTTACGGCTGGACCACAGCTAGGTTACGGCTCAGCGGTAGTACACCCTACGGCTTAGCTATAGCTTGGCCGCAGTACAATATTAGGTTTTTCTGCTCTTTGGGGTCCTAGCCATAAAAAACTTACGGTTTAGCCATAAGCTTCAGGTTGTGTCAGGCGTTTTCAGGTCAGTATTCCAAAAGGGCTGCAAAAACACATGTAAATGAATTGATTTACACGAATCATAAAGTACCAACATGCACTAAACCAAAATTTGCTTATACTTGCCTTCAATTAAGCTTTTCAAGCTCTTAATCCTTTCTTCGGCTCAGTTTGGGTATTTAAGAACTAAGTGCCATGCATGCCAGAAATGAAGAAATAGATAAGTGCATATATCAACTGAGAGTCTTCTTGACTTTATTAACCCAAGAGATCATTGAATGAGAAGAGATCTTACTTAATAAGAGCTAGAGAGCAATAAGGAGCAATTGGAGATATATCTACAACTCCAACAAGGAAAAAAAGACAGAAGAAAGCGAGAATGGTGGAGTAGTGACTTGAAACCCACCTGAAAAATATCTTTTGATGCAGAACAGAAGAAGAAAAAGAAGAAGAAGAAAACGAAGAAGAGAGAAGCTGAAGAAGCCGTTGGAGAGTCAATGAGGCGGTGGTCTCTCCTTATATAAGACAAGGTTTTAGGAAGTTTATAAGAAAATCGTTCTAGTTTATCTTATTTTCAATATAAGTCAAATGAAGGTCCAACTGAATCAAATGACATCTAATGCGTTCGGGTCAAGTACGGAAGTTAACGAGTTCAATAAGAAAAATGTAATGGTGTCAATATGATGCATGTATGATATGAAACCAAGTATTCTAAAATTACGAAAAAGGGCTTTATCTACTTAGGTAAGGCCAAACCCGACCTAACTATCTATCCATGCCTGAACTTAACCCATTGGGACCGAATTAAAAAAAATCTCATTAATTAGCTAGTAATCACAATTAATTACTCACAATCCAGCTTAGCTTGGGTCGGACTGTTACATAAAGTTGCACATCTTTAAACCAAAACGAGACAAGGTATGAAAACTCTATGGCTAAGGAACTATGGTAAGACTACTTGCCTCTTTCAACGGTGATTGATGGACTTGACCTGTTCCGATCTAAATATCAAGGAGATTCGATGCGGGTCCCTGTTAATGACGGTTTACAATTGGTTTAGCAATAAGATCCAATAATTCAGGTTCATGCACGGGCTCTATTGGATTTGGGTCAAGCTTGATCATGTGTCAAAAGTGATAGAATTGTCACATGTTGGCTTTAGGCCCGAGCAGGTCCGTGCAAGTGGCCATGAGTAATAAGGGGGTATGCATGATCATAGGTTAAATGGGTTGGATTTATAACAATGAATTGGATTCGAAAATCAGCAAGTGAGGCTAAAAAACTTCGGGTTTAACAAGTTCATTAGGTGGGCTAAGGACAATGGTTTAAATGGGTTTCATCAATGGGCTCAAGCCTAGATCTCTATGCTAGAATGGGCCCTGCAGGTCATGGCATATCCTTGTGGGGCCCAAGTTTATCAAGAAGATGAAAGAAAAAAGAAGAAGGATATAGGGATGGGCACGTGGAAGAAGATGTAGCAGGAGTGGGTCTTGGGGGTGATGAATCTTGTCCTAATGCATGGTAGAGAGGGCTTGGGTTGCGGAAGAACGGCCAGATGATGATGATGAAGGGTGATATGATGAATTCTAAGCCCAATGGAAAGCCATGCTATCATGTGCAAAGTAAAAAGAGGATTGCAACAATAGTAACATAAAAAGAAAGAGAGGAAGAAGGGAAAAGACTTACAAAAAATAGAGCACTCTAAGAAGGAGGAGAGAGAGCATTTGAATGTGACTAGAGGGAATGAATAGAACCCTTCTAGAAAAAGAAAAGAGAGTCTCCAAAAGAATAAGAGTCTTATACTAAGTTAGGCAAGGAGAAAAATTTAGGTTGGACTCTAAAACACAAGTTAAAATTGAACACTAATTTCAAGGTGGTGTTGAGATAGGAAAATACAACAAGAAGAAGCCTAATCAGTTTGAATATCTTGGTTGAGCCAGACTCCTTAATATGCCAAATTCTAGCAAAACATGTCTCACAAATAATTCTAAATTTTAAAAATAGAATAACACAAATGCATGTGGGGTCCATCACAGATCAAATCAGAGGTCAAGTTTAATTTTAATTGAAAATAAAAATTCAGGTCATTAAAATTCCGAAGTACACCACTAATACTTGCTGGGCCTGGCTTCCCTCTTGATGCACCATCAACATTAAATTTAAACATACCAAGGGGAGGAGGAGACCAAACGATGGGCTTCAATACCTTAAAGAGCCACACCCCATACAAGCTTCCAAATTAAAAAAGATGTCATCAAAGGTGAAGTTAGAAAATATAACACTCCGACCCAACTTAATCCGAATTAGTAGCTAATTATTGCGATATTGTTATTAAGTGTGTCTTGGTTTTGCTTTTCTTTGGTTTTGAGCAATGGATAGGTAGTTGGGTTGAGTTTGTTTCGAGCCCTTTTTTGTAATTTTTGCTTTTGTCGGATATTGTCAGTTTTGCGTCATCTTGATGTCAACATGTGTATGTCGTCGAGCTCGTCAATCTTCATAATTGCTTCGAATGCTAACGACTTCGTTTACTCCCGTTAGATCGCTACTTGACTCGAACTGTAAATTGTGTAAACATATGGACTTTCTTGCAATTTGGACTCATCTTTATCTTATAAAAGACCCAACCATCGCCTTCCTTTCTTCTCCGTCGTCTTCTCTCCTGCTCTTCTCTCTCTCGTTCATCTCTCTTTCTTTTTCTTTCATTTCTTCCTTGTTTAAGTGAGAAAGGAAGCAGTGCACTTGTCATCTTCGCGTGAATTCGACGGTATATCTTGTGTTTCGTTGTGTTTTTCCTCTTTGGTCTTCCTCCTATGTCAGTTTGGTGCATGTATGCAACGTGCCTTTGCGTTTTTGAGTGTTTGATAAGTAGAATTGTGTTGGACAGCGGATTGAGCCCAAGACAACAACCGGTGTGTGTGATTTTCATTTGAGGCAAGTATAAGCACAAGTAGCTTGAACACTTATTGGTAATGCTTTGATTGTATGTATGTGTACTCTTTTTATATGGATCATTGATGTACAGCCCTATTGAGTAAGTTTTGTTCTTATTTGCTTCATTCAGTTGAGAATTCGCTATTTCTGTACCTGTTTCAGGAAATCGACCCAATGCACTCACGGTTAAGCTGTGAACTGTACTACAGTTGAACAAACTCCTTTCTAACCAAAGGCCCGTTTGTAGTCTTCATTGATTTCGAATCTATCAACTTCATTGGAGAAGAGGAAAGTTCTTTCCTTCCAAATAGACCCTAAAACAACAAAATGAAATAATTTCGAAAGAGTAAGGCCACGTCCAACAAAATGTCCTCCCAACCACGACTCTGCCACATCCGCAGTCTTCTCCAAACAACACCAAGTAATCCCACATCTCTCCAAGAAATGACCCTAAACACCAGCTTCTACATCACAATGAAGAAAAAGGTGGTTGACTGATTCCACATCCTTATGACACGTCACACAGATGTTTAAAATATTTGAGGCCAATATCCCTCTTCTTCCCAAATTATCTATCGTCAAAACCTTTTCCGCCACACCTAGCCAACAAAAAACCTCAACCCTTGAAAGAGCCAAACCCATCAAAAGTAAAGAAGAAGATGCGTAGGAGATTGGTTCCCTTCTAAGGCCAAGTAAAAAGCCTTCACAGAGAACTCCCCAAATGTAGAAGGTTTCCAAATCCGAGAATCCAAGGAATTCCTACGCCAAATATATATATATATATATATATTAGAAAGCATACTCAAAAGCTCCCTATATTGGATATCCTCCAAGTACCAAAGCCTTCTCCAAAAAGAAACACCCCACACCTAAGAACCAATTCTTACCTGATAATAATCAATCACAAGAATCTTCTTATTGATTATCACTTTAATAATCATAGGAAATAATTCACATAGAGGGCCTTACCCCACCTAATCATCCAACCAAGACCTCACACTCTTTCCCTCCCCCACCATAAAACCAGCCCCTTTGGACAACACCTCTCCTGTCACAAAAGACTCCTCCACAATCGAAGCAATAGCAACCCATAAACCCGATCAATGATACTCGAGCTTGGATTGGGCTGCCATCCCCACTTGTCTACCCCATACTTTGTAGCAATGACCCTCCTCCAAAGTGGTTCTTCCTCCTCCCCAAACCTCCACCACCACTTTATTAAAAGAGACACATTCTTGAATTCCAACTTACCAAGAACTAATCCCCCACTTCCTGTTGGTTTAATCACCTCACTCCACATGATTATATGTAATTTTTTCTTAGCACCTTCTCTCTCTCCCCCCCCACACACACACACACAACAACAACCCAAAAAAAAAAGAAAAAAGAAAAAAGAAAGAATTCCTACAAATGCGATCCACCCTTTCCACCACAAACTTTGGCATCTTAAAAATATAATACACTGGGATATTAGACAAGTAGGATTTGATCAACATTATCCTTCCACCCATCTACCCAAAGATAAATAATGTTTCTTCCAAGGTTTTTCAATTACCGGATCCCACAAAGACTTAGATCACAGTTTCACCCCAATAGGAAGGCCAAGATATACTATAGGGAGGTTTCTTGCTTTACATCTGATCATAGTTGCCAGAGAATGAACGGTTTCTTTAGGACACCCAATCCCCACCAACATGCTCTTGGAAATATTCACCTTTAAGCCTAACACTAATTGGAAACACCTCCAGATTCTTTTCGAAGCCAATAATTCTTCCCTCTTGGTAGCACTAAAGAAAATGGTGTCATCAACAAATTGTAAATAGGAGACAACCTCCCCACTACCGGTCACCTCAAAACCACTAATCATCCCTAACTCTCTAGCCCTCACCATAAGAGTACTTGGGGCTCCACTATAATCGTAACAAGAAAAGAAGAGTGAGGATCACCTTGCCGAATACACCTAGAAGCTTTGAACAACCTTGATGGAGAGCAATTGACCAAAATAGAGAGGGAAGCAGTAGAGTTCATTCACAGATCCATCGACACTTTTTTTTTATCTTCAAACAAAGTGTGTATCGATAGGTATGGAGTTGGCGGAATTGCATGAGGTGTAGATTTACTCTCCACGTCTTGTATTCAAAATTGACCTGATATGCATTTATGTAGGTTTAGCGGGCTCTGCGGGACGATTAGTATGTTGGGTCAAAGACCAAAAGAAAACCATGTTATATATATATATATATATATTAGGTGTATCTGGGACTAGAGTATTGGCCTGGTTGATAAGCCACCCATTCCCCTAGCACCCACTAGGGATCGATCCCTAGCGGGTGCTTTGTTATTTCCACTGGCCAGTGGGCTAATCATCTGAGTCGCATTACATACCACGTATATTTTTTCTTAAAAAAATCTCACTTCTTGAAAGGCCCACTTCTATAGATACGGATCAAATGACCACAGCACTAATTTATATATTCTAGCTTTAAATCTTAGCTCTCCTTGGTAGTTTAAATGACCAAGTATGGTGCAAATTTATTGTGATAACATCATATGCTTAATAATGTTTGAATGGTGTCAAATTAGACTTGATGAGTAAGCGTTTCTGAAAGGAATGGATAACTAATTGGTGCACCTCAATCCTATTACAAGTACTTTGAATTTTGGGGCCTTAAAATCGAGGGCTAAGAAAGGCCAGCCCCTGATCAACCCATCCAAACTGCTTTCCCCCTCACATAAAATATGTAACATGTGAGGAACGGCGGTTACTGATCACACCCTTCTTTTTATCTTTAAGATATGTTAAATAAATACGAAACCATTCTTACAAAAGAAATGATCCCTTGGTGGCCCTCAGCACAGAGCTGATTTTGGAGCTAAAAGCCTAAAATCATAGTCATCCTAGAGCATAGAAAAACTTCACTCAATTTTCACTTCTTGTAAAATGTTATACACTATTGAATTGATTATGTGCAGAGAGAAAAGAAATAATTTTTATATAATCAATCCAACAGTACACAGGTATTATATGAAAGGAGTAGAGTCAGGCCAGGTCAACAGTTCTAAGATATAGAAGCCTGAGCAACGCCCTTGTACTGTGTGCTTGCTTGTTATCCCTCATTCTAATTCATGGCCTAAGAAACGTGAAGGGCTGGGAATAAAGGCCCAACAGTCTAGCCCAGCTCACTTTCATCCGTACCTTTTCTTGCATCTTATTATTCTTGCCTCCAGTTGACTTGTCCGTGTGCTCTCCCCTTTGGCAGATTCATAGGACTGCGGAAGCATTGATAATCCTTCTGGCCAGTCTCCCAGTCAAGCTGTTCTAACTCTGAGAGGACAATATCTGAAACAGGAATATTTGGTTGTTTACCAAAAACAAAGACAAGGTCAGAGCAACACAAGTTCAAAACTGAAACTAAATCGAAAGAGAATGCAGAAAGACTCTTCCATTGCTCCAATGCATGTGGCCCTCATTCCAAGCGCCGGAGTGGGGCATCTGATCCCATTTCTTCGATTCGCAGCGGGCCTCGTCGCTCGGGGATGCACTGTTACAGTCATCTCTATCCTTCCCACAGTTTCCTCTGCTGAGTCCTCTCATTTGTCGCACTTCTTCTCTACCTACCCGCAAATCCACCGCATGGAATTTCACCTGCTCCCCTATGAACCCTCCACTGCTACCCCCGCAGATCCTTTCTTCCTTCAATGGGAATCCATTCGCCGCTCAGTACACCTGCTCCCTCCTCTCCTCACATCCACTTCACCCCCTATCTCTGCGCTTATAACCGACATCACCCTCTCCTCCTCCATCATTGAAGCTGTTGCTAACCTCCCCTTCCCCAACTACATCCTTTTCATCTCTTGCACCGCCATGCTCGCCTTGCTCGCCTACTTCCCAATAGCTTCCAAGTCTGATACTTTTGACAAGAACAATCAACTTGAAATTCCTGGCCTACAACCCATTCCAAACTCTGATATCCCTCCTTTTCTACTACATCCATCTCACCTCTTCAGGACCAATTTCATGGAAAACAGCGTTGCGCTCGCGAAAGTTGATGGAATAATAGTGAACACTTTTGACGCACTGGAGCCCAACGCTCTCATGGCATTCAACAATGGCATTGTAGTACCTGGTCTTCCACCTGTGTTCACAGTCGGGCCTCTGGAGCCCTGCAGTTTCGAGCGTGTCAGAGAAGGCACACAACAGCAGCTGTTCTCGTGGCTCAATGCGCAACCAGCAAGGTCTGTTGTGTATGTGAGTTTCGGAAGCAGGAATGCGCTCTCAAGGGACCAGATCAAACAGTTGGCCGAAGGGTTAGAAAAGAGCAACTGTCGGTTTCTGTGGGCGGTGAAGAGCGAGATTGTGGATAAAGAGGAGAGGGTGGCATTGGGGGAATTGGTGGGTGATGAGTTCCTGGAGAGGGTGAAGGAGAAGGGGCTTGTGGTCAATGCTTGGGTGGAGCAGTGGGGGGTGCTGGGGCACCCTGCAGTGGGGGGATTCCTGAGCCATTCCGGGTGGAACTCGGTGACGGAGGCGGCATGGCATGGGGTGCCTATGTTGGCGTGGCCACAAGCCGGGGATCAAAGGATAAATGCTCAGGTTATGGAGAGAAGTGGCTTGGGCATTTGGGAGAGGAAATGGGGCTGGGGTGCGGACAAGGCCAAGGTGGTGATGGGGGCTGAGATTGGAGAGAAGGTGCAGGAGCTCATGAATAATGCAGGCATCAGGGTCAGAGCCGCGCGAGTTAGCGAAGAAGCAAAGCGAGCCATTTCTACTGGGGGCACATCTTCAAATTCATGGATGAATTTGATAGAGAAAATGAAATCTAAGGTCATCTGAGAGGAATGCATGGAACTCCATTAGAACTACTATCTGTTATTTTCGTATTTCACTGCTACATTAGAACTACTATCTGTTATTTTTGTATTTCACTGCTACTGCCAATTGTCTGGAATGCTCTAACCCTCAATTGCTATCCGACAGCCAGGAAAGGTGCTGTTGCAACATTCCTTATCACGGCTTTCTCCTTGTGCAAGGCTAGTCGTGAGCTCATCCCTAACAACAGCAGAATTCCTCAGACAAAAATCAAAACTTTCCTTTACAGACATCCAGTTTTTATCTCAGAGTCAGATTTCCAATTCCTGTCACTGGCAGCACGATAGAGTCTATTTTCTGCTCTGACATTGAATGGCCACTACACTAGCCACGGACGTGGAATACTTCTGAATTACAAATAAACTGAACCAAAAAGACCCGCCGAATTGATCCACATTCTATGCCCAAAAATATTGAATTTGGCTGGAATGATCATCCACGTGAAATTTAAATCGTAGACCAATAGCAACAGAGGACAAACAGATGAATGGTTATAGTTTAAACAGTCTGACTTTTCCCACGTTGACTGTGAGTGGACCACCTCATCCTGGAGAGGGGCCACCAAGGAGAACTAAAATTCTATGAGGGTTTGCCCCCACCGTAACTTTGGGTGGACTTATCACAGCCTGTCACGTTACCACAGACAACACTGCCTTGGATGGGGCAGCTACCCACGTGCATGGCAAGCTGCCCCTTGATGATGCGTGGGGTGAATGCCCAGAGGATCCTGATTATGCATTTGATTGGACACCACTGATAATGCCTTAGATGGGACACCACTGACATTGCAGACTCTTGATTGGTTCACTTATAACCACTGTGAGTCGAAAGCCTCATGGAAGCCGCACCTTTAACCACTTAATAAGGGTGCATCTTAGGCTTGTCCATGAATTGACACACAATATTGACTGCAAAAGCAAAGTTTGGTCGGGTTATAGTAAGATATTGTATACCACCGACAACACCAAATTGTATCAACAGCTATACACCGGTATCTGCCATCACCATACTAATATATTACTTAAAACCGATTTCAGTCTTAGGCACCCCAAAATATCAGTCAAATTATCGGTCAAATTATCGGTATCGTTATAATGGTTCTGATTCAGTGTTGAAAAATAAATAAAGAAAAAAAAAGGAAAGAACAAAAAAAAAAGGATAAAGGGAGAAGGTAGACAGTGACGCTTTTTTTTTTTTTTCCTTAAGCTATATGTTGGGGATCAAACATGTTGACCAAATGCCCCATTCATGCCGTGTTCGGCAATGAAAACATGTCCCTTTTAAGCTCACAAAATTCGTGGGTTCCACTCCAGTGTCTAAAGTTTTATCCAACTCAATTAAATGCCCCCAGTTTAATAGATGGGGTCCACATCACTGTATTTTTCTTATAACCCTTATTTTTAATGTCATTATAACTCTTAATGCACTTAATTTTTTAATTATAACTTCAATAATCTCAGAAAATTTAAACTACTAAAGGGACGAACTCCTTTTATAATGGACCCTGATCAAATTTTATTAGTAAGATGTAGACCCACTATCACATCAATGACACTAATAAAACATGTGAATAAAATATTAAAATATTAAATGAATTATCTAAACTTTTTCATTGAACTTATTCCGCTAATTAGGCCCTAACAAAATTTACTCGTTAAAAAGATGGACACTATTGTCACAAGCAACAAAGTAAAAATGTACATAAAGTATTAAGAACAGTCCAAGTATATCATAATGGTCAAACCGACAGGCGGGCAAAATCCTATTAGAGATATTAGTTTCTTCTGTCTGTCTATCTAAAGTTATTAAATGGACAATAAGCATAATTTTTATTTTTAACCATGCATTTTTTTTTATTTTTGATCATGAATTAAGGATATTTATCAATGAAATTTTTTACAAAGCTAATATAAATTTTGATATTTTTTAGGAGTTTTGATTCTAATAATGAATTACATAGATGGAAATCTAAACCATGAGGAGAGGGGAAAATATTGAACACTAAAACATAAAATATTTATCGGTTTAAATTTAAACAACATTGATACAAAATGTTTTGATTTAGAGAGCCCGATATTTTAATTTATAGTTGTTATTAGTGAAAAGAAATATTTTTTTAATATTTTACAATATTATAATTCTTTTGGACCTTTTCAAATTTTCTCGAGTGAAAACAAAATCACATTACAACAATCAAGACAAACTGCAAACCACCACGGATACCACGGCCATATCGGTTTTTTGGGTCTACTGATATTGCAATCAATACTATGATTTTTATTCGTAAGTTGCAACCTCATCCATGTGTGAAAATATTACATGGATATAAGCATAGATAGATACTACACAGTAGGCCCATGCTAAGCCCGGCCAAATGTTTTTTTTTTTTTGTTTAAAACTCAACTTAGTACAAACTGTTTTTTTTTTTCATCACTTTACTATTTATTATTAATTTTTTTCCTACATTGGGAGAGTGGTAAGTATTGTGAGATTACTAATCCAGGGATCGTTTTAAAACACTAATAGATACAAACCCAAAACTACAACAAATTAAAAAGGAAGAAAAAAACACTCAAACCACTTAAAAACAAAGGAAGTTTTAGAGATATAAAGTTAAATATAAAAATACTAGTACAGATTCTTAAAAGAGCCAATTCAAACACGACCTTAACCCACATTACGCATATTTTATATTGAATTTGAAAATAGGTTATTTTCTAAAATCCGTTAAAATTTGTATTAATTCTAAGAATCACATTGACAATTAAAGCAGAATTTTTAACATAAGATACTAGAAAAATAAACAAACCACCTTGGAGAATTGCACAAAAAGGATAAATAAAATAAAACTTTACAGGCAGAAAATAAAAATTTTGCAATCATTTACACCTTGAATTTCAAATTAGGAAACAAGCTCAGACGGAAGAAACCACACCGGTCTCATTTGAATATGTTCATATGACATTTCAGATGCATATTCTAACGCATCAAAAAATTTGAAATATTTAGTTTTATTTTATTCTTTCACCGTTACTTTTTTTTTTTTTTTTTGCTACATTGAACGAATGATAAGCATTGTGAGACTACTACCTAATAATCTAGGTATCAATATAGAAAACTAGTAGATACAAACCCAAAAGCACAACGAAGAAATAAAGAAAAAATTAAAATAACAAACACCTCATCAAAACACTCAAAATCATCAAAAAGTTGAGAGATATGCAACTAAGTATAAAATTGTTAAATAATGAATTTTAGAAAAGCCAATCCAAACCTGACCCAAAATTCTAGTAAACCCACATTATATAATTTAAATTGAGCTATAAAATAGGTTATTTTCTAAAATGTCGATGAGCTTTGTATTAATTAATTCTAAAAGGCACCAGATGATTAAGAGAGCATTTCGCTGTTACATGGTATTTGGTTGTAAGTTTTCCGATCTTAATATATATCAGCGTTGCCGATCAAGAAATAAATAAAAAAAATAAAGGTTCTACAAAAAAACAAAAAAACCTGATTCAACTTAAATTCCAATTCTATCAACTGCATGGATTTCTCAATTTAACTCAATTCCAAATATAAGTTGAAAAAACACAATAAGACCACATTTTCAATGAAATCCAACCCAATCAACCACAAACGTTTCAATTTATCTCAAAAGCCACTCAAGAAACCAATCAACTCAATCTCTAATGGCCAATGAGCTATGAGATTGACAGGCATAATGACCCGTCAAGTTAATAAGATGAAACCCAAACTATCCCCCATATCCTTGACAAGTTTTAACATGCATATCCAAATCCACCCTGAACCAGTAAAAACTTCTACCAAATCCGCTGCTAATAGGAGTGAGTGAGGTCCGATCTCCATTTAAACCCTACCCATTATCACACCTAGTTCAGCTAGCGATCTCCCCCAAAAAATAAATAAATAAATAAAAACAGAAGGAAAAACGCTACAATGTAATAATGGAGGATCAAGATGCATGGTGATGCAAATTTGTGTCTAGATCAAAGTGAGCACAGAAAATATGTCCCAAAGAGACTTCCTAAAATCGAGAACAAACCTCAAAGGCAAAATAAACCCATGAAGAGAAACTCCAATTAAAGGCAAAATAAACCCATGAAGAGAAACTCCCTTTAATCTTTAACTTCAAATCTCCCTAGTGCATTACATCCAAATATATAGAAAAAAAAAACAAAAAAAAAAACCTGGACTTCATTTAGTCTCACATCTGGGCCACAAGTTTGCTTGCATCGGCCAATTGGCTTTGCTTAATTCAAAGCTCAACCTCAAACTCAAGTTTTATTTGCATTGCCTCTCTAGAACTGGCATGCTTGAAGCGATTATTTTGTAACACTTGCCCTTGCTCACCCCTTCTTTGGCGGTTCTGGTTTCCTAGAACGTAGTGTAACAGTTTTTTCCATCATGAATACATGTATAAGTATTGTCTTGCATCCCTTGGATTCCATTTCGTGGCATACATCCACGGTCTCCCAAGTAAAATATCCTCAATCCATCCCTACTACACCGCTGTCCTTAAAGCCTTTGCCAACAACAGAGTACCTTGGCACATATACCATGCTTGCACCTCATCACTTGCTATTAACTGCCAAAATGCAGGTGATAGTATTTGCGTACCCTTAGCTTTAGGCGATCCACAAGAGCTTGTGATATAATTGTTGTGATTTTCTGACAATCACCCGTTGTGCGCATTCACGGAATTACAAGATCAACAAGAAGCAACCACACACAGGAAGAGACACGAGATTTACGTGGTTCACCCAAATAGGGCTACATCCACGGGCACAGGAGGACGAACATCTTCACTATGACAAGTAAAGCATACAAGAGATTCCCACACTCTCACCTCATCTCTCCTACGTGGTGTGGGAGCACCACGGGCAACTACCACCGCGCCGCAAGGTCTAGGGTTACAGACTATACAATATATAATCTCCGCTTTCTTGGCCACCAAGAAAGCCCCGGTACAATTACCAAAATACCCTTGACCTTAAACCAGTCCATTGCTAACCCAGTGGACTCATCCGGCTAAACCGGAATACAAGACATAAACCTAACAATAATGTCATCCGAACTTCTCTAGTCAATCACAACAATAGAAACTTGACCGTTTACAATATCTGTTAAAGAGGTTATTTCGTAGCCATCTTTTGTCAACAGTTGGCATGGACTCCTTTAGTACTACCCTTATTATTCATCAGGACTTCACATCAGGTGCTACCATAGACATCAACTTGCTAACTTTTCTTCTTCCTTTGATTTTATGGTCAACTTCTATTTAGATTCTAGCTCATCCTATTCTTCCGCTGCTCTACTATCCCAACATAAGTAAAGTTGTGACTACAGCAAAGAACACAATGACGGGATTCTAGGTGCTGGGGAATTCCACTTTCATTCAACTATGACTAGCAAAGAACACAATCCCTGGAATCTAGGTGTTGGGGAATTCCACTTTCACGCAACTATGACTAGGAGCCAGAATGCAAACAAGTAAACTAAAAGACAACACCTATATGAGGAATTCTCAAAACCCCCCCCATTTTAAAAGGAGAGTTTTTCCCCCCTCCTAATTTGTCAAATGAGATAATGCCACCTTACCTTTACATGCTAATTCATATTAAAAGATAAAAATTAGAGATGTTTAAATACTTTGACTTCCTAAATAATAGTATAAGAGGAACACATTAACCAATAAAAAAAAGTGTGTTCTTCTTAAAAAAGCGCCCTGGGAGTTTTCTACCATACCTATATCTATCTATCTATATATATATGTCTTTCTCCATAGCAAATTATCAGCGCATATCTATGTCTTTCTCCATAGCAATTATCATTTGATTATTGTAAATTAACATTATAATTATTTTTAACCTCTAGAATTACTGGAAACCAACACCTCATAAACAAATTTTGTTCCATTTCAAACCTTTTGATGAGATGGTAACAAGAAACAAAACACTCTCATTGCGTATTGTGCTAAATTTTTTGTATTTGATGATCTTTTATCTTTACTAAACATACATTTTTACATGTTTTTTCCTAATAAATACAACTTTTAGTCATTTTAGCCAAAACTTCTACTATATATGCATTCAATAAAAAAATTTGTCATGAAGAAACATAAGTAGCAATAATTTGATCAATTTTATCAACGTGATGGTGAGCAAAGAAAATTAAAATTTGAGCCCGTCCTGAATCCGGTTAGGGTCAAAGTCTTATAAAGACCCATACTATCACAACCTAGGCCCTAGAATCCATAGATTAGGGTATCTCCCGATGCGCAACACGTATACTACTACAAAATTTCCATCTGCACCTAAGTTTAGTCAGAATTCCACAAGGGATATTCACATTTTGTCATATGTAAGGTACTGACACAAGCAATTATCCAAGTACTCTACAAGCCGGAAGCCTATCAATATCACCTTTAATTTTCAACTTTACATAAAACATTTAAATAGTATCAATCGTCACATGAATCAATCCACAACTGACAATCAATATACAAAAGAGATGTATATTATAACTATCAGTAACCTGTACATCCTATCAAATGTTGTAAACCTGTATGTATACCGGTATGTAACTAAATATAAAAATGAATATCTGTACAGGTCTAGGCAAAAGTATAAGAACAATATAGTCATATGATAAAAGATATAAATGTTTAGAACAACTATGCAAATATCAGTCTATATGCATCTAGATACAAAATGATCATGATCCCAAAATCCCAAAGTATAAACCCTAGATACACTCGTGTTGCACTCCAGTCAGTGGTCAGTCAAAGGGCCTCTGTTATCCACTCGTCAAGGCCTAAAGGAAATGTTGTGGTCTGCTCCTCTGTTTCCTCGATCTCAGTGGAACCAAAATCGAGATATGAGCCTATAACACTAATAAATAGCTGTGAATAAACAATTCAGCAAAGCATAAGCATGATTAAGATAATAAAAGCTATGTCTAATAGAATTAGAAACATGATAATTACAAGAGATCAGTTACAATCTACTAGGCAATATTGTGCATAGAATTAATCGTGCTGTACAAGTCAATAATGAAAACAAAATCAATTCGGCTACTACATAATGTTATATCCTCCTAGCAGGGATCCTGTCAGTGAGCACACCAATGCCCATGCCTAGTACATCTGAGTCCCTAGTTTCTTGGTTCCAGTGTCCCATATACCAACTGCAGTGGTAATCAATCAATTTCTCCAAGTTCGACCCCATTGAGTCTTATAAGGGACATGCTAAGTAGAGCTTGACTAATTTGAATCAATCAACATAAATTGAATAAGGTCCCTGTCAAATTCAATCATATTCCATTCTAGTCTAATTCAATCTTTCTTACTCAATTTGAAATATGAATTCAATATCAATGATAATAATGAAACAATTAGTACAATATCATTAAACAATGATTCAAGATCAAGTAAACAATAGTTGAGGGAATCAATTCAGTATCATTGTAAACAAGGATTCAATACAATCTGAGAGATCATTATTTGTATTTAACAATATGCAATGCAATATAATTTAGGGAATCAAAGAGGTTTACTAACCAATCTTAAACAAATCACCCGTAGCCTCTAACCATCCATTTCAATGTAGTTTTAGGTTATTTGATATACTTCTATCTTTACTTGGTGTTATAGTGTATAAAACATGTATCAAATGCATCCATGGTTAAGTACTCCACATTCAAGAAATAATACATGAATAAATCCCAACCAAGATTATTCATGTATATTTAATTACTGTTGAGCCAATTGTGAGGGTTTACAAGGTTTCAAAGCTAAGGACTTACAAGGTCTTTAGGTGTTTTATGCTCCTATAGTTCAATTTCATATCACAATTAACCTCAGGGTTAATTGTGAAGTGTTTAAGAATATTTGGGAATGAAAATAAAACTCCGAAGTCAATTTAAAAGAAGTCTAGAATTGACCTTTCAAGTTTGCAAGGTGTGCTCAAGCGCGGCCTCAGGCAAGCTCGAGCGCCTTTACTACTATTTTGAAAAGTTTTCGCTGATGGGTTTTGATAAGAGAATTCTGCACTGGCGCTTGTGTGCATGGTCACATGAGAATTCTCTCTACGCATTCTGTAACACCCTCGATTCTTCTTAAAATCACCTGCATATCGAACCATCTATTCACCCATTCCAATCTCATCATAATGCCTTATCCAACTCCCTTCAATACTACTATCATTGTTCATTCCACCAACATCATTCTTTTAGAAATTCTATTCCTAAAACCATATAACGTAAGGAGAAGGGCTAAAATTATAAAACAATTGATTCGATCAACACAGTCAAACAACTACCAGCATGCATTCAAATTTATATGCTTATACTTACCTTGATCACTAGCTTGCTTACAAATTCCGTTGGCTTAATTCAAAGAAAAAACTCAAAAATCTCAAGCCCTAACATGCAAAACAAACATGATGATGAGGATATGAGTTACACGCAATGAATAGGAGTCTAGATGACTCAATTAGATCAAGAATTCTGTAAATGGGTTACCATATCCTACCTTAACAATTTGTAGAGAAGGACATTCAAATTTTTCCCCAATTCATCACAAGAGAAGAAGGAGAAGACAACAAGGATGAAAGTGAAGTCCTTCAATCACACATGCATGCCCTTTTGATTGTGCTTCTTAAGAAGAAAGGAGAAGTAAAATGGAGGGATAGAAAATGAGAGAGCTCCAGCTGAATTTAAGAAGAAAATGGCCAAACGTTGTGCGTGGCTCCTTATACATCAGATTTTCTGGACTTTATAAGAAAGTCCATCTCCTTTTGTGTACTTTCAATTTAAATCTAATGAGGGTCCAACTGCATCAAATAAGGAAAAACAAGTTTTGGATCAACACAAAAGTTAACGAGCTCGACAAAACGAACGTGATGGTATAATATGATGCATGCTTGATGCAAAAATACAATATTTGAAATTACGAAAAAGGCTTCATCTACCTAATCAAGGTCATCAAACCCATCCCAAATTGCCTAATTGCGATCTGAACTCAACCCATTAGACTCGAAAAAAACAAAAAAACAAAAAAAAAACCTTAATCTAAACTCAAACTATACTAATCATACTTATGTATTTTAATACTAGATTAATTAGGTACTAATCATACTTAATTAGCTCGGGTTGGAGTATTACACGTACCTACCCTGAACCCAACTAACTCACTGCCAAACAACCTCTAATTGAAGAAATATCATATTTTAAATTTCTTAGAGTTTTCACATCTCAATATTATTTATACATAAATATCATATTTCAAGTTTCTCAAGTTTCTAGTAAACTTTTAAAACAATTATATTTATTATTTATTTAAAATTTCAATCATGTGTTTTTTAAGAAAGCCACTTATTTTGTGTTCAGTGATTGAGATATTATACGTAGCATCCTTCCTATCGATGATTATAAACTTAAGACTATAGGTTTCTTGTTTTTTGATAAATACTTCTATTTTTATTTTACGTATAAAAATAGATATATGAAGTCAAAATAAATTTAAATGGTATTTTTAAGTATGACTGTTGTTGCCCTAAACACGGGGCATTTTTGTTAGTGCATTATGAGACCAGACACCTATCAATTCTCTACTACTGTATTTATTGAGTTCTTTTACTGAAGCCCCCTATATTTTCACAGTACCTCAAAATGGCTACTGTATTTTGAGATTTTACTAAAAACACAATTGACTACGGTTCACACGAAACAAAAAGCAATAGAATGCCCTATCTTTATTTTTTGATGGATTTGCCGCTACGTGGAGTTTCCATCTGAGTAGAGCACGAAGACATGAGTCACAAGTGAGACGGGTTTTGCCTTCTTTTTTCTCATCTTTTTAATTAAATAAGTGAGAAGGGGCTATTTTACGTTACTCCTTTCTCCTCAATTCCCTGAATCCCTGCTTCCCAAATGTCACTCCCACTGTGCGTGGGATGAAATTTTCATAATTGTTAGGAATTTTTCAGGTTCCAACTAGAGTTTTCTACATCTTGCCAGAGCTTCAGAAGATTAAAAAACATTTCATCAGATAAAACAAAATCTCTCCCTTCAGACCCATAGTTCAAAAAATCCATCAGAAATATAACAAGCTTCAAATTTGCAGAAGGCTAAGAAAAATCCCCTAACATTCTATACAACAAGCCTGCACTTCTTAATCAAAACCAGATGAAATTCTCCAACATTTGTAAACCCAGATGACAAGAAGAAGCAAAACCCATTGACTCCAATATCTGTAAGCGTAAAGGACAAGAGGAAAAACCCATTAAGGAGTCCCCTTGAATAAAAAGGCACAGAAAGAGAAAACATTAAAATTGATAAAAAAAAAAAAAAAAGGAAATCCAGCAACGGCCACCTAAATTCACAGGAAAAGGGACCAAACTACTACTAATAATAATAATATATATTCTTAAATTTTCAGCCCCAAATGTTTCAATTTCCGATGGTTTTCAACCCAAATGAGAAGGTGACGGAAAAAATACTTATACATGAGTGGGCTTCTGTCACGCCCCCAAAATTGGGCCGGATCCAAACCCGGTTCCAGGGGTGTGAGAATTGGGGCCAATTAAAATTTTTCTAAACATAAACAGCACGGGCCCCAATTCCGGGTGGATCGAAGTCCTTCGTGAGGCTATGCTTGGTGATCAAGCAACCATAATCACACGCGGAACTAAAATCCATGCTCATCGTAGACGGATATTACATCACAATAAGATAATCAATCTCATTAATAATAAAATCAGAGTCAAATGCTTCGAAGCATCACAATTAGAGTTAAAATTTCAAAACAACCAAACTTAAATTAATAAACTAATGGCCCAGACATGGCCTTATTACATAATCTAAAGTTTTCAAACTCAGCACCGCACTAGGACACCTCAGATGATGTCATCGGTGCTCCACTCAACAACTCCGCCATCTGGCGGAATTTCCTGCGTCGCCTGACCCTCCGGTTCGGCACCGGCAACGGAACCTAGACACCCAAAAGTAATGGGTCAGATTGACATAATCTGGCAAGAGGGTAAGCTGCAACAATGGATTAATCAACTGAATTAAATGATATATTCATTATGAACCAAAATAAATCAGATGCAAACCCCAATGGCATGAATGCACAGAAACGGGTATTCCCGCGGATAAATATATAGAAACGGGTAAATCCCGCATACAGATAACAGAAACGGGTAGTCCCGCAGATAATAACAGAAACGGATAATCCCGCAAATAATAATAGAAACGGGTAATCCCGTAAATAATAACAGAAGGCACAGCTGCATACTATTATCCACAGTACACGCTGACCCGATGGCGTACGTCCACCTCCGAACTGCAGTCGATCAGATATATATATACAAATATACATACTTACAAATACATACGTATACAGATGCAAAATGAACCATGATATGAAACCCTCAATCCCAACATTCAATCCAATACCATTTTGAGTACTTAAATTTAAAAGTGTATTACGAACGTGTGTCAATTCAAATTATTGAGGGTAAGCACTAATCCACCAACGGTCAAGTTAGATAAATATGCACATGAGAACTAACTCTCTATCACAATGGAAATATGAGTCCACGATGCCGATATACTACTTTTGGTGCCTATCATGTGGTGCATCCCGAACCTCACATTCCCATTCTGCATTTAGTCTAATTCTCATGTGAACATTCAACTAACATTCCTAAAAGACATAATTCATCTAATCCAATTATATATAATTAGTGTGTTTTACAAATTAGGTAAAAGATGTTCAATTTCTGAATCCAAAGTTAAATCAAGTTACGATCAAAAGGGGAAAGAAAATAATTAATTCCTTAATATCATTGTTGTGTACAAATACACATTATCATTTTATACAAAACAGAAGGTACAAATTTCGGATCCCAATTTGAAATCTAACTCAATTAAGATTCCAATTTAAAATTATAAATACATTCTATTTACGGTTTAATCGCTACCAAATACATTTTCAGTTTATTTCAATCAACCTAAGTTAACACTAATCAAAATTTCATAATTCTCAATTAAGTTTATAAATAATCCAAGATAAGTTTCTAATAACATCAAATTAAAATTAATTTAATAAAACCTAATCTCCATTAAAATACTAAACCATTAATCAAAATATAACCTTTTAATTCTTTATAAGAAGCAATATTATGTATAAATATATATATTAATAATATATATTTTTTTTTGAAAAGGAACTGGGCTAATGGGCCCAGACCCGTACCCGGGCCCAAGCCAGCCAAGCCGGGCCCAGCCAGCCAAGCGGCCCAGCCCGCCTGGCCTACTGCCAGGCGGCAGATGTTACCCAACAGCAACTGCTGCCAGGGGCAGCGGCTGCACAGATAGATTTTTTTTTTTTTTTTTTTTAAACATCATCAATCTCCCTTATAATTTTTGGAAGAAAATCAAATCACACTATTACCCTCTAAAAGCCATTAACCCAACAAGAAGAAGTCATGCACAAAGTGTGTAAATCAACAAGCAACAAAAACATATTGCAAGAACCAAAAATCATTGTTTTAGCTATCCACTTGCCTGGATCTTGAAGCCAAAGTAGATCTGAAGATCAAAGCTTGGAAGAGCCCACCTTGGTTTCCCCCTTAGAGAGCCTCTAGGGTTTTGGTTGCAGAAGAAAAGAAGAGGGTTGGGGAATGGGGGAAAACCCTAAGAGTAGAGTTTATATAAAAGAGGGGGTTTTTCTAAATTACAAAGAAGGGCCTCCTGCTTTCTAGTGGGTTTTGAGAAATTTCAAAAAAAGTCCTCTGGCCTAAAAGGGTCCATTAACTCAGGCCCCACTTGTGTTAAATCAATCTATCTGACCCTCTTAACTCAACTCAAACCCGACAAATGGTGTGGCCCAATATAAAAAAATTCGGGACATGACAGCTTCTTACTTGAAAGTAAGCCTGTCATGAGCAACATTTGCCACTCATGAATACAATAAATTAAATCCCACTAGTGAATACGAGGAATTAGCAATGTTTGCCACAAAGGAATTAGCGGCAATGTTTCTCCTCACTATATATTATGTGAATGCTTATGCGAAACGTATAAATGAAGGATCGGCTTGAGGGATATTTGTTTTTAGTTGTTCTTGGGAGTAAATTTGTTCAAAAATAAAGAACTAGATACTATATATAAAAAAAAGTTAGTTACTCCATGAACCTCAGTCAAGGGTGTTTTTAGTAAAAACTCAAACTACAGGAGCCTTTTGTGATTTTGTGATAACATTGGGTTTTTTTGCAAGAACACTTATTTATTTGCATGCATGCATTCATTCTGTAATTTTTAGAGTTGCAAAAGGTTTGTTGTTGAAATATCACTATATACATAAAATTAATCAACTCTAAATCGAAAATTTCCTAGATCAAAAAATTTTCATTGATAATGTAAATATGAGTCCAAAATAAGTAGAGATAAGATTTGCTTGGTAGAATTTTGTGAATTAGATTAGAAGTTAAGTCTACTAAGAGTTTGCATGCACAAATAACCATAAGAAAATAATATATAAGAGAACAGAATCTTTCATCTGCTATAATATTCTACTTTTACTTTCATTTTTATCATATTTGTGCTTTTCTTAATGTAAATTTAGACAAAAGATCAAGATATATGAAAATCAATTTGGTTTTATATTAGGGAGGTCAATTGTAAAAGTTAATCTTCTTGCTTGAGAAATTAAGAAAGATGCTGAATGAAAAGGAAATTAAACTTACATATGGTCTTTATTGATCTAGAGAAAGCCTACAATAGGATATCTAGAGATTTATTTGATGGTTTTCAAATAAAAGGAGTGTTCCAAGAGATTATATTAAAATCATTAAAGACATGTATGAAGGAGTAGTGATAAATATAAAAACTATCTTTAGACGGAAAGCTGAGTTTCCAGTGACCATACGTTTGCATCAACGGTCAATCTTACGCCATTGTATCTCACACTAATTATCAATGAGTTAATTATTCATATTCAAGATGAGGTAGCTTAGTATGTGTTGATTGTATATGATATAATACTAGTGGATGAGTGAGAAATGACATAAATACAAAACTTGAGAGATGAAAGGAGACTTTAGAATTTAAGGGCCTTAGAATCTAGGGTTTTAAAATAAGTCGAGCAAAGATAGTATATGTGGATTGCAACTTTAGTGAGTATATATAAAGAGTTAATATCCTGTGAGAATTGAAGTGGAGATATACGTCTAGAGTGCCTTATGATTGGTGTGTGCCAACAAGATTAAAGGGAGATTTTACGGAATAACAATCAGACTATTTTTTACTTATAGAACAAAAGGTTACCAATCAAGAACTAATACAAGCACAAAATGAGTGTGATAGAGATGAAAATTCTTAGGTGAATGCATGAAAAGACTAGGAAGGAATGACTCAAAAATGAGTGCTTTGAAAAGTATTTACGGGTCGCATGATTAGGTGAGAAAATAAGATAAACTCATTCGAGATGAATTGGAGATGACTAATACACAAAAACAACACCGATGAGGACAAGTTTTTGTGTAGGTTGATGGCCCACCAAATGAAAGTTGTAGATCAAAGAGAATGGAGATGGTAGTAGTAATGTTGGATTTGAAGAAGTGCAACCTACTTAAAAATTTTTCTTAAGATAAATTGAATAAAGAAACATAATTCATATAGTCAACCCCAACATAATTACTTTCAGAATGATATAAATTATTATATCCTTTCAAAAGGACATTAGACGATAAGAATGGAGATTTTCAAATTCATGATTTTCAAAAACAAATTTCAAGTTTATTTTAAAGAAAAAGAAAGGGATCAAGATACTTTACTTAGTTCGGCCAAGCTTAAAATATATCTGTGTATGTTATAAAATAAGAGAACCAATGGAGAGAAAAAGAACGATATCTTCTTGTTATTGATAGTTGTGTACATAATGAAGGGGGAGGAGAGTCTTATTTATAGAATAAGATTCCTTTCTCCCTAACGAACCTAATATAATAGGACTCTAACCCTAAGTGATCTCATCATCTCATGTGGGTCCCAATATGGGCATCCACCTATGGTAATACATCTCATAACACTCCTCCTTAGATGACTACAATTTAATGACAGCTGCCTCATTAGAACCTTGCAAAGAAAAAATTCAATGGGATAGAAACTAAAGCGAAGGAAAAACAATTCAATGTTTACATTGAATTGGTGTTGGATGTGCATAATTCTGCCTTGTTTTAATCTTAACTTGGAAAACCCAGTGGGATAAAATCTAGGAAAGGAAAAAGAGTACAATGCATATATTTCCTAGGTAGCATGCTTCAAGATGCTTCCCCATGATCAATTACTACCCCTGAAACAATAACATTTACATTGTTTGATGATAGACTCTACGCATGCCAATCTCATATACAGGTTTTTTTGAATGTTGATTTTGGTAATAACTTGGTAAACACATCAGTCAGGTTGTTGTTTAAACAAACTTGCTTGACTTCAATTTCATTGTTCTTATGAAACTCATATGTGAAGAAAAACTTTGGCATAATGTGCTTCGTTTTGTCTCCTTTGGTATATCCTTCTTTAATCTGTTAAATACATGCTTCATTCTCTTCATAGATAATGCTTAGGGTATCCGCACTATGAAACAATTAACAAGAACTACGAATATGCTAAATCAAATATTTTAACCATATACATTTCCTCCTCGCTTCATAAAGGGGCTAAAATCTCAGCATGGTTAGAAAAAGTAGTTACCAAAGTTTATTTAATAAAACGCCAAAAAATTGAGGTATTACCACTAAGAAATATATAACATGTCTGTAATCGACCCTCATGAGGATTAGAGAGATAACCCGAATCTGCATAACCTAAAAACTTGGGATCTTTATAATTAAAAGAATAAAATAAACCTAAATCAACTATTTCACATAAAAATCATAGGATATATTTAATATCAATCCAGTGCCTTTGGGTTGGTACAAAATTGTATCTGGCAAGCAGATTTGCTAAAAATGAAATATCGGGTTTAGGGCATTGTGCTAAATACATTAGAGTATCAATAGCACTCAAGTATGGCACTTCAAGACCCAATACTTTTTCATTTTCCTCGCTACGATGATATGGATCTTTCTTTATATCTAACGACCGAACAACCATGAGAGTACTTAGTGGATCTGCTTTGTCCATACCAAAACGTTTTAAAACTTTATCACTATAATTAGACTGATGGACTAATATCGCACTAGGAATTCTCTTGATCTGTAGGCCAAGACAAAATCTTATTTTCCCAAGGTCTTTCATTTCAAATTCTCTTTTTATATAGTTTGCAGTTTTCTCAAGCTCTTCTAGAATCCTAATTAAATTTATGTCATCTACATAAACTGCTAATATTGTGAATCCTTTTAAGGATTCTACAAAGATCCATGGGCAAATAATATTGTTTTCATTCCCTTCATTAGATTAACAAACATTCACTAAGATGAATGTACTATATTCTTTTGAAATGCTTTAGGCTGTACAATGAACACCTTGATTTGATTGAGTACGTACTCTTTGACTTTACTTCAGGCATACCAAATCCTTCCGGGGTTTTCATGTATATGTCTGGGTATGTTTTCAGTCTAATGTTTCTGTAGAAAAACTTATGCCACTAGTCATGCCTTATATCTCGTAATTTCATTCTTTTTTCTCACAAACACTCATTTGTAACCTATAGGGTTAACACATTGTGAGGTTTGAACTATAGCTCCTAACACATCACGTTTATTAAGAGACTTTAACTCTATTTTTATGGCACTTTTTCATTTTGGCCAATCTTCCCTTTGTTGATATTCATTTATAATACATGGTTCTACATCCCAATCATCATTTCCTTTAATATATGTGTAGCTATCACATTTTCAAATATGTCATCGATAACTATTTCTTTTATATTTCATCTCTCTTAATCAGCATAAACTATAGAGATCTTGTTATTGTTTGGTACCATTGCCTTTTCAGAGGCTTCCGAAGTCTTTTTCAAAAGTCATGTCTTTTCTAGGATATTAATTTCTTTGAAAAATTTAGGGAGAGTGGCTTTTGCTATAACCTTTTCTTGAGTAAAATGGTAAACCTCTTCAAGAATGTACGATTTTTTATAACCTCTTTAGGAGTGTACCTCTTTTGGAGAATTATTGAGATATGATTGCTAATTTTTCTTCTTTCGAGAAGCTAAGTCCTTGGAACCTATAAGTCTACCATTTTTGGATTTTGTTCTACAGGAACATTAATTCGTGCAGGTGTATTCATAACCGATACATGTGACGTAGTTACTTTTGTTGTATCATTAAAAGCATCAGGTAATTCATTTGTAATTTTTTGTAAGCGCACAATTCTACGCACTTTATTCTCATATTGTGATATACAAAGATCTAGATAAGACAAAGTGGGAGTATTCCACATTAATTCTTGTCATTTTTCAAGAACAAATTGTTTCAACTGGAATAATATGTTCTTCAAAAATTCTCTTATCTTCCCCTAATGATGGGAAGACTGTCTCATCAAAATAACAATTAGTAAAATGAACAGTAAATACATCTCCTATCATTGGTTCTAGATATCAAATAATTGGGGGTGAATCATAACCAATATAAATTTTCAATCTACGTTGTGGTTTATGCAGGTCACGAACCTGAGTTATTAAGTCTTATATACTTAACAGGATGCTTAGAGAAGTATACCATAAGTTTAATAATTTGTACTAATAGGCAGGTAAAAGCGATAAAAGTAGGCAAACATCCGACCAACAGGTAGAGGCATCAATCAAAACCATAAAAATACCTAAAAGGTCTACAATGGGATTTATGGGTTCACAAATATCACCTTGTATCCTCTGCAGAAAGGATGGTTAATTGAAGATTCTTTAAAAAAACGCCCAAAAGAGTTATCAATAATTTGCCTTAACATAGTACCCCAACGTGGCCTAATATATCATAGCAAAGCAATAAAGTCTTGGCATTGCTAAGATTCAGGCTTAATTTAAGCTTCTAACTTGACTTTGTCATTTTTCTCATAACCGAATGCGATTCAACATTGGAAATTTTTGTGTAATATAACCCTAAGAAGAATGCAATTAATTTTTCTAGTCTTAACTACTGGCTATCAATACTAGTAATGATGCACAAATAACTTTAGTTACCTTCACTTATAGTTTCTTCAAGAACTGCTAAAAAATGATGCATCTTTAATGTATATGTGGGTACCATTTGATAATATTTTATAAACTCTGCTAGAGCATTCAATTATTTGTATAGATCCAGTTAAGGTTAATACCTTGCACAAATTAAACACCAACTCTAAGAAAAACTTCTACTTTTTCAATATAGTGTATGTTGTGACACTATGTACCAAATATTACCTTCAATTTTATGCATTTCATGATCCATACCTCAAGAAATAATAAACTAACATAACTATTTAGTAACATAATAACAATAAAATTGAAAACAACTAAACTATTCACCATTTAAAGAAAATATAATATCCAAACAAAAATACTGGAGATAAAAGAATAAGTCTCAACATCTAATAAAATATCTGAAAACTAAACTCAAGAGTCAAACTCATAATAATAATTGTAGGTCTTCTAGACCATGCTTGGCAGTTCTTCCATTTTAGAATCAAAATACCTTGTTAATCACCTCTCCTAGGGTGGTTATTTTTATCGCTACCGAAGGAACTATTATATATACCTCTTCTAGAGGAATAATTATATCTAACTCTTTAATGGCATCACTAAGTTTTTCGAATGTGTAGATAATAATTTAACAATAACAATCATAAAAAGTAGAACTTTGTGCTCTTAATATTCAATAACAAAATGTCACAACCTGCCATGCCCCGATCCCAAGAATTGGGGATTTGCGTGGGCCCCCAAGGCGTGGATACGTAATCCCGTAGTAATCAATGCCCTGAAGAATTGTGCACGGATTCCTATAAGGGAGATTCCACATGAACGTGTGAGGTATGAAAACACACGTAGGAATATAATTCATCATAAACGAACTCCTGCAAAATACTCTACAAAGATCAAGAGCAAAACAAGAGAAACATACTTCCAAACATTCTAGATAGAGATAGATATATATATATCAGTGCTTAAAACTTAAATACAAGTCGTACAGTCCAAACTACTACTTAACGAAATTGGGTACAAAAGGTTCAATTTGCGCATTTCCAAGGTAAACCAAAAGTGTGACTATAAGATCTCCAGAATCGGCGCACTCCGTAGGATAATTAATAAAAGACATCGCCATCCTTCCATTCATTTATACCCCGAGGTACCGTTGGGGCACTCTCCGGGGGCACGTCAACACCCAAGTGAGGATTGGGTTTTGCACCTACAATACCAAGGGTAACACTGTTAACATGACGCTTAAGCAAGTACCGAGGCATAGGAAACTAGTATGGCATGATGTATCAAATAAACTCGACAGTATGCATTAATCCAAGAGAGGACTGATAGTTTAACAGACATATGGTGTATGAGTCGCAATGAATGAGGAAATTACACTTAAACATTGTACATACTGATGACAACCACGACGCTTTATTCTCCCAAAAGGGAGTGTACATACATACGTATGGGGTCGCTAGGAGATCAAGCTAGCTTCCCGAGGAGCGTCGATAACTCCTCCGTAAACTACTGCAGTAATGACATACATATACTCAAAGGACTCAAACTAAGTGGTGCCGACTCGGATTCAATCATATTAGTCATAGCATACATATGGAATATCAGTCTAAAAGTGTAATTAATCATCGAAACAGACGGATGATTAAACGAAGCATATGCATATGAGCTACAAGGCTCGAACCTTGACTATACCCTTGGCTAGCAAGCACACACTCAGTAGAAGCTGTGGCTTGTCAGACACGCACTTGTTAGAAAGTCAGGCCTAAATTACCTCGGGGTTTGCCAGAGGAAGTGAATCCGATAACAATCATGCTGAAGGTGATGTATGTTAGCAAGATGAAAGCATTCGGGTGAAGTAAGTATCCACGAAATCACTATCTGCCTTGTATTAGGTAACCGACGATCCCCAAGGACATTCAATACAATGTATTCATAAGACGTTCGGTGTCATTATGTTACCGCATCTTGGTATTACCTCATATGCATACAGGACACCCCTTCCTATGCCAACATCCATGACTTGCCATTGGGTGATTATCTGGAAAATCATTTATTTTCTCCCACATGTGCATGCCAGTGGACCCGTGTGGAGGTATGAAGGGTGCCAATACTAAGCCCTACAAGGTCATTGAGGGTTTCCAATATCCTACATTCACTGGGTTCTTACGGCTTAGCCGTATACAAGGTTACGGCTTAGCCAAGTGGCTCGAATTCCTTTTTAGATTTTAGGCGCAGTTATGACTTAACCGTATGTTGGCCTACGGCTTAGCCGTGCTAAGCCCACAGCTAAGTTACGGTCAGGTTAGGGAGTAGCCGCAGTGCATTTCACGGTGCAGCCATGTGTAAGCCGTAGAAGACATGGGTCTTTTGAGCTCTTTGGAAAGCTCGCCGTAGGAAGGCTTACGGCTTGGATATGGGTTGGACACGACTTAGCCGTAGTGAAATTCACGGCACAGCCGTGGGTGAGCCGCAGCACAAAAACCCAATTTGTTGCTCTCGGGACTCTGAGCCGTAAATTCTCACGGCTTAGCCGTGGCTTCGCCGTAAGCTTCAGAAATCTAAAGTTGGTTCTGTTGCTCCGTTCAGTTCGGAATCAATCCAGAACTTAACTTATGAAAAGTGTTTGTGACTTAATTGAAGTGTCCCTAAAGGTATTCGACACTCACAGACCCTCTTATTCCGTTTTGATCATCCTAAGTCAACCCATGCCCCACTTGCATACCATTAAACTGTGGAAAATGGCTGGAATTTGGAGAATGTAAGGAGCTAACTCAATAGTCAATAACTTAATCATACATGCATCACATATGACTCAAATACTTACCTTTTACCAGCGTTAACCCTCCCCTCAACTCTTTCTTGTTGTATGCCCAGGGAACTTCCAAATCAAAGTGGGCACTCTTTCGTTTAAAGGAGATGAATTCCAGTGGGCCGTCATACAAGCCTGAAGGTGAAGGTATGTGGAGCCGAATCCTCCTTCATGCAAGGCTTCAAGGGTTGAGATGGAGAGGAGGAAGAGCAAAGATGGCGACTTCGAACGTTCCAGAGTGAAAAGTGAGGAGAAACATTGGTTTCTCCCTCTTTAAATCAAAGTTTTCTATAGTATTGCATGCAAGCCCAATTATTCCCGAGAAATTACGATTTAGGTCAAATGGGCCCCTATTGAGCTAGGATGAGTCAGACCAAGTCATACCCAATATGAAAAATGATCTACATGAAAAATTACATGAAGGGCAATGGGTTGAAGTGCCCATAGGGTGCAAGAATAGTTACAATAAGGCCCTTAACCACTTAGACAAGGTTCGAACCCGACCCATCTACTGACCTCGACTCGAACCCAATAGTTTTGAATTAAATTAGCCTTAGTAAAGTTTACTTAGTATAAACAAGATTAATTAATGGAGATTAAGGTTAGTGGGATCCGGGTCCTTACACAACCCAAGCCCAAGAAATCGGGAATTAGGAGAAAACCTAATCAGTAACACACGTACTCCCGTATATGTACCCAGAAACTTGGTATAGGTGCACATATACAAGGGATCTATCACAAGTGTAATCATTGTATGCGGAAGCTGTAGAGATTATCAGTGCACAAAAGAGCATAAAAAGAATACAATAAACATAATCACTGGGAAAATAGGTATCAAAATAACTACAGAAGAGAATACACAATGACACGATGGATACATATACAATTGATAAAATACTAGCATGCAGCAAATGGGAAGTGCGAAATGTGAGGTGCACTCTGGAGTAGATCAATCGCACCCACTCCCTGTCCCACTGGGGTCTCAATGATCTCCTCTGAAGTCAGGTTGATCTTTGAGGATCGAAAACTGACTCTGATCCTGAAACACCAAGAACAACGAGTGAGTACGACGACTCAGCAAAGTATAAGCAACATAAAGCTAACACGTGCTGTGTCTAAAACGAATCAGTAAACAGGTAATCATATAAGATTTCAATTTCCATATACTAAGCAAATCGTGCAATGAATAAAACATGCCATATGAGTCAATAACAGAAATACTGTACTAGGTGGCTACTACACATGCCATATTTGCCCTCCGTGGAAAGAGCATACTTATAATGAGAACACTATGGGCTAGATGGGTCTCGGTTTTCTGGGGTCCGAAATCCCCAAGACATAAACTCACTGCAGCGAGGCCATACATACTACGCCAAATTCAACCTTGTTGGGTATCCTAAGGCTGAGGCTGAGTAATGCTTGACGATATCAAATCAAACAAATACTCGAACTTGAGTAGATCATGCGTAACATATCATATCAGACATATAGCATACGTGCATACAATTAAATCATACATACAATGCTCAAGGTCTTGAGACATATCGAACAATCGAACCAATCGAACAAGCGAACTAATCGAACTTACTGTATTAAGTGGCATATGAATATGATGCGAACATGAGCATATGAATTCGATGTGAATATACAGAAGAGTAGAGATCACAATTTAGCCATACGAGATGTCATAGATGAGTAACTTGTCAAAGCTTATCAACTCACATAACTGAAACGGGTAGCATTGAACATGGAAGTCAACTGTTTCCGCCCGGGATTACCCATTGACAGAGCCCATAAGGAATATCCACTTGTTGCCCCGGCGCAAAAAGCACCCCATGCGAAGACGAGGGCAAAACCGAATTCAATATGCAATGCAAATCAAATTATTGTATAGGAATCACGATCTTTTACTAACCAACCCTAACTAGACATCCACTGTTACTAACCGTGCATGATGATATAGTTTTCAGTTATCTGATGTTTGGTTGTTCTTCCTTTGGTGTCTCATTGTCCAAATAAGAGTACCGGGGTCCCTTAAACCAATACCCATAGAGAGCTCCTTAACAAATGGATAACACACATGAACGAGTCACAGCCCTGGAGACCCTTCATGCGATTTCTTACATTCCATTGGGCAAGTCCAAGTTACCTACATTCTAGCTCGAAAGCCCTACAAGGTCTTATATTAAACCTATCCTTTTTATTCATTTCTCTCAGGGTTTTACGGCTTAGCCGTAAGTGAACATACACCTGCCGTAGGCATTTTACGGCTTAGCCGTAATATGCACTGCGGCTCAGCCACAGTTCCCCTTCCTGTTCATCCGCATTTACGGTTTAACCGTATTTTGTTCTACGGCTCAGCCCTATTCTATTCTACAGCTAAGGTACGGCTTAGCCGTAGCACATTGCACGGCCTTAACATGGCTGAATCGTAGAAGGTCATCTGCATTTCAATTCTGACCTACGGCTGGATCACGACTAACCTACGGCTTAGCTGTAGTAGCCCATACGGCTTAGCTAAACCTAAGCCGTAGTTCAAAATGTAATGTTTCACCTCTCTGGATTATGAGCCGTAGATCTCACGGCTCAGCCTTAAGCTTAGCCATAGGTTTCAAAACAGCCTGAAACGCAGACTGTCCGAAAGCACTTGGTTTCTCTTTATAATAGGAGAAAACAGTCACACAAAGGGCCTGTTATACACATACTAACATCATACGTGAATAGTAGCAAAACAATCACGGCATATCAACATGTATTCAACCAATATTTGCTTATACTTACCTTTACTGATGAAGAATCAAGCTTCACTTGTTTCTAAACCCAAAGCGAGATAACCCGGTGCTAGGAATTGGAGCTTGACACCGGCCACTAGCAAAGATGAAAGAAGAACAAAAGGGAGAGAGCAACACAGCACTTCAGCAGAAAGCTGAACAAAGAAAAATGAATAGAAGAAGATAAGAACAACTAAGGCGGTGGCATATATATATTTTAACCATTAGCAACCAGGTCCAAAAGTTATACAAATTACCATTCGAGTCAAATGATTACTTAAACATTTCAAACAACTACAGATAATTCCGAGCCAGTTATGGAAAGTAACAAGCATTATGAAGGACACATGATGAAATCAAGATGATGCCGAAATGACAAATGCAATTAAAATAAAAAATTATGAAAAAGGGCCCGAAACTACCTTATCCAGGTAAAACTCAACCCAACTACCTAGCCAAGACTCCAAGACTCCAAACCTAACCTAACAAGAATAAAACATAAGGACCCAAGAAAATCCTCCAACAAAACACTAACAATAAGCGTAATTTACTACTAAACAGGCTAATTGGGGTCAGGGTGTTACACAAAATATAACGAAGAATCAACTAATTGAAAAGTTAGAACTTCGGGGTTATTAACTGAGAAATCAGAACTTCTGATTCTGTGACTTCAGATTCTTAGAACTGCTAGTTCTATCAAAGATTTAAGTTTCAATCAGAAATTCTAGCTTTGTCAAAACTTCAGATTTAATTTCAAGGCCTTCATATCGATCATAATACTTCGGATCTTTAAAAATCAAAACCTGAAGTTTGATTATGAATATGAATCTAGGCTCATATTCCAAATCTTTGAACTTCTAGTTCCAATTTAGAATAATTCATAGATCCTTGCGTCTGGATTAGAACTTCTGAATCTAAATTAAAATAATGTATGGAACTTCAGGTCTGGGTTATTTATTCGATATAAAACTTCTACTCCTAAATATCATGTGGAACTTCGGGTTTCGATTACTTATATAGAACTTCCAGTTCTATTATATTCAACTATTTCTTCTGCCAATAAATTCATTAAAACTAAAGTTTCATTCATAACTTTGTCGAAGTAATTATGTCAAGCATGCAATGAAATGTAATAAAATATATAAAATTAAAATATGTAGAGAAAAAGAAATAAAAGGTAGAGCTTCAAGTTCTTAACATCCAATCGAAGATAATCGAGAATAAATATGATAAAGAATTGGCCAACTAATGTTAGAACGTCAGGTTTTCAACTTAAGAATCAGAACTGCTAGTTCTGTCAAGACTTCTGGCTTGATTTAGAACTTCACGTTCATAGATTAGAACTTTTGGTTCTGTCAAAGCTTCATGCTTTATAACTTCTATTTCTATCAAGACTTAAGACTTTGATTTTATGGCATAGTATTGATTGATTTCATTTCTGGATCTAAACATCAAAACTTCATATTTGATTAGGAATATGAATATCTGGGTTCATGTTGCAAATTTTAGAACTTCTGGTTCCGGATTAGAATAACCCTCGGCTATTTTGGTCTAGATTAATATAGAACTTCTGGTTTTATTTATGATCCATCAATCTTATTTTAATCTCCCTTTGATAAGAGGCATAAACCATTCATCTACAAATAAAATTCTAACTATATACAAATCTGAAAAGAAATAAAGATAAAAGTATATGAATAATTATTAAACTAAGAAAGATTTAAAAAGAATAAAAATTAGTTGATCATTGAATCTTCCTCCTTTTACTTCTAACGTGTAGATCTGCTTGTGAGCTTTGCGTAGATTTAAACGGATCATCGATCGAACTCTGGACGGCCAAGATATTGTGATTTGAAGTTTTATGGACGAAAATCTTTCTACTTGCATCAGTGCTGCAGCGTGGCTAGCGGCTAACGAATTGCAGCTACTGGCAGCTTGGTGGCTGCTGGTGATGCTGCGCTGAGCCCTTTTTCTTTTTTCTTTTTTTTCTTTTTTTTGTCCAACTATAAGAAGAATAAGAAGAAGAAGAAGAAGAACTTTCGTGCTAATAATGCATTTTAAAATAAGAGAACCAATATAGAGGAAAAGAGAGAGATCTTCTTACTATTGAGAGTTGTGTGAATATGAAGAGAGAAAAGAGTTTTATTTATAGAATAAGATTGCTTATTCCCCAAGCAACCTAATATAGCATGACTCAAACCCTAAGTGATCTCTTTATCTTATATAGGTCCCAATGCAAGCTTCCACCTATGATAATTCATCTCATAATAGTGCACAGTTTTGTCACAAACTTAAATTGCCAAAATCCCATTTTTGAACTCCAATTCATTCTAGCAATGCCCATTCCATTCTCTAGATTGGATGTAGTCATGCAAAAATGGTGTGAAAAGATTCGTTTATGACCAAACTACATCAATTAATCATTGGAAGCACTCACTCATGCATCACATCTGTGTAAATAAAGTGAGAAAATGGGTGTGTCAATGTAATTGTGTATTTTTTTTCAACCCCAAATTTTAACATGAGCTGGAGAGATAAAAAGCTTCTACTGGCACTCAAAAAATTTTTCTCCCCACTCATCATTTCCAAAAAAAAAACAAAAAAGAAAACCCATGAAATTACCCAAATGCCCCCACCCTCTTCTCTCCCCACTCACTTTCCCTAGCTCCCCCTCCTCTCTCCTCTTCTTCCCCACATCCCCTACTATTTTGCCCCTCCCTCTCCATTCCCCTCTCTCCACCTAGCGATCATGGAGAGAGGGGGAGGGAGAGAGAGAAGAGAAAGGAATGAAGGACGGAGGGTAGGGAAGAAAGAGAACAAGGAGAGACGGAGAGGGAAACAAAAGAGAAAGGACTGATGGGTGGGGAGGGGCTGGGGAAAGAGAAAGGAGGGGGAGAGAGAGAGAGAAAGAGAAAGAGAGAAGGAGAGAGGGAAGAGAGATGGGTGGAGGGGTGGGGAGAGGTGGAGTAGAGAGGGACTATAGAGCGAGAGAGAGGGACACTAGAGGGGGAGGGAAAGGAAGAGAGAGAAAAGACAGGGAGGGAGGGTGGAGGGTGGGAGGAGGGAGGCGGTGGGGAAGAAAGATAACACAGAAAGGGGGAGGAAAGGAAGAGGGAGAGGGGTAATCTCCCTCTGCCGGAGCCACCGATTGTTGTTGGAGGAGGAGGGGGAGATGGGGAAGGGGAGGAAAGAGTAGGGAGAGTTGGGGAAGTTAAGTGGGAGAGAAGAGGGTTGGGGCGTTTGGATAATTTCACGAGTTTTCTTTTGTTTTTCTTTTAAATGATGAGTGGGTTGAGAAATCTTTTGAGTACCTGTTAGAAGCTTTTGGAGAGATATTAAACAAAACCACACCTGAGTAACACATCATCAACACATTCACCCTTTATTTTACTCTTTTGACTTGTGGGCCCTATAAAAAAAGATATAAACCGTTTAGACTCTTTAAAAGCCAAATATGGCCAGGGCTTAAATTTCAATCGTCGATTCATCACAAATTTTGAGATTCATGCAAAAATTTCAAACATTAAAATTTACAGTTCTAAACTTCTATGGGGATCATCTTCAAGATCTAAACCATTCATCCTCTTTAGAAGGGAGAAAATGACTACGGGGTGAAATTATACATCTTAACTCTTCATGGATTTTAAGAAATTATCAAAAAAGAATGCAATCATTGAATTTTTTTTCCTTTTTTTAAAGTACCCCAGCCTTGAGGCGTGGGGACCCTAGTCCTTTAGTGAAGGAGCCCTCCAATGAGGGTAGAAAACCTTTGGTGAGGTGACGAAACCCTCTAGTAGGGGTCTAAAAATGAGCAGGCTTCCCAAGCATGGCACGGCCTAGCCCACAAAAAAGCAAGTCGTGGCCTAGCAAGGCCTGGCCCATGGTTTAACCATGTCGTGCTTGGCCAGAGCCGTTACGCTGTAACATGGCATAGCCAGGCCCTGCCACTGAATTGAATGATCAAAAGAACAAACCCAACCAACCCTCACAACTAAATAGCGGTCAACTAGAGGGTTTTATTTCATTTTACCCCTTTCTAAGTCTATAACTACCTCATCCCCCTCATTTCTCAACACTCATTACAAACTTTTTTAAGCTTTCTATTTCTCTATAGCTCTCTAATCTCTCTCTAAGGTATCCCTAAGTTCTCTAACTTCATTTTCCATCTCTAAGTCTCTATGGCACCAAAAAATCCCTTTAAGCTCTCAAAGGCTAAGAATTTTGTGGGTCATAAAGACACTGGAGCCTGGAGGTGAATTATTGAAAGATCTCTCTCTCTCTTTCTTTAAGCTCCCAAGGTATTTATTAATTTAAATTTTGAGATTTTAATTAGTATATATATTTCTTTAAGCTCCCAAGATGGGACTAAACAATAAGTCCCATCTTCTACCATCTCTTATATAAATTATCACAACAAGCATAATATTTATAATTTTTTATTCTTACTTTTTCAAACTTTATTTTTGAAAATTGACTAGACCATCAAAACCCTTCAACCTAGACCTTAGCTTAAATGATGTTGATCCAGAATATTTGGATTGAAAACAAGAAAATGTAGAGAGCAATGCTCCAAATGTAGCCCAAACAAAATGTACGTCTGCTAGAAAGAAAAAGAAAAACTTCTGGAGTTTAGAAATATTTTGAAATAATAAAAGTTACTAACCCCACAAGAAAAGACAATGGAAAAGACATAATGTAAATTTTGTAAAGAACATTACAGCTATAAGTCAACAAGTGGCACTGACCATCTTATTAGACATGTGAAATCGTTTATGCCAAAACATACCAAAAGTAATCCAAAGGCAAGGGGTAGTGGGGTTCAAACTCAACGTGTCAAATTGCTTCTAGTGATAGTTTAGGGGTTTTTTCAATATAGCCTTTCTAATGCTATATACAACTTGTAAAATTTATTGTAATTAATTAATTAATATTTTAAATTTCTAAAATGAGTTATTTCAAGAGTGTATAAATAAGGCTTCACTCCCTTGTTTAAAATGATTTCTCGAAATACTGCACAAAATAATCAAGTAAAATGTTTTAAAAAGAAAGAGATAATTTAAAAACTGCTCTTCTAAAACATATCAGAAAAAATTAAGATTAACTTCAGAGCTATCAACATCTAAACTAAATGTTAGGTATATTGTGTCATGCCCTGAACCCGAGAATTGGAGATTAATGGGGGTTCCGAGGAATGACATACGTACCCGTGACAATTCGTGCCGTGACTAGACACGTGCGAACAGTCACAAGGGTGATCCCACAGGTACGTATGAGGAAAATCCGCAAACACGTATTATTAATATAAGTCATTTAAACGGAAACCTAGAGATTTCACCTGCATACTGTTGACCTATAAAAATTGCAAATACTGCAGCGAAGACACCTCATCTTAGCTTAATTTAGGCTACAGAGGTTATTTGCAGATCCTGGAGAATCACTGTGAGAACCGGCATTCTTACATGTCAAAGTGATGATATGCTATGCTCTGTGGATCCCTGTGCAGAGTGATATCCCATGAAGATCAAGGTAGCTGGAACTCTCAGAGGAAGTTCAAATTTCGGGTTGAACTGACATCATCGAACTCAAAAGCCACAAGCATGTCAGCCTGAGGTCAGTCCCCCCCCCCCCCAAGCCAGGGGGTCACTGACCAAAGTCCCGCTTCCCGATGTCCAAAATTGATGAAATTTGGGCACGAAGCTTCAGTCATGCTCAAAAGATACTTTGCAAATTTTTAAGTCGAAAAGACTCCGTTTGGTCTAAATTTCATTACATGTCAGCTTAGAGAACAGTAATCCCGAATTTGGGGGTCACCAGCTAAGATCTTACTTCCAGAAAGCCAAAGCAGATAAAATTTGGAACGAATGCTCAAAGAATGCCCCAAGTTATTCTCCCAAAGTTTCGAGTCAAGTGGAGGCTGTTCGGATAAAAAACAGGCTAACTATCTCAATGCGGAGTGAATAGTGACCTAACGCATGCAATGAATATGCCACTGTTCGAAATCCTACTTCCTCAAATCCAAACTGCATGAAATTTGGATGAATATCCAAGATGTTCTTGACGTCAGTCCCTCCAAGTTTCAAATCAAACCGAGGTCATTTGGGCTTCAAACAGCTAAAACAAGGGCCCACTGTCATAAAAAAGTCAACTAGAGAGTTAACCAAGTTCAGGTGGTCAAACAGAGCTCAAAATTCTGTGACACACTCAAAATAGTGTCAAGAAGCATTCCTCCAAGTGTCATGGCGATTGGACACCGTTTGGGCCCCGAATAAGCTGAAACAAGCCACATATGCAAAAGTTCAAGAATGGGCCTTGGGAGTGACCGGGGCCCACAAACAAAAGGAGTTGACCAAGTTCAGGTG
Organism: Sextonia rubra; assembly: GCA_037013555.1. Lineage (NCBI taxonomy): Eukaryota > Viridiplantae > Streptophyta > Magnoliopsida > Laurales > Lauraceae > Sextonia > Sextonia rubra. The sequence goes on from JASUAD010000001.1 coordinate 60,851,914, forward strand.
GTCAAACAGAGCTGAAACTTCTGTGACACACTCAAAATAGTGTCAAGAAGCATTCCTCCAAGTTTCATGGCGATTGGACACCATTTGGGCCCCGAACAAGTGGAAACAAGCCACATGCAAAAGTTCAAGAATGGGCCTTGGGAGTGACCGGGGCCCACAAACAAAAGGAGTTGACCAAGTTCAGGTGGTCAAACAGAGCTGAAACTTCTGTGACACACTCAAAATGGTGTCAAGAAGTATTCCTCCAAGTTTCGTGGCGATTGGACACCGTTTGGGCCCCAAACAAGTAGAAACAAGCCACATATGCAAAAGTTCAAGAATGGGCCTCGGGAGTGACTGGGGCCCACAAACAAAAGGAGTTGACCAAGTTCAGGTGGTCACACAGAGCTGAAACTTCTGTGACAAACTCAAAATAGTGTCAAGAAGAATTTCTCCAAGTTTCGTGGCGATTGGACACCGTTTGGGCCCCGAACAGACGGAAACAAGCCACATATGCAAAAGTTCAAGAATGGGCCTTGGGAGTGACTAGGGCCCACAAACAAAAGGAGTTGACCAAGTTCAGGTGGTCAAACAGAGCTGAAGCTTATATGAAACATTTAAAATAGTGTCAAACAACATCTCTCCAAGTTTCGTGATGATTGGACATCATTTGGGCCTCAAACAATGGAAAATAGACCGCATATGTAATGTTCCAAAAGTGGGCCTTGTCCGTGACCGGGGCCCAATTAATGAAAAAGTTGACCAACTTACTGAAGTCAAAACGGGCTGAAATTTTTATGACATGCATAAAATAGTGTCAAGAAGCATCTCTCCAAGTTTTGTGGCAATCGGACTTCATTTGGGCCCAAAACAGATGACAATGGGCCACATACGCGAAAACCTGAAATTGGGCCTCTTCCGTGACCCAGCCTGCGGTCACGGACCTTCAAAAGATGTTTCCCACGATTTTGGGCAGTTTCCCTCCACTCCTCTTCGAAATCCAACTCCCCACAACTGCTATTAACTCCCCAAAACTGCACAAAACTGATTGGGAGTCTATAAAAGCTTCAAATTTTGAAGGAAAAAAAGGAGGAACACATACACAAAGAAGAAAAGAGAAGAAATCAAAGAAAGAAACACTTAAAGCAACAAAGAAGCAAACTCCAGTAGCACTTCCACAACCATTCCCACCTTCTTTTCACAGTTTTGAAGGTGAGGAAGAAAATTCAGAAGAAGAGAAGGAAGTGGAATCACCAAAGTTCATGCTATGTTCATACGTCGGCAATTTCTGAGAGGATGACATTGTCACCTCCGTTTCTCTTATTCGTAGGGCCTCTTAGCCATCGCAAGAGTTGTGAAAGAAGTCTCTCTAGGCCTCATTTTGTTCCTTGAATATGATAGGTTCAAAATGACACAACTCCGGCTTTATATTTGCCCATTTCGGACTTGAAACAAAAACGCAGTCCGTAAGCATAAATGATGAGTTACAGAGGTTTCGATTGATTCCATGGTTAAATGTGATCTTCTTGATGGTTGTCCACCACTCCAATGTCATGAAAATGGAGTTCCAATACTTGAAAGAAGTTTCAAGAAAGAACCAGCGTGAACAGCACAAAAAACGAAGGCAAACAGTGACTTCACGGCCACTGTCTGCCAGTGACCGTGACCCACGGTCATTGGCAGGTTCCAATGACCGTGGGTGAGTCACGGTCACTGGAAGGCCCCAGTGACCATGGGTGAGTCACGGTCACTGGAAGGCCCCAATGACCGTGGGTGAGTCACGGTCTCTGGAATAGGGCAATGACCGTGGGTCACGATCACCCCCCAATTTTTCCTCTTTTTCACATTTTTTTTCCACCTTATGTACATTTTCTTGTAATTTCCAAATTAAGATCACATCTAAGACTTGAGGGAGGGGTTGTAAATTTTCAAAATGCATGTAAACAACCTACATCCCCGCTGTCAAGGCACTTGAACCCATGTAAACAAAGGGAAATTAATGATGAACTGTAATTATTTCTCATTTTTCTTAACGCTTGAAGTGCGTGAATGTCGGACCTTGATTCCGTAATTTATTTTCCACGCCTACTTTTTAAGCGCGATCACATACATATCATAAGCATCTACAAAACATTCATTTCAATTCATTAAATAGACAAGTCTGTTAATTAACCCGACTACATGCATAGATATAGAAGTCCATGATAAAATACAAATAAGTCCAATGCCAAGATGACCCTAAGTCCAATCCCAAAATGATCATTGTTGCGCTCTATCGAGGAGAATCACGAAAAGATGTCTTCCTCGTTCCACTCGTTTATGTCCCGAGGTTCTGATCGCGCTAAAAATGACGTGGAAATGTGTAATGGATTCAGTGTCCAACATTCCCGCACTTCAAGCGTTAAGAAGAATGAGAATTAATTACAGTTCATCATTAATTTTCCTTTTGTTTACATAAGTTCTAATGCCCTGACCGCGGGGATGCAAGTTGTTTACACAAGTTTTCAAAGTTTACAACTCCTCCATCAAGTCTTAGATGTGATTTCAATTCAAAAATTACAAGAAAAGTGTACATAAAGTGAAAAAATGTATAAAAAAAAAAAAGAAAAAGGGGGGCGACCGTGACCCACGGTCACTAGCACTTTCCAGTGATCATGACTTACGGTCACTGGCACCTGCCAGTGACCGTGAGGCCACTGTTTGCCTCCGTTTTTCGTGCTATTCATGCTGGTTGTTCTTCCAAACTTTTTCAAGTGTTGAAACTCCCTTTCATGACATCTTGGGGTGTTGGATGACCATTGAGAAGATCGAATTCGACTATGCAATCGATTGAAAACTTTGTAATTCATCATTCTTGTTTACGGACTATCTTTTGTTCAAGTCCGAAGAGGGCATCACAGGAAGCCAAAGTGTGTCATTCTGAACCTATGATTTTCAAGTAACAAAATGAGACCCAAGGGGCTCATTCACAACCTCTGTAATAGTCAAGAAATCCCCCCCGAATGAGAAAAACAAAGATGACAATGTCATCCTTCGAATAATCGTTCCTGCATGTACATAGTGTGTTATGTAATTACCCCACCCTTCTCCTCTTCCTCTGAATCTTTTTGCTCACCTTGGTGACTAAAAAAGGAAAGGAATGGTCGTGGGATGCTGCTTTTCTTGCTTGAATGCTCTTGCGTTCGTTCGATTCTCTCTTTTTCTCTCCTGTGTATGTTCTCCTGTTTCCTTCAAACACTATTCTTTTTAAAGAGGCCCTAGGTGGTTTTTGGTGGTTCTTGGGAGTTAAGGGGAGTTGTGGGAAGTTTGATTTAGAAAGGGAGTGGAGAAAAACCGCCCAAAACCGCAGGAAGTGTCCTTTGGGGGTCCGTGACTACAGCCGCGGTCACGGACAAGGCCCAATTTCGGGTTTTTGCAATTGCGGCCCGTTTTCACCTATTTGGGGCCCAAACGAAGTCCAATCGCCACGAAACTTGGAGGGATGCTTCTTGACACTATTTTGACCATGTTATAAAAGTTTTAGCTCGTTTTGACCACGTGAAGTTGGCCAACTCCCTTGATGAACAGGCCATAGTCACGGACAGGTCCCAATTTCGGGTTTTTGCATTTGTGACTTATTTTCGCTTGTTTGGGGTCCGAACAATGTCCAGTCTTCACGAAACTTGGAGGGATGCTTCTTGACACTATTTTGAGTGTGTCATAAAAGTTTCAACCTGTTTTGACCTTCTAGAATTAGTCAACCCTCCAGTTGATTTTTCATGAGAGTGGGCTTTTTTCAGCTGTTTGAGGCCCAAATGACTTCGGTTTAGTTCGAAATTTGGAGGAACTGACATCGGGGATATCTGTAACACCCCAACCAAGCTTGATCCTGTTTAGTGACTAATTAATGTTGATTTTGTTGCTAATGGTGTTCTATTCCTGTTTTAGTTTGGTTGTGGGTCATGGATAGGTAGTTGGGTTAAGTTTGACCTGGTTTAGGTAGACCAAGCCCTTTTTCATAATTTGCATTTTTCCAAGATCTCGTTATTTATGCATCATCTTGGTGTCAACACATGTCTCTTGTTGAGCTCGTTAAATGCTGCAATGGTGTCAATGGCAAAAGATGTCGCATAGTTCCGTTGGACCTAGATTTGACTCGAACTGTAAATGGCCTTAAGCATTTGGACTTGGTTGTCAATTTCATCCAACCTTATCCTATATAATCCCTTCACCAATGCTATCCTCTTCTCAGTTCCTCTCTCTCTCGTGGACTCTCTCTCTCTCTCTATTTTCCTCTTTTCCTTTTGATTCAAACAATAGGAAAGAGAGCTTGGAGTCGTGAGATTCAAGGTAAGCATGGCTGGGCATCCTTTTCTCCCTTCCTTTCTTGTTCTCCATGCTTAGGCTCATGAGGTTTTTCTCTCTCTTTTCATGCACGATAGCTGTGGGTTGTGGTTGGACGTAATTTGAGCCCAAGGACAACAAGTGGAGTGTTAGAATCGAATTAAGGCAAGTATAAGCGTAACTTGTATGAGCCCATGATGGTATGTGTGTGATTGAAATGATTTCCATGATCTTATATATGTACAATATGTCTACAGCCCAGTTGAGCTCAATTCTTCTCTTTTGATTTCATTGGTTTCGTTCGTTCCAGTTATTCTGTAATCACTTCATAAAATTGGCCCTGCGCATTCACGGCTGAACCGTGAATTGTGCTACGGCTAAGCCATAACATGTAGTACGACTAAGCCGTAAGCCCCACCTTGACCCAGCCGTAGATCAATACAGGGTGTTCCTAAAAATAACTGAGAGTATGCAAATCTGCATCTCTTCTACGGCGTGGCCACGGCTAAGCCGTGTCCTCTCTTACGGCTAAGCCGTAAGGTCTCCTACGGCGAAGCTGAGAGAAATGTACAAGTGAAAAGGTAGCAAAGAAAGACAACTTAGTAGGGCCTCGGACCTAGAAGGTAGGTAACCAAGACTTGCCCAATGGACTGTGAGACTACTACGTGAATGATCTCGAGGGCTGCGAATCATTCATATTCGTTATCCAGCGGTTAAGACCTTCCCATGGGTGTTGGTTTAAGGGATTTCGGTGTACTCTCAGGTAGAATGCAACACTAAACAATAATACATCGGAGACCTTAAAACTACATCAACATGCACGGTTAGAAACACTGGATAACTAGAATAGGGTTGGATTGTAAGTACCCTTGACTCGGTATGGATTCATTGCACTGCATCTTGCATGTCAAACATTGACCTCCATTCGTTAACATGATTATGTGATTTCGTCTACACGTCACTTTGATGGATTAATTGATATGTTTCTTACACCTTGAGTATACACGTATGTTGATCACGATTATGCACGTATGATATACTTGTTGGCATGTTTGACTCGAGGTGTAGCACATAATTGATTCACTATAGTCAGGCACTACTCTGCCTCAACCTTATGAGCCCGACGGGGTGACTTTGGTATAGTTATATGACCTTGCTGTAGTAAGGACACATCTTGGGGAATCCGGACCCCAGGAAACCAGAGACCCATTTGTACCCTGGCCCGGACAGTGGTGTTCTCCTCATGTTTACAAGATCCCTCATTTAGGAGCATATTGCATGTGTAGTGGCCGATTAGTTATGTACAGTGTAAGTATTTTGATTCACTAGAGCATGCTGTATTTCTCGCACGATTGCCTAGTTTACAAGCATTGACATGTTATGATTTACTTCTGTTCTTTAATTTGATTAGAGACAGCATGTGTTATCTTGTTACTGTTTATACTTTGCTGGATCATTGTATTCATGCTTTGTCCTTGGTGTTGCAGGCTCAGATACCAAGACCCTTCGTCGGTCAATCAGATTGCAGGAGAGACCCCCGAGGCCCCGTCCGGGCTAGAGGAGTGGGTGTGATCCCTCCTTTCGGAGAGCGTTAAGACATCATCTGTATACGAGCCTTTATTCTTTTGAGATCTATCATGCTTACATCCATTCATGAGTTGTATACTGTATTTTGTCTCATTTTGTAACACGATCAGACATGATGTATGTAAATTCTGGTTTTCTACTCTGTTCCTACATATTATGTTGTGATGTTTTGATATCTACAGCTTCCGCATACATGTTTGCACGTGTGAATCTTCCCTTGTACGTGTACATTTGGATCGGATCTAAGTGTGCAGGTACGGGGGTACGTGTGTCATTGGTTAAGCTTTTGCTAACCCCGAACTCCTGGGCTCGGGTTGTGACAATATCTTGGAGTGTTAATCCAAATTTCATGCAGTTTGAATTTGGGGAAGTAGGATTTCGAACAGTGGCCTATTCATTGCATGTGTTAGGTCACTATTCACCCCACATTGAGGTAGTTAGCTTATTTTCCATCCGAACAACGTTCAATTGACTTGAAACTTTAGGAGAGTAACTCGAAGCGTTCTTTGAGTATTTGTTCCGAATTTCATCAGCTTTGGCCTCCTGGAAGTAAGATTTTAGCTAGTGACCTCCATAACTCGTTGTCACTGTCCTCTAAGCTGACATGCAGTGAAATTAAGACCAAACGGAGTCCTTTTAACTTGAAAATTTGCAGAATATCTTTTGAGCATAACTGAAGATTCACGCCCAAATTTCATCAATTTCAGACATCGAGAAGCAAGACTTTGGTCAGTGACCCCATGGCTTGGGGGGGGACTGATCATGCCTGTAGCTTTTAGGTTCGATGATGTCTGTTGAACTCAAAGTTTTGTAGAACCTATCTTAGGCATCATTTGAGCTTCCCCTGAGAGTTTCAGCTAATTTCATCTTCATGGGATGTCACTCTGCACAGAGACCCACAGAGCATAGTATACGATCATCTGGACCAAGTTCGGATCAGAATGACGTCCAAATGCTCTAAATCCTTGAGAAATAGTCTTTAGATATACTGAAAAGCATTTCATTGGATAGGTGCTTGCTTCAACATGTGGAAGTGTCAAGTCTCGCAGTGATTCCCAAAGAGCTGGCAAAGAGTCTTTAACACTGATTTGAACCGAGATGAGGTTCAAGTGCTTTGAAAATTTTGGAAATTTATAATCCAAAGCTTGTAATGTCTTCACTGCATTATTTACAATTTTTTATGGGTCAAAAGAGGTAATGCTGGGATTCCCTCCGGGATCGCACTGAATGCCGGATTGGCCTCGAGTTCTGCACACTGTAACACCATGGTAATTCTAGTTAACACAACGGTTTAGCAAAGATAAGGATACATGAGCTTAACATGATAGATCAATAGAAATTACAATGACATACTGATTAAAAGAGATTAATATCGAAATCTAGGCACTGATGCATATGAGTTAACATGAATAGGGAATCATGAATAAGGAGTATATCATACCAACATGGCAACCACATCCGCTATCTCCTCTCTAAAAGAGAGTAAACTGATCCTTAAGAAACCACTAGCGGCCGGGCCAGGACCGACTAGCTGTCCGCGAGAGCATCAACTCACTCTTTATACTACTGCAGTAGGGAACTGATAAAACACTCTCATGGGGTCCCGTCGAACCTTCTATGGGGTATAAGCTAAGTGGCGCCGACTCTAAATATGTCGGGAATAATCTGATGTCATTACTTACTGTACACTAGTCTGTTTATACTGATACGAGAAGATAACTCAACTTTGTTGAAGATATCAAGAATAGGTTCACAACTAATAACTAGTCATCATTAATGCAACTGATATAAATACTTGTGTGGAGGTCACGGTTATTATCAATATGAATGCAATTAGATTATAGGATATCAAGGACAAATTACTAGCCAATCCTATACTAGATAATCCGGGTTTCCAAGGTCATTCAATACGGTGTATTCATAAGACATTCGGTGTCCCGGTATTACCATTCTCGATGTTACCTCATGTATATAGAGGACACTTCACCTTATGCCAACACCCATGACATGATATTGAAAACTAACCGGAGAATCAAGAAGAGAAGAGTGACAACTCAACACTCCTCCTTCTCCATATTAATCGCCGTTAGGCTAGTTTGGGGTAGCAAGGATCCAATTCTATGGTCCTATAAGGTCTTTGGTTAAACCTACGGCCTATGGTAATGCGTGGATGGATATCTCGGTCTCTTTCTACGGTTTAAGAGAGTGACCCATCATTAGGCTATCCCATAGACTATAGAAAGTCCATAGTCAAGTATAGAATTCATTTTTGGAACACTTCTCTAAAGGTTACAGGTCAGGCTTACCGGACCGGTCGGGTATGGGTCCGACTGATCGGTCACTCCCAGAAGGGAAATTTGACCGGTCGGGCTGAGTGACCGACCGGTCGGACTACCTTACAAGGCAATCGACCGATCTGGCTTCAGGACCGACCGGTCGGCCCTAAAGCACTTTGCTACGGGAATGCTCAGTTTCTAATAGGTTTCCTCCTCCAATACACCATTACACCTGCAATGAAATCACCCTACAAGCTTCCATTCCACACTCTTGGGTTCCCTAAAGGACCATTATCCATTTATTCATCATTAATCGCCACAAAACACAATTGAAAGCTATGGATTTCCATTGAGCTGTAAAAAGGGTAAAATTACAAATCTCATCAAGAATCAAGAAATAAGCCATGCATGTGAAGGAAATGTATCCTTATACTTGCCTTAAGCTTGGTGCTTCACCCAAATCGATTTGCCCCTTGTTTAGATCGTAAAGGAGGCTCCTCTAATGAAAATCTAACACATGCATGAAGGGAATGAGAATGGAATGCATGTATGCTAATAAATGGGTTCTCTTGACCCTCATAGAACTCAATAACTCAAGGGAAGATGGGATTCCTTACCTCAAGCTTCCAACAAGCAAGAGGATGAGGATGGTGCCTTGATTCCAACGATTCCAACAAAAAGCAAGGAGAGAATGGAGAGGAAGAAGAAGAAGACTCCAGCCTCTAGCATGCAAGTCTAATCACCAAGGAAGGAGGGCTAGGAAGATGAAGAAGATGATGGAAGAGAGGGGGAAAACTGGCTGCAATGAGAGAGAGAGAACGAGAGGAAGAAGGGTCGCAAGTAGGGTTGGGCTTTATAAAGGAGTGAAGTTTCCGGAATTACAAATAGGCCCTCTTGTTTCCGTGGATTTTCAGGTTAAGTCATTTGGCTTAAATGGGCTGGGATGAGTCTGAATAAAATTGGGCCAAACATAAAAGATGTCCAGCAAGATGAAACTCACCCAATGCAACTAATATGATGCATTATTAGTGTCAAACCATGCAAATACTAAAATACAAAAGGTCTTGGACTACCTAATAAAGTTCGAACCCGACCCAACTACCTATCCATGACCCAAACCTCTTAAGATTTGGGCTCAATCAGCCTAATTACCTATTAATTAGAGTAAAACCAACTTAATCACTATAAATTATAATTATCTAAGGTTGGGACCTTACATATTGCAAAAAATGTACATTATATTGTAGCAGATAATGATTCCATTCTCTTTACTTGAGTACTTACATACTAGTATTAGGATAGGGGCCATTATCCTAGAAAAATTAAGAGACTATAATATTCAAAATAAAATAATTTATATAACTTTAGATAATGCAAGTTCTAATAATGTCGCAATACACATGTTAAAATCAAACTTATATTTAATTTAAATGGGATTATCTTTCACAATATATGTGCATCTCACATCTTAAATCTAATAGTACAAGATGGCTTATCATTTATTAAGCCTAAAATAGAAATAGTTATATACATTGTAGATTATATTTTCTCATTTCCTTCTAAAACACAGAATTAGAAGGAAATTTGTAAAACTCTAAATAAAACCCTCAAAAAAAATACAATCAGATATAAAGCATAAATGTAATTTTTTTGATGAAAAAATTCTCAAAATATATTAAGGAGAAGCCAACTCGGAGTCGACAAGTACATGTGGTTTAATCATATCTAGTATAAAAATACAATCAGATATAAAACATAGATGCAATTTTACATATTAAATGGTAAGAGAAACTCGTAATTATAGAAGTGTAATTAGTCAATAGTGTGCTTTATATTTAGCACATGCAAATATTTTTATAGGTGAAGAAAATTGGAAGTCTTTTATAATTCAACCTTATTGGGTGCCAGTGCAACTCGCCCAATTCAGCGGACCCCACATGAAAACATCTTGTATTGTTTTCTTTTTTTTTTTTAATCTTCAATTTCACAGATGGAATTTTCATAATAGAGACTTGGGCTTGGCCAGTTGGTCTCTTGTTCAGATGCTCCATTCGGGCCTGGCCTTGGCAATTGGGGTATAATAGGCCCGGTTCCCATTCGGGATAGAGTATGGACAATCCGGCTGGCCCACCCGAGTTGCTTGGGTTCTCTCACTCTCTATCTCTCAGACACACGCACAGAGATAAGGAGAGAGGATCCACTGGAGAACCGCGAAAATCTCAGAATCCCACCAAGGGTTCTTCGATATGAACCAGGTCTGTTTTTTCTCTTCCCATCTTATAATTTCTTCAGTAAATGAATGTTCTGTTCTTTCCAGTTTCTTACATTCCTGTATGCTTGAAAGATGAGGTCTTTTTTTCAATCCATCAGCTTTCTCACCGTCCCACTGCTTGCTACTGTTTTTCAATCGTAGAAAGATGAGAATTTTTTTGGGTGCCTCTCAAAATTTCGTTTTTTTAAGGAATTGTAGCTATGGCGGATCTTTTTTCCTCTTGGGTTTTGAATCTGTTAAGTTTTCTTGGCAAATGAGATGTAGTTCAGCCCATTTACTGTTTTTCAAGCGTAGAAAGCGCACAACTTTTTTGGGTGCTTGTCAAAATTTCATCTTTTTCAAGGAAAATTGTTGCTGATGGACTTTCTCTTTCTTCATGGATGTTAATTCTGGTGAGTTTTCTGAAAATGGGATGTAGTTTAGACCATTTTGACATTCATGAATCAATTTAAATCTTCTCTTTTCTTTTTTTCGCCTTTCTCTTTACTTAAAAAACTGTTTGTTTTGATTAGTAGTAGCAGACTTTTCTTCAAATTATCATAATCTTTTCTTTACAAAGATTTGGAGCTGATTGATTTTTTTTTCCTTGATTGTGTTTGATTAAAATATGATGTAATGGGAGCACTTCAACCAAATGCCCTTTCATCAAGTGTCTCATTAGAGTCTTCTGCGTCATATATTTCGTACCTTTCAAAGTGTAAATGATTATTTTGCAAAATTCATTCTTCATCGGGAGTTTCTAGGTGACAAATTTTCAATAAAATGAGAAATGGCATGGAGCACTTTAATTAGTTATTAATATTATTATTCCTTTTAAATGTCTCATACCATTTTTCTCATATACTTTTCTATCAGATGTCTAAAAGTAATATTATATATATATATATATCACAGAAATTCAAGTTTTCATATCTGTTTAGAAAATATTACCTCAATGTTCTAATGTTGTGGAACATGTTGAAGTTTTCTGGGTATTCATCAATCTCTCCATTCTAAGGGTCTGAACCCATAGGGGTCTTCTTCATATTTTGGCTTTAATATGTTGGAGACTTTAATGGGATTGCCCATTCCAATAAAATTGATTCTGATAGTGTTGTCAATCAAAAGTTCAAACTTTCCATTTTTTTATAAATTTGAGAAAGATTTAAGTCATAATATGATTTCATAGTTCATAGAATGTGATAACCAAATGTGCACGTTCTTTAAAGTACAGTTTGTTTCTTTCGTAGAATTTATAATTATGGAATTGGGTCTATAATTGCCGAATGATTAGAAATTTCTGGTTCAATTTGGGTTTATTGTAAAATTTTATATGAATTTTTGTACTTCATCTAATTGTGCAGTGACTGAAACTCTATAAAGAGTCAAAGAGAAGGGCCTGTGCTGTCCAAGTATGAGACAAGCTATGGCCTCCTTCTGCTTTAGAGGGGTCAGGTTCAGCCCTCTTTTTCTTTGCCCATCTACTTTGCTCACAAAGAAAAATGGTGCTTTCTTCTGTTCCATTGGAAGTCCACAAACCCAGTCCAAAACACATGACAAGAGCCCCCAAGCCCAAATCTTTACACGCAATACAATCTCACGAACCAAAACGGATAAAACCATGCATGAATATGAAGCAATCATTGGTATAGAGACCCATGTCCAGCTCTCCACCCTCACCAAGGCCTTTTGTAGCTGCCCATACATCTATGGTTCACAACCCAACACTACAATTTGCCCTGTATGCATGGGCCTCCCTGGTGCTCTACCAGTTTTGAACTCAAAGGTTATTGAGTTTGCTGTGAAGGTGGGTCTTGCACTCAACTGCAGCCTTTCTATGAGCTCTAAGTTTGATAGGAAACAATACTTCTACCCTGACCTTCCCAAGGGCTACCAGATATCTCAGTTTGACATCCCAATAGCAACTGGTGGTTTCATTGATTTGGATCTACCAACAGAGTTTGGAGGTGGGCATAGAAGGTTCGGGATAACCAGGGTTCACATGGAAGAAGATGCAGGAAAGTTGCTTCACTCAGGAAGTGGGAGTTATTCACAGGTCACCAGTAATACTCTGATTTCTCTTTCACTTATAGTTCATATGTGTGCATTTTGAATGGGATATTGAATAGGGTGTATCTAAAATAATGATAATAGTAACATTAATAGTAATATTTCATCATCATTAGAGCATTTTTCCCATCAGTTTATGGTTGGCTAATATAGCTTTACTTTAGAACTCCTTACTTTTTAACGGAGAAAGGAAAAATTCTCCAAAAGATCATATAACCTACCAAGAAATTGTGATTAAAATTGTAAGTTCTCTCTCTCTCTCTCTCTCTCTCTCTCTCTCTCTCTCTCTCTCTCTCTCTCTCTCTCTCTAAATATCGGAAATATTCAGGTGAGAATATATATATTTCACTATGTGCACATGTGAGAAAATGAGAAATTATCTGTGTATTATATGATAATGTTGGACTGTCATCATATAACTAGCCGAGCATACACATGCTTGATCTTGTTAGTTTTGTTCTTTTGCTCAGCAGCAGTTCATTGTACACTCAAGGCCTTGAATGGTCTCCCTCTTTTCCCAGTGCCATCCACAAGTAACCCTTTGATTTGTCTCACATTGGTAGTTTCTGGCCTCCTAAAAGTGTACCCTAATCATTTCAATCTTTTTATTTTCCTCAGTTACAGTACTCTGTTTCTAATTACCCTTCTCAGAATGTGTCTTGGCCACATGAATTTTAGCTTCTTCATGTTTCTTCATTCTGAATATTTTACTCCATACCACATTAGAGGCTTAATTCTTGTCTTATGAAAGAGTCCCTAGTAATTTCATAACACTTCACTTGCTTGTCTCTAATAGTGACTATTATATTTAATATCGTTGATGCAGACTTGTTTGTTTTTCCTTTCCTACTCTTTGCTTGTCGATGTACTATGAGATGGCATTGGTTTGGTTTAGGGTGAGGATTTTGGTAAAATTTGCTTTCCATCTTCTACAATGGTTGCTTTTCATGGCCAGGTCAGAATTGGTTTCTGTGTTTTAGCTTTCCTGATTTTGTTAGTTTTTTTCGTAGGTTGACTTGAATAGAGCAGGGGTACCTCTGCTTGAGATTGTATCCAAGCCTGATATGAGAAGTGGTCTTGAGGCTGCAGAGTATGCAGCAGAGATACAGAGGTTGGTTCGTTATTTGGGCGTGAGTAATGGCAATATGCAAGAAGGTTCTCTTCGCTGTGATGTAAATGTTTCTGTTCGGCCAGTTGGTCAATCAGCATTTGGGACAAAGGTGATTACCTAATAACTCTTTGTCATTTCAAACACAGAAGTTGATATGATGGCTTTCTTTGTGGAAGATAAAAGGTAAGTTTTTGTCTCTAAGACTAGCAAAACAAAATATGCAATGTCTAGGAGATTGGCATTTGAATCGTTTCCAAACTATTTCAGAGGCATTCTGACTAGATAATTGGCTGCCTGTTTTCAGCAGTAATAGTTCTTGGGATATATCAGCCTTTTAGAACTAGGCTGAGTTCAAGTCTGGTCGTACCCAACTCGGCCGAGTCATCCCAGTCCCATCCTGTGCTCTCCCCACCTCCTCACACCTTCCTCTCTCTCATATGGCTTTCAACACCTTGCGCACCACATCAAAAACCCCAAACTCTAAATCCCTTTCTAGTTCCTTGAGCCATGTCTTCCAGAAGACCCTTCCACAAAATCGCCTTTTCGTCCATGATTTCACCTCTCCCATGATTCTATCCTTTTTCTTCGTCTTCTATCTTTTTAATAAAAACCCTTATAAAAAATAAATAAATAAAATAAATAAACAAATAATTAAACTAAGACCCATTTGCTCTCCTCTTTTAGTCTCCCCTTCTCTTTCATTCCCTTTTACAAAAGAAAAGACATAAAGAAAGAAATATTGGTAGCCTTAGCCAACCTGACTCAGCTCGACCTGACCCTTGTGGAATCGGGGCTGAGCCCAAGTTTTAAATCACTGTATATCTAGAGTGGAGGAAAAGAATAGTAAAACTCCTAGGAGCAATCTCATTACTTCATATGAAGTGTAAGAGCATTGATTGTTGCAATTTGAAATTTGACATTACTCCCTCGTCTTCCCCTTTTATTAGATTAACATGGGCATCGTGTTCCTCTAACCATTCTTCACTTGTCAGGACATCTTTACCCCAAAAACAAAAAAAAACCTTGTTAGGACATGAATTTTCTCTGGGATTTTTGAAGGCCAGACATATCTATGTATGGTGATTTTCTAGCCTTATTTCTGGTTCACCATCTTTTAGAAATCTGTGCTTTCATTACCTCCTGATCTCAACTAACTGGGATGATAACTGGAGTAAGAGCAGAATGCCCTACAATATCTTCAACAAAGAGAAAAGTGGTTTTTTCTGGCAGTGAGAGCAACATAGGATTATAATGAATGTACTCTGCACATAAGAACCATCCCCCCTTTATACTCCCATTTGGAGCTCGCAGAAATGAACCTTTCAAACTCTTGGCTATCTACAAAAACTCATGCTTCTAGTTTTCATGAACCACTGAGTGACCAACATGTAAATGAGACTCTTCATCCTGGTCAGTTTGCAGGTCCCAGCACAGTAATAAGTTAGAAAGATTTGGAAAGTCCTGATATTCATTTTCATACCAAAGTTTCCATTACTAAGCCATTAAATAAAAGGTTTCTATTAGTAAAATTGTGTTTAGAAAGAGGAGGATGGAAATTATTTGTATCTAAAGCTTCAAGAGCATTAGGAAACCTTCTTGGTTTTATCAATGGCCAATGAGTTCAATAATCCTGTCATTGTTGCGAGAGGAATTGGTAATTGGTTATAGAACAACATTGTAACTGGTTTCCAGTGTCTGCCATTGACCTCTTGACCATGACCAATACTGGTTATTTTTCATTGTTCATTCATTTATTTGGCCTCTTCTGACTCTTTTATAGTTGTTTAGTTATATAACCCTTCTGTACAATGGTTAGTTGCTAGGATATCTAATCTGCACCCCAATTTCTTTTTTAATTGCATTGACAGGTTGAGATTAAGAACATGAACTCATTTTCTGCAATGCACCGGGCAATTGATTTTGAGATCTCAAGGCAGGTTGATCTCTATAATAAAGGCCTAAGCAATCAAATTTTTCAGGAAACACGACTTTGGGAAGATGGTTCTCAGGTTTAGACTGCATTTCTTTTCCACTTAGCTTCATCAGTTTCTCATTTATGTTTTGGTTCTTTGTTACATGAATACTTTTAGATGTTACCAATAAAAAAACTTTTAACCACCTCCTTACTTATTTTCTTCGTTAACTTCTGGGTAATTTTCTAGAGAACAGTTACAATGAGGAAAAAGGAAGGACTTGCTGATTATCGCTATTTTCCAGAACCTGATCTTCCGAATGTTGTCCTTGCAAATGAATTTGTTGATAACATTCGTTCTTCTTTACCGGAGCTTCCGGAAATAAAGCGCAGACGGTATGAGAATATGGGTCTCAGCATGCAGGATGTTCTCTTTCTTGCTGATGACATGCAAGTAAATTCTCTTAATTTTGACTCAGGACCATATTCATATGAAAATTTTCAACCTTTATTCTGATGGTATGTCTTATTCAAATGTTTCAATGAATATCTCAGGTTGCAGATTTTTTTGATGAAGTGGTTGAAAAGGGCGCTGATGTAAAGCTAGCGGCAAATTGGATTATGGGTGATATTGCTGCCTATTTAAAGAATGAGAAGCTTTTGATAAATGATATCAAACTAACACCGCAAGAGCTAGCTGAGCTGATAGCTTCCATAAAAGGCGGAACCATCAGCGGAAAGATTGGAAAAGAGGTCAATTCTCCGCCACTTTGTACTTTGAATGCTACTACATATTGCTTTGTTAGTTTTAGTGTCATGATTATATTTTATACCTTTGGATTATTTTTTAAGATACCTGGATCACTTATATGCTTGGTGTATTTTGTCAGACATGATACAATACCGAAACCCATGCTCGATACTCATAGAATTCCCACCAATAAGAGGAAAACACCTGACTTCTGTTGTATATGATTATTATATTTGAACTTGTAATGAGATTGTTGTGCTCTCTAAAATTAGATGGAAATCTATGAGGTTTTCAAAATTAGCGGTCTTATTGCATTTAGAAGTCTTATATAATATTTTTTTTAATCTTTTTAAAAGATTTAGAAAGTTTAAATTTTGTTGAAGCAAAAATCTTAAAACTGAAACCATTAAAAAAAAGAAAAAAAGGGAAAATGAAAAAGAAAAAGAAAATAAAAAATCAGTTTAAATAATACGTCATGAGTTGTTTGTGTCTTTATATGTGACCTGAAATTTAGGTAATCGGATGTATGTGTGTTCCGGTTTTCTATATATATTTGGATGGTGTCTGTCTCTGGTTCCTTAATCTGTCCATTCAAGCTTTTTTGATATTGAAGTTTGTTCCTTGGACCAAATATCTTGTAGACAGATAGTGCTATATGAGTATATTCCACAATGTTTTTGTTCTGATGCAGAAATCAGAATCCCCATTAGGTGGGGTGCTACTTGTATTCCTTTTTTCTCAACCCAAATAATCATGTGTTTCTTGATGGTATTAATTTAAGCTATGATGCATGGATATTTCAAAATGGGCGATGTATCGTGTCATATACTTTACTTTTTACATGTGAAATCCGTATCCCTACCATGTCTATAGTGTGTCCTTGCCGTATTTAGGCATCATAGGATTTTAGGCAGAAAAATTAAAGCAACAGTATTCTCGTAATGCGATTTCCATTTTTATTGACCTCTTCAATGCAAAGCATCTGGTGCCTGCATGTGGCTATGGACACACACATGAATTCATGGCTTAAGAATGTGATTATACTTTCCAAAATCCAGGACAGAGGTACAAAAAGGTTATATTTTATATTAGATTTTTTATACAAAGTATTACTTTTCTTCTTTTGGGCATTTCTTAGTTAATGAAATTATCATTTTATACTCCAACATTTTTATGTTGAAAGTAAGAAAACTAATTGACATGAAATATTGGACCTGTACAGTACAATGTACCAAAATTGTACCTGACTACAACTAACCCTTGAGTATCTAGTGCCAGTACTAGTATTTGAATCATTATGGGAGCCAAGCATAAATAAGCATCCGTGTATCATAGTGCACATCGGGATAAACAACCGTTTTGCTTTGCCTAAATATTCAACTTATTTGTGGTTTGGGTTGCATTAAGCTTCAATTTCCTTATAATATTTACACTGTCAACTTAAAGAAAGAAAATATCTAAGATTATTATTTAAGGCATTTTGGTTGCCAATTTTTTGTGGTATTGTATTTGACAATTTAAGAATGATGTAGCAGTCAGGTTGAATCACACTCATGGTGCAATTAGAGTAAATCACACCCTGCAGTTTGGTTCAATCTAGCAGTGAAGTTCACTCTGATTAAAATGATACTTGGATGGCTGCCAATTCACTAAAAGTTTTTGATTAGTGGGTTGAGTTCATATCAGGCATGTCCTGCTATATGGAAGTTTGCAAAATCATAAAAATCCTCTTCCTTTTTGTGGAACCAAGCATTTTTTTAATCAAAAAGAACCTTTCATATTCTTCATTCATCCATTGGCACTAAATACCATTTGGTGTGGACCTGTCTAAATGCATGCCATTACATGGAGTGCTGGTAAAATTTCAGACAGAGTTGCTGGTAAAATTTCAGACTGACTGGATGATAGTAGCCATCTCTTTAAGGGCCTTAGAACAGGTTGCTTCATGCAAATCCATAGTTATGTGTGTGTGTGTGTGCACATGCATGTTTTTTATTGCGTCTCTCTCTATCTCATGGTCAGCCCCTCATTTGTTGGAAGGAGATTTTGCAGACTTGTGTGTTGCCTTCCAAAACACGTTACTTTGATCTTTGGGGAGGGCACACTCAAGGTGAGGCACTTTTGATGAAGGAAGCCAATCTTGCACACGTGTAACATGTCAGCAATTGGTGCTTTTGCATTTCAACCCCCTATTGGCTGTAGCATCCCTCTTTACCTATCAAAGATCATTCAGTAATTAATTCCACCAACATGTTCATTGACTAAGTTTTGGTTATTCGAGTGGGTGATAATTCCAAGTTACAATCATTGAAATAACTACTCCCGATGCAGCTCTTCACCAAAATTTAGACTTCTAGTCTGTATACCTAGATTTGGAGACTAGCTAGCCTCCTGCTGCATCAGAAGTCTAGGGGAAGATTTTAAGCAAGGAACTGAAAATTTAATGTAACTTTCATTTATTAACTGGTAAACCTCTGTATTGATAGGACGTAGCATGTTTCTTAGCCGGTAAACCTCTGTATTGATAAGATGTAGCAAGCTTCTTCTTGCAAAGTAGTAGCTAGTCCTACCAATCTTTTATATATTTCCTATTTTCATTGTCATTCCAGCTTATTCCATTTTTAAGTATTTGATGCAGGACAATGCAAGACTAACCTATGTGAATTTATGAGACCAGCTAAGAAGCATGGACACGGACACGGGACACGGATACGACACGATACGGACACACCGACGCAGCATTTCTCAAAAAAGCAGGACACGGACACGTCAGGGACACGTGAATAATATATATTAATTTATATATATATAATCATCTACTAAAAAACTAATGTCATTTTAACTTTTTTAATCAATTTAGCAATCAACAAATAAAAATTCACCTATCAACTAGCAAAATATCAAATTATTAAATATCAATACAATACTAAAGCATAATTCATAATTATTAAACATGAAATATCCATAATTCCATAAAATCCATATAAAAAAAAAGGCGGATCATCTCTTTCCCCTCCCTTAAAAAAAAAAAGCAAAAGAAAAGCCAATCTTGAGGCCTATTCTTTAGTGAAATATTTATTTGTCTTTTGCTTGTGATATGATTGATATTTACAATCATATATTTTTCTATGGTATAAAATTGTTATATATCAAGTTTACAAGTTTTAATAACCACGTATTAACAAAGTGCCTAAGAGATATTAGCCACATGTTTATTTTTTAGTCATAGACACGAGCTAGGAATTGTGGGACACGTTGCAAAAAGAGTATCAAACAAGTGTCCGAAATTAAGATTTTTAGTTCTTAATTATGGACACGGCTAAATAGTATCGGACACGTGTCCGAGAGTGTCCGAGGAGTGTCGGTGTCCGACACGTGTCCGACACGGACACGTCACTTTCTTAGAAGTGTCCGTGCTTCTTAGGAGACCAGAAGTGACTAACATTTGCAATTAGAAAGATGAATTTAAATTCAGGTTCTACTCTTTTTGTATTAAATTTCAAAGGAGTCCAGAGATGACTGTAGGCCTTGTCACAATCCTGCAGTGCGCACCCCTCAAATTAGGATCAGGGGTCTCAATGGAGGAGAAGCCATCCCACTAGCTTGGGGATCAATTAATCTTCAACTAGTTCACTTACCCCCTTAGAGGGTTTGACAATGGGCCAAGCTCAACTGGATTACCAACAAATTGATAAGAGGGAATCAACAATTACAATTTCAAAAATGAAATCAGAAATTTCCACAGTTAATTTGGCTCATATAATCAATAAATCTATAACAAAATAGAGAGGGCCTGAAATAAATGCCCAAATGGTCCTATAGAACCTGAAACCAGGTTCAGCCTGGTTGTATAATGGGCCTGGTTGGGTTCAGCTGGGCCTGTTTGGGCCTGGGCTGGCCAGTGCTGGGCCTATTGGGCCTGGGCTGGGATCTGCTGGGCCTGTTGGGTTGGGCTGATTTCAGCTGTGCCTGTTGGGTTTGGACGATGGGCTGTCAGCCATGGATTTTGGAGATCGGAAGATTGGATTTGGGGTTAGATGGTTCGGCCAATAGGGATTGGAGATGGAGATGGAGATGGAGATGGAGATGGGTTGTGCGGCCAAGGTGTTTAGGGCTGTTTGAACTTTGAAGATGAAAGTTAAGAGGTGAAAAGGGAAAACCAACAATAACTTGAAATAGAGAGAGGAAAGGAGAAGAAGATATCTTGTCTTGCCAGATTCCACCAGTGGCTTCCGTCAAGTCCTTTCCAAGAGAGAGAGTTAGGCACCCCAAAAACATTTGATTATTCATTAACATTAACTGGAAAAATAGGGTTTACAATGCTTTATAAAGATAATTCGAATCCAAAACTACATGTCAACCATAAAGCATACGAAGGGTTGAGATTAAACACTAATAACAATAATAATGGTCCCACTGCTAATGGTTCTCAAATGATCAAATAAATAATAATAATAATAACATAATAAAAATAATGCCTACATCAGGTATTCATCATAATCATGGGTCACACGTCAAATCAGGTTGGACCCAATGCTAGATCTATGTCATGATCAAGATCCAACAGTGGATCTGCACTGGGATCAAGATCCAATGGTGGATCTACATTCGATTTGCCATCCCACGGTAGATCTTCGTCAAGTCTATGATCTATCACCAAGAAATACCCATATAACCACAAAAGTGGCTTGCCTTTGTAATTTCTTCTTCTTCCGTTAGTATATCTTGAACAAAGGAGCTGTGATGTCCTAATCAGTATTTCTTATATTTTCTGTTTGAGAAAATCTGCAAAACGTTAGTTTTGGGAAACAATTATCGGCTGTTATACAAAAGCTCCATTTTGCAAGAGGATAGACGAGTGGGCTTTACACATATTGAAAAGGGTGCCATGATGGATGGCTTGCGTTCTTGGTGGGATTAGAATACTTTTCAAGTCTAAGATGGTGTTCTTTGGTTATATATTAAGCGAAGCAAATGGAGAAGCACATTACTTCCAAAGTGAGGGGTAGACTGTAAATCTCTTTTAATTGTTCAAGTCAATGACAGTGTCCTTTGTTTATATATTAAGAGAAGCAAATGGAGAAGCACATTACTTCCAAAGTGAGGTGTAGACATTAAATCTCTTTTAATTGTGCAATGTAATAGAGACTTTTGTAATTGATTTTTGTTATTAACTATAAAATATTCGAAACACAAGTGACAGGACATTTTACTACTGTGCTGGTTTACGATCAGTGTTTTACAGTCAATGGTTTAAAGCATACAAATTTCACTACCTTATTTTCAGAAAGAGCTTTAGATATATTTAACTTCATGTTTTCTCTCCAAATGTCTGCAGATACTTTTTGAGTTAATAGCCAAAGGGGGAACTGTCAAACAACTGATAAAAGATAAAGATTTGGTTCAGGCAAGTCATACTATATTATTGAAATTATTCTATCAGACAGTTATTTGAATATTATCTGAAAATATGAACCTCTATCATGTCAAACAACCATGCATATGCAGCTAAGTGATGAACACTGTCATGAAGCACATAACAGTACATTTTAAATGAAAATTTTGTGGCAGTGGAGACTGGAAATGGCATTTTGTAAGATGATGTCTTTTCAGCTTCCATTCCTAATTAAATAGGTCAAATATTTTGATAATGAGCTGGGGAGAAGTAACAAGAACAATATCTACCTATCCTAATTTGCACAATCCCCTAAATCCATAGAGGTGCGTGCCAACCATCTTTACCAAATATCCTTAGTCCCTTTTTTTTAATCAATCACCTTAATGTTTGTCAGCCACTTTATTGATTATTTGCACTGCAAGGAAATGATCAAATGATCCCTGATTGAGAAACAACAGATTGTAGACCCATTGGAGATTGAGAAAATGGTAGAAAAAGTGCTTTCAGAGAATCCGAAGCAGCTTCAACAATATCGTGGAGGCAAAACCAAGCTACAAGGTTATTTTGCAGGCCAGGTATGCAAGTCGCAAAATATGGAACCAATTCTAGTTCTGTATGAATTAAAACAGTTCCTTGCTTAATAGCAGTCCAACAGTAAGTAATATGGTAGTGGACTTTCAGGTAATGAAGGAATCAAAGGGCAAGGCAAACCCGGGGCTTCTGAACAAGATCCTCCTAGAGAAGCTAAAGTCCAGCAGTTGACGAACTTTAACCATAGATGCTTATTCAGCTAACCAAAATTTGAGGAAGGTGTGCCCTCTTAACTGAAATGTCAAAAACAGAAAGAAAAGGTCTTTGGATCTTGAAGTTCATATTCTTTACCCCTCCCCCCATCTCATTAGAATTATTTTATACCTTGAACTGTTGGAATAAGTTATTTCGCCCTTGTGCGTTTTTTAAATGAAAATATACCACCTTCATTTGAATTTCAGGAAGGGTATCTTCCTCTACTCAAGATATCCAAATAGAGTATATGGTATCAATTTTACCGCACATGATTCTAGTCTTATTTTATTATAGGATTCTTTCTTGTGGTCCTGTTTAGGTCATTGGAAGTCAGTTGCTCTATAATTCTTATTACCTGTAACTCTGTTACATGTTATTAATTGATCGTTATAAAAATCATGCTAACTGAGTTAAGGGCCCACTTGGAAATCTTTGTAAACTTAGTGCAGGTAATTCGGTTTGCATCCAAATCTGAATTCATGCTTGTGGATGACCTGGGCCAACTGTAAGAGACAGTTATTTTGTTCTTTTACTGTAACTAGTAACGGTAATAGAAAGGATAAACCTAGGAATAAGCACATAAAACTTAAGGGTAGCTTTAGGACACATTTGTGTACATTGGAATTCTGTGTATTGTGAATTACTTTTCTGTGGAAAAGATTCCTGACCTCTCTGTGGGAAATGGTTTTCCATGGGTTTAGGGAACAATAGTTCAAAATTTCCCCTTTCCACATGCAAAAGCATTGCATCAAACCTCAGAAAAGTGCCTTGTGCAGAAAATTGGAAGCTTATTTGCTCTTCTGTGGAATCCTCTCAAACGAGTCCTCAATATCAGAGAGAACTCAAGGAATGTCCTCTGAAATAGCTTGGACACATACACAAAATACCAAAAATAGCCCCTAAATGCCTAAATGATGCATTGAAAGGCTGGCTACGTGTTAAGAGGACCTAGGAAAAGGGGAAGACTAGTAAAGACCTTATATGGGAGCAGTCACATGATAATTTATGGAGTTACTGAAAACATGGTTGTTTATAGATTTGATTGGAAAGGTAGACTTAGAGAAGCTGTCCACTAATAGATGGGATAAGAGACTTCATGATGATGGTGAATTATGCATAAACATTATCGCCGGTAAGATGAATTGCAGGTAAAAAGAGTTAGGTAATTAGATTGATAGGTCAGTTGAAGCTCAAGTTACCCAAACACATGAATCCTAAATTTGCATAAACTGGATATGCTAAGATCCAAGAAGATATCATAAATTTGCATAAACTGGATATGCTAAGATCCAAGAAGGTTCTTTGGTTTTCAAAAAGGAATCTTGCCTCTCTCACAATTCAGTTTCTGTTGCTGGCAGGGCAGAGTGTCATGAACATGGGGTTGGAATAGTGGTGTAGGTACTCTTGAGAATTAGTTATAATGTAAACATGTGAAACCACACACCCACCCCAACACACCCCCACCCCCCCCCCCCCAAACAAATAAAAAAGGAAGTGAACTCATTCCAATAGGTATTGGGTTCCCAAACTCTGGCAAATTGTACAATTCAGGTTTGCATCCTTCTGAGTCGAGTTGGGGCTGAGTCAAGTTGGTTTGAGTTTCAGATGAATGTAATCTATAAATGGATGCCAAAAAGTGCATATTAGAATGACCATGCTCAAGAGTAAATGGGCCCTCCCTTGTGCAAAGGCAGTGGACTTGAGTGGAGAAAAGATCAAATTTTTCGGGATGCTCTCCCATCACCTCATAAGATGATCTGTACTGTTATTCGGCCACTGAAAAATGTATGGACAGGGGCCATTTTGCGGGCCCCTGTCCAAGGTTGAAACTTTGTTGTCCTCTGAAAATGGAGCTCGAAACTGAAATATGTGCCCTATTTTTGAAACCATGGTTCCGAAAATGTAATTACTCTGACATAGATCACCCCAGTCCAGTAACTCAAGCCCCTCTGGAAGACTTATTCAACTTGCCTGACCCAGTGACTTTACAAGCTGAGAAATGGGTGGGTTAGGGTGAGTGTGGACAAGTTCTTAAACCATAGTCCTAACGAAAAACTAAACCAAAATGTATATTGGGTCAAGTATTCTCTACATCCCTCTCAAAATATTCACTAGGACGAAACACAGAAACATGTTCATATCAAATCCATATAACAAGCAGTTAAGGATAGCAACCCTTGCAACAACATGAATTTTACATCACACTAGTCATTTTCTTTTGGCTAAGCCCAAAATCACAAATACCCTTTAGCCAACAAGAAAATATCCAGTTTCCTAAAACACTATGAGGTGGTTAGTAACAGGAACCAATGAGAAGTCTACACATTAATGGTGTAGCGAGGGTTTGCAATGGCTTGGTTCCTTGCTAAGGCATTTAGCTTTCTCTCTTTGTTAGCGGGATCTTCTAGCAACAGCACTTTATCCATGTGTTTAACTCCAGCCATGTGTAGAAAATCACCATCTTCTCTCTCCTTGCCTCTAAACAGGAGCCTCTGTGCCTTGGGCTCCAAGCTAGTCACCATGGATAAAATCATCTTCAATTCACCTGTACAAACAGACATGCACATTAGCCACAAATCCCATTTGTATAAAGCATTCTGCTGGGATAATTTCAATTATTTGGCAAGAAAAGTGAAAAGGTATATGGAAAACAAGCAACACAAAACATGGCACATATTTATGTTCCACTGAGAATTACAAGCTTATTTATAAATTACAATCAAATAAAAAGGAACTCTATTCCATTTTAAATCTAACAAATCTAATCCTAAAATATCAAAATCCATCAAACAAATAATCTTTAATGCTATAATTTATCTTAATTCACTCTAAACAACATCAACCTGCCAACTCTGTTGAATGTCCCATCAAATATTCTTTAATAGTAATAGCAATGAAACGGTAAGTGTCCGGATATATACTGGATAAAACCAATTATTAGCTAGAATGGTTTGTTATTAGCTCCATTTTAAATGAAAAATCACATTAAATGTACTTTTAGCCCCATACCAATATTGAAACAGTTTGCTACCAAAAAGGCAAAAAACAATACTTGACATAATGTGATCTTCCATTCCCATATTGTTCAAAACGCACACCATGCCAAAAATATTCAAAGTTTCAAACTGCTTGCAATTTGGGGTACATACAAACTTGAACTTAAAATCAGTCAAAAGACCAAAGGCTCACCAAATGTTGAAGTTGCTTCTATGGAGATGTCATGCCAATGTGACACAGTTGAGACCCTCACAGTTATCATCCCTTCTCCCACACTAGCTCCATTTTCTCTCTTTTGAACAAGCATGCCGCCGGGCCGTAGCTCCCAGTTAATTTCGCTGGCAAGACTGCCACCGCAGCCCTTCTCATCCCCTCCACCAACACCACAACTCACATTAGAAATGGTCTTACAAATCCTCCTAGACTTCAACCTGATCATATTTCCTTTAAAAAGAGGGTGTTGAAGGAGCCTAGCCATAGTAGAATTTGGTGAAACTCCCCAAGAACAGGGGTATTGAAGAAGGTAAGTTGTGAAGCTTGGTGGTGTTCCTCAAGTTCGTTGGAGGGCTCTAGTTAAAGAATTTGGTGAGCTGGCTAATGACAAAAAAGAGGGAGCATTAAAGAGATAGGAAACATTATTCTATGTTGGGTCATTGGGACCTTTCAGGAGAGGACAAAATACATGGCTATGTATGGTCTTAGAACACTATAAAGAGAAGAATGGCTTGTGGGCCTGTGGCAGATTTGTGGGAATGGGGGAAGAGCACATGGGGTTGGCAACACGCTTGCTTGATTAGTGGGGGTGGAAAATCATGCCATAGGCTGGGGACCCTTATTTAATGGCTGGTTTTGTGGGGTGTGTTCGGGACTTGATGATATATTTCAGAGGTGGTAAACCTAGAAGTGGATGCTGGAGGGAATTTGTGTAAGATAATGGAGATTAGTAGCTTGTCTTGACGTGTGATTTGAGGGATTAGATTGTTGGGTCGGTACTGACATGGATTTAGGATCTATATTATTTTGTATTGGTGGTTGGTAACCAAATAGAAATCCCCATGTGGGGTGACTTGGATCGTTCTCTCTGCTTTTGGTTATTTTTCTATTAGGATAAAATCTGTTCTCTAGAAGAAAACTCTTTTCTATCTGCATTTCATTTAGAGGAGAAAAGTAATTATCTCTTTACTGCTGTTATAAATATTTTATTATGATGATATCAAAATGTTGCCAAAGTTCTCTAAAACTGGAATCTACTGGACCTAATTGGATGAGTTTACCAGGTGCAAAGGTCTGAGTCGACTAAGATGAGCAGATCTAACCAGAAACTGGGTTAGTTTTGCCCAATCGACTCACTGAGCTTTGAGAACTATTAGAATGGTTTTGTATAGCAAAAAGAAAAAAAAGGATGGTGTTTGAGAGCACTAGAACTTTTTTAGCATGTCACTAAGCCAAGCCAGCTTGGCCGGCTTGAGTAAGCGTAAGCTCAAGCTTTGATTTGCTATCTCATAAGCCAAGCTCAACCTAGGGTCAGCTTCATTTGTCTCAATCTCAGCTTGTTAAGAGGCTCGATAAGAATACAATTTAACTAAGTAAGACTTTTTAAAAATCAATTTAATTGGAGTTTACTACATGCATTGAATTGAACTTTATTTTTGACTTTCTGAAAAATAACTCAACAGGGTATCATTACATTAACCTCCAACGAAACTACGAAACTATACCATGTTGACCTTATTAAATGTACATATGAATCCTACTTGTCACTTTTTTTCGTGATTGATCTTTAAGGTCCCTAAAATGCTGCAATTAAGTTGATTTTTGACTTATTCCTGATCTATTTTTATGCCTTCTATCCCTATGTTCATCTTGATTTTCAGAAACTAAAAATGGACAGCGAGAACAAAGGGGTGGTGCTTGGTACATATGTCTTATACCAGCACTGCATTGTTTCTAGTTTTTGGTGCCTTTATTATACCAACTCTTCATTTTAATATATATCATTGTTACTTTCTTTAAAAAAAAAAAAAAACAACAAAGGGATAGCCTAGTGGTTGGGTGTACCTTTCTTATCCAATTACCCAGTATTTGATCCTTGGGTCCTCTCCCCTACATCCGGAGGCAGTTGTCTCCCTTGCATGTGCAAAGTTTCATTCACTCCTACCTTAATTGTGTCTCTCGAGGGTCCAGCCACCTTGGATGGCCCCAAAAAAAATGAGAACAAGTAACTGGACAGCAGATAGGGGTCCGCTTAACAGTGCTTATAGAAGTGGTGTGAAGGAAACAACTCCAAATATTTGACACTGTTTGATGCAAGTTTCACTACATTGTCAAGCCCTGCTGAAACTTGCTTGGTGGGGCTTGGTTCTTAATCAAGCTTGAGCACAATGGATAACATTAAGAGGCTTAATTTTGAATGCAACCTATTTACTCATGCGACTGAAAATGTCAACCAAAAACCAACATGAATATTAATACTCAATCCAGCAATCAATGAGTCAGATTTGGGCTGGACTGACAGGTTACAGTTAAAAGAAAGAACAAAAGAAAAACAGCAATGTGCAAGGTCAAGTTTGGCAACCAAATTCTAGATGGATTTTTTTTAATATTTCCTCAAAAGTTGAGAAGAATTCATGTTTGTCAATCGTAAATCCCCAAAATTTGAACTAATAAAAATCCTCACCTGTAAGGATTTTCAAGTCATTCCTACCCCCATAGGACTTAGCAATACTCACTTATGCAGATTTTCGCATCAAAACCAATTTTTCTTATCCATATACAATAACATACATAAATAATGCATCGGCATCAATGTGAAATCCTTGGCTAGACAAATTCTCAACAAGAAATTTATATTCAAAAGGCAGTGAGAAATCCTCAAATTTGCAATTTCCCTACGGGTTACTCGACTATGTGGTTTACTTCATTTAAGAGGTCAAGATTGAGTGTGTGATTTTGGTATACTAATAACTCTTTGGAGGTGGAGATTGTCGATCAGATCCTTTCAGGATTTATTTGGGAGGGACTAACACCCGATGTTGGGCCAGAGAACCAGCTGATCAATTTTCAACAAATCACTTCATAAGAGCTTGACTCTGCAAAACGTTGGTCCCTAGTCCACCTTTGAAATCAGGGGGGAAACTTCTCTTCTATCTGAAATCCAGTTCCTTGCATGGAAAGCTGAAGTTTGTGGCCATATTTAGGGCCCATATTGACCCAACCTGTGTATTGTGTCTCACCATGAGGAAACAAGAGGCCCGGGACCAGTTCCAGCTTCAATATGCAAACCAACTTCCTTTGATTCATTTTCCACATGGTTTGATTGAAGGCTTCCATTGCAGAATACTCATTTGGGATTATTTATTTATTTATTTGTATTCATCAATCGTTTGGGAATATTAATAACATGGGATTTGTGCAAAATGAGAAATACATAATTTTCCCAAAATCAGCCTATTCATCCAAAAAATAATTAAACATGAGACTGTCTTCTCTAATTGAATGGAACATTGCCACTTCTATCCTTAACAAAAAAAAAAAAAAAAAAAAAAAAAAAAAAAAAAAAAAAAACTCAAGCCGCATTAGGAGTGGAAGAAGGTGGGGCCATGTTGATCCCCCAGAAAATTAGAATTTTTTATTCTTTGTTGTTTTTCACATGTAGCCCCAAAAATTCTTGGGTCCACAACTGATCCCCAGTAATAATGAGGATCATTTAGTCGACTCCCTACTCCTCATCAAACATCTGAAAGAGGCAGCAAATCTGTCACGGGAGTTTAAGAGTCTGGATCCTTTGTCGTAGCTATTAGATGGGAACAGTGAAAGCCTTGAACTCCATTGCGGGGCCCATATAGGGATGATTCGGACAACTAAAGATGCATGTCATCCTCTCCACTGATATATATACTCAAGTTTCAGTTCAAAAGGATTGCATTCCACCATACATTCGTGATGGAAATGTAATTAACATGGACATGTAATTAACACCATGTCACCACCTCAGTACCAAGTTTCGTTTCTATCATGGTACTCAACTGCATGGTGGGATTCACTATTTTGAACTGAAGCTTGAGGATATATTAGTGGAGTTGGGACCATCTTGATCGGGTTCCATTATGTCTATGTGGACCCCCAAATGGAGTTTCTTCTTTTTTTCAATTTTCTTTTTATTATTATTTTTGGATGAAAACAAAATGGAGTTTCAGGAATGTGTTATACGGTTCCCATGTAATAGCCGCGACAAAGGATCTTAACTATGGGTACGAGTTTATGATGACATGGAGCTCCTTGCCAAAATTGAAATAAAATTATGTAGGCCTAACTGCAATAACTTGGCAGATTACCCTTTTTATTTTTCGTAAACACTTCGCATACTACTTATCCAAACAATTTTCGCAAGAATTAGACGTACAATCGAATTTTTCTGTGCCACCCCAAACTATCTCACGGAACACATTATCTCCCATTGAAGCAGTGGCCAGGCATTATCAGAATGGTGAAAGCAGTGGAGATGACACCACCATGTAGCCTTGTCTTGTCATGGGTTCCGGTTTTTGTATTTTTGGTGACTCTCTCTCTTTTGGCTTTAATATAATCGTTCTTTTGGAGGCAAAAAGAGGTGCTGATTGTCTGGAATGTGTCTGTTGCTGTCGGTAAAGACTTTTGTCTCCAAGAAAATTTCTTGAAAAACCGAATCAAAGCTTTATAAAAACAGCCAAAGTTGACCAAACACACCCTAACAAATCCAGGTACTGAAACTTGACTCGCCCAACTGACTCGGAAGGACAGGTTGAAATGACTCAGACGTGTTAGCTTTTCTGGCAAACAGTCAGATTCGTTTGACTGGGTTCCCTTAAAACAGTTTTTTTTTCATATATATAAATGGGGTTTTTCGCGGAAAAATCCACTTAAGAGTCTTTGCATAATCAAAAAGGCCCTGGAAATTTTTATGACTTCGAGTGGTCTCCTTGGCCTTTTCTAGTTTCTTTTTTAATATTATTCATGAATAGCGATATCTTTGCTAAAAATATTATACACCAATCCTTTTTTTCCATTCCTTCTTCCTCTTCTTCATTTCTTCTTTCCCAGGAAAAGGAAGAAGGAAGAAAAAAAGAGAAGAAGAACAAGAAAAAAGAATAAATGTTGGGAGGAGAACGAAAATGAGAGTGGCTTAATGAAGGTGGAAGAAGAAGAGAAAGAAGCAAAATATATGGGGAACAGAAAGGAAACCAAAAGAAGGAATTGAAATAAGAAAAATATAGAGAAGAACTCATCTATGTTTGCATGTGGGTTTCAGTTTTTATAGGGTCTTAGGGATCTTGGGTCTAATTTCTTCAAATGGCAATTTGCTCTAGAAAGTTGAAATGTTGAAACGCATAGTATTAGAGTAAAAGATTACAGTTTTGATGCTTACTTATTCCCTTGAGTATTGATCTCTGGGGAGGTCAGGCTTTTTGAGCAAGTCTTAACTTCTTCAAATGGGTGTGTGAGCTCTTTGATCAGACATGATTTGATGCAGGCCAGATCTATGATTGACCAGGCCATTAGACCCAAGATCAATACAGCCTAATAGATTATAAGTAGATTATATTAATAGTAATTGCTTTAGTTTGTTTATTTGATATTTGGCAAGTATAGTTGAATTTGATTTAGGACTTCTTATTTGTTTAGAATTAGGTATTTCCTTTCTTAGAGAATGTTTTAGTTATAAATACAGGTTATAATCTCTTCAAGAGATATAGATTTTGATATTGAATAAAACTTTGGGCATTGGTTCTTAGTTGAGAGAGTTATTTGTCTTTGGTGAGACACCTAGACAATTTATCCCTAAGCCTTTTGGCTTGGAGATTAGCCCGTTGGCTATTCTTCTTCCCCTGCGCTGCTTCAATTGGTATCAGAGACGAAGATCCAAGCTTGGATCGCCGTCTGGTCGCCGATTCGAGGTTCCCGTGCGTGCGTGTGGTTCAGTTTTCGTTCGTCTCTTCTTCGTCCGTACCCTTCCCACCCTCGCCCCACTCCCGCGACCCCTTCCATAACCCACCGCGCAATCGGAACCCTCACCCGGGCCCATTCCCTTCCCGGAACCCTTCTCCCCACACCCCTCAATCTGAACCCTCACCCGAGCCCATCTTCCCTTCCTCCTCATCATCACCGATCCACACCCCCCCCCCCCCCCCCCCGAAAAGTTCTACCCCAACCCAGCCGACACTTGTCCCCCACCCAGAATCAAACAACCCCACCCCAGCCGACCCTTTTCTCCAACCCCGAATCAAATACCCCAACCACCGAACCCTTTTCCCCAATCCAGAATCAGAAAAAAAAACAGAACTCGCTGAAGCAACAGACGAAAACGGGAAAGAGCCGACGCGAACGCGACCGCCTGCGCACTGCGATCCATCGCCAGCTGAAATCACCCTCTCTCTCTCCATCGCCGGCTGCCTTCGCCTCACACAGAGGACGCGACAAAAACAGCGACCAGCGTGACTTCCACCGCCGCTAGGGTCTCTGTGCTTCGTGCGCCAGATCCAGATCCACCGCCATCGCCGCCCCCTGTCGTTTCTCTCTCCCTCGATGGCAGAGTCTCTTCTTCTTCTCTTCCGTTTCGTTTTGCATCAGAAGTTTCTGCATCAGCCGAGTTTCGTTCTGCATCAGACGCTTCTGCATCAGACGAGAGGTGAGTTTTTTTTTGTTTTCCTCCTGTCATCACAGTAGCAAGGGCAAGAAATTTGAGTCAGTGGGCCGTACCAGTTTGGGTCGTACCAGTTGGGCCTACACTGCTGACCCGACACCCGGCCCATTCCAACCACTGTGCTTCAGTCCGGGTCTGACCTGACCCTGATCTGACCCGCCTGCCTGATTCAGTCCAGGCCCACAGCCAGCAGCTGCCTTGTTCAGCCCAGGCCCACTCCAACTGTTCAGCCCAGGCCCACTCCAGCCCAGGCCCACAGCAGCAATATATATATATAATCCAGTCTTTTTGGATTGATTGATCTCAGCCATTGCTTATCAAATGATGATATTTTAGTCAGATTCACGATCCATCTTCACTTGCGTCTTTTGTCGACAAGATCACGCCATTCGGTTAGTCAATTTTGAGCATTCAGAAGATTTTGAATTTCTTACAGTAAAATCAAAATGCAAATCGTTGGACCATCTGATGAAATTCAAAGCATGTTATATGAGTATAAATATGGAGATTGGTATTTTGCAAATAAAGTCTACTTTGAGCAGTTCCTCAATCTCAGACAGGCAAATTTGACAGTTTATGAATATTTAAATCAATTTTCGAGACTGCATCAAGTTTGTGGCTTGGAACAGAATGAGCTGCATGATCTAACTCGCTTTATCAGAGGTTTGAAGCCAGACATTCTTGAGAAGATGAAACCACGTCACAGTGTTCATGAAGCATACAAAGAAGCAATTCATATTGAGCACATGCTTCAATGGTCCCACCTGCAACAAGTTAAGCCTAAGCAAGAACATTCTCCACAACGAATGAAAGATCATCTGATGGGAACAAAATTTGAAGGTAAAGATACTCACACCCTTGTCATTCGCAGACTTCTCACCACCAATGAACAGGAAGACAAAGAGTGGAAACAGACTATAGTATTCCGAAAGCGAGTAAGGTGTGAAGATCGATTAACTAATCTAGTTATTGATCATGACAGTACTATCAATTTTGTGGCACAATATGTTATTAACAAACTCAGTTGGCCTACAGAGATTCTTCCAATACCTTACGAAGTTACATGGTCTAATGCTTCTGTCATTAATGTAACTCATAGATGTTTAGTATCTTTCAAGATTGGTGTATATGAAGATAAAATTTGGTGTGATGTAATTCCCATGAATATCACTCATATTCTTTTGGGACAACCATGGCTTCTTAATCGGAAAGTGCAATATGACAAAGAGAAGAATATTTATTCTTTCTATTGGAAAGGACAATATGTTGACCTTGTTCCATTACAATCAACAACATCTACATCTACCTCATCACCATCAATTGAAGAGTCACAAGATGAACACCGGGAAGACACAAATTCCACCGACGATGTTGAAAAGCCCATTCATGGAAAGGAAGATCTTATTGTAACTTCAAATGAGAACCAAGAGATAAAGCAAGATGATGTACAAGCAGACAGTAATCATCCAATGGATCTGATTGCCACATCGGGTGACAAATCAATTACCCCAGTGGTTTCGCAAGAAGATATGTCCACATTAATTGACGTGCACCATATTGATTTCATCTTCAGAGATCAACTAATGTCAATCAACAATTATGCTATCTTATTACAGAGTCTACTATTAAAGCATGTAATGGTCAGATCACACTGTCAATGCAACCATCAACAGACACATCGCCTCCAACCTACTTCTGAGTGGAATAGAAGATTCGATCCAGCTTTCAAGGCATATTATCAACCTGATGCTCAATCTGCAACACGGAAGTTTGTTCGAATGATTTTCGACTCAGGCGGATATTTACAGAACTCGATGACGAGTTCTCCTCCAAGCGGGGGAGAACTGATGCAGGCCAGATCTATGATTGACCAGGCCATTAGACCCAAGATCAATACAGCCTAATAAATTATAAGTAGATTATATTAATAGTAATTGCTTTAGTTTGTTTATTTGATATTTGGCAAGTATAGTTGGATTTGATTTAGGACTTCTTATTTGTTTAGAATTAGGTATTTCCTTTCTTAGAAAATGTTTTAGTTATAAATAAAGGTTGTAATCTCTTCAAGAGATATAGATTTTGATATTGAATAAAGCTTTGGGCATTGGTTCTTAGTTGAGAGAGTTATTTGTCTTTGGTGAGACACCTAGACAATTTATCCCTAAGCCTTTTGGCTTAGAGATTAGCCCGTTGGCTAATCTTCTTCCCCTGCGCTGCTTCATGATTGGATTTGGAGGTCTGATTTCATATTTTTGGTATTGACTTGAACATGGGAAGAAGGGATCTGTTTGGTTGGTATGGCATCAGGGAGACAGAGGACAAAGAAGAAAGAAGGAACAAGCAACAATACATTCATCATGTATACAGGCGAGAGGTGATATCACCACTCGGCAATAATATAAAAAAGACGTCGTGGGAGGGCCTCTATCATCTATATTGAAATTTGATGGCCCTTTTTGGCCATCACAGAGTCTAGGGAATTTTTTCGATAAAATCCTCTAAATTATAAATAATTTATATAACAAATGTCTATGCAAAATAATATAAATCATTTTCATAAATATTCTTCAAGGCACTCTCAGATCATCATTCTCATGTTTAAAATCATATTAAATCTGCTAAAAATCTAGAAAATGTGATTACATAAAAGTAATTGTGAGAGAGGTAGTAATATAAAACTGAGAGAGAGAGAGAGAGAGAGAGAGAGAGAGAGAGAGAGAGAGAGCCTTTTGGGTACTTTAGCACCGATTTTGAAAGATCAGAACCGCTTGAGTATTCAAAGATTACAACTTTGTAAAAGACAAATGCAACCGCCTAGAACTACTTAAAATCATCCTTAATAATTAAAGCATATTTTTGAAAGATTTTTATGACTTCTTGGCAATCTAGGCTGTGACTCAGTCTGACATGCTTGAGACCATCAACTCAAATAGAAGAGGCCAAGTAGATTGAGTCGAGAGTTTTAAAAACTTGTTAAGAGGGTACTATATATTGCACCTGGTAATTACATAAGTGGAGATTTCAAACATAAAATGGGAAAGGATTCTACTGGGGATGGTAATCAAATTTGGGGAAGATGTATGGCCTAGTGACACATCTTTGGTTCCAAGATTTCGCAGATTATACATGATATATAATATTAAAGGAGTTTTAATGAAAGATCGTTTGGAACTAGTGGAGTCACAGATTAGACATGATATCTAATATTAAAGGAGTTATAATGTTTGTGTGTGAAACATAACTTTCAGTAGATACCTCAGGGAGAAATGGTTAACAAATATGGGAAGTCTGAATACAGTAATACTTTCTCTAAACGCAAGGACAAGAAATTAGAAACCAAAAGTTCTTGGGATCTTTTTGAGCAAAAGCCTTTTTGACCTTATTTCCAATCCAACAGTTTTACAGTCCATTGGTCGGTTGAGAGTGATTTGGAAATCTTTAGCACCACACCTCGAAAGCATTTTGTTGGACTACTACTTCCCATGAAGTCTTAACCCTTAACAACCTTAAACATCATCTCCTTACACTT
The DNA here is from genome assembly GCA_037013555.1 of Sextonia rubra. Classification (NCBI taxonomy): domain Eukaryota; kingdom Viridiplantae; phylum Streptophyta; class Magnoliopsida; order Laurales; family Lauraceae; genus Sextonia; species Sextonia rubra. The sequence continues at coordinate 60,887,563 of JASUAD010000001.1, forward strand.
TCTACCATTTGGTTTTACAAGTTAGACAATGGAAAAGTTAGTTGATCATCTTTTTGTTCAATGTTTGTTGCCCCAGACTCTCTGGTGTTCTTTCCTATCTCTAAAGTTTCCCACTTCATTTTCATCAATCTTTTGGGAAGCTTATAGAGCCGGTTCAGAGGTCCATTCTGAAATCATACACTTCAGAGAATCTTCTTTGGAATTTCGTGGGAGTTATGGTAAGAAAGAAACAAGCGTATCTTTGAAAAGTAAGTTCTGCACACTGTAATTCTTGTAGTAAGGATAAGATCGTGGTTGTTTCAAAGGCATGCTAAAGAGTTCAAGAGCATATCATATTTGGATCCTAAAAGAGAGAAGCATGTGGTATTTAAAAGCTGAAAGCATGTGAAATCAAAGTTTGTAGACAATCAGGCAAGTCAAGCCAAAGGGAGCTCCAAAGATGATCCTGGTTCTACAGGTATTGCTGAAAGCTATAAAAATGATGGAATTGGTGTTGCCCTTTCCCGGTCCAGTTTTTGGATCCTTTCAGAATGGGGGGCTCGAACAAAGTAAAGATAATAACATTAAAAGATGGAATTACAATTTTCACAAACCCATGGCCGAGCTCCTTACTAATTGAAGACAATTTGTTTAAGGCATCACAATGGAAGCGAGGATGCTCACGTGCCCCATGAAGGTTGGCAAGTGAGCATGAGCATACTAGATTGACACTTGCATCTCAAAGTTATTTATGGAAACGTTCCAAGAGAATGGAACGAGGCAGCAAATGTACCACCAAAAGCAGGGGTGCCAACGAGGCATCACTAGCAGTCACTTGGCTGCCATCCCCTTAGTGTAAATCTTTTTACATAAAAGTCTTCGTTGTAGTCAAAAAACTGAAGCTCATAAATATGCTGACTAAAAATATAAACAACACTCAAAGCCATATGTACATAATTTGTATCTCACACAATCTAAACAAACAATGAATTAGCAAGTCAATGTAACAGGTACTATTAACACCAAAAAAGCTAGAACAAGACAAAATTTATACAACAATAAGGACTTCCCAAAAGCAACTTACAGACAAGAAACCTGTGAGGCTATGACTGATGCAGGTTTTCAGATGTTGGGATGTGTGGATCTATCTGTCTTCACCCAATTAGCTTGGTGCCAAATATTTTATATCGCCTGGTCTCCCAAGGGTTGCTTTTATCCAGGTAATAGGATTTAATGCAGCACTGCACCCATGGAGGATTCCTTGGTGCATTGCATTCATCCTCAGTGCTATTGCTTTCAGTAATTCCAAGCAGTTTGTTTATCTTTGTAGTGAGTACATCAGCAGGTGGGTAGCCATTGAAGAATGTCTCCTGGAGTGGATAAATAAGATATTGTTGGTAACAAGTGATGTCTATAAGACTAGCAGCTAAGATAATGAATAAGATACAGTATATATAGTCTTTGCGAAGATTGGTAGTTAGTGTAGATATCAATTGGTAATGCAAATATCAATTGTGGTATTCATGGGCCAGTTAGGCTCGGCTGAAGCTTGTCCAAGCCCAGCCTATTCATTTGTCAGGCCTAACATTCAGAGTATGATCCATGGGACTGCAGTCGGCCCAGTCCTAACAAACCACAAAGTAAACCTTTGTGCTAAATATGTTGGAATGGCCTACTAAAAGCAAACATAGGCTCATGCTCGGCACATATGAGCATCAGGCAAGAAAATTAGGCCTGGATCCAGCTCACAGGGCTTAAAGCACAGCCCCTATCAGCCCAATGAGGGCGTGGGCTCACGAAGGCTCAGGATAGCCTAGCCGAAATTATCCCAAGAGATGTATTGTAGTCACTATGTGATAAAGAGACAAAAGGAAAGAACACGAAATGGTTCCCCAGAATTTTACGAGTTGAATTAATTGATTTAGGAAAATCTAAGCAGGTTGGAATATTTTGAGAGAGCAAGTGGTCAACAATGGCACTCCCAAACCCAGCAGATTTTTTAGGAGATCATTGTAAAAGTGTAATTGAAATGGAGCATTTGCACAATGATACCACCAACAGGATGGTGGAAGGAGTGTAAAAATGTATCATAGTAGCATAATGCAAAGAGTTCTACCAAACCAGAGTTTGCAAGCTTTCTGGCAATGCAATTTACCTAAAAGAAAGACAAAATATACCCTTTTTTCTTTCCTTCTTGCTTGATGGTAGTGAAATATACTCCTTTTGTCATTGAAAACAGTAATTTCACTCATTTCTTCAACCAACAGTAAAGGTACCTTTATGGAACCTTTCACCAAGGGATTACATTTTTTGCAGTCTATTTCTGCTACTAACAAGTAATAAATACATAGGAACTGCCTCTTATCCTAGTGGTAAGAGGTTTGGTTCTTACTAGACTGGAGAGGGTTCAAACCTCGCTAAGAACCTTTCCTCACCCATGGATTTGTTACCTTACCCGAGGTCCTCTTCCCTCACTAGAGGGTTCTCTAGCCTCTCCCCAGGTGCCTTCCCTCACCTATGGGCTCCCTCAACAAAGGGTTAGGGGCCCCAGTCCCCCATAAGATTGGGATACCACCGAAAAAAAAAAAAAAAAAAACAAGTAACAAATACACAAACAACTTTTTCCTGTACGGGGGAGGGAGCATTCCATCTAAATTCATTTTGATTTTCCAATCTTACTCCACTGATAACTGTCACTTGTCACTATTTTAAGTTTGAAGTCAACTTTCTGACTTCATGAAATTCATGAACTTTCAGATCCCAGTTCAATGCACAGGGAAAAAAGTCTTTCTTGAAAATATTTAGACCGCATTGCCCATCAAAGATCCACCTGTTCCTTCCAACTACCCCCTACTCCAAGGGATAGTAAGCAAGATCTTATGCCAAATTATCTTGCCATGATCCTTGTAAGCATTCCATAAACACCCTTCCAATAGGGCCTAAAAAGATCGTGGCGTGTGGGGTGTGTGCATTCGTGTGGTTTTGGGGAGCAGGGTTAGGAGATCTCACATGTCAATTGAACCACTCAAATAAAGAATTTATGCTTTTGTGCATACAACCCTAGATAGCCAAATGATTATTTCCTTTTTCTATTTGAAGTTCATATTTACAAGAGTAAGTTCTTTCATTATTTAAGCCTCAATCATGTCTAGGGGTGGCAAACAGATCGCGTCAGGTTGATTGGGTTGTCTACAAGTTGAAGCCCAAACCATATTTAAACTATTTTTAACATGGGTCAGACAATCTCAACCAGCACCTGATGTGGGTCTGATCAACCCAACACAAGGTTTAAAAAATTGAACTCAAGACTCAACTCGGTCATGGCTTAGTCCAAGTCAACTCGGCCAAGTCGCATGGTTGATTCGCATGATTCGAGTCTGAGCCCCATGCAACCCAACTCAGTATGGGCCGAGTTGAAACCTAGCCAATTTTTTAAACCATGACCCAACACAATCTGCATTACCCACAGAAATCATGAAAAAAAAATGAAAAAAAAGAAGGAAGAAGCAAATTGGATTCATTCTCTTAGAATAAAAGAGACGGATTCTTCAAATCTCAAATAAGATAGCAATGTCAATAGATCGCTCTTCTCCCTCCTCTACCTCTAGAAGTCTCAAATAACCAAGGATTTTCAAGTAGAAATTCAAATAGGGATTTATTCCAACCATCCAAACAAGAACAAAACATAGAAGAATCTTGCATTGATTTTTCCAAAGTTTGAAGAATGTGTCTTTGGCACTCTATAGAAGGATAGTGGGCATTGAATGTAGAGACAGAGAAAGGCATTGATTTGGCCGTTCGCAAGAGGCTAGGATTTTTAATGCGGAACAGAATGGAGATGCAGAGCGAGCAAAGTAGAACATGGAGATAGAGAGGAATTGGGCTCTCACCAAACTCCAGTCACAGGCGGCATTGGAAAATTGGGCTCTCACCAAACTCCGAACCAGAGGTGTTAGAAATTTAGAGGAGAACTCGAAGAAATTTGAGGAAGATCCTAAAACATTTTCATTAATCCTTCATAACTGTTGAGCCAAAGAGGCCTTACAATGCTTAAATAAATAAAAGACTAACCTTAAGACTACTCTAGACCATCTAACCACATTGATGGCCAAGATTAAAACATCATTAAAACATCTTATTAAAACAACTTAAAGCAAGTAAAACCCTAAATAAACTAGGATAGGTGGGTAGGCCCAAAGACAGGTCGACTCACGGGGGACCATGGGTCTGTCCTGCATCAATTTAGGACTTCAAAAGTAGAGAGAAAGAGCATTCCTTAAGGAAGATGTTGATTCTAAGCCATGGAGATGCAAGACAAAGGGCTACCTTAAAGGACTTGAGGACTGGAGAAGTGTTTTCCACTTCCATGCTATTTACTGAAAAAAGAGATGGTCAGGTGGTGAGAGCCCTATAGAATGAGGAAGCTCCTCAGTAGAGGGTGCCAGGAAAGAAGAACCAAAGAAGCAGTCGTTGATTTAGGTTTTCAGTACAGCACAGCTAGGGTTTGGATGCACTTTCTTTTCAGGAAGGTACCCAAGTCAGGCAGTTTTTGGAGGTAACCCTAGCCCAGCCAGTTTTACTGCAGCTCAGATTTACAGACCCATGACCAACACGGGTCGGGTTAGCAGGTCAGATCTCATTTTTCCACCCCTAGTTAAGACAGAGTATTAAGTGTCTATTTCTTAGTTATTTATTGTTATTATTAGTGACGTGGATAAGAATTTTAGCAATTGTTAATCTAATTCATGATATGATTACAAAGAAGTTAGAACAGAAACTGAGAACTGAGCACACATCTTACCCCATCATCACCATATACATAAGCATGTATTCTCGCAGTTGGATCCTCCAGTGTTAATCTGATTCTATATACACATGTTCCAACAGGAGAACGGAAATCATCTACTCTCCAGGGATATATTGCTACCACACGAACAACACACTTGAAAATTGCCGTTACCTGTAACATACAAGTGGTTTTAAATGTCACGGAACTCGCATATCCAGAAAACCATGAGTTACTCAACAACCATAGTGAGGTTTGACGAGCCGGGATGCTCTTTTATGGCAGATGGAGAACTTGTAAAACTTGAAATTGGAACTTTACTACTCTGCACTGTGGAAAAGTGGAAAACTGGTACTACTCAACCCCAAAAAAGTTTTGAGTATCTCTTTCAAGGAAAGAATTTAGAACGAGACCTTTGAGTGAGTCAACACATCAATTAAAGTACAGAATGTCATCCCTTCATAATCTGTCTCTGAAAAGGAAAAAGAATTGCTGAAAAGGTTGTGAGTCAAGTAATCAACAGTTATCACTAAAGTAATTTTACACACAGAAGTAGCAGCAAAGAAGACAAAGAAGAAGAAATAAGTAGAAGCCATTGAAAAATTTTCATTCTAAAATAGGCCTTATTGATACACTGCCACAGGATGATGACCCATAATCCACACATGCACAATTGTCCAGATTCCATATATGTACCTCAGTCTAAGATGCTCAAATTGTTAGCCCTCCAAGCACAATGCACCTGGCATTACATGTACTTCCTGGTCTTCCCCAGCCACTATAAGTGGGAGCAAACATCAGGGATTCTCAGATGTAGGGTTTGAGGGGGTTGGAATGGGTTTGGGAAGAGGGCATGGGACTATGGGTTCAGCAATTGTGCTAATGGGTTGTATTGGGGATTTGGGAATGAGAGGATTCCTCAAATGTGCAGTAATGGAGGTTTGGCTGAAGTTAGAGGGGTTTGGAGGATGTTTGGATCTGTAGGAGTGGGGAAAATGGTTTGGTTAGGTTAGGACTCTGGTATTTGAGGTTTTGGGAAATCTGGGGTAATACTTAGGTTCGGAATACTGGGGCTATAGGGATTTTATTTTGGAATGGGGTTCGGTTGCTTGGGTTAGTGAATAGGCCTCAATGGATTTTGGATTTCAATGGATTGTATTGAGGTTTTGGGGATTCTGGGGGCTCAACTGGCTTTCTGTTATGGGAATTGAAATTGGGGATCGGCCGGAATGTGAAATATGGGATTTTGGGGCTTGATGGAGATGGCCAGAAGTTTTGTTGGTTTGTGATGGGGCTTTTGGATCAGAGTGGCATTGGGGATTAAGGGATCGGTAGATGGCAAAGACGGCAGTCAGGATGACAGTGAGGTAGATCTTGGCTGTGGAGGTGTAACAACAATAGCAGTTTGATATTTGATGGTGATGATGGCGTGAATGTTGATAATGGAGGATGACTGATGGTGTTAACGACTTGGATGTTGATAACAGCGGACAACGTCTGGAAAGAGGATAGATTGCTGATTATCGAATCCGAATAAATCGATCTTCGGCTTTGATACCAAATGATACGAAGCAGGGTACCAGGTGCCCGCAGGTAGAGAAGAAGATGGACAGATAGGGATAGGTAGGGATTCCACCCTAAGTGTCTCAGGCTTCACACCGATGGTTTCATGCCATTCCCTTCTATGAGAGATGCAGTGATTACAAAGAGCACAAACTCAAACTTGGTTTTCTTTAATTAAAACACATTCTGAACCACAAAGGGCCATTACAATGCTTTTATAATAGAAAACTAACCCAAAAACTAATTTGGACCATCCAAAAAAACTAATGACCACGACAAAAACATCTAATTGAAAGCATAAATTAATAAATAAACTAAGGATGGGTGGGTTTAGCCCCAAAGCAGCTCGACCCATGGGGACCACGGGTCTGTCATGCAGCAAGCATGGTTTGAAAGGTTCAATAGAATTGCGCTATGGGTTCATGTGTAATGTTGATCACACTGTCTTTGTGAAAGGGGGAATATGAAAGTGGCCATACTTATGGTATATGTTGATGACACAGTTGTTATAGGAAATGATGATGAATTTTCATATTAAAAGATTTCCTAAGCATAGAATTTGAAATCAAGGATCTAGGATTGTTAAAATATTTCCTTAGGATTGTTAAAATATTTCCTAGGGATTAAAGTAGCTAGGTCCAAGACTAGAATTGTCATATCACAAAGGAAGTATGTTCTTTGATCTTTTTAAAGAGATACAGAAGCTAAGTGCAAAACCAGTAGACGCTTTACTAGAGAAAAATCAGTCTACACTTAGAAAGTGGAGAATTGCTTTAAGATAAGAGATTGTATCAGAGATTGGTTGGGAAGCATATTTATCTTACAATTACAAGACCTAACATCTCTTATGTTGTTAGTCTGCTTAGTCAATTTATGTATACTCCTAAAACTGATCATTTAGCTGTTTGTGAATAGAATTCTCAGATATTTAAAAGGGTCCCCAAGTCAAGGTATTCTATTCAGATCACATGGACATGCAAAGACGATTGCACACACTGATATTGATTGGTTTGGATCATTGACAAACAAAAAGTCTACCACATGATACTGTACAGTGGTTGGAGGAAATATAGTCTTTGGAAAATAAAGAGAGAGGTTGTTACAGTCAAGTCTAGCGCAGCAGCTGAGTCTAGGGCTGCCACTATGGTTGTTGTAAACTACTATTGATCAAAATATTGTTGGAGTTAGGTTTCAAGCAGAGTGGTCCGATGAATTTGTATTCTGATAGTACTTTGGCAATATAACTTGCTAATAATCTTGTCTGCCATGAAAAACCAAAGCATGAGGAAGTCGACTGTCCTTTCGTCAAGGAAAAAATTGAAAAGGAGTATGTGTGGTTGATACAAGTTAACAGTGAAGATTAGTCAGTAGACTTTCTCACTAAAGCAGTAAATAACGCTAAGGCACATCATGTTTTGTCCAAGCTAGGCATAGTAAACATCTATCATCTATGCACTAGCTTAAGGGGGTGTTATAAGTTAAGAGGGATTTATTCATAATTTTGGAGTTAGTTAAAGAGAGTGACTTTGATGTAAATATTAGAATATTCAGGGGCTTTTTATTTCAAAAATCAGTAAAATAATAATATAGAAGTGATTGCCCAACCCAATGGGGTAGATCATCGTTCTAAGATTTCTTCTAATTCCTCTTCTTTCCCTCTTGTTTCTCTCTTTTTCCCTTCTTCATTTCTCATAATGTATCCAGATAAAGCCCTAGATCTACTTGAATCTAGGGTTCTAACTAGGAAGAGTTCATTGTGGATTAGATTATATTAGATTTGGATTATAGTAGGGAAGTGTAATATAATACGTTACAATTAGATTTCTTATTATTATGTGATTTGGTACCCTACTAGGGGATGTGAATAGCTTTCCTAGTTTCTCTATTTTGAGTCATTGTATTCTTATAAATAGCATTTGGCCGTCCTTGATGAAGTAACCGTAGAACATTTGGCATGATGCAATCCCAAACTTTCGAAAAACTTCCACAGACATATGTTCCACATTCAGGTCACTATGGGGCCCACCACTGCTTGTTTTGATCATAAGGGTAGGGAGGGAGGGATAAGGACTCGAAGTGGATGAAGCATAAGCCACATGAGATTCCAATTTGGTAACCGTTTTTGCTCTAAGTGTATGATGTTTGTGATTTGATTCTAGGGTTGGTAATTATCAGATCTTTGGTCAATTTACAGATTGTTGATAAGTGGCCCCACTTGTTCCAAACAGAAATTGGGTGTACCAAATAATTTTGTAAATAAAAATACATACTATGAGGCAAAAGATCCTGTGCAATTGTCTCACACAGCACCTACAGTACAGGCATAGATGTGGGGCCTTCTAGGCCCAATATGACCCATCCACTCCTCGCCCTACAGCCACCTTCTTCCACACCCTCCCCCCACTCCAAATACCCATGCACAAATGTCACATGCTCCAATCTTTTGACACCCATCTGAATGTGATTGACCATTGGATTGAAATCAACAGAATTGATTACTTAAAAAATCATTAAACTTGAGGACCATGGATCAAGGGGTGAAGATGATCTGACAAACTTGAATTAGAGAGCTTAATCCTCCACCTCCCCTATGATTCGTGGGCCTCACGAGGATGTCCACACCCTTTTAGTAATAGAAGGGCCA